>CM057456.1:1466933333-1468197916 GCA_016271365.2 Neoceratodus forsteri
GGGCATCCCTGGTGGGGGATTCCAGATGGGTGGCAGCCCCTCACAGTACTGTGAGTCACTGTGGGCCTTACGTTGGGGGGATCTGGGCTGTCCCATGCAAGCATGCCAGATGTGTTGGTGTCCTATGTGGGTGTGGCATGCAGCTGTGCATGGTGCAATTGGGGACAGTGGACATGGCAGTGTGCACACCAGGACTATGGGATGGCTGCGAGGCTGCTAACCAGTGGCCCTTGCACATGCGCCAGGGTGTGTGGCACAGCTGACCAGCCACAGGGCACTGCATGCCCCATGTGCCTGCAGCATGGTGCAGTGCGCCTGGGCCATGGCTGCAGCCTGCCTCCCCAGTGCCTGTGGTGCTGTGTGCATTGACCCTCATGCTGGACGTGGGCTGTGCATGTGCCATGCACCACTGCTGGCCAGCAAGGCAGGCCTGTCATGCGTGCCATTACTCTCGTGCCCATCCTGGCGTTTGCTGCTGCCCAGCTGTACATCACTGCATGCCAGCATGGGTGGGCAGCACAGGCAGCACGGCTGGGACACTGGGCCAGCCTACATGGTGCCATCACCACCACTGATGATGTCTTTCTGTCTTCCAGCACCATCACATCTCCGCGGTAAGGCAAGGGATGCCATCTCCGACAGTGGACCAGAGGAGGTGTTGCCATCAACATCCATGGACATCCATGACAGAGACCATCAACATTGGGACAGTGTGGGGCTGCTGGACCTACTGGGCCTGGATACTGATGACACGCTGTCAGAGCTGCTGCTTGGTGAGGGCCTGCCCGTGCTGTGAATGGACATGCAGCTGGGTAGTGCATCCAGCTCTGATGACAACATGACACTGATCCTGGATGGTGCTGGCTAGGTGGTGCCACTTGGGGTACAGGAACTGACACAGGTGCCAGTGGACACTGGCGGCATGACGGTGACAGCACAGCCACACCCCAACCATGGCTGCTCAATGGCGTGTGGTGAAACCACTGTCCCTGGCTAGGGGGGTGCACTGCAGCTGATGCTGTTGCCACATGGATGGCCCAGCAGCCAGCTGGGCAGCAGTGGCAGAATGCAGTGACCACCATGCAGCACACCACAGGGGCTGACTCCAGTGCACCCACACCTGGACCACCTCCTATGCAGTCCCCTGTGCAGCATCCACAGGAGTGGGATGCTGACCAGCATGCCACACCACCCCCAGCAGGCCAGCATCTACTGCAGGCTGTGCGGGTGCCGACCAGCTGGAGGAGTACACCAGGCTGCTGAGGGCATCCGTGGACATCCGGGCATTGCTTGAGATCCATGCACTGTGGATTGAGGTGCATCAGTTGGCCAAGCAGCAGGACAGTGAGTGTGTATAGCTCATAGGTGAGCTCCGGCAGCTGCGGTAGGCCAGGACCACATCACTGGACCATATAACTGGTACCATTGCTGTTGGATTTGTATCTCTGGCATCCACTGGGCATGGCTGTGCATGTAGGACTCCCTGCTGTAGCGCATCAACATCATGGGCACAGCATCTGGTGACCCCTGCAAGGCTGATGCTGGGCTCCGACATGCCCATCCTCGACACCCCCAGCGCTTCCCTGTTCACCGGGCTCTACACCCCAGTGAGGACCCAGTCATGTTCTCAGGCCTCTACCCCTGCCAGTGTGTTGGACACTCCCCCGGTGGCTGTTGCACAGCCAGTGGCTACTACGCAGCCTGAGTGTGACTGTCCCCATGGCTGTGGTGGCCATGGCACCACATGATAGGCCTCCTGGGTGTGCTGTTGGCTTCTGCTGACTGCTGCTGCTGTCAAGTGCACACATGTGTGGTGCCACCTTGTGCATGTGGCGATATGCATGTGTGGTGCGGTGTGGGCCAGATCCTCCATGTGTGCTTGCCATGCTTCAGGGCCAAGTGGCATGGGTGTGATGAGTGCAGCTCCATGCCGGCTTTGCTGTGCACTGGTGTCATGTATCTGATCCATGCCACATCCTGCTGCTTGTGTGTGTGTATGCCCATGTCTGTGCTCTGTGCTGTGTGCATATGGCTGTGTGGCTGTGCATTCCCTGTGCATGCTGTGTATGAGCCTGTGTCTGTGCATGCATTCCTGTGTGCCCGTGCACCCCTGTGACTGGGTGGGTGTCCGTGCACGCACAGCAGGTGTGTCATTCCACTTACCTCTGGTCTCCAAAGGGCTCCTGTGTGATGGTGGCCTGGTGCATCCTGGCCTGTCCTGCCAGCCTGGGGACCCTCCTCCCCATGGATGGCTGTGCATCCCCTTCTGGCCCATCATCACCATCATCATCGCTGCTGCTGCCCTCATCCACCTGGACAGCTATCCCATGGTCAATGGCCATGTTGTGCAGCATGCAACAGGCCAGGAATAGACCACAGGTTTTCAATGGGCTGTACTGTAGGGCACCACCTGACCTGTCTAAGCAATGGAATCGCATCTTGAGCATGCCGAAGATACGCTCAATGACATTGCATGTGGTGGTGTGTGCCTTGTTGTACCTCTCCTCTACAGCTGTGGATGGTGCTAGTAGGGGGTGAGCAGCCAGGGCCTCAGTGGGTATGCACTGTCACCTGTGTGGGTAGAGGATACAGTTGTCACTTTGCAATGGTTGCTCTCCCCCCTCACATCTGCTGCCCGCTGCCAGCTGACACACTCCCACCTTCTATGTCTTTGGCCCCTGTCCATGGCATGGCAGCACACGCATCTCTCCTAATGCCCTGTTCACCTAACAGGTGCTCTGTGGGGATCTCCCCACACTCGAATCTCTGGCACAGGATGGAGCGGTGCCAGATAAATGCATCATGTGCACTCCCAGGATGTATGGCACAGATATTGATGATGCACCCCATGGCATTGCACACCACCTGGCAGTTTACTGAGGGGTACTCCTTCTTATTCATGTAGGTGGCCCCCTCCGGCCAGGTGGTGTGTGTATGGCCATGTGGGTGCAGTCTAAAGCCCCTATCATGCCTGGCATGTGTGCCACTCTGTGGAAGTCCTGCATGTTTGCTGTATGCTCTGCCTGTGTGCTTGGGAATCATATGTACTCTGAAGCATGTGGCAGCAGGGTGTTGAGGAACTGTGTGAGGAGGCAGGACATGGCCAACTTGGCGATCCCCATGGTTACCCCCATTGGTTTCTGGAAGGTGCCCGTGGTGAGCAGGCACATCGTTGATATCACCTTTGTCTCCACTGTCATGACATGACTCCTTCTGATGGGTGCCTGCAGCTCATCATGGCACAGCTCACAGAGCTGCCTCGGAAATGTCCTGTACAGCTGGTACTGGCCCATGATCTCTACATCAACATAGTCCTCAAAGGTGAGGCAGGCACGGTACCTTCTGTGTTGCTCGTACCACCACTGGGCCCTTCCTTGGCCGCATTGCTGCTCCTCCCTCCTTCTCACACCTCTCATTACTGCTTCCATGAACATTGGACCTGCATTCATCACTGTCTGTCAGTGTTGTGCATCTGCTGTGTGTGTGTTTGAGCCTCTCTTTATATGCTCCTGACTTGCACCGTGTTTTTCATCTGAATATCCCATTGCGCTGCTTATTCATGGGTATGCCCCCTTGTACTTGCACTGCATACATTACTGTTATGCATTTGCACATTGTGATTTGGGCTACGCATTTATTGTGGTTGAATATGGCTGTGGGGTGCAGTACTATGGTTGTGCATGCACAACTGCTCTGAATATCTGGGCCCATGTGGAATTCATTAATCACAACAAATACAATATTATCCTCTATTAAATAAAAACTGGTAAAACACCTGGCATGGATGGATATCCTATTGAATTTCATGACCTGTTTCAAGACCAATTTATATGCATACTTACACCACTCATTTCTACAACAAAAATCCCTGCCTAAAACATTTAATGAAACACTTTCTGTTACAAAGAGAGAAGTAGATACATGAAAATGTTTATCATCTAGACCGATTTCTCTACTAAATATTAAGAGTAAAATATTTAGTAAAGGGCTGGCAAATAGACTAGATGGTATGTGCCCTAAAGCAGTTCAGAAAGACCAGGCAGCTTTTTTTTTTTCCAACAGCAGGAGAGACATCAATAAGATGAGGAATGCCTTAAATGCACAGTTTGGACATATAAAAGAAATCTCAATGGTATTATTGCTCGAAGCCAAGAAGCTGTTTGATAGAGTCAAGTGGGGATTGTCATCAAAGGTTATGGGAAATATGGGCTTTGAAAATATTTATGTTAGATGGAAACATATATGTATCAATCATCCACAGCTAAAGTTCTTACAAATCAAGACAGTTTGTCAGCCATGTATACTTTCTTGTGGTATGACAGGGATGACCCCCCCCTCAATAATTTGCTTTTACAATAAAACCTCTTATGAAAGCAATTGGATCATACAGGGACACAGAGGGATTACCTTTATTAAAATCAAATTAAAATCATCATTTTAAGAAGGTGATATTCTCTTATATTTTACAGAATCAAACAAGTCACTTGATATAGCTGCTAACGTGATATCTGCATTTGGTAAAGACTCTGATTTTAAAATAAATTGGTTGATGTCTGAAGCCATGCTCATAGATAAAGGAGTACATCATTTAGCCAAAAATGACAAGCATATCAAATTAGTATCAGAAGGGTTAAAATTTCTCGGCATTCTCTTGATGATGGATCAGAACTCTCCTTTTAGATTAAACTTGCAACTCCAGTTAAAGAAATTAAAAACTACCTGAATGGATGGACAGATTTACCACTAACAGTAATAGAGCAAACAATATACACTGTATCTTTCAATCATACATAGAAGTTGATACATAGATACATAGATATTGATGGCAGAAAAGCCTCTTAGCCCATCCAGTCTGCCCACCCTACCTAACTATTCTGCCTTGCCCTTGTTGCAATCCTCACCTTTACTACTGCCCCACCCACTTTTTATGTTGATTGCATGCAAGCACAAGAAACATGTTATGTCAGCTTTCTGCACAAGCAGGTTATGGAGGCGTGGCACTGTTGTGCCCAATGCCCCCACAGCCTGCAAAGGCTTGTCCCCCATCCCCCAATGCTGTGGCACGCTGCTGCTGACACTAGTTCAGCCAGCATGCCACAACTTTCTAAAAAAGTAGCTGCTGCAATCAGGGGCCGCCTTGTCATTGCAGCGTCAGCCATCCGCTGCAATGAGGGAGTGACCCGTCATTGCAAGGCGGGATATGAAACCCACAATATTGTTTGTGAACATGGTGGCGGGTTGCCGCCGTGTTCACAAACAATATAACCCCCTCCCCCCCACTGTGTTTACTTGCCAATGGGGGAGCCCACTCCCTGTCGGCATTCTGTAACCCTCCCCTTCCCAGTGTTGTTCCTGCCAACGGGGGTGCCCAATCCCCGTCGGCATCGTAATCTCCCCCTTTTGTTCCTGCGATGGGATGCCCAATCCCGTCGGCATCATACCCACCTTCTGTTTGTATAGCCGAGGGTGCCCAATCCCCTTAGCTCCTGCAACTCCCTTCCCCCGTCCTTGTTTGCCAACGGGGGTGCCCAATCTCCTGTCAGCTAATGCATCCACCCACCCACACAGGTGGCACGCTAGGAGCCCAACCCAGTGTGCCAAAACAGCTGTTAAACAAGAAAACGGTCCCCCGATGTCTTATTTTTTTTTCAACCTGTAAAGAGGAAATGGTCCCTCGGCGCTCTCCCAGGCCCCCCTCCCACAACCCGCACCAACCCACTGCACACCCTGCCTCCCCACATCCCCCACCCCATATTTACCTCCGGAGTCCGGTGTGACGATCTTCTGTGGACGGGATCATGCCTCGCTCTTCAAAGCCGACTGCGAACTGAGGAAATGCCGGTAAGCTGTATAATGTAATAAATAGGGTTTTTTCAACTTTAGTGCATATCTCAGGCATTTTTGGGACTTTTTTCACCAAATTTTCAACATGGGGCTTTTGGGAACCCTCCTCATGAATTCTTGAACTATCATGGTGTTAATCAGCCCCAAAAGGTGGTTTCGCGTTCACTGTGCGGAATCACCCTTCGGGGCCGATTAACGAAACAGCAGTGCCAGTGTTCATGAAGTGGGCTCTCAAAAGCCTATATTGCAAATTTGGTGGGAAAAAATCAAAAAAATGACTGTTTTACGAGCGTGCATTGCGCAGTTGCTACGTACGCTCATAACTTTGTGAATTGACAATATTTTTCACACCAGATTTTCAACATTGGCATTTTCTCACACATCCTTGTGAGCAGTACAGCTGTCATTGTTCACATCCTGGCCGAAATGTCTTTTCGCAGTTCTGGCGCAGAATTGTGCAGTCGCTGTGGGAAATCAGTGTTCAGGACAGAGTAAGAAAATGACAGTGACACTGTTCATGAGTAGAGGTCCTAAAATGCCTATGTTGAAAATTTGGTAACGATACTCCATAAAATGACTGTTACGAACGTGCGTTGCGCAGTTGGCAAGCACGCTCATAACTTCATGAATTTATAATATTTTCACTCCATATTTTCAACATTGCCATTTCCCCAGACCTACTTATGAACAGTGCAGCTGTCATTTATCCCATCCTGGCCAAAATGTGTTTTCACATGTCCGGCGCAGAATACAGCAGTCTCTGTGGGAAATCACTGTCCGGGACAGATCAAGAAAATGACAATGATACAGTTCATGAGCAGAAGTCCTAAAATGCCTATGTTGAAAATTTGGTGATGATAGCCCATCAATTGACTGTGTTACAAGTGTGCGTTGCCTCACTTTCCATGCATCCTTGTAACTTCGCAGCTTTGTAATATTGTCATACCAGATTTTCAACAGTGCCATTTTTTCACACCTCCTTATAAGCAGTACAGCTGTCATTTTTCACATCCTGACTGAAATGTGTTTTCACAGCTCCAGCGCAGAATAACGTGATCACTGTGGGAAGTCAGTGTTCGGGACAGATTAAGAAAATGACAGTGGCACTGTTCATGAGCAGAGGTCCTAAAATCCCTATGTTGAAAATTTGGTGACGAAACTCCATAACATGACTGTGTTACAAGCATGCATTGAACTGTTTCCACTCACCCTTGTAACTTTGCAAATGTGTAATACTGTCACGCCACATTTTCAACAGTGGCATTTTTTCACAACTCCTTATGAACACTACAGCTGTCATTTTTCACATCCTGGCTAAAATATGTTTTGCACTCCTGCGGACAATAGCATGGTAGCTCTGGGAAATCAGTGTTTGGGACAGATTAAGATCGACCGAGTGAGAGGGGGGAGTGACCAAGCTCAACTGAGCTCTGTCGGGACTGCTGCAGATTTGTTTGTGGGCAGACAAAGGCCCCAACAGTAGAGCCCACTACAAAAGGGCAGCCTGCAGCACTGGGAGAAACAGAACGAGAGAGCGAGTGAGGGAGGGGGAGTGAGCGAACTCACCGAAGCGCTGTCAGGACTGCTGTGGATTTCTTTGTGGGCAGAAAAAAGGCGTCAATACAGGCAGGGGCCCAGTACAAAAGGCCAGCCTGCAGTGCTGGGAGAAACAGTATGAGCAAGTGAGACAAGGGGACTTAGTGAGCTCAACGGAGCTCTATCAGGACTGCTGGGATTTCTTTGTGGGCAGAAAAAGGTGCCAATGCAGACAGGAGCCCTGTACAAAAGGGTAGCTTGCAGCACCAGGACAAGCAGAATGAGCAATGAGAGAGGGAGACTGAGTGACCTCAACGGAACTCTGTCAGGACAGTTGCAGATTTCTTTTTGGACAGACAAAGGTGCCAACAGAGCCAGGAGCCCCATACAAAAGCACAGTCTGTGGCGCCAAGAGAAACAGAACGAGCGAGTGACAGAGCAGTACTGGGCGAGCTCAACTGAGCTCTAGTGTGACTGCTGCAGATTTCTTTGTAGGCAGAAAATGCGGCAATGCAGGCAGGAGCCCAGTACAAAAGGCCAGCTTGAAGCACCGGCAGAAACGGAATGTGAGAGTGACAGAGGGGGAGTGAACGAGCTCAGTGGAGCTGTGTCGGGACTGCTTCAGATTTATTTCTGGCCAGGAAAAGCCACCAATGCAGGCAGGAGCCCAGTACAAAAGGGCAGCATGCAGCACCAGGAGACACAGAATGAGCGAGTGAGAGAGGGGGAGTCAGTGAACTCAACGGAGTTCTGTTGGGACTGCTGCAGATTTGTTTGTGGGCAGAAAAAGGCAGCAATGCATGCAGGGGCCCAGTACAAAAGGGCAGCCTGCAGTGGCAGGAAAATCAGAATGAGCGAGTGAGTGAGGTCAACAGAGCTGTATTGCAACTGCTGCAAATTTCTTTATGGGCATAAGAAGGCAGCAATGCAGGCAGGAGCCCAGTAGAAGAGGGCAGCCTACAGCACCGGCAGAACAGAATGAGCGAGTGAGAGAAGGGGAGTGAGCGAGCTCAACGCAGCTTTGTTGGGACTGCTGCAGAGTTCTCTGTGGGCAGAAAAAGGCACCAACAGAGGCAGGAGCCCAGTACAAAAGGGCTGCCTGCAGCGCCGGGAGAACCAGACTGACTGAGTGAGACAGGGGGAGTGAGCGACCTCAATGGAGCTCTGTCGGGACAGCTGTAGATTTCTTTGTGGGTAGAAAAAGCCACCAACACAGGCAGGAGCCCAGTACAAAAGGGCAGCCTGCAGCACCAGGAGAAACAGATTGATCAAGTGAGAGAGGTGGAGTGAGTCACCTCAATGGAACTCTGTCGGGACAGCTGCAGATTTCTTCCTCAGCAGAACAAGGTGCCAATGCAGGCAGCAGCCCAGTACAAAAGAGCAGCCTGCAGCACCGGGACAAACAGACTGACCCACTGACAGGGCCACTGAGCGAGCTCAACAAACCAACGCAATCAACATTCGGCATTGACAAATGCTTGTTTTAACTAAAGCAATCAGCCCATTCCATCACTGCTTGAAGCTGCTGATAGGTATGGCCTATATGACTTCTTCACTTAGCTTATTTCATTTATCCTCCACTGCTTCCAAGAAAAAGTGCTCACGGATGTCCTGTTCGAATCTCCCCCTGCCAGCTTCAATGAATTTCCTCTCATCCCTATGTTTACTTTAAAAGAGAATAGTTCCTTGGGCCCACAAATTCAAAGGAGATGTGCGGCACATCCCTATATTCGCTGCACATCTCCGGACTTGTGTGGCCCCTCAAGAGCAAGGCAACATTCAGAAGCCCCTGTTGTGCCATGCAAGCCCGACTGCACGACTGTGCACAATATTGTGATGCACCTATGCAAATGAGGGGTCTCTCATCCATAAGCTGCGCACGCATCACAATATTGAATCCCCCCCCAAACATAACTATGGTTGGCTGCACTGGCACATGGTTATGCTTTTGAAACCCTACTTTATGCGCGTGGCAAGTTGGTGCCCCACACATAGTTAAGGGCCATGCACAAAGTCCCACACCCGCAAACCCCAAGCCCCATACAAGAAGCCAGGATAAAGCCCTGGTGGTCCAGTGGACCCATCCCACCCCGATACCCATGGGTGTCATGAGCAGACACTCCCTGGCAGTCCAGTGGATCCCACCAAGCCCCGAGCTCCCATCACCCAAGTGAAGGACGCAAGTGCCAGTCAAGCATACAATCCACAGGGTTATGAGAACATGTGCTGTGTGTAAATCCCCCTAGACAGAAGTTCCCTGTCATCCATATGAGTGTGGACTACAGAATAGTATCCCGTGAGTAGTGTAGCAAAAACAGATGTAGTACAAGCCGATCCAT
This sequence comes from Neoceratodus forsteri, assembly GCA_016271365.2. Lineage (NCBI taxonomy): Eukaryota > Metazoa > Chordata > Ceratodontiformes > Ceratodontidae > Neoceratodus > Neoceratodus forsteri. The sequence goes on from CM057456.1 coordinate 1,466,943,053, forward strand.
ACCTCACCGCTCACCCAAGCAGCCAGCTCACACACCCTTCATAACCACCCCCCCCCCCGTGTGACCATGCAGAAGACAATACCCATGACAGGTACCGAATAGTACAAAGCTGTAGTGTACAATGGATGTTAGGGCAGCATAATACATTCCAACACTGTGGGCCATTGCCAAACATTACATATCGGACAGCAACCCCCAGTAGGTGTCTCCGCTGATCCCCCCGTGAATGGGGACTGTGTATGAAATACATGGCTCCTGTGGACAGCAGACAGTCAGTGTTACTGGCTGCCATAATGCTTAAATCCCTGGTCATCACTGATGGAGGGGAACTAGAGGCAATAATGTTTGTAGTAATAACAGCATAATGTTGCCAGGTCTACGTCACAAATGCAGCGCAATGTCATTACCACCTACACTCACCAGTCACATTTAGTGTAAAAGGTGATCTAGAATAATTTGGACATTGCTACAATTGGAGCTGACACTTAAAAGGAACACACAACACCCGCTTTGTATGACATACATCAGGGTGAAGAATGTAACCGATTGCCTAGTGCATATTTTCCCTGCTCCATCAGTTTGAGAAACAACTAGTTTACCCCCCTTGCTAGTAGAGACCTTTAGATGTGTCGCATGTAAATACTGTTTGTGTACAGATTAGTCATACATGTCTGGGCCTCAGTACTGGTCAAACGTACTAGATGAATTCCTATATTAACTGCAATACTATTGGTGTTCTCTATATTGCTGTGTGTATGTGTAATCATTCTTATGTGGGTACAAAAATGTTTCCCTGGTCAGCGCCGATGGATAGTGGGGAACGTGGACATTAGAAAGTGGGCACATAATATGTAATGTATGCATTCCATACCGTCTGTCAGCACTGACCAGGGAAACATTGTTTTACCCGCATAAGAATGATTACACATACATACAGGAAGAGTGTAAAATATGGAGTTCCATGTCCACCAACGCAAGGAGTATGGGTAATAGAATTCCCAAAGAGGCTAGCCTGGATTTGGTGGCCATAACTGAGTCATGGTGCACTGGCTGCCATGACTGGGATATGACCATACTAGGATACTCTCTGTTCATGAGAGAGAACTAGAAAGAGAAGGCAGGAGGAGTTGTACTATATGTGAGGGAGGGCATCAAGGCTACGGAAGTACAGGTGCACCTTGAGGAAAAGGAGAGTGGAGGTGCTGTGGGTCAACCTGCAGAGAGGAGCCAGGGCCGCTATCCATACAGGGGTAGTGTACAGACATCCAGCACAGGGAGAGGAGTTTGATAAGGCACTTGTGGAAGACATAATTAGGAAGGCAAATAAGAGGATGGTGCTGCTAGTTGGTGACTTCAATCTGCCAGTTGTGGACTGGAGCCTTACAGCTGTGGCTTCAGCAAGGAGCAGGCCATCCCTGAACCTCTACGAGGAGTTTTTCTCAGACAGCTAGTCAATGAACCCACAAGGAACAGGGCATAGAAACATAGAGATTGATGGCAGGTAATGACCACTTGGCCCACCTAGTCTTTAACACCTCAGATCCTACTTGATCTCTGCCCCCCCTTTCCTTTCCATTAAGGTTCCCCTTTGCCTTCTTGAATCCCACTACAGTTTTGGCCCCCACCACTACTGCATGAAGGCTGTTCCAGGCATCCACCACTCTTTCTGTGGAGTACTTCCTTACATCTCCCCTGAGACTACCCCCCCTCCAACCTCTTAGTATGACTCTTTGTTCTTGAGCATCTTTTTCTCTGAAAAATGCTTCCCTCTTGAACCTTATTTATGCTGTGAGGTATTTGAAAGTCTTTAATATATACCCTCTTTTCCTTCTTTCCTCCAGGATGTACATATTGAGGCCCTTCAGTCTCTCTCCTCATAGGGCTTTCGATGCAGACCCTGCACCATTTTAGTTTCCCTCCTCTGGATTGCCTCTACTCTGTCTACGTCCTTCCAGAGATGTAGTCTCCAGAACTGGACATAGTACTCTAGGTGTGGTCTCACCACTGATTTACTCAACAGTATCACCACTTCCCTCTTCCTGCTGGTGATACCTCTCCCTATGCACCTTAACATCTCACTAGTTCTCCCTACTGCCTTGTCACACTGTTTGGCAACCTTTAGGTCATCAGATATGATTACCCCAGGTACCTTTCCTGTTTGGTGGTTGATAGTACCACTACCCACATTTTGTGCTCCACCCCTGGGTTTCTGTGCCCCTAGTGCATGATCTTACACTTCTTCACATTTAAACTTATTTGCCACACTCTTGATCACTCATCAAGCTTTCTTAGATCGCTATTCATTTTTTCCACCACCCCCAGAGAGTCTACCATATTGCAGATCTTAGTGTCATCTTCAAAAAGGCATACCTTCCCTTCTAGCTTCTTAGCAATGTCGCTAATAAAGACATGAAGGAGGACTGGTCCTAGTACTGATCCTTGTGGCACCCCACTGGTCACCCTCCCTTCCTTGTAGTGCACTCCATTTAACAATACCCCATGTTGCCTATCCCTCAACCAATTTCTTACCCAGTTTACCACCTTTGGACCCACTCACAGGCTGCCCAGCTTGTTCATGAGTCTCCTATGTGAAATGGTGTCAAAGGCCTTACTGAAATCTAGGTAGGCCACATCTACCGCTTCACCCTGATATAATTCCCTGGTCACCCAGTCAAAAAAACTATCAGATTTGTTTGACATGACCTCCCCCCAGTGAATCCATGCTGCCTTGGATCTTGTAAGCCACTGGATTCAAGATATTCCACAATCCTTTCCTTCAGTAGTGAGTCCATTAATTTCCCCACCATGAAGTCAGGTTGACTGACCTGTAATTGCCAGCCTCTTCCCTGCTCCCACTTGTGTGAATCAGGACTACATCTGCCCTCCTCCAGTCCTCTGGGACCACTCCCTTCTCCAGTGAGTGGTTGAATAGGACTGTCAGAGGTGCAGCCAGCACCTCTCTAAGCTCCCTCGACATCCTTGGATGTATCCTACCAGGCCCCATTGCCTTGTCCACTTTTAGATTCGCTTGTGCCTTCAAGACTCTGTCCTCTGTAAATGGGCTTGTGTCCACCTCCCTTCCTTCGATGCCCCTGACACGTATCTGTGGCCCCTCTCCTTCCCTTTCCTCCATGAACACTGAACAAAAGTATTCGTTCAGGATGTCTGCTTTTTCTCTGTTCCCTTACACATCCTTCCCCTTTCCTCCTTAGTCTTACAATCCGGCCCCTGGTCTTTCTCCTTTCGCTTACATACAGTACCTGGAAACAGTCTTATCCCCTTTCTTTACTGCTTAATCTATTTTCTCCTCTGTTTGTGCCTTTGCACTCCTGACTGCTTTTCCCGCCTCTCTCTGCTTCTCCTGATACACCTCCCTATCCTTCTCCCTCTGTGTCTCCTTATACAGTACCTCCTGAATGCTAACTTTTTTGCCCTTTCCTTCAAAGTCACCACTTTTGAGTACCATAGCAGTATCTTTTTCCTCTTGTTTTTGATGATGTAGAGGTTTGTTGCTTTCACTAACCCCACTTTTAGTCTTTCTCACTGTTCCTCTACTCCACCCAAGTTCTCTCCCCCTGCCAGGGCATCCCTGAGGCATTCCAACATTTTTTGTAAAATTAGCCCTCCTGAAGTCCAGAACTCTTCACCTTTGTGTGGTTCACTTCTGCCACAGTATTTATGTTGAACTACACTGTACGGTGATCACTGGTCCCCAGGTGGCCACCAACCGTGACATCTGCAACCCTGTCCCCGTTAGTGAGTACAAGGTCCAATATTACTCCCTCATGAGTAGGCTCCTTTACTATTTGCCTGAGAAACACCTGCGGGAGTCCAGAATGTCCTTGCTTCTACCTGAAGCTGCAACTGGGATGGTCCAATCTACATCAGGCATATTGAAGTCCCCCACCAGCAGTACCTCCCCCTTATTTTCCATCTTTTGTATGGCATCCACCAGATCCTTATCAATCCACCCCTCCCCCCACACCACCGTGCTGGCGGTCTGTAGATCATGTCAGTGGGAATAGTGGCTCCATTCCCCATCTCTAGAGTGACCCATAGTACCAACCCTCCCTGTGATCCCTGTATCTCTGTGGCTTTTATACTATTCATCACATAAAGAGCCACTCCTCCCCCTTTCTTACCCACCTTCTCCTTCCTGAACAAAGTATAGCCTGGTGTGACTATGTCCCAGTCATGGTTCTCACTGCACCAGGACTCAGAAATGGTGACAATGTTCAGGTCAGCCTCTGCCATAATGACAGTTGAGTCTGGGATTTTATTCCCCAGACTTTGAGCATTGTGCACATAGTCTTCCAAATTCTGCTATTGCCCTGCACATCAGCCCCCCTTTTCCATTTTGCTTTTACTCCATACCCCCCCTACTCTCAATCCCATCTCTGTTCAGTTTTACTGTTTTGTCTTTCTCATTATCAGGTATCCTTGGGGATTTTTCTCCTTCTAGATTCTCCCTACTGACCACTTTGGCTTGCGGGGGGGAGGGGGCAGTTTATGTCTCCCTGCTTCCTACTACCACCCCCCTGCTTGGCTAGTTTAAATGTTCACCAGTGTAACATTAAAAAACTCACTGAGGACCTGGGTTCCCCTCCTGGATGGATGCAGACTGTCTCCCCTGTGTAGGCCTTTATCCATCAAGGTGGGATCCCAGCATACAGTGTAGCCGAATGCCTCCCATCTGCACCACTCCTTCAACCACTGGTTGAAGCTCCTGGTATGGAGTACCCTATCCTTTTCCCTGCCATAGACAGGCAGTACCTCAGAAAAGGTCACTGAGTGTGCTACCTAACTGATACCCCTCCCCAACTCCCTGAACTTCTCCTGTACTATCCTAACCTTGTCCCTAGCCAGGTGATTAGTTCCTAAGTGGGCAGTGACATCCAGCTTTCCCTCCCATCAAGAAGATTGCTGTCTGGGTGGACAGCCACAGAAATAAATTACTTTATTTTCATAACATTTGGTCTCCATGAATGCTGAACTTATCTTTACTCTTTCCCATCCTGCTGCCCTAGCAATCCTCAGGATCTGCTCCTCATCCCTCTGAGCCGTGGCACTGGGTAGGCACCTCACCTCCCTCTCCCCCTCCTTTCCCATCCCTAAATCTCCCCCATTCACAATGGAGTCCCCCACCAGGAATTGCTTCCTCCTCCTCCTCCTCCTCTGGGGTGCTCTGCCCTCTCCTTGGGGTCTCTGCTACAGAAGACCCCCACATCCTCCCTGGTCACTACTGTGGGTGCCTTCTCAGGACAGTCCTGCTCTGCAAAAGCAGCATAGGAATTTTGTAGTGGTATCATCTGGGGGTGTGCCTCTGACACACCACCCTCACCCTTCCGGAGCCCACCATAGTCCAGCCACTCTTCCTCCTTGCCAACCTTTGAGGCAGCAGTGGCAGACTTAGTGTTTCCTGGGGAGAGAAGGCCTCCCGAATCCTAGCCAGCTCAGCCTGGAGATAAGCAACCTCCTCCCTCAACCCAGAGAGGTGCACACAGATGGGGCAGCACTGCAGCCTCCAGAAAGTCTCCCTGCAGACTGCCGCCCCACAGCCACTGCACTGCACCACTCCCAGTATATCTATTGTTAACCCTGCTTGTTTTTGTTTTGCTTAGTCTAAACCTGTTTTACCCCTACCGTAGATAATAGTGTTTTGCCTATTCATACCCATTTGCTTTCTTTAAACCCCTTTTTTTACCCTTACCCTAGAGATAGGGTGTCTCAGCTATTCCCACCTATTTACTTACTTTAAACCCTTTTTTTACCCTTACTCTAGATACGGTGTTTCACCTATTCCCACCTGTTTGCTTACTTTAAACCCATTTTTTTCTTTACCTGTACCCTAGACTGGCTATTTCTCCTATTCCCAAACTTTTGGTTGCTTTAATCCCTTTTCTACTCCTGCCCTAGATATGGTGTTTAACTAGTCACAATTTTTTTAGCGTGGCCCTAACACTCCTCACTACCTGGAATTGCACCTTAGTTGTCAGGTACACTTCCTGGTTCCCTGCCTCCTCCTGCTAAGTACTGACACTTATTTCACCCCTTTACTGCTCCCCTGTAGAGATGGGCGAAGTGGCTAATTCACTCCATGAAGTGGAATGCAGGTGAAGCGAATTCACAGAACATAGCGAGCAGGCAAGACATGAAAAATGACTTTATGTTACTTACTGCAGCTTCCCAAACCACTACTCCATCATTCTAAGGTGAAGTGCTACATTGAAAACAATGTACTTCACCTTACTTCGCCTTATTTTTAAGCTACAAAGGCGAATTTTGCAGTGATTCATGGGATTTCAGGTCACATGGGCCCTAGATTGTTCTGCACAGCCTCAGTTTGTGGTAGTGTGTGTAGGAAGCTGTAGGAGACAATATACTCTGAGAGCTCTCTGTGATTCAAATCTTCTAAAAGCTGTTAAAAAAAGCCTTTTTGAGTCATTTTTTGTGCTGAAACTTTAGTTCATTGATTATAGGAAACCCTCCTCTGCTCATATCATCGAGCATTTATTATTTGTGTGTGGATTTTGAATGTTAATGTACAACATTCATTGTGTACTGAGAGGCAGTGGAAGGGTGCTTTGGGGAGGGGCGTATCTGTGGTGTAGGTAGATTAACTTGGAGAAAAAGACAGTGCTTTCTGTTTTGGTGATATTTTTCTTGTATAACTGTGTTAATGTACACACAGTAATATTTTCAATAATTCTTGTCTTTTTGCTGATTGTTGTGGTGCAGCAGCGCATAATTTTAGTTTGTCTAAAATATGTGGTTATTTTACTGAAGTTTTCAATTTGCTATGCATTACTTAGTGTGTGTGTGATTATGTGTGTGACACGTGTCATCAAATCAGACACCTTTTATTGTGCCACATAATTTCAGCAATGTGAACTTGCTATCCACTGCAGCTGTGTAATGTTTTGTACTTCTTTGTGGTATCTTTACTGGTACTCATACTAGTGACTCTTACTGCAGCAGTGCAGTACACTGCTCCCCCCATGGCCCTCCCCAACCGGCAAAGATATTCTTTTCCAGATTTGAATTTCTGATGGTGAGTACTGGTTAGGTGTTATGCCTTTGCATCTGCATCTCTTCAGTGCGCAGCGCAATCTTAATCTGTCTGTACATTTGCATCTCTTTAGGGCCCAATTTCCATCTGTAACTTAAGTCACAGTTGTTTCTTTGGCTTCCTGTCAGAGTCCTGGGCAGATGTGGTGCATAATTCAGCATGAACATTGTACTCATTAATATGCATTTTTAAGTCGGGACCATCATCAGGAGTCACTCATGATACAAATCACATTCTTCATCATCACGGTCACAAATGCAGTCACAAATTATGATTTACGATCACGTCATGAATCACAACAGTAATTTTTTGTACTAGTTACTTGGATGTATTGTAAGCCTGTTTTGTAGTACCTCTCCAGGCTTCACCACCCCACCATTGTACTCATTAATAAGTGTTTTTTAAGTCAGGGAGTTGGACAGTGTCTGCAGTACATACACAGACTCACTGGAAAGAAAACTGCACCCAGGCAGTTTAGCACAGTATACTTCCACTGCTCAGAATACATATGGAAGACAACAAAAAAAGGGAATAATTACATACAAGGGTCAGGGATGGTGAAGTAATACATTTTATAACACAGCAAGGAAGGTGCGGGGGCACATGGTGTGAGGGAAAAAAAAAACTAATGTGGGATCCCATGGTGATCCAGCAGCAGTTCCAGCATGGACATAATTTGCAACTGATGTCCCTCTATGTAAGAAAAATAAAATTTACAGAAAGAACAATTTAAGTAAAAAAGAGTACAGACAGAAAAGACAAAAAATGTAGCTTTTAAAAAGCTGTTGGGTCTAAACCAAAGCTTAAATCTCCTCCTCGTTCTGATCTCAAAGTATCAGAAGTCACAAAACACACTACTCTCTCTCTCCATCTGCACAGGAAAAAGTAAATGTGTCTGCTTGTATGATTCACTTTCTTTCTACCTAGCTAAAGAGCATGTGACTTGCAGTACTGTATGCCATGTGATGTGTGGGAGGGCTGCCAAATCTGAAACACCAAGTGGATCACTTAGAATCATAATGAGGATTGCGAAGTCCATTAAAAACAATGACTTTGCCTTACGTCGCGTTGCCATTCTGCCTTAATGCGAAGTGTTAATGACAAGGCGAAGTGCCCACTTCACGTTCACTTTGACAGCGGAATTTAAATTCGCTGCATCTCTACTCCCCTACCTTCTGAGGAGCAGAGTGTCCGGCTGCCTAGTTGGGCAGACTCTGCTGCCCTTATCTCAGGGGTCCTTCACACAGGGGCCACAACACGGGGCTGCTTGGAGGCCTAGTCTTCCTATAGCAGGTGGAAACTTCCTGGTCCCACCAGTCCTGGCCTCCTATTGGTGGCCTGGATGGCTGGAGGTGTGGTCTTGCCTTTGATTGGCTCCCACCTGGAGTTGGGTTGGAGCTTCAAGCTCTGCTGTTCTTTTGTGCTTTTTCAGTCCTCTGTTGAGCAGTCAGGTCCCTCTGCTGAGTTTTATGGACCCCCTCCGGTGGATTCTGTAGTTTGGTAAAGTGCCAGCAGACACAGAGGCTGGTGGGGTTTTTTAAATCCCCTGTCTTCTTGGTCCCACCAGTCATGTCCTCCTATTGGTGGTGAGGTGCATTGGTGGCAGTGCTGGAGTGGTTTCTTACAAACAGAGGCATCACGGCAGATGTCAAAGTGGGCAGTCTCCTAGGTACCAGTGATCACCATTCAGTATGGTTTAACATTACAAAGGTCGACGTGGCTAACCACATGAGGATGAGGGTCCAGAAATGAAGGGGTGCAGATTTTTAAAAGATAGGAGACTGGCTCAGAAATTGCCTAGCAGGGGGATTGCCATGGAGGGGTAGAGAAACAGTGGGGAGAAATAAAGGAGGGTATAATTAAGGTAACCAGTGTCTGTGCAAAGGAAATGAGTAAAAGTAAAAGGAAAAATAGACCATTATTGTACTCTTGGGAGACCATTATGGTACTCTAGAAAAGTACCCAGTGAGGGCAAATGGTGATAAAAGAGCAAAAGGTAAAACGTAAAAGAATACTTCTAGTGGGAGACTCCATTATACAGGGAGTGGAGACACATGTAAATGACTGTGCACAAACAAGGGTGCTAGTCAGATGCCTACTGGATGCCTCAGCAAAATGTGACACTGACCGCATCAGAAGGATAGCAGAGAAAGAAGGGGATAGCCTGAAGATCTTGGTACACTTGGGGACAAATGACCTGGCAGGACAGTCAGTAAAGGAAGCCAAATTAAACCTAATTAAACTAGGAGACTGACTGGCCACTCAAATAACCTCCCTGGCCTTCTCTGGGGTCCTTCCTGTGTGGAGCAAAGGCAGTAGCACAGAAAAGATCAGAAGCAAGAAAATCGAAGAGTTCAATGGTTACAGAGATGGAGTCAAGCAAAAGACTACCAATTTGTTGGTGCATGGAGAGACTTCTAGGAGAGGAAGTTCTTCAAATATGATGGACTGCACCTAACAAAGGAATGAGTATGCATGCTGGGCCAGAAATTTGATGTCAGCATCAGCATCAGCAGCAGGTGTTTAGAGGGAGGATCTGGAGGCAAAGGACCCTATCAAAGACACCTTAGAAGATAGGAACTTAGCCATAACTCCCCCCAAAACAGAAATTAATCATGAAATACAAAGAAGGACTAACAGGAACACAAAGGGAGGTCAACAAACCCAGACAGAATCAGAACACAGTAGTATTCCTACTGGGAAGGAACTAGAGGAAAAATATGAAGTCACGGGAGAAAAAGTAAAAAAGAGGGTAACTGAACGTGGAAAGCCATGGACACGAATGTCTGCACCTGGCAAATAAAATCTCAGACCTAATGGCCTTGATGTCAGTAAAAGACCTGGACAATGTCACTGTTACCAAGACATGGTACACAGAAAACCATGACTGGGACGTAGCCATGCCAGGGAATGCTCTATTCCAAAAAGGCAGGATAGGAAAAAAGGGAGGAGGAGGAGTGGCTATCTACATTAGGGAGAAAATAAAAGTTATAGAAGTACAGGGTATAAGGGAGGAGGTGGAGGCACTGTAGGTCATGCTGGAAATAAGGAATGGTACTGCCATTCAAGCAGGCATGATCTACAGACCTCTGGCACAGGAGAAGGAGTTGGACAGTGCACTTGTGGAAATCATCCATGAAATGGCAGCAAAAGGGAATACTGCTGATTGAAGACTTCATTTTGCCAGACATCAATTGGAGCACCCATACTGCAGCCACAGCATGGAGCAGAGACATCTTGGAAGCTCTTCAGGGGGCAAGACTTAGACGGCTAGTGGTAGAACACACCCATGAGGGAGCACTATTGGACCTATTGCTCTCTAATGGGGACAGAGTTATGAATGTAGAAATTGGGAGTCATTTTGGGTCCAACTATCACTATACAGTGTGGTTTAATGTAATGACAGTGGAGGAATCCAGTCACACAAAGGCAAGGGTCCAGGATTTCAGAAGGGTCAATTCTGCAAAACTAGGGGTATGTCTGAAGAAAGCCTTAGGGGGAAGGGTGGGAAAGGGGGGTGTAGAGGAGCAATGAGCACATCTTAAGGGAGACATAACTGAATTTTATTTTATTTATTTAAACTTTTGGTAACCAGGAAAGGCACTCTGAGCTGAGGCTCATTTCCAGGTGTGACCCAAGCAGAGGGTAAGAGGAACAAAGTACAAGAATTTCATATACACAGGTGGTGATACAATAGGACATTACTTGGCAAAAAATAGATGAACTTCAGTGAATATTTTATACAGTAACTCCAAACATTTTAAATACGCAGATTGATACGATAGGACATAGGTTGACAAAAAATAGATGAAACTTCAGTGTAAATTTTATATAGTTCATGATGTACTTATTGATTTTATGAATGTACTGTTTATATTGCTTAGAGAGGGTACAGAGGAGGGCAACAAAGATGATACGAGGGCTAGGGGATTTGACTTATGAGGACAGACTTGAGGAGCTCTGCCTGTTTTCATTGGAGGAGAGGAGAGACAGGGGGGACATGATTGAGGTCTTCAAGTACCTCAAGGGAATAAATAGGGTAAACATGGAGGGGATCTTTAGACTAAAGCAGGAGGTATCACCAGAGGCATGGTTTGAAGTTGGAAGGTGGAAGGGTGAGGGAAAAGAGGAGGAGGTTTTCACCGAGAGGGTGGTGGACCCTTGGAATGCACTGCCTGGTGAGCTGGTTCAGAGATCCACAGTGGAGGGCTTCAAGAGAGGGTGGGACAGACACAGAAAGTGGATGTATCAGATGATGGCCTGTCCCGGGGAGTGGGGATGGATGATAGGGGTTTCTGGAGAACAAGGGATGGGAGGGTCTCGGCATCCAACTAAGGATCTAGGTTCGAGCAGACTCGATAGACTGTAAGGCCTAATCTGCTGGCAAATAGTATGTTAGTATAATACATGTGTAACTTTAGATACCAGGACTGTCTTGTGAACTGGATTGTTAAAATCCAAATGGCATGTTTCTGTATAAAAATAAAATTTTACCATATCATACCATACTTACAAAGCAATACATTTCTACTGGAGTATAAGGAGAACAGACATTTGGAAGGAGAGCAGTGGCTCACCTCTAGGGCCGGGTGAAATATTACATGTACACAACTGGTACAAAAGACAGGGCTTGGCAAAATTGATGCAACTTCAGTGTATAAATATGTGCAGTATATACAAGGCAAAGCATTGCAACAGAGTTCAGGAAGAAGGAGACATAGGAGGGAGAGTGGATGCTCACCTCTAGGGTTGAGGTGGAGCAAGGAGAGCGGGAGAGGGGTTACAGTAGCAGGAGCAAGGGGGGGGAGGAAGGAAACATAAGTGTTGTTTGACTGAAAAGAGAGAAGGTGAATTTCTGAGGGTGGGAGGGAAACAGTTCCACAGGGATGGGAGTTTATATGAGAAGCAGACTGACCAACTGGCTGACATGTGGGGATGAGGGAGTGGGAGTCCCTGGTGTGCAGATTGTAAGAGGAGGGGGGCAGGGGATAGCATGGTGTTGAGTTAGGTGTGGAGTTTGCCAAACCAGAAACTGGCAATGAGAGCAAGCATGTGAGTATAGTGTCTGTGGGATAGTGGCAGGATGCCTAGGGAGGTGTAGATATTGCAGTGATGTGTACAGGGTGGGGGAGTCGGATGCAAAACAGCAAAATGAGTTTAGCAGAGTGAACAGTCTGGAGAGAGTAGAGGCTGAGGCTGTGCCAGAAACGACACTGGCATAGTCGAAAATGGGGATGATGGGTTGGGAGGGTGAGGCAGTCTTTGTTCTGGTAGAGGATACTAAGTGTGGAATGGAGCTTGGTTGAGATGGCATCAATGTGGGTAGTAAAATCTAGGTTTGACTCAAGCCAGATGCCTAGATGTTTGTAAGTGGGGACCTGATTAAGTGCAGTGCCATCTAAGGTGATGAAAGGTGGAGGAGAGGTTAGTTTGGCTAGTTTATGTGATTTGCTGAATAGCATTGTAACTGTCTTTGAAGTGTTAATTTTAAGTTTGTTGGCAAGTAACCACGATGGGATCTTATTTAAGTCCTTTTGGAGGGGGATTGGTAAGGTAAGTATTTTTTCATTACAAAAGAAAAAGCAATTTTCTATAATTTACTCATATTTAAAATCAGCAGTTACAGACATGAATAGCATTTGTACTGCTTATAGAATTTATCTAAGACACCAGACAACTTTCTAAGTGCAGTAAAGTCACTGTGAGGCAATTTTAAATTATGATGATGGAAATGTGAAAGGAAAAGTGTAACTCCCACTGGGACTTGAACTCAGGCCTCTAGCATTCCGTGCTAGTACTCTAACCCCTGAGCCATGGAAGATTCAGTGATTAGCAGGCTTCTGAGCTTTCCCATGAGGCACACAGATTCCTTTCTTATGTTGTGTAATCAGCAACATAGGCACATGTCAGAGACACCTAACAACTTTTTAAGTGCAGTAAAGCCACTGTGAGGCTCAGGGGTTAGAGTACTTGAATGGAATGCTAGGGGTCTGGGTTCAAGTCCCAGTGGGCGTCACACATTTCCGTTCACATTTCCATCAACATGATTTAAAATTGCCTCACAGTGGCTTTACTGCACTTAGAAAGTTGTCTGGTGTCTCTGACATGTGCCTATGTTGCTGGTTACACAACCCAAAAAAGGAATGTGTGTGCCTCATAGGAAAGCTCAGAAGCCTGCTAATCACTGAGTCTCCCATAGTTCAGGGGTTAAAGTACTAGCATGGAATGCTAGGGGCCTGGGTTCAAGTCCCAGTGGCAGTCATACTTTTCCTTTCACATTTCCATCATTAGAATTTATCTAGTCACTGTACACTTTATAGTTTCCACAAAGTGATTGATTAGATACTTTTCACATATGTAAGTTAATACTTTATTACTTAATCTTGCAACCAGACACAAGAGTACAGGCTGACGTTCTATACAGCATAAAAGGATAAACTTTACATTTTGCAGACTCAAAACATAACATTATACAGTTTTGAAACATTAAGAGAATAAAAAATATAACATTTATTTAACCGCACTCAAATATTTATTTATTTATTTATTTATTTATTTGCTTTTGTTTACCAGGTAAGCACACTAGGCAACCAAATGCCTATTTTCAGGTGCGACCCGGGAGGTTACAAGGCAACAGATACAAACAAGGGCACAATACCATCAGCATTTGGCAGAGTCAAGGTAACATACAATAACATCAAGCATTGACAGATTCATTGATAGATAAATAACATCATATATACAGGCATGGTCAGTTTCATTCAATAAAGGGATTCAGCCATAGAACCTAGTGGTGAGGAAAGGATAGAGAGATTAAAGAGGAGTGGGGAACAGAGGGAGAGAGACCAGGGGAAAAGTGGGATGGAATTATCTAAGCAATCCCTCAATAAGCAATTTGAGCAGGGACTGGACCCAGTGCTTGGAGATGCAATTAACACAGCTAACTGATTCAAGATCATCAGTGGAGGAAGTGCAATTCGATAAAACAGGATTCTCGCCCCCCAGCAGGTTGAGCTGAGAATAAACAGCCTCAGCCAGGGTCTGGTTGGCACAGAGACAGGCTGAGGCCAATTTTAGGAAGCCCCATAGGGAGGCTTTAAAGCAAGAATGTGAGGTGGTGGAGCGGGTGATTGCAGGAAGGGAGTTCCATACTCTGGGTGCATAAGTGGTGAAGGCCCAATCACCCACAAGGGTGTGGGTTTTTGAAACCAGTAGGGCCTGTGAGTCATTGGATCTTAAGTGGTAGAAGGGGGTTCCATGTAGGAGACGTTTGGCGAGAGCAGAAGGAGTGGTGGTTCGGGCAATGTTGTCGATAAAGTTGCCAATGACAAATGTGTGGTACTTTTCTGAGGGAGCTATTACAGCCATGAGTAAAGCTCACAGTGATGTGAGAGGCAAGGGGCAGAGAGTGCAAAGTGGCTACATTGTGATATGCAGTGTCCCATTTAGTGAGATTGGTTTTCGGGACTGGGCAAAGGTAACAAGCCCATAACAGAGAGTGGGTAGGAGGATCCCCCTGCCTAGGGCAAGTCATGCAGCCTGGATGAGACAGCTTTTTGCTCTGTGAGTCAGTCCCAGTTTTCCATTCGATGCCTTACATATGTTCTGAATATGCAGGGTGAGGTCAAGTTGCGGGTCAAGTGTTACGTCCAGGTACTTGACAGAGCCTACAGCCCATAGGAGGGAGCCATCGGCTCCAAAGATATTTAGGGGCACTGGGCAGGATAAGGTCTTGGCCCTGGAGCCAAAGAGCATGACCTGAGTCTTATTTAGGTTGATGGTCAGCTTGTGGCCCTCGAGCCAGGTTTGAATATGGTTGAAATCTGAATTTAGCCAGGAGTTAATGGTAGTGATGTCCTGAGACCTGGCCAGGATGACAAGATCATCCGCGTATAGAGTGGAATGCCCATGGGCTGTGACAGAGGGCAGCTTCTTTATAAATAGGGAAACAGGAGGGGTCCAAGGACGGATCCTTGGGGGGACCCCGCAGTTCACTGAAGAGGGGTCAGAGAGTGCTCTGTTGAAGTTAGTGTATTGTTGCCTGCCAGAGAGGTAATTAGAGAACCAGGCATGGGCAGGGAGAGAGAAGCCAAGAGAGCACTGAGTGGCACAGAGGAGTGAGTGGTCGACCCGATTAAAGGCTCTCGAGAGGTTCATGAAGATGGCTCCAGTCAATTTGCCTTGATCAGTAGCAGACCTGATCTCAGAGGTAACTACGGCAAGGGCAGTGGACATACTGTGCCCTTTTCTAAAGCCATGTTGTGCTGGGAAGAGAAGTTCAAAGGTCTGAGGGTGATGGGAGAGTTGAGTGGCAACTGCCTTTTTGAGAAACTTACCAAGTGCAGACAGGATGGCAATAGGGTGGTAGTTCTTGAGATCCTTCGGGTTTCCTTGTTGGAAGACAGGGATAACCCTGGCCACTTTCCATACATTGGGGATGGTACCTGAGATTAGAGAAGTCTTAAATATGTGAGAGACAGGCCTGGCTAGGAAGGTTGCCCCCAGGTGGAGCAGTTTCGGTTCAAGGCAGTCATGCCCTGCCCCATTATGAGGGGAGAGTCCTGTGACCCATTTTAAGTAGAAGGGGGTTTGGGGGGTGTGCCCACTCTGGGAGGAACCAAGACCCGTGGGGTCAGGGAACTGGTAGGGGGAGCAGGGGTGTCAGAGAACAGGGAGTTAACTGCATTGGCAATGATAAGGGGGTTGTTGCAGTTAACCCCGCCAATATGTATGTCAGTGACCTGGACTCTAGCGGACCCACCAACTGTGTTTTTGATGTTCTGTCAGAAACTTCTTGGGTTTCTGTCGGAGGAAAGCAGGGCAGATTGACAGAACTCTCTCTTGGCTATGTGGATGGCCCTTTTGCAAGAGTTTCTCAGCTGTTGATATTCTATGAGATCTGAATTGTTGAGGGAGGTCTTGTACTTCACCCAGCATTTGTCCCTTTTCTTCATGAGGGAGAACAGGCTGCCATAGAACCATTTTGTAACAGTGTCCCTGACTCTCCTTCTTGTGAGGAGGGCATGTTTATTTTGTAAGGGAGTGAACACAGCAAGAAAAAGGTCAAGAGCTCCTGCCTGGTGGCAGTGACCCGGGACCAGTCCACGTGTTGTAGGTCCACAAGGAAGTCATTGACATTGAATTTGGAGTAGTCCCTCATCTGGATCACTTTACAGGGGATTTTGGGTGAGGAGATGCCCCATGTACAGAAGGTAGGGGAATGATCTGAGATGACATCAGGGAGAATGCCTGAGGAGACTATCCTATCCGGCCTATTACTCAGTACCCAATCAACGAGTGATCCTTTATGTCCACTGGAGGAGAGCCTAGTGGGTTCTGTAATGAGTTGGCTGAGGGCAAGGCCAGAGAGCAAAAGTTCATAATGCAATAATACTGTAAGTTTGAGTTCTTACCACAGGTTTTTCCCACATCTCCTTACTGTGCAAATTATACCCAGACATATTCCTCGACACAAGTAAACAATGCAATTTGTGGTCAGGCTCACAAATTTTTTTTAAAACCTCTTTAGTCATTTTTTCTCTTCTAGTTTCTAACCTATCAAGCCCACATTTAATCAAGACTTCCCTATAACTCACATCCCACCAAACAATTACTCTTGGTGCCCTTTTTTGTACTCTTTCCAATTCTTCAGATTCACTTTTGGTGAGGCCACTATGCCACACAGCAGCTCAATATTCAACCACCAGACTGACCACTGTAGTAAAATAATAAACCAAATCTGATTCATTCAAACCTGCACATCTCATAACAGTTAAAAAGTATAACCCACTATTTGCTTTCTTTACCATGCTTAAAACCTGTTCTGCCCAAGAAAAATCATTCTGAAAAATAAATCCCAAATATTTCACTTTGCTTACTACTTCTACTACCTCACCACCAAAAGACAATCCTTTTATTTCAGTCCATTTAGTCTGTTTACCAAAATGTATCTCTTTGGTTTTTGTAGGATTGATTTGCAAAAAATTTTTCTCTGACCACCTTTCTATGTAATCTAAATCACTTTACATAGTACTATCTTCAACATTTTCCCAAATATCCAATACTGTAGTATCATCTATGTACTTTACACATGGGCCCTTCATTTCTGGATCATTTATCATAATCAGAAATAATAACAGCCCCAATCTAGTTCCCTGAGGGACCCCACCACATATACCCACAACCTCAGATTTCATGTCTTCCATCTCAATCCACTGTGATCTTCCCTGCAAAAAACTGGCCACCCAATTTACTATACACTCTGGCACATGTAAACTTTGCAATTTTTGTATTACCATCCCATGATCGATAAGATCAAAGGCTTTTTTATAATCTACCAAAACAGTCCTTACATTATTTCCTTTATCCCAAGCTTTTATACTTAGTTCCAAAACTTTTAAAGCATCATCAATAGTTGAACAACCCCTCAAGGAACCAAGCTGAATTTTGTCCAAACCCCCTCCACAACCTCCATAATCCATTTACAAATAAACATTTCACATACTTTTGAAACCGTGCACGTTAAAGCAATTGGTCTAAAATTGTTGACATATTTTTAGGTGTCACAATTTTAGGAAGGGGGAACAACCTTTGCCTGCTTCCACTGTAAGAAAATTTCACCACTCAACCTTGATCAATATGACACACCCATGGTGCAAGCAAGTCAGCACCTTCCTTCCATTCCCAATTTGGAATAGCATCAGGGCCTACAGCCTTATTTATCTTTATCTTTTTTAATTCCTTTGCTATTTCTTCCACAGATACTAAGTACTTATGGGGGACAATTACTCCTGAAATATCCTTCTTTTCCAGTGGGAGTAAATCTTTACTTCACCGAATAATCTATTTAAGCAGGTCAAAAAGGAAACACCTTTGTCTCTCTCAGAAAAAACTGCACATTTATTCCCATCTTTTTATTTGGTCACCTCGATTTCCTGTTCTCAAAAATTATTTTGTACTTTTCCACCACTTTCTCTGGTCAGATTTCCTGAACCCTCTAATTTCCTTTCATAAAAATTCCTACATAATCTCTTTCCCTTGCGATTCACCCGATTTCTCAGTCTATGATATACAATAACATATTTCCTCATAAATGCTGCTTGCCTTTCATTTATCAATTTTTTTATATCCCTCAGTAACCCATAGTTTGTCACCACCCACCTTTGTTATTTCTTTTGTAGTCATTACTTGATCTAAAGCTTCATTAACTATGGATGTCACCATCTCCCATGTAGCATCTACATTCCTATCCACAAATTTTACCTCCTGTAATTTACCAGCTATCACATTGATGGTTCGACTCTTACCCTTCCTAGTAATCTTTTAACATTTAAACACCATTTCTTCTCTTTTAACCTTCTACACCCCCTCTGAATTATTTGTTAGCAGTACAACTTTATGGTCTGATAACCCAATAGATGGCTCAATTGTTGGTCTACAAATAAATTCATTTGCATTTGTTGTAACTACTGTATATCTAACACATTTTGTACCCTCATAGGTTCTTCAACTATTTGTTTCAAACCATCTTCACTTATTATTTTTCCAAGTAGTAATTTGTTTGCATCCCCCATAATAATGAGACCACATTTATCATGTTTTCCCGAATTTTGTCTAAACACCAGATTTTATGATTTACCATCTGCTGTTTATTATTTGTAGGGGCGTGATAAATCCCACCTAAAATTAATGGTCTACATTGCCTTGGGAGATTTGGTACATTCAATTCCACCCACATCATTTCAAACCCATCAACTTCCAAATCTAATAATCTTCTATAAGGAATTCTATCATGGATATATAAGGCTATCCCACCCCCAATTTGCTGCAATCTATCTTTTCTTTCAATCTGATATCCTGGAATTGCAACAATCTGGCTGGGAATATTTGCACTACACTATGTCTCTGTTATCAAAACATATGGAGTTATATGAATCACAATACCAGCATAGTTATCCCTCCCATTTCTCAGTGGCAATTGCCAGTTTATTCATAAATATGCAAGAGTAGCTCTTTACTTCCCCATCAGCTATTTCCAAAAACATACAATGGAAATTATCATTAGCTATTGTAGATCAGGAAGAGGATCTCTTGCAATGCTCATGCAAAAGGTTCCTGTTGGAGGAGGGAGTGGATATCTGAGATGGATGGACTGGAGAAGAAAAGGATGGTATCATCCACGTACATATGTATCTGGGAGCTAGAGCATATGGAGGGAAGATCATTAATAAAGACATAGAATAAAATGGGGGCCAGGATGGATCCTTGGGGAACACCTGTGGACACTGGAAGGGGAGGGGAGGAAGAGCCTCCCACTTAGACTGATTGCTGTCTGTTGCTTAGATATGAACCGAACCAGCTGACGACATGGGAATCCAGAGTGGCCACACCCAGCTTCATGATAAGGAAGAGGTTGGAGACCGAGTCAAAAGCTTTTGCCAGATCCATGAAAATGGCAGCTGTTAGATGGCCAAGTTCCATGGCAGAGTGAATATGGTCTGTGACTTGTAGGAGGGATGATACGGTTGAATGGTGTTTGAGGAAACCAGATTGATAAGGTGAGAGAAAGCCAGATGTATACAGGTAATTGGATAATCTGGTGAGGACAAGGGATTCCTGCAGTTTGGCATGGCTGGGGAGAAGGGAGATGGGGCAGTAATTACCTAGGAAGAAAGGGTCTCTGCCTTTGTGGAGTGGAATCACTGTTGTCATCTTCTAAGCCTTGGGCACTCTGCTGGATGAAAAGGAAAGATTTTGGAGGTAGGTTAGAGGGTTACTGATTGCTGAGAAAGAGAGGTGAAGCTGTCAGGGCTGGATTTGTTGGGATTTAAAGAATTTAGAGCTCAGAAGACTTCTTGGTTGGTGATGGGAGGGAAGTGGAACCCATTTTGGAGGGGAGTTGAGGAGTGGTCAGAGAAGAGGGGGAGAGGAATCAGGAAGGACACAGGTGGTAAAGAAATTTGTTTAGAAGTTCAGCAACGTTAACCCCTTCACACCTACACTCCACTTTTGTGGCTCACTTTGCATTGAGTTCTATTTAATTCAGGTGTGAAATTAAGAGGGTTGGAGATGGATAGGCCATCTTGCTTTAGGACTGGTGTAGCTGACTGGTGAGGGGGCCTATTGGAGGGTGCACTATGTTCTGGAAAGAGGAAGAGGATGTACAGTTGGATGCAGGTGCTGTATAAAGTACTCAGACTTTGCACGGCGGATTGCCTTAGTACAGTTGTTATGAAGGAATTTGTAATGATGATGGGCTTGAGGGGTCAGTGTGCATTTGTAGTGCATCCATGCTTTGTATCATGATTTACACAGGCCACTGAGTTGGGCTGAGATCCATGAATGGTGTCTTCTTTTGATCCTGGCTTTAACCAGAGGAGCATGTTGGTTTAAATACATGTTTAGAATGGATTTGAAGTGGCCAAGGGCTGAATCGATACCGTGGGTGGAGCAGAATGGGGACAAGTCAGCATGACTCATGTCATGTAGGAGTGCTGCTTGGTTGACTGAGTGCAGGGAGTGGATTTTTATGTACTTAGGAGCAGAATGAGGGAGATGTGTCTTTCCGATGCAATAAGTGATACAATTGTCACGGAATGCATCAAACAGAACACCGGAGCTAATGATTTAATGGGGATGGGAAGAGAGAATCCAATTTGAAAGTGTGTGGTGTGAGGAGTGGGGGTTGTAGCGAGTGAGTTATTTGATTAGTTTGGTCAGGCTGAGGGCTTCGATTTTGGTGAAGATAGACTTTGCGAAGGTGGAGAGCCAGTCCTGGTTGAAATCACCTGTGAGGATGAGCTCCCCAGAGGCAGCAAGGGGCAGTATGGAAGAGATGCTCATGAGGAATGAGTCCAAGGCAAGTTTATGGGAAGCATAGATTACGTTGATGTGGATGGTGGATTGAAGGGATAGTAGGATGAGGTGCATTTTGTGGGATGCGGGGCAGTATTCATACAGTGAGACAGAGCATTGAAGAGACTGCCACACATAAAATGCAACTCCTCCACCCCGCTTACCACAGTCTTGGTGATAGATGGAATAGTCAGGGTTTGCTACGGAGGAGTTGGGGGGTCTTTGCAGAGAGCCAAGTTTTGGAGGGACAAAGTATGTCCGGAGAGTGTTGGGTAATCCAGTACCTTACAAGGTCCAGTTTCGGGAGCAGGCTCCTTATGTTTGCGTGAAAGATTCATTGCCCCTTAGGCAAACTGGTTGATAAAGGAGCATCTGGGGAGCCAGGATTGGTTTTGATATCTCCTGACAGGAACATGATAAGGATTAGGAAAGTAAAAGGATAGGATACTCGCATAGTGGGGTATTGATCGTGGAGATGGGAAAAGGTCAAGAGCACCAGAGGAAAGTGAGGGCACTAGATATATGGGAGGGGTGAGGTTACTGTGTGTGTCAGGAATTGTGTGGTGTAGGGCACGGGGCAGATAGGGGTGCTCAGTGTGGGAGGGGTAATGAGAAAGAGCCACAGCGTTGGTAGGGGTAGGCGTGCTGAAGAGTAGCAAGGGGAGAGAGGAAGGAGAGGCGTGTGAGAGAGGAGGTTGAGGAAGAGAAGGAGGAGATGCAGCATTTATAAGATGAGTTGTGGCCCTCAGTCACACAATGCTTAAACTGGAAAAATATAGCACTAGATGTTGTGGTGAAAGCAAGGAACTTAATGGCTTGCAGGCAGGGTTAATGTTGGAGTTGAGATGGGAAGATTCCAAGGTAGAGGGCAGTGTCTCAGTGTGGGAGGGCTGAACAATTTAACAATGGCCACAGGGGGTGAAAGTGAGCTGATTGATTTTGGATTGTTACAAGACCTAAGCAGTCCTTTATAGTTGTCCACACCTCTGTTGGGCGAGAGGAAAGGAGAGGAGGGTGGGTGGGAAGTTCTAGTGGTAATGCTGCGTAGCCATATTGCCACCTCTAATTTGTACCTGGACTTGCAGTGGTGTCTGCTGATGTGGTGGGGAGGGCAGGAGATGGTGTCCTCATGACCCTGCTGCTCTGGGGCTCTAATCTGCAGTTCAGTGAGCTAGACTTGCTGGGGGGTCTACTGGTGTGGCGGGAAGGGAAGGAGACTGTGCCCTCATGACCCTGCTGCTCTGGGGGTCTGATTTGCAGTTCAGTGAGCTGAATTTGCTGAAGGGTCTGTTTGCATGGTGGGGAGGGCAGGGGACAGTGCCCTCACCACCCTGCTGCTCCATGGGGTCTGATTTGCAGTCTGGTGAGCTGGATTTGCTGGCAGGTCTGCTGGCATGGTGGGGAGGGCAGGAGACAACACCTTCATGACCCTGCTGCTCCTGGGGTCTGATTTGCAGTCCAGTGAGCTGTGGAGAGAAACAAGGTAGGTCAGCAATAATTTGAGATCAGGGAAGGGTGAAAGTGCAAAGAAGGGGGGAGGGAAAAGAACCAGAGAAGGCAGGCAGAAACAGGAAGTCTCGGGAGGGAAGAAACAGAGAAAGGGCAGAAAAAACAATATGAACTTAGCTACAACTGGCTCTAGCTTACCGCTTCAGTTCCACCCCCCTGTGGGAATAGGCAGACACTATCAAAAGCGAGCACCTATACAAGAGTACAGCTGTCCCAAAGCAGTTTAAAACTAATTGAAATAGCAGGCTACAAAACAGGATAAAATACAGCTACTATATGAAAAGTAACAGACTTCACTGTGGGCAAATCTGAGCTGGTTGCAACCCTGAACAATTAAAGTAACTTTTAAAACAGCAGAGAACAGCGGTGCAATGAGAAAAATACCAGGTACAAAAAAACAAGCAGTAGGACTCTGCCGACTCCAAGATGGCACCAGATGCCGGAAAACACCTTTGTGTAGCATTGCTGATTCAGTAGTTTGTACCTCAACTTGTTGGGGGGTATGCTGGTATGGTGGGAAGGGTGGGAAACAGTGCCCTCACCACCCTGCTGCTCCAGGGGGTCTGATTTGCAGTCCAGTGAGCTGGACTTGCTGAGGGGTCTGCTGGTGTGGTGGGGAGGGCAGGAGATGGGGCCCTCACTACCCTGCTTCTCTGGGGGTCTGATTTGCAGTCTGGTGAGCTGTATTTGCTGGGGGGTAAGCAGGTGTGGTGGGAAGTGCAGGAGAAAGTGTCCTCACCAACCTATTGCTCTGGGGGTCTGATTTTCAGTCTGGTGAGCTGGACTTGTTGGAGGGTCTTCTGACATGGTGGGGAGGACAGGAGACAGTGCCCTCATGACCCTGATGTTCCGTGGGTCTGATTTGTAGTCCAGTGAGCTGGACTTACTGGGAAGTCTGCTGGTGTGGTGGGGAGGGCAAGAAACGGCATCCTCATGACCTTGCTGCTCCAGGGGTCTGATTTGCAATCTGTGAGCTGGATTTATCTGGGGGGTCTGCTGGTGTGGTGGGGAGGGCAGGAGACAGTGCCTTCACCACCCTGCTGCTCTGGGGGTCTGATTTGCAGTCCAGTGAGCTAGACATGCTGGGGGTCTGCTGATGTGGTGGGGAGGGCAGGAGATGGTTCCCTCATGACCCTGCTGCTCTGGGGGTCTGATTTACAGTCTGGTGAGCTAAACTTGCTGTAGGGTCTGCTGATGTGGTGGGAAAGGCAGTAAACAGTGCCCTCATGACCCTGCTGCTCTGGGGGTCTGATTTGCAGGCCAGTGAGCTGGACTTGCGGGCGGGTCTGCTGGCATGGTGGGATGGGTAGGAGACTGTGCCCTCATGACCCTGCTGCTCCGGGGGTCTGATTTTAAGTCCAGTGAGTTGGACTTGCTGGGGGGGTCTGCTGGTGTGGTGGGGAAGGCATGAGACAGTGTCCTTACCATTCTGCTGCTCTGGGGGTCTGAATTGCAGTCCGGTGAGCTGGACTTGCTGGGGATCTGCTGGCATGGTGGGGAGGGCAGGAGACGGTGCCCTCATGACTCTGCTACTCTGGGGGTTTGATTTGCAGTCCGGTGAGCTGGACTTGCTGGGGTGTCTGCTGGTGTGGTGAGGAGGGCAAGACACAGCACCCTCAACTCCCTGCTGCTCTAGGGGTCTGATTTGCAGTCCAGTGAGCTAGGCTTGCTGAGGGGTCTGCTGGTGTGGTGCAGGGGCCAGAAGAAGGCACCCTCACGACCCTGCTGCTCCAGGGGTCTGATTTGCAGTCCGGTGAGCTGGACTTGCTGGGGTGTCTGCTGGTGTGGTGAGGAGGGCAAGAGACAGCACCCTCACCTCCCTGCTGCTCTAGGGGTCTGATTTGGAATCCAGTGAGCTGAACTTGCTGGTGGGTCTGCTGGCATGGTGGGGAGGGCAGGAGACTGCATCCTCACAACTCTGCTGCTCTGGGAGTCTGATTTTAAGTCCAGTGAGCTGGACTGGCTGGGGGGGTCTGCTGGTGTGGTTGGGAGCGCAGGAGACAGTGCCCTTACCACCCTGCTGCTCTGGGGGTCTGAATTGTAGTCCAGTGAGCTGAACTTGCTGGTGGGTCTGCTGGCATGGTGGGGAGGGCAGGAGATTGCACCCTCATGGCCCTGCTGCTCCTGGGGCCTGATTTGCAGTCCAGTGAGCTGGACTTGCTGGGGGGCATTTGCTGGCATGGTGGGGAGGGCAGGAGACAGTGCCCTCATGACCCTGTTACTCTGGTGCCTTTGCATTAGGCAAACAAGTAAAACAAAGAGGATGAAAAAACACTCTGGTTCTCAAAGGCAGTGTTAGGGTGGGTTAGGGTAAAAAGGTTAACATTCAGAAAAAACAAAGAAACACGGAGGGAGGAAGACAGAATATTGTATCTGGAAAAGCTAAAGGAGGCAGGAAAAACAGTCAGAAAAGCCAAAGCACAGACAGAGGAAAGAATAGCCAAGGCAATTAAGAAAGGAGACAAGATATTTTTTTAGATATATTCGAGAAAAGAAAAAACAGGGGTAAGATAGTGAGACTAAAAAGGGAAGGGGGTTCGGCAGAAGGGGAGCAGGAAGAAACAGAAATCCTGAACAGATATTTATGTTCAGTGTTCATGGTAGAAAGGGGAGGGGAGGGGCCACAGCTGGGTGTAAGAAGTATCAAGGTGTGGAGGAGGGGTGGATTTCAGTCCGTTTACAGCAGAGGGAGTCCTAAAGGAACTGGAGAAACTGAAAGTAGATAAGACAATGTGGCCTGACGGAATACATTTCAGAATTTTGAAGGAGCTTAGACAGGAGCTGGCAACACCACTGACAGCCTTGTTCAACTAATTATTAGAAAGAGGTGTGGTGGGGAAGCAGGGAAGAGGCTGCTAACTATAGGCCAGTCCGCCTAACCTCAGTGGTAGGGAAATTGATGGAATCATTACTCAAGGAAAAGATTGTGGCATACCTTGAGTCCAGTGGACAGCAAGATCTGAGACAGCATGGTTTCACAGCAGGTAGGTCTTGCCAAATAAACCTGACAGATTTCCTTGACTTGGTGACATGGGAGATAGATCAGTGAGGGACAGTGGATGTGGCCTACCTAAATTTTAGCAAGTTCTTTGACATCATCATGCATAAAAGGCTAATAAACAATTTGAGCAGCCTGGGAGTCAGATCCATGGTGGTAAACTGGGTTAGGAATTGGTTGAGCTGTAGGACACAAAGGGTAGTGAACGGAGTTCAGTCTGTAGAGAGGGAGGTGACCAGCAGGGTGCCTCAGGAATTGGTGCTATTCCCAGTCCTCTGTAATGTCTTCATAAGTGAAATTGCAGAGGGGCTGGAGGGGAAGGTGTGCCTCTTTACAGATGACACAAAGATCTGCAATAGGGTCAACACATCGTAGGTAGGTCAGTGGAAGGAATAAAAAGGGACCTGGGCAAGCTGGAGGAATGGTCAAATGTTTGGCAGCTGAGATTCAATTCAAAAAAGTGCAAAATTATGCACTTAGGACATGGGAACCTGAGAGAGGAGTACTGAATGGGGGGGGGGTACTGTTGGACGCCAAACGGGAGAGGGATCTAGGGGTGATTATTTCTGAGGACCTAAAGGTGGCCAGACAGTGTGAAAAGACGGTTAGAAGGGTCAGCGGGATGTTGGGGTGAATAGGTAGAGGCATTACCAGCAGAAAAAGGGAGGTGTTGATGTCACTATACAGATCATTGGTGAGACCTCATCTGAAGTAGTGCCCAGTTCTGGAGGCTGCATCTCAGGAGGGGCATAGACAGAGTGGAGGCAGTCCAAAAAAGGGCTACAAAATGGTACCGGGGCTGCATCAGAAGTCATATGCGGAGAGGCTGAAACACCTCAATATGTATTTGCTGGAGGTCAGGAGAGAGAGGAGGGACATGATAGAGATGTTCAAATACCTTAAAGGGATGAATAAGGTACAAGAGATTAGCATCTTTCAGAAAAGAGGATGGACAAGAACTAGGGGACATGATATGAAGTTGAAGGGAGGTAGAATGAGGGGTAATGTGAGGATGTACTTTTTTTTCTTATATATTTTATGGTGTTTTTCATTTTGCTTCTGTAACCCATCCCCCTTACCTCGGACACAATCGTGCATGTGGAAGCATGCGCATGCCGCATCTCGAGGGACCCACCCTCTACATGTCACCCCCTCTGCCTACGTTGACCACTGGGCCTCCACCTGGTGGCAATGGGACTATGGGGGAGGGGGTGCCGACCACCCCAGAGAGAAGAGCTGCCTTCCAGTTGCTCAATCCTGCTCCGACCCTCCCCCCCATGCTGATTCCCTGATGACCCGAGTCCATTCCTGAGCCCAGGTCACCTCATGTGGCATGAGGTAAGGCATCCAGTGCCTCAGCCCTCAGTGCCACTGGGTCAGCGTCTGAGGAAGTACTTTTTTACAGAAAGGGTGGTGGATGCTTCGAACAGCCTCCCCACAGGGTTGGTGGGGGCAGAAATGGTGGAGGAATTCAAAAATATATGGGGCAGACATAACGGAACCCTAGAGACAGGGATGAGAAGGAAAGTTGCAGATCATCTACAGTCTGAAGTGTAAGTAAAAGGTAGGAAAAATGGTCAGACTAGATGGGCCATGTGGTCCTTATCTGCTGACAAATTCTATGTATCTATGTATCTAAGTGGCCACAGTGGTGTAGGGAAAAAAGGTGGCATTTAGCATGTATAAGGAAATGCAGAGGGAGGAAGACAGGGAGGTGTACCAAGTAAAACAGAGGGATGCAGGTAAGGAAAAAGGGTGTGCAAAGGCACAGACAGAGGAAAGGATACCCAAGGGGTTGCTTAAGGGGATAAGACTTTCTTCAGGTACATAACTGAGAACAGGAAAGGCTGGAGGGATAAGAAGGGCAATAGAGGGAGACTGCACGGAAGAGGACCAAGAAAAAACAGACATCCTGAACAGGTACGTCTGCTCAGTCTCCACAGAGGAGGGAGTGGGGATGAACCACCTGGGAGCAGCAGCAATGAATGGGGGGAGATGGACTCAAGTCCATTTTCAGAGGAAAGAGTACCGAAGGGACTTGAAGCTCTGAAACTGGACAAGGCTATGGGATTGGACAAGATACACCTACAGGTATTAAAAGAACTCTAGGAGGTGCTGGTTGCCACACTGGTGGCTTTATTCAACAATTCACTGGAATCTGGTGTGTTTCCAGAGGACTAGAGGAGAGCTGACATGGTCCCCCCTACATAAGAGCAGCAGCAGGGAAGAGGCTAGCAACTATAGGCTGATGAGCCTCACCTCAGTGGTGGGGAAATTAATAGAAAGGTTGGTAGAGTATCTTGAATCCACGGGGCTGCAAGACCAAAGGCAGCATGGATTCACAGGGGGGAGGGACCATGTCAGACAAACCTGACTTTCTTTGACTAGATGACCATGGAAATTGATGGGGGGGGCAGTGAACATGGCCCTTAGGGGGGGTGCAGCTGTTTTTGTATCTTATTTATGTATTAAAAATGTTTTTTAACAAGATCTAGCTTAGAGGTCTGTTTCGTCTATGCTGAGTGGCCAGACTATTTGCTGCATACATGGCTTATCTGGACTCTAGCAAGGCCTGCAACATTGTGCCACACAAGAGACTGATTAAGACTGATTAAGAAACTGAGCAGCTTATGGGTGGGATCCAAAGTGATGAATTGGGTTAGAAATTAGTTAATGGATGGGCAACAGAGGGTGGTGGTTAATGGTACTCTAATAATGAGACAGTGATCAGCAGGGTGTTGCAGGGTTCAGTACTGGAACCGGTCGTCTTCATAAGTGACATTGTAGATGAACTGCCTTTTTGCAGATGGTACCAAAATCTGTAATATGGGGAACACTCAGGAGGAGGTGGAAAGAATGCATAGGGATCTTTGGAAACATAGAAAGATAGATTTTGTTGGCAGCAAAAGACATTTAGGTCCAACCTGTTTGCCCCTTGTTGCTGCCTATTCCATCACCATTGACCCTAGTCAGTGATAGGTGTCACTCCTTCCCCCTTGTTCCTCTACCTCATATGCCCCTGTGTTGATCCCATGCATGCCTGAAGCTCCCCAAAGTCTTTGCCCCCACTACCTCCTCTGGCAGGTTGTTCCAGTCATCTACCACCCTTTCCATGAAGAAGTATTTCTGTGCATCTCTCCTAAAGTTCCAGCTCTTAGCTTCATTGCATGCCCCCTTGTTCTAGTGCCTTCCTTTCTCTGAAATAGACCCTCCATTTACACCTTACTCATTCCTGTGAGGTACTTGTAGGTTTCATCCATGTCTCTTCTCACTCTTCTCTCTTCCAGGGAGTATATGTTAAGTCCCTGTATCCTTTCCTTGTATGGCTTCTCATGCAAGCCACTCATCATTTTGGTTGTCCTCTGTACTGCTTCCACTCTTTCAATGTCCTTGCAAAGGTGTGGCCTCCAGAACCAGACACAGTACTCCAGGTGGGCCTCACCAGTGAGTGATACAATGGCAGCAACACCTCCATCCTCCTGCTAGAAATTCCTCTCCCAATGCACCCCAGTATCCTGCTAGCACACTGCCCAGCTATCCTGAGGTCATCATACAGTATATGATGACCCCTTGATCTCTTTCTTGCTTGCTTGATGACTGCAACCTCCACTCCCCAGGTCTTATGCATAGTCCCTAGGTTTTGCGCCCTAAATGCATCATCTTGCACTTTTTGGCATTGAAACCCCACTGCCAACCCCTAGACCATTCCTCTATTTTCCTCAGATCCCTGTGCATTCCCTCCACTCCTTCCTGAATGTCAACCTTGTTGCAGGTTTGTGCATCATCAGCAGAGACACACCTTACCCTCAAGCTCCTTTGCAATGTCACTTATGAAGACACTGAAGAGGACCGGTTCCAGCGCCGAACCCTGTAGCACTACAGTAGTCACTCCTATTATCTGATTGGCTACGGTTTACCACAACTCTTTGCCTCCTATCTCTCAACGCTCTGCTAATATTATTCAATTCTATTATACAAGAAGGAAATATATCAGAGAGCTGGAAAGGCTGTTTAATTTCCCCACTCTATAAAAAAGGCAACACACAAGACCCTAAGTTGTATTGTCCTAAAAGTTTATTAGATTTTTCTCAAAAACTTTTTACTAGAATAATTCTAACTAAACTGCAAAAATGGCTTGATGATGAGGGGTATCCTCTTTGAATATCAGAATGGGTTTAGGCTCAAACAATCCACAATACAATACTGTTTCATAATGGCATACTTGATTTGGAAATATGTAAAAACAAAAAAAGTTAAAATTGTTCTGTTGCTTTATGGATTTGAGCTCTGCTTTCAATAGCGTTAATAGATCAATCCTCTGGAACACTTTAATGGACCTTGGTATTGAATTTACTTTACTGAATACACTTATAAGACTTCATAATGATAATTGGATTGAGGTGCAATATTTTTTTTTTTATTATTATTATTTTTTACTCCCCGAGCCTGCCAGCCACCATATACCTCAGCCCGGTCACGGGCCGCCTGCCTCTGTCCCCCAGATCGGCCACTGTCCCCCGATACCCCGCGGCTTTCCCCCCACGGTGGGGCCTGCGACCACCATGCACCGCAGGCACTGGGATTAGGTCGGGGCCGGCCTGGGGAACACGCCGAGCCTGGCGGCGGGCTTCACTCTCGTGACAGGCAGGCTCCCTACTTTCACTTTTTTCTGGGGAGTGGGGTCGGTATGATGTCGCCATCAGCCCGCCTCCGATGAAGCTTACCAAGCCGCGGTCTCGCGTGGGAACCCCGGTCTCCACCAGAGTTCCCATGCACCTGCGCTGCCCATACCCTCCCCGGAGAAGGAGGCTGTCTCACCGGACTCGATCCTCTCCTCCCGGCGGTCCTCCGGCGGCCGGAGTCGTTCGAACCCGGGTCGCCCGCGTCTCAAGCGGAAATCCAACCGCTGCGCCGACGGGCCGAGGATTGAGGTGCAATATAATAAGAAAAGCGGTCTAACTAAGCAAATAAAAGTTAATAGGGATGTTAGACAGGGGTGCCTCTTGACCCCCATTCTTTCCAACGTATACATTAACAATATTTTACAAAACTTAGAAGATTCTGAATTTCATTCACCTATTTTATTAAACAAGAAAGTTTTGTGCATGGCTTATACTAATGATATCACACTTCTATCAGCATCCCTATTGGGATTGCAAGGAAAAATGAATGAACTTGTCATTTTAAGCAAAAATCTCAAGCTTCATATAAATAGAGAAAAGACCAAAATGGTAATTTTCAGTAATAATAGCACTAATAACAAATTTAAGAATTGTTATTTGGATAACAAATCAATTGAAACCACTAAATACTATAACTATTTGGGAGTACATTTTTCAGCAAATTGCACTTGGAAACAGTATAGGGACTTACTTCTTATCAAGCTAAAAACTGCCTTTATTGCATTCAATAACTTTCATTCAAAATTAGGTAAGGCTTCTGCCCTGGGTGTTGTTAGGGTTGTAAATGCCAAGGTCAGTGCAAGTGTTCTTTATGGCATGGAAATTTGGGCACAATCCATATTAGCTTCACAATGTAGACAACTGGAATAATTAATGAACACATTTTATCGGTACATTCTTATGGTACCTCAATCAGTACCAGCTGCAGTCCTGAGAACTGAACTGGGTCAAATGTCCATTCAATCTTTAATTTTGGAAAAACAAAGTTTCTGTAGTCATTATTTCTGTTACAAAACTCTCGCTTACCAAGATAATGTCTTGAGGAACAAATAAATTATTCTTCTAAAGGTTTCACTTTTCCATACATTAAAATAATTAAACACTTAATCTATCCTTTGAATCTAAAACAGATTCTGTATGAAATCAACATTAGATCTAAACAAGAAATTAATGATATTATTAAATGTAAAATAAGAAACCAGTTAGATAAATCAGATCTAGAAAGAATCTCTTCATTAAAACAGTACAAATGGTATAAAACTATTAAAAATAATCATCAACTTGAACCATATTTACAGATCATATCAGATCCTGGCAGGAGGAGACTGCTAACTCAGTTCTAGTTGAAACTTTATAATGCCAATTATATCTTATTTCATCAGGGGAGACCTGGGTACACCACTCCCTATTGCAAATGTAATAATAATGAATTTGATGATTTAAAACACATAATATTGCTATGCCCTCTGTACAATTTAAGAAGGACTGAGTGATTGGGGTCCATCCTTGAGGATCTTGATCTCCCCCCAATCATATTTTAAAACTGCTTTTTACTTCAGAAAATCCTGTAATGCTATTTAAATTAAGTGGCTCTTTGGCAACTATTCATCTGTGACCAATGCATTTTATGCAGCATCTGTACTGTAAACACTGTGATGATTTATGTGTAAGTGCAATGATTGTAACAAACCTTGTTATTTTATGTCTATGGTTTTGTTTAAAAAAATTTAAAGACTTGTAGTAGATCATTTAATAAAAATGTGTACTTGTACTATCCCTTAACCAGTTTGATACCCAGCTTTTCATTTATTCCACCACCTCCAGTCTGCTTAGTTTCTTAACTAGCCTCCTGTGTGGCACAGTGTTGAAAGCCTTACTGAAGTCCATATAGGCCACATCCACTGCTCTCCCTTGATCTACCTCCCTGGTAACCCAGCTAAAGAAATTTATGAGATTAGTTTGACATGACCTCCCTCCTGTTAAACCATGCTGCTGCTGGTCCTGCAGCCCTTTTGCCTCAAGGTGATCCATCAGCCCTCTTTCAGTAGTGCCTCTATTAATCCCCCCCAACAGTGATGTGGGACTGACTGGCCTGTAGCTGCTGGCATCCTCCCTACTGCTGCTTTTGTGCAGAGGGACCACATCAGCCATCCTATAGTCCTCTGGAGCTTCCCCCATCTCCACTGAGGTGCTAAAAGCACTGCCAGAGGGGCAGCCAGAACCGTGCGCAGTTCCTTTAGGACCACTGGATGAATCCCATGTGGTCCCATCACTTTATTCTCCTTTAAGGCTTCCACTCCCTTCTGGACCCTCTCCACTGAAAATGGACTTGTGTCCACTCCCCCTCTCCCTGGTGCCTACTGCAGGATGTTGGTCCACCCCCCTACTGTGAAGACTGAAAATTAAAAAAAAGAAGGCACCACTCATCTGATATAGCAGTCTTATACACTTGTTTAATAAGTATAAAAGTTACTGTGACACACAGCAAAGGGGTACTCACACCACCAGCCTCAAACAATCCAACTGGTTTCACTCAACATAGCCTCCTCAGGGATTGGTGCAGTACTACACACTAGTGCTCCTTAAATAATTCAAAACCTTAAAGTGACAGTATTCAATTCCTATTACCATTATTTAAGCATTTAAATTATTTGTTACTTCTAAAAAAGAAAATCTAGTATGTTTAAAAATACACATGCTAGTCTGTAGTGATTAGTACATTGCCTCATTTTAAAGAGCACAACCTTTTAGAGAAAAAAAATTCATAAAGTATATTAATTTCTCTATTTTTTGCTTACTATTCTTCACATATCCAAAAACTAGCATGAAGCCTTCACTTATCGTGCAATAGTTTCTATCACATATATTAGAAGATGTTTAAAATTGCATTCTTCTATATAGTAACTCTTTTGGTGACTTACTGCACCCATAAGGCTGTTAGTTCCTATCAAACTACCCAGGGACACAAAAAATATTAAATATTAAATACTACAATTCACATCAATGCAACACCAACAGCAGTGTCTCACTTCATATTACAATTTTAAAGGTGCACAAGACAGCTCAGGGATATAAGTTTGCTCCTATATGGCCACCAAACATACAATTACTGAATTTGACCTACTATTTCTGTTCAAGACGGGGGACAAATCAAAAGTTTCATTCAAACCTGGGTATTTTGTGGCACCTAACTCGTATATTCAAAATGCCTCTCTCTGTAGAATCTTAGTTTCTATATCACCACCTCTGGGACACAGATGTACCTTCTCAATATCACAAAATGTAAATTTATGTTTTTGTCCTGCATCATTAATGTGCCTGTACAGGGCATTTTTATCCATACTACACCTAAGATCACTTAAGTGGTTACAGATTCTCTCCTTCCGCTTCCTAGGTGTTTTTCCCACATAAAAGAAGGTGCCTATGAGCACTGAAATGGCTGGGTTACAGATTAGATGACAAAGTTTTCATTGCAGATTGAGAGAATCAAATGCAAGTGGCCTTAATGCTCCTTATGTGCTGTGTTATCAGGGGCTATATAAGGCAACAGCAAGCAGTGGGGTCTCAGTTGGAATAACTGGAAACAGAATTTTTAACATACCAAGAAGAAGATAGCTTTAAGGAATATGAAATAAAATTAAACTTGCTCTTAAAAAGCAGGATGACAGGATTAGAGCTACCAAAATCAGGAAGTTCCAGCGCAATCGCTTGGATTATCTCCACAATCAAGTATTCACATTGCTGGGTGCTAATAAAACCAAAAAAAAGAAGTAGAAATAGGAACATCAAGGGACAGAAATCAATTCTAAAGAAATCTAATACCAGTTTTCACTCATCATCTGAATCAGAGACTGAATCGGGGGATGATCAGTCAGGGGTGGAGGTTTTGGACATCACCAATCAACCAAGGAGATCGGTCAAATTTGTGGAAGAAAAAGGATCAGGAGGGGCAGCTGCAGGAGGAATAGGAACAGGACAAACACAACAAATACAACAAGTGAGGAAGCAGCAATAGAATATCCAGAGAAGAAAGAAGAACCAGAAATCAACATAGTTAATTTGTCCACGCATATCCTAACAGAACCTCAACAGTCATTCCTGAATAAAGGTTTGAGTTTTATACCTACACACACCAAGTAAGTTTGACCTTTTTCTTGACTTTAAGAAATTTTCTAGAAAGCTGAACTTGAAAGTATTTCATAAAAGAATAAAAATGGGTTACCCTGATGTTCCATTTCCCACTGTGGTGGGAGAAGACTGTGTGAGTTCCATGCATGAGCATGAGGGACTAAGTGAAATATTATTGGAAATTAATGAGGAAATTAACGATTATGGTATGCCATGAAATTCTGATCTCCAGACATTTAAGTCCCGGTCTACATTTACTCCAACACCCAATAATGTGGTTATGACTTTTCTGAAAGGTTATGCATACAAGAAGTCGAGACACTGTTTAATGAAAATACCAACACCACATTTTGTAGCATTTCGAATGTGGAAAGAGGGGCTCTGAAACAACTTGAGGAGAACTTGGACATTACAAACAAGCCCACTGATAAGGGTGGGGCAGTGGTTGTCATGGACACCATCACTTACATAGAGGAGGGTCAGAGGCAATTATCTAATAGTGACTTTAATGTATTACTTGAGAAAGATCCAACATAGGAGTTTAAACAGTGTACTGATTGTGTGCTAAGCAAAGCATATTCAAGCCCTTGAATTTCTAAAAGTACCTCACCCAGTCCGACCAACCATTTATGTTCTCCCAAAGATACATAAAAGGCTGGAGAATCCCCCAGGTAGGCCACTATCGGCAGGCATTGGCTCATTAACTGAGCCTTTGTCTCAATTTGTTGATGCTCATATCAGGGACATTGTTAAAGAGTTACTATCTTACATTCAGGACACTACAGAATTGTTGTGCATCTTGGGGGACCTCCAGCTTCAGCAATAATGGTTATTGGTTTCCATGGATGTAGAATCCCTATATACCAATATACCCCATTGTGAGAGGTTGATGGCAGAGCACATATGGTTGGATTGGGCTATTAGCCTGGGTGAGAGCCAGACAGATTTTTTAATTAAATTTTCAGAGTTAGTGTTAACAAGCAATGCATTTATCTTTCAGGAGAAACATTATCTCCAAGTTAAAGGTACAGCCATGGGGGCCACTTTTGCCCCCAGTTATGTAAACCTTTAATTGGGACAGTGGGAGAGGGATTTTATTTATGATGGAACAAGAATAGGTACAATGAATTAATAGACCTATGGAGACGTTATATCAACGATGTGCTGATGGTGTGGTGGGGTACTATAGGATAGCTCGATGCATTTATAGAATAAATAGCAATCCAAATTTACTCTTCAATGTTGAAGTATATGAATATAAAATAACTTTTTTGGATGTGGTGATCCACAAATTACAAGATGGAACTATCAAGACAGAATTATTCTGTAAACCAATGGATAGGAATACTATTCTGCATGCCTCGAGCTGCCATCCCCGCCACACCATCAGCAACATTTCCAAGTCTCAGTTTATGCACCTTAAGCGCAATTCTAGTTTGGATTCTGATTTTCAAAAAGGTGCACGGGATATGGCTCAGAGATTCCTACATAGGGGATATGCTAAAGGCATAATTAACAAGGCTAGAGGTTCTGTTGAAAACATGCTAAGAGGTGATTTGCTACAGTATAAAGAAAAAAATAGTCATGGAAATGACGTGCTGAATTTCGTGACTACATACTGTATAGTCCTATTTCAGGAGAAATAAAAAGGATTATAGAAAGAAACTGGCATGTACTAAGGGCTGAGCCAACATTAAAGGAAGTAACTGAAATTTATCCATGTCAAGTGTTTAAAAGGGGAAGAAATTTGGGAGATCATTTGGTTCATTCACTACAACCAAAGATGGTAAAACAACCACATAAAAATTGGTTACCACAACAACCTAAAGGCTTTTTCACAAGTGGTCACTGTAAATTTTGCAGTGTTTGTTCCCAACAATCACAGTTTACATCAGTGAATAGGAATAGAATGTATGAAATCAGGCAGTTTATCAACTGCTCGACAAATAATGTGATTTATTTGGCAATGTGTGTGTAAAGTATTTTATGTGGGAAAAACATGTAGGAAGCTGAAGGAGAGAATCTGTAACCACTTAAGTGATATTAGGTGTAGTGTGGATAAAAATACCCTGTACAGGCACATTAACAATGCAGGATAAGAACATAAATTTACATCTTGTGGCATTGAGAAGGCACATCTGGGTTCTAAGATACTACAGAGAGAGGTATTTTGAATATACGAGTTAGGTGCCACAAAATACCCAGGTTTGAATGAAACTTTTGATTTGTCCCCCTTCTTGAAAAGAAATAGTAGGTGAAATTCAGTAATTGTGTGTTTGGTGGCCATATAAGAGTAAACTTATATCCCTGAGCCATCTTGTGCACCTTTAAAATTGTAATATGAAGTGAGACACTGCTGTTGCAGTGATGTGAATTTTAATATTTAGTATTTAATATTTTTATGTGTCCCTTGGTAGTTTGATAGGAACTAACAGCACATGAGAGTTACTATATAGAAGAATTAAATTTTAAACATCCTTTAATATATGTGATAGAAACTATTGCACTCTAAGTGTAGGCCTCATGCTAGTTTCTTGATATGTGGAGAATAGTAAGCAAAAATAAATAGAGAAATTAATATACTATATGAATTTTGTTCTCTAAAAGTTTGTGCTCTTTAAAATGAGGCAACGTACTAATCACTACAGATTAGCATGTGTATTTTTAAACATACTAGATTTTCTTTTTTAGAAGTAACAAATAATTTAAATACTGAAATAATGATAATAGGAATTGAATACTGTCACTTTAAGGTTTTAAATTGTTTAAGGAGCACTAGTGTGCAGTACTGCACCCATCCCTGAGGAGGCTTTATTGAGCGAAACCAGTTGGATTATTTAAGGCTGGTGGTGTGAGTACCCCTTTGCTGTGTGTCACAGGAACTTTCATACTTATTAAACAAGTGTATAAGACTGCAATATCAAATGAGTGGTGCCTTCTGTTTTTCTGTTTTTCCTGCTTGTCTTGGAGTGTGCACACTAACTTCAGAGCGGT
This sequence comes from Neoceratodus forsteri, assembly GCA_016271365.2. NCBI lineage: Eukaryota > Metazoa > Chordata > Ceratodontiformes > Ceratodontidae > Neoceratodus > Neoceratodus forsteri. The sequence continues at coordinate 1,466,980,287 of CM057456.1, forward strand.
CTTGTTCTGCTTTCTACTGTGAAGACTAAATAGAAATAATACATTTCATATTACCACTTTCTTTTGATCTTCCTCTGCACAGTTCCCCCCTGTTCTCCTTTTTCTTACTCCTTTTTCTGCCCTGACTCCAGTCTGCCCAAGTCCTCGGCGCATCCTAATCTCTGGTTACTGTCTGTTGCCACCCGGCTCCCTTGGGGACCCTTGCCTGTTATCCTCGTGGATTACCCCCCCCATGGCGGGGTGGTGGAGAGGCCCCCTCAATCTCCTCCTGGTCAGGATCCAGTTTTCGGTGATGTTCCCCCGAGCCAGGTGCCCCGTAGGATGGCTATCAAGCCACCACAACAGATTTTTTCCCTTTTTTCCTCCTACCCTAAGTGAGTGGGGCATGCAAGGGCATCAAGGGAAGAAGCGCGCACACATCTGCATGCACTCCCTTCCAGCGTCGTACCCCAACTCAGCCCCCAATGCATTTTGCCAGTGCACCACCCCCAGCTTCCGCTAGGGGCTGAAAGTGCACTGACAGCTGGGAAGCCCCCAGCCCACAGAGAGAGAGCAGTCACTCAAACACTCCATCCCTCTCCTACCCCTGCTGACCCTCAGTAACCCAAGTCCACTCCTGAACCCGGGTCGCCGGCATGGAGCAAAGTGCGGCATCCAGCACCTCAACCCTCAGCACCACCAGGCAGGCGGACCCCCCCCCCGCTCTCGTGATTCTCATTAACCCTCCTGTCTTCCTCTTTTCCCCCACATTTCTGAAGAAAGTCTTGGCCCCTTTTTTGACCTCCTTAGCTATCCTCTACTCTGTTAATGCTTTAACTGCCCTAACCCTCCTTCTTGCCTCCCTTTGTTTTGCCAGATATACCTCCCTGTCTTCATCCCTCTGGATCTCCTTGTACTTTTAAAGTGCTGTTTTCTCCTCCTTCACTGCCTTTTCCACCTCCTTAGAGAACCATAATGGCGTCTTCTTCCTCTTTCCCTTGCCCACTTCCTTCAAACACTATGCTGTTGTCCGGGCTATATCCTCCTTAATTTTTCTCCATTGAGCCTCCACTCCCCCTCTGCCTTCTCCTCTTTGAGGCATTCTCTGAGGCAGATACCCATTTTTTTTTTAAATCTGCCCTTCTGAACTTGTTTTAGTGTGTTTTTCTCCTGTCCTTTCCATATGCCAGATCACACAGTACAGTGATCACTTGTACCTAGGGGACAACCCACTGTGACATCAACCAAAGTAAATAAGAGCAACTCCCGAACAAGGAAATTTTTTTAGCTATAATAGCATTTATTATTGCCAGAAAATCATGGCCAGGAACCCCTGCGCTTCGGCGTGCTAGCCTTCAAGGGAGTATGGCTTAGTGAAGGAACAAGACCACATTTAAACAAAGTATCGCTTCTCTGTGTGCTGCCACTGGAACGATGCAAAAATACAGAGAAACAAATTTTAGCGGTGCACTACTAAGCGATGGGGTGCTCCTATGGAGGTTGCAAGCCTCACATGAACAGTAACCAAAATAAATAAGAGAAACTCTGAACAAGGAAAGACTTTTAGCTATAATAGCATTTATTATTGCCAAAAAATCATGTCCAGGAACCCCCGCACTTCAGCGTGCTAGCATTCAAGGGGGTATGGCTTAGTGAAGGAACAAGACCACATTTAAACAAAGCGTGACATATAAACAGTGACATAAATGCATTTAAACATAAGAATGTCTTTTTTCTAATAAAAACAAATCCAGTTACACAAAAAACTTTTGTTGAATATGCTTCTATATACACACACACATACTTTAAAATCTGCAGACTAGTCCACTTATCTCTGTTTTTTCTATCTATATTGTTTACAGTATTTGGAGTTACTGTATGTGATTTTTACAGACTTTGCTTCTCTACATGAAAGCTTATTTATTTACCTTTATAGCTTCACTATCACTATTAAATGAAGGTGTGTTGAGATATACAGAATGATTACAAAATTCGAATGGACTTTATTGTCTAAAAATGGCAGACTAACTCTAACATTTTGTATATTTAAGAAATTGATTATTTGGAATCTTTCCTTTTAGAGAGTTAAAGCATTTAGTCAGTACTATATTAAAGATGGAATTAAATAAGTAAACTGACTATACTTACTAGTCTGCAGACTTAAAAGTATATGTGTATTTACAGAAGTATATTCAACAAAAGTTTTTTGTGTAAATTGATTTGTTTATATTAGAAAAAAGACATTCTTATGTTTAAATGCATTTATGTCACTTGTTTATGACGTCACACTTTGTTTAAATGAGGTCTTGTTCCCTCACTAAGCCATACCCCCTTCAAGGCTAACACGCCGAAGTGCAGGGATTCCTGGCCGTGATTTTCTGGCAATAATAAAGGCTATTACAGCTAAACATTTTTCCTTGTTTGGAGTTGCTCTTATTTACTTTGGTTAATGTTCAAGTGAGGCTTGCAACCTCCGTAGGATCACCCCCCTCGCTTAGTAGTGTGACGATAAAATTTGTTTCTAAACTGTGACGTCAGCAGTGCTGTCTCTGTTTGTATTGTACTGTGGTGACTGTCTGTAAAGCAGCAGTGCAACAATCTGTTGATAACTCTGACCTATATCTGTCTCTAGTGTGTTCTAAAACCAGCTGCCTGAGAAATACCTTTTGTATAGAGTTGAAGATGGCCCTGCCTCTTGATGTAGCTGCAATAAGAATGCCCCAATTTAGATCCAGCAGATTAAAGTCCCTCATATTCAAAACTTCCCCTTGCTGGCCATTTTGCTAAGTGCTCTGTTTAAATCCTCCCTCTGCATTGGAGGCCTGTACACCATCCCTGTGTGAATAATAAACTCCGACCCCACCTCTGTTCTGAACCATAGTACTTTCAGCCCTTCTTTGTTCACCTGTTGCCTCTGTATCTCAGTGACCATTATACCCTCCTTCACATATAAAACAACCCCTCTGCCTTTCCTCCCTGACTTGTACTTCCTGAACACGGTGTAGCCTAGGATGGCCACTTCTCAGCTGTGGTTGTCCGTGCACCATGATTTGGTTATGGTCACCAGAGCCATTTCTGTCTGCGCAGCGATTGCCACAAGGTTAGGGATTTTGTTTTTCAGACTTCTTGCATTAGCACACATGGCTCTCCATTCTCTTCATCCCTCTCTCCTTCTAGCCTGCCTCCCCTTCCTGCTTCCCCCTTTCTCCCTTTGTTACCTCAATCCTGATCTCCCCATTTACACTGTCTTCCTGCCTTCCCTTCTTCCCCTCTCTTCCTACTGAAGTTCCTCCTCCAGACTTGCCTGCCCTGCCTTTCTTTTTGTTTCCATAAACCTCAAGGGAACTTCTTCTTCCTGGTTTAACCTTCCCTGTTGCACTAGTCTCTGGGAGGGAAATCTCTGCCTCCCCCCTTGGGTAGTTTAGATGTTTGTCAAAATAGCATTTAAAGCTTCCACCCAGGACTGTCATTCTTCTAAATGGATGGAGGCCATCTCCCATATGCAAGCCTCCATCCTCCCAAGTGTGACTCCAGTCCCCAATGTAGCCAAAGCACTCCTCCCTGCACCATGCCATCAACCACTCATTGAAGGATCTGCTGTGGAGTTTCCTAGCTTCCACTGACCATGCATGGATAGCACCTCAGTGAAGGCTGCTGTGTGAGCTACCTTCTTCAGGCTTCTCCCTAGCTCCATAAACCTGTCCTGCACAACCTCTACAGCTTCCCTTGTCAGATTGTTCACCACTGGTGGGCAACAGCCTCCAGCTTGCTCCTTACCCCTCTAACCTGATGATCTCAAAGATCCACCTTCTAGTCCTCCCTACCAAAGCACCCGGAATTCACTGTACTACCCTGTTCCTCCTTTCTCCTGCCCCAACTCAATCCCCCAATTATGGAGTCCCACACCAGCAACTTCCTCCAACTTGGCCAGGGGACTTACCAACTCTCCTTGGGGACTGGTCCTTTGAGGACCCACAACTCCTCTTTTACTGTTGCTTTGGGTGCCTCCTCTTGGTTTCCTTGTCATGCCAAAATGATGAAGGAACTGAACCATGGTAAGGATCGAGGGGGGCTCTCTCTACTCCCCCTCTCCTAGAGCCCGCCAATGTCCAGCTGCTCAGTTTCCTTGCTGGCATCCTTTAAAGGTGTGACTAGAGATACAGCAAATTATAAATCCACCCGCGAAGTGGATGTGAAGTGACCACTTTGCGTCCGTGGAGCACAATGTGAAGTGGAACCTGTAAAGTGTTCACTTCATGTTCTCATTGCCACTTCACGTTCTCATTATGCCTTAACATGAAGTAAGGTGAAGTGAGAAGAAAATAGGCACATCACATGGCCTGCAGTACTGTAAGTTACATGCTTTAGCCAGGCAGGAAGGAAGTGAGTCAGAGAAGCAGTTTCACTTTCTCCTTTGCATTTGTACAGGGAGAAAGCAAAACTGTTTTGTGAGAGGAGAGGAGAGGAGTTTGCTTGGGTCTCGGAGTCATCTCTTGTTACTGCCAATCCAATTCAAACAGCTTTTTTAAAAGCTATTTTATTTAGCGTTTGTATTGTCTTAGTGTTTTTTGGTTAGTGAATTTTTTGGTACAAGTTTTGTTTTTGTTTTGTGTGTGTGTGTGTGTGTGTGTGTGTATACGTGTGTGTGTGTCCACTGTGTGTGTGTGTGTGTGTGTGTGTGTGTGTGTGTAGTCCCGTGGACCCAGGAGGATGGAGGGTCATGTTGGAGTCGGAGAAGGCAAGTCACTGGGACGTGGGAGCATTAGGAGGGGAGGAGTGCGGACCCGTGGGGGGTGGGGCAGTCATGTTATGTTGGACTGCTCCAGACTCCTGGCCAGTGTTGCTTCCCCCCGTGGAAGCAACAGGAACAGCAGCAGCACCAATGCCACCAGTGGCTTTTGTTCGTCCACCTTCTCCGCCATCACCACTAGCAGAAACTGTTGGGGCTCCAGCAGCACCCCCTCCACTACCTCCACAGCCACAGGAGGTGGCCCTGGCAATTGTGGGTGGTGGTGGGACTCGTGCCCGACAAGTGCGTACTGTGTCTGGTCCTCTCTGTAGCTCCCCAGTGTGGGAGTTTTTTAATTGTGTGGACGGAGACAGCACAGTGATGCAGTACCATGTGTGTGATGTGCTGGTGCGCCTTGTCCCCCCTGGGACACATTTGGGGACTGGTGGCCAGTGCACCCACATAATGAATAATCACAGGGCAGAGTGGCAGGCTGCCATGGTAGGGGGCCAGGCATCCACCTGCTGGCCCTTTTGTGACAGTGGCCGAGGGTGCTGCTGGGGTGGGAGATGTGCCTCACAGCAGTCACCACTGCAGCAGGAGGAGGAGGGCTACATCAGGTGCTCCACCACCACCACTGCCACCACAGCCACTAGCACTACCTTGTCCACCACCAGCCCCACTACCTGGATTACCCGCTGCAGTGGACCCTAGCACAGTCCCTATAAGCCAGTCTGACCTCCTCCTGGTGTGGCAGTACTGGAGGAAAACAACAAGCGTTTCATTGCTTTGGAGCAGTAGGTTACCAGAGTGGAAGCACAGCAGCAGCAAATACTTTCAGTGATGCACCTGCTGCTGGACCACCATGGCATCCCACACCCATAGTAAGTCCGGGTAGTGTTTCCTGCCCCCCACTCCCACCCCCCTGACCCCACCCCACTACTGTGTTGTACTTTTGTTGTGTGTTTTTGTTTGTTATTATTAAATCATACACATTTTTCCTTCCAGGTGAATCTTTCTTGCACCACATAGTGCAATACATTTTTTTGAAAACCATGCATAAATGCATTACAGTGAGTCATGTGATGGAGGCATTCCCATTCTGAAAATCTGCCCACATTCTGCCTCCCTTCTCAGCAACATTAGGATGTGATGGCAGGGAGAGCGTGTGTGCATGCTCCTTACAGTGAATATTCAATTGTGCAGGTTTGCAAATGTTTCTTTATGTTAATAGTCAGTTTGTTGTGAAATGTGTGGCCACGTTTCCAGTAAGAAGAGCCTTGGTAGTGGAAACATCCACATTTCACCACAAAGTGAACCTTATAACATTAGGAAACATTGCTTGGGATAGCTGCTGGGCATTCAGTATAGTGGAGCATGCACCTGCGCCCCCCCCCGCCATCACGTCTTAACGTTGCTGAGGAAGTGTGGCACAAATGTGGGTTACTTTTCAGATTGTTAATTACTCTGTCATGTGACTTACTGTAATGAAATTACGGGTGGTTTTCACAGGCATGTATTGTACTCTGTTGAGCAAGAAATATTCCAGTGGTAGTAATGCCCCCAACCTCCACATATTAGTTTATGTCGCCGTTGATGCCAAAATGCTCCTCGTAGCTGCCCCAGCCATTGCCAGCCCATTGGCTGCTCTCTTTAACCTCTCCTTCATGCATGGCTCACTACCATCTTCTTGGAAACATGCTACAGTAATCCCCTTATATAAAGGAGGTGACCCCTCCTCTCTGGGAAACTACTGCCCTATCTCCCTTCTCCCCATCCTAGCCAAATTGCAGAAGCGCCTCGTCCTCTCCCAGCTCTCTGCATATCTCAGCTCAAACTCTTTCTTCACTCCATACCAGACTGGTTTCAGGAAATCACACTCCACCACAACCTCTCTCCTAAGACTCACTGACGTCATCCTCTCGTGTACGGATAATGGGGAAATCACCTCAGCCATTTTCATCGAGCTTGCTAAGGCCTTTGACATGGTCTCCCACACCCTGCTACTGTCCAAGCTTTCCTTAGCCGGTCTCTCAGACTCGGCCACCTGTTGGTTCAATTCATACCTGGCAGGCAGGTCCCAATCAGTCCAAATTAGCTCCTCCACCTCCTTTCCCCTCCCTGTCACTACAGGGTTCCCATAAGGCTCTGTCCTTGGCCCAATACTGTTCTTCATCTGCCTGAATGATCTGCCCCTGGCCTGCCCACATACTTCCATTCACTTGTATGCAGACGATACAGTACAGTACAGTATGCCTCAGGCTCATCCCCTTCTGAAGTAGCAACCAGGCTTCAACAGGACTTTGAGAATGTCCAACTTTGGTTTCATTCAAATCAACTCTTTCTAATCCTAAAAAAACCATCTCCTTCACATTCGGCTCAAGGGCTAAACTCTCTAGACTACCCTTCCCCCTTATCTTCCACACCCTTGATGGCTCCCCTCTGGAGGCTTGTAAGTCCTTAAGATACCTTGGGGTCTGGCTTGACCAGCATCTAGATTTTTCAGAGCATATTGATTCTATCCACAAGAAACTGCACCCCATGCTGGGTGCTCTATACCACCACAAAAGTTGCATCCCCCTGCAGACACGCTCAGAAATTGTCAAAAAAAATGATCCTCCCAATACTGGAGTATGGGAACGTGGTCTACAGTGCAGCTCCCAAGTCCTCCCTAGCCAGACTCGATCCTCTTTTCTACTCCTTCTGTCACTTCGCTCTAGATTGCCCCCCCCTCACAACCCATCACTGCATCCTTTACCGGTCCTTAGACCTCCCTTCCGTCCATGATCGGAGACTGTTACATTGTGTTAGGACCACAGCCAAATTTTGGGCACAGACCCTCCCCCACTTACCTTGCAGTAACCCTAGCAGCCCTCCCGCCACCAGCCTACTCGCTCAGGAACACTGATTCCCAGCTACTCCACATCCCACACATGTCAACCACCTCTGGCCAGGCTGCCTTTAAATACTGTATGCCAAAGATTTGGAACTCTTTGCTGGACATCATTAGACATGCCCCCAGCCCACTCCATCTAAACCTCCTCCTAAAGATGCACTTCTCCACTACTTGCTCGTGCAAATAGCTCTGATTGGTCCTGGCATCAGGTCTGCTCTGCTGCACAGCTCTCTCCTCACTCGATATCCGCAGACCCTATTGCTGCCAGTACAAAATGTTGCTTTCTTACAACCCAGTCAGACATACATACTTGCCGTGCATTTCAGGACCTTTAGGTGGTAGTTGTGGGGGTCTATTTTCTGTCCTATGTGACCTCATTTACTGGTGCATTATTGTTCTTGCTCCTCAATGCCAACAACATGTAGGTGTATATATTCTAATTTGCACTTCATCATATTCTTATTTACCTATCTTTTTCCTCCTTTGCTAGTTGTATATTTGTATTTGCTGATTGTATTTTTTCTGTAATTCTGCTTTGTATCTCTGTATTTTTTCCCCTATCCCCTCCTCCCCCAGGGTGCATCTGGAATCAAGCGGTACTCTGCTCAGTATGCCTCCCTGGTAAAACGCTTAAATAAATAAATAAAAAAATGTGCATCGCCATGGCTATGTAATGTGGTGACTGTCTGTAAAGCAGCAGTGCAACAATCTGTTGATAACTCTGACCTCTATTTTTTAATGTTATGTCGCAACTTCTTTTACTTACATCCTGACTGACTGGAATGATATGATAATTTGCAGTAGTTGAGTGTGCTGTACTACCTTTTTTTATGTGTGAAATAATGAAAGGAGCATTCCTTTTAAATTGGTGCTGCTGACAGTGAGTGTGACCAGGTCTTTGTCATTGTTTTCATCTGCTTTTCTCCATCACATCAAATAATTGTCATATATCACTTATGTTGTTAACTAACAGTTATGCATCAGTCAGTGTTTTATATGACACGAAGGAACAATAGCTATTGAAAAGCAGCGGCAAATAAATACGAAGCTGGCCGGAGCACTATTGGAAGACGTGCTCATTTTGTTTTCATACATGAAAAAAAGTAGGAGTAAGAGAAGCAGACATAAATTGTGAGAAGAATCTTATCATTCAAGTCACTGACGACTCGCACGTAAGTAGTGGTTGCTGTGGCAATTTAAAGTAGCATAGAAAAGTACAGTTCAGAACAGTGAGGACATTCTTGCAATACTGCTTTAATTGTAAAAATGTCACTATGACATCATGACTATGAGCTCACACCAACAATCACAGAACACACAAAAGTGGCACAGAGTCCCCAGATTTTTTCTGCAGGCCCACAATGCATCCTCCTTGTGTGCAGAAAATTGACAAGTGGCAATGAACTGAAAAGCGACTGTTTCAGCACATACAAAGTCCCCCAGAATTAATGGCGCACTCAGTCATACGCGCAGTGGTGGCTCAGAGTCCCCAGATTTTTTCTGCAGGCCCACAATGCATCCTCCTTGTGTGCAGAAAATTGACAAGTGGTAATGAAGTGAAAAGAGACTGTTTCAGCACATACCCCAGTATAAAATGATGACTGTGAGGTTCGTGTTGCTGGTCCAATGTGTTGTGCAAGCCGATTCCACCAAATGAAATGTGATCATCTCAACTGGATTGAAAGGTGCACTTTGGATGTACACTAATAGTAGCCTTGGTGAGTAGATAGATATATGGTTGTGTATTTTGTAGGTGATGATGAGGGGGGTTGAACTTGACATGGACATGTACTCATGCCGTTCTTCTGCATCACACAGGTGACTCATAAACTGTTTCTGTGCACATTCCAGTGCTCAATGAGAATTTTTTGCACTTAAATGGAAACAGATAACTCTTAAGCACATGAAGGTGTAGTATTTCTTTTTTTGGGGGTGGGGAAACATATTTTCAATTTTGTCTGTAATGGTTTCTTATCTTTTTTACTTCTTCACAGATTTTATCAGCATCCTTCTGGGGTCTGGTTGTTAATGATAGTCATGGTCATCTAATGAAATGACTTCTGCATGTTGCATGTGTGCCCAAGCTTGGGGAAGGGGTGTGCCTGATGTTAAAGAACTTTTTGGGATAAGGCCACTTTGACAGGACAACAAAGCATCGCGAAGTTTCCTAAAAAAAGAAATGAATGACTTCTTACAAGTTATAACTTCATTGTTATGTGACCTTCCCCGGTTCTCAAATCTCAATCCCTATTGTCAAGTTACATTTCAGGGACACATCTTGTCAACTACTAAGACAACCTGTTGTGTGCAATATTTGCAACAGTCTTTACAAAGCAATGAAATGGATGAAATAAAATCTTCATTCTTACCAGAATGGATTTCACATGGACATTACATCAGTTCCTCTCTGTACGGTATAGCTGCAGCATCTTTCCCAATGAGTATTAGCGATGGAGCCTGTTTTTGTTCTCCTGTAAAAGAAACAAACGAAGTGTACTGTATGTGTTTTGCCACTGCAGCTCTGAAAAGCTGCAGAAAACAAAACATACAACTTAAGAAAGTGAGGCGGCATAACAAACATGAGTGCACATACTCACTTCATGGTTTAAATATTAAGAAGCTGGTGGTGGTAGTGCACTGGTGGACTGGTGGTCCATGGGGGGCAGACGGACTCATGGTGACAGACTTGCATAACATCAGTCCTGATGGTGGTGGTGGTGGTGGTGGTGGTCCGTGGGGAAAGACAGACTCATGGTGGCAGACTTGCATAACATCAGTCCCGTGGTGGTGGTGGTCCGGGTGGGGGGCATACCTCCTTTTAAATACTGCAGTTAAAACTTGTCAACATTAACCACATCATCATCCTCAGAAAGAAAACTGCCCTCACAGTCATCGATGTCTAAAGTCTGACCACTGGGAAATTCTTTCTCCATTATGTCATCATCTACGTCAGTGGTGGGCTGTTTCAGGCAGCCACTCCTAGTGCCACCAGGATGCTCCATTTCCACATCAGCAAGACCACCATGACTAGGCAGGGGTATGAATACCGAGGTCGCAGTCTGTGCTGGTATGTGACTCTCATTCATTTTAATGAATGTTAGCAAACTAACATTTGCAGGAGACAGGTTTGTCCGACGATCCCTAACTATTGCACCTGCTGAGCCGAATACCCTCTCAACACTTACACTGGAGGGTGGGCATGTGAGGTACTTCAGTGCCACTGCAGTCAGCTCTGGCCATTCACTGACCTTTCCACTTGTTGATGCATCAGCATATTCCCCAGAATCATTGATTTCACAAATACCTACTTGGGACAAAGCCTCCCAAAGCAGGTTGATGCACCCAAATTGGATGACAGACCACCTGGAACTACAGTCCCCTTACCCTTGCATGATATGCTTGCTGGTCCTCCAGCTACACCTTCAGCTGGATTATGCTGCTGAGGTTTGCAAACCATGGCACATGACTTCTGTACCCCATGAACCAAGCGAACCAGTTGACCACTGATATTTTTTACCTGTTCAGGCCCTCCCTCCTGTACTGATGCAATTCCACATTTGTATCATGTGTCCAGCATTGTTGCCATGGCAAAGTTGTCACTACGCTGAATGCTCACAATGTGACGATTCTGGTCGAATACTGTCAGTATGTGTTGCAGCAACATACTGCTACCACCGTCTCCGGCAACATCAAGGCTATGCTGTACATTCACAAATGTCTGCCTCAACACCCGCAGCAGTGGAATTGATTGGTAATGGAGGCAGACTCACCACTCACTGCCTGTGTGGCATGTTCAAAAGGTCACACGATTGTTATTACGGAGTCCATGAGGCACCACTGTTCAGTCATCATAGACATGGAGGCCCCGGAACTGTCACGGTTAGTGTGCACAACAAGATATTCTGAGATGCTTTGTATTGTTCATACAACCTCTCTGCCATGTATGAAGTGGAGTTCCATCAGGTGACAACCTCCAGCTTCAAGCGGTGCTAAGGCTGGCCGTTTTGTATCTGCAACTGCCGCAGTTGGTCACGGGCCTTTCCAGATCTTGAAAAGTGAAAGCAGATACGTTGTGCAATGGTCAGCATTTCCTTTATGTCAGGGTGCTGCAGAAACTCCTCAACTACAAGATTTAAACAGTGAGCGATGCATGGAACACAAAAAAAAAACATAATTCGTGATGCATTTTACTACATTTGACCCATTGTCACTTGCTATGAACCCAGCTCTCAGGGACAGAGGGTTTAGCCATCTGACAATTTCAGTCAGTACCATGTCCAACATGTTCTCACCAGTGTGTGAACAGGTCACACTGTGCATAGCAATTGTTGCATGCTGGCGAATTCCAGGAAGATTGATACCGCGACAATCCACCTTCCTGCACTGATTATTCACACTACCAGCATCACAAACAACCCCCGGCACCTGAGCTTAGTGTGCAGTTATACACAGATATGAACTTCTCACTGTTTTGACACTTGTCCACATATCCATACTTAAATGGATGAATGGAGAAGAGGAATGTTGAAGGGCATGTCTTACTGAGTCTGAGACAGTGCGGAAGAACTCGGGAACAGCACGGGTAGAAAAGTATGTCTTGGATGGGACTTTCCATTTTAGACAGGCATGGGCAGCAAACCGCCGGAACCCAGAATTCCCCACAAAGGAAAATGGCAAAAGATCGATTGCCAGCATTTCTGCTACAGCAGCATTAAGTTCACGTGACACTGTATGATTGGTGGGGTACTTCAGCTTATGCACAAAAACACTCTGTAACATGGGCTGACTTAAACGTTTTACAAAGGGTGTGTTGTTGGTCACAAATGGTTGTGCTCTGTGATGAATGCCATTGGCAGGGGGTGGAGTGTGGACATTTGATGAAGACGGTTCCACAGGTGATGATGACGAACCCAGAAATTATGTTATTTCCAGATTTACCAACCAGAGTTGATGTACCACTTGCACTAGACATACTGCATTCACCACCACCACAAAAACTGCTACTCTCACCAGCACTGGACAACATTTCAAAGTCATTATGGTCCTCCACCTCATCATGCCTGTAGTAATCCTCTGGTCTTATTACTGCACTACTGCACACGTTTAATTTCCTACTGGGCTTAACAGTCATGGAAGGGTATAACATGCTGGCTATGGTTGCCGGTGATACAGGTGAACACCCCAGTCTGGTATTAGCTGCCAGCTTGTGCTGGGTCCACAGTGCCAAGTGCCTATTCTTAAGATGCATATGCTGTCCTCCTGTACCAAGATGGCTCCCCTTTTCACCTCGACTCACACACGCACATGGCAAACCTGGCAGATTGCAACTGAATCATCATTTGCATCTTGAACAAAAAAATCCCAAACAAGAGAGTGTGATGTTCTGCTTTTAACATGTCCATGATGATGTGGCTTATTTAAGTCTGTTATTTTAAGCACTGAAGTGGGGGGGGGGGCACATGATGTTTCTGGCACTGCACACCTGGACTGCAACTGACCACCACGACTACCTATCATATTGATTACTGGGTCATCATCATCATCATCAATTGAAACTGGTAAATCACAAGTTTTTACAGTGGGAGGGGATTCCTGCAAACAGAATCAGATACAGCCACTTTTAATTTCTTTTTTTCCGGTTCCCAACTGGGGTCAATTACATCATCATAAAATTCATCAATGTCACTGTCACACACATCCACATCTTCTGCTTGGATGCTAACATGTGGACTGAATGTTGCAACAACAGCAACATGATCATCATCAGCATCATTACATTCATCATCAGCATCTACACCACCATCACCTGATATTTTTTCACCATGCTGTGAATCACTGCATAGAAAATGAGTGACGTTAAGTGCTACAGTGGATGGAATATCACATTGTATGCTATCGTTGACATAATCATCAGAATCAGGTTCAGTTAAAGGGATGTTACTGGGAAGTATGACATCATCTACACTGTCACTCACTTGCCCAGCTTTACACTCAATATGTTTGGATATGGTACACTGGTCGGAATTAGAACTTGACGCAACAATGCTAGTACTACTTCCACCACCACTAACATCAGTAACACTAACACCACCGGCTGGGAAAGCATCATCTCCTCCATCATCTCCTCCAACTATCAGTGAAGCTACTGACTGGGCTATAAAAAACATTGCAGGAGAAATGCCTTTCCTCACATCAGCAATGCACTTCTCCGTCCGCGTACTACTACCACGCCCACAGACCCTCTTACTGACAACATTGCCAAGACCAGAAACACTTTACTTGCACATCTCTTTGCAGGCATTTTGGGGGATCAACTGCAAATATTATTACCAAATTCAGATTTTGATATGTTCACTTTCTGACTGGAGGGATGCTGGCTGGATGTGAAGCAAAGTAAACAACTGTGGCTTCAGCAACAGATAAGAGACTACTATGTTGTGACACTGTCATGGAATTGAAACAACTTCAGTAACCAGTGGTGCTGATGGGGTCACAAAAACAATCCAGTCTAGCAAACTAGGTGGCACCTGAAAGAGGCGGATAGTGCCCTGTATTTGTGCCAGTTTGGCCCAGGATCCAATGACCTCTGGTCTCAGCCGAGGGAGGTGTCTGCCTAGGGGGCAATACCTCAGTCTCCAGAATGTGTCTCTAAAGATTGTGGTCCCAAACCCATTACACTGTACCACTCCTATGCCTGATGATTGGTTTATCCTCCTGACTTTTTGCTTCCCTGTCTTTCCCTTGCCTTTAGGCTTCCTGTATCACTAACCCCTTCTTGGCTTACTTATACTTTTCCTCTTCCAAGTTTGTGTTTGACCCCTTACCCTAGATGGGGTTTTCCTTCAGTTCCCTTTTTTTGTTCCCTTAGTAATTTGGATAGCTGGCTTTGTATACTCACTTTCTCTCACATCCTGGTTATAGTGGTTGCCTCTATTCCCATTTTACTGTGTATTTCAGTTGCCTTTAGCTTGACCTTTGTACTGTAGGTCTTCCCCTCCCTAACCTGGATCTACTATGAAATCCCAACAATCAGTCTCCCGAACTCCATAAGCCCAAGTTCAGGAGATTGACTGGCAGAAGACTGACAAAGTCTTAGTGAAATGCAGGGGGCTCTGCCCTCACACCCTCTGTATCTAAAATAACAAACTCTGAGGGGGAGTGGACCTCAGAGTAGGTTAAAAAAATTATGGGGGGCAAAAGAGTGCCACACCAAAATTCTCATCTCAGAACAGAACCTGGGTCTGAAGTGCTATGCTGGCTGAGTTGCTAGTGACTTAGACCTCCATGCCATGGGAGCAGCTTGGCCAACCTCAGAATTTTCCCCTCCCTTGTGGTGCCTGTCTAGGGGTAGGGTAGCAGTTCATCACATCTGTTACCTTACCCCATCATCACCACCTTCTGTCTGTTGGGTGTGTATGTATCGGGCAGCCAAACTCAGAATCCTGAATGTTGGGATTCCAAGTGCCAGCAATTAGTAGTGACACCCCTTAACATACACCATTGTTTACCCCATCCCACTGAGAGTACACCCTTTTAAACAGGCAGCAACCAGTGCACAAGTAGTCTACTTTACCTTGCTGGACTGACAGATTTTCCTACATGCCTGCTGTCGCCTGCTGATACCTGCCAATACCAAACATGCCAAGCTTACTGTCATTCCATTCCTTCACTGTTTCACTCACTCGCTGGGGCACAAATGGGCTGGGCACATTAGGAGGGCATCCTTTTATTGTGTTCTTGTGAGAAGGATAAGGAAGTCTAAATGCAGAGACTGCTTCATGTCTGCCTAAGCCATACCCCAAATTCACAGCTATCCTCTTGACCCAGCTAACTGCAAGGATGATTATCAGCTCCCTTCTCCCAACTCAGACTAACGCACTGATAACTACTGTTTTGGTTTTTACCCTGATGGAAGGGCTCAATTTGCCTTGCAGACCCTACACATGTAATAAAGTATCTGTCTACTTATCCCCAGCTGGAAATTTTCTAGCTGCCTCAGTAAGTTGCCTCCTTGCTCTGATAGCAAGATTGCTCTGTGAGCAAATGCTAACTATAGGGAAGTCTAAATGCAGACAGCTGCTTTATGTCTATCTAAGCCATATTTACCCAGTCACAGCTATCCTCCTGAGCCAGCTAACTGCAAGGATGATTATCAGCTCCCTTCCCTCAACTCAGACTAGCACATTGATAACTACTGTGTTTTTGTTTTTACCCTAACTGAAGGTCCCATTTTACCTTGGAGACCCTACCCTTCTAATAACATATCAGTCTACTTATTGGCTAATTAGAAATGTTCTAGCTGTGTCAGTCATCTGCCTCCTTGCTGTGGTAGCAGGATTGCTCAAGGAGTGGTCAGGAACATGGCAGTTGGTGTTCAATGCTAAAAAGTGATAAATCATGTACTTAGGGCATACGAACACAGGGACTGAGGACAGGATGGAGCTACTGTTAGTCACAAAGCAGAAAAGAGGACTTGGGGTTGTCATATCTGATTGACCCTAGAGAAGCATGGCAGTGTGACAAGGCAATGAATAGGCCCAGTGCAAAACTGGGATGCCTTGGGAAAGGTATTTCTTGCAAGAGGATGGAAGTGGTGTTGTCACTGTATCATTCACTGGGGAAAGCCAGTTGGAGTATTGTATCCCATTCTAGAAGCTGCATCTTAGAAAGGACATAGACAGGGTGGAGGCAGTCCAGAAGGAGGCAGCTAAAATGGTGCAGGGGTTGCACCAAAAGCCCTTCAAGGAGAGACTAAGGGATCTCAGCATTCACACTCTGGAGGAGAGGGATGTGAGAGATGACATGATAGATGCCTACAAGTATCTCATGGTCTCTTTTGAATGTAGAAAAGCACCAGGACAAGAGGGCATGTGATGAAGCTGTAGTGGAGGCCAGTTTAAGGGGATATGAAGAACTACTATTTCACTGAAAGAGTGGTAGACACCTGGAATAGACTGCCAGTGGAAGTGGTGGAAGTGTAAACAGTAGGGAGGCTTCAAGCATGCATGAGACAGACATAGGGGAATATTAGCAAATAGGAAGGAAGAAGGGAGGGTCATCAGTTAGTGTCTTTTGAGACACACTAAGCAGGGACCATCTGGGCAGACTAGGTGGGCAAGCAGTCTTTTTTCTGCCAACAAATTATAAGTTTATATGTTTAATCCTTTATATATTTAATCCTTTTCTTCCATCATTCTGTCACATCACCACTGCCATCTAATATTGTACTCTTGGGCTCCTTCTTCCAATGTGCACTGCTTTTCATTTTTTAGCATTACAGTTCAGCTACCAAATTTTGGACCCTGCTGTCCAACCTACCCAGATCTTCACTTAGCTCCCTTCTGCCTTCCTCTATGGCTACCATTGCACAGATCTTTGTATTATCTGCAAAAAAGCAGATCTTACCCTTGATACCTTCTTTAGTTTCTCAGGGAGAAATATTGAAGAGGATTGATCTGAGTATGAACACCTGAAGTACTCCACTAGACACTTTCCTCACCTCTGAAAACTCCTGACTGACTACCACCCTCTGTGGTCTACCCCCAACTAGCTCCCTACTCAATTTACCATTGTATCCTTTACCCTTAGGTCCATCATCTTTTTGACCAGCCATCTGTGTGGAACTGAGTCAAAGACCTTGCTGAAGTCAAAGTATTCTATATTAATTGCCTGCCCCTTTGCTGCTGTGGCCACCCAGTTAAAGAACTTGACCAGATTTGTCTGGTAAGACCATATCCTCATGAACAGATGCTGTTTGGCATCATGCAGCCCATTTCTTTCTAGAAAGTCCACTATGTCCTCCCTCTTTAGAGACTCCATGATTATCCCCACTGTAGACGTCAAGCTGACAGGTCTATAGTCACCTGGCTCATTTGTCTTCTCACTTTTGTGTAGCAGGACAACATCCACTCTCTTTTAGTGCCTAGGGAACACCCTTGTGTTTAGAGAGCAATTAAAAATGTCTATTAGTGACCTTGTTGTGACCACTGCTACTAGAGCTGTGTGAAAAAAACACTTTAGCCAGAGGAATTACCATGAACATTAGACTTTCACTTACATTAAACTTCCAAAATCAAATGAGCAACTTTGACAGAAATTCTGACTTAGAATGGTAGAGTAAATGTGTGAGTTGCAGATTATTATATTAAACTGCGGGAAAAACATTCTGCAGAACTGATCGCTATCAGCGGTCAGTTCTGTAGACTTTTTTCCACAGTTCAATACATTACTCCACATTTCACACATTGATTCCACAGTTCAGTGAGTCACTTAACTGTGGAAGAAATGTATGAATTGTAGATTAATTTATTAAACTGCAGAAAGAAATTTCACAGAACTGATTATTGAACGGAATAATTACATGTATTGCAGAATAATAATATATTAAACTGTGGAATACAATTCCTCAGAAGTGTCATTCCACAGTTCATGTGTATTATTCTGCATTTTAGCCAAAAAATTTCACAGAACAGGTTCAAAATCTGCCAAATACATTCAGAAAATTCCAATCTTGCCAATGGCAGAATTTGGGAAAATTTTGTGAAATTTCATAAAAGTTTTGTAAAAGAGGAATTCACAACTTTTGCCCATCTGTACCAGCTACTTAATGTAATATCCTTGGGTGTAAGCCATCAGGTCCCATAGAGGTATCTACTTTCACTCCTGCTAGCTTGTCCAGCACCCTTTTTCTCTGTTATCTGGACCTTTCCTCAAGTCTTTACTTTCTCCTTCTAAACCCCACAACCCAGCTGTGGCCCATCCTTCTCCTTAGTAAATACCAAGCAAAAATATTTGTTCAGGATCCCTGCCTTCCTCTTCAATAATGGTTAGTAATTCTAAAACATTTTTTTCATTATTTGGCAAGATAATTTCAAAATTAAAATTCATATGAAACAAGAAAAGACCTTTATGAAATTGAAGAAATGTAGAGCCCTTTATGAGAAACTGGGTCTAAAAATTTCCTAACTTAAAGACATGTCACTTCACAGCAATTGCAGAGATGTATTTGAATATTACTCTGAAGATCCCCCTATTTTGGGTAAAGGCAGAAGAAACACAAACTCCATACCCTAGGCTGTACCATATTTTATTCACAAGTATAACTAATAGAAATGCAATCCACAATTTGTAAACTAAAACTGCTGTAGAAACTTGTGAAATATGCATAGCATACTTGAACTGAGAGATAATTTATACATACACACACACCCAGTAGATAACAATTAGTTTTACCAAACCATACATAGCAAAGTGTTTACAACATTGATAAGCAAGGATACTGTCTCATACTGTCTAATTTTAAGAATCTTCATATACTGTAGCTAGACAATTGTGTGTTAACAGGAAAACAAAATACACACTATGATTAAGGGTAAAGATCTAGGTAAAGCTAACTTTGCTTAGATAAGAATAACCTGACAAGCTGGCCTGTTGGCCCAGCAGTAGGGCCTCCACTCATGACACTGATGACCCAGGTTCAGAAATGAGCCTGGGTCATTGGAGGCCAGACGGGGGTGAGGTTTCTCGAACATCCCAGTGGATGCTTTCCTCTGCTGCAGAGGGAAGGCAGAGCACTCTGCCACGACATCACCACCCAGGTAAACATGGGTGGCGATGGTGCTGGAGCACCAGGGGAAGGGGAAGTTTTTCCAACAGCAGACATAAGAATGCTCTGGGTGCACATGTCATGTTATCAAACTTTGCAGAGTGTCCTGAGATGTGAGCAAAATGTGGAAAAAGCACTGTTTGGAAGGAGAATGGTGTTCATGGTTCCCTGCAGACCTGTAACTTCCTGTACTTTCCATGTGATCTGTGAGGCTAAACTGGAAGCTTGGGCTGTGCTTTCTGTTCATTCTGTGTGATCTGAATCAGACTTGGTAGCCTAGGAAATTGATTGTCAAGAGACTTATATGGTGAGCTAGCCACTGCCAGCCATTATTTGCAGATATATTTCTGTCATTTTTTTATGTGATTTTGTATATGACAAATGCTACAAGAAAATGCCCAGTGTTACTGAAAGGTCACAGGAAGAGAGAAAAGGTCTTGAAAAATATGAGACATTCCTATGTGATGCAGCAAAACAGCTACTAGCCAGGAAGCTGAAAATTACATTTTCAAAGGGGATGGAAGTCCCTGGTTATCTAATTGTTGTGATAAAATCTCAGGATGAGAGAAGCTATCTCCCCTGTTGTAAACTTTTAAGATCAAAAGGAGAAATGCTTTTAGGCAGGAGGTGTCAACAAAGTTACCACAGTCTGATTACAATGTTTTAGCAGTGTCAGGAAGTGGTGATATGAGAACCCAAATAAGGAAATAAATAATAATTACATAAAATCTGGAAAGAGCAAGAGAGACACCTGCTGGCCTAGTGAGAGAAGGTCACCAGCTGTAAACCCGATAGGGTTTTTTTTGCAGACTGCCAGAGGGACTACATATACCCCCTGTAAACAGAAGATCATTGCAATACACTTTGGACACTCTCCTGACTAGATGTAGAACAACCTGCCAGTGGCTGAAAGGGAAGAAAGGATTATTCAGACTTCACTTATTCTTCTGGAAAGGCAAGGCAATTTTATTTATAGGGCACCCAACCCCCAGAGGCTCTGGGCGCTGAACATAAATGAGGACATACAGCAGTAGATTAAAACATAATAAACCCTCATTAAAACCATAACAAAATTAAAATTCAGTAAAATAGAGGTTTCCAGAAGTCAAACTTCAAAGGACTGGCCTACAATTTACTATGAATTTAAGGCAGAACTTTAGATAACAGTTATCGTGCATTTTCCATGTATATTTTCCACTTTTATTTGTGTTAATCTATAACCAAAATGTTCTAAATCTTTTAGTTGCAACTGTATGATCATTAATTAAGTATTGTAGTAAAAACATTTGATTTTAAGAAACCTGCCTGAGTGAGATTGTTCATGTTGTGTGTGGTTGTGGGATGTTTAATAATAATCTGTGACTAAACTGTTATTGCTAGGGGGTGTCACCATAAGCTACCAATTGAACAAGGGTCTGTACAGGGAAATCTGGATAAAGATAGGGAGAATACAAAAGTCTCAGGGAAGAGTCTGTGGGGATTTGAACCCCGGTTATTGCATGCTCATGGGAGAAGACAAAATCAGGGTTACAAGGCTACCCCAAAGAGATTGTAAAATCTGGATCTTCCCCTTTTGTGTAACAACCAAGAAAGGGTTCTAATTTGGCTACAAGACTCGAGACTGGTATTGTACCCTTATCCAGAGTAAAGAGGAGGGGCCCTGAGACCTTATGGTGGGTATTCAGTCATGACCTCAGTGAGCATTCGAGAAGGACACAAGGAGGTTATCCCTGTTTTCCCCCACCCTGTCATGGATTGCACTTAGGGGTGGGCACAGTGAGCTCAGTGGCCCTGACCCTCAGGAGTGGGTTTGTGACAACCTCATTCAGGTACACTGCTGGGCAGCTGAAATTCAAGCAGGCCAGCAGATGAAATTTAAGCAGGCAGAGAGTTTGAACTATTTATGTCTAGGTATGTAGATATTTTATTAACTTTTGGAACAATATTTGCAGAAGTTTTCCTAACAATTTAGTAATGTGTGTATACATGTTTCTGTAGCGTAGAACCATTGTTTTGAAATATATTTTTTGTTTTAATTACGTGTTTAAAATGTCTTTCTTGTGTGAGCAACACTAAAATGTTTGGGGTTTCAATTTGTGAGTAGAAAACACTGTATGTTTTCTCAAAGTATTTGGATGTATTTCCTTTACAGTTTGTGATTATTCAGCAATGTTGCTGTGGTTTTTTTTTTAATTTGCATAATTTATTTTTGATGTGCTGTGCTGTTTAATTTACATTGGGTAGCACCTCAAGTCCGCAGCTCATAATATTGCACATGTGGAAACAGTGTGGATAACGCCATGCAAGTCAAAACTGTGTCACGGAATGCTGACCGACAACAAAAAAAACAGGTAAGTATACACATTTCACTGGAATGGTGGTCCATGGTGGCTTGGTGTTGTAATAGTAAATCTACACTCACCACTAATTTGTGTCTGTTTTCACTGGGCATGGTGTTGACTTATGCGGTGTTGTCCATGCTATTCTGACTGCACAGCATTGTGAGCCGTGAACCTGATATGGAGCCTTTACATTGTATGTAATTAGCATATTTAGCGTTTAACCCCAACTGATTGTGCTCTCAGTTAATGCACCCATATCATGTCTTCTGAGTAGAAGTATATGCTAGGTTAATGCAGTACCATGGGACAGGTCCTGACCAATGAGGAGTCAAAACTGACCAGACACCATTTATAAATGTATTTTCCTGCAATGGAACTTTCCCAATTAACCTATGCTACAATCTAGCAAAGAATAATGAGCAAGGCAACACAAAGTGATATGGCACTGCTAAAATCTCAAAGGGCCTGTAACCAGATGGCACTCTCTAGACCAGTGGTTCTCAAGCCCCACATTTTGGTGGACTCAAAAGGCCTCAAGGTACTGCCAATAGAACTTGCTGCTGGACTCACTTTTTATTTTGTTCCCCTCAGATCCCCTGATACACCCCAGGCATCATTATATACATATTTCCTTTTAAACAGTGTACAATAAATTAAGTCCATGGTGTATTTTCACTTGAAATGTATCTCCTGTATTTTTCTAAAGGTAAGAAATGTCCATTTCATTACTCTTGGAGCACTAAAGGGCTTGGAGGACACAGAAAATTGTGCTGATGGCTGCATACAGCCCAAGGGGCCTCATTTGAGAAACACTGCTGAAACAGGTTACACAATGCAATATACTTTAATTTCAAATCACTTTACCCTTTGTTCCTCAGGACAGAATGCTAATGACAATCTATGTTTCAAACTTTACAAAAGTAACTTTTTAACTACTAGATTCTGTAATACTGTTTTACTTATCTGCTCATGCCAGTGCAAAACAGTTTAGAATCTATTTCATGCCCTCCTTATATATCCCTTTGATTACATACAGTAGAAAATACAGAATATGTCAGCAGAAAAGGACCACTTGGCCCACCCAGTCTAACTGTTTCCTGTCTATTCTACATCTGCGGACCCCATCTGGTCTCCAGTGCCCTTCCCCTCTCCCTGCCTCTGCTCTAATATACCCTTATGTTTATCCCATGCTTGCTTAAACCCCACCCACCCCAAGACACTGAAAGAAACCTTTTCCCAGAAAACATCATATCTAACACACGTGTGTACGGGTCTAAATTGTTGGAAAGTTTGAGTACCAAACAAGAATCTACACTTTAGGATTTGTCTTCTCAGAACTTCAGAGGATTTGAATTGAAACTGAATGTATTTTTATATTTTATACACATTGTAAAACGTAATACTTGATTTTAATTATTGCCTTGTCTAGTAATGTATTTATTTATTGTTGACATTTGTAATGACAATTGTGTTGTTGATCCAACAACTGAAATGAACAGTAAACTAAACCAAACCAAACCAAACTGGATAAGCCAAGGAACTGAACTATCAGAATATGTTTATGAGGGAGAAATATCCATGCCATTTACTTAACTAAGAGAGAAATATAGCTTACCACTAACTGAATTTTTCGAGTTCTTAGATTACCCAAATTCAGAAGATTTTAAGAAAGCTGCAATTATAACTAAAATTATTTTAAAAATATAGCAGGTCAAGAGCACTTGGGAATAAGTATGTGGTGAAAACCGTGCATGGAAAACAGCATAGGTGAAAACAGTTACAGGTAAATTATAGCATGGACATTATAGTGCTCTACCTGTAGCTGTTTTCAGTTATGCGAGTACTATAAGTGTGTCAGTGTGTGCCAAGTTAGTGTGCCAGCATTGTAGCATAGCAGTTAGGACAACAAACTGTGAAGAACAGTGGTACGTGTGAGCACTGTTCAAATCCAGCTTCTCCATTGTCTTTTTTGCCATACCTGCACTCTACTTTTACTTTTTTTGTTTTGCCACGCCTACCTCCCCAATAAAATTATCATTGTGTGGTGATTTGTTCTGATTCGGAGGATGTATATATATTTGTAAGAGGTGTGGGGTGAACCCCCCAACCCAGAATGTTCCAAGAGAACTCTACTCCCCCCCTCAAGTTCCGTACCCTGCAGAGTTTCATTTTACAGCGTGCCCACCCCTCAACATTCACCCACCCTGAGTCGCAGCACTTTCTGTACCATTTCTATTTTCCCTTCAGTGCTGTTAAGTCTCCTGCTACCTTCTCTGTGCAGATTTTGACTGTGCTATTTTCGTCCCACTGTTTTGACATAGACCCTTTCAAAAATATACTGTACACCATAATTAATTCAAAGCTCAAAATAGGTCGGGCAAAATTTAAAAAAAAGTGAAAGAGACTTGAGACTAGAAATTGAAGAAGGAAAGATAGTTGGTTCTTGAGATTAACACATAATAATAAACTAAATCAAATAAATTTCAATATATTCTACTGCATATATCATGCTATCTTCTCAATAAATTTGCCTCAACTCTTTCAACTTTTTGGAAGTAGATGTGAAGACCAAATAGGAACTGTAAGTCACATTATAGCAACATGCCTAACACACTCAACATTTCTGAACACATTTTAAATGAAATAACAAAGTACTGAGCAGTAATTTATCCCTTGAAATTGAACTTTGCTTGTTGGGAATGTCATATGTCCAGATCTTACTGAGAGGTCTGAATAAAAGATTTCTAGATGTTTACTTCATTTATATACAGTATATAAAAGAGTTGTCCAGGAAGGCACACAGAACTGTACAGTTCATTTCTTGCTGAATCTGAGTGGAAGGGGACAATGCAATAATTCAAAATACACATGATAATAAAGGAAATGTAACAATGATAGTAAAACCATAAGTTGTGCAAACCATAACAAGTCAAACAGCTGGTGAAGATTAAAAAAGTATGACATCCATGAATCAGATGAACCCCATAAAGGGGACAATTACAGCCAAAAGAAGCAAACACTCTAAAGAGGACCATTGCAGCAAGTATTAGAAGCAGAAGTCAAGCAAGAGTATAGCTACTAGTGAGTGGACAGCAGCCCCGGAGGCCATGGAGCAGTAGACACAAGACATGATTAGCAGCTCCCTTAAGTGCTTCTTTAGTAACTAATGTGAGGAGCAGAACTGAAGGAGGAATGGGAGGGAGGCCATTGAATATTCAGAGAAGTGTCCAAGAAGAAGCTCCTTTCTCAAATGACTTATGACACCTGGGGTAAAGAAGGAGCAGTGTTTGGAGTGTCTGAAGAGATAGTGCAAATGTCAGCAGAGAGAGAATGTGTTCAGGGAGGCTACCTAGCCCAGAACTTGCAGACCAAAAGAACAGAGTGCAAGTGGGAAGGTCCCCTGAGGGCAGAGTACAAAGTTGCAGTATTGCATGAAAAGTATGCATGGTGGCTCCAGTCAAGATATACAACACTGCACCTTAAAACATTATTGCCAAATGTTGCAGTATGCTGCAGGGAACAGTGTAATTCAATGTCAATTAAGCCTTTTGTCATGCAGTATTTTGCAACATGTCATTTACTGCAAGGTATTGCATTGTGTCATGGCTGGTGCTGCTGTAGTTACGAGCAAATCAGCAGAAAGCATAGTACAGGGGGGCCAGCCTTCGCTAGCAGGGTTTTGGATATCAAGTTACTAGAGGGGCATTAATCTCATATTTAAAACTTTGGGTCTGGATTAACCAGATGTTTGTTGACTCCCCCTATCACCTATTCTGATGCTTTTTCTTGAACTGAGAAAGATGTTGAGACTTATGTTTTCGTGGAGTGTCATGTTGAGTTGTAGTAGTAGACAGACATTACTTTACTACTTCCGAGGGTGAGCACCCATTTTTAGACTGCTTTTCAGTTACTCTTTTTAAATGATGTTTTGTGAGACTAATTTAATTTATTAGGCTGTATTAGTGCCATTTCTTTGTAGCATGTGTGCAAAAGAAAAAAAGGTGTTTAAATCCAAATTATTATATCTGGCCAGATAATTATTAAAATTTTGCACTTTCCATTGCTTGGCATAGCATTATCTCATACTAGCTGGTCCATTATCTTTCTACAAGATAGGTAATTCTATCACAGCAACAATCTTTTTAATTTTGAAATTAATATCTAAGGATTGGTTACTATAGGAACAGATTTTAAAGCACACTCAACTTCACACTGTATAGATACTATATTGTTAATGGTGTTTTTTACTGCAGGTTAAGAATTAGAACTATTATTGCACTATTATGTCTTCGCTATTGACATTTGACACTGGTGAAACCATCACCCAGTTGTTTCAAATGTATTTAATATTTAATTTATTTATTCACTGCTTGCACTTTATTGTTGTTTGCTAGCAAGTGGGATTTAATAAAAATGTTAATTGTGCAAAGTATAAATGACAATCACATGATGAAGCACCACTCCCTGATGAAGCCCTTTGTCGATACGTAGGGGTGTTTTGGCACGCCTTTGATTAAAGGCTAATTTGCTTCTCAAATAAATGATAACTAAGCAATAATGCATGACAGGGAGTATGTTGTGAGATTTACACATGCTGCAGGTGTGGTGTGGCATGAGGCCGCAGGCCAAGTGCCGTAATCCATCCAAGGTGTGTGTAAATCTCACAGCAACACACCCTCTGGACTGCATTATTGCAATTATGAAATGAATCAAGAATAAATTTACTTTTTATTGAAAATAAATCAATATTTTATTATTTTCATGAAATTCAAAATGTTGTTCCTCTGCCTGTTATAAAATAGTTCCAATAACACAGCTTAATTCCTCTATTACTACTTATGGTACTTGCAAAAGTCCCTTCTCTGTCACCCGAGTTATACAGATTTAAAACAGGTGATAACTGAGAATTCCTGAGGAGCCACATTTGTTGTGGAACGTCTTTGCATATTTATGTTACTTCCCACCCCACTCACACTATGTTCAGTGGACAGTGATCTTGGGGGTGGAGCCAGTCTTACCTCAGGCAGAGCCTGCATGATACTTTGAGGCACCAACCCATTGTCTATACCTCCTACTGGGCCAGTGTCTGAGGGAGGAGTCAGTGGCATGTCATTAGCTACAGTACAAGTGACGTCATGTCAATCTCCCATATGAGGAAGGATTGGTTCACTGATGCCTCAGCTGCTCTCTTATAGTCTTCTTGTTGGCAGCATTTGTGAATTGTGCTGTCTGGCTGATTTGTTCTGGTAGGTGTTTCTGGATGCTTGGTACTGTGGTCAGTTGGAGCATGTGAGGAGACATCACAAGCGGGGCTAAAGGTGTGCAAACTGTCAAAGTATGAGTGTACAGAGTGGGGGAAAAGGTTGAAATATATGCTTTGTGTTTTTAAAATGTTTTTCTGCAATGTATTTTAATTTTTAATGATTGTAACAGTTGGTCTGAGCAAAGCACTCTCTTTGGGCGGTAACAGGCAAGAGAACAGAAATGACAGCTTTCTACTTGATGAACGATCTGTCACTTGATATCTGTTCGGTCAGTGTTATCCGGTCAGCAGAGGTCAGCTAGGATTTCATTCATGTGTTTGTTGTGAGATTTACAGACGGCTAAAGCCCCAGTCTGATCAATCAGGTTAAAGCATTTTTCTTGCCCATTTTATAAATTATGATGACACTCAGCTCTGTTTGTGTGGGCCACTTTTTCTTGTAACAGGGCTTTGGATACAGCACCATAGACAATGTCACTAAAATTGAAGACAGGGAGGATAATTGTCAGAGCTATCACTCATTTGGCTGCATTAGGAAGGCAGGTTTTGTTCCTATGAGAAGCATCAAGCATGGGGAGGATCTTACTGAAGGACATGGTCACAGTTTTTCTAACATTCAGGGTGAGCAGGTTTGACTGAAAATATCACTGAGTGGCCTCCTAGCCAGATTGGAAACTGGTTTCCAGGGAAGAAATGTCCACTTTTGGCAGACAGAATTATATTATCTGCCTACCTATGCATAAGGGATAAAGAACCAGCTGAGGGCAGGTCATTTAGGAATATTTAAAAGAGAATGGGTCAAGGTAAGAGCGAGAAAAGTGGTCCAGTTTCTACTTCAATTTGAGTTCAAGTTGAGCTCCACAATTCAGGTAGATTTTGAAACTTTGGCTAACAAATGGTCTAGCCACATGCCTCTTATTTAAATGATGTAATATGATTCAAGAGGAGCCATCACATGTCCTAAGAAGAGGGTGGGAGGACAGTGATGTCAGCTAAGGTTTGTTACTGAAGATCATGGCCACTGTTTTTATAGCATTCAGGGTCATCTGGTTTAATTGAAACCACCGAGTGACCTCCAAATGAGACTGCAAACTGGCTTCCAGAGAAGAAATGTTGGGCTGCTGGCAAACCGAAGCTGTACCATCTGCATAAATATGCATAAAGATTGGAAAGTGGCTTAGCGCAGATCATTTAAGATTATTTAAAAAAGAATGAGGCAAGGTATATGTGAGAGAAGTAAGCTAGTTGCTACTTCAATTTGAGCTTGGGTTGAGTCCCATATATTCAGATAGACACTGAGAATTCAGCGTAGAATTGGTCTAGCCACACACCTACAGTAAATACATAAAAGATGTGACATGAATCAGGGCAGAGCCATCACAAGTCTTATGTAGAGGGCCAGAGGACAGTAATGCCAGCTTAGGCTTGGTACTGACAGTCATGAAACATAGAAATATAGAAACATAGACTTTGACGGCAGATAAGGACTGCTTGGCCCATCTAGTCTGCCCATTTCCCTACCTACAGGATAGGCCACAGATCCTAGTTAACCAACAGCCTATTTCTTCCTACCCCCCACAAGAATTGCTTTATGTCTGTCCCATGCATTCTTCAATTCTCCCACAGTTTTAGACCCCACAACCTCCTCAGGAAGGCTGTTCCATGCATCCACTACCCTCTCTGTGAAAAAATACTCCTCACATTGCCCCTGAACCGCCCACCCTCTATCTTTAAATTGTGTCCCCTTGTTCTTGCACGTCTCTTTTTCTGAAAGATGCTACCCTCTTGGACTTTGTTGATTCCACTGAGGTACTTAAAAGTTTCTATCATGTCTTCCCTCTCCCTTCTTTCCTCAAGGGTATACATATTAAGCTCCTTAAGTCTCTCCTCGTACGACTTCTCTTGCAGACCCTGCACCATTTTAGTTGCCCTCCTCTGGACTGCCTCTATCCTGTCTACGTCCTTGTGGAGATGGGGTCTCCAGAACTGGATGCAGTACTTCAGATGGGGTCTCACTAACTGTCTGTACAGCGGGAAAACAACTTCCTGTTTTCTACTGGTGATGCCTCTCCCTATGCATCCCAGTATACCCCCAGCCCTCCCTACTGCCTTCTCACATTGCTTGCTAACCTTAATGTCATCTGATATGAATACCACCAGGTCCCTTTCCTTTTTTGTTGTTACTACCTCCCCCTCCCCATTGTGTATTCTTCCCCTGGGTTCTTGTTTCCCAGGTGCATTATTTTGCACTTCTTTGCATTGAATCCTAGCTGCCATACTTCTGACCATTCCTCCAACCTTGCCAAGTCCCTTCTCATCCTTTCCACGCCTCCTTGTGTATCAATCCTGTTGCAGATCTTTGTGTCATCTGCAAAGAGGCATACTTTTCCTTCCAGTCCCTCTGCAATGTCACTTATAAAGACATTAAATGGACTGGACCCAGCACTGAACCCTGCGGTACTCCACTAGTAACCCCTTTTTCTTCAGAGTGGATTCCATTTACAATTACCTTCTGTGTCCTGTAGTCCAGCCAATATTTTACCCAGGCTACCACCCTGGGACCCACTCCCAGGCTGGTTAATTTGACTATTAATCTTTTGTGCGGGACTGTGTCAAATGCCATGCTAAAGTCTAGGTAGGCCATGTCCACAGCCCCTCCCTGGTCTACTACTTTGGTCACCCAGTCAAAGAAATCTATTAGATTCATCTGACATGACCTTCCTGCTGTGAACCCATGCTGCCTTGGGTCCTGTGCCCCACTGGCCTCTAGGTACTCAACAATTCTTTCCTTCAGAAGTGACTCCATCACTTTCCTACCACAGAGGTCAAACTGACAGGTCTGTAGTTTCCTGCCTCTGTCTTGGTCCCACTTTTGTGAAGAGGAATCACATCCGCCTTCCTCCAGTCCTCGGGTACCACACCATCCTCCCATGATTTATTAAAAAGAGTAGCCAGTGGTTTCACTAGTTCCCCCCTTAATTGTTTTAGTATTCTGGGGTGAATTCCATCAGGGCCCATTGCTTTGTCCACCTTCAGTTTTAGGAGTTCTTGCAGAACCCTTTCTTCTGTGAAAGGACTGGGATCGACCTCCCTATCAAGAGTGCTTCTGTTAATTGGATTAGGCAATTCCCCCTCCTGTTTTGTGAACACTGAGCAGAAATATTCGTTCAGTATCCCTGCTTTTTCACTGTCCCCCTCTGCCCACCCACTGTTCATTCTATTCAGCCTCACTGTCCGTCCCTTTGTCTTTCTACACTCGCTGATGTACCTATAAAAGGTTTTATCCCCCTTCTTAACCGAGTTGACTATCTTTTCCTCAGTTTGGGCCTTTGCTATTCTGACTTCACTCCCTGCTTCCTTCTGCCTTAACTGGTACAGGTCTCTGTCCTGCTCCTTCTGTGTTTCCTTATACTTCTGGAATGCTATCTTTTTCTCCCTGACTTTCCCAGCCACCTCTTTTGAGAACCATGGTGGCTTTTTCTTTCATTTTGATTTGTTTATTTGCTTCACACAAAGGCTTGTTGCCTCTGTGATGGCAGTTTTGATGATTCCCCATTGTTGCTGCACCCCTCCTTCTAGCCTGTTTGCTAGTGCTTTTCTGAGGCACTCTCCCATCTTGCCAAAGTCAGCCCTCCTGAAGTCCAGTACCCTCACTTTTGTATGGCTTGACTCTGTAGCTGAGTTTAACGTGAACCATGCTGTTTGATGGTCACTTGTTCCCAGATGGCAACCCACTTCTAGATCTGAGATCCTCTCACTGCCCCCATTTGAGAGTACAAGATCTAAGATTGCTCCCTCACAAGTGGGTTCTGAAACTAGCTGTTTGAGTCCTGACACCTGTAGGGCATCGAGAATGCTCTGCTCTTGGATGTGGCTGCAGCAAATGTGCTCCAGTTAACATCTGGCATATTCAGGTCTCCCATCAACAGTATCTCCCCTTTCTCTGCCATCCTAAGAATACCTTCTATCATATCCTTGTCCATTCCTTCCCCCTGACATAGGGGTCTGTACACAACCTCTGTGTGGATTGTGGTGCCCTTTCCAGTCTCCAAAGTGCCCCACAGTGCCTCCTCTCCTCCCTGTTTACTCTTTTGTTCAGTTGCCTTTATCCATTCCTTTACATAGAGAGCTACTCCTTCCCCTCTTCTCCCCTGCCTGTCTGTCCTGTAGGTTATGTACCCTGGTATGTTAACATCCCAGTCATGGTTCTCTGTGTACCATGTTTCTGTGACTGCTACGATATCCAGGCATCCCTCTTCCATCAAGGCCACCAGCTCAGGTAGCTTGTTGCCCAGACTATGGGCATTGGTACTCATTACCCTCCATTTCCTGATGACCTTACTCCTTTTTGCCCCATCCCTGGCCTTCTTGCCTTTGTCACTTTCCCAATTTATCCCTGCCCTTCTCCCTATCAACACCTCTATATTGGTGTTTACCGCACTTACTACCCTGATTTTTTGGGGGGGCTAGGATTTCCCTGCTTCTTTACAGTGCCTCCCCCCTTGGCTAGTTTAAATGCTTGCCAATGAAGCATTGAAGCCTATCACCTAGGATCCTGGTTCCCCTCCTGGACAGATGCAGCCCATCATGCTAGTATAGGCTTGCATCACTCCAGGTGGACCCCCAGTCCCAAATGAAGCCAAATCCCTGAGCTCTGCACCAGTTTTTCAACCACTGATTGAATCCCATGATGCGGAATGCCCTAGCCTCTCCTACGCCATAGATGGGCAGCACCTCCGAGAAGGTTACTGTGCGTGTTACTTGTCTAAGACCCCTCCCCAATTCCACAAA
The DNA here is from genome assembly GCA_016271365.2 of Neoceratodus forsteri. Classification (NCBI taxonomy): domain Eukaryota; kingdom Metazoa; phylum Chordata; order Ceratodontiformes; family Ceratodontidae; genus Neoceratodus; species Neoceratodus forsteri. Next base: position 1,467,011,892 of record CM057456.1, read on the forward strand.
CTCTTCCTGCACTTCTCTAATCCCTTTCTTAGCCAGGTCATTTGTCCCTAGGTGGACAATGACATACAGCTCCCTCCCCTGTGCAGCTGCTCTGGCGATCCTGAGGATTTGCTCCCTGTCCCTCCAAGCCATGGTGCCAGGCAGGCACCTTACCTCCCTCTCCCCTTCCTCCCCCAGTTCTACTTCCTAACAATGGAGTCCCCACCAGGAGTTGTTTCCTTCCCCTGTGGGGTCCCATGCCACCCTCCTGTGGGTCTCCTTTGTGGAGGTTCCCAGCATCCTCCTTGGTCTCCACTGTGGGTGCCTCCACAGAGGAACCACACTTTGCCAGAATGGCATGGGAATTGTGGAGAGGTACAACTGGAGGGATGTGCCTCTGTTCCACCACTCTCACTCTCACCCTCCCTGAGCCCACTGTGGTCCAACCGCTCCTCTTTCTTGGCAACCTCTGAGGCAACGGCAGTGACACTGGTGGTTCCTGGATGGAAGAGGAGGTCCCACAAATCCTGGCCAACTCAGCCTGGAGATGAGCAACCTCCTCACTCAGCCCAGAGGGGTGCCTGCAGATGGGACAATACCGCATCCTCCAGAATGTCTCCCGGAAGAATGCTGCTCCACAGCCACTGCACTGCACCACTCCCATCATGTCTTATTTCTGGCCCCTTAACTGTTTGGAATCCTTACTCTTTCCTCTGTTTTTTTTTTCTCTTCTCTCTCTACTTACTTTCTGCCTGTGTGTCCTTTAAGCTCTTGATTGTCCTGCTCTGAGACAAGAATATCCTATATTTCTCAGTAGATCCCTTACTTGCTAAGAGGCAGACCTCCAGCAGCTAGAGGGGGCTAGAGAGCTACTCTTGCCCTTCTAGGATGGTGGGTCTTTGGTGGCTCTGTGATCACTCACTTCCTGCTCCCAAACAGGAAGTTCCTGTTGTCAGTTAAATCTTGTGCCTATAAAAGTTGAACTAGCTTTGGGTGGGAGGGTGGAGTGCAATATAGTCCCAGTAGAGAAGTCCAGTCACACAGCAGTCCTTCCTCCTGGTGTCTTCTGCCAAGCTGCTGGCAGAATCTTTCTAAGGCAGTCTTTAAATTTAGCTTCCTTCTAGCTAAGCCACTCCCCCTACTTACTAGATCTTTCTACAAGTAATTTAAACTGCACAGCTATCAAGTCCTTTCAATCACCTGAGATTTACACCTAGATAACTGTTCAGATAACCATTCAGTTCAGTTAACTCAGACAAACACGCACTTTTTTTTGTTTTGTTTGTTAGTTTGTTTTTTTTTTACCCTAAATTAAAGGTCCAAGTACAAGAGTTCTACGTCTTTAGTCCCAGTAGAGAAGTCCAGTCACACAGCAGTCCTTCCTCCTGGTGTCTTCTGCCAAGCTACTTGGCCACAGTTTGTTAGCATTCAGGGTCAGCTGGTTTGATTAAAACCACCACTGAGTGGCCTCCTAGTCAGACTTCAAACTGGCTTACAGGGATAACATGCTGGGTTGCTGGAAAATAAAAGCTATATCATCTGTAAATGTGTGCATAAGGGGTAAGGAACCAGCTGAGGGCAGGTCATTTAGGAATATTTAAAAGAGAATGGGGCAAGGTAAGAGTGAGAGAAGTTGGCCAGTTGCTACTTTGATTTGGGTTCATGTTAAGCCCCACAAATTCAGGTAGACCTTGAGAATTTGGCCAAACCACTTTAGCTACCAATGCTGTAATTGGCATGGATTAAGCAGACTAAAAATCGGGAGGGGGAGGCAGCTAAAAAGCCTTGAAGTCAGCAATTAAAATGAATTACTGAAGCTTACTTGTGGCAGGTGGTGTTGGCATACATTTGATGCATCTCCAGTGGATTACTGTTTGTGGTGTTTGGTCAAGTCTGAAAAACTAACACTGTTACAGTCCAGTGTGAGCTAGAGTGATAGGTATTATTACTTACTGACATCAAAGTGAATACCCTCTGTAGTATCTGCTTTACCTCCCTGTCAATTACTATTCTCTCTGTCCCCATTCATTTTCAAATTGTATAATATATCCCCTCCTCCAAACAATGTTATGCATCAAAAACATAAAAAAAACTAAAAATAAATGAAAATACATGAAGTGTAGGGCATTACATAGCTCTTCACAATATTTTCCATTCATGATGTACATTAATCTTTGCATTTTCTTTTTTCTCTTTTTGTGTTTACATTTTTTCTACATTAATGCAACTTAGTTTGAACGTAACACTGCCCATTGGCAGCCAAAGCTGCAGTCGTTAGCTGGCTACATCAGGTCAGACTGGAGAACTGTGCATGTATGTGTGTGGCCAATCAGTCTTTAATTCTTCACCATCCCACTCACAGTGGGAGGGGTGGTAGGTCTTATTTTACTGATACTGACTGTATGTGTGGAATGGCACACCTGTTAGATTGAACTTGTTGGTGTGACAATGTGAAAGTTGTAGGGTCATCAGAAGAAGCTGCACTGCTATTGCTGAAAGTGGTGAGCTATATTGTGGTGCTAGTGCCAGTGGGGGAGTGAGTCCTGGGCAACTTGCCACCAGGTAATGAAGGAATGGGAACAGTAGTTGATATCACTTGTTGGACATGTAAATAATTGAATGAATAGTTAATGCTGATCCTTTGTAAGTTGAATTTGAGAAAGGCTAGGAATTCAAGATTCTCGAGATCTTGCTTTGAGTGATGTGAGGCAATTTCTCCAGTGTACTGTAACCTCTTTCTGAAGTGACTGATGTTGGAGTGTGTCCAAGAAGATACAAAGCCACTTTAGCCAGTGCTTTGCCAAATGGCTTATTTGTCTTGACAGCACTTAACTGGATCACTTTTTCTACTAGTCAATGGTTCTGCTAGATAAGCTAGCATTATGTAGTCTGGTAACAGGTCTGAGTCTTCTTCCAAAATGCTCAAGGGGCACCAGTATTCAGTATAAAAAAACCCTCCCTGATGTCCTTTGTTGTCTCAGGATTATCCATCACTGTTCAGGTCTTTTCCATGTCATGCTAACAACTGGCACTGGCTCCATGTGAAGTCAGCATAAGAGGAGGAGTAGTAGTAGGAGAGGAGTACAGCTAGAATGTTGTGTATTCACATTCTTGTTGGTTTCTTTAAGCTGTCTTTGCTGCTCCACCTTACTGCAAGTGCACACAACAATCTTTGTTTGATATATCATAGTCTATGTATCTGGGGGAAGAAAAGAAACAAGTTATGGACCACACTCTTGCCTAGTGGTGCACAGGCAGTCAATCAATAGCAACATAAGAACCAAAATCCAGCACTCACTCCCCCCCCCAGGAATGAACACATCTTTTATATTTGGGATCCAGTAGTGTTACCATGATAAATTGTGTGTTCAATTTAATTCTATAAAACCTTCTTGCAAGTTCTTTATTTATTTATTTAGTGATTTGGAAAAGACCTTTGAGCGCAAGCTGTTTTACAAAGGTTCCACGTCATAGATTGCAAAACAACGTACAATAGGAGAAAACAAAGGTACATCACAATGAATGATACAGCTTGGATTCAGAACTTACAGAATAACTCAAAACATAGGTACAAGTTAAAATAACAAGAAAAACACTTTATGAAGGTAGAGGGGGGAATAAGCAGCCACAAAGTGCCTTGTCAGTAGTTCAGAGGGATGGGGATAGCTGGCAGTGGGGTGAAGAAAGGAAGTACGAGAGACCGGTAGGTACTGTGGTGGAGGTGAAGGGTGGGGGAAGAAGGGTGATAAGGGATAGGGAGAAATGGGGGGGCTGAGGGGAGGCTGAGTGGAGAAGACATGCTAGAGTAAATGGTGGGGGTATGAGGAGACATGGTCAGGCAGCCTGCATTAGTAGTGACTGTTAGGGAAACTCACGGGACTGGGAGTTGGGGGGGAAGTGGGGTGGCAGGTGTCAAAGGGGCATGATGCAAACTGATTGCAGAGGCAAGTCATGAGAAGAGACAGAAGGAGGGGGTAACTGAGGCCTGCCTAGTGCTCCTGGGGGGCAGAGAGAGCAGGTGTGGCTGGACTTAGGGGCAGGTGCACTTAGAGAGTGTTATTAGGTGCTGTTTGAGGTCAATTTTGAATTGGGCCAGACAATTGGTGGCCAAGTGGTGCCCGGGGAGTTCATTCATCCACAGGTGGGCCCGATAGGCAAATGCACATTGCCCAAGTGAGGTGCAATGGAAGGGGATAGCCAAGGCCCCTCTAGTCCTACCTCTGGTGACCTGTAATGAGTTGGCCACCTTGATCAAATTGCCTACACAAGGTATTATTTTACCCAATAGAGCCTTCTTCCCTAGGATGCAAGTCTGGAATTTGACCCTGTTTCTTAATGACAGCCAGTTTACGCGTTCGTACAGAGTACAGGAGTGAGTGCCACACTCAGCATCCAGGGTGAGTCTGCAGGCTTTGTTGAGTGCAGTCTGAATCCTCTTGAGCACTGTATCTGTTGCCGCCCCATAGACCACTAGTCCATAGTCAATAGTAGATATAATGGAACTGTGGACTGAGAAGTGGAGGGCCCCCGGGGAGAGGTATTGCCTGTGTCTGTATAGGACACCAATCTTGGTATTGACTGTCTTGACCAGTGAGTCAATATGGTGTGTAAATGTGAGGGTATCATCTATTATGATCCCCAGATACTTGAACAAGTGGACTTGTTCCAGCAGCTCACTGCATGAGTTGGAGATGATGAGGGGTTGCTACTTATTTTTGTTGTGGGGGCTGGACATAACCATGGCCTTGGTCTTCTTGTAGTTTAGTAGCAACTTATGACTACAGAACCAGTCCTCAAGTTTGGAGAAGGAGTTCTGCAGCTCAGATTGTTGGGCAGCCTGAGACATGCTGCTGCTCAGGAGCACAGCATTGTCTGCATATACTGTAGTATGAGTTTGGTGTTGCAGACTGTAGGAAGGTCATTTAAGAAGAGGCTGAAGAGTAGGGGCCTCAGTATTGATCCCTGGGGTACCCCTAATGATACCCCTGTCCCACAGGATATTGTTTGCCCAATTTTGACTCATTGATGTCTCCGTATCAGGTAGTCTTAGAACCAGCAAAGGTCAATGGGTGCCACACCCATGTTTTGCAGCTGGGTCAGTAACAGGGGGTGATTGACTGTATCAAAGGCTTTGGTAAGGTAAATAAAGACAGACCCCACCAGTTTACCTTCATCCAGGGCCTTATGTGCATAGTTCGTGTAGTCCAGCAGGTCAGTGGTGGTACTGTGATTTTGTCAGAAGCCATGCTGGTTGGGGAATAGTAGATTATAATTACTGAGGTTGTTGATGAGTTGACCCACCACAATATTTTCCAGTGCCTTGGATGGGGGGAGAGGATTGAGATGGGTCTATAGTTGGCTACCAGAGACTTGTCACCTCCTTTATGCACTGGCATAACTTGGGCCTACTTCCAAACTGCCAGAAATTGGGCAAGGACCAGGTACTTATTGTACAGTGTAGTAATGAGCACTATAAGAACTTCCAGGGTAAGGGATAGAAGTTTCATGTCTATTCCATCACTGCCCAGTCTGGTCTTACCTAGTACTTTCTTGACCATAGCTAGTGCCTCCTTCACTGTCACCCTTTTAAAGTAGAAGGTTGGGTAAGAATACTTGGTAGATATGTTGTTGGAATGGTTCAAACCAGGTTGGAAATAGGCAGGTGGTAGCACCGGGGTAAGATTGATAAAGGCTTTATCGAAAGCTTCTGAAATAGCTAGAAGGTCTTTAGTAGGGGTGTTACTGATACTGAGCAGCTGAGGGTGATTCTTGTCCTCCTTTCCAAGGATGCTTTTGATGTTATCCCAGAATCTTTTCCCATCACCCCAAGAATTGCAAAGCTGGGCCTTATGATAGTTGACTTTGGAGAGCCAGATTAGCTTGGTGCAGTGGTTTCTGGCTGTTCTGTAACACTAGTAATTATACTTGCTACCTGTGTTTCTGGCCTTCTCCCAGAGTATGTTCCTTTCTTTCAGGTGGGAGAGGAGCTCCCCATCAATCCAGCCATTTGTCTGCCCCCGAATTTTTCTTTACGTGTGCAGGACATAGATGTCACAGATGGAGCTAAAGCCCTTAATGAAGTAACTGAGGGCCTGATCAAGGGTAGGTGCCAGGTCAATAGGAGTCCAGTCATGCAGGCCAAGGGCTGATTTGAGGGCTCCAAGTTTACCCTTTCTCAAGACCCTGCTTTCAATGAGGATGGGTTGGCTTTTGGTAAATTTATTAGACCACAGGAAGGTGATTGGGGAGTGGTCACTTAGCGTGTCTGGGAGAACCTTGATCTCAGAGATCCAGGATGGTGAGCTTGCAAGGACCCAGTAAAGGAGGGTAATGTTTCCTGTCTTATAGTTCTACCTGGTTGGGCAGGTGACAAGTTGTCTCAGGTTGGAGGTGGCTATTGGATCCCTGAAAGGGGCAGCCTCCTTTCCATCCCAGTTTATGTTAAAGACCCCCAGTAATGACAAGCTCCATCCCCTTTGGAACGGTGCTGATAATGTCCATAATTGTGGGAAGGCCTGCTGTGGCTTTCTTGGGGGGTAGGTACAGTAGATTGTGGCAAGGATGAGAGTTTTGCCATTCTGACCTACTTGTGCCTTTAACACTATTATCTCATGGTCCTCAGCCACCCTGGTTTCAGGGAGGACTGAGCACTGCAGAGAGTCACTGGCATAGATGAGGCATCCCCCACCTCTCTTGCCTATCCTATCAATCCTGTATGCTTGGAAACCTTTGAGGGCAACTTCGCTATCTTTAATACTACTGGCCAACCAGGTCTCCATTAGGCAGAAGATGTCAGGGGTATGGGTGGCCATCCATGCATGTAGTCGGTCAAATTTTGCAGTTAAACTGCAGATGTTCAGTGAGGCTATTTTTAGGCCTTTAACCTTATGAACACCAGAGCTTGTTGATGTGAGTGGGCCTGGGTTCGAGTGAATGTTGCCAGAGAGGAGCAGGAGCATAAAGATGACCTTTCTGGCAGAAAGGTTTATGCTAAATTTGGCTCATACCTTCCACTGCCGATGCTCCAGATGATTCAGGTGGTTGGACATTGGTTTAATTATTGGGATATAGCTAACCGTTACTACACCTATGCTAGGGGAGGGCATATGGCCACCCGTGTTTGTAGGGTAAGGGAGAGTGAATCGCTGCTCACAGCCAAGTGATGCAGTTTCTGAAGGTGCATTTGACAGCCATGCACTACCCAGTAGTGGTTCAGAGGGGGAGTAGCAGTAGCCCAGCTAGGCATCTGGTGCCGGCTATGCCAAGCCAGGTAGCAAGAAGCAGAAGTAAATAGAATCCTTTGATAGGGGATATGGCAGCTTGATTCAGTCATCAAGCCTGATACGCTGGTGCCAAAGAGATGCTGTCCAGTTAACCACTGTACTTGGTGCTTTTTAGAGAGAGCTAGGAGGAGTTACACTAGACAGGAAAAGTGCTTCGTAAGAGACAGTGATACTGTCACTTTAAACTTGAGCAGCTGGCTGGCAGTAGCCTGTAGGAGTGAGCTAGTAAGCCAGTGTGGGATTTAAGTGTATTTAAACAGGGCTGGGATGTGTCAGGCAGTTAGGGCTGCCTTCCTGGTGGTAATCAGTCCCCAAGGGCGAGTTTGTACCTGAGCTTCTGTGAGGGGCTGGTGGCTTCAGACCTGGACCGTGGATGGCAATCTGGCAGGTCTGGCTCATCAGAGAACAATGGCTGTGGCTCTTGGACAACCTGAAAAGAGAAGGACAGAGAGAAATTAAATAAGAGAGGCAGGGGGTGGGGCTGCTGCTCGTGGAGCTAAAAAGAAATGCAAAATGGCTTAAACAGGAGATGTGTTGCAGATCAAAATGTTAGGCAAGTTGCCACAAGGTCTGAGAGAGCAAGAACAGGGCTAATTAAAACACAATACCAGAGTAAAAAGGTGAAAAGGTGGGGTTCAAGACCTGAGCTGAGATCACCACTAGGTCTTAAGAGGTAACACTCTACAGGCACTTAGATTAAATCAGCAAACTGAACTCTAAAATGCTAGCAAGACAGTATTAACAGAAATCAAAATCCAGTAAAATATAATTCAAGCATTAACAGTACAGAGCTATATGGAGCCACTCAGAGTGCTTCTGGGGCTAACTGCAGCTAATGGGTCACAGCAACAACAGATGCCAGATTTAAACCCAGAAACAACTGTCCTCATGTAAAAAAGAAAAATCAGGCAGCTAGGACTCCCTTTCTGGAGGTAATCAGTCCCCGAGGTCGAGTCCATACCTGGCTTCAGACCTGGACCACGGATGGCAGTCAGGCAGGTCGGGTTCATCAGAGAACATCTCTGCCACTTCTTTAATGAGTATTGAATCCCAATGTTGTGTTGACACAGATGGCCTAGTGGTGTTACCACCTCCATCTCTACTATCATTGCTGTCACACATTTCCCCACCACCAGTGCCACCATGAATATTACCACCAGCCTTTCTTTGTTGGATTGCTGTAGAAGATCATAAACAATGGCATGTATGGTGCTCAAGTAGACTCAGCATAGAAATAACCATGCTAACGGCCGTTACTTCATCACTGAAGTCTTTAGTGACCTGTTCATATTGTCACAGAAATGAAACAAGCTTTTACAGAACAGACCACTGCACCCTTGACAAATCTCCACCACAGGCCACACTTTGAATTCCATAGCCTTGAAAACAGGTTTCTGTTCCAAATGTCTTTACTTAAGCAATGCTGGGGAACAGGAACATCATGCTTTTGCTGGTAATGGCAGAGGTGTCAATTGTTTCTTTCAGATGTACATGTTGGTCAAGCATGTGACTCACCACCACATTTAGTGTGTGTGCAAAACAAGGTGCATTGGTGAAATCCCCATCATTCATCACCTCCAGCATGTTACTGTCACTGTCCATCATGAATATTCCAACCCTCAGGGTATATCTAGATGTCTAACAGTGACTGGATAAACCACAGAATGTTTTTTATTTATTCTATTTATTTATTCATTACAAATCAGGTTTACAACCTTTGAGTCCGAGACTCATTTACAAAGGCATCTAGTCACAGAGGGGGGCAGACATCAAGAAAGTTATTATAGTGCAGATTAAAACAGAGGATAACATTACAGGTGCAGTAAAAGGAACATTTAACTTAGATACATTTAGGTTATATAATGTAGTAGTTTGTATGTTACTTAGGTTACATAGTGTTACTAAATTGTGAGTTACACTTATGGATATAGTAGGTCCTCAGAGAAGACAGCGGGTTACATCCCTCTTTGGACCTAGTAGGGAAGGAGTGGGTCTGGGGAAGGGAGAGGTTGTCCAATGGACGTTGTTGAGTGAGGGGGCAAGGCGGGTGGGTACCACAGGTTACAACAGGGGGTTAGTTGCACCTACAACAGTGGGTATTAAAGATATGGTTCCGAAGGGCTGTTTTGAAGGAGCCAATTTTTGGCAAGTTGGAGATGCAGCTAGGGAGGGAGGGAGTTGAACCAGGTGGGGACTCTGTAGAGGAAGGCTCTCTGGGCAAGAGAGTTCTTGGTTCTGGGCACCTTGAAAGTGGCCTTAACAGAGCTACGGGTGATGACGGATGATGATGACTGCTGTAGGGAGGCGGAGACCCCCGAAGGGGAGAGTTCTAGCAATGATTTCTTAGTGAAAAGGCAGGTCTGGTAGAGCAGTCGCTCCTCAAAGTTGAGCAGATTGGTGGTAGTATAAAGAAGGCAGGTGTGAGTGTGGCTTGGGGCACTGGTCAGGAGCCTACAAGCCTTATTGATGGAGAGTTGGATTTTGCAGAGGGCAGTGTTGTCAGCTGCGGCATAGATGGGCAAGCCATAGTCCACGAGGGACAAGACAGAGGAGGTGATGGCCAGCCTAAGGGCAACCTGAGGCAGGCAGTCCCTGTGCTGGTATAGCAGGCCAATCCGAGAGTTAATGGCGGCTGACAGGGCATTAATATGGGTGTGGAAGGAGAGGGCAGTATTGAACGTGATGCCTAGGTACTTATATGTGGTCACTTTTTCTAGAGGGTGCAAAGTGCTGGGAAAAATCAAGGGGGGTATTTTTAGCTTTATTTTGGTGGTGGGAGAAGAGCATTGATTTGGTTTTCTTTAGGTTAATGACCAGTCTGTGGTCGCCGAACCACCTTTCAGCTTGGTTGTAAGCTTGCTGGAGGGATAATTGGACAGAGGTGGGATTTTGATGTGAGGCAACGAGGACTGCATCATTGGCATACAGGAGCATTTTACTGGTACATGAGCTGGGGAGGGTGTTGAGGTAGAGACTAAAAAACATTGGACCCAGGATGGAGCCCTGAGGGACCCCAGAGCGAATTGGAAGAGAGCTGGAGAGGGAGCCGCTGATCTTGACATGCTGGGATCTAGCAGAGAAGTAGCTAGAGAACCAGGAAATGGGACTGCCAGAGAAGCCAAGTTGGTCAAGAGAGTCGAGTAGAAGGGGATGATAGACAGTGTCAAAGGCATTGGAGAAGTCAAAGAAGACTGCTCCTGCAAGGCTGCCAGAGTCAAGAGCAGCATGCAGGTGTTGGGAGAATTCCAGGAGGTGGTTGTACTGTGTCCTGGGTGGAAACCATGCTGCTCTGGACACATAATGTCGTACTTGGTTAGGTATTCAGAGAGCTGGATCAACACCACTTTTTCAAGGGCTTTAGAGGGTAGGGGGAGGATGGAGATTGGCCGGTAATTGTTGGGGGTGGACCAGTCCCCGCTCTTATGTATGGGTGTGATTTCAACAGTTTTCCAAGCACTTGGGAACTGACCCAGCATAGACTCCGGTTTAGAAGGTCAGTCAAGGGGACTAGGACTTCGTCCAAGACCATACGGAGGCTCCTGGAGTCGAGGGGATCACTGCTGGGGTTATTGCTGCTTAAGGCTTTTAGCAGGTGTGGCCTGGCTTCTTGGGGGGATAGAGTGCCCAGGTAGAATGGTGGGTGATGCAGAACTGGAGGGAGAGAGGTGGGGATTGGGTCAAAGTAGCTGCTGGGGAGGACCAAGCTTAGGTCAAAGAAGGCAGTGTTAAGGCAATCGGCTATAAGGAGTGGATCTGTGGTGTGGGTGCCATTGATGGAGAGCTGAGATGGTGGGAGGGAACGGGACTTCCCATTTAGCTCTTTCATATTGTCCCAAAAGGTCCAGGCTAAACCCCAAGTGGAAGCAAGGGTGGTCTGGTAATGCTCTGCCTTGGCCCGCCTAATGGCCCAAGTGCACTTATTGCATTCTGCATTGTAGGTCTGTCTATCAGACGCTTTTCCAGATTCTACAGCAATGTGCCAGAGATTATCTCTGTTTTTGAGTCTGTGGAGGAGGGGTGGGTGATCCATGGGGCATTGCATTTTTTGGAGCGGATCCTGGTGAAGGGGGCGAAAAGGTCACAAGCCTTACAGAAGGCCTTTGTGAAGTGGTCAAGAGCTGAGTCAATGTCAGGGGCACGCTGGATAGGGGACCAGTCTAGCTGGGCTAGGTATTGTTTTCATTTTCTGAGGCCGCCAGGGCATAAACAGCAGTGTAGAGTGGCCTGGGACACTCACTTCAGAGTGGAGGATGACCAGAGACAGAGGACGGGGAGTGATTGCTAAGAGAGTCGGGGAGGACAGTGACATCCTAGATTTTGTAGGGGTGGTTAGATATAACAACATCTAGGAGAGTGCTGGTGCCAGTAGAGTGGTTGAATCTGGTGGGCTGGGTGACTAACTGGGACATTCTGTATCCAGGGCAGCAAAGGAGACCCTTATATGGGAGGCAGTGGAGGCAGGCCAGTTAACATTGAGATAACCTAGGATGACTTGCTCCACTTTGTGAGGAAGAGATGTGAGGTAGTCAATGAGGGACTGGACTGCTTGGTTTTGATTCCTCGGGGGTACGTAGGAGACCATGAGGAACAGAGAGCCTCGGACGGGGTCAGGTGTGATTTTTAAGGTGAGGGTTTGGGCTCCATAATCAAGTTTAGGAGCTGGGAGTGCCTGACCTATAAGGGAGTCCCATACAAGTAGTGCGTAACCACCACTGCGTTTGCCTACTCTGTCTTCCCAGTAGATGGTATATCCAGGGAGGGTGATAGTGGAGTCGGGGTGGATTTGGAGAGCCAAGTCTCTACCAGTGCAATTATAACAGGTTGATGTTGAACAACCCAGCACTGGAGGGCAGCAGATTTCTTTAAGAGACTGCAAATGTTTAAGGATGCAAAGAGGAGGCCGCTTGCAGTACAGGGTTTAGAAGGGCTGGAAGTCATAGGTCCTGGGTTTGGGTGTACATTACCAGATAATAATAATAGCAGTGTAATTATTCTGGTTAGTGGCTGGTGGCAATGGAGACCCTTGGGTTGACACCCAGCTGAGGACTTTACAATTAGGGTGCATGGGATAGATAAAGTGTGAAGGGTGGGAATGGCAGGGAAGAGCTGGGTCCAGGTCGGGCCTTGGAGGGTGGAGGGAGTGGGGGTGTTGGCAGGGTGGGGGTGCTGGGGAGTCACGGGTGTGTCGAGGGTCGGGGAGGGCCGAGTCACTGTAGGGTAGTCTGGGGTTGAGGTGTCTAGTGTGCAGGAAAGGTGCTACAGTTGGTGTGAGGTCTGTACCAAGAGGGTAAAGGAGAACAGACTTAGTAATGTAGTGTAGGTACCCATAGCAGCTGAGAAGTAAATGAAGAGTGTCCAGGAGTAGTAGAGAGTAAGGAGATGTAGAGCAGCTTTGGCACGGTTGGGGGAAAACTCCCTCTAGTGGGTGAAGAGTATAAGCTGCAAATGAGAAAAATCAGTATCAATCAGTAGAAGAGGGAGGGGGGGCAGAGACTGATGAATAGTGATAGACTGACAACACAATAAGTGAGATGAGACAGGAACTGTATTGTGTGTTTTTCCACCCACTGTGTTTCCTCTACATGACAAACACATGTAGCAAGGTACTTGCTGTATTGGTTTGCCTCTGTAAGGCTGACTGCTTCAATAAAGGATCCATGATGCTGCATCGACAATTTTATGTTGATGCGACATTACCCCCAACACCACTACATTGACCGCAATTACAGTCGGGAAGGTACCCACATGTGCATTTTTCTTGTTTTGCAGGGGGCTGTGCCCACACACCATGCAGGGAGGCTGTGCCCCTTGCACCCCCCTTTTTAGGATTCTCAACTCCGAGATGGAGCTGAGTCGGGGACGGACTGCAGGACTTTGGGGAAGCATGCTGGGATCCCAGGTGAACTGTACAGTGACATGGCAATGTTGTTGGTATCAACCACGTCACTGTAAAGTTGTCGCTGTAGTGATGGTATACCTTCAATAAAACTACTAAAGGGGCTGGTGGTGTCAGAGGCAGGATGGCTATGGTGATGGAGCTTGATATGTATGTTACAAGCCTCTCTCCTCAGCCAGCTTGAGACAGGTTACTAGAGAACACTCAAAGGGTTAAGGCAAACCTTGAGAACTGTTCTCTTGTGGGGAGATTGCCCAAAGACAGGATGTCTGGATGTTCATGCTGTACATTGCCTGACTTAGCTAAGAGTTGGAAACTAGAGAATGCATGGTTCTGCCCTTCCCCTGAAATACTATATAAGGGGAAGGCATCAGGGTAGCTTGGGCTTTTCCTGTAAACAGACAGAGAGAGAGGAGCAGTCCAGCCTCTCTGGCTGTGACTGGGCCTTGAGGGCCTGTGGTCCCAGGGGTGATGGCAGGGTTCCCGGAATGGGGTGGCCATGGTCCCCTTGTGCTTGGTCTCCAGAGAAGATCATCAGGATTAATTGAAGGGATGGAAGCTATAGGGAACTCACCTTGAAAGGAGTGGAGACATCAGCCCTGAAGGCACACTTGGAAGAGCAGTGGGCCACCCCTCCAGTGAGGTCACTAAAACTCCTGGCAGGTTCACTCCCAGCAGTAGAGAAAGGGGATTGGGAGAAGTCAGTTTGTGTTTGGAGCAAAACTGTAAGGTAAGCTTAGTAAAATAATGCTTATTGTATAAAGTCCTTGGCAGTTTACAGTAAAACCCATTCCAGGTAGCTGAATGATGGGTGTCAGGTAGGAGGGGTACTGGAAAAGGTTGAGGTTGGTAAGTCCACATGTTGGTTGGACAGACATGAGCGTCTGTTTTTTGGGACACAAGGGCTATCAGTGTAGTCTCAAAGGTAGGCACACATAGCCAGACCAGCAATGCTGTATGCACCTAGTAGGGACCTTGCACAGGAGGTTAGGGATTTGTAGGGTTGAAAGAGACCCACTACATGATGCAGAACATAATTATACCCCTTTAGTTCAAGGAGTGAACCTGAAACTAATGGAGTAGTGGGGTGGGCAATACGCCCCACAAGAAGCTGGGTACCATTAGACCCATGTATAGCAGCATCCATAGTATTGTATGCACACTAGAGGTGGGAGAGTTATGTGAAAGCCCCAGGAGTATGTGATGTGATATATGTGTAGGGCATAGCTCAAGGAAGAAGTAATATATTGTGTGAAAGTACCATTGGAAGAGAAGATGTATGTCAAGGGAAATGCTTGGAGAGTTGTGTTCCATCTGGGCAGCTATTAAATAAACACCACCATTCTTGATCCCAGCTCCGGTATGCACAAGGGCTTGTGTGATCTCGTGTTTTTGGTGCCCCATGGTATGGTTTTAACATGCCCTGATTCTCATTGCCCCGAACCATGATGGCAAGGTGACTGGTGTTGGTACAGTACCAGTATTTCATGGCATAAAGTGGCTCTCTCCTGGATGAGATGCTATCATATATCCCCAGACACAGGAAGGTGACCTGGCCCTTATTTGTTGGGTCTTACCTGCCAGGATTTGGGAGATGGTGGGATTAGGGTGTAAAATGTTTTGTGTACTCCAAGACCTCCTGCATCTTTTGCAGTTTATTTGGTGCAAATTGGTTTAGAAACTGCCAAATCATGGGCCCTGAAAATGTTATAGCCTTTGAAAAAATGGTATCCCGTGATAAGGGTGTCTGCTATTGAGCACTTACAAAAAGGGTGACTCAATAGCCTGTTCCTGAGGCTACTGGACAGGGGCGAATATGGGTATAACAACATCCCTGTCACTATAAGTATATCTTGAGGCAGAGGTAGAGCATGCCGTACGATGGGTGGAAGAGGAGGGAGGGTTTGAGAGGTGTAGCATGATGGTGGGTTGCTGAGCTGGCCATGTGGCATGGTGGGTTAGTGGCAGGCTAGGTTTGGGAGGGTGCAGGGTTTGGTGCTGGGCGCATCAGTATTTTTGCCCTGGTCTGTGAACATATTTTTTGTTTGTTTTCTCCCCCCCCCGACATTCACCCCCCTGGAGTTGAGAATCCTTTAGCTTGGGGGGGAGGGTGCGGGGGTGCATCCTCCTGCAAAAACAAAAAAAACTATCTTTTGGGTGCCCTTTTGGTTTGCGGCACCAGTGTACATCAGCTAAATTGATTTTCGACGATGTACATTCGCTCTAATGGCCATCGCCTTTCTGCGATTGCTGTTATCACATGGAACAGAACAAATAGTGTCATTTTCTGTAATTTATTTTCCCAGCTGATTGTGTGAATGTGTATTGTTGGGAGAGAAGCACACTGGACCATGTAACCCAAATTTGAATGGCAATGTATGATTGAGGAGCCTAAAGTAGTACTAACATACTAACATACTATTTGCCAGCAGATTAGGCCTTACGGTCTATCGAGTCTGCTCGAACCTAGATCGTTAATTGGGTGCCGAGACCCTCCCATCCCTTGTTCTCTAGAAACCCCTATCATCCATCCCCACCCCCTCGGGACAGGCCATCATCTGATACATCCACTTTCTGTGTCTGTCCCACCCTCTCTTGAAGCCCTCCACTGTGGATCTCTGAACCAGCTCACCAGGCAGTGCATTCCAAGGGTCCACCACCCTCTCGGTGAAAAACCTCTCTCTTTTCCCCTCACCCTTCCACCTTCCAACTTCAAACCATGCCCTCTGGTGATACCTCCCTGCTTTAGCCTAAAGATCCTCCATGTTTACCCTATTTATTCCTTGAGGTACTTGAAGACCTCAATCATGTCTCCCCTGTCTCTCCTCCTCCAATGAAAACAGGCAGAGCTCCTCAAGTCTGTCCTCATAAGTCAAATCCCCTAGCCCTCATGTATCATCTTTGTTGCCATCCTCTGTACCCTCTCCAGGAGCTGTGTCCCTCTTCAAATGTGGTCTCCAGTACTGTACACAGTACTCAAGGTGTGGTCTAACCAGTCCATTGTACAGAGGCAGAATCACTTCCTTGCTCCTAGAGGTGATCCCCTTACAATGCATCCCAACATCCTGTTTGCCTTGCTAGCTGCTCTCCTGCACTGCTCAGAGTTATTCATAGTATCCACCATGACCCTAGGTCTTTTTCCCCATCGAGGCCTCCAGCGCCTCCCCCAGGGTTTACCTGTGTTTAGGAGTTTCCCACCAAGATGCAACACCTTGCACTTGGTGATATTGAAATTTAATTTCCATGTGTGAGCCCAGCTTTCCAGGGTGTCCAGGTCCCTTGCAGGGCCACCCTTCCCTCTTCTCCCTCAACTACTGCTCCCATCTTGGAGTCGTCCTTGAAGAGACTCATTTCACACCTATACCCTCCCTGATGTCCGATAGCCATTAAACAGGATCGGGACCCAGGACGAGCCCTGTGGTGCCCACTGACCTCTCTAGGGTTTGAGGCTCCCCACAGACCACTACTCTCTGAGTGCGTCCAGCTAGCCAGTTTTCAATCCATCTGACCATCAAGAGCCTACTCCTAACCCCATCAGTTTCTCCACCAGACCATTGTGGGGACAGAGTCAAACGCCTTGCTGAAGTCCAAGAATAATACATCATAGGCTTACCCCTGTCCAGTTCTGATGTTACCCATTCATAGAACTCCACAAGGTTGGTTTGACATGATCTACCTGGCACAAACCCATGTTGCCGACTATCCAGACCTCCCACCTCCTCCAAGTACACCCCCAATCGTTCCTTTAGTATACTCTCCATTAATTTTCCCACCACTGAGGTCATAAGTAGTAATAGTAGTAAAAATAGTATTTCTGATATCAGAAACAGGATAACCCAATTTAGCCAAAGCTAATTTTCAATGGGGTTTTACTATTCTAAAATATCAGTTACACATTAAAAAATGCTATAACATACATATAAGTAAGCTCATACTAAAACAAAAACAAATATACAATAAATATACATTACTCGGGTACAACAACCTTTTGGAGAATGTGCAACATTTTCAAGCCATGATCTTAATACATTCCAAGGTATTTTGTTATTACACAGCCTCAAATGGCCTGGCAAGGAATTTCACAGCCTTGGACCCTCATGTACATAACTAGGTTGACCCTTTACAGTTTTCATAAATGGCACCCTATAATTTATCTCCCCTGTTGAATGCAACCCTTCCTTAACATTCCACTCCTCCAGTAGTTCTATCAAATAACCAGGTCCTTTTTTAAGGTAGCAGTGGTGGGTCAAATGTAGCACATGTATATTATGTTGTTCCATCAAAGATATCCAATGTAAGGCTTTATAAAGAGAGCAGTGATGCATATTCCAAGGTGCATCTAGAACAAAGCACGCATACCTATTAAAAATTACATTGAGTCTACCCAAGACTCCTCCAGCAGCTCCCTTATACACTACATTACCATAATCAATTAGTGGTATAATCATAGAATTCACAATTTTTAATCTAATGTCTGGTGGAATACAACCTTTATGCTTATACAACACCCCCAATTTCTTATTTAATTTTTTGATCAGGTTGTCGACATGAATATCCCATTTGCAATGGGAGTCTAACCAGACTCCCAAATATTTATAGAAGTCGACAAGGACCAGGCTGCACCCGTCCAGAGTTCTTATATTTAAATTCAGTGACACTTTTTTGTTAGAAAACAGCGTAACTTGTGACTTAAAGGATTTAGAACTAGGCCATGTTCCTGAAAATATATTTGCAGTATGTCAAAATTATTTTGCTGGCACAGAGGGCTGAGGCGCTGGCGCCTTACCTCGAACCACAATGAAGACCCGTGTTCGATGGCTACTCTCCTTCTCTGGGGTGGGGGGACTAGCAAGGCTCACTGCTTTACTGCCACCTGGTGGAACTCGGGTGGTAGGTGCAGTACAGAAGGTAGCACTGTGGGTGGGGGTAGATGTCAGCTGAGGATTGGAGTGGGTGGCACATCTCTGTGTGCCTTCAACTCCTTGACCTCCTAGTGTGCTGATGCCCAGGGGTAGGGAGAAAACCAGGAGGAAAATTACCTGCATTGGTGCCAGTAGATGGGCATTGGGGGACAGCAATCTGGGGAATCCAGGGGCCGAGGCGCAAGGTGCACACTCAGCATAGTCCTGGAGGAAGTATGGGGGTCTCCTCCACCCTGACTGGGGGGTTATCTGGACACCTAGGTTCAAGAGTGGGGCACCCGTATGCACTGTCAACCCTGGGAGGAGCTCCAACGCAGAGTACCATAGAGGCTCTGAAGAGTGGGGTGAACGCAGGCACAGGTAGGAGGATAAATACAAGAGTAAAAAAAAAATTGTTTTGCAGTTAGTTTTTCCTGTATTTGACCCATAGATTTACCTTCAAAATAAAGTATTATATCATCTGCATACAAAAGGTGTCGGACATCGTTTATTAGATGTCTGATACCATTTGTTTATATATTAAACAAAACAGGTCCTAACACTGACCCCTGTGGTGCCCCAGATTTAATATTCAAATAATTAGATACAAAATTATTACCCAATCTGACCCTCTGCTGTCTCCCATCCAGGTAGCCATGGAACCAATTTAGGGCATCCTGGTTGAGGCCAACAGACCTCAAGTTGTCAATCAACATCAGATGGTTTAAGGTGTTGAAAACGTTCGATTGTTCTATAAATATGGCCCTAACACGGAGGCCCCTATCCATGGCTACCTGGATGTCTGACACAACCTTAATTAGTGCTGTGGTGGTACTGTGCTGCACTCTAAAACCTGATTGGTATTTATTGTATTTTTTATAGCTTTCAAGGTAGCTGTTTAGTTGATGGACTACAATTTTTTCAAAGATCTTTGAGGCAACCGAAAGCAATAATATAGATCTATAAATTTACATATCGTTTTTCTGACCCCCTTTGAATATGGATATTACCTCCACCTGTTTCCAGGCCAACAGATAAACACCAGTACTCAATGAGAGATTAAACAGGTCAGCCCATATAGAAGCCACCAGAGGTGCAGCGATTTTAAGCAAAAAGGATGGGATCCCATCTGGACCTTGAGCCTTATATATATAATTAATTTTAGTAACTTCTTAAAGACCCGGTCAAGGGTTATATTCCGAAAGCGAAAGGCCAATCCATTATCTTCTCTTATTTCTTGATCCGCTTTTTGCTGTACTATACCAGGAAAGAGAGGTGCATTAATCTGAGGGGACCCCATATTAATAAACATCTTGTTTAACATGTCAGTTACCCTGCCTGAGAGTTTTAATGGGTCATTATTTACCATAAAGGCACTGGATAATTCTGAAATGTTATTTCATTGTAGTTTTTTTACCATATTCCAGAAGTCCCTAGGATTATTAGTCCTTTCTGTCCCAAAACCTGATAGATAAAAATCTGATTTCGCTTTCCTTATTTTTTTAATATACAAATTGCATGCAGCACAATATTTATCCCAGAGCACTCTCATTTTTTCTCTTAGCTAACCCCCATGCCACATGCATAGCTTTACGATATGTTCTTAGTTCTGCAGTATACCACAGAGAATTGTTGTTTTTAACTTTCCTGCTTTGAGTTGGTGCAAATGTGTCACATACAGATATAAATTCACTATGAAAATAGTGCCAAGCACTGTCTATATCAGGAATTAGTGTCAGTCTCTCTCCCAATTTCTACTTTCCAAATCTACCATAAAAGATGTATAATTCAGGTTTTTAAAGTTTCAGTAAAATTTAACTTGGGATATACATGGTTTCTTATCTATTTTGCTAATACAGAAAGTAATCTGGTGGTCGCTGAAAGAATCTGGTAATACCTCAGATACTAAATATTTTATTGAGTTAGAAGAGCAGTAAACATTAAATCTAAAATAGTAGAAGAATTAGGGGCTTTAGCATTCAATCTTGTAACAGCGGTAATTGAGAGAGCTCCAATGTTGTTGTAAAATCCATTAATTTACTAGTAGGTGATACCCTGGCCCAGTCTATGTTCAAGTCCCCCACAACCATAAGTTCATGATTGTCCTTAAACGGGGACCCAAAATCTTGGAGAACTAGAAGCTTTTGATCATCTCCCTTTGGGGGAAGGTAACATCCCACTAGTAATAATGGTCTGCAATATGGGATTTTTATTTTCACGGCTGCCCTTTCCATACCCCGTGTACTGACACAATTCAAACAGTTGATTTCCAAGGCAGTGGTACCATAAACCAGCCCCCTCTCCCCTTTTCCCATGATCATGCCACCATGTTTGACAGCCAGGTATCTGAATTTCTTTATCTATTACTTTTTACTTAACCAGGATTCTGTTATTATTATAACATCTGGGTTATATTCCAGAACTAACTCTTATGTCATATCAAATTTTGGGGCAATACTCCTAACATTAAATTGAACAAACATGAGCTTATTTCCCTTTAAAATATCTGCTGTGAATATATTATCATCACTTGGCCCAGGGTTTAAATGAATATCACCAGACATCAGTAAACTCAGTATTATCAGTATTTTCAATTTGGCAGCCATCCCACTCTGCTTCATGATAAATTTTTGTGTCAAAAGCAGAAATGGTGCTTGTAGTTCACCTCACAATTTAGTTTCCATTTACCTAAAGGCAGTGCGGCTAGTTGACACAAAATTTAATACTGAGTTTGAACTAATAGCTGAGCAGTTGGCCTTATTTTAGTCTCCAGGGAATTAGGTGGGAAGGTTAAAGTATCCCCACACATCTTAGTGGGTATTTTTCCCAAGCTAAACCCAGTTATATTTTCATGTCCGGGGTAAACAAGGGTAAAGCAGATAATCCAAACAAATATCAAAAAGGCAATTGATTTTGTACCCATAATTAATACTTAACTAAGCTTTGTAAAAACTTGCATATAAAAATGGCCAGTAAATTGTATACTTTCCAAAAACGTACTTACAACTCTACTTTATTTTAAGATAACTATATCGTTTAAAATCACTTATATCTACAGCAACAGTATCTGTAGAATTTACTACCCACCCAAATAGCAATTTTAAAATTCCCACACAATTACTTACTCTTGGACAGAAAGATAAAGCAATTATCTCTTGTGTCAGGGCTTTACTATTAAGGTAATCTATTACAGCTGAAAAACAATTGCCATTATGACCCGGACACACTTAAAATATAAATTACAATATCTACAACATCACTGCTATTACAACCCATCTTATTTTGAAATCCCACCCTGCTATGCAAATGAGCAGGGTGAGAACATCTTACTGCTGGTTGTGTGCATGAGGAGCAGCTCACACATTGGAGATGCAGCATGATGACTCTGGCATTGACACAGAAATTGAAGAGGAAGGCCCCAGTAGCTCGGCAAAAGTAGCAAGACACAGCAGCAAGATGACCAAGCAGCAGTGTACCCTCTGACCCTTCCAACTGACCCCTGAGGACAACAGGAACCAACATCTGCTGAAGCTGCAGAAACTGTGCTCCAGGAGTCAGTGACCACCTAGATCGCTTCTTACCCTCGCAGTCACTTTCTCAGAAGAAGGAAGCATGCCCAAGGACACCTGCACACCATTGCTGTGGAACCGCGATCAAGGACTCCCACCTCAGATCCTCCCTCCAGGGATTAGAACCAGGTACCTTGTAAAGTTATAAAGGGAGACAGAACAGGAACACAGACTGAGAAACAGTAACAGTAACTTTGCAGGTAATTACATCAATCATCTGGTGTGTGCACAGTACAAACTCTGTATATTGAACTTTACTGAACTTTTGCAACAAAACAAATTCAGTATGTCAAGGACAGAGGACAAATATAAAGAGCCATTGGACCCTGACGACAACATGTCAGAGTGGTTGCACCATCAACATCTGAGGGCCTTCTGCATGCAAAGGGAGGAGAAGGCACTAGAACATTTCTTGGAAGAGCAAACTACAGCAGTCCTTAGAGGGTTGCTTGCCAATGCCTAACCCTGAGGGTATAGTAACCACTGTTTTGGTCATGAATGCAAGATATGGACAGCAAAAGTTGTGACATTTGTAATGAGTATGCCGTACCGGGAGCAGATGTCATTACTACATCTTGTTCCCCTGGAAGTATATCTAAGTTATGGGTGACTGAGAATTATGACCAGAGTAATGCAACCAATCCAGCCCCAACTACTATGCCAGATGAAACTGCAGCCTGAGCTGAGGGTCCATTGGAAATGGAGAAAGCCTTAGCCAAAGGCCAGCACAGAAGAAGCGGGGTGCACCTAACTGGATCGCCTAGGATGATGGAGGTAACCATTGGGATCCAGGGTATAAAACTTGAGTAGACCACTGGTGAGCAGGTGCGGTCCCAGAGGTGGTCTGGAGTGTCCTCCGTGGCTGATTCTGCACTGGAAGCAAAGTATGACGAATTCAACAATGTGAGTGGGTTGTGATTAGAAGCAAGTCATGCCGGCAATCTGGAGTGATGTAACCACATACCAGTCCTATGATGCCTCTGATTTCAAAGCTTCAATCACAGGCACAGCTGCCATTCCTGTTACTGATGATGAGGTCAATCCCCTGTCTGCACTGCCCAAGCCTGAGAAGCAGATGGACAGCAGCCAGGCTGTCACTGAGGAGCCAGATGTAAGCAGCTCTTTATTTTGTGTTTAAAGGCCTGCTTTTGTCATGCTATTGTATTTCCTTAAGTTTGTCACGCTGCTGTTTGTCTTGTCTTCCCCCAGTGCTTCTTTGCTGTGTGCTTTCAGTTTTCTTCCACCTTCTTTGTTAGATTTATTAAATAGATAGCTCTTTATTTTGGGTTTTAAGGCCTGCTTTTGACATGCTGTTGTACTATCTTGTGTTTTTCTGGGGCTGTTCCAGCACAAGCACACATTGCAACATTGTCAAGATTTACATGTTGTTTATCCGGCTCATCCCCATTACTGCTGCAAGTTTTACAAGGGTGTGCCTTCAACAGCTTCTTATGTGTATCTTATCTCTGTTGTGAATTAATATTCTCTTCTATAGTTCTGTTTGCCATTACCATCAGCTTCCAGGCAATGGTACTGCAGATTTCCTGAAGCTCCTTCTCAGTCCCCTTTTGCTACTGTAGCTCCATTCATACAGCTTATTTTTGCTTTCAGTCTGTTCCACCAGCCATTTGCAACTTTTCTTTCAGTTTCGTAACCCAGTCTTCTCCTTAAATTCACCTGGCTCTCCTACTAATCAGCCTGCTACCCACAGCTGACTCACTGGCTCTGCATGACTCAAAGAAATCATTCCCCCTTTTTCTTGCATACATACTGTATACTTATAAAATGGGTCAAAGACAGGCTGCGTCCTGATTGGCTAACAGGTACCAGTAGCCGTGTCCTTATCAGCACATATACATGGCAACTGGTACTTGTTATGCCAACCTGGACGTAGCGCAATGAGGGATTCATGCCTGATTGTCTGCCCGAAAGTTTTTAAATACAATCTAATCCTCTGCCGGAGCTCAGGCTGACACCACTCGTCTCTCCCGCACCCACCCACAACTAACACTACAGTTCTCATGGCGGCCTAAACAGCCATAACTCTGCCCCCTTCACTACATATTCCAGTATCGGTTACCCCATTATGCTGAAATGCACAGCAGGCGAGGCTTGCCGACCATAATTGAAGCCAAGTTGACCACACTCTCCATAGCAGTCATGGCACCGGAAGTCATGCCTTCAACTGTCTGTCAGGGCATCCGTTTCTAGTCTGCTGATCCACAACCACAGAACTCGAAACAAGACTCTAAGTCCACATCTCAACCGTTCACTCTCGCTCCACTATGAGCAGTGTTTCTTTGCTCCCCTCCCTGCAGCTCCTCACTGTTCACACCCTGTGTCTTAGCTTAGCCTCGCTAACCTACTATAACCAAAACGTTAGCCACTCTGCCCATTCACGAATACAGAAAAATCGTTTGGCTGTGATTTCACTGCCTGACAAAAGAAGAGAAACGCTCACTGCCTGACAAAAGAAGAGAAATGCTCTCTGCAGGAAAAAAAATGTATGTTTTGTGTGTGTGTGTGTGTGTGTGTGTGTGTGTGTGTGTGTGTGTTGTGGGGGAGGGGGGTTAGTGCAGAATCATTAGCAGACATCCTGGTCCTTACTACAAGTCATACTTCACTCCTTGGCGACAGACAGCTGCTATACAAATGAGATGTTGTGAAGGAAAAAAAATAAAAGAATGGTGTGAACAAAATGTAAAAAAGAATTACCAGTGTGAGGGTAAGAAACAGAATGTCTATGGGGGAATTTACATATGTTCTGCATTACAGATGCAGGGACTAGTTTATTCCATTTTCCACTTTAATGAACCTGATTTTAACACTTATACTAATGAGACCCTTTAAAATCATCAACTTCATTTCTAGGGTAAGGTTTTTATAGGGGGACCCATTTTATAAGCTCAATAAGACACTCTGAGGTGTGGGTTATGGCCAGATAAGAGCAGCCACAGGTGCAAAAGGCACTCGGCACAAGTGTCTCGTGCCTCATAACACACCTGGGGCATGCTGTTATCAGGCCATAACCCCCACCTCGTTGTGTCTTATTGCTGGCTTATTAAACTACTGTGCATTCTGACACCAACACAACCAAGCCTAAGGATCAAAGAGTTTTTCAGTCTGCAACCATCCACAATATGTCCACATGGCATTCCTACTTTCCAGTGTTTCAATGGAAGAACAGCAATGCTCTCTTAACAGAAGACTATGAACCAGAACAACTTCAATATTCAGACACAAATGCAGTAGTGGATTGCAGGTTCACCTCTGTGCTGCGTTTATATTTAGCCAAAGGTTACAAACTTATGAATTATTAGTTCAGTAACATTAGTCCAGTAATATTTAAGCTCAGCGACCAGAGCAAGTCCTTTCTGCTATCAAAATCATGAAGAAGACAGTGTCCTGTCTCATAATTACAGGGCATTGCTGTCATCTGACTTGGCATGTGTCTGTCCATCCTCTCATGGGCAGGCAGCTGTTCCCACTCCAACTCAGACAATTCAGTCAGCCTTACGTAGGCAATCAGTATGCTTCAACATTTCTCGCCTCTGTCATAGTTCCATACAGTATTCTGCTTTTCCTACTGGTTTTTATCTATGATTTGGCCTTTGATATGCTTCCATATTTTCAGTACCCATTCCCTCATATTCATCGATATCAGTTCTTCTTTTCAGCAGTCATCATTCAGTCGGTCGACTTCTGCCTCCATGCTGTCTGGCTGTATGAATGCATCCATACAGCCTACTTGACTGAATTTGCTCAGTTGATACTATGGACACTTTTATTGTATGCAGTCGGACTTTTGCAGGAAACATGATAGTACAAAGCACTGTTACAATCCTCTGAGCTCTTCTAACTCCCTCTGATTTCATATGCCTTTACTCATGGCATAGGAGTCTGAAGCCCCTGGCTCAGTGTCTCAAGATGACATTGTTCTCCTCAGAACCATGCTTTTTCAACAGGTGATGAATCTGGGGATTTCTCCATCTTGCTTTCCTTTAGCTGTACCTTCTAACCCCAGGTTAAATCCAGCTCTTTTCAGATCTGGGCAGCATGAAGCAGTTGCTAACAGCAGCATTCCTTCTCCATGCTACTCTTTGACTTCCATCTTCATCCACTCAGCCCCTGGGATATGGCATCATAATGGTAGGCAACAGCTATATAAAACAGTACCCAATTTCTGTGTGCTTAGCCTTACCTTTGTTCAGGAACCAGGTCCTGTTCCTGAGGCACATGCCCTGAACCTGGTGGACATCTGGCCATTGGTTTCCTCCTGAAGTGAAGCCTTCATCTGAGCCCACACATCAGTTTCCTTAACTCCCCTTTCATACATATTTTAGCCACAACAACCTCCTGACCTTTATCCATCTGTCATTTCTCTCCATGACCAGAAGATCCCACATTCAGTCATTCAAGACTCACCTTCTTCGAGACCAGGAAAATCATTCAAACTCAAGATATCCACTAAGGAACAGACTTCTCCAAAACTGATGATGCACTTTGAGGTGTTCCACTTGCCAATTTCAACATTTACTATGCAACAAGACTTAATCAACCTACTGGTCTTGCACTCATCTGATCTCCATCTTTGTTTCCTTTGTGCCTCTCCAGCTGATCTTTAACCATCCTGCATTCCAGTATCCAAACTCTGGTTCGATGCATTCAAGCCTTACTATTGCTAGTCGAGACCTCTGTTGCCACACTAAAGTTGTGATTTACCACAGTAGAAACCAAATAATCAACTCAGCTGTTGCTAAGTCCAATACTCACATTCTCCCATGCAAACCAAACCCGCCAACCTCTATCTATGGGAAGAAATTTAGGTAACACATTCAATGGGAAAGCCTGCAGCACTTCATAAGGTTTTTCTTTACATTCATAATCCTGCAGTGAAGCGTTCCAAACAGGTATGCCACACTACATGTGCCCAAATCCTAATCCAGCCTCAGCCAGATCACATCTAGGACATCCATCTATGCCGCTATCCATCTCCATTCTTGCTCAAATGCTAACTGGCCATCCAGAGCAAAACTTGGTGTCCGTTCATTGATTTAGAAGTTCTCAAGGAAATGATACAAGTTTCATTCAACATCTCTAATTGGCAGAGATCTTCAACTCCACCGAGAAGACCCCAGCATAGGTCAAGCACTTCTTCAAAAAATAGTGAAGAAGGGATTCTTAATAGGTCCATTTCGAAACTGCCTTGCCTACCTACCACATTAGCCTCATAGGGATCACAATTCAAGTTCAGGCTAGAAATGCCTTATCATCGATCTGTCAGCTCTCTACCAGGCAACTGAGCTTCTCTTATACTAGGGATGTCATGGTATGAAATTCTCACAGTATGATAACTGACACATGTAATACTGCATAATATACATTAATTACAGAAGAAGTAATTTTTTTCCAAAAAAAGAAGCCTTCTCAAACTCTTGTATCAGGGAGAATAGGCGCGTGGAAGGGACAATTGTCCTTGAAAATACCCCCAAATTAGTTGAAAGGTCTGAAAAGCATGGTATTCCATAAACTACATGTATTGCAGTATCAGAAATTCCCATGGTATTAATACTGTGACTTCTAATACCACAGTATACTGTAAAACTGTAATACTATCACAGCCCTACCTTATACATTCTGAGACACCAGAAAAACTTTTTCAGTGCAGTAATGCCACTGTAAGGCAATTTTAAATGATGATGGAAATGTGAAAGGAAAGGTGTGGCTCCCACTGAAACTTGAACCCAGGCCACTGGCATACCGTGCCAGTACACTAACCACTAAGCGAAGGGAGGCTCAGTGATCAGCAGGCCTCTGGGCTTTTCTTGAGGCACACATATTCCTTTCCATGTACTACATAACTAGCAACTTAGGCATATGTCAGAGACACCAGACAACTTTCTCAGTGCAGTAAAGCCACTGTACATGCACTGTAAAGGTACGGTATGCCAGGGGCCTAGGTTCAAGTCCCAGTGGAATTTACACTTTTCCTTTCACACTTCCATCATGATTTAAAATTGCCCCCACAGTGGCTTTACTGCACTGAGAAAGTTGTCTGGTGTCTCTGACATATGCCTAAGTTGTGGTTATGCAACACATGGAAAGGAATGTGTGTGCCTCAATGGAAAGCCCAGAGACCTGCTGATCACTGAGCCTCACATACCTTAGTGGTTAGACTACTAGCACAGTACGCCAGTGGCCTGGGTTTAAGTCCCAGTGGGAGCCACACTTTTCCTTTCACATTTCCATCATGACTTATGCCTTCTGAGGACTTCTCTCACAGATGCACAAATTGATGATGCTATACAGTGTATCAGACTCAATGGATGCCACACTTGATTATCCAAAGCAGACACTGCTGATACCTTCAAGGTGTTAGTGATCCTTCTGATCTATACTATCTGTACAGTATCTCTTATCTTGATTCCTCTTCCTCTTTCACTCCCTTCTAGTCTGGTTTTAGGAAGTCCCACTCCACCACCACCACCTCTCTCCTAAGGCTCTCAGATTCCATCCTCACTGGTATGGACAATAGACACATCACCTCTGCCATTTTTGTCGACCTGGCAAAAGCCTTCAACACTGTCTCCCACTCCCTTCTTCTATTGAAGCTCTCACTTGCAGGGCTCTCAAGCATGGCCACCAACTGGTTTCATTCTTATCTGATAGGCAGATCCCAATCTGTCAGAATTGGTAGCACTACCTCAGCTCCACTCCCGGCTACCTCTGGTGTTCCACAAGGCTCAGTCCTTGGCCAACTTTTATACTCCATTTTCGTCAATGACCTGCCCTCCACCTGCCCATGTGTATCCATTCACATGTATGTGGATGATACAGTGCTGTACACATCTGGTCTCTTGCCCTCTGAAGTGGCAACCAGACTCCAGCAGAACTTTGATGATGTTCAGTGGTGGTTTTGCTCAAATCAACTTTTTCTCAATGCAAAGAAAACATCTCCATCACCGTCAGCACAAGGCAGAGACTTTCTAGGCTCCCCGCCACCCCCTCCTTCCGCACCCTGGATGGGACTACTCTGGAGAACTGCACTTCTTGCAGATATCTTGGGGTCTGGCTGGACCAGCACCTGTACTTCTCTGTGCATATAGATGCCATCCACAAAAAGTGTCACTCCAAGTTGGAAGCTCTGTACCACAATCGTGGTTGCATCCCCTTGCCGGCTCTCCGAGAAATTGTGCAGAAGATGATCCTCCCAATTTTCGACTATGGTGATGTAGTCTACTGTGTCACCACAAAGTCCACCCTAGCTAGACTGGACCCCCTTTTCCACTCCTTCTGCTGCTTTGCCCTTGACTTCCCACTCATCACTCACCACTGTGACCTATACAGGACCCTAAAACTCCCCTCACTCCAGGACAGGTGTCTCACACACTGTGCAAGCTTCATGGCAAAATATTGGGCACTTTTTGTCCCTCCATATCTAATCTCAGTTCTCTCAGCCCCCACCTCCCTGGGTTATGCACTAAGAAACTGCGACGCCTGTCTCCTGGCCATCCCACTTATGACCACCTCAGCAGGCCAGTCAGCTTTCACTTACCACATGCCCAAACTTTGGAAATCCCTTCCCCTGGCTATCTGGCAAACCACCCCTTGGCTCAGCATCAACTCTCTTCTCAAAACCCATTTCTCCTCCACCTGCATGTGTACCAATATCAGCTCTAGGTGCTGACAGGCTTCAAGGTCGCTATGTGAATAGTTGTTTTTATTATGTTTCTGCAGTACCTCTCATTAGTCACTCGCATCTCTCAATGACTTGTGGTCTGCACTTAATCCATGTTTTAGTCCACATTGTCTATGCAAGAATATCTTGTTTACCTAATTTGCATTGTTCTGCTCTCAGCCCTGTATGTTTTATGTTTTACATTTGACTGAAATGTACAGTCTATCTGTCCATCTTATATGTACTCCACGTACCCTTGCCCCCAGGTCACATCTAGAATTGATCAGTTGTTCTGCTCAGTATGCCTTAATGGTAAAACCTTTAAATAAATAAATAAACAAATATAAATAAATATGGGATTGTCCACTTTGAGGTCAGTGGAATGACTCTCCACCAGCTGCAGCTGGTGCAGAATGCAGTGGGCAGGTTACTGAAAGGCCTGTCCAGGTCATGCCATGTCATGTCATGTCATGTGACCCTGGCCCTGTGAGCTCTGCCCTGGCTGCCAATCAGGTGGAGGATCATCTTCTTGGTGGGCTTGCTCACTTAGAAGGCCCTACACAAATTCAGCCCTGGCTACCTGGCTGATCTCCTGAAACCTGCCACCTCAGCCCACTCCCTCTGCTTCTCAACCAGGGGCCTCCTTGTGGTTCTGAAGGCCAGGTTAAAAACATCTTGCAATAGAGCATTTGAGGTCACTAGTCTATCCCTC
This sequence comes from Neoceratodus forsteri, assembly GCA_016271365.2. NCBI lineage: Eukaryota > Metazoa > Chordata > Ceratodontiformes > Ceratodontidae > Neoceratodus > Neoceratodus forsteri. The sequence goes on from CM057456.1 coordinate 1,467,041,910, forward strand.
TGGAACTCGCTGTTAATCTCTGTTAGGGAGGCCTTAATGGTGGAGGCTTTTAAAAGAGGTTTAAAACTTATCTTTTCAAACTGGCCTTCATGGACTTTTTAAGACTGCATTTATTGATTTTAAAACTGCACTATATGTTGTTTGCTGTATTTTAATTTATTTATGTTTGTAATTTATTTTATTTTGTATTACCCTGCCTGTTGTTATGTAAGGCGCCCAAAGCCCCTGGGATTGGGCACCATATAAATAAGTGTTACCTTACCTTACCATACCATCCACACTGACATGGATGAACAACAGACTGGCTGTTTTGTTTGGGTAGCCAGCCCCAATGGAGTATAGGTACTGAAGCCTCATCCATATCACTGTGTGTGAACAAAATGTTGGACCTCTGTAAATAAAAGACACAGTAAATGAACCAGTCAAGGTCATAGGGGTACTGACTTCCACCTGAGGAACACCAAGTTGTAACATTTGCAAGTTAAATTGTTATGCTTTCTTCTCTAGAAAGAAAAAGAGAAGAAAGAACTCTGCTGCTGTGCGACGGGAGTAGTGTGTGACCTTTCGTTCCAAGTGGATATGGCTTGCCTGGTGCAGCCATAAAAGACAATGCCACAGAAGGTCACTTTGAACTACCTCTTTTTACTTTATTTGAAGCACCTACTGGTCCCCAAGGGACAGATGCCTGAACTGAGTTGCTGACCTCACAGAACTGTATTCAGTAATGGACTTCCTCATTTACCTAGTTTAAGTTCAACAGTTTTATATCTTGACAAAATATTAAGAAAAGTAGTTTAGGATTTTGCTGTGTGTATGTTTTTCTTCTGTTTTCTTGCAGGCAGAGCTGGGCCTCACCATCATGCCTCTGGAAGGACCAGAAGGAATGGAAAGGAGGGTGGAAGGAAAAAGAGGCTGACGACATTGTTAAAGAGAAGACTGCTGCAGGGCTCCTGGATACATTCTGGCTTTTAATCTCTTAACTACTAGTTTTAAGTGTGCTAGTGTTTTAGATCAAGTAGGGTAACGTGGTGTTAGGTAGTGCATAGTTAATATGTGCTCAGCTTCTTCTATAGATAGGATATATTCTATGTAGGCCTGCATGGTACACTTGTAAGGCCTCTTGTGTGTTTCAGCCTGTGCTGGTCACAGGTACAGGGAGATTTAGTGTACCTTCCCCTCACCAGGGTGCCAGGAGGGCAGTATTACTTAAAAAAGGAGATGGCACCAGTTTTGGGAGATCTTTGCAGTGCAGCAAGGCTTTTCAGGCAGGGGAGAGTCTAACCAGCTTCTCTTCTCATATTACTCAAGGCAGGCTATCAGAGAGCACTTGAAGGGTTCAACAAAACCCTGAGAGCTGTTTATTGGGGGGTGATTGCTAGGAGACAGGATGTCTGGATGTTCATGCTGTGAGTTACCTGACTTAGCTAAAAATAGGAAACTAGAGTATGAATATGTGTGATTCTGCCCTTCTCCAAGATCCTATATAGGGGGAAGGCATCAAGGCAACTTAGGCTTTTCCTGGGAACAGAGGGAGAGAAGCAGTCTAGCCTGTCTAGCTGTGACTGGGTCTTAGAGGCCTGTAGTCCTAGGGATGGTGCCAGGGTCCCTCGGATATGATGGCACTGGTCCCCTTGTGCTTGGTCTCCAGAAAAAACTAATGGGGGCAGCTGGAGGAAACTTAACTTGAGAGGAGCGGGGACATCAGCCCCAAACGCAGTGTCGGGTAAGTTACTTTTAAAAAGTAATCAGTTACAGTTGCTTTTGAATAAATATAATCAGTTACAGTTACTTATTACTTTTATATAAAAATTAATTTGTAACTGTAACTGTAATGCATATTACTTTTCATATTACTTTATATTCATATTATTTTATTTTATTATTATTCATATTATTTTATTCATTGTAGTCGTTTATTTTATTCATTTTTATTTTATTCATTTTATTATTATTCATATTATTTTATTTTCATATTACTATTGATAACATGGTTGTATTTATTCATTGAACATACAGTAGCTATGTGCTCATGAAACCCCAAGAAGAGTATAAAAGAAATAAACCAAATTTTAAAGACAATTAATATGTTAGTTTAAAATGCAGTACCCATCTGACTTTGCCAGCCACATCAATCCTTTTACATTTCCATAAATAAGAGGTCTATTAAAAACACTCAAACACCCTGCATCTACTGTTGCCCTCTATAATCTTTCCCCCACAGCTGAATCCTGACCTTGCCAGCCACTGCTGTCCCTGACCATTTGAATTTTCCATAACACTTACCCTCACCCTCCAACACACACACACACACACACTGCATCTCCTGCCAGTGCCCTTGGCTATCTTTCCCATACAGCTGCATATCCTGGCAATTCCAGCCACAACTATCCCTTTACATCCCACCCCTACCCCACTGCCGTACACACACTACTGCATCTTCTGCACTTGGTGATCTTTTGCACATCTAGCTTGTACTTTTCTCCTGACTATGCAAGAGCCACAACTACCCCTTTAAATTTCCATAATAAAATCCCACTGTCACATATCTCCCCCTATACTCACACACATATGCACCCTGCAGATCTACTGCCCTTCTTTGCCTTGGTGATGTTTCTCATTTCCCCACAGCAGCCTGAATCCTAACTTTGCCATTGCCAGCCACAGATACACCGCACATCATATACAATAAATTCCACCAGCACACACCTACTTCCCCAACACACAATTTAAACACTCTTTCCCACAGCTGAACCTTGACTTGTCACAGCCACTGAGTCACAATCAAAACTATAACTAGAACTGCCATGACTATTATGCCACTGCCAGAATGCCACAACTGAAAGCAGACAGTATCACTTACAATCAAATTTTCACACAGCACACTTGTTGCACTCCAGTACATACCCTTCAATGAGGATTTTCTTTGAGATGGGTCAGGTGATGGTGATAGACCTGGTAGGTGGGTGGGCAGATGGACAGTCAAGCAGCCTGCTGTGACAGTTCAGTGCATGTGATGTTGGTGGAAATAGGCCCTGAGCCCTGCATGCAGATGGACTACTTGCCTTTTTCCCTACAGTGGCTAGGCTGGCCCCAATTCTCTTGGGGTTCACAATGGCTACTATTGAGAGCCATGACTGATGATGTGCAGGGATGTAGCTAGCTATCTATAAATTGTACATCAACTGGCCAATCTGTTGCCCCCTCAAACAAATTTTTATCAATTCCTTTAGTGATTCTTAGCTGTACCATGTAGCAGTGCATAAGTTATATAACCTGTAGCTCAAATGTTGCAAAATTATGTATTTAACAATTGTTGTGCCACCGGCATGTATACACATCCTAAAAACCTATGCGTTCCAAATTTTCTGGCAGCCTAAGGGTTAATAATAAACTTACATATAAAATGGTGTTTTCTGACTTTTACTTGCATAGCAGAAATTACAGATATAGAACAAAATGGTAATATTAAGTGCATGCTGAAAACAGAAGACAGAGTTAGAATTGATGTTTCAACCATAGATTTTCAGGAATTATCTAAAAGAGAAAAGCAGGTATGGTAAATAAGAGAAATATATGTGAGCAAAGAAAATAGGAGGAGGGTGTAGGAGAAAAAGTGATACTAGGTAAGGTAAGAATAGAATCTGGAAAATGAAAAGGTGATGATAGGTATGAAAAGGCATAGTTGAAGTGAATGAGCTGAGGAGTCCTTAAGTGGTGACTAATTAACAGGACCAAGTAAGAAGGCTGAAAGGTGAAAGCTATGTGGGCACAATCATTTTCATTTTCTGCAGATCAAAGGAATACTCAAACTTGAGGGGCCAGTGAGCAATTATTTACGCCAGATCTGCAACAATTGGTACAAGGACACCCAGCTCAACGACACCTCACCAGAGCCATTCAGCCTAATAACATTTTCTGTAATGAGATAATTGGTAAAACCACAGCACTCACTGGCAGTGGGACTGTAACCATGTAGAAAGCAGTGGTGTGATAAATTAGGCTACCTTGTAGTCATAGCCACCATGTTAGAGCAAAGATCTCGTAGGGCAAACCAATATTAGGTCAAAATTCCTTGGTTAAATGTCACAAGGCTGCATGTCTTTGCTCCAGTTGTCATGCTATGGGTTTACACCACCTCGTACCTCTGGTAGCTCATGATACCTAGACACTGCAACTGCACAAACCTGAATATCAGCAAGGCTACAAAAAAATGGCACCTCACAGCCATGAAATGTTGCCTAAATTTTTTATTGTGAAAAATGGCAAAAAATGGTAGGCAACTTGCATTCAATGTGCAAGGTGAAGATGCTGGGTGCTTACACAATGCTTGTCAGAAGGCAGTTTTTTAGCCTGATGTTGTAATAAATCAAGCACGCAGACAGCTGAGCAGCCTTTGTTTACACTAAAACCTGAATATCAAAAGACATCTACTCAGTCTCCGGATTCCTGTGATATCATAAACCTCTTGAACTTCACTCTTGAGGTTTATGAAGTCACAGGAACCCCTTGATGGATTACAGCAACCCTAACAAATTGATGCCCATCTGTTATTCTATTTACAGTATATTACAGTAACTAGTTACTTTTAAGGAAAAGTAATATCATTACAGTTACTTATTACTTTATTTTAAAAGTAATCCATTACTATTACTAGTTACCTAGAAAAGTAATCAGATTACAGTTACTAGTTACAAGTAACTAGTTACTCCCCAACACTGCCTGAAAGGTACACTTGGGAGTGTGGTGGGTCACCCCTCAAGGGAGGTCACTGGAACTCTTGTGAGTTCATTCCCAGCAGTAGTGAAAGGGGATTGGGAGAAGTCAGTCTGTGTTTGGAACAAAACTGTAAGTTAACCTTGCTAAAGAAATGCTCTTTGTGTAAAGTCCTAGACAGTTTGTAGTGAAACCCCAGGCAGGTAGATGAATGAATAGGAACCAGGAAGGAGGGGGCCAGGCAAGGGTTGGGTGTGGTAAGTCCCCATGTGAAGGGCCAGACATGGGAGTCTGCGTTTTGGACCACTAGGGCTGTCAGTGTAGCATCGGAGGGAAGCATACATGGCCAGACCAACCATGCTGTATGCACTTAGTAGTGATATCACATCCTGATATATTTCTCATATCTGTTGTCCTACTGGGCACACTAAGACATGTCGGCACAGCCTGCCCCAAGGTAAGTGCTTGCCCTGCTTCATGAGAGTGTCACCACGCGAATGGTCTCTTGGGAGTGCCAGGGTTCCAGAGACCTTGCTTGCAAGGCAGGTTAGGGATCTGTAGGGCTGAAAGAGACCCAGTGTATAATAGGGTGATCCTGGAAACTAATGTAGCCATAGGTCCCACAAGATGCTGGGTACCACCAGACCATTGTATTTCTGCTCCATTTTTACCAAGGAGGAAGAACGTTGCGGGCCCTACCTTACAAGGGGAAGCACAAATGACAGTGGAGTATATTCAGGACCAATTACAAAGGAAAGTCCTAAAGGAACTGGAGAAACTCAATGTGAATAAGGCCATGGGACCGGACGAAGTACACCCGAGGTTGCTGAAAGAGCTAAGAGAGGAACTAGCGGCTCCCCTGGCTGACCTTTTTAACTTATCATTTGAGCTGGGCGAGGTCCAACAGGATTGGAAAAAGGCCATGGCTATCCCTCTACATAAAAATAGGAGAAAAGAGAGTGCAAGTATCTACATACAGGCAAGCCTCATCTCAATTGTGGGCAAAATAATGGAAACCCTTATAAAGGAGAGGATTATATCCTTTCCCGTAGAAAACAGCAAAGTAGATACAAAACAGCATGGCTTTAACATGGGAAGATCATGCCAAACTTATCTAAGAGACTTTTTCAACTGGGTAACCAAAATAGGGGATCAGGGCGGTGCAATAGACATAGTATACCTGAACTTCAGCAAAGCCTTCGACTCAGTATCACATAGAAGACTACTAAATAAGCTAGACAACATGGGGATAGGGCAACAAGTGGTGAACTGGATATGGAGCTGGTTTAGCGGAAAGACACAGAAGTTACTAGTAAATGGCTCCCTATCAGAAGAAAGGGGGGGTAGAATGCAGAGTGCCACAGGGGTCAGTGCTAGTTCTGATACTCTAATATTTTTATTAGTGATGTATCTGAAGGCCTGGAAGGTAAAGTGAGTTTGTCTTCAGATGATACAAGCATAGGCAACAGGGTAGACACTCCAGGAGGAGTGGAAAAGATAAAGACTAACCTAAGGACTGTGGAACTATGGTCAAAGACATGGCAACTAAACTTCAATGCAAAAAATACAAGATCATGCACATTGGAAGAGAAAACCCAGAAGAAGAATATTACCCAGGAGAAGTAAAACTGGAATCCACTAAGCAGGAAAGAGATCTACAGTAGGAATAATTATGATGGATGATCTGAAAATGTCCAAGCAATGTGAAAAAAGCAGCACTAAGGGCAAATGGCATGCTGGGCTGCATAGAAGGGGGATTACTAGCAGAACAAGAAAGGTCATCCTGCCACTCAATAGATCAGTGGTGAGCCACACCTGGAGTACAGCATCCAGCCCTGGAGGCCGCACCTTAAAAAGGGTATGGAAACAGCGCAAAAAAAAAGAACAAAAATGATGCAGGGAATGCACAGCAATGCATATGATGAACGGCAGTGGGACCTAAACATGTATTCCCTGGAGCAGCAAAGGCAGAGGGGAGACATGATAGAGACCTTCAGATCCCTAAATAGAATAAACAAGGAACAGGTTCAGGACTTGCTTTGAATCAAAAATCACACCAGAACCAGGGGGTATGATATGAGGCTGGGGGGGGGGCAAATCAAATTCAGGGGCAATACACTCAAGTTCTTCTTTACATAGTTGGTGGTAGATGCATGGAACAGCCTTCCATGGGGAGTGGTGGAGGCAAAAAATGGTGGGAACGTTCAAAAATGCTTGTAATAGGTACAAGGGCACCATAACACTGAATAGGAGTTAAGGAAGGGGGTAGGAACAAGGGCAGGCTAGATGGGCCATATGGGCCTCTTCTACCATCACTTTCTATGCTTTTATGTATGCACACTAATGGTGGAGGAGTTATGTGAAAACCCCAGGAATATGTAATATGTTAATAGAATCATGGAATCCTCTGGGCAGAAAAGGACCCTTTGGCCCATCGAGTCTGCCCGAAAGAGAGAGCCCTCTCCCTCCCACCTTTTTACTTTCTACTTCTCTTCCCTCTTTCTCCTCCCCCACTTAGTCCCATGTAGTTATCCCATGCTTTTTTGAATTTCTCCACTGTATCCACCTCCACTACTCATTCTGGCAACTTGTTCCATGGACCTACAACCCTTTCTGAGAAGAAACTCCCTCTTACATCCCCCCAAAATCTGCCCCTTCCAGCTTGAATGCATGACCTCTGGTGGTTTTGTTTTCTCTCAGTCTTAAGATGCTATCCCCCTTTACTTTATTTATTCCCTTCATGTATTTGAAATTTTCCACCATGTCTTCCCTTTCTCTTCTCATCTCCAGCTTATACAGAAAAGGCTCCTCCAGCCTCTCCCTAAATGTCCTCCCTTGCATCCCCTGGATCATCCTGGTCGTCCTTCTCTGGACCCTTTCCAGCCTATTCATATCTTCCTGCAAATGGGGCCTCCAGAATTGAACACTGTACTCCGGATGTGGTCTGACCAGGGTCTTGTATAGTGGCATGATTACCTCCCTCCTCCTCCTACTTGTGAAGCCCCTCCCAATGTATGCCAACATTCTTGTTGCTTTACCAGCCGCACGTTCACACTGGTTCCTAACCTTTAGTTTATCAGTGATCCAAATGCTCAGATCCTTTTCTTGCTCTGTGACCTAAATTGTCTCCCCACAAGGCAGTAATTAGCCCTAGGATTATTGCATCCTATGTGCATTATTTTGCACTTCTTTGCATTGAATTGCAGTTGCCACTTTTCTGACAACTCTTCCAGCCTGGCTAGATTCCGCCTCATTTTCTCCACCCAACCTGAAGTGTCCACTCTATTTTAGACTTTCGTGTCATCCGCGAACAGACACACCTTACCATTTAGACCCTCTGCTAAATCCCCCATGTACACATTGAACAAGATGGGACCCAACACCGATCACTGTGGTACCCCACTCATCACCCCTAGCTCCTTTGAGTGCTTCCCATTGACCACCACTATCTGAGTCCTCCCTCCCAACCAATCCTCCACCCAGTTTGTGAGCTTAGCTCCCACACCTAAACTGCTTAACTTGCTTACCAACCTTCTATGGGGGATGGAGTCAAATGCCTTCTTAAAATCCAGATAGGCCACATCCACCATCCCCCCCCAGTCATACACCTCTGTTACTCCCTCAAAGAATTCAGTCAGGTTGGTCTGACATGACCTACCGCCTGTGAACCCATGTTGGTTGTCTTCAAGTAATCCTTCCTCCTCTAGATGCCATACCAGCCTCTCCTTTATGGGAGCTTCCATTAGCTTTCCTACCATAGGGGTGAGACTGATTGGGTGGTAGTTGCCAGGCTCATCCTTTCTCCCTCCCTTGAACAGCAGTACCACCTCTGCCTGCTTCCAGTCTCCCGGGACCCGCCCCAATGACTCAAGGAAGAAGTTGTAATATAGTGTATGAAAGTACCATCGGAAGAGAAGACTTATGGCCAGGGAAATGCTTGGAGACCTGTGTATCATGTAGGCAGATACCTGTATTAAGTCAACATCATTGTACTTGATCCCTGCTCCAGTGTGGACATAACAGTTTGTGTGTGGTCTCATGTTTTTGGTGCTCCAAGGTATGGTTTTAAGGTGCCTATGATTCCCATTGCCTTTGACCTGTGATGGCAAAGTGACTGGTGTTGGCACAGTACTGGTATTTCATGGCATAAGGTGGGCACTCTCCTGGATGAGATATCATATACCCCTAGACACAGGAGGATGCCTGACCCTTACATGTACACAACCCAATGAACACTGAAAGGTATTGTAGGATGCTTTGGTTTCCGGTATTGTTCCAGAAATTGCTAGTGAGATGTACATAATCCCCTCTGCCTCTGTCTCTGTCTCTGTCTACTGACAGAGAGCTCCCAGTGCTTCACTGAGTACTCAGCGGTGGAAAAAGTGCAGGTCCGGCGACATTGCACATGGTTGGCTGGCAGCAATGCACTTAACCAAAAATGACTAACAATGCTTTGTAAACATAAATCCTCTAACCCAAATGCTCATTAAAAGAAGAATAAGAAATTAACATTTTATATAGTGCCTATCATGCACATTATATTGCAAAGCACATTACAAACTATGAGAGACTGGTAGTAAGGTGACTCTAAAGAGCTCAGGAACCTCATGACTTCTCGGGATGCTGCCTGGAGGTTTTATAAGAGCTCTGGCCTACCTACTGACTGGCAGGCTTATAGACAGCTATAGTATGTAATCAATGCAAGAGCATGCTGCATTAAACCAAGCGCTCCTTCCTCTAGTCCCTCCAGGTTAGCAACCTCTCCTACCCCAAAGAATTCTGGGGTCAAATTAACTCTCTACTAAAGGGTAAATCTGCATCTCTTCCCAGCACTATTCTGTGTGATGGCGCTCAGGTTACTGACTCCACCGCCATTGTCTCTGACTCAGAACTTAATATGGCCTTCTATGACCTCTCACAGCATAAGACCTCCCTCCCGGCACTTGTTCCATCTTCTCCCTCCTCTCCCCCCTACTAGCTCCACCTTCTACCTGAAACTGGCCACTTGGAATGAGGTGATGTGCCACATCAAGAGTATCAAGAAAACCTCCTTGCCAGGGTTGGACACCCTTGAATCCTGATTCCTAAAGTTTGGAGTCGTTGCCCTTGCCTCCAGTGTGTGTGACCTAATCAACAAATCCCTCTGCTCCAGCAAAGTGCCTGCCAAGTGAAAGGCCACTATTGTTGTCCGTATACACAAGAGCAGCCCTAACTCTGCATTCGAGAACTACCGGCCAATCTCCATACTCTGCTCCCTTACTAAAATACAGGAAAAAATTATACATACACAACTTCAACAACACCTCGAGCTAAATACTTCACTTTCTATTAACCAGCATGGATTCCATAAATCCCACAGTACCCACACTGCCCTCATTAAGGTAACATCTGACTTTCTTTCTTCTTTGAACAAAGTCCTTGTAACTGGTGCTATTTTTGTTGACCTTACCAAGGCCTTTGACCTTGTCAACCATAACCTCCTGCTCCACACGCTCCTCTCTTTTGGTCTCAATGTCCCTTCATTAAACTGGTTTTTGAGCTATCTCTCTGACCGTACCTAATGTGTGAGGTGGGCCGGACATACCTCCACTTTCAGTGCCATAAGAGATGGTGTCCCAAAGGGGTCCATCCTTGGCCCTCTCTTATTCTCTTTATTTATCAGTGAACTCCTGCAGAACTGTGGAGGTGCATCAGTTCAGTTGTATGCAGACAATGCTATCTTGTACAGGTCCTCTTCTGACCCTACCCTGCTGAATATACACTTGCAACAGGACTGCCATCTTCTTGAAGCTTGGTTCCTCAATAAGCTCTTGGTGCTCAACACTAAGAAAACAAAATCGATGCTCTTCTACCACTGGACCCCTAAGTGTACCCACTGCGTCCCTTGTTGATCAATTCCTCTCAAGTGGACCCCCTAGATCAGGTTCAATCTCTTAAAGGGAAACGTCCACATAAAAATGGACCCCACCTTAGTGTGAGGCAGGGCCCGATTGGAACTTACAGAAAACATAAATTTTTTACCTATGCTGATTTTTTTTCTTTTTAATTTATCTGGTTGATCCTGCCTCTCTCTGTGCCAGCATTTCACACACTAGCACCCTGCACAGCATGCTTGCAACCACCTGCTGCTGTCCTGAGAATGAGACGTCATGCAGGGAGCAGCCGTGGGTCTGTCCATTAAGGTATGTATCCTTGTAGTGTCTAAAAGCTCTGTTTTGGAGCATAAATGTATCAGTGCTATACTGAGACCAGATATAGACTGACAGTCCACTGTCAATCTATATCTGGTCTCGGTATAGCACTGAGTCATGTATGTTCCAAACCAGAGCTTCTAGAAACTACAGAGATACATATCTTAATGTACAGACCTGCGGCTGCTCCCTGCATGACATGTCATTCTCAGGACAGCCGTGGATGGTTGTGGGCATGATGCACGGGGCACTAGTGTGTGGAATGCTGGCACAGATGGAGGCAGGATCAACCAGATTAACAAAAAGGAAAAAATATATTGGCAGAGGTAAAAAAGTTTATGTTTTCTGCAAGTTCTAATCTGGCCCTGCCTCATACTGAGGTGGGGTCCATTTTTATATGGACATTTCCCTGTAAATATCTTGGCATAACACTTGACTCCCACCTATCCTTTAACTTGCATATTTCAACTGTGGTCAAGATCATCCACCAAAAGCTTGGGCTGCTGTATCCCCTCTTACCCTATCTTACATTCCCCTCCCGACTTGCCATAAAGTCCTCCTCATTGTTCCCACTCACCTTGGGTGCTAATGCCAGGATTCAACACTGTTCAGTCCTTGATTCCCTTGGCTGGCCATCCTTTGAAGCCAGACTTCAGTACCCTACCCTTTGCCTGATCTACAAGCTCATCCATACCTTCACTCCTCCCTGCCTCTTACACATCATCCAATGTAAAACCTCTACTAGGTCCTTAAGGTCAACTTGCCTATCTCTACTCTGCATCCCAAAACCCCACCTAGCAGTGGGCTGATGTGCTTTTACCTTTTCTGGGCCCTTCCTCTGGAATGCACTACCTTCTACTGTTCCGACCTATACCTCTCTTTACTGCTTTAAGCATTCTCTTAAATCCCACCTATCTTCCCCTCAAGCCTCCACCTATAAATAATAGTTTCCTGCCCCTTCCATCCAACTCACTTCTTCCCCCTCCATTGCCTCATCGTGCTCCCTTCCCCACTGCCTTCCTCACTTGGCCTTGCAACCCCTCCCATGAGTTGTTCATGGGGTAACTCTGGTTGCATTGTGTCCTACTCTGTTAACTGTCTACTTCCTCTCCCTCATCCCCTTTTCTGCTTGAATCACTTGCTGACAATTTTGCACTATTTGAACTACTTTCTGCATTTATATAATTATGTATAACCTTGCCAAAGCAACTTGTATTTATCTGCATCACTTGTTTTGCAACATCTGTACTCACTGTATTATTTGTATATAATGTATATATCTTGTATTTTTTATACAGTATATACCTTTACAAGTGTCTTTGCACACTTATCTTGCTTTATTTTGTATTCTCTGTACCTCCCCTTGTAACCTTTGTCTCACGATAGTCCTATATCCATTTATGTGGGTTCATATTGTATATGCAGTAATGTACTTTAGAATGAAGACACTGTCTATTTAAAAGGCTTTAGGAATGAAATTACAAACAAAAATAGCCTTAATTGTTCTAATGGCTAAGGTGGATCTGGTACATGTCTCAAGATAAGCGAGACAGGCATATAGCCCAGGAAGGCATTAAATATCCCACTGTGGCTTTCCATGACAAGGTAATAAGCCAAATGCATGGACCAGATATCACTGGGGTTGACACGAAGCCTGACATGGAACCACAGTGACATCTAAAGGGAAAAGTAAACTGTTGCGCCCTAATATCTGTATTGTCTTGGAACCATTAACCCCACCCCGGAGAAAAAATAAGGTGGGGTTGTGCTAAAATGACCTTCATATATTACCAGGCACACATTTCGAATGCAGAGCAGTTGAAAAACAGTTTAGTTGGAAGACAGATCACCTATCCAGCTGACATATACTTGAAGACCAGAACTATATGTATAGGCCTGTAAAAATCTCTAAAACCAGACCCGAGTGAGTGGAAGGTTTGACTTGTCACATACTGAACAGAAAATTCTGATTTCTAAGTCAGAATTTTGGAAACCAAGACTTGGCACCAATGCAGCACCTGAAGCCTTTTAAAAAGGACATTTCAGAGGAACTGGCTTGGTACAGTCTTGCTACAAAACTGTTGCATTTCAAAGTTCTTCCAAACTGTAGACTTTTCTGTATTGCTTTTATGTTGATTTAACTTATGATTTTCTTATCAAATCTGCCTGGGGTCTGATTACGTGATTTAACATTTTAAACAGAAGGGGTTTGAAAAGACTGTGTGCCTGACAAGCTAGAACCACTTAGCTTACATATAAAACTACCTAGGCAAGACGTAGCCAGTGGTTGTGGTGGGATTCAAATATTGAAAGTAGTGCAGAGTCAAGGGAACTCAAAACTACAGAATCCACCCTCCCACTGGGAAAAGGAAGGCTGGTAAGTCTTCCAGAAACCATTGCTCCTGCTCATGAGTTCATAAAAGAGGGATCCTCTGCAAACAGGAGGTCCTACAGGGCTGCCCGAGGGTTGGGGGACGGGGTGCATGACAGATTTGGGTCTAGCTACTGGGATTTTGAATGATCTTGCAAAACCATCACACAATCAAGGGCAGACTTTGGAAAGGGGAAAAATAAATTTGTTTGCAGACAATAGACCCTATCCTGTTTGAATTTTTTTTGAGCATAGTAGTGTAGATAGAAGAATATGTGTTCGGCACAGCAAGATGAACCTGGAACAACTGAGGAAGATCTGTGGTGAGAAGGGCATTCCAAGTGAAAACCAAAATAAAAGGCAACTCATGGAGGCCCTTCTGGCAGCTGAGATGGAGAACACGCCACCCCACTTACTGCCAGAGGTGGGGACGTCAGAGGTGCAGAGCCCAGAGGAGAAGGAACCTTCTACAGACCAAGAGCTTGAGCTATGGAAGCTGTGTATGCAGGAGAAACAACTTGAGATGGAGCAAAAATGGTTTGAGTTGGAAATGGAGGACCGACGGCAACAGAGAACGGCCAAAGAACAACAGTGCCAGGCAGATGAACAATGGCAACAGAGAGTGGACGAAGAACAGCAGTGCCAGGTGGAGGCAGAAGAAAGGCAGAGCCAGGTGGAGGCTGATGAATGGCAGTGCCAGAAGGAACATAAGCTGAAAAAGCTGACGCTCCAACTGACAACAACCCCTAAACAGGTAAGTGATAGCATTGGGTCTGAAACTCCAGGACTGGGGTAAAAGCTAAATTCAAAATTAATTGCTGAGCTTAAAAAGGGGGAGGATATGGACATGTTTTTAAATTCATTTGGAAAGGTCTGTATCCAGGCCAATCTGCTCAAAGAGATCTAGAGCTTTCACCTGTCTCCACTACTTATTGGCAAGGGGAGGGAAGCATTGGGGCAGATGGACAATGCTGAAAGTAAAGATTCTGACAAGTTAAAAACTGCTTTATTACAAAAATATGATCTGAACCCTGATGCATACAGAGCAAAGATCTGGAAACTCTGAAAGTGGCCAGAAATGAGCTTTGAGGAGGTAGCCACAAAACAGCATCAATATTTAAAACGTTGGTGGGATAGGATGAAAGCAGATTCAGCTGAAGCTATTGAAGGGGTGGTATTGCTTGAACAGTTTTATTGGATTTGCTCACCTGACTTAAAGCTTTGGCTAGAGGACCAAGATCCTAAGACTTCCAAAAAGGCTGCAGAACTGGTGGATCGCTGTGCTCGAAGCAGGGCTGCTCCAAAAGGGAATGCAGTGGCGAAAGGGAAAGGTGGGCATTTTGGGCAACCAAAAACCATGGCACATCTGCAAAAAGAAGGAAATCCCCAGGTGTCCAAAAGGGAGGTTGGGGACAATAAACATAATAAATGCTGGTATTGTCACCAAATAGGCCATCTGTCTAGGCAGTGTCCTAAGAAAGCCCAGAAGGTAAAAAGGCCTGTGCAATCAGATACAATAGCCCACTGTATTGCTGAGGCTCTCCCTGACAATATGAGGGGCTCATTCACCCAGTCATGGTGAATGAGGTACACACAAAAGGGCTAAGGGATACAGAAGCATTTCTTATCCTGGTGAAAGGGGATTTGGTGGGGGCTGAACAAATACTGCCAAATCAGTTTGTCTCTGTGAGGGATTACACAGGGGAAAGGAAAGGTTACCCATTAGCCATTATTACCCTGGACTGGGGAGATGCAGGTGAAGGGGTAAGGAAGGTGGCTGTAGCTGAAAAACACATTATGGATGTTATTGTTGAGAATGATGTTCTACAGGGAGTGGTTTGTGCTGTGACCAGAAGCCAAAAGAATAGAGGACCCTGTGATCTTTAGGACCCCACAGAAATTCAGACAGGAGAAGTTGGGAGACAGGCCAGCCAAAACCTGTAGCTCTTGTAAAAGAGGGTAATAACAGATGGATGGAACTTCCCCTAGTGGCAGTTAAAGGGACAGTAAACATTGCAAGGGGTCATTTGCATTGTGAAAGCCCATAGAAAGATCTTTCAAATAAGGTACTGGGCTTACATGTAGGTGTCAGGAGTCCTGAGTTATGAATACCTAAATCATCTGTACAGTAAATCAAAACAAGGCAGCATCCATTTCAGTAAATTATGAGACCAACAGTGATGTCACTGATGGGCAAGCTGTAATTAACAACATGCAGCTTGCCCCTCAGTGACATCACTTCCTGTTTTAAAATGGCTGCTGCCTTGTTTTGATTTACAGATTAATTAGATAGTAGTATCTCAGGACTCCTGACACCTATAAGAGTCCAGTGTCTTGTGTCAATATCTTTCATAGGCTTTTTAGTTTAGGTGACCCTTGCAATGTTTACTGTCCCTTTAACACAACTGCTACTGAAGGTTGCTCTCAGGAGGGAGGAGTGACACATAGCTCAAGGAAGGGGGAATGTTGTGATACTGAGTCCCCTACTGCCGCAGCTATGGACCTCAGCCTGAGAACTGATGGGGGCATGCCCCATGCTCTGGGTAAGTTGTAGACTTAGCAGCAGCACAATGGACAGACCCTAGCTTAAAGAAGCTGACAGCCTGTGCAGAGTCTGATGGGACACAGGGAGATGATGAAATACATAGGGTGTATTGGGAAAATGGACTGTTATACACACAAGACATCAGGACAGAGGGAGGGGTGATGGGCAGGCAGCTTGTTGTTCCCCAGGAGTATCATGAGTTATTGCTCAAGGTAGCTCACGATATTCCCATGTCTGGACATTTGGGCATTGCTCACACTATGCAGTGTTTAGGCTACAATTTCTATTGGCCCAATATTACCAAGCAGGTGAAGGAATATTGCAAATCCTGTCACAGGTGTCAGGAAATAGAGAAGGCCGGAAGCAAAGCCAAGGCTGCCCTGATTCCCTTACCACTTGTGGAGGAGCCATTCCAGAAGGTTGGAATGGATGTTGTGGGTCCTTTGAATACCCCAATTTCCTTGGGAAAAAGGTATACAGGTATACATTAACAGTTGTTGATTATGCTACCCACTATCCTGAAGGCATTGTGCTGCCCTCCACTAAGGCGGACAAGGTGGCAGATGCTTTGCTGAGGATTTTCTCCCATGTGGGGTTTCCACAGGAGGTTATCTCTGATTGAGGGGGTAACTTCATGTTGGACCTAATGAAGTGCATGTGGGAGAAGTGTGGTGTTGTACAGAGGTGCACAACGCCTTACCACCCACAAGCCAATGGTCTCCTAAAGAGATTTAATAGAACCCTAAAAGCTATGCTTATGGCATTTGCAGAACAGCATGGGCAGGACTGGGAGAAATACCTGCCCCACCTGCTGTTTGCCTACAGGCAAGTGCCACAAGAGTCAACTGGGTTTTTACCCTTCGAGCTCTTGTATGGACACAGGGTAAGGGGGCCCCTAGATTTAATATAAGAGGATTGGAAAGGTAAGCATGCCACCCAGAGGACTCCCATAGTGGAATATGTGTTAAAATTCAGAGAGATGCTGAAGGAGCTTATGGGCATGGGCCAGAGCAACCTGGTAACTGTCCAGCAAAAACAAAAGACCTGGTACGATCATGGAGCCAGAGCTTGGTCATATGGGGCAGGGCAGGAGGTAATTGTTCTTATCCAGGTAAGCTGCAAGCTGAGTGGGCAGGGCTATACAAGGTAGTACGGCAGGGAAGCAATGTTAATGACTGAAAATACACTCACAAGATGTATCGTGAACATGATGAAGCCATATTTTAATAGGGCTGACATGGTACTTGCAGTTTGCAGTCCTGGAGAGGTGATAGGTGGGGAAGACCCCCTTCTTGACTTGTTAGCCGAGAGCAAGCAGGTGTCATCTGTGGAGATCATCATGCTGTCATCCCAGCTGACACCTGGACAAGCCTAAGAATTGAGGCCCGTTTTGTGAGACTTTGCCCCTTCATTTACGTCACAGCCTGGACGGACACTGCTAGTGGTGCATGACATAGACACGGGGACCCAAGCACCCATACATAGAACAGCTTACTGAGTGTCAGAGATAGTCCTCTACAACATTAGGAGGAAGGTGGGAGAGATGCTGGATCTAGGGGTGATCCAGAAATCCCACAGACCCTGGGCCTTACCTGTAGTCCTTGTACCAAAACCAGATGGGACTACATGATTCTGCATATATTATCGTGGACTTAACGCCATCACAAAATCTGACACTCGCCCAATGCCATGCACAGATGAACTGCTTGACAAACTGGGAGGGGTGATGTACTTGACTACAGTAGACCTGACAAAGGGGTACTGGCAGGTGAAACTGACTGACAGGGCTAGGAAAAGGTCAGCATTCATCACCCCAATTGGCTAGTTCAAGTTCAAAGTCATGCCCTTTGGGATGAAGAATGCCCCTGCTACATTCCAGTGGTTAGTAAATCAGGTGTTACGGGATATGGAGGACTTTGCAGTTGCCTACATGGCCGATATTGTTATCTTCAGCAATAGCTAGGAGAAACACCTGATACACCTGAGGGAGGTGTTGGTCCGAATACAGGCCACAGGTCTGACTATTAAGGCAGAAAAGTGTCAGGTGGCCGTGGCAGAGGTCACTTATTTGGGACATGTGGTGGGGCGAAGCCAACTACTCCCAAACCAAGCAAAAATAGAGACTATTGCATCATGGCCTACACCCGAAACCCAGAGACAAGTCAGGAGCTTTCTTGGAACAGCAGGGTATATATAAAATGTATTCCCAACTACAGCTCCCTGTCCACTCCTTTATCTGGGTTGCTGACAAAGAATAAGCCTAGGAAGGTAAAATGGGACGCAGACTGTGAGCAGGCCTTCATGCAGCTGAAAACCTTGCTGTATAGGGCCCCAGTGTTGGCTAGCCCAGACTACAACAAGCCATTTGTGGTACAGATGGGTGTCTTAAATATGGGAATGGGGCAGTCCTAAGTATCCAATCAGGGGAAAGAGCACCCCATTGTATATTTAAGCAATAAGCTGCTTCCACGAGAACAAGCCTATTCAACAGTGGAGAAGGAATGTCTCACTTTAGTTTGGGCATTAAAAAAACTGGAACTATACCAGTATGGGAGGCATTTTAAGGTCCAAATGGACCACAACCCATTAATATGGTTGAGCCAAATGAGAAAGACAAATGGGAAACTACTGAAATGGAGTATTGCCATGCAGTCTTATGACATGGAGAATTCGCATAGGCCTGGATCCAAAAATGTGAATGCAGATGGCCTATCCCACATACTGGATCTATAACAGAACTGAGAAGAACTGCCTCCAATAGGGGCATGTTCCCCCAGATTCTGTTTTAGGAGGGTGGCATTACTGCATGATAGTCCTATATCCATTTATGTGGGTTCATATTGTATATGCAGTAATGTACTTTAGAATGAAGACACTGTCTATTTAAAAGGCTTTAGGAATGAAATTACAAAACAAAAAATAGCCACAATTGTTCTAATGGCTAGGGTGGATCTGGTACATGTCTCAAGATAAGGGAGACATGTATATAGCCCAGGAAGGCATAAAATATCCCATCGTGGCATTCCATGACAGGGAAAAGATAATGTAGTGACCTAGGTGTCAGAGGTCAAGCCAAATGCATGGACCATATGTCACTGGGGTGGACATGAAGCCTGACATGGAACCACAGTGACACCTACAGGGAAAGGTAAATTGTTGCACCCTAATATCTGTATTGTCTTGGAACCAGTAACCCCACCCCAGAGAAAAAATAAGGTGGGTGTGTACTAAAATTACCTTCAAGTATATTATCAGACACACACTTGAAATGCAGAGCAGTTGAAAAACAGTTTAGTTGGAAGTCAGATCACCTGTCCAGCTGACATGTACTTGAAGACCAGAAATATATGCGCAGGTCTGGAAAAATCTCTAAAACCAGATCTGAGTGTGTGTAAAGTTGAACTTGTCACAAACGGAACAGAAAATTCTGATTTTTAAGTCAGAGTTTTGGAAACCAAGACTTGGCACCAATGCAACACCTGAAGCCTTTTTAAAAAGGACATTTCAGAGGAACTGACTTGGTACAACCTTGCTACAAAACTGTTGCTTAATGACTCATCTCTACAAGGACAGTTAAACTCTTATCTGGAGTCGAACATCAAAACAAGGTGTAGTTTAGAATAACAGTATCTAGTATTTTCTGTAAACTATCCAGTTTTACTTTTGATATTGTCTGCATTTCAAAGTTCTCCCAATCTGTAGACTTTTCTGTATTGCTTTTATGTTAAGTAAACTTATTATTTTCTTATCAACTGATTGTGTGATTTAACACTTTTTTTAATTCAACATTTATTATAAGGTTTTCATCACAAAAAACAGATCCACATCATGCATAGAGTACAAGACATGAGCAAGACATCTGGGAGATCCAAACCCCCATCCTCCTCCCTTACTCCTCCCAAGCCACCCCTCCCACCCCTCCCCATCCCTCCCTCCCAAGAACCCCCGAGCATGGTGGAAAACATCATATGATAGAGAAACTGTAAATGAACAGCAACGTCAAGTGGGCTGCCGGGAGTACATGGAGTATAAGGGGCCTCAGATCTTATTGAATCTTGCTTGCTTGTTACAGAGACTTGCAATTGTTTTCTCTGTTCTAAGATTTTCAAGTAACTCATGCAACCATTCAACATTAAGTAACTCCTTCCATGTCTTTCCAATGTTTTAATATGAGTTTTTTAACTGACATTGAGATTAGGGCCATATGATATTTACGTTTAAGGACATTAATCCTAATAAAATCTCCCAGCAGGCAAATTTCTAGAGTGAATAAATCCTCAAGGCCTAGGAGGGGATCTGTTCTTTGCTTAATGAGAGCCCACAGAGGGCCACTTTGGGGCAGTTCCAGAAAATGTGAAGCAGTGTGCCTTCTGCCTGTGCACAGTGTGTACAAGTGGAAGAGGTTGTCATACCAAACTTGACAAGCCTTTGGGGGGAATAATACAGGTTGTGAAGGATTTGAAACTGTATAATGCGAGGCCTATCCTGAGTAACAAATTTATGGCAACCTTGCCATAAGGCATGGCAGTCTATGGTTATGTCCAGAAACAGACAGGACCAGTAAGCTGATGGGCCTAGATATTCTGGATAGATCCAGTCGTACAAGAGCCCATACATTTTGGACACTGCTTGAGGGATACCCACAAGAGGGCCCAACTCAGAATGAAAGGACACTCCTGAAGGCTGCAAGGGCATGGCTCCAAAAACCTTCTCCAGAATGTGTCGCAATTGGAATACTTTGAAAATATGAGAACTCGAAATACCTGATTTGCTTATAAATTCAGGGGAAGTGAGCCAAGTCCCATCCTCCTTCATAAAATATGTGAGTGAACAACCACCCAACTGAGGGAACCAAAGAGGTGAAAGTACCCTGCCTTCCATTCTGAGATTGGGATTGCCTCTCAGAGGTTGAGCCAGATCATGAGTATGGTTGTAGTTGAGGAAAGCACAAAGTTGGAAATGAACCATGAGAGAGATAGCTATTGGGGAAGTATGTAATTGTGTAGGGAGAGCTTTAAGTTTTGTATAGAAAAGCACCGAAGTGGAAAGGCTGTGTGATCTGATTTGGGCTAGCTCTATTTTAAGTCAAATAGACATATAAGATGGGGGGATCTGGGCAGTCACAATGGATAACTACCTAAGATATTTACTGGCCTGACTGACACAGTAGTAAAGAGCTATATGAGGAAGATGTAAACCTCCCTTAGCCTTTAGAGCAGCTAACTTGTGGAATGCCATTCGTGGCCTTTTGCCTGCCCATATAAAATCCATAATAAGACGATGCACTTTTTTAAACCAGGAGAGGGGGAGCCATATATTTATAACGTTAAGTGGATAGAAGAGATGAGGGAAGACATTCATTTTAATTAAGTTAATTCTGCCCCAAAAAGAAATTGGGAGGAAAGACCATCTGTTTAGATCCTGACTAAGCATTTGGAGAAGAGAATGTAAGTTTGCTTTTTGGAGATGGGACGGATTTCTCGTGAGGTCAATTCCAAGGTATCTCAAGGATTCAGGCTCCCATGAGAGTCCCAGGGCTGTAATTGTATGTTTTAAAATGTTATGATTAAGGGGAAAAACCACTGTCTTGTCAATGTTCAACTTATAGTTGGAGAGGGAACTAAACACTTTAATAATTCTCAGCATGGAGGGGATGGAGGCAGCCAGTTTGGAGACCTGAAGAAGAAGGTTATCTGCGTAGGCAGAAACTTTAATTTCATGACCCTGTATGTTAATGCCTTGGCTCAGTCAACATTCCATTAATCTGTGTATGACAGGTTCTTGAGATAAATTGAAAAATAATGGGGAAAGGGGACAACCGTGCCTTGTTCCAGACTGCAGGGAAAACAAATCAGAGATTACCCCATTACTGGAAACACGGGTGGTCGGGATTTATAGAGCGCTTGTATCCATCTCTGAAATTCAAGGGGAAGCTAAATGTATGCAGGATTCTGAATAGAAAGTTCCAATTGACCCTATCGAAGGCCTTCTCAGCATCCTGGAAGACCAGCGCAGCTGGGAAATCTGCATCCATGAATGCCGAGAAGACATGAGCCAATGGTCCGCAAATGGTCTATGGAGGACCTGCCCTTCATGAACCCCACCTGCTCTGGACCTATGAGATCAGGCCGAACTACGCTAATACAATCTGCTATTAATTTGGTCAGGATTTTAATGTCCTGCTTGAGAAGGGATATTGGTCTGTAACTTGTAACTAAGTCAGTCCATTTACCAGGCTTGGGTAAAAGAACAATCAGAGCTTCAAAGAGAGATTTGTCCAAATCAATACCCGAGAGAATTTGCTGATACAGGGTTTGAAGTAGAGGGATTAGTTGCTCAGCAAAAGCCTTGTATAAGTTGTGAGTGAAGCCATTGGGACCTGGGTTTTTTTCAGTGGGAAGGTCTTTGATTATTTTTAGCAGCTCAATATCTGAGATAGGAGATATCAGTGAAAGCTTTTAAGCTTCCGTGAGAGAAGGCAGATGTGAATTGCTAAGGTATTCATCCAGAATCTGTGCTGGGGGGGAGATTTGGCATAGGACTGTACAGCTGCTTGTAGTAACTACCAAATTCAGCCACAATGTCACTAGGGGAGGTCTTTAAAGAGCCATCTTCAGAATAGTGGATGGCTACAATAAGCCTGGAGGATTCTTGCTGTTTAATTCTTAAAGCAAGCAAGCAACCAGCCTTCTCCCCCAGTCTGTGTAACAGGCTCTGGCTTTCAAAATAGCAAATTTTCCTTCTCTCTCAGCAACTCCAGATAAGTTTCCTTCATTTTAATAAGATCGTATCTGAGCTGATCAGGAGAGTGGGAGGACAGCTTAGCTTCCATATCCCTAATTTGAGAAAGGGTGGACAGTAACTGGTTTTCCCTCTTCTTCTTCCAATTTGAGGCCAATCCAATCAGTAACCCCCATAGATATGCCTTTATTGCACACCACTCTACATCTGGCTTACCCGTAGAGTTATGATTGACAGAGACAAAATGGGTAATATGATCAGAAATATATTGTATTACACCTGGGTCCTTAAGAAGCTGATTGTTTAATTTCCACCGCCCTCCACTTCTGGGGATAGATGAAAATGAGAGCCTTCAAGTGACCAGAGAATGATCAGATGGAGGACCTGGATGTACGGACGAGTCTAGCACCTCCGGAAGGAGTATTTGAGAGACAAAAATATAATAAATTTGGGAGGAAGTTCCATGCACTAGGGAGGTAAAAGTAAAGTCCCTCTCTGTGGGGTAAAGAACTCTTCAGACATCACACAGGCCTACCTGGTCCACCAGATCTCTTAGGACTGTCTGGGCTGTTGAGAGGCCTTTGCGAGTGTTACCCGTGCAGTCTATACTTGAATCAAATGGTAAATTTAGATCTCCCCCTAGAATTATTGGGAGTCATAAAAAGGGAGTCAATGTATTGAGTAGCTGAATGAAAAACCCAGGCGAAGCTATATTTGGACCATATACGCTACCCAATAAAATTTCTGTGGTGTGCAGCTTACCTCTAACAAACAGGAATCTACCTTGAGGGTCATTAATAGTTTGAACAGAGGCAAATGGAACAGACCTCACTATCAAAAGCATTACACCACAACTCTGTGTAGTCCTTCGCGCGGAAAAAAACTTGCCCAGTCTGCTGCCTCCTCAATCTCAGTGCCTCAGAATTGAGCAGGTGCAACTCTTGTATGAATATAATGTCTGCTTTCAGTAAACTCAGATGTTTAAGCAATTTATATTGTTTCAGTTTGTGCCTCGCCCCTTTGACGTTCCACACGGCAAAGGTTAAGTCCCTAGCCATTCCCCCATAAAAAAAAGCTAAACTGTGCACTAGATAAGGCAGAAATGTAAGCCTCTGTCCAAGTTGCCCATACAATGTCTTCATCCGTGCTATCCTCCCCCTCCCCCGACCAATGCAATAGAAACATAGAAACATAGAATTTGATGGAGGATAAGGACCGCTTGGCCCACCCAGTCTGCCCATTTCCCTACCTAATGGATAAGCTGCAGATCCTAGTTAACCAGCAGCCTACTTCTTCCTACCCCCACCCCCTAGTATTGCCTTATGACTGTCCCATGCATGCTTGAATTCCACCACTGTTTTTGACTCCACAACCTCCTCTGGAAGGCTGTTCCATGCATCCACAACCCTCTCTGTGAAAAAATACTTCCTTACATTACCTCTGAACCACCCCATCTTCAAATCGTGCCCTTGTTCTTGCACACTTTTTTGAAAGATGCTACCTCTTGGACATTGTTGATTCCTTTGAGGTACTTGAAAGTTTCTATCATGTCCCCCACCCTCCTTTCCTCGAGGCTATACATATTAAGCTCCTTAAGTCTCTCTTAATATGTCTTCTGGTGCAGACCCTGCACCATTTTAGTTGCCCCCCTCTGGACAGCTTCCATCCTATGTCTTTGCGGAGATTCGGTCTCCAGAACTGCATGCAGTACTCCAGATGGGGTCTCACCAGCTGTCTGTACAGAGGGATAACAACTTCTTGTTTTCTACTGGTGATGCCTCTCCCTATGCATCCCAGTATCCCCCAGCCCTCCTTGCTGCCCTCTCACATTGCTTGCCCACCTTTAGGTCATCTGATATGACTACCCCAGGTCCCTTTCCATTTTGTTGTTGTTAGTATCTTATCCCCATTGTGTACTCTTCCCTGGGTTTTTGTTTCCCAGGTGCATTACCTTGCACTTCTTAGCATTGAATCTAAGCTGCCATACATTTGACCATTCCTCTAACCTTGCCAAGTCCCTTCTCATCCTTTCCACCCTACCTTGTGCATCAATTCTGTTGCAGATCTTTGTGTCATCTGCAAAGAGATATACTTTTCCTTCCAGTCCCTCTGCAATGTTGCTTATAAAGACATTGAAGAGGACCGGTCCTAATACTGAACCCTGTGGTACCCCACTAGTAACCCCCCTTTCTTCAGCGTGGACTCCATTTACTATTACTCTCTGTGTCCTATTCTCCAGCCAATTCTTTACCCAGGCTGTCATCTTGGGACCCACTCCCAGGCTGGCTTACTTGTATATTAATCTTTTGTGTAGGACTGTGTCAAATGCCTTGCTAAAATCTAGGTAGGCCATGTCCACAGCCCCTCCCTGATCTACTACTTTGGTCACCCAGTCAAAGAAATCTATTAGATTCGTCTGGCATAACCTGCCCACTGTGAATCCATGCTGCCTTGGGTCCTGTGCCCCTCTGGCCTCTAGATACTCAGCAATTCTTTCCTTCAGAAGTGATTCCATCATTTTCCCTATCACTGAGGTTAAACTAACAGGTCTGTAGTTTCCTGCTTCTGCCCTGCTCTCACTACTGTGAAGGGGAATCACATCTGCCCTCCTCCAGTCCTCGGGT
Source organism: Neoceratodus forsteri (assembly GCA_016271365.2). Classification (NCBI taxonomy): domain Eukaryota; kingdom Metazoa; phylum Chordata; order Ceratodontiformes; family Ceratodontidae; genus Neoceratodus; species Neoceratodus forsteri. The sequence continues at coordinate 1,467,067,095 of CM057456.1, forward strand.
ACCACCCCATCCTCCCATGATTTGTTAAAGAGGGTAGTCAGTGGTGTCACTAGTTCTACCCTTAGTTCTTTTAGAATTCTGGGATGAATCCCATCAGGCCCCATTACTTTGTCCACCTTCAGTTTTAAGAGTTCTTTCAGAACCCTTTCTTCTGTAAATGGGCTGGTATCAACTTCTGTATCCAGAGTGTTTCTATTGTTTGTTTTAGGTACCTCCCCTCTTCATTTGTAAATACTGAGCAAAAATATTTGTGTAGTATCTCTGCCTTTTCACAGTCACCCTCTGCCCACCCCTCCCTTTATTAAGCCTCACTATCCCTCTCTTGGTCTTCCTTCACTCCCTGATGTACCTATAAAAGGTTTTGTCCCCTTCTTAACTGAGTTGGCTATCTTTTCCTCGGTTCGGGCCTTTGCTGTTCTGACTGCCTTACCAGCTTCCTTTTGCTTTAACTGATACAATTCTCTATCCTACTCCTTCTGTGATTCCTTGTACTTCCTGAATGCTTTCTTTTTCTCTTGAACCTTCACTGCCTCTTCCTTTGAGAGCCATAGTGGTTTCTTACATCATTTTGTTTTGTTTATTTGCTTCACACAAAGGCTTGTTACCTCTGTGATGGCAGTTTTTATTATTCCCCATTGTTCTTCCACCCCTCCTTCCTGCCCATTTGCTAGTGCATTCCTTAGGCACTCACCCATTTTGGCAAAGTCAGCCCTCCTAAAGTTCAGTACTTTTGCCTTTGTATGGCTTGACTCTATTGCTGTGTTATTGTGAACCACACTGTTCTATGGTCGCTAGTTCCCAGATGGCTACCCACTTCTACATCTGTGATCCTTTCTCCATCTCCGTTTGAGAGAACCAGGTCTAAGATTGCTCCCTCTCGAGTGGGTTCCAATACTAGTTGTCTAAGGCATGCCCCTGTAGGGCATCTAGAATAACCCCACTCTTAGAAGTGGCTGCCGCGAACTGCACTCCAGTTAACATCTGGCATATTCAGATCACCCATCAACAATATCTCCCCTTTTTCTGACATTCTAAGTATACTTTCTATCATTTTCTTGTCCATTTCCTCCCCCTGAGAGGGGGCTTTGTATACAACCCCTGTGCAGATTGGGGTGCCATTGCCTGTCTCCAAATTGACCCACAGTGCTTCTTCTGCTCCCTGTTTACCCTTTTGTTTAGTTGCTTTGATTCCTTCCCTTATGTAAAGAGCTATTCCTCCTCCTCGTTTATCCTCCTTGTCCCTCCTGTAGATAGTGTATCCTGGTATGTTTACGTCCCAGTCATGGTTTTGTGTGTACCATGTTTCTGTGACTGCCACGATATCCAGATGTTCTTCCTCCATCAAGGCCACTAATTCAGGAAGCTTGTTACCCAGACTATGGGCATTGGTACTCATTGCTCTCCATTTTTTGATGGCTTTACCTTCTGTGGCGATATCCCAAATAGACCCATCTGACCCACAAGTCCTACAACAACTAAAGAAAAATCCCCCAAAATGAACAATCTCCCATCCCTCCCCTCTCCCCATACTGACTTGAATTGCACTCTGCAGTACACCACAATATGGCTCCTCCCCCTCCAGCCACCCTTATCTAGCTTAATCCCCAATAGCAAAGAATCTAAGTTTCTCAAAGTACTTATAACAATTAAATACTAACAGTAATAAAGGGAAATGAAACCAAATCCTGTCTGTTATAAAACAAAAGTGTAAACTGCTCACATTCGCAGTGCTGTAAAAAGCAAAGAAATTGAATGGGGGTCATATTAAATGCTTGCCATAAAACCCCTGTCAAAATAACCTATAAAAGTGTCCTGTTGAGAAAATTCAGGTACTTGCAACTCAAAGCTAATAGTAGATGTTGTAAATCGTTTTGAGCCAATAATCCAAGAAAAAGTCACTCGGTGAAAGGCTGCAGCCCAAACAAATGCAGGAACCTAGAGCTGCAGTCAGCCTATACGCCACTAATGTTGGTAAAGAGACCCCTTTAGTGGTGAGAGTCTCACATTGCAGGCAGCCGGGCACACCAAATAGTATCTGTGTGAGTGTGCGCATGTTTGAGGAGGGAAAAAACAGGCAGATATTTTGCCGGGTTCGATCAAAAAACATCACATCCCTCCAGCCATGGAACCCGGGAGTTCAGTGCTATCCTCCTCTTGAATTGGAAACCACTGCCCTGTCAACCAGGGACTGCTACACAGTGCAAGCCAGATCAACAAAACACCAGGAAGGGCAGTCCATTTTAGGAAATTGCTGCAGGTCAGTCGAAGATTAGGGAAGGGTGCTAGCCTAAGGTTGGTGTATAATTTTGCTCACCCAGAGAAAACACACACATAGATTCCATGGAGTACAATTCAGTAGACTGTCCACTCAGTTCAGGGGTCTCGAAAAAGATCCGGGAGGGCAACTTTAAGACCTGCAGATGCTGCTTCATGATACTCATAGCTTGCCCAGTTTCCAGCCACCAAAACCTGAAGCTGCACAGGGTAACTCATTTTAAACTTTATACCCGCAATAAGCTTCAATACCAGCAGGTGGAAGGTAGCTCTTCTTTGCCTCACTGTTATGGATAGGTCTTGGGCAACTCTGATCTTCACTCCCTCCCATCTTAGGTCTCGTACCTTTAGCAGAAAATGTTGATGTTCCAAAAAGCTGAAGAATCTAAATGTAAAGGGATGTGGAGGAGCTCCCTTTGGGGGCATCAGGAGGAGGGCTCGATGTACCTGCTCAATTATATACTTGGGCCCAAATGGAGAAGGGCCTGCTATCCTCTCCAGCAGTTTCTGAGTGAACAGAATGGGATCAAGACCCTTTCCTTTTTCAGGGAGACCTATGAGGACTGCATTGTTAATAATAATAATAATAATTTTTATTTTTAAGCGCCTTCCGAGGAATCAAGGCACTGTACAAAGATTAAAACCACAATAGCACAAACAGAAAATACAGTAATAAATAAAATAACAAATCCAGTCATGTGATGCCCTCGAGGGAGTAAACAGCTCGCTGTTGCAGCTCAGCAATCAGAGACAAGAAATTCCACATTTTCCACCAAGACAAATCGATTTAAAGTTGCTCCAAAGCCAGGTTATATCTTGGGAAGCAACAAGGTCAACTGCTATGGAATCGCAGAGTGAGTTGATTCGCAGTGACACCGACGAGGAAAGTGAAAATGACGTGGGGGGTCTTGAAGCGAAAAGGCCTAGTAGAAGTGAGTCACTGGCAGAAAACTTAGATTCCCCTGGTCCAGGCCAACTACAAGAGGACGTTTCTGCAATTAAATCTGCAGTATTCTCTCTTATTGCAGACTTCAGAGAGTGGAAGGCATCCCTATCCAGATTGATTACCATGGTCTCCAATGCTGAAACTCGCATCTCGTCTATAGAGGACAGGCTGGATAAAATGGAGAAAGAGAATACAGCTCTAAAAAAAAAATGGTTAAAAAAATGGAAGATAAGGTCGATGACCTAGAAGGCAGATCCAGACACAACTATTTGGTGTTGCTAGGGCTTCCGGAAGGGGAAGAAGGAACGAATACAGTAAGCATCATTCAAAAATTGTGTACTCGCATTGCAGGCCCATCCCCCAATGGCCCCATATATGTGGTAGAACGGGCGCACAGGTCAATTAGGCCAAAACCTATGCCAGATCAACTCCCTCATCCAATTATATTCAAGTTCCTTAACTATTTAGACAGGGACCATATTTTGAAAGCAGCTAGAAATGCTGATCAGATAATCTGGGAAGGTAAATGTCTGCGCTTAGTTCCTGACCTCACTTATAAGGTGTGCCAAGAGAGAGCTGCATATACAGCAATCCAGACCAAGTTGTGGGCAGCGAAGATCAAGCATAGAATGTTATTTTCCACTCAGTTGGAGGTCTCTCTTCCTAACGGTAACTAGAGATACGAATCTACATCACCAGCAATGGTGGACCTTAAATTAAGATTGCCAAATTTGTCCGGTAAAGAGGGGTGAACTCTATTCAGCGACCTAACAGGAATTGAAATACATCATAAGTTTACAGAGAGTTGGTAGGTTTTGGAGACTACAAGGTGATGCCTTGTTGGATTCATTGCTATGATTGGATTTTGTTTTAAGTGGGGACTGGGAAGGTCATCAGATTTCTCAGAGCTGAAAGCAGAAAAGTACGTCAACATAAAGCTTTTGTTTGAAACTTGTAAACTGTTTCTTGGCATAGCTACTGGGTCTCCATGTGGAAATGCTTATCAGGATATGACATGTAGTGAGAGCGCCACCTAGTGCCATTTTTCAGTTAAGGTTCACTGCAGGAAAGCCTCTGAAAGCCCTGGGACATTTAATTTTATTCATCTGTTTTAGTAGGGCGTTTTTCAGTGGCGCTTTTTCAATGGAGCTGTTGCTAAGTAAATCATAATGCATGTGAATGTTTAGTTTATACTCCAATGTTTGAAAGGGCAAGTTTGCATGTCCCTTATATTATATTTTAAAACAATAAATATTCTTTGAAGTAGAGCTATAAGGATGAAAATAGTAGGTCAGGTTGGTTAGAAAAATCATTATGGAATTCTGATAAGGGGATCTAAAATCTTTATAAATGAATAGGGGGAAGTGTTAATAACATTCAAATAAAGTAATGTTTGGTTGCAATTAGATTGGAGGCTCCTCCTAATCTTCTTGTTATTACTGGGGCGATGAGTTTGGGTTTATTATCCCATCAAGAGGTGGAAACTTATGTTTTATTTATAGGCAGGCTGCATAATGCAGTGGATGCTGCACCAAGAGGGTATAATGGCACAAACGTTTTGGAGTAGGCACTTGGCCTGGGAAGAGGGGATTGGGACAAGAGAAAGGGGGAGTCCTATACTGGGCATAGATAGATGGGGAGGGGGAAGGGAGGGACAGATCTCTGTAACTAAAAGGAAGCAAAGTGAACGAATTTTGATAGGTAGGACACTTAAAAGGAAGGCAAAAGATACAGAAATTTTATGGGAAGTTGGAACATAATATCGTGGAATATTAAAGGAGGCAAGGACAACTGTAAAAAATATAATGTCCTAAGACATATTAACAGATATCACTCACATATAGTTATGTTTTAAGAGACCCATATTTCTACCAATCATCTGTCAACTCTAAGGAAACTTTGGGTAGGCCAGGTCTTTGGAACAGGTATAAGTCCTTGACAAGGGGAGGTAGCTATTCTTATTAATAAGAATGCACTTTTCTGGGAAACAAAATCTTGGCATGATTCAGAGGGGAGATTCATTTTGATCCAAGGGATATTAGTTGGGGCGGAGGTTATGCTGGGATCTGTATACAGGCCAAATGTGGACTCTCCTTCCTTTTTCCTTCCCCTAGCCACCATTATTGCATCTTCACCTAATGTCCCTTGCCTTCTGGGAGAAGAGTGAAATTTAGTCCACTCAAATGATTTGGATATATCCTATAGTAAAAGAGCTGCATTATCACCTGCTCAGAGGGCATTGAAAGAATTTCTGAGGAACTCCGGCCTAATCAATTCATGGAGAGTTTATAATCCCCACATGATAGACTATACTTACTACTCCCCACCTCACAAGGTCTATTCACATATAGACTACTTTCTCCTTAGTAATGCTGCTTTGCAGGGACTAGAAGATGTGGGAATTCATCCCAGAGTCTTGTCAGACCATTCTCCAATTTGGCTTAAATTGAGATTCCAGAATTACCAAAATACCCTGAAGTCATGGTCCATAAATAATCAGCTTTTAGCTGAGGAAGAAGTAGTGGAACACATGAGATCATTTATTAAAGACTCATGGAATTGTAACTGGAATTCAGTAAGGACTAAGGATATTCTCTGGGGGGCTATGAAAACTGTGTGGTGAGGAGAATGTATCAGACTAGCTACTATAAGAAAACACAAGCATTCTAAGCAAGTTGATGAATGGTTATCTAGAATAAGGTTTATAGAAACACATTTACATCAAACAACGGACGACCTTATGTGGGAAGAACTGCATTCTTTAAAAGCTAAATATGCAGCCTATTCTTTAAATATCACATTAAAATCAGCAGCAAAATGGAAAGCTACATATATAGGGCAAGGTGAAAAATCAGGGAAACTACTTGCACAAAGGATAAAAAAACAGAAGGAAGCTAACTGGATATCCAATTTACAAGATAGTGTTACAGGGAAACTAATTTCTGACCCGGTGAGTATAGTGAATGATTTTAGGAAATATTATTCAGACCTATACACAGCCCCTCCTTCAGACCCTGAGTACCATAAGCATTTAGAGAACGTTCTTCAAAATATAGAATTCCCCCAACTCACACTGTCACAACAGTTAGAAATTAAAGGAGAAGTCATCTTACAAGAAATTAAAGAAGCTATAGATAGATTACCATCAGACAAAGCACCTGGGCCTGATGGTTACTCTTCTTTATTTTATAAAACTTTTAAGGAAGAGCTTAGTCCCTATTTGGGAACCCTGTTTAATTATCTATACTCTTTTCCTATCAGGGAGTTAACATTACTGGAGGCTAGAATTGTGGTATTACCCAAACCTGGAAAAGATTTGACCAGGGTCAAAAACTATAGACCGATATTATTATTGAACATGGATATAAAGTTATTGGCAAGCATATTAGCATTCCGTCTTAAGAAAGTCTGGTCAAACCTTATAGGATTAGATCAGGTAGGGTTTGTTTCAGGTAGACATTCAAGAGATCATTTTAGAAAGATATGCCATTTACTTTCCACGTCGGGGGATACCAACAGTGACAAGGTGTTGGTGTCCCTCGACATGGAAAAAGCATTTGATAGGGTTAGCTGGGAGTACTTATTTGATGTACTACCTAGGTATGGGTTACCTTTAGAGTATATTCAATGGATCAAGATATTATATACATTCCCCTCAGCAAGAATTTCATGCAATGGGGTCATCTCTAGTAATTTCAGACTCACAAGGGGTACTAGGCAAGGATGCCCCTTGTCTACTATGCTGTTTAATTTATATATTGAACCCCTGGCTAGAAAAATTAATGGAACAAAGGAGATAAGGGGCATAACTATAGGGGAAGAAGATTATAAAATGTTCTTGTTTGCGGATGACATTCTCCTACATCTCTCTTGTTGGCAAATTTCTCTTAATGAGGTACTGAAAATAATAGAGAAATTTTGTGTTTGGTCAGGGTATAAGCTGAACTATAATAAAACAACAGTTCTCCCATTGAATTCTACTTGCTCCAGAAGAGAGGTGGAGGAATTAGGTTTGAGATGGACATTAAAAACAATTACATTTCTATGAATTGAAACTGCCTTAGATATTAATACATTAAAAGCACTAAACATCAACCCAGTTGTTACACAAATGCAACAAGATTTAAAGAGGTGGCAAAGTTTACCTCTATCCCTATGGGGGGGAAGAGTAAACATAATCAAGATAGTGATTTTTCCCAGACTGATGTATCCTCTCTCCATGCTAAACATTCCTCTCTCTAGAGCATGGTTTAAAAAGGTAGAATCTATTTGGACAGCCTTCTTGTGGAAAGATAAAAGGCCCAGATGCTCGCTACATAAATTGACAGTGGAAAAGAGAAGGGGAGTGCTGGGTATTCTACATTTATTTATATATTATTTAGCCTTTCAGAGTTGTAAATATCTCCAGTGGCTGACACCTCAAAATAGCTCAGAGTCACTGTTAGTGTGGCTTAAAATAGAAAGAGTTAGGGCTCCTGAGCATCTTCTATCGACAAGGGCATTACTTTTTATCCCTCAGAAAAAAACAACCCAAATGCTGGTACAATAACCCCATAGCATGGTCAGTGAGTGCGCACACACAATTGTGCTCATTGTTTAAATTTGACAACAGACAAGACTTGGGTCAACCGGTATGTTACAATTTGAACTTACAAATCGGGAACAAGCCTATTTCTCCCTCTTTTTGGAGTGACCTAAAAGAAGCATCTTTGTTAGACTTAATCTCAGAAAATAAAACGGATCCTCCTAAACAAATCCAGCAAAATCTGGGGTAAAAGTCTCTGCCTGTTTTTAAATATTTACAACTTAAAAAGTGTATCCAGTCTACTCTAGGATCCCCACCTTGGTCTTCCCGGACAGCAGAGTTTTTAGGGTCAGTGTCTCAAATAGCTATTCAATCTAGATCTATCTCTCAAATCTACAAATTTCTATTGGACAAATTTTGGCAGAATTATTCCTCGGCTGCATTTTATTGGAAATATGCAGCAGAAATTCCATATGAATCGGATATATGGGAACAGATCTGGAGGAGTAATTATAGATTCTTAAAACAGAATAGATTGAGACTAACACAATTTAATACACTGCATAATTTATATTACATACCAACAAAAATGGGCAAAAGTCCAAATGGAGTTTTTCCAAGATGTTACAAGAGCTGAGTACTCTAAAACATATGGTATGGTCTTGCCTCATAATTTACAAGTTTTGGCAATAGATAATAAAATTTGTGGATCCATTGTTTAAAGGATTATGTCAGTTTAATATAGAAACATGTATATTGGGTAACCTTTCAGCCATACCATCTCAAACATATAATATTACTTTGGTGTTATTTCTACAGTTACATTACTTCTCATTATGAGATATTGGACAAAAGATACAGCACCACCCTTTAGAGAGTGGGTTCAAGAAATTCATACAGCTTTTTATGCATAACGTTTGATAGCTGCACAATTTCACAATACATCCAAATTTAATAAGAGATGGGAGCAATTCACATAATTTATGGCTGAGAGGTTAACAAGAAAAAACGATTAACTGTTATAAGTTCAACTGTCCAGGAAAGAGGAAATATTGTATGGATTAAAGCAGATATTCTCTAGTATGCTTTAAGTGTCCCTATAAAAAACTATGTAGCAGAATGGAAATGTAGTACTATAATAAAGGGAAGGTGACAGGGGAGGGTGATGGGGAGCAGGGAATTGCAGTTTTTGTCACATCATATGAAACGATGGGAAAGAGGGGTGGGAGGTTACATATAAGGGATAGAGGGGGGGATCTGGTGAAGTCTCAATGTAGATGGACAGATGCTAAATGATGATATATGGTATGTATTGTATTGTACTGTTTGTTCCTTTTCTTTGAAAACCCCAATAAAGCATATTATATGAAAAAAAAATAACAAATCCATTCAATTATGCATCACTGAAGGCCTGATGCCACAAAAAAGTGTTACGCGCCTGTTTAAATCTCCCCACAGTTACACACTCCAGTAGCTGCGGCCCTTAAGGTCCTCCACTTTGAGTTTCAGTCTGGCCATTCTTTGCCATGTTGCCACTAACTCTGGATCAAGTTTATCTGCTCGCTTCTCCAGGGAACAGATTCGGGCTTCACTGTCCGAGGTGTGTTGGGAGATGTCCTCCATAACTTGAGAGAGAGACCTCAACTCTGATGTGATGGCTCTGAGCTCTTCTTTGAAAGGTTTAAACTCCTCTATGAACCAATTCAAAGTAAGTGGTTCTTGGTCTGAGGGCTAGGTCACTGCAGCTGGCGTGACCAAGGAACTGGAGGCCTTGGATTTTTAAGGGGCCTTCTATGGCATGGTTGGGGGAGTATGTCGTGGCAGAGCCTTCCTCATTGCCGCATCCATGGATCAGTTTGACTCACTAACTTGAAAGTAGGCAAGTTGATCTTCTTGCAAAAGTGGTTTTAGGGCTTTTTTGACCTGGTTGTCAGCTAGAAATTAGGTTTATTCAAGTCTGGTGGCTGGAGTGGTGAAGTGGAGCTGCTAACAGGTGCTCTGCATCATGTGGTCTCCGTGATTTAACATTTAAACAGAAGGGTTTTGAAAAGACTGCATGTCTAACAAGATAGAACCACTTGGCTATTGTATAAAACTACCTAGGAAAGACGTAGCTAGTGATCGTGGTGGGATTCAAATACTGAAAGTAGTGCAGAGTCAAGGGAACTCAAAACTACAGAATCCACCCTCCCACTGGGAAAAGGAAGGCTGATAAGTCTTCCGGAAACCCATACTCCTGCTCAGAAGTTCTTAAAATGAGGGATCCTCTCTGCAAACAGGAGGTCCTACTGGGCTGCTTGAGGGATGGGGGCCAGGGGCTTGTGACACCCTTCCCCGGGTTGCCCCTGAAAAAGGGACTTTTTGTCTCAGTGGACCTACCCAATTACTAAAATTCAAATAAATAATAAATAAATATGTAGAGGCAGACATCTCATACATCATCACCCCCCTCAGCCTTGGACAACTGTATGAACATGTTTTTTTTTTTTTATGGAAAGGGGAATGTTGTGCAGGATACCAGGAAAATCCCCATCTCTTGTGTAAAATGCCTTGGGTTCTTTTACTTCCATCTGGACAGCTACCAGGACAGCAACAGAAATGGATAGAAGGAACCTATGTATAACGCCTCATCTAAATGATGTACCATACCAATATAATATCCCCAGAAATGCACTTGGGTGTCAGCATTTGTGATATGAGCCCAATCCTGATGTGGGACTACACTTCATGACCTTCTGGCCCAGAGGCATATGTGCTACTAACTGAACCAGACCTTAACTCTGTCTACTAATTAATGCTTCACTGAGTACCCAGCCATGGAAACTATGTAGTCCTGATGAGTAGTAGTGGATGAAGTGGTCTCAATCCACTCCACAAAGCAATTCGTGGAGCAATGGCAGATTTGCGGAGTGCTCCGCAACGCGAAGCGGAGTACTGCACGTTATAATGAGAAATGCGAAGTTCATTGGAAGCAATGACTTTGCATTACTCCACCTCCCCAGACCACTACTCTGCCACATTTAAGGCAAAGTGCACTGCAGACAGTGCACTTCACCTCACTTCACCTTGTTTTTGAGCTCTAAATGCGAATTTTGCAGTGATTCATGGGATTTCAGATTACATGGGCTCTATATTGATCTACACAGCCTCAGTGCAGGGTGTATGAGTAGGAAGGAGTAGGAGGCAGCGTGCTCTGATAGCTGTCTGTGATAGGAAACTTGTTGAAAAAGCATTTTTTATGTTTTTTTGGGGATCCAACTTTAGTTTATCGATTGTAGGAAATCATCCTGTGCTCATATCATCGAGTGTTTTTGTTTTTGTGTGGATTTTGAATGTTAATTTACAAAATTGAGTGTGTGTGGTGAAAAATAGTGAAAGAGTGCTTTGGGGAGGGGCGTATCTGTGGTGTAGGTAGATTTAAGTTGGAGAAATAGTGATTTCTTTGTGTTTTGGTTATATTTTTTGTTATATAACTGACTGTGTTAATGTACACACAGTAATATTGTCAGTAATAGTAGAAATGTTCTTGCTGTTTGTTGTGTAGAAGTGGTGCAGCAGTTCATAAGTTCAGGTTGTTTATATTACAAATTTACAATATGTAACGTGGCATAGTACTGAACTTTTGTATTTGCTACGCATTCCTCATTCAGCATTTACACAAACTGTTCTGTGTGTGGGTGTGTGTGCAGTGTTATGTACATCAAATAATACACCTTTTATTGTGCCACAGACTAATGTAACTGCAGGTGCAGCAGTGTGAACCTGCTATCCACTGCAGCTGCCTGATTTTGTACTGCAATCGTGGTATCTGTTCTTAGTTTTGCTGCTAGCACTGTAAAAATCAGCACTGTCTGCATTCAGTGCTCCCCCCACCCCCACGTTCAAAAGGTATTTTGTACCAGATTGGATTGTTTTTGTGACCTCATCAGCACCGCTGGTAACTGAAGTTGTTTTAAATACGTGACAGTCTCAGAGTAGTCTCTTATCTGTTGCTGAAGCCACAGTTGTTTATTTGGCTTCACATCCAGCGTCCCTCCAATCACAGAGTGAATGTATTAAAATCTGAATTTGGTTATAATATTTGTGGTTGATCCCCCAAAATGCCTGCAAAGAGAAATGCAAGTAAAGCTGTTTCTTGCCATGGCAATGTTGGCAGTAAGATGGTCTGTGGGCGTGGTAGTAGTATGCAGACGCAGAAGTGCATTACTGATGTTACGAAAGGTATTTCTCCTGCAATGTTTTTTATAGCCCAATCAGTAGCTTCACTCATAGTTGGAGGAGAAGATGTTTTCCCAGCCGGTGGTGTTAGTGTTACTGGTGTTAGTGGTGGTGGAGGTAATATTAGTATTGTTGTGTCAAGTTCTAACTCCGACCAGTGTACCGTATCCAAAAATATTGAGTGTGAAGCCGTACAAGTGAGTGGCAGCGTAGATGATGTCATACTTCCCAGTAACATCCAAGTAACTGAACCTGAGGATTCTAATAATCATGTCAATGACAGCATACAATGTGATATTCTGTCCACTGTGGAACTTAACGTCAGGCATTTTCCATGCAGTGATTCACAGTGTGGTGAAAAAATATCAGGTGATGGTGGTGTAGATGCTGATGATGAATGTGATGATGATGTTGTTGCTGTTGTTGCAACATGCAGTCCACATGCTAGCATCCAAGCAGAAGATGTGGATGTGTGTGATGTTGATGAATATGATGATGAAGTAATAGACCCCAGTTGGGAACCGGAGAAAAAGAAATTAAAAGTGGTTGTGTCTGAGTCTGTCTGCAGGAATCCTCCCCTGTACAAAACTTGTGATCTACTGGTTTTAGTTGATGATGATGATGACCCAGTAATCAATATGATAGGTAGTCATGGTGGTCAGTTGCAGTCCAGGTGTGCAGTGCCTAAAACATCACGTGCCCTCCCCCACTTCAGTGCTTAAAATAACTGACTTAAATAAGCCACATCATGGACATGTTAAAAGCAGAGCATCACAATCCCTTGTTCGTGATTTTTTTTTGTTCAAGTTGCAATCTGTCAGGTTTGCCATGTGCGTGTGAGTCGAGGTAAAAGGGGTAGCCATCTGGGCACAGGAGGACAACATGTACAACTTAAGAATAGGCACTTGGCACTGTGGACCCAGCACAAGCTGACAGCTAATACCACAGTAGGGCGTTCACCCACATCACCAGCAACCATAGATAGCATGTTATCCCCTTCCATGACTGTTAAGCCCACTAGGAAATTAAACATGTGCAGTAGTGAGGTAATAAGAGCAGAGGATTACTACAGGCATGATGAGGTGGAGGACCATAATGACTTTGAAATGTTGTCCAGTGCTGGTGAGAGTAGCAGTTTTGTGGTGGTGGTGAATGCAGTATGTCTAGTGCAAGCACTACGTCAACCCCGGTTGGCAAATCTGGCAAAATAACAGCATTTCTGGGTTTGTCATCATCACCTGTGCAACTGTCTTCATCAAATGTCCACACTCCACCTCCTGCCAATGCCATTCATCACAGAACACAACCATTTGTGACCAAAAACACACCCCGTGCAAAACATTTAAGTCAGCCCATGTTAGAGTGTTTTTGCGCATAAGCTGAAGTACCCTCTGAATCATACAGTGTCACGTGAACTCAATGCTGCTGTAGCGGAAATGCTGGCAATAGATATTTTGCCCTTCTCCTTTGTGGAGAATTCTGGGTTCCAGCAGTTTGCTGCACGTGCCTGTCCAAAATGGAAAGTCCCATCCAGGACATGCTTTTCTACCTGTGCTGTCCTCCAGTTGTTCCACACTGTGTCAGACTCAGTAAGACATGCCCTTCAACATTCCTCCTCTCCATTCATCCATTTAAGTATGGCTATGTGGACCAGTGGCAAAACAGCAGGGAGTTCATATTTGTGTACAACTGCACACTGGGAACAGGTGCCGGGGGTTGTTTGTGATGTTGGTAGTGTGAATAATCAGTGCAGTAATGGGGATTGTCACAATAGCAATCTTCCAGGAATTCGACAGCATGCAACGATTGCTATGCACAATGTGACCTGTTCACACACTGGTGAGAACATGTTGGATGTGGTACTGACTGAAATTGACAGATAGCTAAACCAGCTGTCCCTGACTGCTGAGTTCATGGCAAGTGACAATGGGTCAAATGTGGTGAAATGCATCATGAATGGTGTTGTTTTTCATGTTCCATGCATGGCCCACTGTTTAAATCTAGTGGTTCAGGAGTTTCATCAGCACCCTGATATAAAGGAATTGCTGACCGTTGCACAACGTATCTGCTCTCACTTTTCAAGATCTGGAAAGGCCCATGACCAACTGTGGCAGTTGCAAATACAAAACAGCCTGCCTCATCACCGCTTGAAGCTGGAAGTTGTCACCCGATGGAACTCCACTTCATACATGGCAGAGAGGTTGTATGAACAATACAAAGCCATCTCAGAACATCTTGTTATGCACACTAACCGTGACAGTTCCGGGGCCTCCATGTCTAAGACAACTGAACAGTGGCACCTCATGGACTCTGTAATAACAATTTTGCAGCCTTTTGAACATGCCACACAGGCAGTGAGTGGTGAGTCTGCCTCCATTAGCCAATCAATTCCACTGCTGGGGGTGCTGAGGCAGACATTGGTGAATGTACAGCATAGCCTTGATGTTGCCAGAGACGGTGTTAGCAGTATGTTGCTGCAACACATGCTGACAGTATTCGACCAGAATCATCATGTTGTGAGCATTCAGCGTAGTGACAACTTTGCCATAGCAACAATGCTGGACCCATGATACAAATGTGGAATTGCATCAGTACTGGAGGGAGGGCCTGAACTGGTAAAAAATATCAGTAGTCAACTGGTGCGCTTGGCTCATGGGGCACAGAAGTCACATGCCAAGGTCAGCAAACCTCAGCAGCATAATCCGGCTGAAGGTGTACCTGGAGGACCATCAAGCATATCCTGCAAGGGGAAGGGGACTGCAGTTCCAGATGGTCTGTCATCCAAAGTGGCTGGCATCAACCTGCTTTGGGAGGCTTTGTGCCAAGTGGGTATTTGTGAAATAAATGATTCGGGAGAACAGGATGATGCATCAACAATTGGACTTAGTGTGGCACAAAGAATGGCTGAGTCATATTTGTCTGAAAACAGTCATCTGACAATAACTGAAGATCCTCTTTTGTACTGGAGTGGAAAGGTCAGTGAATGGCTAGAGCTGACTGCAGTGGCACTGAAGTACCTCACATGCCCACCCTTCAGTGTAAGTGTTGAGAGGGTATTCAGCTCAGCAGGTGCAATAGTCCGGGATCATCGTACAAATCTGTCTACTGCAAATGTTAGTTTGCTAACATTCATTAAATGAATGAAAGACACATACCAGCACAGACTGCAGCCTCGGTATTCATACCCCAGCCTAGTCATGGTGGTCTTGCTGATGTGGAAATGGAGCATCCTGGTGGCACTGGCAGTGGCTGCCTGAAACGGGCCCACCACTGACGTAAATGACAACACAATGAAGAAAGAATTTCCCAGTGGTCAGACTTCAGACATCGATGACTGTGAGGGCAGCTTTCTTTATGAGGATGATGATGTGGTTAATGCTGGCAGGTTTTAAATGAAGTTTTTAAAAGGCGGTGTGCACCCCCCAGACCACCACCACTGGGACTGATGTTAGCCACTGCCATGACTGCCACCATGAGTCTGTCTGCCCGCCCGAACCATCACCACCACCGGGACTGATGTTAGCCACTGCCTCCATGAGTCTGTCTGCCCCCAGACCACCATCACCACCAGGACTGATTTTAGCCACTGCCACCATGAGTCTGTCTGCCCCCCCCAGACCACCACACCACTGGAACTGATGTTATCCACTGCCACCATGAGTCTGTTTGCCCCCCGGACCACCACAACTGGGACTGATGTTAGCCACTGCCACCACTGCTACAATGAGTCTGTTTGCCCCCGGACCACCACCACCAGGACTGATGTTAGTCACTGCCACCATGAGTCTGTCCACACCCTGGACCACCACCACCAGGACTGATGTTAGCCACTGCCACCACTGAGCCTGGGTCTGTTCAGACCACCACATCCATCAGCCAGAGACACAAAGCTTCTTAATATTTAAACCATACAGTGAATATGTGTACTCATGTTTGTTATGCTGCTTCACTTCCTTTAGTTTTGTTTTCTGTAGCTTTTCAGAGCTGCAATGGTAAAACACATAGGGTACACTTCTTTTGTTTCTTTTTCAGGGTAACAAAAAAGGTTCCATCGCTAAAACTCGTTGGGAATGGTACTGTAGCTGTACCGTACAGAGAGGAAGTGATGTAATATCCATGTGAAATCCCTTCTGGTAAGTATGAACATTTTATTTAATCCGTTTCATTGTTTTGTAAAGGCTGCAGCAAATATTGCACACAGGTTGTGTTAGTTGACAAGATGTGGGTTTGAAATGTAACTTGACTTTAGATTGAGATTTGAGAACCAGGGAGGGACACATAACAATTAAGTTGTAGGAAGTCATTCATTTCTTTTTTTAGGAAACTTCCAGATGCTTTGTTGTTCTGTCAAAGTGGCCTTATCCCAAAAAGTTCTTCAACATCAGGCACCCCCCTCCCCCCAGGCAACACACAGAAGTCATTTCATTAGATGACCATGACCATCCTAACACAACTGGACTCCAGAAAGATGCTGATGAAATCTGTGAAGAAGTAGCAAAATAAGAAACCATTAGAGACAAACCTGCAAATATGATTCCCCCACCCCCCCACAAAAAAAACTACTTACCTTCATATGCTTGAGAGTTATCCATTTCCAATTTTAGCGCAAAAAATTCTCATTGAGCACTGGAATGTGCACACCAACAGTTTCTGTGTGACCTGTGTTGCAGAACAATACCATGAGTACATATCCATGTCAACCCCCCTCCTCACCTACAAAATACACAACACAACCATATATCTTTAAATATATATATATAGGGCACCCTTCAATCCAGTTGAGATGATCACATTGCATTTGCTGGAATCATCTCGCAGAACACATTGGACCAGCAACACGACGCTCACAGTCGTCAAGATTCATCATTTTATACTGGGGTATGTGCTGAAACACTCTCATTCCACAGTGTTAACACTTGTCAATTTTCTGCACTCAGGCAGGAAGCATTTTGGGATGGCAGAAAAAATCTGGGACTCTGTGCCACCACTGCACGCATGACTGAGTGCATCATTAATTCTGGGGGACTTTGTATGTTCTGAAACAGTCTCATTTCACTGTCTTAACAGTTGTCAATTTTCTGCACACAAGCAGGATACATTTTGGGCTGGCAGAAAAAATCTGGGGACTCTGTGCCACCACTGCGCGCATGACTGAGTGTGCCATTAATTCTGGGGGACTTTGTACATGGTAAAACAGTCTCATTTCACTGTGTAAACACTTGTCAATTTTCTGCACACAAGCAGAATGCATTTTGGGCCTGCAGAAAAAATCTGGGACTCTGTGCCACTTTTGTGTGTTCTGTAATTGTTGCTGTGAGCTCATGATGTCATACTGACCTTTTTACAATTAAAGCGGCATTGCAAGAATGTCATCGCAGTTTTGTACTGTACTTTTTTATGCTACTTTACATTGCCACAGCCACCACTAGTTAGCTCCGAGTCGTGACTTGAATGATACGATTCTTTTCACAATTTATGTCTGCTTTACTTACTTGACTACTTTTTTTCATGTATGAAAAAAAAATGAGCATGCCTTCCAATATTGTTCAGATCAGGTTTGTATTTATTTGCAGCTGCTTTTCAATAACTATTGTTCTGTGGTGTCATAAAACACTGCCTGATGCATAACTGTTAATTAACAACAGAAGTGATATATAACAACTAATTGATGTGATGGAGAAAAGCAGAGGAAAACAATGACAAAGACCTGGTCAGCACCAATTTAAAAGGAATGCTCCTTTCATTATTTCATGCATGAAAAAAAGGTAGTACAGCAGACTCAACTACTGCAAATTCTCGTGTCATTCCAATCAGTCAGGATGTAAGTAAAGGAAGTTGTAACATAGCATTAAAAAATATAGGTCAGAGTTCTCAACAGATTGTTGTGCTGCTGCTTTACAGAGATTCACCACATTACATAGTTATGGTGATGTACATAAACTAATATGTGGGGACATTACTCCCACTGGAATATTTCTTGCTCCACACAGTGCAATATATTTCTGTGAAAACCGCCCATAATTTCATTATAGTGAGTCACGTGACGAAGGAATTACCAATCAGAAAAGCCACCCACATTCTGCCCTCCTTTCTCAGCAACGTTAGGACGTGATGCCAGGGGGAGCGCAGGTGCATAATCCACTATAGTGAATGTCCGGCAGCTATCCCAATGTTTCCTTATGCTATAAGGTTGACCTTGTGGTGAAATGTGAGAATGTTTTCACTAACAAGGCTCTTCTTACTGGAAACGTGCCCATATGTTTCACCACAAACTGACCATTATAACATAAAGAAACATTTGGAAACCTGCCAGACAATTGGATATTCACTGTAAGGAACACGCACACGCGCTCCCCCTGGCATCACGTTCTAACATTGCTGAGAAGGGAGACAGAATGTAGGCAGATTTTCAGAACGGGAATTCCTCCATCACGTGACACACTGTAATTAAATTATGGGTGGTTTTCACAAAAATGTATTGCACTATGTGGTGCAAGAAAGATTTCCTTGGAAGGTAAAATGTATATGATTAAACAACAACAAAAATAAAACACAAAAACAGTACAACACAGTAGTGGGGTGGGGTCAGAGGTGGGGGTAAGGGGGTAGAAAATAATTCCCTCACTTACTGTGGCCGTGGGATGCCATGGTGGTCCAGCAGCAGGTGCAGCATTGAAACTATTTGCTGCTGCTGTGCTTCTACTCTGTTCACCTGCTGCTGCAAAGCACTGGACCACTCATTAGTTTCTTCAAGCACTGCCCACACCAGACCAATATCAGACTGTGTTGCAGGAACTGTGGTGGGGTCCACTTAAGGGGGATATCAAGGTAGTGGGGCTGCTGGTGGACAGAGTGGTGCTGATGGCTGTGGTGGCAGTGGTGGTGGTGGTAGAGCAGCTGTTGTAGTAGCCCTACTCCTGCTGCGGCAGTGACTGCGAAGCACAACTCCCACCCCAACAGCACCCTCGGCCACTGCCATGGAAGGGCCAGCAGGTGGACGCCTGGCCCTTTCCATGGCAGCCTGCCACTCTGCCCTGTGGTGGTTCAGCATGTGGGTGCACTGGCCACCGGTCCCCAAATGTGTCCCATGGGGGCCATGGCGCACCACCACACCACACACATGGCATACCACCACTGTGCTGTCTTCCCACACACAATTAAAAAACTCCCACACTGGGGAGCTGTGGGGGGACCAGACACAGTCCTCGCATGAGTCCCACCACCACCTACATTTTCTGGGGTCACCTCCTGTGACTGTGTAGGTGGTGGCAGGGTGGTGCTGGAGCCCCAACAGCTGCTGCTACCTGTGGTGGTGGTGGTAGTGGCAGAGAAGGTGGATGTGCAGCAGCCACTGGTGGCGCTGGTGCTGCTGCTGCTCCTGTTGCTTCAACAGGGGAAGCAATACCGGCCAGGAGTCGGGAGTGGTCCAACATGACATGACTGCCCCGCCCCCCACGGGTCCGCACTCCCTTCCTACCATGCTCACGGGCCAGTGACTCGCCTTCTCCTAGGTCCATCCTCCTGATGTCCATGGGCCGACACACACACACAGACAGTGGACACACACACACAGTCAGTCACACACACAAAACAAAACTTACATAAAAGATTCACTACCAAAAAAAACACAAATACAATACAAAAACTAAATAAAGATATAGCTTTTAAAAAAGCTGTTGGTTTTCTTCTGGAACTGAAATGCAATGAAATAGCAACAAGACAATCAAGCACTGTAACTCTTCTCCTCTCACAAATGCTTTCTCCCTCTACAAATGCAAAGGAGAAAGTGAAACTGCTTCTGTGACTCACTTCCTTCCTTCCTGCCTGGCCAAAGCATGTGACTTACAGTACTGCAAGCCATGTGATGTGCCTATTGTCTTCTCACTTCACCTTACTTCATGTTAAGGCATAATGGCAATACAAAGTGGTAATAATAATAACACAAAGTAAGCACTTTGCAGTGCCCACTTTCATGTTGTGCTCCGCTAACGCATTTGTGTCCACTTTGCAGGCGAATTAAAAATTTGCTGCATCTCTACTGATGAGATTGCACATGATTGGCTGGCAATGGTGCACTTAAACTAAAAGGATTAGCAATTCTTTGCAAACTTAATTCCTCAATATGAAATGGCCATTAAAACTCCATGAAGTGACTGTAAATCCTGTCCGGATGACCTAATTCAGAGTGACTTGACCATTTTGGGGTAACTACATTTTTTCTCTTTGAGACTCTGCACATATTTTGTGAAAGCCTTGTATTTATAGCAGCTTCTGTTTGTAGAAATTCCTATGTGGCATAGCCATTAATCATGAGTGGAGTGTATTTGCACGTGAGTTGAGACATTCACTACTTTACTGCTGAATGGCCTTTTTGCACGATAGATTAAATTCCTCTGCAGAAATTGTCTTTTACTGCTGGAATAAAATTATTATTGTGTTACTTTTTGCACTTTGTGACATGAGCAATATTTTTTTCTCCAGAGAGTTGTAGATATATTATTGTTATGCAGTATCAGTGCACACAAGGAGAAATCCTCTCTTTGTATTTGTGTTAAAAACAATCTGGGGATTTGCCATCCCCTATCCTCTATGCACTATTCTGAGTCTGAATTGTTCCTCACACTCAATCCACCTATTTTTAGAACAGTTGACCTAATCCAAATGCTTCCCAAACTATAAAGATTTATTTTGCTGGGAAAAACGTAAATTTACTCACAATTTCCCCAACCAGGGGGTCTCTCTTAATGTACGGGGTGCTGGAACAGTTCACAGTGAGTCCCTCTCTGACCAGTTTCACTCTCTCTCTGTCTCGCTCTCTCTCTCTCTGTAGTTCCAGAAATCTACTGACTGTGACAACATCTGGTGTCAGCGGGTACACTGGCAGTCCCTCTGGTGTAAGTGAGGCCTCTCCTGATTCCAGCATTCAGCAGAACAGGTTCTCTGATGCACAGGGCATCTCTATACCTGACTCTATGCTTCCCACTCTGCATGTCCTGGCATTAAGTTCTGAGGGATGGTGATAACCAGTGCTGGGCTTGGATACCCAGGTACATATTTCAGTCTGCTACATAGCAAAAGTCCCTTTCAATTTCTGCAGCCTTCAGCTTTATTTCTATGCAGAGCAGAACACGAAATGAACTCCTTTTCCTTTAATGCTGCAGGAATTCTGATTTTCGCCTTTTCTCCCCAGCACTGGCAGGCATTCAGTCTATCTCTGTAATGAAGCAGCTCAAGTCGTCTCTCTCAACACACACAGGCACCAATCATTCCAGCAGCCAAACAGACTGACTGGGGTCGGGAACAGCACCTGCTTTCCACTGGGGAATCTGCAGTTCTGATAGGTGGTTTAACAATGCAGGCAGTTCTGTGGGTCTGTCACTCAATAGGAGACTGGCTGCTGAAAAGGCACCTGAATTCATTTCATTTAATTTTTGTTTTATTATTATTATACCCTGGAAAAGCACACTGAGCAAAAATTCCCATTTTCAAGTATGAC
This sequence comes from Neoceratodus forsteri, assembly GCA_016271365.2. Lineage (NCBI taxonomy): Eukaryota > Metazoa > Chordata > Ceratodontiformes > Ceratodontidae > Neoceratodus > Neoceratodus forsteri. Next base: position 1,467,088,554 of record CM057456.1, read on the forward strand.
CAGCATTTAAAACTACAACAATACAAATAATTAAAAATGAGCACATCAGTGAGAATAAGATAGTCACAGTTACAATGAGATTTGTTACTAAGAGTTTTAAATAACTGTTTCTGGAACAGTAAGATGGACTTACAACACTTAACAAACATTAGTAAGTTCTTATGGGTACATATACCAGCATAATTAAAAAGGCTCTTTGACTAGGGGTATGCAAAAAAAAATTCTGCTGGCAGAATTTCTGTGAAAGTGCAACTTTCAGTTCTGGGAATGTTCAGAAATGATTTTCAAAACTTCTGCGGAAATTCCATCTTAAAATGGCAGAATAAATGTATGACCTGCAGGTTAATGTATTAAACTGCGGCAGGAAAATCCGCAGAACTGATCACTGTCAGTGGTCAGTTCTGATGCTTTTTTCTCCCACAGTTTAATACACTAAAAATCCCCCCTCCATCCACCGATCGTCGGTCTCATTAAATAAAAAAAGCTCCCTGGTGGCTAATGGTCCCACCTCCACCCGCTGAATGAGGGTCCCCAATTAACTTAAAAAAAACAAAAACTCCCTGGTGGCTAGTTGTCCCACCCCACCCATTGATCATGGGTATCCCTCCCCACCCACACCTCTAGTAAGTGAAAAAAAGAAGCTCCCTGGTGGCTAATGGTCGCCACCCACACCCACGATTCTGGTCCCCATTAAGTTAAAACAAAACTAAAAGCTCCCTGGTGGCTAGTGGTGCCACTTCCACCCCCACCCACTGATTGGGCCCCATTAAAATTAAAATTCCCTGGTGTCTAGCAGATCTCCCACCCTGGCCATGATCTCTCCCCTTAATAAAAAAAAAAATGTCCATATCAGTCAAATTATTCCTTGGTGTCTAGTGGACCGCCCTCCCTATCCCCAATCCCATTAAAAAAAAAGTAATCCCCATTCCCTGGTGTCTAGTGGACCCCCCACCTCCTCACCCCAACAGTTAGTCCACCACCACCACACTCCCCCATCCCAACCCTGAGTGGGCCACTGGTGCAGCTTTCCTCTCTCCTCCATGGCCAGAGGCACACTGAGCTGGAGCCTGTGAATATGAATGAGTGCGTGCTTGCTTGTACAAGCACACGCTCATTCATTGCAGATCCTGCCTCCCAGTCATCTTTCAAAAGTTTTCAGGGCAGCAGAGGAGAGAAGGGTGTTCTGGTTCCACAACGCCATTCCCCTCATCCCGCCCACCCTGTGGGGAATCAGAACAGCCCCTTCCTCTCCTCTACTGCCCTGAAAGCTTGCAAAAGATGACAGGGAGGCAGGAGCTGCAATGAACAAGTGCTTGCTTGTACAAGCAAGCATGCACTAATTCATTATGACAGCTCAGTGGGCCATGGAGGAGAGAGGAGGGCTGCACCAATGGCCCACTTGGGGGGTTGTGATGGGGGGAGCAGGGTGGTGGGGGTCTTCACTAACTGTCAGGGTTGGGGTTCCACTAGACACCAGGGATTGGGGGAATAAATGAAGATTATTTTTCTTTTTTTTCAGGGATCAGGTAATAAGGTAAGGGGAGGTCCACTAGACACCAGGGAATAATTTCAATTAGGGTGACAACTGCAAGGAGTTAACCTAGAGAACTAATTGTATTAAGGGGTGGGAGATCATAGGGAGGGGGAGTTCACTAGACACCAGGGAGAGGGAAGGGTTTTTGGTTGATACCCACGATCGGTGGGAGGGGGACCTGGGGGTGGGACTACTAGCTACCAGGGATTTCTTTACTTTGGGACAGGGGCCCACAGTTGGCGGGAGAGGGAGGGGCACCGCACTAGACTTGGGGGGGGATTTCATCATTGATAATTACATACATCTAAACTGTGGATGGAATAAATTGTACAATTTAGATGTATTAGTCCGCAAGAAGGGGTGAAAATCCACAGAAAACCCATTTTCGCCAATGGCAAAAGTTTGAAAATCTTCCTTGAAATCTATTACATTTTGCAGAAGTTCCACAAAACCAGAATTTGAAGCTTTCACCCACTCCTATCTTTGACCAAAACAGCTTCTTTGAAAAGGAATCTTAAATATTAATGATCCTGGGTCTTGGTAAAATGGTTATTACGATGTAAAGTAAATAATTCCAAGATATATCAAGGAACTTTACCCCAAATTATTTTGTGGAAAAAGGTTGGAGTTTTAAATTTAACATTATCATCGAAAGAGGGTAATTGTGCTGCACAGTACAAAACAAAATGGCAGGTACAATAGAGATAGACCAGTTAAGAATCAATAAATCAAGTTATATATAACTTTTACCCTGGATGGTAGAGCTGTACAGAATGAGAAAATTCCAAATTTATGGAATTTTAACGACATTTTGTGAAATTCCACAAAATGTCATGGAGTTTCATCAGCATTTTATGAAATTTTTAAAATGTATTAAATGGTCAGAACTCAACCGCCTAGTGAGCTAGTGCTCTGCAATTGGCATGCTTGCTTTCTGGGAGGAGTTCTAATAATGTGTAGAATATTATGAAATTAGAATGGATTGTCTCAAAATTATAGGTACTCAGAGTCTGCCATTTTATTTTTTGTGGACATTTCATGAAAATTTGTATCTGCATATACCTCAGCCATCAGTTGGAACACAGATCATAAATTTGGTATGATTACTTGATGATAGGTGTTTTAAAAATGTGACAGCGTTCATTACATTGTGATACATCGTCTCAAAATTATATGTGCGCAAAGTCTGTCTTTTTATTTCTTGTGGGGAAATTTCATGAAAGATTCTATCTGCATATAACTCAGGCCTCTTTGGAGCTAGATATGTATAAAATATCAAGAATAACCTTATTGTAATGGTTATAGAATCATCTAAATATGGAAAGAATTGGATTAGCACTTTTTTTAGGTACAGGGGTTCAAAAGTTTACTGTGTAAATATTTGCAGACTTTTTTGTGAAAACTCTCAAAAATGTGGATGTTTATAACTTCTCTGCTCTTGCAGGCGTACATTTAACATTTGACATGCATATCCAATGTCAGTGTATAGAAACATAGAATTTGACGGCAGATAAGGACTGTTTGGCCCATGCAGTCTGCCCATTTCCCTGCCTACTGGATAAGCTGCAGATCCTAGTTAACCAGCAGCCTACTTCTTCCTACCCCAACCCCCTAGAATTGCCTTATGACTGTCCCATGCATGCTTGAATTCCACCACTGTTTTTGACTCCACGACCTCCTCCGGAAGGCCGTTCCATGCATCCAGAACCCTCTCTGTGAAAAATACTTCCTTAAATTACCTCTGAGCCGCCCCCATCTTCAAATTGTGCCCCTTGTTCTTGCACACCTCTTTTTGAAAGATGCTGCCCTCTTGGACTTTGTTGATTCCCTTGAGGTACTTGAAAGTTTCTATCATGTCCCCTCTCCGTCCTTTCCTCGAGGCTATACATATTAAGCTCCTTAAGTCTCTCTTCATATGTCTTCCGGTGCAGACCCTGCACCATTTTAGTTGCCCTCCTCTGGACAGCTTCCATCCTGTCTATGTCTTTGCGAAGACTGGGTCTCCAGAACTGCACGCAGTACTCCAGATGGGGTCTGACCAGCTGTCTGTACAGAGGGATAATAACTTCCTGTTTTCTACTGGTGATGCCTCTCCCTATGCATCCCAGTATCCCCCCAGCCCTCCTTGCTGCCCTCTCACATTGCTTGCCCACCTTTAGGTCATCTGATATGACTACCCCCAGGTCCCTTTCCATTTTTGTTGTTGTTAGTATCTCACCCCCGATTGTGTACTCTTCCCCTGGGTTTTTGTTTCCCAGGTGCATTACCTTGCACTTCTTAGCATTGAATATAAGCTGCCATACATTTGACCATTCCTCTAACCTTGCCAAGTCCCTTTTCATCCTTTCCACCCCACTTTGTGCATCAACTCTGTTGAAGATCTTTGTGTCATCTGCAAAGAGACATACTTTTCCTTCCAGTCCCTCTGCAATGTCGCTTATAAAGACATTGAAGAGGACCAGTCCTAATATTGAACCCTGCAGTACCCCACTAGTAACCCCCCTTTCTTCAGAGTGGACTCCATTTACTATTACTCTCTGTGTCCTATTCTCCAGCCAATTTTTTACCCAGGCTGTCATCTTGGGACCCACTCCCAGGCTAGCTAACTTGTATATTAATCTTTGTGTGGACTGTGTCAAATGCCTGCTAAAGTCTAGGTAGCCATGTCCACAGCCCTCCCTGATCTACTACTTTGGTCACCCAGTCAAAGAAATCTATCAGATTTGTCTGGCATGGCCTTCCTGCTGTGAATCCATGCTGCCTTGGGTCCTGTGCCCCTCTGGACTCTAGATACTCGACAAGTCTTTCCTTCAGAAGTGATTCCATCATTTTTCCTACCACTGAGGTTAAACTAACAGGTCTGTAGTTTCCTGCTTCTGCCTTGCTCCCACTTTTGTGAAGGGGAATCACATCTGCCCTCCTCCAGTCCTCGGGTACCACCCCATCCTCCCATGATTTGTTAAACAGGGTAGTCAGTGGTGTCACTAATTCTACCCTTAGTTCTTTTAGAATTCTGGGATGAATCCCATCAGGCCCCAGGTGGCCACCGGATCCCAACAAAGGAATGCCAGGTATGAAACTCGGCCTCTGCGCAATTCCATTTTGAAAGTTGACACCTTTTTTTGCCAACTCATCTCTGGACTACTGGAATTAGTACCACAGCTGCATTTATTTAGACTGTATCCTGGTGTGTAACCCAACTGGATAAATTGGTTTAGCAGTTTTATTATAATTATATTTTATTCATTTTTGAAATAAAAAAATTGCAAAAATACAAATAGTCTATGAATGGAACATCCAAGGTTTTACATTTGTCTTAGATGTGACATCTAATACTATACAGGATAACAGTATCCCAGGCTATAAGAAAGAATGCCAGTGCAGACTTCAATACCCCCCCAGGTGGCCACCGGATCCCAACAAAGGAACGCCAGGTATGAAACTCGGCCTCTGCGCAATTCCATTTTGAAAGCTGACACCTTTTTTCTCTACCTCATCTCTGGACTACTGGAATTAGTACCACAGCTGCATTTATTTAGACTGGAAAAATCTAAATGAGAAAACTTATGTCTATCAGGAACTGCAGTTTAAAGAGAAAATATTTAATTAAATTTAACAGCAGCTAAAAATGTATGCCTGTTAGAAATCTGCCAAATTCTAAAGTAAAGTAGAGGAACCATTGTGCTGGGAGCTACTTCTGTTTTATAACTTACAGGCTCCAGCTCTTGTTTATGGGTGATTTAAGTTGTTGGTCCATTTTTTACAGGGGACAGTCTGGAGCAAGAGAGTTCTGATCCTTTGTTAGAGTGTTGGGGTGTGTTTTGTATCACAAATTGTATTGGGTGGAAATGTTAAACAGAAAACAGTTCTAAGAATCTTTCTCCAAACTGCCTAGGCTGTTGAAATTTTTGTGATTAAGCTTAGGGAGTTCTTTCTTTCTCTTTCTTTCTCACTTTCTCACCGCCTCTGTCTCTCTCCTCTCCTTCCTTAGTTCGGCCCCCCTGCAAGTTGCAATTCAATCACTAGCCCTCCCTCTTAGGTAGCCATACATCCTGGAAAGTTGCCTCCCTCTTCCCTCTGCAGTGCAGACTTCAACAACCCCCAGAGCAACCGCTGTATCCCAATGAAGGAACTTCAGGTACGAAACTCAGCCACTGCTCAATTCCAGTTTGAAAGCTCACACCTTTTTTTCTGTACGTCATCTCCAGACTACTGGAATTACTATTGCAGCTACGTTTATGTAGACTGGAAAAATCGAAATGAGAAAACTTATGCCTATCAGGAACTGCAGTTTAAAGAGAAAAGATTTAGTTAAATTTAACAGCAGCTAAAAACATATGCCTGTTAGAAATCTGCCATTTTAAAGAGGGCACATTTGTATAGAATTAGCAGCAGCTAAAGAGCTTAGGAACCTGCCATTTTAAACAGTTCTCATTTTATATAATTGCAACCAGCTAAAGAGTTTACCTCACTCAGATTATAAAGTAATTAGAGGAACCGCTGCGCTGGGAGCTACTTCTGTTTTATAACTTTCAGGCTCCAGGTCTTCCTGCAGCCACTTCATCACTGCTCCCTGCCTGCCCCCACCACATCCACCCTTGGCTGGTCGGTCATTTATAGGGGAAGTCAGTCATGTGACTATTTCCCCACTTTCACATTTGCAGATTATAAAATATCACCAACAGAGGGCGTTTAAATAGCGTTCATGGTCTAGAACATTAGAAATAATAAGAACTCTGCAGTTTAAACAGTCACCATCCTCACTGGTACCTTATGACAGAATTTCAAGGACCGAATTAGGAACTGAGTGAATAGAAATTAGAATAAATATAGCCTGTGCTGAGGCCTGCACCATGGACACCAAGGAAATTAAGCTAGTCAAGTTAATCTCATTATGCTGCATTACAACTATCACTCTGACAGCTGTTATTTCTTTATGACAAGAATAGCTGCCTCCTTGTCAAAGAATATTTGCCTTATACCAATTACTCACTTGTAGCACATCTGGAAGATCAGCCCACTCTCCCCAAGCACCAAAACCCTATACCAGCACCTCCCAGCAGGAAAAAAGCTTGCTTACTATGCATGCTTCTGATTGCCCTAGGTGTTCCTGGTCAGGGAGTCCAGGGTGGTTGCAGAACCTGGCTACTATTCCGTAGTCTGCTGCTCCTTCAGTGTGGGGATGTGGAACTTAACCCAGGTCTCCAGCAAACTAATGTTGCCTAATATTTCTCCCAATGGCCCCAAAGACATGGCATAAAAATTGCTCATATCAATGCGGGGAGTATTGTACCCAAGATTCAGCAGCTGGAGGTCTGGATAGTGAATCATAAACCTGATGTCCTTGGTATTAGTGAAACTTGACTAAAACCTATCTCCCCAGACTCACTCTGCAACATACAAGGCTATACTATCTTTAGGAATGATAGGCCTGGACCAAAGAAGGAAGGTGGGGTAATGTTTTACCTGAAGGACCATTTGTCAGGTGCCATCATTGCCCGTAGTTCAGCCCAGGAATCAATCCCCGAATGGATAGTAATGTAAGTCACTATTGGTGCAATGCTAAAAATATATATGGGCTATATATATAACCCTCCACTAGGAGGATTGATGGCCTAAGGAAAATAATTACAGAAATGGCCAGCCTCTCACCAGTAAGGGACACTATTATAATAGGTGATTTTAACCTAAATTGGTTGGATAATAAACAACATAGGTATGCAGAACTACTAAAGGAAGCTAACCTCAAGCAGATTTTAGGATCGCCCACATGACACAACTCTAGAACAGGTAATCATACATTACTGGACTGGATCCTCACAAACAGAGAGGATAGAGCCAGTGTCACCAGAGTTATGTCACATTCCATTAGTGACCACTCCCCCACCTTTTGCATGTGGGGTTGCTGGAGAATCAGACCCCCATCAAGGCTCATCTCCTTCAGGAATTTTTCCAAGGTAGATATGGAGGAGATAAAAAAATGACCTAAGGGAAATTAATTGGTTCACCTTATTCACACTGAAGGAAGTGAACACAGCATTAGGCTTTCTCATTGCTGCCTTAACCTCAGTCCAAAACAAACACTGCCCTGTCACTAAGTGATGTGTCAGGGAAGGGAGTAGTCAGCAGGTTACAAAATAATTGATTGAACTGTCAAAAGCAAGGGATAAGGCCTGGGTTAATCACAAAATGGCACCCACTCCAGGAAACTGGGCAGAGTACAGATGACTACATGTGCAAAAGGGAAGCCAAATCCTTAAAGTCATCTTATTTCAAGTCTAAACAAACTCTGAACCTCAACAATCCCCAAAGTTTTTGGTCAGCAGTAAGCTTGGTCCTCAAACCAACTAAACAAGACTTTACTATCTCCCTAAACACTGATACGGGCCTCCAATCTGACCCTGTGACTGTTGCAAACCTGCTGAACAACAAATTCTCGGATCTAGACTCATACCTAGCCCAGCTGTCTGCCGCATCAGAGATCGCTGACAAACAGAGCAGAACGACTAGCTTAAAGTAACAACAAGATCTGACATATATCATCTCCTAAAGAAGCTACCCAACTTGAGTAGTGCGGGAAGTGATGAATTAGCACAGCAATTCCTTAAGCTTGTGTCGGAATATGTTGCTAAACCACTTTCACATATAATAAATCTATCTCTCATTATCTCAACTGTGCCGGCACTCTGGAAGGAAGCCAAAATAGTTTCCAATATTCAAGACAGGTGATCCACACCTTCCTGAAAACTATGGGCCTGTGTCCATTTTGTCCCACATGGGTAAAATACTGGAAAAAGTGGTTCATCGTCAAATATCAGAGTACATTGAGAAATATAGATTGCTCTCCATTGATCAGCATAGTTTTAGATGAGGCGTTAGCACAACCATGGCACTCGCTAAATTTACCGACCAAGTCCTCAGTGAAGCAGACAAGGGAAACCTCACAGGGGCCATATTTGTGGATTTATCAAAAGCTTTTGACTTGGTTGATCATGAGATACTGTTAAATAACTAGACCTCCCTAGACTTCCCCTAGAACACCATAAAATGGATCAAAAGCTACCTAATGGATAGAACACAGATGGTGAGGCTAGGCAATGTGTTATCCAGCCCTCTCCAAGTCTGGCTTAGAGTCCCCCAGGGCTCCATACTAGACCCCCTAATCTAATCACTTTTCGTCAACCCCTTACTCACAGAACCCACAAACAGCAAAACAATTATGTATGCAGACAACCTCATCATTGTCAGAAGCGGAAACAACCTACCCTTGTTAAACTTGGACCTAAACAGGGATTTCAGTAGCACAGTACACTGGTTCAGGCAACACAGGCTCATCGTCAATGACAAAAAAACTAAATGCATGCTGTCTGGATCCAAACAAAAGCTCGCTAAGTGCACTCCCAATCCAACTAAAGGTCTCAGCATACTGACCATGGATGGCTGCTGCCTTTTGCAGGTTAGAGACTTTAAATATCTGGGTGTCACGATCGACCCAGCTCTTACTTTTGAGTATCACTTTGGCGCAGCAATTAGGAAGGTAAACCAACAAATTGGGCTGTACTATCATCTAAAGCACCTCCTGTCCCCCATGACTTGCTATTGGTAGGGGACATCACCTTCCTATATTAGACACTGCTACCCAGTGATTACACTCACAACCCCTCAACTACTTAATCATTTGAATATGGCCTATAACAACATATGTAGGTTCATAGCACAAGCTCCACTTCGCACACATCACTGCCAACTCTACCAGATTCTGGGTTGACTCTCTCCTACTGACTGAAGGAGCCTATTGCTGGGCACACTCATCTCAAAAACATGGCAAATTGGGACTACATCACCACTGATAGGGCTACTTAAGCCAAAATGCAACAGTCAAGATTTAAGGTCCTCAGACTGCAGGCTGCTTGATTCTCCCAGATGCAACACAGCGATGGGTAGGAGAACCTTCTCCTATGCTGCACCCAAGCTGTGGAACTCCCTCTCAAACAGATTTCAGGCATCTGTCTCTCCTCCTACTTTCCAAAAGCATTTTCTGGAAGCCTTGTTAAGTAGTTCTGTATGTAGAAGCTTGTCCTAACTTGACTTGAAACACTGATCCGACATGCTATCTTAAGTTATTTGTGGAACAGATGCACTTACTGCCACAGGCCCAGAAGCTGCAATACTTGAAATGTTTTATTATGTTCATGTGTACATTTTTAACTCTCTCATGTCTGGCTAAACAATTTTGGTGTTCTATTTTTTCTGGTTTTATGGGGAGGATTGCATTTCAATTGTTCTCTGCTCTCTTGATCATTGTATGATATGTATCTTGTTTTTTTTCCTACTGTGCGATTCTGCCATCTAAATGACCCGGTTCGTACCTGAAAATGGTCCATGGGATCCGAGTACCTCACCCAGTTATCAAATAAATAAATAAAATATAATCACTAATGGAGAGGCAAGCACTACATTATAAACACCTAAAATAAAATCCAACACTGTGGAACTGTAGCTCAAGACCTCATGGCAAACACCCTAAAATTAATAGTTCTTAAATGTAATCTTATCTAATCCTGTGCCCTACTGTGGGCTATAGATGCAATGCATAAACAATATGTTATATGAGTACTAAACTATTTAAAAGTCACATTTAGTTAATCTTAGCCTCCTAGAATGAAATGACTGCAATAAAGAACAGGCCCAATTGAATCTGAAAACACTGTAAATTAGTAAACAAGACGCACTATTGTTTCATATGAATGATGGTACTGCTATACAGAGTGAAAGCGTATGTGCTGAAGCTAGACCTCTAAATAATAGTAAAAGTAACCATCCTAGTTTCAGCCATCGTAGTTGTTAAACTAGCCCCAATCCCACAAGGGGGAGGCCCATTAGTAAAAGAGAAACAGTACTCACCACTCTGAAGCAATGAAATATACAAGGATCAAACTTCAACTTATCTAAATACAAAGACATGAAATGTGAACATTAAATTCAGGAGAACTTTTGAGGGGAATAAGAGTCTCGATGCACACAATGGGAACAAAACCTCTAAGCTAGAGGTAGATTGTCCAGGTTTCAAGTTGCAGTATCTTCCTCCTCGGCTATGTCGGAAAGTGTAACTTTCAAGGTGGCAGCCATCTTTGTAGCCTATTTACTCATGTCCTCTGGATCTGTGAAAATATATACTTTACTTTCATGGATTATACAAAGTTTGGTAAGGAATTATGTTTTGAACCCCATCAAATTTATTTCGTCGGAGTTGGGTAGCATAGCAGACATCCAGAAAAATATGCACAATGGCTCCTTCCACACTCAATAGCCCAAAACGCTTCATAAGGTTTAGGAGCTGATCCCTTGTACCCATGCAATCTAAAACCCCCATCATTGCTCTTGGGAATGCCTCTGGTTGTTTCTGTCGGTGCGGGAAATTGATCTCGGGCAAATGTACCTGGAATTGTTCTTTGAGCCATTTCTGTAAAAACATCACAGCGTGGTCTACTTACGACCCCTCCAGCAATCCTAGAAGCTGCACATTCTGACTTCGTATTTGGGTTTCCAAAATTTCCAAGTGATTAGAAGTGTGCTGTATTTCCTTGGCCCTTTGTGTCATTACTCTTTTACAGGTGTCTGAATGTCGCTTTACATCTTCCATTTTCCCTTGTACTGTATCAACTGTTTTTTTCAACCACAGCAATGCATCCAGTAAGCACATCTAATTTATTGTTCATTGAGGCTGATAAGTTTATGAGTTGCTGCATTTTCTGACCCAAGGTTTGAAGAGTCTCTTCCGGGCAATCTGTCTCCCCAACATCACCATATGCTGATTGGGTATTCGGACCTGCTCCCACTCCATTTCCTCTGTCTTTTCTGGACTCACCTACAGTCTGATTAAGCTAAGATTTCCCCATTGTGTATGCCACATCCTCCTTTTTCAAATGAGATAAGTTGTGTAGTAATAAGTGTCTAACTAAACAGGAGGTACTAGTTAGACCTCTTCTGAAGAAACCATCATTAGACTCTGATGTCAAGTCGAATTACCATCCAATCTCCAACCTCCCATTTTAAGGGGAGATTGTTGAGAAGGTTGCAGCACAGCAGCTTGAGGAGCACCTTGTGGCCTTTGATCTTTATAACCACTCCAGTCAGGGTTTTGTGCGAGGCACAGCATGGACACCACACTAGTTCAGGTGCATAATGACCTCCTCAGGGCTAGAGACTGTGGGGATCGGACAATTCTTGTTCTCCTCGATCTCTCTTCAGCTTTTGACACAGTAGACCATTGTGTGTTGCTCAACTGCCTGAGAGAATTTTGTGGACTCACCAGCACTGTCATCTGCAGGTTTGAGTCCTACCTCATGAATAGAAGGCAACTTGTAGTGATGGGGAATTTCTCCACCTCCCCTAGCCTTCTGTCATGTGGAGTACCTCAGGGTTCAGTCTTGTCACCAATGTTATTTGCCATGTACATGCTGCCACTGGGAAAGATTATTCAGAAATACAGACTGGGTTTTCATTGCTATGCAGATGATACCCAGCTATATCTCGCCTTTGCCCCTGGGACATCCAGTGCAGTGGAGGTGTTAAATAACGGCCTTGCCAAGATCAGTGACTGGATGACCTCCAGCTGTTTGTGACTGAATCCCAATAAGATGGCAGTACTGGTGGTGGAGTTGAACAGGGGGATGAAAGTTTGGTCTCTGACACAGAAACAGGTTTATTCCTAGGGACTGTGCCATTGAAGGCCTCCTCTAGGGTGCGTGATCTTGGTGTGACCTTTGACAGCGGATTGACATTTGAAGCCCAGGTGTCATCCGTTGTCCAGACCAGCTTTTGCCATCTTAGGAATATCACCAGGATCAGGCCCCTAGTTCCACCCATGGACCTCCCCACCTTGGTACATGCTTTCATGATGTCAAGGCTTGACTACTGTAATGCGCTCAACCTTAGGGTCCTGGGAGGTACCCTTCATTGGTTGCAGCTAGTGCAGAACATGGCTGCTAGGTTGTTGATGGGCAGTCAAAGTACTGCCACATCACCAAAGTGCTGCGTGAACTGCACAGGCAGCCAGTCAGGTGGAGGATCCTCTTTAAGGTGGGCTTGCTCACCTTTAAGGCCCTACATGGACTGGGCCCTGGATACTTGTCTGACCTTTTTACACCCGCCACCTCGGTCCACTCCCTCTATTTTCCTCTAGGGGCCTCCTTGTGATTTCCTGGATGAGGTTAAAAACTGCCAGTGACAGAGCATTTAGTGTCACTGGCTCTGTTATGTGGAATTCGCTTCCACCATCTATAAGGGAGGCCCCTTCAGATGAAGTATTTAAAGCCCTCTTCAAGACCCTCTTGTTCAATCAGGCTTTCCCAGACACTGTCTTTTAAATCTTATTTCTGGGATAGCCCCATTAGAGACTGCTTTTAGCTCAGATTTGCTTATTTATATGGTTTGCCTAATTTCTTAATACTGTTATTTATGTCTTTGTTTTTTTCTATGAATAGTTTGTATTTTATGTACGGTGCACAAATCTTCTGGGATTGGGCACCTTAAAAAATAAAACTTGCCTTGCCCATACCTTGCCAAAGTTTTTAAAGTTTGAAAATTATTCTCTAGAGAGCTGAAGTGCGATGCGACTTCTCAGCTTGGGCTCCACAGCACCCCCCCTTCCCGGTTTAGTAGTTCAAATTTACAGTGGAAAAAAAACCAAAACATTTTTGGTAACATTTTCTAACTCCAGAACTTGTTGACCCCCTGCACTACCTGCCTCTCAGACACCATATCCTTTCATTTGAATCCCCCAGATAAGGCTGAGTGACATTAGCAGATTCCAATTTTATGGAATGTTCCTGAAATTCCACAATTTTCACAAAGACTCATGGAATTTGACATCAAGTACAGATGTTATTTTGCAGTTTCTGGCAGCAAACAATTAATACAACTGACACACAGATCCTCCTTGTAAGGTCTAAGAACCCTCTGAATTTAATGGCATTGCATTCTCTAGCAAAGCTTTCAATACTGTTCCTCATAGAAGATTGATTAATAAGCTGGGTAGGCTCGGGGTGGGTCTGAAGTTGGTCAGCTGGGCGGCAAACTGGTTGACGGGCAGAAAACTGATAGTGGTAGTAAATGGTATACAGTCAGAAGAAATGCAAGTCACAAGTGGGGTACCTCAGGGATCAGTCCTGGGGGCTAGTCCTCTTCAATATCTTCATCAGTGACATTGCAGATGAACTGGAGGGTGAGGTTTGTCTGTTTGCAGATGACACCAAGATCTGCAACAGAGCAGATGATCCAGATGGGGTGGGCAGAATGAGCAGAGATCTGGATAAACTAGCAAAATGGTCAGAAGAGTGGCAACTGAGGTTTAATGCAAAGAAGTGCAAGATCATGCACATAGGGAAGAGAAGCACTGAAGCCACCTATAGACTGGGAGGGGAGTTGCTGGCAGTCACTAGGGAAGAAAGAGACTTGGACATCATCATCACCAATGACCTGAAATCATCCAAGCAGACCACTAAAGCAGTAGGTAAGGCTAGAGGGATGTTGAGGTGTATTAGTAGAGGTATCACAAATCGGAAGAGAAAGGTAATAATCCCTCTTTACAAGACACCGGTTAGGCCCCATCTGGAGTACTGCGTGCAGTACTGAAGGCCACACCTTCACAAGGACATTAACCAAATTGAGACAGTCCAGGGAAGGGCAACCAAAATGGTGCAGGGACTGCATCAGAAAACATATGAAACATATGAGGACAGATTAACAGAGCTCAATATGTATACCCTAGAGCAAAGGAGGGAGAGAGGTGATATGATCAAAACATTCAAACACCTTAAGGGCATTAACAAGGTGAAAGAGTCTAACATGTTTCAGTATAAGAAAAATAGCAGGACAAGAGGACACAGCATGAGATTAGAGGGAGGTCGATTAAGGGGTAATATGAGAAAGTTCTTTTTCACAGAAAGGGTGGTGGATGCATGGAATGGCCTACCTCAGGAAGTGGTGGATATGAATACAGTGCAGGGCTTCAAACAAGCATGGGATAGGCATAAGGGAGCAATACAGATGAGTATGAATAGATAGGCCATTGACAGAGCAAAGGCTGATGGCACATTTATAAGGTAGAAAAAGAAATGGGCAGACTGGATGGGCCTTGCGGTTCTTATCTGCCATCATCTTCTATGTTTTTATGTTTCTATGTAAAGTTTCTGGGGTCTATAAATTTTCAGTTTACATTCTTGCAAAATTTAATTTTATAATGCCGTGAAAGTTTGACTACTTTTAATTCAGTCCCATTTAAAGCTGTAAATATGAACTTCGTGAGAAATGACCATGTGGTCTAGTAGTTTAAATGTGTCAAATCTGGTAAAATGTTTTTATGTCATTTTAAAATTAGAGGGAAATAACTGAAATGTACATTTTGGCAACATGTTTGGCAGGCTATAACTCAGTTCCATTTGAAGCTAGAAATATGAAGCTATGCATATATATAAATGCAATGATAGCCTGTATACATGTAAAATTTTATAACATTTCAATGAATACTATCAAAATTATACTAAAATAACAGAAATCTAAATTTTGGCAAAATGTTTGGCTACCTATAACTCAGCCCCCTTTGAAGCTAGAGTCTTAAAATGTGGTGCACATACCCATGTTGTATGTTTTTCTAAATTCTGAAACTGTGGATAAATTTAGATAAAAAATTGAAAAAATTAAATTAAAATAACAGAAAATTAAATTTTGATTAAATATTTATCCACCCATAACTCCACTTTCTTTCAACCTACAACTCTGATATTAGGCACATATATGTCAGCCATTACTAGCTATGCACATTCCAAATGTGGTGTCAGTTGAATGTGCACTTTTAAATGTAGAATAAAATAACTGAAAATTAGAATTTAGTGAAATTCCACAGAATTTTCATACAAATTCTGTGAAATTCCACATAATTGGAATGGTAATTCCAAAGGCATTCTGCAGGTAGAATTTTATATTCCACACAGCTCCACTTGACAACATCCTACTTCCTGCTCCAGAATAACATAAAATGCCGTAAGTTCAAGACCAGAAGAAGCAGACTGTTAGCCAAAATTACTAAGGTTCATATCAAGGTGTAAGGAGCAGAGAAAGCAGCAAGCCCATGTGTGCTCCTATCCGTCACCCATAATATGACAAAATATTACTGTTTAGAATATATTTGTCTAGTCTTTTTTTAAACTGTTCCTTGTCTTCACTGATTATGATTTCTAAAGGTAATTTGTTCCAGGGATTAGCCACTCTCTGTGTATAAAAGGATTTCTCTTATTAGTATTAAATCTTCTCAGTCTCAGTTGCAATGGATGGCCTCTAGTATCAGTTTTTTTCATTTTTAAACTCAAAATCCAGTTCACTTAACAGATATTTATCATGCATAATATAGAGGATAATGGCTGGGGATCGGGTGATAACCACACTGTAATCACCTCGAGTGGTTGCTAGGGCAATATGGTAAACCTCGAGAGCACAGCTCGAGAGGTTTACTGAAGCCCTAGCAACTACGAGAGGTGATTCCAGTGTGGTTGTCACCTGATCCTCAGCCATCATCTTTTATAGTGTATGGTCAAAAAAACACTGTTTGCATTCAGTGTGTGAGAATTATGGAACTCTGGTGCATTCTTTTTTTGTTATGCCACTGTTTGGAAGTTCTGAAGTGTGGTTAACAACTTTTAAAATTCTAAACAGTGCATAACAAAGCTGTGTGACTGCTGATTATGGTGGTTAATAGGCACTTGCCATACATTATATCAAGAGTAAGTCTCCTCTTATTCTTCTAACCTCAAGAGACATAAAGTTTAGTTTTTGGAGATGTTCTGTATATGCTAAGTTTTTTTTTAATTATGTATCATTTTGGTTGTTTGCCTTTGTATTTTTTTCTGTTCTATCAGAAGTACCTTTAGTTATAGTGCCCCAAACTTAGCTACCATAGTCCATAATTGGTCTTACATATGATCTATACAATGGCATTATCACTCCTGCATCTCTACTTTTAAAATTTAATGTAATAGTCCATATTTATCTCTTAGCATTGGTGATCTGTGTATTGTAGAGCATATTGTGTGTTAAATTTCCAGTGATTGTTATTCCCCTGTTATTCTTTTTCTTCTTAGATTTGTTAAGGGGCAGTCCATTTAGAAAATACGTGGCTTCCTTATTGTGACCCCCTAAGTGCATAACACTACATTTATCAATGTTAAAGCTCATCCCCCAAGTGCAAGCCCCTTTTGCTATGTTATCCAGATCCCTTTGTAGTGCAACTATGCCTTCATGCATCTTAACCTCACAGGCAATTTTGGTGTCATCTGTATACTTGCTTAGCCAGCTATTCGCATGTTTTCCCATGTCTGACACAAATATTTGGAACAACGCTGGACCCACCATTGAGCCCTGGATCACCCCACTCATCACCACTATAGGGGCAGAGAGGTATCCATTAATACTAACCCTCTGACTCCTATCACTCAGAGATGCCCTTACCCAATTTATAATTCTGTAGTCAACTTGGATATCGATCGGTTTTTGGATTATTGTCCTACGTGGTACCTTATCAAAAGTCTTAGTGAAGTCCAAGAAAATGCAATTCATGGGAGAACGCCAATCCAAGGTTACTGATATTTTTTATAAAAACACAGTAGATTTGTTATATACAATCTGCCTACCATAAACCCATGCTGATCCACGTCCCTAATACCAGTATACTGACATTACCACAACACTTTTACATCACCTGACACTACAGCGTCAACAGTGCCAGGTCGCTGCAGTGTCAGCGCGGGACCCCGGCACTGCCTTCTGGAGTATTGCACCCCCTCCCCGAAACAACACCGACTCAGAGTTTATTTTAGTAGCAGGGAGTGCGGAGGCAGAGCCCCCCACATGGGGGTTTGGGGGGCAAAGGTCCCTGAAGAAAACAATGTTTCTTGTGACTCCTTTTATGCTGACCGCAAATGCAATCGACATAAAGGAATTACTGTAACGTCAGTCGACAACTAAATTGTTAACTGACCGTCATGGATCCCCTGATACTAAGTATTTCTAGGTGCTGATTTATAATGTCTTTCTGTATTGACTCTAGTATTTTTCCTGGGACTGAAGTCAGACTAATAAGTTTATAATTTACATAGCCTGATTTATTACCTTTTTTTTAATTGGAATAACTATCACAGAAAGCCAGTCTGATAGGGTTTCAGTACATGAGCTTCGGGCAGAAGACTTTGCCAAACCTGATGTAAACAACTCAACTGTTGGTGACTTGTTTCTACAATGAAGTCTACATGTTTATCATAAGTAAGGGTGCTGTCAAAGACAGCCCCTAGATATTTAAAGTAATTGACTGACACAATGATTTCACCATCAAGGGCTTTCAAACTGAATGAACATACTGTTTCCAAATTTCTTAGTTCTGCTGAAATCATGGCCTTGGTTTTCTTTGTATTAAGGACCATCTCTCAGGCCCAGAATCATGATTAAAGATTATTAAAATATTTTTGCAGGGTGGCATTAAGGGCCTCACAATTATTTTCCTTCTTGAATATGACTATATCATCTGCATAAAGGAGCATTTCAGAGGATGAATAAGCAAAGAGCAAGTCATTTGAAAAAAGTGAAAAAGCAGAGGTCCCAAAATGGAACACTGTGGAACTGGCTTTAAGAAAACAGGAATAATGGTTCTGATTAATAGTTCTATGTTCACAGCCCAAGAAATTGTCCCCAAACGACTAATAACATCTTCAAAAAACTGACACTGAGAGACAGAGCATAGCAACAGATCATGATCAACTAAGTCAAATGCCTTGGTGAGGTCCCCGAACACTGAGGCCATTAGGTTTCCAGAATCTGTGGCCTGATAGACATAGTTTGTGAACCTCACAAAAGCGGTCTCAGTGTTATGTAATGCATGAAAACCATGCTTTACATGAGTCAAAAGACAATACTTAGATAAAAAAATCAACAGTCTGGTCTGTAACAATGTGCTTACACAACTGTGACACAGGAGTCAAAAGAGAAATAGGCCTGTAATTCAAAATAACATATTTAGGACCTGACTTATGAATTGGATACATACTGACCTGTTTTCAAATGAACAGATACATACCATGGCCAAGGAAAACATTTAACAATTTAGTAAGGGGAAATACAATGCTTTCTCTTGGCATTTTTTGGAGCCCAAAGTCAAGGCCATCGATACCAATAGATGAACGTGGGTTTAGTTTATGCAAGTGACTCAAAGCCTGATCAGGTGAAAGAATTAAAAAAAATAATTTAGGTTGAGTCTGAGAGACAAATTTAGCCTTATCATCGTTAACAGGGGCATACATTGTTCAATTTGTCAGGTACATGGAAAGATCTCCTAAGAAACTGCTTAACTTATCAGCCAGAGTGGGGGGGGGGTCCCTAATGACCTCACCATTTAAATAAAGGGAAGAGGGTTCAATCTCCTTCCCTCAGCCGTTGAGATCATTCAGTGTCTTTCAAAAATTACAGGGGTTACAAACCCACTTCTTATTTTGGTCCTGCATTAGTCTCAATAAATCAGAGGAAAGCCATTCACTTCTGCGACCTCTGTTCCAGATTTTGTTTGAAGGGATCAGTAAATCGCAGAAGTCATTAAAAAACTGACAAAGATGGCCATAATCTAAATTGTGGTCTGAAATATAATCAAGAAAAGATCAATCAGTGGAAAATAAGGCAGCTTTCAGTTTGTTTGCATCTAATTTTCTGAGGTTTCTCATAGTAACATACACCACATTAGATTTACTTATTTTGGCAGGCCAGTTACAGTAGACTGAACTGTCTGTCAAACTATCTGGAAGGACACTGCAACTTTAAACCCTAGAGGAATAAGTGACCACAATCAAGTTCAGAGCAGACTGGTAGCCTGTTTTGTAATTTACCCTTGTGGTAGGTGTAATAGTTTAATGAAGTCCTAAAGAATGGAATAATTCAAGAAACGTATCAGAAGATTTGTCACTGCAGTTCGAGTTAAAGTCACCCATCAAAATCCATTCTCATCCCCTTGTGAGTGAACTACCAAAGGTAAAACTCAATTCCTTACTGGCTTCAATGTGACTAGGGAGAATATATATAAAAGTTATTGCAAGTATTTTGTAATAACTGGTTGCCTTTTTTTCTCATAAAAGAAACTGGTTATAATTCACCATTATAACCTGCAGGTTATAACAGCGAACACACACCAGCTTCTCCTCAGCTCACTCACAGTGCGCTAAAACCGGACATCAATTGGTAGAAACTGAAAGACCTCATGGAATAACTCTGTGGCCCAGAAAATCATTCCTAAACCTTCAAAAAAGGCAAAAACAGTAAATTCCTTTCTCACCAACCTTGTGACTTGCCACTCAGCTTTACACAGTTTCCGACACTCAGGCAGATTTGATCTCCACAGAACTGGAATAACTTTCAACCTCAACTCATTAGCATATCACATAGGCAACCACAAACTCAAGCAACCAAAAGAAATTCAAATGAACAAAATAAAATACTAAACGTTTGCCTCAATTTAGTGTATTTATGCACCTTTCTTTTTATTTGCAACAGTCCCTGAATGATCTACTGGTTCTACTTACTGATTTTCATTGCTTGCCGTTAGCACACAGATGTGTTGCTGCTAGCACACAGAATGTAGGTTTAAAAGCAACAAGTTCATATCTTTCAAAAAATTGATTTAACTGAAATCCAAACAAAATGTTCATCTATACTAAATCTGTATATGTTTAAAGCTGTCACAATGTTACACTGAATAAAATTAACAAACAGCACCCTGTGTCACAGAAACATTTTAATCTGGTTGGAGAAAAAAAGGCACCCAGCCATTTCATAAAACAATACATGGGGGAGTGCAAAACTCAAATTTAATGTGCACCTGAGGTGAGGGATGCTTTAATAAACCACTCAGGCTTCACCTTCGGGGTTTATGTAGCATCCCACACCTCAGGTGTGCATTAAATTCTCATTATGCACTCCTCCATGTATTATTCTATATATTAATCTCCAAAATAATATTAATTGATAAAATATCACAAAGGCCAGGTTGATTCAAAGGGGAAAATTCAGCCACTGAAATTTTTTTAGAAGTAATACAAACACCCACCCCCCACCTTTTACCCAAGTCTATCCATGTGATAGGTTTTGTTACCTTACTGAAATATTTCACCATCAAGGATGATTTTCTTTAACCAGGTCTTGGACAGATCAATCACATCAAATTTATTTTCAAATATCCAGGCTTCCATTTCAGCTTTCTCAGGGAGGTTACTTCATACATTTAGATGGGTTAACTTGAAATAAGAATCTGGTTTAGGAGAATCATTAAAAACTCCAGGCGAAGGGTCAGGCCCATGGTGGGGATGAACCTTGCCAGACAGTAGAAGCAGGAGCAGTATTAACTTTCTAGGATTTTGAGATTTGAGACACCCCGACCATTGTGACTTGGTTAATCTGTGTTTTGGTAATAATACCTTTTTACTGAGCCAGGAAGATGAATCAGATTAAATATTTAATTACTAAGAAAAACACATTGTGATTTATTTTGAACAACATAAATGGCTGGCCTAATGGGGTGGAGGGCTGAGGCATCTATGCCTTACCTTCTGTCATGCCAGCAACCCCTGTTCACGGTGCAAGTGGGTCACAGGGGGTCAGCTGGGGAGGAGAAGGAGGCTTGAGTGTCCCATGGACAGCTCTCCTTCTCTGGGGAGGAGAGGACCAGTGGTCGATATTAGCCTGGCCCCTACTGGAGGCCAGGGGCTGGCACACTGACGCTGCACATTGAGGGACAGAAGCGGTGCAGATGCTCGGCTTGTGACGTATGTAATCATGTGCAACACCATCATTGGCGTCATTGCACGCCCTTCCTCTGCATGGGGAGAGGGAGAAATCAGGGAAAATGCTGGCAGTTGGATGACAGAGGGTACTCGCAGGTCCCGCTCCCCAACCAGCTGGGCATGCCAGCCCAAACTGGATCCAGTCAATGTCAGGGGTCTGAGCCTCCCACTGCCATCCCTGCCGGGGGGAGAGGGTCAAGCCCTGGGGGAAGAAGGCTGGTGGCAAGTCCTGGTGGATGTTGGAGAGATGGGGATGGAGTACCCTCCAGAGCATGGGCCATCCGGAGTTAGAAGAATAAAAAACAAACCAAAACCAAAAAAAAAAAACATAACTAATCTATGAAATTACCATGGTTAACTTTCCAATAAAAGTAATTGGAAGAGGGTAGATTAAGAGGTAATGTGAGGAAGTTTTTCTACACAGAAAGGGTAGTCAACACATGGAATAGCCTGCCATAGGAGATAGTGGGGGCAAGCACAGTGGAGGGGTTTTAGCATGCTAGGGACAGGTACAAGGGAAGTCTGAGAGGGGAGGGAGTGATGAAAAGCCATTGATCACATAGGGTCAGTGGTCACACACAATGTATAGGGCCTATGGGCAGACTGGATGGGCCTAGCAGTCCTTATCTGCTGACCATTTCTATGTTTCTGTTTCTATTGTATAAGGAAATTTGAGAGTCCAAGTTATTAACCTCTGTGATATACAAGAAGAAAATATGATACAATTCAGGTAATTGAACCAGGAATTTGTTGCAGTAATTAGTTTGTAACAAACAATGACCCATCACTGACTGAGGTAAGGCCTGGTTCAGAGACAAGTGCTGGAGCAATCAGCATCAGACATTGATGGATGCACTACTAGCCAGAGCTGACACGGCTGTGGTGAGCTTGCAAAGCTCCAAAGAGTGAGTGCCGCTGAGTGCCATCTCCAAGATGGCGGTGACGTAGCTGCGCATGCACAGCAGTCGCACATGCATAGTTGCAGTGAATGGCAATGTGCCATTCGCAAGAAGGTGGTGCCAGCAGAACTGCACATGTGTACAAGGCACACATGCGCAGTTCTTATCCTGAAATGCAGAAGTAACAGCCAAAATAGTGCGACTGTTACTGCTTAGTGGCTGATCGTGGCAGAGTGTTACAAGCTCTGTTGGACTTTCAGAAGGATACTTCCAAAAGTCCATGGAAGGTGCCACGACTGACAGCTTTAAGGAACAGAAAGCAAAATGGTTGTAGGCTCCACCCACAACTGTAAAAATAGCAAAATACAGATCCAACAGATGACACATTTTTCTAATCTAAAAAACTAACAAAATATAATAAAATCAACATGTACATGCTAAAAAAAGAAAAAAACAATTCATAGCAGCCTTCTGCAGTAGACTCCCGCTGCGGCCACTCCTGCGGGAGTCACTGATTCAGAGAGCCATTTTATGGAGAGCTGCTGGAGTGGTCCCACCTGTAAGCCTCTCCTTGCCATGCCCCCTCACCTCAGCACTGCCATGACTGGCACCTGCAACCACACCAGGAACGTCCGTGGGAAATGAGAGGCTGGATCACAAGAGGTTGAGTGTCAGGTGGAATGCTGTTGGGGCCAGGGAAGCCCAAAAACTTAGTGTCAGGTCTTGTATTGCAGTTCTATGCTTTGTGGAGCAGTCCCACTTTTAACTCTCTCCTTGTTACGTCCCCTAACCTCATCACTTCTGTAACCTACACCTGGTGGCTACCACCATACTGGGAGGGTCAAAGGAGAATGAGAAGCTGGATAACGAGAGGGCAAGTGTCATGCAGAATGTTGTTGGGGCTAGGGAAGCCCAAAATTTCAGTGTTGGGTCTTGCAATTCAGTTCATAAATAGTCCAGGAGCCCTTGGAGGAGGAGAAGGAGAAGAAGTAACTAACCAGTCATTCTCAGGCCCTTCTCCATGCCAGCTTGGGTCACAGGGATGAAACTGACTACGAGTTTGTAGGCCAAAGGCAGTTTTTCCACAAATGTTCCTATTCACATGCAGTCCTAGAATTTAACATTATTTTTGGACCCCAAACCAGTCCTGTACATGTGCACTTTCTCATTCAGTGCAGTTGGGTTAACTATCAGAAACGTTCCAATTAGTCGGGGCACTGAACTATTGACTTTAACAGTGGTGGCTGGGACCTTTGATGTGTCATTGCAAGGGAGCCCTAAAAATACAGCCCCCATGGACTGGGCTTATGGGGAGGGTACAATTAGGGTTTTAAGGACCAGGAGAGTCCCTGGGGCAAAATGTGGGACTGAGAGAGGCCAGATGTGTTTAAGCCCCATACCCAGGGATCCCACCAGACAGAGTGGGCTGGTATCTGAAGGTCCAGTTGTCACTATTTGTCCTTTTGGTGCTGTGCTATGCAGTCCTAGATCAATGAGGAATAAGTCTGCAATTATGGTGGGTTTTATTTTCTCTTGTCAGTGTGGCTTGCATTACTGAGGCCTAGCTGGGTGATGATGCAGGCTTATTCCTGTAGACGTTGGTCCCGGTCAGTTTCTCCATAGTGCACTGCCTAAGGAAAGACCGCGGGGTGGGGTGGGGTGGCCATCTGCTTCAGATCTGAGTTGAATGTGGTGGTGCACCCAGTAGGAGAATACCTTGTCGTATGAATGCATGGCCATGTCTGGAAGTCAGGGTACAGGTTGCACAATCCTCCTCGTGTACCAGCCTCTGGAGTGTGAGGGGGAATTTCTGCAGGAAATCACAGATGTCATTGCTGAAAAGGTGTTGGAGTCACCCACATGGCTTATTCTGGGTGACTTCAATGCTTGGTTCAAAGACAAACTCTCACAGTTTGGTCAAGATTTCTGCCAGAGTATGATATCCCTGGGCCTTGCACAAACAGCTGCTTCCACATCCCACCAACATGGCCATGCCTTAGACTTGGTATTCTCTGTGGGGCTCAAGACTGGTAATCATAATCTCAAGATTAGTCAAGTCAGCTGGTCAGATCACTGTACTATCAGGTTCACATTTAGGCCCCCTCCCTTGTAATCCATCCCCTATGGAGGGCTTCAGCCATCGGGACTGTTAGCTGTACTGGACACCTCAGATATGTTGACAGCTTGCACTAGGGATTCAGAGGAAGCTGTGTCAGTCTACAAAAGGACTGTTATGGTGGTATTTGACTTTGTGTTACCAGTTCATGTACTCCCAGAGGTTTCACACCTGGGCTTACTTTGGTATGACAGTGAGCTGAGGGAGATAAAAACAAAGCGGCGGGGGCAGAGGTTGGAGCACTGTTGTAGGAGGTCCAGGGCCCAGGAGAACAGACTGGCATTCATGTCTCACTAAATGAGTATCAATGGGCAATCACACATACACAGGCAGTGTTTCTGTCTAGGGAGATTGCTGCTGGGAGGAACCGACCAGCTCAGCTCATTCATACTGTGGGTAATCTTCTTCGTCTGGCTTGTCTGGAGTCCATGAGAGCTACTTCACCCATGAAATATGAGGAGTTTTCTTGCTTCTTCTTGGAGAGAGTGTCCTCTCTTGGAGCTGGGATCTTGCCAAGCAGGCCATCACAGCCCAGAAGTGTTGAGCCTGTGGGTCTAAGATGCAGTCTGTGGTCTTGGGGAAAGTTTTCGCCAGTGGGTGTTCCTGGTGTCTCTGAAAAGTGTGCTGGTGAAACCCCTTCTGAAAAAGCCATCTTCAGACCCAGTTGTTCTAGCAAACTACTGACTTGTCTCTAACCTACCATTTGTGGGCAAGGTTTGTGAGAAGATAGTTGTGCTGCAGTTTGAGGCATACCTCACTGACTTTGATCTCTATGGGCTGCTACAGTCTGGGTTTAGTTCTAGGCACAGCAAACAAACCATATTAGTTGAGGTGCATAATGACATGCTTATGGTGAGAGAGAGAGGAGTATGATCAATTTTCATTCTCCTTGATCTCTCCTCAGTGTTTGACAGTGTGTACCACGGGTTATTATCGGACTTGCTTAGGGAGTATGTGGGACTCACTGGCAAAGTCATTTGCTGGTTTGAGTCCTATCTCAGTGACAGGACCCAAAAGGTTGTTGTGGGAGGATTCTCCCCACTCCAGGTGGTCCAGAAACATAGAAACATAGACTTTGATGGCAGATAAGGACTGCTTGGCCCAACTTGTCTGCCCATTTTTCTACCTACAGGATAAGCTGCAGATCTTAGTTAACCAACAGCCTATTTCTTCCTACACCCCACAAGAATTGCCTTATGTCTATCCCATGCATTCTTGAATTCTCCCACAGTTTTAGACCCCACAACCTCCTCAGAATGGCTGTTCCATGCATCCACCACCCTTTCTGTGAAAAAATACTTCCTCACATTGCCCCTGAGCTGTCCCCCCTCTATATTAAAATTGTGTCCCCTTGTTCTTGCACATCTCTTTTTCTGAAAGATGCTACCCTCTTGGACTATGTTGATTCCACTGAGGTACTTAAAAGTTTCTATCATGTCCTCCCTCTCCCTCCTTTCCTCAAGAGTATATATATTAAGCTCCTTTAGTCTCTCCTCGTATGGCTTCTCTTGCAGACCCTGCACCATTTTAGTTGCCCTCCTCTGGACTGCCTCCATCCTGTCTATGTCTATGTCCTTGCGGAGATGGGGTCTCTAGAACTGGACGCAGTACTCCAGATGGGGTCTCACCAACTGTCTGTACAGAGGGATAACAACTTCCTGTTTTCTGCTGGTGATGCCTCTCCCTATACATCCCAGTATCCCTCCAGCCCTCCCTACTGCCTTCTCACATTGCTTGCTAACCTTACTGTCATCTGATATGATTACCCCAGGTCCCTTTCCATTTTTGTTGTTGTTACTACCTCCCTCCCCCATTGTGTAATCTTCCCCTGGGTTGTTGCTTCCTAAGTGCATTATTTTGCACTTCTTTGCATTGAATCCAAGCTGCCATACTTCTGACCATTCCTCCAACCTTGCCAAGTCCCTTCTCATCCTTTCCACGCCTCCTTGTGTATCAATCCTGTTGCAGATCTTTGTATCATCTGCAAAGAGGCATACTTTTCCTTCCAGTCCCTCTGCAATGTCACTTATAAAGACATTAAAACGGACTGGACCCAGTACTGAACCCTGCGGTACTCCACTAGTAACCCTTCTTTCTTCAGAGTGGACTCCATTTACAAATACCTTCTGTGCCCTGTTGTCCGGCCAATGTTTTACCCAGGCTGGCTAATTTGATTATTAATCTTTTGTGTAGGACTGTGTCAAATGCCTTGCTAAAGTCTAGGCAGGCCATGTCCACAGCCCCTCCCTGGTCTACTACTTTGGTCACCCAGTCAAAGAAATCAATTAGATTAGTCTGACATGACTTTCCCGCTGTGAACCCATGCTGCCTTGGGTCCTGGGCCCCACTGGCCTCTAGGTACTCAACAATTCTTTCCTTCAGAAGTGAATCCATCACTTACCCTACAACAGAGGTCAAACTGACAGGTCTGTAGTTTCCTGCCTCTGTCTTGCTCCCACTTTTGTGAAGGGGAATCACATCCGCCTTCTTCCAGTCCTCAGGTACCACACCATCCTCCCATTATTTATTAAAAAGGTTAGTTGGTGGTGTCGCTAGTTCTCCCCTTAATTCTTTTAGAATTCTGGGGTGAATTCCATCAGGCCCCATTGCTTTGTCCACCTTCAGTTTTAGGAGTTCTTTCAGAACCCTTTCTTCTGTGAAAGGACTGGGATTGACTCCCCTATCCAGAGTGCTTCTGTAAATTGGATTAGGCACCTCCCCCTCCTCCTCTTTTGTGAATACTGAGCAGAAGTATTCGTTCAGTATCCCTGCTTTTTCACAGTCCCTCTCTGCCCACCCATCGTCCTTTCTATTCAGCCTCACTATCCCTCCCTTTGTCTTTCTACGCTCCCTGATGTACCTACAAAAGATTTTATCCCCCTGCTTAACCAAGTTGGCCAACTTTTCCTCAGTTTGGGCCTTTGCTAGTCTGACTTCCCTTCCTGCTTCCGTCTGCCTTAACTGGTACAGTTCCCTGTCCTGCTCCTTCTGTGTTTCCTTATACTTCCTGAATGCTATCTTTTTCTTCCTAACCTTCCCCGCCACCTCTTTTGAGAACCATAGTGGCTTTTTCTTTTGTTTTGATTTGTTTATTTTCTTCATACAAAGGCTTGTTGCCTCTGTGATGGCAGTTTTGATGTTTCCCCATTGTTGCTCCACCCCTCCTTCTAGCCTGTTTGCTAGTGCTTTTCTAAGGCACTCTCCCATCTTGCCAAAGTCAGACCTCCTGAAGTTTAGTACCCTCATTTTTGTATGGCTTGACTCTGTAGCTGAGTTTATTGTGATCCACACTGTTTGGTGGTCACTTGTTCCCAGATGGCTACCCACTTCTAGATCTGAGATCCTCTCACTGGCCCCATTTGAGAGGATGAGGTCTAAGATTGCTCCCTTATGAGTGGGTTCCAAAACTAGCTGTCTGAGGCATGCCACCTGTAGGGCATCAAGAATGGCCCTGCTCTTGGATGTGGCTGCAGCAAAGGTGCTCCAGTTAACATCTGGCATGTTCTGGTCCCCCATCAACAGTATCTCCCCTTTCTCTGCCATCCTAAGGATGCCTTCTATCATATCCTTGTCCATTACCTCTCCCTGACATGGGGGTCTGTATACAACCCCTGTGCGGATTGTGGTGCTATTTCCTGTCTCTAAGGTGACCCACAGTGCCTCCTCTCCTCCCTGTTTACTCTTTTGTTCTGTTGCTTTTATCTCTTCCCTTACATAGAGAGCTACTCCTCCCCCTCTTCTCCCCTCCCTGTCTCTCCTGTAGGTTGTGTATTCTGGTATGTTAACATCCCAGTCATGGTTCTCTGTGTACCATGTTTCTGTGACTGCTACAATATCCAGGCATCCCTCTTCCATCAGGGCCACAAGTTCAGGAAGCCTGTTTCCCAGACTTTGGGCATTGGTACTCAATACCCTCCATTTCTTGATGGCCTTACCTCTTTTTGCCCCATCCCTGTCCTTATTGCCGTTATCTTTTTCTCCATTTACTCCTGCCCTTCTCCCTATCGACCTCTCTATCTTGGTGTTTACCTCACTTACTACCCTGAGTTTTTTGGGGGGCTAGGATTTCCTTGCTCCTTTCCAGTGCATAGGTATAAGAAACATAGGAATAATAGAGATAGGAAGAAAAAGTTAAGCCAATGACCAGATAGGGTCCTGGATGTTTCATTAGGCAGCTTAAACAGGCAGACTGAATGGGCCTAGCGGTCCTTATCTGCCGACAGTATCTATGTATCTATGTCCTGTGGCATATCCCAGAGCTTGGTCCTTTCACCCATGTTGATTGCTGTGCACATGCAATCCCTGGGCAAGATAATTATACAATATGGGCTTGGGTTTCATTGCTGTGCAGGTGATTCCCAGCTCTATATGTCATTTGCACAAAGAACATGGGGAGTGGTTGGTGTGCTAAATAGGTGCCTGGCTGAGATAAAAGACTGGATATCATCGAGCTTGTTGAGCCTTAACCCACATGAAACTGAAGCAGTGGTAGTGGAGCTGGGATGCAGGCAGGGAATGGCAGCTACTGAGAGGGAGACACAGCTTTGGCTCCACCCCTCTAGGCTTTTGGATGCTGCTAAGGTGATAAATCTTGGCATCATTGTGGATGAGGGGCTGATATTTGAGGCTCAGGTGTTGGCTGTAGTCTAGAATAGCTTTTACCATCTGCAGAACATCAGCCGGATTAAATTCCTTATCCTCCCTGGTGACCTGGCCATACTGGTGCATTCATTCTTTACCTTAAGGCTTGATTACTGCAATGCTCTGTATCTTAGAATGTGGCTGTTAGGTTGCTGATTGGCCTTCTGAGATCATGTCATGTCTCCCTGGTGCAAAGTGATCTGCACTAGCTGCTGGTTAAGAAGCATATCTCCTTTAAAGTGGACTTGCTCACTTACAAGACCCAGCATGGGCTGGGCCCAGATCACCTGACTGATCTCTTGACTATTTATTTACCCTTGTGTCCTCTCCACTCAACTGAGGAGGATCTCCTAGTAGTTCCCAGGGCAAGGTTGAAAATCTTGTGGAGCTGGGCTTTTAAATTTGAGGGTCTGGTCCTGTGGAACTCAGCCCTGAGAGCCCTGATGGAAGCCCCCCCTTGGTGGAGGTCTTTACGACAGGCCTAAAAATCCATCTGTTTCTCCAGACTTTTGAGGATTTATTTTCCCCATCCTGTCATCATCCCATTCTGTGTTTATTTATTGACTTAAGTTGAAAAGCTTTTTATGCTATTAGGTTGGAGATTAGCTTTGGATGCCGCAGAGATATAGCCGAGCTGGAAGTTAGCAGGAGAGCCCTGAAAAACTTGAGTACTCTGAAAGAAGACTTTTTTGTCTTTGAATATTTCTTCAGTAAAAAGAAGGAAAACTTGTCCTGAAATTTGTATCAGACTTCGTTTGTACATCCTTCTTTTGTTGCCCTGCAGTGTGTCAACACCACGGCCTGGACGTGAATCCTAGCAGTGAGTGGTTCCTTTGGGAGAGATGCAGCCCAGCAGCCCAATTACAGGACACAGCCTTAATGAAGCAGGCCTCAGCGGGTACTTAACACTGATTTTCCTGGAACTTCTACTGCTGTTGAAAGTAAAATTTAGTTGTTATCCTGGTTTTAAACCCATTGCCAGAAGTGTGAAAGTGTGCAAAGTTAATAGTGAAGTTTGCTCAGAAGGTCCCAGATGTGAAAATAAGTGGCAAGAGTGAATATATGGACCGTATGGACATTAGCATTATCATTTTTTCTTCAACATATTTCTTGTTTTTTATAACTTTGTTGCTTTTATTTTGTATTTAACCTGTATTGCATATATTTGGTGGATTAAGGAAGAATCACTGTGGTGAGGTTCTTCTTGGGGGGGCAACTTCTCCACGAATATTGGAAAAAAAAGGGAAATAACTCTGTGAGCTTTTTTAATTTTTACAACCCTCACAGTTTATAAAGTATCATACTGCATAGAGGGAGTTGTTATACTATAAGCCTTGAAGCTTTTAACCTTAAGTGAAATTATATTTAAGTGTTTAAGTGTCCATTCTTAGGATTTTAATAGTATAGTGATTTTGATATTTTTGGTATTGTACTTCACTATTCATACCTCTGAAACCCCGAAGGGAAAGAGTTGTAAGAAAGCAAAAACCACCAAGCAAAATAAAAAAAAGAAACAGAAGAATAGAAGAATAACAGGAAATTGTCTTCTGACCAATTCCCCCCAACCCCCCATAAAACAGACCATATACACTTTTGTTTCGGTGCTCAGTCGGCCTTGTAGTTTATTGTAACAAATCATATCATCTGTTTACCAGTTTTAAACATTCTTCAAGTTTACTCTGTTATCCATTCATAAACATGCATCTTTTCATAAATTAGACATACATTGGCAATACTTTATCAATTTTCTTTGATCCAGGTGTGTACCTGGGTCCCACCAATTTGCTATTATGGGCCAGATGTACATCCCAGCCCTTCCTTTTGTTTCCTTCTCTCAATCTGAGCACATGTGTAAACAGCGTGCCTTCCTCAGGGACCTCCAGGTGTACCTCCAAGGCCCCCATCCACCCCTGGTCCTGGTGTAAACCCTAAGCCAGGTTCTCCCCCCTTTCCCCCCTCTATATCATCAACCATGCCACCCACCTCTGGCAGGTCCCACCTGGTCCCAGCTGACCAGCCTAAAAAAGAAAACAAACCCCTCCTTCTCCTTGTATAACCTTTTCCCCCTTTCATGTACTCAAGTTGGGAGGGTGGGAAAAGCATCCAGCAAGAAACCAGCAAGACAAGGGGGCTTGCTGAGTTGGGTGCCTCCTTTTGTTGCCCTTGCTCGCCCTCTCTCTCTCTCTCTCCCCTTCCCTGACCAATCTTTAGCCCACTCTACCTTTGGGAACAGCCCTACCCACAACTGTGTGTCACTTGCTCCATCCCCTTACCCCCCCACTGACCTCAGTCTTTTAGTCTCCACACACCCCTTTGTCCCAGGTTAATCTGGCTGCACAGCACCATGGGTCAGCTGCCAGGGACAAATAGACTTGCCCTTTAAGAGGGCAAGACCCCCCATCCTCTGACCAGTCCTCCCCATAAAAGTCCCCCTACAAAACACACCACACACATTTTGTTTGGGTGCTCAGTTGGCCTTGTAGTTTATTGTAACAAATCATATCATCCGTTTACTAATTTTAAACATCCTTCAAGTTTTCTCTGTTATCAATTCATACAGTAAACATACCTCTTTTCATAAATTAGACACATGTTGGCAATACTTTATCAATTTTCTTTTGTCCAGGTGTATACCTGGGTCCCACCTATCCACCATTTTGGACTGAATGTACATCCCAGCCCTTCCTTTTGTTTCCTTTTCTCAATCTGAGCACATGTGTAAACAGTGTGCCCTCTTCAGGGGCCTCCTGGTGTACCCCCAAGGCCCCCATCCTCTCCCGGCTCTGGTATAAACCTTAGGCTGGGTCCTCCCCTCTTTTCCCACTAGACAACCTCCAGCTCACATTGGATGGTGGTCCTTCACCTCTAACCTACCCACTCTCCACCTATCCCCATAAGCTACCTCTGCTACCCTCTGCTGCCACCATCTGTCTCCACCCATCTATTGCGAGACTGATCTCCATGTTAAACAGGTCCAACCCCATGTTGGAGAGGTGTACCCCATCTGACCTATAGTACTCTGCACTGGACTCCTTAATGCTCTCATGCCTTATACTCCCACTACCCATGGCAGTGAACAGCCCTGCCAGCCACCACCCTATGATTGATTCTCCGCCTTGCTTTATCCAGGGCCTTATGGTCTTGGGCCTGCCTCCATACACTCCTAGGAAGCATCTCAGACCATAATAAGGTGGATTCTGGCCACCATTACTTTATGGTTGCAATGTCCCGCTTTATCTGTAAGTTAATGTCCAGCCAGGGGAGGGTCCCCAGGTTATTACCCCCTAGATGAATAATTAACAAATTTGGTGCTGGCCTTGTCCTACGTATCTCCTGCAGCAAAGATAACAGCTGACCCATTGCATTCCTCTTATGTCATTCCATTGCAGCCGCACCTTGCTCCAATCGTGATACAGCTGGCGACCCCCTGTGCACACTGCCGCTCTCCGCTATACCCAGTATATCAATGAGTGGTCACAGAGCCACACTTCTAACTTGCTGTCCTTGCCTAGGCACAAAAAGAGGGGGAGACAGAGCATGTGAGAGATATATATGAAATGTGAACCAAAAAAAAAACCCTTCTTCTTTTGGAACCCCCCACCCCCCATGCCTTCCCTCTCCTCTTCCCCCACTACCCATCTCTCACTTTTTTTTTAATGCCCATCTTGGCAAACCAGTCTCTTTACCTGCAGGGAAACAATGAGAAATGTTAGTGTCAATCGCATAGTTGTCTGATATAGGCTTTATAGCATCCAGATTTCCACCTGCCTAACACCTGATGCCTTCCCCCGGCACCCCCCGGGCTGTGGCCTGTGGAGCCTCCCCTATTCTAAAAGAGTGGGAAGAATACCCGGTGGGATCCTCCCCCAAGAAAAGCAGGCACTTCTGCAGCGCTGCCACTGTTTGGCTGCTGGTTACCCATGATCCATCTCCATGCAGGAAAAGTGGGTCACTGCCGACCGGGCGGGCCACCGCAAATGCCTACAATGCCCTCACCGGCCACACCCAAGGCTGGTCCTGCTTGCTTAGCTTCACTGTTTCCCCCCTACCCACTTGGCCTGTCTTTGACCATCTCAGCCTCAGGCTCACAGCATCTTTCAACCACTGGAGATCATCTCAGTGAAAACCCCCCTCCCCACTATGCCCGGTCCCTACCACCTCACTCACCCTAAAGGCCCATGGTACATGGTAGCGAAGAGTGGCACACTCTGGGTAGAGTCTCCACCAAATGCCCCAACAGAGCTTCCAATATCGGCCACCTCCTGTCGGGCTCTTTACCCCGACCCATAACCATCCCTGCATCATCCTCATAACTATGTTGCTTTTTCCTGGGTCCTCCCAACTCTTTAGGCTGCTCATGGTGCCTATTGTAGATAGGTGAACTCCCATGGTCAAGTAGGCCATCCCTTCCCTCCAACTGCTAACAATAAACCTCACCAGCTGATCCTCAGTTACTGCCCCACTCACCTTTATTTCCAAGCTCTATCGGAAAGCCTGGAAGGCCTTTCATGATGCCTCATATGCTGTCCTTGGTGCCCACAAGCTTCAAAATAGGAGCTTGGCTCCCTCCAACCAACTTCCCACTCAAGCTGTGGAACCACCGTTTTGTACTGCTCTGCCCCTGGGGCGATGGCCCAGAAGCGGGCCATCTGTAGGTGGAAAAGGCTATCAGTTATGATGTTCTTTGTCCCCTCAATGTGTCTAGCCCTAAATGATAAATTTGGCCTCAATCCCTGCAGCACTACAGGTAGCTGCCACATCACCCTCATTACCATCTCTGACCTTGTCACCTTCCTATTTATCACTTCCACCACTGCCTGGTTATTACACTAGAAGGTGATTCTCTGGTTTTGCAAAGAGTCACCCCACACCAAGGTAGCCACCCAAATTGGGAATATTTCTAAAAATGTGATGTTCTTTCCCAGCCTCCATTGGATCCATCCCTCAGGCCAGGGTTCTGACATCCATTTTCCTTTGAAATACACCCCCATCACTCTTCCCCCCACCACATCAGTGTACAGTTCCAGGTCAGTGTTGAAGACCCAGTCCTCTTGCCAAAATGTGATGCCATTGCACTGGTCCAGGAAATGCTCTCACACCCCCAAATCATCCCACGTCCCCTTCTTGATATCCACCCAGTGGTGCAATCTGCAGGCTCCCTGTGTAGACTGCACCAGACACCCACCCCAGAGCTATGGCCTGGCATGTAAAATTCAGGTGCCCCAGCAGCTGTTGCACCATGTGAAGGGGGACCCATCAGCATCCCCTAACCACCCTCAGCAACTCCTTCAGCCACAGGAATTTATCTCACGGTAGCTGAAAAGCCCTGGCAGCTGCATTGATTTTGATCCCTAGGAACTCAATGCATTGGCTAGGCCCTTCTGTCTTGTCGGGTGCCACAGGCACTCCTAAAGTTTGGCACAAGGAGCTGAATTGTTCCAACATCTGCTCTACACTGTGGTGTCCTTCCCCAATCAGCAGGAAATCATCCAATTAATGCAGAACTGTCCCATGACCAAATCTGGTCTGGTACGCCCATTGCAGCCAGGTGCTAAATGTTTTGAAAGCTGCACATGCCACTGAGCAGCCCATAGCCATGGCTTTATCAAAATAGTATTTGTCCCCTATCTGGAAACCTAGTACTTTAGGTCCCAGTCCTCTGTCCATTCAGGGAACAAGTGGAACATCACCTCAGTGTCTGTTTTTGCCAGCCAGGGGACCCCAAGTGCTCTGATCAACCTCGCAGCTTCATTCAGTGTCACATATGACACCTTGCTATCCTCCTCACTGATGCAGTCATTGACTGACTCACCCACTGGGTAGGAAAAATATTTGATCAACCTGAATTCATCTGTCTGTTTCTTGGGAACCAAGCCCAGTGAGAGAGATCCTGAGGTTGGGCAATGGGGCATCTGGGAAAGGACCCTCCACTCGCCCCTCTGCCACCTCCTTGCCTATCTTATGGTGAACGATTTCCTACCTCCCTTTTACCAACTTCAAGTTCTTTGCCCATGTTGCTACTCATTGTCCCTTATAACAGAGGTGAAAGCCCTTCCGAAAACCCTCCTCGAGTGTCCGTGCTGCTCTTTTATTCAGATACCTAACCAGGCCATGCCAACAGGATCTCCCACTTTACAGGGGTCCTAGCCAAAGCAAAGTTTCCCACCCTTGTTTTCCCACCCCTGCCTCCATCCCTTCCCTCACTAGTTAATGGTGGGATCCCCTCCCCAGAGAAACCCATCCCCTGCCACCCACCCCTTGCCCTCTGCAAGCCTGAGTGGCCTGCCCAAAAAGGCTGGTTGTTGTACCCTAAGCCCCCAGAACTTGCTGGATAGGTCCTGCATTTAGACACAGGGTGCCCACTGCCGCATTTTATTTATTTATTTATTGAAGTGTTTCACCAGGAGGGTACACTGAACAACAAGTTGCTCACCTCATGGTGTGACCTGAGGGGAGGGGTTACATAGGGTTGTGAAGGATGATCAGTTACAATAGTATGTGGGTAGTACAAACAATACAACATTGTAAGATTGTGCAACAGTTGGAACACAAGGTATTGTACAATAAACAGTAGTGGAACATTGGGTAAATTACAATACATGTCCAAAATCATACAAAAGAACATATGAATGTACAAAACTTATAGAACTATTTATAGTGCATGAGTGTACCAATTGCAGGCTCGAGGTAGTACGCAAGTGCTGTTGGAGTAAAAAGGATGGGGTTAGGTTGTGCACACTGGTGACCCAGAAGGGCAGTTGGAGAAGAGAGGGAGGGAGAGGCAAGAACTGAATATGAGGAGAAGGGGTAACCATTTCCTGATTCCCCCTTCAGGATGTTGAGAACCCTGTTGGGGGGGTCATGGTAGGAAGGCAGAAACTGGGGACAGGTATTAAGGTGGGTTAAAGCAGGAACAGCTGAGGGAAAGGTAATTGTGTAGGGCAGAGGTAAGGGAGTAGTTTGAGGAGGAGTGTCATATTTCAGGAGAGAGGGAATTACAGATTTTAGGGAAACAATGGGAGAAACCAGCCTGACTGATCAGGGTAGAGCAGTGAGGGACCATCAAGGTGCGGGCATCATTTGATCTGAGAGAGTGGGTGGGGGGAGGTGGAGTGGACAGAGAGGATGAGAGATAGGAGGAGAGAGACCCCCAAACCAGAATTTGGAGGTTAGTTTTTCACAGTGAGAGATGCGTCTGTGAGATAGTGGAAGGAAGGTTAGACAGCAATAGAGTTCACAGTGGTGTGAGCAGGAAAGGGGGTTGATGGCAGAAGGAGTTAAAAAGATTGTCCAACTTGGTCAGGGAAGATTTGGGAGCAGCACCATAGACTACGTTGCAGTAGTCAAAGATGGGGAGTATCATCTTCTGGACAATTTCGTGCCTCGCAGTAAGCGGGATGCAACTACGATTCCTGTACAGAGCACCAAGCTTGGGGCAATTTCTTCAGGATAGCATCGATATGCACAGAGAAGTTGAGGTGCTGGTCCAGCCAAACTCCCAGATATTGAAATGAGGAGGTGTCCTCCAAGATGGTCCCATCAAGGGTGTGGAAGCTGGGTAGAGCCGGGAGCCTAGAGAGTCTCTGCCTGGTGCTAAAGGTCATTGAGACTGTCTTCTTGGCATTTAGAAAAAGCTGGTGTGAAGCAAACCATAGCTGAACTTGGCAGAAGTCATGCTGTAAGCTGGTCTGCACAGCAGCAGGGTTTTTGCCGGAATTGTACAAAACAGTATCATCAGCATACATGTGGACAGAAGAGGATGAGCAGGCTGTGGGAAGATCATTAAGGAAAATGGAGAAGAGTAGGAGACCAAGCATTGAGCCCTGAGGGACACCACTGTTGATGGGGAGTGGAGGGGAGATGGAATCAAGGATTCTCACCGACTGGGTCCTGCCAATGAGGTAGGATTTAAACCAGTTGGTGGCTGATGGAGCAAGGCCAGCTGAGAAGAGTGAATCAAGAAGCAGGGGATGGGAAACAGTGTTGAAAGCTTTGGCTAGGTCAACAAAGATGGCCGAGGTAATCAGGCGATCTTCCATTCCTGACAGGATGGAGTCAGTAAGCCTGAGGAGGGAGGTGATTGTTGAGTGGTTCTTCTGAAAACCAGATTGGAAGAGGTGGAGAAGGAGAAATCAGAGAGGAATGGTGATTGTTGAGAGAGAACTAAATGTTCTTGAAGTTTGGCAAGGGTAGGAAGAAGGGAAATGGGGCAATAGTTGCCAGGAGTGGATGTATCACCACCCTTGGGGAGAGGAAGGACTACAGCATGTTTCCAGGATGAGGGTACTTGGGAAGAAATAAAGGACAGGTTAGGATTAAGGAGATAGGATAAGCAATTGCAGGAGCAGAAAGGTAGAGAAGATTAGGATCATGCTCATCTAATCAGGAGCCTTTAGAGGGTTGAGGGATAGGAGAGCATTAAGAGCTTCATCAGGGGAGATAGTAGAAAAGGAAAATGGGAAGGGGTAGGCACTGGCTGAGGTGAAGGGCTGAAGTTAGTAGGTGGCAATGGGGACAGGGAATTTAGAAGAGACGTGGCGCATGAGGTGTAGTAGGCATTAAATTCATTGGCCACGGAGCCAGGGTCAGAAACTAGGTAGTTATTTATTTTGAGAATTGAAGGGGAGGTGGGGGAGAGAACAGAGCATGAATGACCCTCCAGAATTTAGATGGAGAGTTAGATGATGTTGCTAGCCTTGCTTGTAGAGCAGAAAGCAGCTAACTAAAAGAAGCTACATTTTCTTACTGATTTAACACTTATATCTCAGCAAGAGTCAGTGTCTGTTGAGATTAAGTAGACAGATACTTTATTAGAAGTAGAAGGGGTCTTATTTAGGGTTAAAAAAAAGAAAGAAAGAAAGAAAGTCAGTGTGTGTTCTGTGCTGGGAAGGGTACTGTATCAGCTGACTTTGCTAAACCAGTAGGAGGAGAGAGAGATTAATTGGGGTATGGCTTAGACACTATAAAAGCAGGTGACTCAAATTACAACTTCCTGTTGCTAGCCTTTTTTTTACTAATTGCCCTCCATCCCACCCACCCTAAGCCAGTTCTACTTTTATAGCCACTGGAGTTGACTGTCAACAGGAACTTCCTGTTTGGCAGTAGGAAGGGAAGGATCATAGAGAAACATTGGTTTTGTCAACCCTAAAGGAAAAAAGTAGCTCACTCTCCCCCCCCTAGCTGCTGGTGGTCTGACATTGAGCAAGGAAGAAGTTGAGTTGTAAGGAGAAGACAGAGTAAGCATACAGAGAAACAGGAGAGGCGACACAAAATAAAACATGATAGGAGTGGTGCAGTGCAATGGCTGTGGGGTGGCAGTGTTCCGGGAGACATTCTGGAGGCTGCGATGCTGCCCTATTTGTAGGCACCTCTCTGGTCTGAGAGAGGAGGCTGCCCGTCTCCAGGCTGACCTGGCTAGGATTCGTGAAACCTCCTCCCCCAGCCAGGGACCACCAGGGCCAATGCCACTACCTCAGAGGTTGCCAAGAAAGAGGAGAGGCTGGACCAGCGTGGCTCAGAGAGGAGAGGTGGTGGAACAGAGTTGCATCCCTCCAGCTGTACCTCTCCACAATTCATTCGCTCTTCTGGTGGACAGTGGTTCCTCTATGGAGGCACCTGCAGTGGAGACCAAGGAGGATGCTGGTAACCTTCATAAAGGAGACCCACAGGAGGGTTGCATGGGAGCCCACAGGGGAAGGAAACAACTCCTGGTGGGGGACTCAATCATTAGGGGGGTAGAAATGGGGGAGGTAGGGGAGAGGGAGATAAGGTGTCTTCCTGGTGCCACGGCTTGGAGGGACAGGAAGCGAATCCTCAGGATCATGGGAGGAGCTGCACGAGGGAGGGAGCTGGATGTCATTGTCCACCTAGGGACAAATGACCTGGCTAGGAATGGGATTAGAGCAGTGCAAGAGGAGTTTGTAGAGTTGGGAAGGGGCCTTAGACAAGTAACGCATATGGTAACCTTCTCGAAGGTGCTGTTTGTCTATGGCAAAGGTGATACTAGGGCACTCCTCACCAGGGAATTCAATGGGTGGTTGAAAAACTGGTGTGGAGTTCAGGATTTTGGCTTCATTGGGGACTGGGGAGCCACCTGGAGGGATGCAGACCTATACTGGTGCGATGGTCTGCATCTGTCCAGGGGGGGGAACCAGGATCCTAGGTGAGAGGTTTAAATGCTTAATTGGCAAGCATTTAAACTAGCCAAGGGGGGAGACACTGAAAAGGAGCAGGGAAATCCCAGCCTCCCCCCACAAAACATGGTAATTAGTGAGGTAAACACCAAGGTAGAGAAGTTTTAGGAGCAGGACAGAGGTAAATGTAAAAAAAGGCAAAGGCAGTAAGGACAGGAATGGGGCTAAAA
Organism: Neoceratodus forsteri; assembly: GCA_016271365.2. Classification (NCBI taxonomy): domain Eukaryota; kingdom Metazoa; phylum Chordata; order Ceratodontiformes; family Ceratodontidae; genus Neoceratodus; species Neoceratodus forsteri. The sequence continues at coordinate 1,467,127,975 of CM057456.1, forward strand.
GGGGTAAGGCTATCAAAAAGTGGAGGGTGATGAGTACCAATGCCCGTAGTCTGTGTAACAAGCTCCCTGAACTAGTGGCCTTGATGGAAGAGGGTTGCCTGGATATTTTGGCAGTCACACAAACATGGTACACAGAGAACCATGACTGGGATGTCAACATACCAGGATACACAATCTACAGGAGGGACAGGGAGGGTAAAAGAGGAGGAGGAGTAGCTCTCTATGTAAAGGAAGGATCAAAGCAACAGAACTAAAGAGTAAACAGGGAGCAGATGAGGCACCTGGGTCACCCTGGAGACAGGAAATGGCACCACAATCCGCATGAGGGTTCTATACAGACCCCCATCTCAGGGGAAGGGAATGGACAAGGAAATGATAGAAGGCTTCCTTAGAATGGCAGAAAAAGGGGAAATATTGTTGATGGGGGACCCGAATATGCCAGATGTTAACTGGAGCACCTTTGCTGCAGGCACATCCAAGAGCAGGGTCATTCTTGACACTCTACAAGGGGCATGCCTCAGACAGCTAGTATTGGAACCCACTCAGGAGGGAGCAATCTTAGACCTGGTACTCTCCAATGGGGATGGAGAAAGAATCTCAGATTTAGAAGTGGGTAGCCATCTGGGAACAAGCAACCACCAAACAGTGTGGTTCACGATAAACACAGCCATACAATCAAGCCATACAAAAGCAAGAGTATTGGACTTTAGGAGGGCTGACTTTGGGAAAATGAGAGAGTGCCTCAGAATAGCACTAGCAAACAGGCAAGAAGGAGGGGTGGAGAAACAATGGGGAATAATCAAAACAGCCATCACAGAGGCAACAAGCCTTTGTGTAAAGCAAATCAATAAAACACAATGAAGGAAAAAAACGCTATGGTTCTCAAAAGAGGTGGTGGGGAAGGTTAAGGAGAAAAGGATAGCATTCAGGAAATATAAGGAAACACAGAAGGAGCAGGACAGAGAACTTTATCAGTTAAAGCAGAGAGAGGCTGGGAAGGCAGTCAGAATAGCAAAGGCTCAAACCGAGGAAAGGATAGCCAATTCTGTTAAGAAGGGGGATAAGACCTTTTATAGGTACATTAGGGAGTGAAGAAAGACCAAAGGAGGGATACTGAGGCTTAATAAAGGGGAGGGAATGTGGGTAGAGGGTGACAGTGAAAAAGCAGGGATACTGAAAGAATATTTCTGCTCAGTATTCACAAAGGAAGAGGAGGGGGAGGTACCTAAACCAAACAAGAGAAACACTCTGAAGATGGGGGTCGATACCAGTCCATTTACAGAAGAAAGGGTTCTGAAAGAACTAATAAAATTGAAGGTGGACAAAGCAATGGGGCCTGATGGGATTCACCCAAGAATTCTAAAAGAACTAAGGGTAGAACTAGTGACACCGCTGACTACTCTCTTTAACAAATCATGGGAGGATGGGGTGGTACCTGAGGACTGGAGGAGGGCAGATGTGACTCCTCTTCACAAAAGTGGGAGCAGGACAGAGACAGGAAACTACAGACCAGTTAGTTTAACCTCAGTGGTAGGGAACATGATGGAATCACTTCTGAAGAAAAGAATTGTTAAGTACCTAGAGGCCAGTGGGGCACAGGACCCAAGGCAGCATGGATTCACGATGGGAAGGTCTGTCAGACGAATCTAATAGATTTCTTTGACTGGGTGACCAAAGTAGTAGACCAGGGAGGGCTGTGAATGGCCTATCTAGATTTTAGGAAGGCATTTGATATAGTCCCACACAAAAGATTAATACACAAGTTAACATAGTTTTAGAAAAGGGTCCCAAGGTGGTAGCCTGGATAAAATTGGCTAGACAACAGGACGCAAAGGGTAGTAGTAAATGGAGTACACAGTGAAGAAAGGAGGGTTACTAGTGGGGTACTGCAGGGTTCAGTACTGGGACTGGTCCTTTTTAATGTCTCTATAAGTGACATTGCAGAGGAACTGGAAGGAAAAGTATGTCTCTTTGCAGACGACACAAAGATCTGCAACAGGGTTGATACACAAGATGGAGTGGAAAGGATGAGAAGGGACTTGGCAAGGTTGGAGGAATGGGCAAATGTATGGCAGCTCAGATTCAATGCAAAGAAGTGCAAGGTAATGCACATGGGAAACAAAAACCCAGGGGAAGAGTACACAATGGGGGTGAGATACTGACAACAGTAAAAATGGAAAAGGACCTGGGGATAATTATATCAGATGACCTAAAAGTGGACAAGCAATGTTAGAAGGCAGTAAGGAAGGCTGGGGGGATACTGGGATGCATAGGAGGAGGCATCAATAGTAGAAAACAGGAAGTTGTTTTCCCTCTGTACAGACAGTTGGTGAGACCCCATCTGGAGTACTGTGTGCAGTTCTGGAGACCCCATCTCGGCAAAGACATAGACAGAGTGGAGGCTGTCCAGAGGAGGGCGACCAAAATAGTGCAGGGTCTGCACCAGAAGACATACGAAGAAAGACTAAAGGAGCTTAATATGTATACCCTTGAGGAAAGAAGGGAGAGGGGGACATGATAGAAACTTTCAAGTACCTCAAGGGAATCAACAAAGTCCAAGAGGGTAGCATCTTTCAGAAAAAGAGATGTGCAAGAACAAGGGGGCACAATTTGAAGATAGAGGGAGGAGGCTCAGAGGTAATGTGAGGAAGTATTTTTTCACAGAGAGGGTTGTGGATGATTGAACACCCTCCTGAGGAGGTCGTGGAGTCAAGAACAGTGGGGGAATTCAAGAATGCATGGGACAGACATAAGGCAGTCCTAGTAGGGGGTAGGAGGAAGTAAGCTGTTGGTTAACTAGGATCTGCAGCTTATCTGTTAGGTAGGAAAATGGGCAGACTAGGTGGGCCAAGCAGTCCTTATCTGCCGTCAAATTCTATGTTTCTATGTTTCTATATTATTTAGTGTTTTATTCAGGAATGAGGAGTTGAAATAATCAGACTTAGCCAGTCTAGTAGCTTTAGTACATGAATTGTGTAGCATTCTGTACTTGCCATAGTCATTTAGATGTTTAGTAGATTTGTGTTTTCTCCAGGCCAGATCATGCTCCCTGAAGCAGGCCAGTAGTTCGGGGGTGATCCAGGGAAGGTGAAGACCATGGACTCGGGCCCGTCTGAAAGGAGCAAAGACATTCCAGGTGGCAATGAATTAATCCTTAAAATAGTCAAGTGCTTTGTCAACAAAAATGGCAGTGGAGTGGGGGGCCCAGTTGGTTGAAGCGAGTGCAGAGCTGACTGAGGTAAGGTCTAAGGATTTAAAGAACCAGAGCTGTATGGATTTGGGGGTTGGGGCGATGAACCTTACGTACAATGAAAATGGGGTTGTGGTCACTAAGGGTATCGTGGAGGAGACCAGATTTAATGATGTGATGTGGGTGGGTTGTGAGTGCCCAGCCAAGCAGGGTGTGATTTTGTGTTTTGGGATTAGGGCTTGTGGGCTCAAGTATAAATTGAGTGAGGTTTAGAGCAGCGACATCATTGCGTAGCTTGTTTAACTTGGGAGACAACCAATTTAGATTCATGTCACCCATTATGAAAAGTTCACCAGATTGTGAGAGGGAGGTGATATTTGCAAAGAGTTCAGTTGTGACCAAGGGTTGAATGCTTGAGCGGCAATAGATGCCAGCCATAAAGATTGGGATTGAGAGAGGAAGGGCAATGCAGGTGACAAGGGCTTCATAGGTAGCTGGGATGGATGTAGATAGGGTGGTAGTAAACTGCAGTGAGGACAGGATATACATGGCCACTCACCCTCCATGACCCAATTGATCTTGTCTGGAGATGGAATACCCAGGGATAGCAATGGCACTGTCAGGGGTGCTTTTTTTGAGCCATGTCTTGGTAATAATTAGGATGTCAGGGGTGTGTGAAATCATAAGAGTTTGTAGGAGGTCAATGTTAGGTAGCAGGCTGCGGATGTTCAGGTGGAGGAGCTTCACCCCGTAAGGGAGGATTGTAGTGGGAGTGAGGTTTGGAGACATTTTATTTGGGTAAGGAGCCAGGGTAGGAGAAGAAATAGGGCCAGGATTTGGGTGGATGTTCCCTGATGAAAGAAGGAGGAGGGCAAGGATGAAATAGTGAAGTTTAGGACTTTTGTTATTGGAGAAGGATATACGTGAGGAAGTGGAAGAGGGGTGGAGAGAAGGAAATAAGGAAATGAAGAAAGGCAAAGTGACTAGGAAGGGAAAACAGAGATGCTGGAGGATAGTAGGGAAAGTGGGGCCTGCTTACAAGAGGAGCTCTAGGGGTAATTGACAGAATGAAGGAGGTATCTGGAAGGGAAGGGGTGGGAGAAGTGGTACTAGGTGTAGAGGGAGAGACTGGGATGGGGTAAGAACCAGGAAGGGTGCGAATAGGAGGGAGATGAAAACCATTCTGGGTAGGGTAGTAGAGGCTTTGTATAGGCTTACAGATTCAGATCACACCACTGAATGCATTTGGAGCAGGCATGCCGGAAACGGCAGTTGGGCTAAGAGCAGTAAGCCCTGCTGAAACCCCAACAGCATTTTTGAGATGTGCTGGCTGACTCACTCCAGTCCCCTGCTGTATCCCCTGGCACTGTCATGGTCTTGAACCAGATATCCAACTGCCGAGTATCCCAACGGATATCACCGTCTGTTGCCATATGGGTTCTAAACATCTCGATGTGCTGGATCCAGTTTGTGCCTCCCCTCATCTTGTTGGCGCTGCGAATAATCAGAAAATAAGTCAGCAGCAGCCTTGCCAACTGTGGCCTCTTTTCCTGTACTATAGTGTTGTATTGGGTAAAACCCACCATCCATGCATCCCACATTTTCTCTTTTGTGGCCTTGTCCCCCTCCTTCTTACCCAACAGCATTACAGCCATGGCCATATCCTCCTCCCCAAAACTCTCCCTTTCCTTGTGCCTTTTCAAGCTCTCCTTGGTCGCTAAAGAAAACATGTCAATGTAATCCCCCCCCCGCAGATGTTTTCCTTTGTTGCCAGGGGGATGTGGTTCCCTAGGTGCACCCGTGGGGTGCCTATGTCCCAACTGTTCTGCCCTGTCCCTTCCGAGGCAGTCAGCTCAGTCTGCGTAACCCTTCCTCTCCCTTTCTTGATGTCCCCTAGCATCTTCTCTAGTTGTGCCACTCCATTATCCCCCATTTCTTCCAGCATCTGTTCTACATATTCTCTTATGCTACCTTCAATTGTGTTGTCCACTGCACTTGATCAGGAGGGGCCTGGAACTTTGGGCGTGTGTGCGGTCCCTGTCAAGGTCCTGTTGGGCGGAGGAGTGGTCTGTAGAGGAACACCCAAATCCCCTCCCATTTCTGGAGGCAGAGCTGGTGGGGCTGCTGGAGGCAGCGGGTTCAAGAGGCTATTGAGGTGAAGGGACAGCTGGGGGCAGGATTGGGTTGAAAGGGACAGCAGGCCATGGGCCATCCAAGCTTTCTGAAGCTGGCTCACAGGGTGCCATCTGTTTAACCCCTCACCCACCCCTCTCCCTGCCCCAGCCACACCCCCATCCTTCCTCTTTCTCCCCCGCCTCCCAGACTCTGGGTCCCTCTGCCCCTCCTCCATGGCATCCAAGAGTTTCTTAGCCTGCTCCCTTATTGGAGCCCACTGCCTCATGGCTTCCTCCCTAGTCATCTTCTTTTGAGGAGCCATTGCCTACTACACAAGAACCCGAAGAATAGCCTGGAAGAAAATTGATCATTCATTGTTTTGTTTTGGTTTTTTTGGAAAACTGATAACTTGGATATGATCATACTCTAACTGCAAGATATTCACTCATATCAGGCATGTTATGCATTTTGGGTTGTATGAGTTCAGAACAGAACATATAAGAGTGAATGACAGCTGCATCCCTTCCTTGTGCACATTCCTGTTCACCGAAAGGGGGCTGTTGCAGTGTGGTTAGTTTGACGCTAAACTAGACCAGATGCAGAAATCCAGTATAATGGTTATAGTTATGACATTTTAGAAATGAGGCCTGTAAGACCAAACACCAAGTGGCTGCTCAGCCTATGTGAGTGACACTTGGAGCTAGACCCCACCAAGCAGGAAACATGCCCAGTAAATCCTGTTTCCACAGCCCATGTACAGCCTGCAACTGTATATACTTCACTATTATCAAGATATGGTTGTAAATAATTATGTTTCTTTTATGGGAGGGATGGGGGGACAGAGGTTTGAGGATCAGCTGTAAACCAGCAGTGAATTGATCTGGAAAGGGAAGAAACATTGTTTAAACCGGGAAAAAAGGCACACTATGTCGAAGCTTGTTTCCAGGTGTGACCTGGTTGCACAAGGGAGTTAAGTGACTTGCTCAGAGGTGCACAGTATGCAAGTGGGGGCTGTGGGATTCAAACCCAGGTTTCCAGGTTTGTAGCTCTGAGCCCAAAACCTCTGTGCCATGCTGCCTCCAAAGGGAGCCAAACCACTGTAGCCTGGACCCTGCTTGCTATGTGAAAACACTGTGGCTATGCTGCTAAAATTCTGCTGGCTTGACACACAACATTTTCCCACTAAATCAACTGGTCATTCGTTACCCTTTCGGAGCCTTTAAAGAAATGGGGACCTCATCCCTGTAACGTGGCAGGCTGCCTGAATCAAAATGGCCCCCTGACCTCGCGGCATCCCCAAGATGGCACCTCCGGTACCTCTGCTGGATGCCAGCCCTGCTTAAGAAACTCGTCTGTCATTGCCCTATGACCCCCATTCAGTGACCTAATAAGCATTTATTTTAACGTGTTTTTTTTATTTTTTTTTTTTGATCAAGAATCCAGTTGCAGCCAAACAGTCCCAGCCTACCAGAACCTCCCACCGGTTACTACTCTCCGGGGATATGGGCGGGAGGATCACCAAACCTTTAGGTGGCTACATCCCACCTCCGTATTGCATTGTTACCTGGCGGTTATTTTTGGTTTTATTTTAAACTCACACCCTCCCACCATGGAGCCCTTACCATGTGCCTCTCAAGAGTCCCTCTGCGCTGGCCAGCCCCTGCGCTCACTCTTATCTGTTCTTCCAATCTGGAACTGCTGACCACCGTCTTCCCCTCTGTCGCCCACTAACTCCTCGGTTCTGATGCACGGAAGTACTTGATGGAAAACCACTGCAACAATCATGCCAACCTGCAAAAAAGTGAGTGAGCTCCTGAGCCACTAAAACAGGTGAAGACGGTGATCCCCCGAATCCCACCGCTTGGACAACTCACAAAGCGCAGAGGCTGAGCTCAGTCTCTGAGGAATAACCAAATACCAATGCAATACAAAAAAAGGCACCAAAACTTACAGTCGACTGAAAGTGCTGGTAAAATCAGGCTGGAGCTCTGAGTGTAAACCGAAAGCATCCAGCAAGAAACCAGGAAGAAAAGAGGGCATGCTGAGTTGAGTGCCTCCTTTTATTGCCCTTGCTCACCCTTTCTCTCTCTCTCTCTCTCTTTCCTTGACCAATCTTTAGTGCACTCTACCTTTGGGCACACCCCTGCCCATACTTGTCTGTCACTTGCTCCACCTCTTACCCCTCCACTGATCTCAGTCTTTTAGTCTCCACCCCCCCCCTTGTCCCAGGTTAATCTGGCTGCACAGCACCATGGGTGGGCTGCCAGGGACAGATAGCCTTGCCCTTTTAAGAGGGCAAGACCCCATAGCAGGGACTTCTAACAATGATAGACAAACCCAAGGGAGTATCCCTGAAACAGCAAAAACAACAAAACAAACAACAGTATGTAGAACCTGCTATCAGTATCAAGCTAAAGAATAGCAATACTGCTCAAAGTATAGACTCCCCCAGCCCCAGGCAACCCATCTTGTGCAGTAGCCTCCTGTGTGGCACCAAGTCAAATGCTTTTTTGAAATCAATGTAGGCCACGTCCACCGAGTCTCCCTGATCTACCACCTTGGTGACCCAGTTAAAGAACTCTGTCAAGTTCATTTGACAGGTTCTGCCCTCGGTGAACCCATGCTGCCTTGGATCCCGAAGGCCGTTTTCCTCCATGTAGTTGTTGATTCTCTTTTTGAGAAGTTTCTCCATGTGCTTGCCAACCACAGATGTCAAGTTCACTGGCCTGTAGTTGCCCACCTCTCCCCCACTGTGCTGTGGTACTACATCCACACATTTCCAATCATTAGGTACCACCCCCGATCTTAAGGAGTTATTGAATAGGGTGATTAAGGAAGCAGCCAGTACATCCCTCAGTTCCCTCAAAACTCTTGGATGCACCCTATCTGGACCTATGGATTTGTCCACCTTCAAGTCCTTAAGCTCCCTCAGGATCTCCTCTTCCCAAAAGGGACTCACATCTACCCCTTCCCCTGCAAAGTCTGCCATCCTAGAGCTACTCCCCTTCCATTCCTCTTCCCTCATTTTGTTTTTTTAAACCCGTCTTTATTCAAATTTCAAATAAAAGACAGACAAACAGATACCTGGCCAAGCCAGGGTACACAGTCCCAAACTGACTGAGTAAACTATATACAGCCCACATATGTACATACACAGCAGGTGAAACCACCTCGAACAAAAATAAAGCTCCAAAATCAGCGATACACTAAAATAGTGGATTTGTAGATATATTTTCTCTACCCCTGGATAGCTCAGATCCCCTTACACCTGCGACCTTGTGAACAATGTCAGATCACCAGCTCCTATAAGGAGCCTTTCTCCCACAAGGTGGCCTCCTGCTGTGCACCCTGGAAAGAGAGAGGGTCCCCAACCCCCCTACCAACCAAGCAGACCAATACCATCATGTTGTTGCCCTAGCATATGAGCCTTGTACATTGCAGCCTCCGCTGCCCAGATAATCATTTAAACCAGAATAATGCCATAGACAATGGATTCACACTCCAGTATGATTTCCTTTTGTTAATCACAATCTGACAGACAGGCCTGTGTTTGAGCATTGGTGCCCTGCTGCGAATAAATCGCATCTAACGTTGCCCATCTTTTAGCATATAGCTCCTTTCTCCCCTCAGAATATAAATGCCTCTTTATCCTAGCCAAAACCCCCATTAAATCTCTCACCCACTGATCATAAGCATAAACATGATCATCCTTCCAATGTTTTACTAAAAAAGTTTTAACTACCGCCGCCATCAAAGAGAGGTGGTATTTAGGTATAACACCCGAGATTTGGGAAAAATCACCCAAGACACATATCTCTGGTGTTATAAATTCCGAATAGTCCAGCATTGGGTCCACATGCCATTTAATGTCACCCCATAGAGGCGATATTTTACTACATCCCCACATCACATGCAGGAGATTACCTAATCCCCTCTCGCATCTAAAACACAGGTCTGTCTGTCTCAGGCTTCTATCACATAGTTTCACAGGGGTAAAATAAGTATTAGAGACAATAAAAAAATGCATACTGTTATACTTGGGTATCACAATATACTTGCTGTTTTTCGAGATATTATCCCAAGCAAGGTTCCTAGGGGCCATCGCTTTATCCCAATACGAGATTCTTATTGGAGAGCTTGGGCTAAGGAAATCCAGGAGGACTTTATATATTTGTGAAAGGGAGTTAGATCTCGGATCAACTTCCTTTAGTTTCTCCCATGAGAAGGAGTTGTCCATAAAACCCCCGGACCCCTACATCACCCCTTCCAGCATTCGTGTAAATTGTGACCTTTGATAAAAAGACATTCCGTCACATCGTGATGGAAGGACCACACAGTTACCCTGAATAACATCCCTAAGCTTCAAACCCAATATCTGAGTAGCCCACCGTGAACTAATTACCCGACCCCCAATTACCAAATTAGGGTTACCTAGTTCAGGCTGGTCTCTAGCATTCCTTTGCTTCTCTTTCTGTACCAGAGTAAGAAATGACCGCCAGGCTTCTGCCGTTTTCACAATTGGGTTCCCGTACCCTGTTTTAAAAAAACTTTTTCCCAGTCTGGCATACAACAATGATTCTGGAGTAAGGCCAGAATCCTTTAACATTTGCTTATCTATTTGTAGTCAGATTGGAGTATAACTCTCCCTGTCAATATTTTCAACCCATCGAACCATAAGGCCCAGCTGACCCGCCACATAATATATATGAAGATTAGGCAACTTGATCCCTCCCTCTGTATGTGGTAAACGCAAAACGTTATGTTTTATCCTAGGAGGTTTAGCATTCCATAAAAATTCTGAAATTAGCTTCCTACTTATACTAAACCATTTATTAGGAATACTATATGGGGCTAGATAAACCAGGTATAACAGTCTAGGTAATATATTTGTCTTGATAAGGCCCAATTTTGCCATAAAATTCAAAGGTAGCTTATTCCATCTTAATATATCCCCTTTAACTGCTGAAATAATCCCCCCCATATTTGTTTCTGCCCCTACCTCCAGATTCGCTGTAATCCAAATACCTAAATACTTAATTTTATCTGTCATCCATTGTAATTGGAGTGGTGCAAAATCTGCCCTGTAGACATACGGTGTCAGAGGGAGGATTTGTGTCTTCATCAAATTTAGCTTATAATTAGAAACCTTAGAGAATTGCCCTATTAATTGTCTTATTCTCTCAAAACTGGATGCTGGGTTTTGTAGGTGGAGAAGTAAGTCGTCGGCAAAGACTGAGAATTTTAACTCCATCCCCACTATCCTAATCCCCTTGATATGTACATCCCTATTAATAGCTCTCAGGAGGGGTTCTAAGTAAATGTTAAATAATATCGGTGAGAGAGGGCATCCTTGACGAGTCCCATTCTCCAGCTGAAATTCACGCGAGACGTAGCCATTACATAATACCCTAGCGCAGCATATAGATTCTTAATACCCCTAAGAAGACCCTCCGGGAATCCCATCTTCTCCATTGTAGCAAAGAGAAAAGGATGGGAGACCCGATCAAAGGCCTTTTCCACATCTAGAGATATCAAGGCTAAAGGTAATTGAGAATCAGGCGCATAATTTAGTATATGATGTAATTTCCTTAGAACATCATGTGCTCCCCTCCCCGGCATAAATCCCACTTGTTCTTGACTAATTAAACTGGGAACAATGAGCAAAATTCTATTTGCCAAGATTCTTGTAAGGATCTTAATGTCTTGGTTCATTAAAGCTATTGGCCTGTAATTGCCTGGTACATCCCTGGGCTTGTCTGGCTTAGGAATTAGTGTAATATATGCCTGGTACAAAGGAGGATGAGAAACCCCTTCCTGCATTATAGTACTAAAAAATTCCTGGAGCAAAGGAAGTATAGTCTGGATATGTGCCTGATAGAATTTGGCAGTAAGGCCATCCGGCCCTGGTGATTTACCTGTGGGAAGAGATTGCACCACTCCAATAATCTCAGATGACCTTATTGGAGCTTCTAACTCCCTAGCCTGCATTGGGTCCAGGACTGGTAAGGGAATCCCCTCTAAGAAATTCTTGATTTCCTTCTCCTCAGCCAAATCTCTAGCCTCGTATATTTCTTTGAAATATGACGCAAAAGCGTCCGCCATCTCCTGGGGATCCGTTAAAAGCTTCCCTTCATGCTGAATAGATGTAAACATTCTACTTGCTTCCCAATCCTTAACTCTTGCTGCCAGGAGATGCCTAGGGACATCTCCCTGCAGCAAGAATTTATTGTTAATTTGTTCAAACCAAAATCTACTTTTCCATAGACAATATCTGCCAATTCCCCTCTCAGACTTTTAAGTTCTTTATCAATTTCCCCAGAAGACCCTTCCAGTGGCGTCAGCGAGTTGATTGCCCCCAAGATGAATTCCTCTTTAGCCCTTCTCCACCTATGTCTTTGCACTGCAATGCCCTGTGCTACCCCCACATATAGCACCTTACAAGTTGGCCAGGCCAGCTTTTTATTTTGCAACGTGGGTATTTGTAGCCTTATAATCTCAAGTAGTGCCTCTTCCAACCTCTCCCGCACTGTGGGTTCTATCAATAAGGAATCATTCAACCTCCATCGGTACAGTCGAGGAGGTGTAGGTCTTGGTTCCCACAACAACTGAATAGGGGAATGATCCGAGAAGGTTCTACCCTCTGTTGTCACATCTCTAACCTCCCTAAGTGCCTCCCTGTTTACCAGGAAAAAATCAATTCGAGATTGGCTCTTATGGGCCGCTGAGTAGAATGTCATATTACTACCCCCCATCGAGTGGATCCTAATTAGATCGACCGATGCTGCAACCTCCGGTAATCTGCTCAGGGCAATCTGAGCCTTGGTCAGAGTCCCCTTGGACAGTGGTATCCTGTCCTCCTGGTTGCTAAGATAGGTGTTCCAGTCTCCAGCCAGAATAAGAGAGTGTGATGAGAGAACAGCTATATCCCTTTCTACTGAGGCAAAGAAGTCAGGGTCAGAGGGAGTTGGGCCATATATAGAAGCAACTGAAATTGCTTTACCAGACAATGTACCCGATAGATAGATCCCTCTGCTATCCTCCCTTGCAAACACTTGCACTACCTCATATGGGCAGGTTTTCTTTATTAGAATCACCACACCCCCTGAAGCTCTATCCCTACCTACCCCAAAGGCTTATCCCACCCATAGTCTCCTGAGATCACTCAGTTCCTCTGTCAGTAAATGCGTCTCCTGTAAAGCAGCAATGTGAGCCCCCATTTGCTCAATATGTCGCAGAATTACTATTCTTTTACGTCTACTCCTGAGTCCCTTAACATTCCAGGAAATTATTTTAACACATGTCATAAATAAACATCAGAATTATTTTAAATAGGCCAAAACACTGTACCCTTTCAAGGTCTGCATCCTTGCTACTCTCTAAATTGGACTCTCTCTCATTCCAGCTCCCGATAACCCTCCCCCGCCCCCAATCCTTAGATCGTCCACCTTCCAAATATCGAGTCATGGATGAACCCATTCCTGTACTACCCCCCCAGCCCCATCCCCTTGCAAAGCAACTCCAGGACCTAGCCCGTAACCCCGAAAGAAACTGATGCATAAGGACCATTCTTCCCCCTATGTCATTCTACCTTCCTTTCCCAGGGCTCACCTCCCCTACACTACTGCTTTCCCACACGAGTCAGGAATTGCCCTTAGTTTCTATTTAAGTAACGTTAGTTAACATCTTCCAAACTCCCACTTGTTAAGAAAGTATCAAACCTAAGCAACACTCTCATTGCCATCTCCTACACCCCAAGGAGATCCCTCATACTTTCTGGGAGCTACCAGCGGACTTTGGGCCTTAGTCCCTCTAAATATATACCCCCCATAGCTCTGCCCCAATAATTTGCAGGGAGATATCATATACCACACCTCACATAAATTCGCAGTACTAATCAACACAGATTGGAAAAAGTGCCCTCTGGCGGCGCTTATATCAACTGCCTGCCTCATATAACTTTATATACCTTCCACCGACCCCATATTACAACTTCATCGGGGCATCCCAATCTCAGGGAAACTATGTCTACACCCGAACATCACAGATAAAAGGGCTCTTATGCTCTTTACCCGCCGGGGCCCCAGGCTGCAAAAACAGCTGCCGCCTATGTCCGTGCTCACATAGCGAGTCCCATTCCAACCCACCTCTTCCCAATACCGATAAGTTTACCAACCCCTATAGCCCCCCACTTCATGGGATGTGCTTGTCTGTCATCCCACTAGAGCATTGCCCCCCTCCAAAATACCTGTGATGTCTACCTTCACTCCCTTTTCACATACATTTCTATCTTGCCCTCCACGGGGAGGGTCCCCTTTAAAGGCCAAGCAATGTTCGTCCCCTCGGATCGCTTCCACCTCCAATGCCCTGTTACCTTACCCCATCTCCCTGGATAATTATTTAGCATCTGCCCCATTCATCCCTGATAACAATGAGTTGGAGTCCCGGTTTCCCCATCCCAGAAATGGCCCTCTATACCCCATAACCTTGGAATGCCCCTCAGATCCAACATGTATAACAGTGCACAATTAAACCAGATAACAATATGAACTTTGAAATTTCTTTTGATTTTCCTAAGTCCCAGTCTTTCAGAGTAACACAACCCTCTTCTTCTCAGGGCCAGTTCAGGTCGGTGACTTGAATAACTTGGGGAGCTCGAACCGCAGCCCCTCTAAGGCGTCTTTTGCTGTTAGAAACCTCTTCTCCCCAGCTTTGAAGTCGTACCACCAGTATTGCAGGGTACTGCAAGCGGAACTTAATTCCTGCAAGATATAGCTTCTTCTTGATTTCCACGTATTCCTTCTGCTTCTCTCTAACCGTGGGTGTTTGATCCTGAAACAACCAGAGAGAAGCCCCGTTCCATTGCAAGGACTTCTTCTGTCTAGCGGTGAATAGCACATGGGACTTTTCTTTATAGTTGAGAAAGCGCATAATTATCACCCGAGGCCTTGCCCCCAGCAGTGGCATCTCCCTTAGTGCCCTATGGGCTCTTTCCAAGTTACACGCTTCCCCAAATGGAGTAGGGCCCAGCAGCTTAAGCAACAAGTCCTGCATGAAGGAAACACAGTCTGGCCCTTCAGCCCTCCCTGGTAGCCCTGCTATTATCAAGTTGTTTCTCCGACCTCTCGATTCTCGATCCTCCATTCTCTCTTCTAGTAGTTTCTTGACCTGTTTTCTGACCATCACCAGCTCCTGCTCCATCACGGACACCTTCCTCTCCTGCAAGGAAATCCAGGCCTCTGCATCCCCCATTCTCTGTGCAAGTGAGTGTAGCACCAGTTTTACTGCTGCGAAATCAATCACTAGCCCCTGCAGCATTGCTTTAATTTCCTGTATATCGTCAGTAGTCGAACTTGCACCCCCTTCCTTTCCTAGCTCATCCTCCTTTTCATTTGAAGTGGGAGAATGGGGCTTCAGTCTCTTGGTAGCTGGGGTTCTCCCCACTAGGGGCTCCGTGGCTTCAGCTTCCATCTCAGTGCTGTGGCGCGGCCTGGTGTTACAGCCAAACACTCGCTGTTCGTACAGTCGCCTCGCTTCCTTTTCTCTCAAACTTTCAGCAATATCCTCGAAAAACACACCCACAGCACTTCTCAAGCCTTTTCAAAGTGTTCTTAGTCAAATTAGGCCAGTCTAGGAGATTTAATTTTCTATTATTTATTGTGGGGCCTCAGAGCAGCACAGGAGACGTCTATACCGATTCAGCTCATCATGTGATCTCCCATTCCTCTTCCCTCATGAAGAAGTAGCTATTCAGCAGCTCAGCCTTCTCCTAGTCCCCCCACCTCTCCCCACCCCGTTTTTCAGACTGGTTATCCCTCTTTATTTTCCTCCTTTCACCTATACACCAAAAGGTTTTGTCCCCCTTTTTGACTGCCTTGGCAATGTTCTCCTCTGTCCTTGCCTTTGTTCACCTGACCTCGCTTCCCATCTCCCTCTGCCTTACCTGATATTCTTCCCAAGCCTCCTCCCCCTGTGTAGTTTTAAACCTCCTTAAGGCTCTCCTCTTAGCTTCTGTGCTTTCTACCACTTCCCTGCTGAACCACGGTGGTTTCCTTTTCCTCCTATTTTTGCTCACCCTCCTCGCACAGAGGTTTGTGCCCCCTTTATTGAGTACCACATATCCTCCATCCCCCCACAATTCCCCACTCCTTCCAGTACCTGTCAAGCATATTCCCCCATCTTATTAAAATGCATTCATCTGAAGTTGAGCACCTTCACCTTGGTCCAATTTATGGTGACCAACGTGCATACCATGAACCACATGGTACCGTGGTCGCTTGTACCAAAGTTGTCCCCACAGATACTTCCCCCACATTGTCCCCATTTGTTAGCACCAAATCTAACACTGCCCCATCCCTTGTTTGCTCCCTGATCATCTTTCTGAGTAAGGCAACTTGAAGAGAGTCCAGAATTGCCCTGCTTCTAGGTGATGCTGCTGACAGAGTGTCCCATTCCACATCCGGCAGGCTGAGGTCCCCTATCAGCAACACCTCTCCCCTCATTGCCATCCTTAGAATCTCTTCTGTCATCTGGTTGTCCACCTTTTTTTGCTGCCCTGGTGGCCTGTAGATCACTCTGGTGTGCACCACTTCTCCCCTCCCTGTGGTCAATGTGACCCATAAAGCCTCTGTGTCCCCACACCTGCCCTGTATCTCTGTTGCCCGAATCCCTCCCCATGTAAAGCTCCACTCCCCCATCCTTCTGACCCTATCTCTCCTGAACAGCGTATACCCTGGTATGTTCATTTCCCAATCCTGCCCTCCATGGCACCAAGACTCCAGAATTCCCACCAGATCTAAGTCTGCTTCAACCATGACTGCTGCCAGGTCCAGGACCATGTTGCCCATGCTCCTGACATTTGTGCACATGGCCTTCCACACTCCAGACACCCTGGTGCCCTCCCCTGTCCTAACACTTCTCACCATACTGGCCCTCCCCCCTGTAGCCCCAACTAGGCTTCTTGTTTTCTGAGGGGGGGCCAGATGCCCCCATGTCTGCCAAGCTATTTTTGGGATTAGCTTGCATCATCCCCCCAACTCAGTTTAAACTGAAGTACTTTTCAATGAACTCCTCCAGTTTCCACTTCAGCACGCACATCCTTCCCCTCCCTGTTTAAGTGTAGCATATCCAGGGCAAATAGGTTTTCTTCTTGCCAAGTGGTCCCCAATCCCCCACCAAACCAAATCTTTTCCCAACACACCAACCAGAAGGCCAGCTATTAAACTCCTTTATCCACTGCTTCCTCTCTGAGCTAGCTCTCAGAACAGGCAACACCTCAAAGAACACCACTGTTCTAAATCTCAGGCTGCTGTAGAACCTTGCTAATACTTCAGACCTTGCCTGCACCTCCATCAAACTGTGCCCTGCAAAATCATTTGTTTCCAAGTGGAACACCAGGTAGGGTTCTCTCATTTTGCAGCTTCCCCCAGCAGGGGATGTGATGAAGCACCTCAGCTGCTATCATGCCTGGCAAACATCTAACCCAGATCTTGCCCCCTTCCCCACCCAGCTAATGCCTCTAACAGTGGGGTCCCTGACAATCAGGACCTTGTCCTCCACCTTCTTGAACTGAATCCACAGCCTGCTGGCTCTCCTGCTGCCCCCTCCATGTTATCCTTCCTACATCCTATCCCTCCCTCCCTCCTCTGTGCCGCTACCCCTGTCTTGATCTCCCTCTTCTTTGCCCCTGCAGTCTGTCCTCTCCAGGGGCTAACCCCTGGACTCATCCTTGTATCCCCACTGTCCCCTGGCCCTATGTTTCCCTCCCTCCATCCTCATAAACCCACTTTCTGTTGCTGGCACTTATGCCTGCCCCCCGTGCCTTGCTGCTAACTCTGTTACCTGCCTTTGTCTTGCCCACTCCTGTCTTGTGATTGGGTTTCTCAACTCCTCTTCCCCACGTCCTTTGCTTCTGAGGCCCTTTTAGCACTGGTGAGATTCATCAATGGGATCCCAGATGCATTACCCTCCTGTTTTGGCCCCCCTCTTTATCCCTGCCCATTGTACTCTCTGCACTTTTGATACCTTTCTGGCCCCCACTGCCCTGCTTGCTTCTAGGCAAGCCTGACTCTTGGGTACCACTCTCCTTGCACTCCTGGACCCACTCCCTGAGCTTTCTCTGACTCTTAAAGCCCTTTCCTGGCCACTGCTTCCCTGGGGCGACTTCCTCCATGTGTACCCCTGACCGAGATCTTCGGCTGCCGATGCCCCATTCTGAGTGCTGCTGTCCTGAGGTAACTTCCTCCTTGTGCTCTTCTCCACCTGTTTACTGTCTGCCAAGGCCCCATTGCCCCCTCCGGGGGGGGCAGGACCTCTGTTTCCCCCTCTCCCTGGGGCATTACCAGTCCCTCCCAATTTTGTCTTTCTTGATTCCCCTTTGCACAAACTTCCTCTCTCCCATCCTCATCCTGTATCTGTAGTTCTGCAAACCTATTTTTGTGCACAATACCCCCAGCTGCCCTTCTCCTACAGGGGCTCATCCCACCTTTTGCCCCGTGATGTTGCTCTGAATTCCCTTGTCCCCACTATCTTCCATCCCTTTTTCTCCAGTGTCTTCCTTGAGCTTGCCGTAGGTCCATCCCCCGCCATGCCCCTACTCCTCCACCCAGCCTTCCCTTCCATTCCACCACAACCTGCTGTCCCCAACCTACTCTTGCCTTTCCCTGTGCTGCCCACTAACCCCGGGCCCCCAGTTCCCTCAAACTGATGTTCACCACCATCTTTATTTCTCCCTCGACCCCCATTAATATCCCTCCAGTCATTGTCAGAGCCCCTACACCCCTCTGGTGTATCTAGCAGTGTCAGTGGTTCAGCAAGTAACACAGTCACCTTTGAGGCTGGGAGATCAGAAGGCTGCGGGTTCTAGTCCCTCACCAGGCACTTTGTTAATATCTTAAAACTGACACTGCAGTGCAACATGAGGGGGGTGCTGCACTCCTGAGGTGCTATCTTTTGATGAGATGTTAAACCGAGGTCCCATCTGCCTATTTTGGTGGTAGTTCGGGTGGATGTTAAAGATCCCATGGCACTTCTCAAAAAGAGTAGGGGTTTTTATTAAAGAAAGAAAAAAATCATACAAACAATAACAGGTGCAGCAAAAAAAAAAAGGAAAACCATACAATCATTTTAAACATGTCAAGGAAAAAGGAAAGAAAAACCTAGCTCATCAGCTTACAACATTGACTCACCATATTACAGTAGAAAGCTTAAACCTAGAACCTTTATTATGTCTAGAATACCTTTACACTGTACAGGTGTTTATATCCTCAACAATGAATACTGACTGCTGACTATTGGTCCTTATCAGGTCACTGGTGCATCAGAGTCAGTAATCCAGAGCATGTTGTGCCAATTAGCTCTGACAACATTGTGGGGAAGCATTTTAACATCTGTGAAAAATATAAGAGTAAGTTCATTCTCAATCTTTCGTAACAGCTCTCAATGCTCTATTTGCTTCTGTTGTAGGGTAAACAATGATCTTGTGTTCCAAATGAAACATTTAATAACTACTAACACAACATACAGTGTACTCTTATTCCACTGTAAGGCCTGACCACTATAATGACCATACATTAAAGCCTCATAAGTCATGGAACCCAACCATGGTGCATTCCACTCTGTGGACAGTAGTGCCCAAAACCCCTGCATATAGGAATAGGTGAAAAACAAGTGTGGTATTGTTTCCAGTGTAGTAACACATTGTGGCCTACTACAATACTGTTCCTGTGGCCCGCTTATGTTTGTGATCGGACTTGACGTTGATCTTTATCATGACAACTAAGCTAGTGAATATTATGCCTTTTCTCTGGAATTCTAGTCTCTGTAACTAAAGATTCTAAGGAGGAAACATACTGTGGAGGACATCTCGGGAATATAACATGGTCTTGAAAAAAGTCTCTTGTATTACTTTATAAATATCTTTCCCTGGTTTAATAGTGACTTGTGTACTGATAATTTGCCACCGCTTAAGTTTCAAAAACACTTCTCTAAGGTAGTCTGGTACAGCTGTTGATTTCTTTAATACTCGGAGCTGCCAATTTTACCACTGGGTAAACCAAGTTACACAAGTTGCCAATAAGAGGGGTTCCCACTTTTGTCCTGCAAATACTAATAGGGACTTAATATTGGTACTGTATATAAGAAAACAGTAAAATAAAAGGTGATCGGATTAATCATACCCAACCCTCCCTACTTAATTCCTAAATAGGTCACATTCCTCTTTATGGGGTTCAACCTGCTCCCCCAGATGGCCTGAAAAAAATACTTAATACAGTTGTTTCTAACTGTTTTGGCAGTGGATAAACATGGCTAACATATAAAAAAAATTGGTAATAAATAGTTTTAACTAAATATACTCTCTTCTGCTTACTGTGCTTCCACTTATTCCAACCAGTAACTAATTGTTGCTCTTGGACCAATTTCGGTTCCCAGTTGGTTAAATCATCATGTTCTGCACCATAACAAATACCCAGAATATTAATTGGGTGCCTTACAACAGGTGGATCAGCAGCCCCCAATTGTTTAGCCACACACTTAGTCTTATTCAAGTGAAACCCTGCATAAGTGCTATATAGAAACATAGAAGTTGACAGCAGATAAGGACTGCAAGGCCCATTCAGTCTGCCCATTTCTTTTTCTACCTTATAAATATTCCATCAGCCTTTGCTCTGTCAATGGCCTATCTATACATACTCATCTGTATTGCTCCCTTATGCCTATCCCATGCCTGTTTGAAGCCCTGCACTGTATTCATATTCACCACTTCCTGAGGTAGGTCGTTCCACGCATCCATCACCCTTTCTGTGAAAAAGAACTTCTTCACATTACCCCTTAATCGGCCTCCCTCTAATCTCATGCTGTGTCCTCTTGTCCTGCTATTTTTCTTATATTGAAACATGTTAGACCCTTTCACCTTGTTTTTTTTTTTTTTTTTTTTTTTTTATCATATAAGATTTTATTGAATTTTTAATTTACAAAAGCCATGAAAAAAAGGCGTCAGTGTGCCAGGCATAGATCTGCTCCACTACATAAATACAACATTGGTGAACAATACCTATAAGACATATACAGTAGCAATATAACACAGTAAGTATTAAGGAGAGATAACAGTGCTACAGTTAGTGTTCTTCACATTCTGGGAAGTCTAATTCTGTAGAAGAGCAATCATAAATTATTCTTAATATGCCATGCGCAATACAGTTAATCCCTAACAACCAATGTGCAGCAGAATCATTCACTATCTATCTATGGATCGTACGATTTGTTATAATCGGATCCCTAACATATATTATACGAAATAACCCAGAATGGGTTTCTAACAAAGAAGAAAGAGAGAAAAGGGGATAGACAATAAGGGGAGAAGATGTAGAAAGATATAGAGCAAACAGCACATAAGGACAGTACTGACCAAGCAAGTGAAGCATTCGCATTCCTCATCCCTTGGCAGGACTGGGATGGATGGGTGGGGGAATAGCTCCTATTCATGATAGCGGAGGGTTTTGTGGTGACAGGGGAGAGATCGCACAGATATGGGAATGCAAATATGTGCCCCATTTCTTGTGAAATCTGGGGAGTTGGCCTTTCCCTATTGCTGTAAGCCTCTCACAAATGGCTCACCGAGCCATGGCAGCTCCCCACTACTGGACCATGGGGGCAGATGGTTGTCTCCATTTCATTAGGATGGCCCTTTTGGCCTCCATTACAGCTGCCAGGATCCATGCCTTGAGGGGGATGTTCAAGGGGTCCAATAAAGAAACATCTCCAAGCAATAGGGAGTACTGACAGTGTAACAGCAGTTTGCCTACAATCTTTGAGCAGTCATCCAGCACCTGGATCCAGAACCCCTGAAGAACTAGGCATGTCCACATAATGTGGAGCAAGTGGGCCGGTGAAGAATGACACCTCCAGCATTTATCATGTTTCAATATCTTGATCTTATGAAGTACTGTCGGGGTCTTGTACCATCTAAGAAGGATTTTTAATTGAATCAGCTGACTCCTGGAGTCTTCGTAAGCTGTATGTGCAGTCTTCAGCCAGTTTGACCATTGTTGCGGGGACAGGGGATAATTAAGTTCCACTTCCCAGGCTGTTCGACACGCAGTGGTGGTATCTGGCTACGAGTCTCTGAGTACTTTATAGAAAATACCCACTAGGTCTTGTTGTTTCTTAGGCAGATGGAGAGTGTTCAGACAGCTCCAAGTGTCCTTGGTGGCGGGTGCAGTTAAAAGGGGGGTTAGTGCACTCCGTATCTGGAGATATCTCCAGAAATCTGGTACCTTCAACCCATAGGTGCCCCAGAGTTGCTCAAAGGACATCAATAGTTTGCAGTTTCGGGAGAAGAAGGTCTCCCATCACCCGAATACCTTTGGATGCCCACTGGATCCAGTTCAGGGGTCTACGGTCTACCATAATGAGTTTGTTATTCCATGGAAGGGGGCGTAGAAAAGTGGGGGAGATAGCCTGTGTCCAGAACCCCAGTAATTGCCATTGCCCGGCACCAAGACCTGCAGGTTTCCATCATGATGAGGGTAAGCTGATTCCCAGAAGATTTTTTGTTAGATAATAAGGAGAAATGTGAATTGTCTGGAATAAGGATCACTTCAAGGAGCGCCTACTGGGGGGGGGTAGAGTAGGGGATGAACCAGGCAGTGGCTTGAGCCATTCAAAAGGCTAAATGGTAGCCTGTGAACCATGGGAGCCCCAGCCCACCTTTGTTCCAATGGGCCCATAGTTTTGAGCACCTCCACCTTGCAGTCTTACCTTCCCATAAAAATGAAGAGATAAGTCTGTCTAGGGCATTGAATGGTCTCTGGGAGAGCAGAATTGAGAGGTTGTTTAAAAGGTAGAAGACTCTGGTGAAAATAAACATACAAATAGCCTCAACTTTGCCTTTAAGGGTTAGCCACAATTTCTTCCATCTCTGGACTTCAGCCACTAAGGTAGCCAGGAGAGGGGAGAAATTGGCGGTTTCCATGTCCTTCCAGGCTTAAGTGATAAAGACTCTGAGATAAGAAAATCCTTGCGGGGCCCAGGTAATGTCAGTACCACTAAAACAACTCCTGCCACACCTCATATTCAGCGGGGAGAGAATTGTTTTCTTCTGGTTGATTAGCGGTATGGAGAGAGAGGCAAAACCCTGCAGTATGGACAGGATCGTGGGTATGGAAAGCTCCGGGTTGGACAGCGTGAGTAACATATCGTCCACGTAGGCGTTAATCAAAAAGAATGTCTCCTTAAAGAGGGAGTCCGGTCAAAAGTACTACATTGCAGACTTAGAATCAGCCTATCCCCAATACATCTCATGCCAAAAATTAGGTTTCTATGTTACTTCATTTTTAAAGTTATGAGCTATTTTGTAACCCTGATTTCACTCCCTGTTCAAAAAAAGTAAGTTTCAGAGAAAAGCCACTGATGATGTCACAACCCGAACTCAGTCTTGTCCTCCCTAGCAGCAACTTTATAGGACCTATTTCTTCAAAGTTATCGAAACTGTAACTGTAGTATTTATTTAAAAAACCAAAAACTGACACAGAGTTGCCTACAGTGCTTGTGTTTCCAGAATGTTCAGATGCATGGTACTGTACTTTAGAATGCATCAGGAGTTGGTTTTGGATTGCAGATCTGAACAAAGGTATAGACTGTCAAAGTGGTGCACAATTTTAGAATGTTGGGGGGGACACACACATAATCTCGGCATGTGGCAGGGATGTGCCATCTCACAGTGTGGTGGACACTCAATCTCAAAATGAGACAGGGGCACACATTGAAGAATTTAGTGGGGACTGGCAATTCTGGAATATAAGTAAGGATGTACAGTACACTGTTGGAATATAGAAGCACACACCATTTTATTTTGAAACTGCTAGTCCTAGCCACATTCTGGAATTGTATACTTCCACCACATTTTAAAATAGTGCATCACATCCCCACCACAATCCAACATTGTGCATCCCAGTCATATTCCAAAATAGGGCATCCACACCACATTCCAAAGTTGTGTTTCAGTGCCACATTCTGAAACTGTCACCATCACATTCCAAAATTGTGTTATTGCTACATTCTGAAATTGTGCATTACCACCACATGCCAAAAATGCGCATCACCACCACATTCTGAAACTGAGTGTCATTGCCAAATTCTGAAACTTAGCATCACTGCTGCAGTCCAAAACTGTGCGTCACCACTGCATTCTGAATCTGTGTGCCACTGCCACATTCTGAAATTGTGCATCACCGCCACATTCCCAAGTTGTACATCACCGCCACATTCAGAAGTCATGCATCACTGCCACATTCTGAAGCCATGCACCACTGCCAGATTCTGAAGTCATGCGGCACTCTCACATTCCGAAGTCATGTGGGACCACCACATTCTGACACAGCCACATTGCCAAGCTGTGCGGCACCACTACGTTGCAAAGTCATGTGTCACCACCACATTCCAAAGCTGTGCATCACTGCCACATTCCGAAGTCATGTGGCACTGCCACATTCCGAAGTCAGGTGGCACTGCTACATTCTGAAGTCGTGCAGCATCGCCACATTCTGACACTGCCACATTCCAACACCACTACGTTCCACAGTCATGTGTCACTGCCACATTCCATAGTTGTTTGTCACTGCCACATTCCAAAGTTGTGCATCACCGCCATATTCTGAAGTCATGCATCACCACCACATTCTGAAGTTGTGTGGCACTGCCACATTCTGACACCACCACATTCTGAAGTCATACAACACTGCCACATTCTGAAGTCATGCTGCACCACCACATTCAGAAGTTGTGCAGCACCACCACATTCCGAAGTTGTGCAGCACCACCGCATTCCAAAGTCGGGCAGCACCACCACATTCCAAAGTGGTGTGGAACCACCACATTCCAAACTGGTGCAGCACTGCCACATTCTGAAGTGGTGCAGCACCTCCACATTATGAAACTACACAAGTGTTCATCAGTGCCACATTCCAAAATTATGCATCAGTGCCACATTCTGAAATTGTGTGTCAGCGCCACATTCCGAAATTGTATCTGCCTACCACATTTCAAAATTGTACCTAACTGCCACATTCTGAAATTGTACCTGCCTACTACATTCTGAAATTGTGTGTAGTCTTCCATGCTCCAGTATTGCTTGTCATTGTCACATTCTGAAAATGTGCATTCCCACAATATTCCAAAATTGCATATCCCCACCACATTCTGAAGATGAGTGTCACTGCCACATTCAAAAATTGCATGCTCAAGTTACATTCTAAAATAATACATCCGCAGCTTCCCTGCCTCATTCTAAAATTCCATGCGTCTACCAGATTCTGAAACTGCGTCACTGCCACTTTCTGAGATTTTGTGTCCATGCCACATTCTGAAATTGAATGTTGCCACCACAATCTGAAATCAAGCATACCAACTACATTTTGAAATTTTGCATCACTACACCACATGCCAAATGAATCCATCCAAGACACATTACAAAATTACATATCCCTACCACCTTACATAATTATGTGTCTCCAGCATTTAAAAATTGTGTATCTCTGCCACATTCTAAAACTATATGACACCACCACATTAAGAATTTTAGCATCCCTGTCACGTTCCAAAACTGAGTGTCCCACCTACTTTCTGAGATTGTGTAATTGCTGCATTCCACAATTGCAGTCTGGTGACATTTCAAAATCTCATTCCTGCACTGTTATAAAAATTGCACATATTCATGTCATTCTAAAGCCATGTTTGCCACTGTATTCCAACCCCCCACCCATTACATTCCTAAGTACTGTACCTTGCATCTGCATATTATGGAAATGCATGCCCTGACACACCCATTGTCAGCTTTCCTTTTCCAGATGTTTAATACAACTGCAATTTTTGTAACGTGGGAGAAATAAGTCTTGTAAGGTAGTTTGCAAGAAGGACTAGGCTCTGAATTCTGGTTGTGACATCATCAGTAGCTCTTTACTGAAACTGGCTTTTTTGAATAGGCAGGACATTTAAGGTTAGAAAATTACTTGTAACTTTTAAACAAAGTAACTCAGAGATCTCATTTTTGGTGTGCAGCTGACTGGGGATATGCTGATCCAAATTCTGAATTTACTGATGCTAGAAATTTTGGCCAGACTCCCTCTTTAACAGGAATATCTATAATGCCTGGGGTTCCCATTAGTTTCCTTTGTAGGGGGAAGGAAGGGGAAATGTCCCAATTGGTGACAATTCTGGCTGTTGGCAGATGGTATAGTGTGGAAACCCAAGAACAGAATTAGGATCCAAACCCATACAGGCTTAAAACCTTGTGGAAGTACCCCCATTCTAATGAGTCAAATGCCTTGGCGAAGTCAATTGCCAGAGCTGCCATTGGGGTTTTAGAGTGGAGCACCAGCCACTTCAGATTAAGGACTAGGCATAAGTTGTCTGCGCCTGACTTTCCTTTTGAGATACCAGATTGTGATGGGTGTATGAGGGTAGGGAGGACTTTGGACAGCCTTTATGCTAGGACCTTGGCTAGTAGTTTAGTGTCTACAGAAAGCAGAGAGATGGTCCGGAAGTTGACACATTGTAGAGGATCTGCAGATTTCTTGGGAATTAGGGTTATTAGGGCTTCCCGCATGGTGAGGGGACAGCTGCTGCATTCTGGGCTCCTTATAAAGCTCGCAGAAGGGAGGTGATAATTTTGGCTTTAAGAAGTTGGTAAAGTTTAACCAACATTCCATCTGGGCCTGGAGCTTTTCCTTTCACCATTTGGAATAGGGTGACTTGTAGCTCCTCAGTGGTGACTGGAGCATTCAGAGCATGATGCTGTTCCAAGGAAATCATAGGGAGAGAGATTCCCTGACATAGTTTGAACAGCCATGAGAAGAGCTCCGTATATGAGAGTGTGTTCTGGGTTTGATAAAGCTCTTTATAGATGCTCTGCATCACTTCATTAATGTCCTTTGGTGCCGAGACTATATTGCCCTGCTTGTTTTTCAAAACCAGTATCCTAGATGAAGCCTGTTGCTTTCAGAGGTACTGTAGTAAACCAGTAACTTGCCTCCCTCCCTCCCATGATTTATGCTTGGCCTGGAGTAATTGCCATTCCGCTTTTCTGTTTAGCAAAGTGTTTAGCTTATACTTCAGACCTGTAATGGTGGCTAGTAGAGGGGAATTAAGTGGGTTCTGGGCTGAGACTTTGAATTGCTTCTCCAGCATTGCTAGTTCAGCTTGTAAGGAGCATATATTTTCTGCCCGGGCCTTGTTTTGTGCTGCTGAGAAGGAGATAATTCTCCCCCAATAACAGCCTTGAAGGCCTCCCATACTGTGGATGCTTGAGTCTCCCCAGGAGTGTTAAGGGAAAAGTAGGACAGAGTTTCTTCCTTTATGTAAGTTTGAAATGATGCATCCTGCAGCAATAAGGGGTTGCATCTCCATCTTGTGGAGAGGGCCCCCTGGTCCGGTGGGGAGGATAAAATCGATACTGGGGCATGGTCAGAAATCACAATACTACCAATTGAGGCATCCATAACCCCTGTTACAGCTGTATGGTTAGTCAGCCAGAAGTCTAGCCTACTGTGAGTGCGATGTGCCGCTGAGTGAAAAGAATAGTCTCACCCCTGCGGGTTATTCCTTCTCCAGGGGTCACAAAGGGTCCACTCTGCCATTAGATTGTTTAGGGTTGTTAGCACTTTAGGATGGGATTGTGGGGTGGGTAGGGACTTTTCCAGAAAGACATCTGGGACTAAATTGTGATCCCCTCCCAATAGTATTGGTAGGTCAGATGTACCCTCCATGAGTTCTGCAAAGGCTTGGCTCAACTCAGAGTATACATCCCCAGAGTCTGTGTTATGGCCATACACATTGGCCACTATTGCTACACCCCATGGATAAGAAAATCTGACTGCTATTCATCTCCCTTGGGAGTCTAGGTGCTTATCCTCATTTGCCCAGGGCACCGATCTTTGGAGCAAAATAGCCACTCCTTTAGATTTTGCAGTGGCACAGCTGGCAATGACCAACCCCACCCAGAGTTTTTTGAGCCACTGGACTGTGCAATTGGTGAGGTGCATCTCCTGGAGTAGGGCTACATCAGCACCCATAGTGTTCAGAAACTGCAAGACTTTAGTTTGTTTGGCCGGATGATTCAGCCCCTTGACATTCCAGGAGACGCATCTCCACCCATGCAGTGCAGTGGATGTCGCTGCCATTCTTGGTTACCACCAGTTTAATTAGGGAGAAGAAAGGGTACTCACCCTGGAGACAGGAATAAGCCAGACAGCAGGCAGCTGAGAGGATTCACCTGAGAGTTGGTTCGTATAGAAGCGCACCCGCTTGGTATCCCAGAAAAGGAAATGGATATACGGAGAGAAGTTAGATAGTAACAACAGTTATTGTCTCCACTTATTAGGAGCCTGGCAAGATAAAGAGAAAAAGTAAGTGTTATGTACTATATTAACAGAGATTAAACAGCAATATAACCAACTAAGGAGAGAACAGTTGTTCTAAATGCAGCAAACACTAAAAGTTATAAGTTGCTGATACTGAGGTGTACGTGTGTATGGAGATGACAAAGCACTCTGCGCCATACTGCTCAAGACACCATGTGAGTAAGGGAAGGGGTCACACCTAACATGGGTGATCAATCCCAACCTGGCCTCGTAGATCCATGTAACAGACGGTATCTGGAAAGGCCATAAATGCCTATCGACAAACTGCCAATATGGCACCATGGGATTGTGTGCCAACTGGAAAGAGATAGGCAGTGGTGGGGGTGGAGGGGGGCCTCTGTCAACCACTTAAATGCTGTTAATTATTGTTTGTTGGAGGGTAGTAGAAGCCTGGTATAGGGACATGACAATATCAGAACATAGTGCATGGCTGTCAGCCCTCTTATTTGATGCCAGGTTTTCCACCGATCATTCTGGGGAATGGGCCACCAATACCATGAGCAACATACAGGGTAAAAGGTAGCCAGTTCAGGGGTAGGCCCTATTGCTCTGCATTTAAGCACTAAGTGAGCCATTACATACTGCTGAGGGGAAGAGAGCACACAGGGGAAAAAGTAGGAGGGAGGGAATGGGGCAACAGCAGCCATGGCTTTGTGCCATCCTTGCTGGACCAATGACACATTCTCCATGGGGAGTGTATGTCATCAGCTAGCAATAAACCAGGGCAAAGGCATCAAGGCCACAGGCATGGTAAGGTGTAGTATCAGTTCCAAATATGGTTCAGTCCTTCATATTGTCAACCATCTGTTCCTTTCATGCTTGATTGGCCCTCACAGGACTTTTCAGTTCTGGCTGGTTTGGGGGAGGTTAATAGCTCCTCAGCAAAGGATTTGGCTCCCAGCTTTAATAGACCAGCAGCTGCTGCTACTGTTTCATCACTTTCTTCCACTGTAGTAGCCCAGTCAATCGGGGCCATGCTCTCCATGGGCTCCTCAGGATCTTCATCGGGATGGTCTGTTGTTTCATCCCTTTCTAGTGTAGGCAGGTCAGCTCACGGGAGTTTTGCAGGGGGGGAAGCTGTAGAATTGCCTGGTGCCAGAGGATTAGGGCTTCTTGACTGCTGGCATTGTCGAGCTGGGATGGAATGTTTGGAATGGTCCTGTTGCTTGTAAGATCCATGCCCTCCAGTCACCCTCTGAGCTTTGTTCAGCATAGAATACACTGGCGAATGCCTCCCATTCTGGGATCATGGGGATGATGGCGGGAGAGATAAGGGGGACTCCCTTATTGTTGGACCAGTCCAGCATTTATTATTGTCCCCTTGGATGTGTCTCCCTCCTTTAAATGTTCACTGCTCTGCTTGATCCCTTGGTACCCAGAGGTGTCTGGGAGATGTAGTTCTTGGTAGGAGTTCAAGCCACTGGTTGTGGATCCAGTCTTCAGTGTCTCTGGGCAATTCAGTGAGGCAGGACTTGCCATCTTTTGAGAGGTATAGTGCTGTGAGCCCTTTAAATTGATACTGGAAGGAATTAGCAATTATGATTTTTTTCAAGGGATTGTATTCTCTCCGTTTGGCAGCTACCTCCTTGGTAATGTCCCAGTAGAATGAAATAGTGTTGTCCTTCGAAGTGATCTCACCAATATCTCTTGTTGCTCTAAGCAGTTTTTCTTTGATCAGAAATCAAATGAGATAGGCGATTATTGTTCTAGAGCCCTTTGTTTTGTCTTGTTTGCCAAACACACGGTGCGCCCTCTCCACTCCCACTGGTTCCCTCCATCTCTCCCCCAGCAGTTGTGGTAGCCAGTCATTTAGGAATTTTTCTATATTGGGTCCTTCAGCCCCCTCTTGGACCCCTACTATCCTAATGTTATTCCTTCTGCTCTGATTCTCTCGGTCCTCCGCTCAATGACATAATCTGGATAGCTTGGCTTCATGGTCCCGGAGCCTTTGTAGCACATTAACATGTTGGCTGTCTAACTCCTCTGTCCGCTGTTCCAGGACATTTTGCTGGTCATCCAGCCTGTGCACGTCAGTGACATTTCCTGCTAGTGATGCTCTGATGGTGTCCACTCTGGTGAGGAGAGCCTCAAGCATTTTCACTATGTTAGAGAGAACTTCCCCTAGTTGGGCCTGTTTGTGAGGCAAGTGGGAGATTTGGGCATGCGGCCCTGGTGCCCCAGTCCCTAAGGCATCCATCACCCTGTCTAGTCCTGTGTGCACAAGTAAAGGTAGTTTTATTTTGATTTAGCAGCTTGTAGAATTCTCTCTCCTGTACAATGAGGTTGTCCGGGGATTGCAGCTGGTATCAGTGAAGTCAGGTGTTAGTACGCTGGTAGAGGAGGTTATGGTACAGCTCATGGTCCCGTGCTCAAGCCTCTGCGATTTAGCTTGGCATAATGGCCTGAAAATAAGCGCATTACAAAAGGTGTCAGAAGAGTGTGGCTTTCCCCAATGAAAAGCATTCAATTAGTGGTGACAGAGGTAGGGAGGGTATTTCCAGTTGTCAGAATAAGAATTTAGTCCATCATCATTCCAGATTCCATATGATTTATTGCCAGGCTGGGGCAGAGTAAGAGAGCTAAACTGCCATCTTCGTTGGGTCCAAGCCATGCCCCCCCCGACTCTTTCACCTTGTTAATGCCCTTAAGGTGTTTGAATGTTTCAATCATATCACCTCTCTCCCTCCTTTGCTCTAGGGCATACATCTTGAGCTCCGTTAATCTGTTCTAAAATGTTTTCTGATACAGTCCCTGCACCATTTTGGTTGCCCTTCTCTTGACTGCCTCAATTTGGTTAATGTCCTTCTGAAGGTGTGACCTCCAGTACTGCATGCAGTACTCCAGATGGGGCCTAACCAGTGTCTTGTAAAGAGGGATTATTACTTCCCTCTTCCAACTTGTAATACCCCTACTAATACACTCTAACATCCCCCTAGCCTTACCTACTGCTTTAGTGGTCTGCTTGGATGATTTCAGGTCATCGGTGATGATGATGCCCAAGTCTCTTTCTTCCCTTGTGACTGCCAGCAACTCCCCTCCCAGCCTATAGGTGGCTTCAAGGTTTCTCTTCCATATGTGCATGATCTTGCACTTCTTTGCATTAAACCCCAGTTGTCACTCTTCCGACCATTTTGCTAGTTTATCCAGATCTCTTCTCATTTTGCCCACCCCATCTGGATCATCTACTCTGTTGCAGATCTTGGTGTCATCTGCAAACAGACAAACCTTACCCTCCAGTCCATCTGCAATGTCACTGATGAAGATATTGAAGAGGACTCGTGGCCAGGTTAACTGTGCTGCTATTTTAAGGGGCAGGTGCTTATAATTTTAATTTGGGCACAGGATTGTTCAGGAGGTGAGACCCTTGCAGCTTCCGGGTCCTGCTAGGGATTTAAATGGATGCTCATGCGAGCGGCACGAGCATGAGCAGTGCATCTTGGCATGCTGAGACGTGCGGAGACACGTGCGTCTAGCGCGTGTTTGCATGTTAGCGTGGAGCAGCGGTCATGAAATGCAGAGGATTATAGAGTTTACCTTGAAAAGTGAAGTATATTGGAGTTTAGAATGGCAACAGGAGAGGTGAGGACACAAGGTTTTGTAGCCTCAGTGCTGACCACAGAGGGGGATTTGATTATAAGATGTAAAGGATGTGGTATGTATAAAATGGTAGAATTTGAGATGGATTATAATAGTTACGAATGTGAAAAATGTGAACTTAATAAGGAATTACATAGCAATTTAGTAAAGGTTACTGACAGACTAGAGAAATTAGAAAGGAGTCAAGGGATACTAACAGAAAGGATTAAGATACTCTCAAGCCTAAATGTAAATGAGGAGGCTAAGAAAAAAGATGGCTTAGAAAATGGATATAGGAAAAGGAAGTCGAGATATGTTAGGGAATGAAAAAAAGTCTGGAAAATGTTATGAGAGTAACAAAGTTAAAAGAAAGCACAGGGGCCAAAGTCCTCTTAGACCAGTTCCAAGAGAGTTAAGGAAGGAACAGGAGACAATAATTACAAATAATAATACGAATGGAACAGGCCAGGATGAGAATGGAACAAATAATGCAAATGAGTCCGTTGTTAGTATATTGGAGGGAATAGCAGTAACAAATAGTTTCAGTCTGCTGGGTGAGTTAAATCAATCTACCACAACGGAAGATAGTGGCAATGAAAACATGGAACATATGGAGGAGGGAGGAGTGGAGAATCCAAGGCAGGTTATAGTAATTGGCGACTTCATTATTAAGTATACTGACCAGTATATTTGTAAACATGACAAAGCAAATAGGATGGTCAGTAGCTTCTCAGGGGCAGGGGCTATGGATTTATACAACATGGTTGATAATATATTTAGGGGTGCAGGGGATCATCCCCTGGCAGTGATTCATGTAGGCATAAATTATATTTTGAAAAAAACCCTACCTGAGATGCAGAAGGACTACAGTAACTTGGTGGAGAAATTAGAAGAAAAAGGGTGTGAAATAGTGATTTTGGAGATACTGCCAGAACCCAGGGCAAATGTTTATAAAATGAGAAGGATTGCCTTAGCAAATGAATGGCTGTGTAAATGGACTAAAAATAAGAACTATCAATTTATCAAACATTGGGGAACCTTTACTGAAAAATAGGAACTCTACTGTAAAGATGGGTTGCACTTGAATTTTATAGGAAGCGGAATTGTGGTGATGAGATTGCAACAGGTAATAGAGAATTGTTTAAACTGAAAATGAAGGGCACGAAAGAAGATAAAAGGGTATATAAGGATCCTAATGCGGGAAATAATAAAAGGTTATCAACAATTAAGGCCATGTTTTGTAATGCCAGAAGCCTAAATATAGCTAGTATGGCAGAATTAGAAGTTATAATTAAAGAGGAGAGTTTAGACATGGTGGGGATAGTTGAAACATGGTAGGATAATGAAAATGAGTGGTTGCAACATATTCCAGGATACAGAGTTTAAAAAAAAAACAGAGAAGAGAAAAAGGGAGGTGGGGTGGCCCTTTTTATTAGGAAAGGAATACAGGTAAGGGACATAGAACAATGTAACAACTTAAACGGAATTGACATAATAACTATTGAGCTGTTGGGTACTAAGGGGAAAATTGTAGAATCTATGTTTTCTATAGGGCACCTGACATTGGTATGGAAGAAACTGAGGCCTATATTAAGGATATTGTTAAACAGGCAGAGACCACAAATATTGTTTTTATGGGGGACTTGAATATGCCCAATATCGAGTGGGAAAAAACCCAGTTTGGCAATAATTTAGCATGTAGAGTCCAGGAAGAACTGATGGCGGGGGGAGTTAAACAATGGATAAGGGAGGCTATAAGAGGTAGTAATATTTTAGATGTCATACTGACCAATATACCTGAGGCAATTAGGAAGGTCAGCATCCAACCATAATGAGGTGATAGTGACCATAAGTCCATTATGTTTATGATGGATTGGGTACTTAAACCAGTTAAGGGAGATACGGTTCAATATTTAAAGGGAACTATAGAGCAATAAGAAATGAATTTGCAAGTATGAACTGGGAAGGTAGATTGGAAGGTTTAGGTATGGAAGAAGCATGGAATTATTTTTTGGATGCACTAAATAATTTGAAAAAAACTTATATTTTATGTAGAAAGGCTTATAATCATGAGGGCAAAAAGCCACCATGGCTAAATAGAACAATATTAAAATTGTGCAGGAAAAAGAAAGTAATGTTTAATAAAATGAAGACTAATAGGTCAGAAATATCTAAAAATGGTTATAAGAAAGTATTGAGGAGATTACAGAAGGAAATAAGAAATGCTAAGAAACCATTTGAATTTAGATTAGCCATAAATAAAGATAAAAAAAGCTTTTTTTGCCTATGTGAATAGCAGTAAGAGAGGTAGGGGCACAGTGGGACCATTGAATATTGATGGAGTTATGACATCTAAGCCTATAGATATGGCCAATGAATTTGGCAGATGTTTTGGGGCTGTGTTTAGGAAAAATACTGTTGACATGGATAAGTGTAATATAGGTACATGTAATCAGGATCCTCAAATTATAATAACTGAAGAGAGGGTGGCAAAAAGAGTAAGGAGATTGAAGGTGGATGAGGCAGCAGGACCAGATGGCATTCACCCACATTTTTTGAAGGAGTTGGGTGATGTGTTGATACTTATTATTACTAAATTGGGACAAAAATCTTTAAGGGAGGGTGTGGTGCCTGAGGGGTGGAGGCTGGCACATGTTGTGCCAATATATAAGAAAGGGAAAAGGAGCGATGCGGAGAATTATCGACCAGTGAGTTTGACGTCAGTGGTGGTGAAGATTATAGAAGGGGCACTGAGTCAGGCTATTTATGAAAGTATGTTAAATAGGGGTGTTCTAGACAAGAATCAACTTGGTTTCATGCCCAATAGGTCATGTGAAACAAACCTACTGACCTTTTATGAGTATGTCAGCAAATGTATTGATGACGGGAAAATTATGGATGTGGTAATGCTTGACTTTAGTCAAGCTTTCAATACAGTTCCACATTATAAAATAACAGAAAAACGTATTGATATGGTGATAAATAGGAACATTGTAAGATGGAGAGAACAGTGGCTGAAAAACAGACAGCAGCAGGTAAAGACACAGGGACATCTGTCTGACCCAAATGGAGTGTGGAGTGGAGTTCCCCAGGGGTTGGTACTAGGTTCACTGTTGTTCTATATCTTCATAAGCGATCTGAAACTATCTAGTAAAAATAAATTAATTAAATTTGCTGACGATGTTAAAATTGGAGCTGTAGTGGATACGTTCAATGACAGACTCATATTTGGACAGGATTTGATATATATTGCAGATTGGGCAAGAAAGAATGGGATGACCTTTAATAAGGACAAATGTATAATCATACACTTCGGTAGACAAAATATTAAACAGATCTACTATATAGATGACCTGAAGCTTAGGGTGTCAGAAAGCAAGAAAGATCTGGGCATTTATGTCCAAAATGATTTAAGAAATGAAGTTAATAGTAGACAATCATCAAATAAAGCCATGCAGATTGTTGGTTGTGTTAGGAGAGGTTTTCATTCAAGGAGTAGAGAGGTGTAGATGCCATTGTACAGGTCTTTGGTTAGGCCAGTATTGGACTATTGCTCTACTGTGGCTGGTCCATTATTGGTGAGGGATATTAAACTAATGGAAAGACCACAGAGATCCCTTACTAGATTGATTTCTGGGTGTGAGGGTGAGCCATATGAGGCCAGATTGGAAAGGTTGGGATTGGGGTCATTGGAGAGTAGAAGGGAATTGGGGGACTTATTGGTATTATATAAGTTCCTGAAAGATGAGGATATTAGATCAGAGTTGGGATTGGTGTTTAAAGAAAAAAAGTACCAATTGAGAAGGCATGATAGGCAACTGAGAAAGGAATTGAGTAGGACTGAACAAAGAAAGATGGGTTTTAAGTGTAGAGTAATAAGGATCTGGAATGGACTACCCCAGGAGGTTAGAGGCGAAAAGTCTGGATCTTTTAAAAAAAAGATTGGACAAGTATTTTGATGAAGTTGGTGGTGCTCACCAATACCACTGAATTTTGGAGAAAGACTATATGGGCTATGCCTTCTGACTTTCTTATTCTTCCAGTATGAACTCCAGTAGGAGTGATTCCTGAGGTACCCCACTTGTGACTTGCATCTCTTCTGACTGTATATACAGTTTACCACCAATCTCTGTTTTCTGCTCATCA
This sequence comes from Neoceratodus forsteri, assembly GCA_016271365.2. Classification (NCBI taxonomy): domain Eukaryota; kingdom Metazoa; phylum Chordata; order Ceratodontiformes; family Ceratodontidae; genus Neoceratodus; species Neoceratodus forsteri. Next base: position 1,467,163,414 of record CM057456.1, read on the forward strand.
ACTAGTTTGCCACCCAGCTGACCAACTTCTGACCCACACCAAGCCTACACAGCTTATTAATCAATCTTCTATGTGGAACAGTATTGAAAGCTTTGCTGAAGTCAAGGTAGGAGACATCAACTGCTTCCCCTTGGTTCACCACTCTGGTTACCCAGTCAAACAAATCTATGAGATTAGTTTGACAGAACCTTCCTTTTGTAAACCCATACTGTCTTGGATCCTGTGCTCCTATGGATTCCAGGTGTTGCACTATCCTTTCCTTAAGGAGTGCCTCCATAATTTTTCCCACTACTGAGGTAAGACTGACTGGTCTGTTGTTCCCTGCCTCCTCCCTGCTACCACTCTTGTGGAGCAGGATCACATGAGCACTTCTTTAGTCTTCTGGGACCTCTCCTGTGCTCAGATACTCACTAAACAGTTCTGATAATGGCTATGCTAGTTCCACCCTTAGTTCCATTAGTACCCTGGGATGTATGCCATCAGGTCCCATTGCCTTGTCCACCCTGAGCTTATTGAGCTCTTGTAGGACCCTTTCGTTTGTGAAGGGACTAGTGCTCACCTCCCTCTCCCCTATGTCCATGTTGCTGAGCTGTGTGGCCTGTCCTACCTTCTCTTCAGTAAATACTGAGCAGAAGTATCTATTTAGGATAGATGCTTTTACATGGTCCTCCTCCTCACACGCCCCCTTATCTCCTTTGATCTTAGCAATACCCCCTCGGGACTCTCTCCTTTCACTAATGTATCTATAGAAAGTCTTGTCACCTTCTTTTACTGTTTGCACTGGTGTTTCCTCGGTTTGGGACTTTGCCTGCCTTACTTCCTTCCTTGCTTCCCTTAAGGAAGTTTGGTACACCTCCCTATCTTCATCCCGCTGTGTTCCCTTATGTTTCCTGAATGCGAGCCTTTTGACTCTGACCTTTTCTGCTACTGTTTTTGAGAACCAAAGTGGTTTCCTTCTTGTTTTGCACTTCCTTTTCTCTGTAACACGGTGGGATGTTACTTCCAGTATTGCATCCTTATGCTTGCCCACTTTGCCTGTACCCCCTCACCTGTATTTCTTTTTGCCAGGGCTAGCTTAACTCTGTTGACCATCTTATCAAAGTCAGCTCCTCTGAAGTCCCATATTTTTGCTTTGGAATGGGATGATTTAGTTGTAGTGGCCAAATTGAACCATACCAAGCGATGGTCACTGGCCCCCAGGTGACCTTCTACCTGAAGATCTGTGGTTCTTTCCCTGTTAGTCAGTACTAGATCTAGGATGGCCCTGTCTCTTATGGGTTGTTGTACCAGTTGTTTGAGGCCCTCCCCCTGTAGGGAATCCACCATGTGTCTAGTTCTGGCAGATGCTTCTGCTGGTATTGACCAATCTATATCTGGCATGTAGAAGTCTCCCATTATCAGAACCCTCCCTTTAGCTGTTGTTTTGTATATCTTCTAACAGTAATGTGTCTATGTCCTCCCCCTGGTCTGGGGGCCTGTAGACAACCCCTGTTCTTATGGCTGTCCCATTTCCTGTTTCCAGGGTGACCCACAGTTCTTCTGGCTCCTTATGTGTATTCTGAATTTCTGTAGCTTTGACATTTTCATTGACAGACAGGGCCACTCCAACCACCCCTTTTTGCACCTCGGTCTCTTCTGAACAATATACAGCCAGGTACTGAAGTCTCCCAAGTGTGGTTACTGGTAAACCATGTCTCGCTAATTGCTACTATGTCCAGTTTAGCCTCTGTCATTATTGCCTGCAAGTCTGGGCTCTTGTTTCCCAGACTGCGTGCATTTGTGTACATGATTTTCCATTGGCCAGATTTTGGTGTGTTAGTTATTGGGTGAAGTCTGGTGTTTCCCCTGTGCATCATATGGGGAGCCAGATCTTTTTCCTTACCTGGTGATGCAAATGAACTGCAAACATGCTGAACTCCTGTTTGACCACTAGCTGAGGGGGGAGGGGTGTTCTTCCCATTCGACATATGGGGTGCTGCACCCCCTCTCCCTATTTGCTAGTTTAAATATTCTGCAAAGACGTCAAGCTTCTGCCCCAATGCACTGACTCCCTCCTTAGTCAGATGCAGTCCATCAAATTTAAAGAACTTTCGCTCCCAAAACTTTTGCCAGTTCCTACAAATTTGTTCTTTTTCCTGGCACCAGCTCTTGAGCCACATGTTTAGCTCCCCTATCTCCCCTTCTCTGACCTTCCATCCATCTGCCCCCCTCTACCAGACTGGCAGAATCTCAGAGAAGGAAATGCCAGACTAAATGGATGATAGTTTGTCACCCAGCCTGGTCAGGTGTTCCTTGGTCTCCACAACTGACTGGCTGGTGAGTTCGTTAGTCCCTATGTGCACCAGAATGTCAATGTTTTCTCCTGCTTCCTGAACAACTTTAGCAATGCGGTCAGTGTCTCTTCATGCTGATGTACCTGGGAGACATCTGACCATTACCCCTGGCTGGAGATAGGTATCAACTCCCCGAATCATGGAGTCTTCTATGATCAGAAGTGTTTTGGATTTCCTTTTTGCTTTTTTTGTTTTGGTTCCTGTTTTGGGTGAGTTTTGTTGTGCTAGCTCCTGTGCTGCAGTGTCCTGCTCTGCAGTGTCCTCTGCACCTTTGTTTTATTTCGGTGATAGAGGCAAATACCTGTTTGTAGTTTTTATATGGTTTGTGCAGGTAATATGTTGGACAGCACTGAGTGATGGGGCACCCGATTTGCCCCTCCTAACCACCTGCCAACCTCCTGGACCAACTACCCTCTGCGGTCGAGGTGCTTCTGTTGGATGTTGGGGAAATGGCGGGTAGTTCTTATAATATATTTTCTCTTGATTATGAAATTTGAGGCACGCAACCTCTGCCCATGCTGCCTGGAGCTGAGCCCTAAGATCTCCAATAGCCCATGTTTCTATGTTTCTATGGATACGCATAGATGAAGAAATAAAAAAATAATCTGTTCTTGTTGCTAATGCTCCCCTATGAAAAGTGGGTACAGATCTCCCACTTGATACTTGATGTGTATCTTTCAACTGTGCAGCGTGGGTGATGTTTTTGAGACAAGCCATGTCACAAAAGATTTTCTTCATTCTAGTGTTTACCCCCTGTCTGCCAATGAGGTGCTGCAATTAAGATCACCTCCCCATACCACAGTCTGGGAAGAGTGCAGGTATGGTTGAATAAGCTGGAATAATTCTATTCATTCTGCCTTTGTTTGAGCTGCGTATATGTTAATAATGCAAAACAACACATTTTGAATCTTAAGTTCCAACAAGAGAGCCCTTCCTGAGGATGTCAAGAATCTTGACTAGGTGAAAGTCGATACCTGAAGTTAAAATCACCAGCCCAGAGCACAAATCACTACCAATAGACCAATATGATGGACCTGCATACCAAGCTTTGGATGCTTCTTTAATATCCTGCAGCGTGTGAAGTCTAGTATCCTGCCAAAGGAATACTCCTGGCCCATGAGATATAAGACAGGAAAACACTGTCTGCCGTTTTCTATGATTCTTAATACTATTTACATTTAGTGACTAAAAGGCTATAGGAGTACACATTGCAGGGGAGTTAGTGAATCCTCACTCAGGGAGATTTTCTTGCTGACCTTCTAGTAGATCTCACTACCTTAGGATTGGCCATCCCTGAAGTGTGGGGTTGTGTTGCACTGTGTGTATTGCTATCCATGTTAAGTGGGTCCTCTCTATCTGACCCTCCCTCTGGCAGGGAAGATCACATAGAAGAGTCATCTGAGTCATTCCCTGAAGTCCCCAGTATGTCACGCAGGAGGTCAAACCTATTTGCAACCGGTATCCCTGTAGTTCTCTGAGTTTTGGATCTAGGTTGTGACCAATTCTGACATCTGTGCATCACTTTCTTAGCTTTGCCTATCTCCTGTGGTGGCTGGGGGGGGGTCATTTCTACCTACATATCATCTGTGTCAAGCAGGGCTGGCAACATCCCCTCTGCCACATGTGTAGCTTGCATAGGAGGTGGCACAACCAAATCCCTAAGGGGCGTGGCAACCTCTAGCTCTAGCTCAGCAGGGGCCTTGACAGGGGAAGTTAACACCAGATCCTTTGGGGCAACCTCCTCGGGGGGGCCTGAGGGAGTATGGATCTCCCTCTTTTCCTTTGTGCCATGGCAACCAAAAGCATCTGCTCTTCTGTATCTGCCTGACTGAGTTGATTATGAGATGCCCGGGGGCAAGAATGATATGCATGCCCCTTGGTATCACACAAATTGCATAACTTCATTGCGACAATGACCACTAATATGCCCCATATCCCCACATAAAGTACATTTTAACTTGTCGCATAAGCTGCTGATATGTTCTGTTTCTCCACATCTATAGCATGCTTTCAGTTGCCCTTGATAAAGAAAGTACTCCTCTGTCACATCCAAGAAAAAAGCTATTAGGCAGGTGCTGTAAACTTGTCTCGGTGGTATGTAACACAATCCTCACTCTCCACCCCCTAGTCCATATCTCTTCATCATCAAAGATGGCCTCTGGATTTCCCAACACTGTGCATCTTTGCTTGAGCCAGTATAATAGATCCATTACACTAACACCTTCGTTCCTAAACAAAACTGTGATTGTCCTGTTTGGTGGCTTAGTTAGGGGTATTGTCTCAAAGGGGGACCATAAAGGTGTATTTTTCAATGTTTGATATAGCTCCCAGAATTTTTGCAGACCACTGCTAAACTTACAGCTCACGTTGAATGATTGTTCCCCTGAAACATGTATAAGAGCATAAATTTCTGCAGCTGTGTAAGCCATAGACATTTTCAGAAGAGTTTTGGCAACAAAGAGGTGGTCGGGGAAGACATCCAACCCCCCTTTGTAAATTAAATGAACAGCATTATGCCATTTTGCTGGGAAGACAGGTTCTCTGAGTTCTTCTACCCCCTGTAGTTTGTGGCCCTTCAATGTTAGCTGTAGGATTAGGCCGAGGTGCTGCTGACCCTGTAGGCCCCTGTGCATGATTGCCCCAAGAGCTGGCTTTATAGCCAGGTGGATCACCATTAGGAACCTTTGTCCCTGAACTGTTAAGACACAGATGCGGGTTCTGGGTGAGATGTAATTCTTCAGATAAATGCATAGGGGACTCAGCCTCACTTAAGGGGATGTCAATTACAATAGATAATTCTGTAGTGTCACTAGGTGCTACAGCCGCTGCAGCGCCATTCAGTACATTGTCATGAGGGCTGGGCATACGAAGAGGTGAAGGATGAAACCTAGCACCCTGTCTGGTCCAATTCTCACCCAGCTCCTTGGAGTGCAGCATCCACAGACCAGTCTGAACTTTGTAAGTCCGATGTAGGGGTGCCATTATGTTGGCTTGAGGCTGAGGCCTCAGTAATCGCCATTTCAGGTGTGGCCCTAACAATCTTATTTGCCAAATTCCTTTTAAATGTAAACAAAAAGGAGGAACTAGTACTTGCCTTCACAGGTGAACTGGCAACAGTCATATGTTCTGCTGCTGGTCTCCGTGCTGCAGCTGTCTCGGGTATTGCAGCGACTTTAGGATTTCCAGGCATCTGTATTGAGTATGTCTGATCCTGCAGCTGTTTTTTGGATGACAGCTGCTCAGTGCACGCACTAGTCTGCTGTGAATGTCAGCAGCATTGAGCTATCGCACTCTGCAATTCCTTTTGTCGGTGTGTTGAGCTCCTGCTCCTCCTGCAGTAACTGAGCTTCTAGCCAGTCGGGTGTGTCTTGCAAGACATCTCCACTCAGTACTTGGAAAAATTCATCCAATTGTACATCCTTATGCTCTATATCAGGCCCATTTATTCCTTCCTTTTCTTCCCCATTGGGGAACATTAAAGCAAGTATCTTCTGAATGTCAGACACTCCATCTGGAGAAGCTGGTGCATCAGAGTAATTTTCAGTCTCTTGAGCAGGTAAGGCAGTGGAGGAGACCAGTTCCATTACCTCTCACACATCCTTCTCTGCTGATGACTCAGTGAAAGTGGCCATCTTGCAGACCAGAGGTTCCCCTTACAGGAGAGTAGGGGAATTTGCCTGGTGCCCTGGCCAACTTCTCCCCATTCACTAAAATACCACCAATAGCTTAATCTGGTTCAAGGTCAGTTGGCATTCATCTGTATCCCCCTCTCCTGGGTCATGCCTCAAAATTGGCAGAATTTGTCTAGTGCACTTACCCAGTCAACAAAAACTAAAATAATAAAAAGCTCAAGCTCCTTACTTCCACCTTAATTTGTGCCAACTGCCTGCACACCATACAACCCCCCAACTTCCATGCCAGGTGTAGCACCATGGTTGACCCACACCCAGTGCATCCCACCACCCTACCGAATATGCCCGCTGACCTCGCTGTTTGGTGGCATGGCCTCCATCCCCACTCCCTACTTTGCCAATGGTTCCTCTCCATTTGTTTCAGTTTATGCTTATCCACAAGAGCTTCATATGTACAGTTTATGTTTATCCAAAAGCTTTATATATATATATATATATATATATATATAGCAGATGGCAGCTAGAGAATTTCCTGGGGTGGGGCCTCCCAGAAGTGTGGGAGAGTGTCCTGGTAAAGAGGGTTCGAGGTTACCTGTGGGACTTCACTGGGGCTCAATTTACTGCCTGTGTATCCTTATTTGGATAAATATCACAGAGCCCCAGTTCAAAGCAGGACTGCAAAATTGGGGAAGTGGTTAGTGTTTCCGCCCCTCGTACAGAAGGTCCTAGGCTTAGAATTTGAAACACAGAAACATAGAATCTGACGGCAGATAAGGACTGCTTGGCCCACCCAGTCTGCCCATTTCCTACCTAACAGATAAGCTGCAGATCCTAGTTAACCAACAGCTTACTTCCTCCTACCCCCCACTAGGACTGCCTTATGCCTGTCCCATGCATTCTTGAATTCCCCCACTGTTCTTGACTCCACAACCTCCTCAGGGAGGCTGTTCTATGCATCCACAACCCTCTCTGTGAAAAAATACTTCCTCACATTACCTCTGAGCCGTCCCCTCTATCTTCAAATTGTGCCCCCTTGTTCTTGCACATCTCTTTTTCTGAAAGATGCTACCCTCTTGGACTTTGTTGATTCCCTTGAGGTACTTGAAAGTTTCTATCATGTCCCTCTCTCCCTTCTTTCCTCAAGGGTATACATATTAAGCTCCTTTAGTCTTTCTTCGTATGTCTTCTGTTGCAGACCCTGCACCATTTTGGTTACCCTCCTCTGGACAGCCTCCACTCTGTCTATGTCTTTGCAGAGATGGGGTCTCCAGAACTGCACACAGTACTCCAGATGGGGTCTCATGAACTGTCTGTACAGAGGGATAACAACTTCCTGTTTTCTACTATTGATGCCTCTTCCTATGCATCCCAGTATCTCCCCAGCCTTCCTTACTGCCTTCTCACATTGCTTGCCCACCTTTAGGTCATCTGAAATAATTACCCACAGGTCCCTTTCCATTTTTACTGTTGTCAGTATCTCACCCCCCATTGTGTATGCTTCCCCTGGGTTTTAGTTTACTATATGCATTACCTTGCACTTCTTTGCATTGAATCTGAGCTGCCATACATTTGACCATACCTCCAACCTTGCCAAGTCCCTTCTCATCCTTTCTACTCCATCTTGTGTATCAACCCTGTTGCAGATCTTTGTGTCGTCTGCAAAGAGACATACTTTTCCTTCCAGTTCCTTTGCAATGTCACTTATAAAGACATTAAAAAGGACCGGTCCCAGTACTGAACCCTGTAGTACCCCGCTAGTAACCCTCCTTTCTTCACTGTGTACTCCATTTACTACTACCCTTTGCGTCCTGTTGTCTGGCCAATTTCTTATCCAGGTTACCACCTTGGGACCCACTCCAAGCGGCTAACTTGTGTATTAATTTTTGTGTGGGACTGTATCAAATGCCTTGCTAAAATCTAGGTAGGCCATGTCCACAGCCCTCCTGGTCTACTACTTTGGTCACCCGTCAAAGAAATCTGTTAGATTCATCTGACACGACCTTCCCATCGTGAATCCATGCTGCCTTGGGTCCTGTGCCCCACTGGCCTCTAGGTACTCAACAATTCTTTCCTTCAGAAGTGATTCCATCATTTTACCTACCACTGAGGTCAAACTAACTGGTCTGTAGTTTCCTGCCTCTGTCCTGCTCCCACTTTTGTGAAGAGGAATCACATCTGCCCTCCTCCAGTCCTCGGGTACCACCCCATCCTCCCATGATTTGTTAAAGAGAGTAGTCAGCAGTGTCACTAGTTCTACCCTTAGTTCTTTTAGAATTCTTGGGTGAATCCCATCAGGCCCCATTGCTTTGTCCACCTTCAATTTTATTAGTTCTTTCAGAACCCTTTCTTCTGTAAATGGACTGGTATCGACCCCCGTCTTCAGAGTGTTTCTCTTGTTTGGTTTAGGTACCTCCCCCTCCTCTTCCTTTGTGAATACTGAGCAGAAATATTCATTCAGTATCCCTGCTTTTTCACTGTCCCCCTCTACCCACATTCCTCCTTTATTAAGCCTCAGTATCCCTCCTTTGGTCTTTCTTACGCTCCTAATGTACCTATAAAGGTCTTATCCCCTTCTTAACAAATTGGCTATCCTTTCCTCAGTTTGGGCCTTTGCTATTCTGACTGCCTTCCCAGCCTCTTTTCTACTTTAACTGATAAAGTTCTCTGTCCTGCTCCTTCTGTTTCCTTTATATTTCCTGAATGCTGTCCTTTTCTCCTTAACCTTCCCTGCCACCTCTTTTAAGAACCATAGCGTTTTTTTCCTTCATTGTGTTTTATTGATTTGCTTTACGCAAAGGCTTGTTGCCTCTGTGATGGCTGTTTTGATTACTCCCCATTGTTCCTCCACTCCTCCATCTTGCCTGTTTGCTAGTGCTTTTCTGAGGCACTCTCTCATTTTCCCAAAGTCAGCCATCCTAAAGTCCAATACTCTTGCTTTTGTATGGCTTGATTGTATGGCTGTGTTTATCGTGAACCACACTGTTTGGTGGTCGCTTGTTCCCAGATGGCTACCCACTTCTAAATCTGAGATTCTTTCTCCGTCCCCATTTGAGAGTACCAGGTCTAAGACTGCACCCTCCCGAGTGGGTTCCAATACTAGCTGTCTGAGGCATGCCCCCATAGGGCATCAAGGATGACCCTGCTCTTGGATGTTCCTGCAGCAAAAGTGCTCCAGTTAACATCTGGCATATTCAGGTCCCCCATCAACAATATCTCCCCTTTTTCTGCCAATCTAAGGAAGCCTTCTATCATTTCCTTGTCCATTCCCTCCCCCTGAGATGGGGGACTGTATGCAACCCCCATGCGGATTGTGGTGCCATTTCCTGTCTCCAGGGTGACCCAGAGTGCCTCATCTGCTCCCTGTTTACTCTTTAGTTCTGTTGCTTTGATCCCTTCTTTTACATAGAGAGCTACTCCTCCTCCTCTTTTACCCTCCCTGTCCCTCCTGTAGATTGTGTATCCTGGTATGTTGACATCCCAGTCGTGGTTCTCTGTGTACCATGTTTCTGTGACTGCCACAATATCCAGGCAACCCTCTTCTATCAAGGCCACTAATTCAGGGAGCTTGTTACACAGACTACGGGCATTGGTACTCATCACCCTCCACTTTTTGATAGCCTTACCCCTTTTAGCCCCATTCCTGTCCTTACTGCTTTTGCCTTTTTACATTTACCTCTGTTCTGCTCCTAATAACTTCTCTACCTTGGTGTTTACCTCACTAATTACCGTGTTTTGTGGGGGAGGCTGGGATTTCCCTGCTCCTTTTCAGTGCATCTCCCCTTGGCTGGTTTAAATGCTTGCCAATGAAGCATTTAAACCTCTCACCTAGGATCCTGGTTCCCCTGGACAGATGCAGACCATCGCACCAGTATAGGTCTGCCTCCCCTCCAGGTGGCTCCCAGTCCCCAATGAAGCCAAAACCCTGAGCTCCACACCAGTTTTTCAACCACTCATTGAATTCCCTGGTGAGGAGTGCCCTAGCATCTCCCTTACCATAGACAGGCAGCACCTCTGAGAAGGTTACCGTATGCGCTACTTGTCTAAGGCCCTTCCCCAACTCTACAAACTCCTCTTGCACTACTCTGATCCCATTTCTAGCCAGGTCATTTGTCCCTAGGTGGACAATGACATCCAGCCCCTTCCCTCGTGCAGATCCTCCCATGATCCTGAGGATTCGCTTCCTGTCCCTCCAAGCCGTGGCACCAGGAAGGCACCTTACCTCCCTCTCCCCTTACTCTCCCATTTCTACCACCCAATTATTGAGTCACCCACCAGGAGTTGTTTCCTTCCCCTGTGGGGTCCCATGCCACCCTCCTGTGGGTCTCCTTTGTGAAGGTTCCCAGCATCTTCCTTGGTCTCCAATGCAGGTGCCTCCATAGAGGAACCACTATCCACCAGAAGAGCAAATGAATTGTGGAGAGGTACAGCTGGAGGGATGCAACTCTGTTCCACTACCCTCTCCTTCCCTAAGCCCACCCTGATCCAGGGTGGGGTACCTAGAATAACTGGGTTTGGACCAGCAATTCTATTAATGTGTAAGCTGTGTAGGTGAGAAAGAGGCCAGGACTGCAGTGTAATTGGGTGGCTCACTAACACCTCCTAGCAGTCAGCTGGTATAACCTGTAAACAGGAAAATGGGGACTTACAAATTTGACTGACCAATCACATGACTACATCATGTGACCCAGTACACCAATAAATTGCAGGACAACCCAGTTTGGGAGAGTGGGGGCAGTCAATACGAAGTGTCGACTGACTTGTACAGTCCAGGTACAATAGGTGTGTGTGCTACAAGCACTACCTTTCTCAGCTTCTTGCCTCCCGACCACCAGTTACTGTCCCTTGGGGGAGTCCTGCTGCATACCTACAGCTTGCCTAGTGAGGGGAGGGTGCTCCTGCTGAGTGTAAAGTTGAGTCTTGGGGAAACAAACAGATAGCTCAGGTTACTGGTGGGAAGAGACTGCGTATGCGTGATGTCCATTTCCCCTACACACACAAACAGAATATCTCTGCACCAAATACTCTTTCAGCTGCTAACCAAAAATTCCTGTAACAAATGTGGCTACATCTAACAATTCAGGCAGTCACTACACACTCTACCCTTAAAGTAACCCCCACATTGCAGGCAATACTCCTGTACAACACCTAGATGAAAAAAAACATCACCAACTCTTTGGCTGACTGGAAATCAGTCCAATAACTACTGAAACAAGTCTTTTACAGTCCAGCACAGTCCAGGTAGGTGTGTGTGCTACAAGCACTACCTTTCTCAGCTCCTTGCCTTCTGACCACCAGCCGCTGTCCCTGGGTGAATCGTGCTGCATGCCTGCAGCTTGCCTAGTGAGTGAAGTGGGGGGCTCATGCTGAGTGTAAGGCCGTCATTTCCCAGCTCCTTGCCCCCCGACAGCCAGCTGCTGTCCCTGGGGGAATCCTGCTGCATGCCTGCAGCTTGCCTAGTCAACAGATGTGAGAAAAAACAACCTTGACAACTTAGAGAATAACAACTGGTGGAATGAATTCCTCACCACTAGAAACAAAATAAATGGAGAACTTCCTACACCTCCCTTACTACCTTAACTTTACATGCATATAATATATATAAAAATATGTAAATATCCATTTCACTTGTACCATATCTTATTATCCAAATCAGCATTTACTTTTTAAAACTTACAAAATACTGCTATTCTAAAATTGTATTCCTGGTATCCTAGAAATCAGTGGACAGAGTGAAAGCTATGAATTAAGTATTCCGCTACTACAGATTCTATCACAGAACCAGAACACAAGTTCTGGATTTCCAGTGTTGCTGATTGACTACTGCAGGTCATGTGGATTGCTAACAACTTGGACGTGCCCAGTGTGTGTTACTTGTAAAAAATGCTGCGTCATGACATTGAAGTGCTGAAGAGAAACCAAGTTTCTTCAGACCTGCTTTGCTGATGTCAAAAATGCCTTTCATCAAACATTAATTCAGCATCTGCTCATCCTGAAACCAAGTACAGATTGAACTATGTGGACAGGTAAAGTAGTAGCCATCACCATTCATAGCAGACGGCAGTACCATCCCATGGTGTTTGCCACCACAATATTGATAGCGGACCATTCATTGCAAAGCATTAAGTTACATTGCAGTGAGAGCATTGGTATCATACTGTGGCATGCTACAGTAATTACTATATTTACTGATGGTGATGGCTAACACTGTAAGTGTTATACTAGAAGATGACCTATGCAGACACCCAGCAATGGACAGCTTGTTTTAAAAAGGACTGAGATACAATCTTGATCAGTGCAACAAGGTGCTTAGCAAGGCTATGGAAACAGCCCAACCCACAGGCCATTAAAGTCTTACTGCAAGCACTGAGAAAAAAACCCCAGAAAAAACATTACTTTAGTCAGTACTTTGTAACGCTTTGAAAGCATTACTGAACACTTTAGAAAGAGACGAGTTCTGAAACACTTAAGGGAAAATTATATGAAGTGCTTAAATATTAAACAGTATGAAGATACTTGATTCTATGGCATTAACTGTATTGACTAATACAGTATTTGTTATATACATATTTTATTATACTTGAAACTGATTTTGAACATTATCCTAAAGTGTGCAGTTGAACGTTTTATTGCATTTTCAATAATAAAAGCTATACAAACAACATCTTTATGAACAATCTTTACCTGAGTGGTGCAGTTGTAAATAAGACTGAGTTGTAATTTAAGACCAATAAAAACAAACAAAATAATCAACTGCATGCAAACCACTTTTTGCTAATGATTTAGATGTTATTGACATTCTGTGATACTGGGATTAGTATTTTTAAATCACGATAAAGACTGCTTCAAAAAATTTAATGTGATTTTGCTCACAAACCTATATTGACATGAACTAAAAAAATTGATAAAATAGGTTACTTTTTAAAACTTTTCTAAAATATCTTTTTGCATAATTTTGTGATATATATCACATATAACATGTAACTCATCTACAAAATAACAACAATTTAAGGTCTAAAGGGCCTATACTGTAGGTCTATCAGATTTGTCCCCACTCACTACTTCATAAGCATAGTGCAAGCACCCATTTATAAGGATTCTCTACCCACTCTACTACCTAGGATTGAGAGAAACCATGGTCTGTAGGTAACTGAACCTGCCAAAGTGGCCAAATGAATCGTCAGATGGTGAGGTTCTGGAGCAGTTTTATAATTTCCTTGGGATCTGGTTGGATCCTTCCCAGACATACACTGAACATGCTGACCATGTCATGGCCACAAAAAGACCAAAGTTTGAAGCACTGTAAAATACTTTATGTGCTTTAATACACCAGCAAGTAATCTCACACTATTTCTTGCCTGTGTTCTGAACTATGAAAATGTGATTTATCAATCTACTTTCAAGACAGGTCTGCAGTATCAGATGTTTTACCATGAACTATTAAACTATGTAAATCTGTCCAATACACAGAAAGAACAGGGTACCCTGTATATATGACTCCTCAAACAGGCATGTGGAGATGCATCAGATTATCTGCTATCCCCTCTACACACTTATGGAAGTAAACTGTGCTCTACACTCCTCTGCCTACTAGTTAGGACATGTTTCTGAGCAGACTGGATGGACCCTTGTTCTTTATCTGCTGGCAACATCTATGTTTCTGTAGGCCCCTTTACATGCAGTGTTCTGTATCAGAATGGCCGTTACAGACACACTGCAACATTACCTGCACTGGTATGTATAGGTGATTTGCTCCACAACTAAAGTGAGTGTTAGCTGATTCCATGTTCCCTGCCTGGCTGGGTTTGTTGACTCTTGTACTGTTTCACCTAGCCCTGTACTAGTGCCCTTCCACTCACTTCTGTCCCATGAAAAAAGGAAATATCATGCTCCCTTGGGTGTTGTAGAATGGATCACCTGTAGACGCCACACACAGGGTAACATTGAAGGTGATCCGCACCACTTGTTCTGATACAGATCACTGCATATAAAAGTGCCTAGAAAGTGCAGCAGACCAAGCAGAACAAAGTGTGTCATGGAACCAGTGGTACAGGTAAGCCCGTGTAAAAGTGCCTAATGTTTCTACTAGAACTTTAAGATTCTGAGAATGAAAAGAGACATTGGACCTGGAAAAACACAAACCAGGTTTGATATTATTCACTTTGAGAAAATGCTGCAAAATGTTGTTTTTTTTCATCAGCGCTTTGACCACAATGGAAGATACAACTTACTGGGCTAGATTCATGAAAGAAATATTGCATGGTATATTACACTACTGCAGGTAGTGTCCAAGAAATACATTGTCTACTGCATAATGGATAACATACTGGATGTCTGTGCCTTTAAAAGCAGATAGTACAAGCTCTTTGCCCATTGTGAATCATATGGTACTTGCACTACTGCAGGATTCCATATAATAGTGCCTGTGATGTTATTTTCTGCAGCCCAGATAACAAGCTAATGACCTTATGAATATGAATATGCCATTTACACAGCTACACCACGTGACTCATGAAGACAACAACCATGCCTGTTAGCAGTGCTCCTGTTGCCTCTTTAAACTTATGGTACAAGAGAAACAGTATTGAATACTTTATTTACTGTGTGCTACTTTCACATTCATGAGTCCAGCCTATTGATCCCTGCACAACATGGCTTTAGGCAAGGTTACAGAACTTCTAAGGCCTTGATCAGGTTCTAGAATTATGTCTGCATGGTAGAGGGACAGATGTACTCTATGTTGTTAATATTTCTGTGGACCTGACCAAGGATTTTGACCTCGTCATTCATTGGTTACTGATAGGCTCCATACCTTGGTGTTTCAAGTGTGTTCTAAACAGCCTTTAAAACTCTTCACATACCTGAAAACAATTGTCAAACTAAGGCATGTTTTCCCAGATGTCGCTCTTATTTATGAAGGAGTTCCTGATGTAATGGGGGGGACATTGCCATACCTTAGAGGAAACACTGCCATAACTGGGATGATACTGGTGTAACTGAGAAGAAACACTGGCATCTCTGGTGAGATCTATAGAGCGCAAAAGGAGAGTGCAAAATCCCTCTCAGAGGTGCAACCAGTTGTCTGAAATCATGAACAGGCAGAGAAAATATAAGTTATGACTTCCAACACAGAGCAGAGGACCACCACCCTATGAAGTAAGGATAAGCCAATGTTGGATTTGCATTCAGTGAACATCCTGAAATGAAATGTTTTGGACACCAGCAATGCAGGTCCTAGGAAGCTTTGTTTCACTTCAGCATTTTGCCACTTCTACAGCATGATGCACCATCTTTTACAGGGAGCACCCACTGAACATGTCCATGTTGATAGCAAGTCACATGACCTCAAAAAGCAAATCACTGAGGCTGGAGACTGAAAATTTTGGGTTGTTCACGTCAGTTTCAGTTCCATCTCTCTCTCTCTCTCTCTCTCGCTCTCTCTCTCTCTCTTTCTCTCCCTCTCTCTCACAGAGCAAGGACCTAGCTACTGAAGATTTCCTTTTATTTGAAAAGCAATGGCTTTTGGTAAGAAAACTTTCATAAACATTAGAGAATCTTGCAATCATTCCATTTAGCTAATTCTTACTATATCTACCCATGGTTTCAGGCAGGCTAGTAAAGAAGAGAGGAGCCTGAAGTGGCTGCTACAGGCCTTGCAGCAAAAGGACAGATGAATTAATTTAATAAACTGTGAAAGGAGGAGGGGGAATTTTTGAAAGATTTATTTGACAAATATTTTTTTTATTGTGTGCTTGTGACACAGAATTCCATATTTCTGTTTTGCACCCTGTGGCAAGATCGGGGTAGAATGAATTTGCCAGATTGGAAAAAGTGCTGGGTTGTTTGAAGGATTTATTTGACAAATAAATTGACTGCAGGTGGTGTTGGCCAGGGCACTGAAATCCATCTTTATTTGTTTTTATATTTGTTACTGTGAGTGAAAACTAATTAAACTTACCTACTTTAATGAGACACTGAATCTCTCAATGAGGGGAAGGAGGACTTGGAGGGTGTGCCAAAGTGGGTAATAGGCATGTGTGTGTACATCTGCCATCATGTCGCTGTGTATACACCATGTGGAAAAGAACTGGAGGGGAAAGTGATAGAGGGGACGAAAGGAGCAGGGAAAGGTTCCCCATGTTGGTTCCACCAAGAACCAGTTCTGCAAGCACTGATGGTGGGGAAGGAGTCAGAACAGGGACTTGGAGTCATAGTGGTGGGACAGAGGCTATACCTGAGAAGAGGACTAGGGCTAGGCAAGTGATGGTATGACCAAATAAACCTTGCTTCATTAGTCCCAGATGTAAAGTGGTTCCACTCCCACTGCAAGCAGCTTTCCCAGTCAGTCATCGCATGCTTCTGGTGAAGAGACCACCCTGAGCAATCCAGAAGCACACTAGTCTTACAAACTTTTACTTCAAGGAATTGCAATTTCAGAGACATCTCCTGACCTCACTGGCCTGTTTCCACTTCATGTAAAATGAAGTAATAAAGCCAAAGTCAAGACCAGTCATGTTTTCTCAAATCTAATACTGTATATCCACTTAATGTAAAATGAGTTGAGAAAGGCAAAGCCAGAACAAGTCACATTTTCTTGAATCCCATTTTCTCTAATCCTGTTTTTTTGAATCACAGTCTCTTGACACTGATGTACAGTATAGAGAATAATGCCTGTGCAAATGTGTGTTAGGATTTTTCATGTTATGAGGATTTTTCACACACCAAGGGTGGGTGAACAATCTTCACTAACACAGACTTTGCACAGGCATTACTTTTTATAATTACTGGTGCAAGGAAGTCAATGTCAAAGGAAGTTACTGAAGGAGCTATGCTGTGATCCCTGCTGCTGCTACTCAGCCCCCCTCACTCCACACACATACACACAATAATTTCAAAACCAGGATCAATTCTTGGCATAATTTCTTTTTTTTTTTTACTTACTCTTTATACTCCCCCCCTACCCTGCAGTGCTCCCAATCTTTGGGAGACACCTAGGGCCTTGTAGTCTCCACCCTCTTACCTGGAGCCTGGTGCAGTCCATCCCCCATGTAGCTGTGGCTGTATCCCCCAGGCAGGTATGGAGTGGGGGTGTCCCCTGAAGTCCTTCTTGGTCTCATCAGGATGCTGGTACCAGGTCAGATAGGAGCACTGGAGATTGGGGTCTGGTGCTCTATCTACCAGGAGCACTGCAGGGTCTTTTTATGATGTTCTAGGGGAGTGGCCTTCACCCCTCGATGTCAAGGCATCTCCACTGACATTCACCACTCCTAACCCTCTCTGTACGTTTGTGCATCTGCAATGCCTCTGGCTTCTGCCAGAGGCCAGTCAAGTGCCAAGCAGGTAACCCCCCCTCCCTCCCAGAAGATGAGAGCTGTCCTCAGACATTCATTCCTCTCCTTCCCCTGCTGACCCCCAATGGCCCAGGCTTGTTCCCGAACCTGGGTCATTGGCGTGGAGCGAGGTGTGGTGTCAAGTGCCTTGACCCTCAGTGCCACCGG
Source organism: Neoceratodus forsteri (assembly GCA_016271365.2). Lineage (NCBI taxonomy): Eukaryota > Metazoa > Chordata > Ceratodontiformes > Ceratodontidae > Neoceratodus > Neoceratodus forsteri. The sequence continues at coordinate 1,467,180,874 of CM057456.1, forward strand.
CCTGGCTCTTTCTTTTTTTTTTAATTACAATGTGGAAATGCTCGTAGTCAGCCATGGCCCATTCTGGATTACAGTGGGTGTCTCCCAAAGCCCTGCCTGAAATGAAGCAACACCAGGATCAACCAGATACATTTTTAAAAATAGAAAGGCAGGATCAATGCAAAGAAGTGCAAAATAATGCACCTGGGAAACAAAAACCCAGGAGAAGAGTACACAATAGCAAGGGAAGTATTAACAACAACAAAAATGGAAAGGGACCTGGGGGTAGTCATATCAGATGACCTAAAGGTGGGTAAGCAATGTGAAAAGTCAGTAAGAAGAGCCAGGGTGATACTGGGATGCATAGGAAGGGGCATCACAAGTAGAAAAAGGGAAGTGGTTATCCCTCTGTACAGACAGTTGGTGAGACCCCATCTGGAGTACTGTGTGCAGTTTTGGAGACCTCATCTATGCAAGGACATAGACAGGATGGAAGCAGTCCAGAGGAGGGCAACTAAAATGGTGCAGGGTCTGCAGCAGAAACCATATGAAGTATGTATACTCTTGATGAAAGGAGGGACGGGGGGACATGATAGAAATGTTCATGTACCTCAAGGGAATCAACAAAGTCCAGGAGGGTAGCATCTTTCAGAAAAAGAGATGTGTAAGAACAAGGGGACACAATTTAAAGATAGAGGGGGGACAGCTCAGGGGTAATGTGAGGAAATTTTTTTTTCATGGAGAGAGTGGTGGATGCATGGAACAGCCTTCCTGAGGAGGTCGTTGAGTCTAAAACAGTGAGGGAATTCAAACAGGGATGGGACAGACACAAGGCAATTATAGTGGGGGGTTGCAGGAAGTAGGCTGTTGGTTAACTAGAATCTGCAGCTTATCCAGTAGGTAGGGAAATGGGCAGACTGGGTGGGCCAAGTGGTCCTTATCTGCCTTCAAAGTCTATGTTTCTGTGTTTCTATCAACCAGATAAATACTGATAAGAAAGTAGTACCTTAATGGATGTGTGGTCTGGCTTAATAGCAGAGAAACTCAATAGCCATGTTTGCTGATGTGTTTGGCCTGCCCACACATGAAGTAAGAGCCAATAAGGTGGCACGCTAAAGAAAAGTGACACAAACCACCATAATAACCCATTCTACCAGTTATTACAGCATTTGAAACATGGCTCTAGTCCGTGTATTAAAGGGGGTCACCAGTAATTATATCCACTTTATGTAAAATGTGATGAGAAATACAAAGTTAAGACCAGTCACTTTTATTGAATTCCATTTTCTTGAATCATGTTTTTTTTAATTCATCTTTATTAATGAACTGTACTGGTATAGAAAAACAGACACACAATTAGCAGTTCAACCTTTGCTCATTCACAAGCTTTAAATCACTTTTTTCATTAGGGGTCTTATTGCAGTAATTCTGGCATACAACAATTAAAACAGAAAAGTTGGAGCACCTGCCATGATAAATATTTCAAATATAATATAATTTCTGCTTGAATTGGCTGCTTACTTATCTTATCTCCAATAGGAGTGGGTCTCCTGGTGTTCACATCAGAGCTCTGCTGTGAAGTAAGTCCAGCTACCACATATTCCGATGGACTGCCCATCAGGTGGGCCCTAATTCTAAAATGTAACTGGTTGAGTTGACCTCTTTGGTATAAGATGCACTGCCTAAATTACCTTTCTTCAATTAAGGTGCAAGCCCCAATCAATGTGTAGGTAATTGAAGAGGAGCCAGCTAATAGAGAGAGCCATGCATCTCCCAAACATTAAACAAATGCAAAATCAGCTGCTCAACCCTTGCTCATTCACAAACTTTAAATCACTTTTTTTCATTGGGGTGCTACTGAGTAAAACAGAACAAACAGTAACATTTGTACAGCAATCGCCCATATAAAGTGACAAAAACATATGCTTCCAAATTCAGAGACACATTTACCAATAAATAATAGTAAATAAATAAATGATAAATCACTAAGCATCATTACCCATATGGAAGAGAAATATATTTTATATATATTTATAAAAGTATATTTCAAATAATTGCTTGATCATATGTCTGAAGTATATGCAAAATATCTCAAAACAGCATTTTTTAAATATCTGATTTATTTGCAGAATATATGTGACAGATATTTTTATGATATATCATAAATATATTCCAATGCTATATTTATTATAGGTGCATGATATATATTTTAAAAATGTGCTTATATATTTAGAATATTTAATCAATATACTTTATTGACATATATCTAACATATTTTGTTAAATATATGCATTGTAAAACTATTTTAAAATACCCAGACAATAGATTAATGTTGATGTAACAAATCTTTAACTCTACATTTGGAATTCCTTTTATTAGTAGCCATTTAGATATCTATAGTACAATTATCATTTAATGATACACCAATACCATAGGATTACAGATTGTACATTTATACTGACACATAGGACTTAACCTCTTGATCTTACAATTTTAAAAGGCTCCAATTGGTATTCATTGCACCCCTGTTTGGTTTCGTTTTATGTCAGGTTGAGTTCCCTAAATGTACTTGTTTTTCATTCTTTACCTTTCCCTATGGTCTGTAAGCTAATGCTGTCAATTCCAAAACTATTTTAAAAATAGAAATTACCATGATTTTGGTTGATAAATTGTACTTTTGAGATATGCAGATTAGTTGCTCAAATATATACAGTACATCATACCACAAAAGGCATTTGAAAAATATAGTTGACATACTGTATATACAAATACATAGGAACATGGTACATGGAGTGCCCACAAAGACATGTAGTGGTTGCAGGGGGAAGGGTGGCAACAGTTAGGGTGTTTTACTCTCAGCAAAAGTTAGGCAGACATGCACACCAGACCAGGAGCTCCAGAAGGAACCTCTTAGATTTCCCATCACAAAATCTGTTTGTACAGTAAAGAAAAAATTGTAAAACTAAAGCCAAAAGTAGTAATATTAAAAAACAGACCGCCCCACAGGACCGACATTTCATACTGTTCTTGAAAAAGCATGAGAACAGCACAAAATGTCAATCCTGTGGGGATGTCTAATTTTTATCATTGCTACTTTTGGCTTTGGTTTTACATTTTATTTTTGGACAAATACACTTTGTGGTAGGAAATCTAAGGATTGTGTTCTGGAGTTCCTGATCTGGTGTATGTGTGTATGTGCCTGACTTTTACCATAAGTGCTGTTTACATTTACATTGTGAGCACCACTACATTTTGGAGCTGCCTTCTTTGCTTATATACATATTTTGCTATACGAAGATATGTATAAATAGTGTATTCAATATATATTTACAGAATGTATTCCATATATATTATAAAGGTATATGTAATATATATATTCCAGTTATATTTATAAACTATGAAACAAATTTATTTGCTATGTAAAACATATATTTAAAATGTGTTATCAGTATTAATACCTATATTACAGATACTTTCCAGATGTATATCAGGCTAAACCCATTTTAATGTATACAAAATATATCTCAGAAAATACATCTCTAATATATTGAAAATAGATGTTTGGTAACATACACCTATTGTAGAAATTACAAAGTAAAATTACATCTGCATAAAACTATAATAATTCATCATTAGAGTGTCCATAAAACACTAAAAAGTAAAACAAAATATTTTCTTTGATAGGATAATAAAACAGATACATTTAGTATATCAATGCCAAGTATAAGACATACCTCATTGAATTCTGCAAATATCTAAAGTATAACGGGAAAAATGCACAGATGTCAGAAATATGTGATATATTTAGGCATATTCAGATATAGTCCACATATTAACAAAATACAGTATAGTTTTTTTTCCATATGGGTATAATTTAAAATTATGTTATGAATATATCTTTGTGTTTTTTATATATTTAGCATCTTACAAGGGAAATCAAAAATGAAAAGGTATAAGTAACTCAGAATATATATGTTGGATAGATTCAAAATATATGTTTACCTAAAATGCAAATTATGTAGAAACTGCAATAAAGTGTATGCACAAATATGTATTTTTTTTTTGTGTATTATTTATTTTATAGCCCCCCTGCATCCAACCAGCCTCTCCTTCAGGCCTTCTTCCAAGGACTACCCCTGCTCCATTCTGAACCTACCCTGATGCCAGCTTCCCCCAGATCCCAGATCACAGCCGACCAGGGTAGCCCGACGTGACCCTTCATTGGACGGGTCCCCTCCTTCCGGAGGGAAATTGCCTTCAGGCATTCTTGCGCTTGGCCGTGATGCTGCTGGGATCGGGGTTCCCCTGGCTCATCGGGGGTTCCATGGAGGTGGGAGATCCAGGCGGCCATCATCTGGTCACTCAGACGCCATTTTTTCGCTTTTCTGGTTTTCCCCTGTCGTGTCACTTCTTGTAGTGCCTCCGGTCTCCACCGGGGGCCACTACAGAGCAAGACATGGCCCTAACCCACCCCCAGGGAGGAGAGCTGTCCTTAGGATGCTCAATCCTCTCCCGTCCCCTGAACCCCAGCCACCCGAGTCCATTCCCCAACCCGGTCGCCTGGAGCTGAGGGCAGCGCTGCGCCTCAGCCCAATATGCATTTTGATTTTATTCAAGGATATAACATTGAAAGAACAAAAACCTGAATTTTGAAATAGTGTAACAAAAATATTTTTCAAATATATATCAAAGATGTTTCCAAATATGATAAATCTTGGATAGTTCTGAGAATATCTAGATTATATCTCGAAATATATCTGAAAAGTGTGAATGTATCTGACATATATTTGAAACATATTTGGGGAAACAAGGATATATTTCAGATATAAAAAAATATAGATATTTTCCATATGGGTAATACCTCTTGTTATCTAATGGGAAAATCCGAGCAGTTTGACCAGAGTGCTCTGTGTCAAGCACCAGAATTATACTGCCTATTCCTTAATGTTCTTAGCATCTACAGTAATGTTCCTTTCCATGATCTTACCTATTTAAGAAATGAAGTAGGGATCCCTCTCACCCAAGAAAAGGACCCATTGCAGACATCTGGAGGTAACACCATGGGGCCTTTGATTTACTGCAAAAGTCAGTTGCTCCATTTTATAAATTTCCTTTACCAACTGTACTCAAATTTTTTTCATATAGCCTCTTCTCTCAGAGCTCTGGGTGGCAGGCAAGCAGTGGTCCTCCTTCAGAGGATTTTAATTTGCCCTGTACACAGAGCTTCATTGAGCCTCCCCTGGTGCCCCATTTTCCAGTTTTCTCCCCCATTAGCCTGGGACCCCAGAACATGTTCATGCATGTACTCCATGAATCCGGTGATGGCCCCTTCCTCCCACCTGGCCTAATGCCTAACTGCTTACAGCTTGGCGCTGCCACCTAGCTTTCACCAGGTGGCAGCCAAGAGCTGGGGAAAGTCACGTCCCTACTTGAAAGAGGAGAGCTGCCTTGCAACCAATCAATCCAGCTCTTCCCTTCCCCCTGCTTACCCCCAGCACCCCAGGCTCATTTCTGAACCCAGATCAATGGCATGGTAGAAGGTAAGGTGTCCATTGCCTTAGCCCTCCATGACTGGGCTAGTTTTTTTTTAATATGTGGATTTTTATTCTTCTGGCAGGATGGGCAGCTTTTTCAACCCTGTCCCTACTCACTGTGGCAGTCCCTGACCTCCTGGGTCAGGGCACTTCACCCCTGTGGATTCCTCCCCTCCATGGTGGGGCCAGGGAGTGAAGGACTCCCCCCACTGTGACACAGTCCAGTTCCATCCTGGACATGTGCAGCACAATGAGCTTCAGCGTGGCAGGCAGGACTTCACAGATCCTATCCCTCACGTTTCCTTCTTTTTTCTCCCATGGGCCCACAAACATGCGATGAGCATGACATGCATGCTCCACTTCTACAGAGATGCCCTGCCACTCTGGATGTGGGATCCCTCCCACCTGTAACACAGCTTCTCTGCACTACCACCCAGATTCCTTCAGGAGGAAGTGAAACAGCAAGCCATAACAATCCCCCTCCTTGTGTGAGAAGAGCAGTCCTACAGGTGTCCTGAACCTGGGTCTCTAGTGTGGTAGGAGGTGAGGTGCTCAGCACCTCAGCTCTCCACACCACTGGCTGGCTTTACCTCTACCCAATTTTGAAGTGACAGAGGGTCCTCCAAGAGCCACCTCCTTGCAATTTTTTTTTTGGGTTTCTACTAATAGAATCTGCCACAGGTACATCGGGTCCCTCCCCATTAAATCATCTGGGATAACTCCCAGAATTGCTTGTTGTAAATCAAGTGGGTAAGTCCTACCACACATTTCAATCAGTGCTTGACCCACATCCAACCAATACTGAGGCAGTATGAGACAGGATAAAAATATGTGTAAGTGGTGTGCTCTTTCCTCACCACACTGCCTCAAGTCACATTTTTGTGAATCTAATATATCCACTTCATGCTAAATTAGGGGAGCAAGGCAATATCAAGATCAGTCACATTTCCTTGAGTCACATTTTCTCAGATTATGTTTTCTCAGCATGTTCTTTCCACCAGTTGATTTTCTTCATATGTATGAGAGAATATGAATGCAGATCGTGCCTCTTCAGAAGAAGGTGTTTGTGTGTGTGTGGGTGGGCGGTTGTGCATTTACATAGAAATAGAGACAGTGATGGTAGTAAAAAAAAAGGTCCATCTAGTCTTCCCAGAGTTCACTATCAGCCCTGGGACCTATTTCCCATACAGGGTTTATTGCTTCCATTCCACCCCTTGCTCCCCTCCCTACTGCTACTGGCCTGAACAACAATCAAACCCTTCACTCTGTCCCAACCATATTTGAAATCATCTGAGGTCTTGGCACCCACGACCTCCACTGGCAAACTCTCTTTCCTCTTAAATCTTCCCCCCACCAGTTTCCACTTGTGATCTCAGGTTCATGATCCTGTACTCCTGCTAAAGAGTTCTCTGCAGTTTACTTTGTTTATTCCCTTCAGGAACTTGAAGGTTTCTATCCTATACCCCCATCTTGCCTGGTCTCCAGTGAGTACACATATTCGGTGCCTTGAGATGATCTTTGTAAAATCTGCCATGTTGGCCCTGAATCATTTTAGTCACCTTGCATTGCACCATCTCTTGTCTGTCACTGTCCTTCCTGAGGTGAGGACTTTAGATCTAAGCACAGCATTCTAGGTGTGGCCTCACCAGTGACCCATCTGGAGGTAGTGGTATCTTCTTTTTCCTGCTCTCAATATCCCCTCCAATACACCCCAGAATCCTATTAGCCTTACTACAGACCATGTTACACTGGCTTGATTGTTTGAGGGAGTCACTAATGATGACTCCCAGGTCCCTTTCCTCTGCCATAGTGCTCAGTTTAACCCTTCCCATCCAGTACTCTGTCATGTTTATTTTCCCCTAGGTACATAACCTTGCACTTATTGGCATTGAATTTCAATTTCCAAACATTTGACCACCTCTCTAGTCCTTGTCGACCCCTCTGTATCTCCCTGATTCCTTCATCACTATCTACCTTACTGCAGAGCTTTGTCTCATCTGTGTACAGACACAGCTTGACCCGGATGCCCTCTCCTATGTCACTGATGAACATATTGAAGTGGACAGGACCTAGGACAGGTCCCTGCTGCATGACACTCATGACCTCCTTCTCTTCTGATTTGAGTCCATTTACTGCCACCCTCTGCTGCATCTTCTACCAGTTTCCTACACATCTAACTCTCTCTGTAGCTGCACCAAGGTCCTTCAGCTTCTTTAGCAATCTCCTGTGTGGCATCATTTATGGATATTATGGAAGTTTATATTTAGACTGCATGCCTTTTTACTTGTATCATAGATTTATGCATTTTTTTTACTTAACTCCAGGTTGAGACTGTAAAAGGGCCATGTGGCCAAGTGCTGTTTACCTGGTCAACAAAATTCTACATAAATTAATAAATAAATAAAAGTCAAAACCTTGCCGAAATTGAAGTAGAATAAATCCACAGCACGGCCCTTATGTGCTGCCTTTGTTACCCTCTCACAGAAAACTATTAGCTTGGCCTGACAAGACCTTCCTGCCACAAACCCATGCTGTTTTCTATCCTGTAGAGCTTTGCTCTCTAGGTAGTCCACAACGTCCTCTTTGTTCAGTGACTCAGTCAGTTTACCCACTACAAAGGTAAGGCTGACAGGTCTGTAATTCTCTGGTTGCTCATTGTTCTCCCCCCCAAAGACTTACTTGTCCATACATTCTATGAAGAAGAAAGGAACTTGCAACCAGAATGGATGCCAACACTCCACTCCCCCCGAAGGGAATTACAGAAGTGGGAACTGTGCACGATGCACTAACACCACTAACAACAAATATTTCTACCACCCTAGGAATGGCAGAAAATATGACATCAGAGAATTTATAACTGTAATTACACTGGAGTAATGTACTGTTAATTTGCCCATGTAGCATGTCATACATAGGGCGAGCTAATAGAAAATCAAAACTAAGAATAGGAGAATACAAAACAGCCATAGCGGTGCAAACTGGAAGTTATATTATGGCTAAATATTACAAAGAAAAGGGACACGGATCTCCAGCTTCACTTCAGTTTACAGGGATTGAACTAGTGAAGCTATCAGGAAGAAGTGGAGATAGCCAGAAAACAACTATTGCAAAGAGAAGTATTCTGGATACTTGAACTTGAAACCATGTTACCTAAAGGACTAAATGATGATCCAGGAGTGAGTAGTTGTTTATTAGTGATTTTTACATATATGTGATCCATATGAATTTTGGGCTCTTGCCGTGGACCTGGTGAGCCTTCTTGGGTTATACCTAGCTCTTATACCTTTGTTGGTACACAGTATTATAACTCTCACAGTTAATATTAACATCCAGGAGTGTAATTCTACTAGGTTCTTCAAATACACAGGTTACTTATACATGGCATCTCCTTAGTCAAAGAGCCTGCTCCTCAGCACATACCGAAATTAAAATTCATCATTTTTAAGTAATGGAGGTCATAGGATCAAGGTAGATTGTTACAAAAGTGGCCTACATTAGAAGCATCTTTCTGATTTAGGCCCATAATCAGGCCCCCTGGCATTCTACGGCAAAAAAACTTTTTTTCTGTGGCAGGGCTGGTCAATTTCTGCGGCAAGGTTTTTCAAATTCCACAGAGAGATTTTACAAATTCTGTGGCATTTCTGTGTCACTTTTTGCTCATTTGTACATTTTGTAGCATGAAAAGAAAGGGACAACTCACATTATACATTTTAATCTTTTTATTGTACTTATTATGTATCATGAATAGTATATGGGACAACTCACATTTTATACATTTTTAACCTTTATTGCACAGACATATCAGGCAGTTAGGTTAACTGTTTTGTAAGACAATTTAAAATGCAGCATTGTTTTTATTTTGATGACATTCTGTATTTTTGTCTTGCATTGAAACAAAGAAAAAACTGCTTGAAAATACTGTCCTCAGAAAATCCCCTATGTCTTTCTGTAAAGATCATATTGTGGACACTGACACTGCATTCTGCGTCTGCAGAGTTTGTCACACAATTAATGCATGCAAGAGCCAGTCGAGAAAGCTGTGCTGTGTGAGCTGCTGTAGACTTCCAAAATAACTCCAGATTTTTGACTGCTTGGCTTGTGTTGCTCACATAGTTCGGTGCCAGGATTTGTGTATATATTTGAAATTCTGTATTGGGGATATCACTCCATCCTGGAATAGTTGCATAATCATCTTTGCTCTGCGATAGAAAGGCCACTTTAGAGGGATCAAAAATTCTCGCTGCTTTCAAAAAGTTCAACCCAGGCTGGCTCTCCTCAGATAAGAATTTCCCAAGTTTGGATGATACATTACAGAATGCTTCATTGGAACTGTCCAATAGTTCTGTCTGAATGTGAGCAGGAATCTCTTCATCACCATCGAAAAAGGAACCACAGCTCTCCATGACAAGCTGCTGATGCGTCTGAAGATTGATCTGCAGCTCTTCTAGAATGTTAACAACCTCTGTTGTCACAGAGATCTGTGACTGAAATTTATCCAGCAGCTTGCACATCTATTCTGATTTGTTTGTGAGAACTGCCAGCTCAATCCATAGCTTTAGTGCAAGATTGTCGTCATAAAGAATGTCCTGTAGAGATGGGGGAAAAAAACATATAACTTTTTCTGTAAACAAAATGCCTCAACATATCCTTCAATAAAAAAAAAAGAATAGACCAGTACAGTATTCTTACCTTTTTTGCAAGCAATGTGCTGCGTTGGTGTCCTGCTAGGGCAAGCTCTTTTTCAATGAAGGAACGGTGGTAGACAACATGGTGGTGTTGATACCTTGCAGTGAAGAAACAGGATGTTCACCTTGTTGCACAGGGATCAGCAGGCATCGTGACATGCTTGTCAGGGGTGACCTCTGATAGGTGTCGCAAGTAATGATTCTTTCTTCCACTGGGTAATGAAAAAGGTTAGAGGAATAACTTCATGTATCTCATTGTCATGCTGGAATGGCTTCTCCATTGCACCTGCAACTAGGTCCATGATGTGGGCAAGGCATGTTCTGTGGGTGCAGTTGGGAAACAAATCATGTAAAATTGCACTGTAGCATTTCTTCATATACGAGGCATTGTCTTTGTTGGATACCCAGACAGAATCAAAATCTATTCCGTAGTCTGTCATGGTTTGAGCCACTGCTTGTGCCACGGTGCTGTGTGTCATGAACGCCAAAACTTTGTGTCCAGCAAATATGGTCGCACTCGTCCAGTTTCATCTCTTTCAAGTGGAGCAGCAAGGATGTTGAGGATGTAGCACTGCTCAACATCACTGGGCTCATCCACAGTTAGGGCAACCTTTTTGCCTGCGTTTTTGCTGCACATCCTGTCATTCCACAGTATAAATATCTGGCACATACTGTATGCAGTTCTAATCTGATCTGCACGTGGTATGGCACATACATTTGGGATGTGTTTATCAATAAAACTGCAACTTGCTGGATGATTAATTTTCTCCAGGGGGATATTCACTTCAAGAAAGGTCTTTGTGAAGTCCTGCACAATCTTTATGTATTCTGTCTGAGCAATGGTACTTTTTGTAAAGGATGTCAGCAGAGTCCATTGCTTTTTCCTTGCATTTCCTAACTGTGTATCTGCAGCTCTTTTTAAGTAAGTCTTGGAGGAGAAATGATCTGAGACCTTAGACTTCCGAATATGATCCAGGACAAATGTTGCAGGGTGTACAAAACAGTTTTCCTCCTCATGTAGAGGCTGGCCTGGAAACTGCTTGCAACAGTCTTTTGCTGCCACATACAAGGCCATTAGTTCTGGGCAGATGGGGTTGATTTCCTCACAAATTGATCCATTCTTTAAAGAAAGACATAAGTAAATATTAGAAATGACATAAAGTCCCCCCCAAAATATGTAGACAAAAGAAACACATGCATGCATTGTTAATACAATACTCACATGCAAGTTGCAAGTGATGCAGAAAAGAGTGAAATCACATCTGATGATGGGTTCAACAAAGCAGAGCAGACCAGTAAGTGGTATATTGGCTGCTGCCACCCTTAGCCATTAGTATGAGCCAGTAGCCCTAACTGTTATCTTTTCTTTTTTCAGACAAATACAAGGCTTAAGGAGAATGCATTAAAAACGTTGTAAACACTCCACAGCAATAAACAGCAATGAGACACTTTAACCTGGAACAGACTAACAGCACAGATGTTATCTTTTTCCTTGACTTACCTGGGCTGCAGCCCCCCCGCCCAAGACACCAGAGAATGAACCCACAGACTTTGAGCCAGCACAGGAAACATTTTCAAGCAGAAGCCAGAAATAAATGTACAAAAAAGGCCGGAACAGACTGCTAGCACAGAAGGCCTTTAAAATATATCTTGGGCTGGTGGTAGTCTGGTCCAAGTATATGCTGCTGTTTTCAGACTCCTCAGGTAAAGCCTCTGGGTGGCTGGGTGAACCATAACAACCACTACCACTGTGTAAGTTGCCCCCAGCCACCCAGAGACAGAGACTCTACCTGCAGACTTTGGAATCAGAGCATACACTTGCATCAGATGACTACCAGCACAGGAAATATGTTAAGGCAGAAAAAAATATCACAAAAACATAAGCTGCAGCACCCCCCCCCCCGATGTACCTGCAGAGAGGAACATCAGGAGAGTACCAGAACATCTCTACACCCCCTGAATCTCTAGGCAGCAGAACTGTCTTTTGTCAGTCAAATTAAATAACAAAATAATTTCCCCATTCAAACATAATAGCACCAGTATATATATATAAAAAAAATCTCCATTCAAAGATATCACCAGTAAATTTTTATCGACAGTGACAGTCATCAGTTCCATGTCATAATGACGAATGCCAAAAGGTGATCGGCATTATGGCGAAGTCAGAGCACTGAAAATCAGTTTTGGCACCCTGACTCCCCAGCGCACAGCAAAACAGTGCCTGGGACTTGCATTTTAACATTTCATGAAGGGAGCTGTGCCCCCTGCATCCCCTCGCAAGGTGATTCGCCCCCTGCACCTCCCCTACTTAAGGATTCTCAACTCCAGGGGGGTGTATGTTGGGAGGAGGGTACAAAACATTTAAAAATAAAATTCGGGCTGGGTGCAACAAAAACTCACCAGTACCCGGACCCAAACCAAGCACCCTACCCACCCAAGCCGTGAACCCACCCAGCATGCCACAGGGTCAGCTCGGCAGCCCACCGTGGCACCACCCCTCAAAACTCCTCCCACCCCTTGCTAAGCATGCTCGCTCCCACCTTCCTGTGCGCGTACGTGTAGTGACATCCCATTGCTATATGCGCTGACCCACCCATCTGGTCACCCTACCTCATTGGTAGCCCCCATAACATGTGCTGGGATTAAGTTGCTGTTATTGCAAGCATTAAGTCGCCGATGCCCATGTCACAGGCTACCCAGTCATCCCTCTCCAGCAAAAAAAAAAAATAAGCAGCCAGTTCAAAAGAAAGTTGCTGTACCTCTTCCAGAAGAAAGATGTCAGGAACAAAAGCAGCAGTCTTCTTCCTTCAGCAGGCAGTGTTGTCTTTTTGATGGTGCTCTCTCTCCTCTCAGAGTCCAGGAAATGTTGCTGAAAAACTACAAAAATGCTGCTTCATTTTATGCCCCCTGAACACACAACTCCATGACCCACTTTGCAAGATTCTGCCACTGATTGGACAAGTAGGATAAGTAAAATGTTTGATTTGCTGATTCTGTGAATCACTGAGCTGATAGGCTTCTAAATGCAGCCAGTCAGCTCGTGCAAACTTGATCCCCGGGCAGTTTGAAAAACCAGGGTCAGAGAAGTTAGGAACATTTGCTTGCTTGAGGAGACAGAGGATGGATGCAACTACCCCCGGACTTGGATGGGCAGGCAGCCTAATTGGCACATTCTTCAACCGACCTGACCTGAGAGAAGAGACCAAGGTCATGGAACTAGTGCTGGGCCATAGAAAGGTAGTGGACTGGGTGGTTAGCTGACCCAACCCCCCAAACAAACAACCTGCATACTTTTGTGGATAGATGTAGCTATGTGGTATTTATTTTTGTATTTGGAGGAGGGGATGGGGCAATGGTAAAAGAAATGTGTATTTTAATTACTTTGGCTCATTTGTCTTTGTTTAGGCAGCCCTTTGAATTCTTAAGGAAAGGTGTGCAGCAGCCAGCAGAACGAAGAGAAGCAAATGAAATCCCTACCCAGCCTGGGACTCGCTGGTTCATGATCGTGCTGCTTGCTGCATTTATTTTACAGGATTTTTTAAAATATTTTTAATTTCGTCCCCCCTTCCCTGTCTTTTCCTCCCGCTCCATGTTGGTGTTGACTGTGGCAGCCGGGTAACTCTGATCGTGCTGCTGTGTGTCTGATCGTGCTGCTTTGTGTAAATATTCTATTTCGTTTCAGCCCCTTCCCTCTCTTTCCCTCTCGCTCAGTGTCTTATTCATTTCTTGTTTGACTGCATCCTCTCCCCCTCTCTCCCGCTCCGTATTGGTGTCTGCGGCATCTGGCAAAGAATACACCCTTGGTCTCTCTTGGTAGCACCAGTCCTTTCCTCCAGTAACTGCGCGACTTGTTGCTTTGTTCAGAGGATCAGTGGCAGAGGAAATGAGACTGCTCCCTGGACTCTAACAGATTGCAGGCTGGTGGCAACCTGGAAATTAAGTTGGGGGCATGGACTTTTCAGGTGCCGCACACTTCAGGTGATTTGGGGGATGGGGTATAACGGGTCAGTGGGGCACTGAATGAAGCATCGGGTTCATTTTGTAGAGGAGGTGCAGTGGTGTTCAGTGGACAAGGACACCTGCATAGTGTGAAGTTTTATATTTTTTTTGTCCGCCGAGCACCATTTTAAATTGTAGTGTTATGGATTCTCCTGGGTTCATACCCGCCAGTCGCTAGTAACAGAACCAGAACAAACATAGCGGCTGGTGGGATTTAAAAATAGAGAATTCAAATGTTATGTGTTGGGGGGGGGCTTTTTGTGTTTTGTTGCACACTTTAAATTATTATGCTGTAATTGTGCTTGTGGGCAGCCGTCATTTTGCGCTAAGCGGCAATTTTAAAGCCGCACTGAGCAGATCCAAGCAGATTCTGCAGCAGACAGTGATTTCCGTGGGTGGTGAATAATTCTGCAGCCAATACCATGGCTGCAGAATCGTAGAATGCCAGCGGGCCTTCCCATGATTAATAAACGGATAGTTGGAATGTTCCCCGACACTAATATATCTATTTAGATGTGGGAGGTCAATAGGTCACAACATCATAGACCTCTATTATACCTCCTCGAACCATTTCATTCTGGTTGTTTAGCATGTGGGTTACTTGTAAGCAAATTTTAACAAATAGTGATCATTCCACCCCCTTAGCTATGGGAGGTCAAAAGGTCACATATCAAATTTATTCAGATTGGCCTCTAAACATTAAAAATTAATAATTAACATGTCTGCTCCTTTTTTAAGCCTTGCCCTGAGGTGGGTATTGACCACAATAAGACCTGCCCATTACAGTCTGATACTGACAAAAAAATTAAATAATTGTGGTGAAATACTGCCAAGAGCACACCCAGCATGACATTTTGGGATGAACTAGGCAAGTCAGCAGGGCTGTTGCTAGGACTTTTGCAAGGAGGATTCTTTTTCATAATGGCTAGGGGTCTGGGGTCTGCCTGGCCCCCAGAAGCCCTGGGGTACTAGAAGCTCTGTGGTGTATTTTGTAGCTTATTTTGAAGCTAAGTAACTAATCTCTGAGCTCTCCTCCACCATGGAGATGAGTTATTTAGTTTCAAAATAAGCTACAAAATGCCATCCTCTAAGGAAGTTATTATCTGGCTGGCTACAGGTTGAATACTAGCAGAACAATTACAAACAAAAATAGCATCTGGAAAAGCAGTTTTGTCAGCCCTGTCAAATGACAACCACACTCCCTGCACTGGTGTTCTGATCATCATGGCCAAGTGAGTTTAGCCGTAGAGGCAATCTTGACTCTCATGCAGTATGGGGGCAACTATTGCTTTACACAACATTGGGCCCAGATATTTTTAAACTGCATGGGTTAAACTTACACTATAAATGATCTGTGCCATAGTTTGGATCTGTTTCATTCATCACCTTTACCTACCTTGAGTCAGTACTCTGTACTATTTCCCAGTGGGTGTAGGGGATTGGGGAAGCATGGTTCTGTGTATCCTGTCCTGACTTCTGCAAGTCGTGTTTGTTCACCACTGTGGCCCACAAAATTGTAGGGAGTCAGGGAGATGTTGTCTTGGGGAGGCGGGAGAGCTAGGGCCAGGGGTTGTGGCTGTCCTCTTCTGGCAGTTCTGGTCCAGCTTCAGGTGGCTGTTCCATCATCATTGGTTCGAGTGGTGGACCATGGTCCATGGACACCTTTTTACATGCAGTTGTGTAGGGTTACTCTCTGCATTGCATCCTGTGAATAGAAGCTGTATTAGTCAGAGTGGAATGGTTTAGGTGAGTCAGTAGGAAGGTGGGTAGTCCATGGACATATTAGGAAGCAAGACTTCATACCTGGCTGAGAGACCGGAGGTGGTACTATCGGTCATGCCCAGCAGCATTGCAAGTAGCAATGCTAGTACTTACACAGATGCTCAGGGCAAGCCCAAGTGAGACATAACTGGAGGGGTGCTGTGGGTGCAAATAACAGAGTCCATAAGGCCCATTTGGGGGGGCTATAGCCCTCTTAGCCCACCTCCCCCTTTGGTGCAAGCCTGAATACCGCAAGATACCTGAGAGCTAATGGAGGCATTGATGAGGATAGGAGTTACATACCATGAGACCCGGATCTCTGGTCAGGTAATAAAATGTGGAAAAGGAGTAGGGTGCTCGGATTTTGAGTAATACGCAGTCAACATGAAACATTTTAAATGCGTTAAGTGCTTTAAATTCAAAGTATTGGCAAAAGGATGTATGGCTCAGAAAGATTAAAAAAGTAATCATACCTCTGCATAAAATGGAGGTTTTTAATATACATGTACAATATATGGGTGCAGAATACCTGTGAGTAAAATCATGAGTCATAGGAAAAAAAAACAAGCTTTTTTAGACTTTTGTCCATTATGCTTGCTGTTTGTGTAAACTATAGGATTTTTCCCCTAGACCTGTAGTAGGTATTTAAACTTTGTATAAATCATAAGAGAGCCACAAAAACATAAAGCTTTTAATACATCTTAAAACTTGAGCACAATTACCAAAAAAGGGAACCATAGTCAATTTCTACTATGGTTTCACCTTTCACATGCGTCATGTTTTTATTGTGCATTTTTTTTCTTTTCTATGTTTTTAGTGCACTTTCATATTTGGTGATGTTTTTTTTTAAATTAATAACTAATTGAATAAATTGAATACCTCCAATGAATTATTCAATGAGCAGTCAATGAATTGAATGAAGTGACTTGCTTTACCATGGCATGCCTTGCCAGAACCAGATGTGAGTTGGCTGGTATGCTACATTGTCTTGTTACTATGGCAACCATTTCATTATAAAAGCTATACCATGGAGAAGCAATGTCGGCTCTTTTGAAGGCATGATTAAAATGCCAAAATCTCAGTCATGATGTCACACGTGTGCATGCATGCATGTGCACATCCACCTTGCTCCACAGTCCTAGAATGGATGTTCTAAATGTCTGAAATAATATGGTTTAACTACACAGCAGTATCTGTAACTGTGGAATAAGCAATTGAGCCATGAGAAAAATAATTTGCTGTTGAGCTGGATGGAATGAAGTTACTAAAAAGTGTGTTTTTATGTGTAAAAGTGGGAAAAAAAGAATATTTGGTAAGAAAACGTTTAAGTCTACAGACTCTTCTTAGTTTGCTTAACAGAGTGCAAATAGGCTTGCCACACAAGGACTCCTTGAGGTGAGCATTGATTTTGTAGCCATATTGGGTGCTTGTACCAATTCCATTTTGTAGCTCTTCTCATACAGAACTTTATTGCATCAAGAATGGTCACCCTGATTGCATCCCCATCCTTCCTCTACACATTCAATGCTATCCACCCTTGATAAATTTGTCTCAGACAAGCTCCTTCATGTGGTTAAGGTCTGCTCTTCTGAAATGGTATCAGGTGAATATAGCACAGACAAAACAGTGCATGAAATAACTCTCTGTACGGTGTGCGAATGGCTCTACAATGACTGGGGTTGTTTCAGCATGTGGTAAGAACTGCAACCCCTGTCACTGTAGGCTGCCATGATGCAACATGAAGAATGCTGCTGGGGCAGTGCTTGGCCAAGCCACTCCTGTGGTGGAGTGACTAGAGCACCTGCCTCTGGCAGCATCAGGGACCTGGGGCTACGGTTCGGATTTTCCCCAGGTCACATTGTAATGCGGCTTTTTTTTGTTGTTGTAAAAAACATTTTCACTCCTCTCCATGGTTTCTTCTTTCCCCGAAGTCAATGACTCTCTGGAGTTGATTCTTATAGGTCTGAGGTGTGTGGGGTATGCGGGGGGGGCAAGGCCCCCCACAAAAAGGACAGTTGCTGTGTTCACAACAGTGTGCATTCTTGTTGTTTCGGTCAGGTTTTTGTCCCGATGCTGTGAGAGCGCACACCATTGTCTGTGCTGTTGTTTGTATGCACGGTTTTCTCCATGACATTATGACCCTGTGCTTTCTGAAATCTAGGGCTTCAGTTTTTGATAGGGTTATTCTGATCCCTTGTGCCAGTCTGAACCAAATGGGGTTAGGGTTGCTGGACTCCAGTGGCTCCACTGTGTGTGCCCCATCATTAGGGTGCCAAACCCGCAAGTCGTCTTCCCTTCCCTGAGGTCCACCCCTGAGTTAGAATCCCAACAGAGGTGTGGGGCACTGCCCCCCGCATGAAACCTGATCGACGACTTGCGGGTTTGGCTCCATAATGACAGGCCACACAATAGCTGGCACATTCAGAGGATGGAAGCCAGTGGCGCCTCTACCCTCAGTCCGCTCACCATCTCCAGGTTGGTAAGCACAAAATTGATAATGGCCACCTGTCTAATGAGTTCCTTAACCAGTTGCATTGGCAGGTAGTCTTGCAATGTATCCAACAGGTCCTGACTTCACCAAACTGCTGGAAGGTCACAGTTGCTATCCAGCAGGTTCAGAACACCTACCACCACCACTTCCCTCTTTTTCACTCCCCTTGCCAACTCTTCCCTGAGCTCCCTATCTCTCTGTCTCTCTCCCCCCATTGCTCTGGTGGTCCATAGATCACTTCCATCCATATGTTCTTGCCTGTGGGTGCCATGAGGTGAACCCACAATGACTATATTTCCCTTTTGCTGCCCCTGATATGTCCATCCTCCACAGCCTCTATGTTCTCCCTGACACATAGGGCTATGCCCCCTCTTTTTCTTACCCTCTGTCCTGTCTAAACATTGTGTGATGTGGGACTGACAAGTCCCAGTCATTATTCTCGGTGACCCAAGTTTCTGTGCTGGCTACAAGATCCACCTCAGTGTTTGCCAGCAATACCTGAAGCTCACTGATTTTATGACTCAGACCACAGGTGTTAAGGCAGACCCTATTCCAACATGCTCTGGATCCTCTTTTGCAGTTTTGTGAGCAGACACCTGCATTTCTTACCATTCTCCTTACCTTTTTATTTTTCCTGTTGCTTGCAGACCCTATGAACCTTCCCCCTTTGCCTCTTCCACTATTCCTTTTTGAACCCCAACCTTATTTTTACCTATCTTACTGCTATCAGTCCCCCATACAGGGGGAGCACTAGCTACTGTAGGTTCCCCTCCATCATTCCATTTACCATGATTCCCCTAGCCTCAGTGCCCCCAGAGTCAGTTAAACTGTCTAATGTAGACATCAAACTTCTGCCCCAGTGTGCCAGTCCCGTCTCTTGTCAGGTGAAGGTCATCACCTTTGAGGAGCTTCCTGTCCCAGAAGTCCCCCAGTCCCTTACAAAGTGGTACCCTTTCTTCTGACACCAACCACTCATTTTAATTTCTCTATCTCTTCCCTCCTTATTCTATCTTTCCCTCTCTCTTCTGCCACCCAGGGAAGACCTTGGAAAAGCTCAGGGAGGCTGAGTGTGCCTGCAGTCAGTTCACAAGAGTCTGAAAGTTCTGCTTCACTTGCTCCAAAGGCTGGTTCACCAGATCATTGGTACCTAGGTATACCAGCAATTCCATCACCCCTCCCTCTGTTATCCTCCATATTCTATGTTCTGATGGCTGATACCTCAGGAGGGCATCTGACCCCACCCCCACCCTCCTCCCCACCCACCATCCTCTCTACTCCACTGATCATAGAATCCCAATCACTAAGACCTCCTAGCTACCATTTTCTTACTTCATCCCTGGATGCCACCAGCTTGTTACTCCCATTTTATGTTTGGGCCAGTTCAGGCAGGGGATAGACTGTGTGGGTAAAAGTGTTGCAGTTTGAAAATGTATAGGAATAAGGTAAAGGCAAATATGGGATTCATGTTGCTTTATGCTTTGATTTATACGTGTGGGGAATTTTTAATGTATTTTCTTCTAGAATGTTGTCACAAGTGCATGTTTAAATAATGTTTGAAATTAAAAATCCAAGGTTTTGTGTTTAGTGTGGAGATTGTTGACTAGATGGATCTAGAATTTTTTCAAGGTGGTGGCAAGAAAGAAAGGAAGACTCAGATCTGAATACAGAAAGGGATTTAAAATAGGCAAGGGGACCATGCAGTTTTGTATATTCTTTATTTAAATCTGTGGATTAATAACATTGTGCTATATTTAATATATGAAAAGTGACAGCTGTAGTACAGTAAATGTAGCAGTGGTTGAATTTAAGTACTGACTGCTTGTGCAACATGTTTCTGGCACACTCCCATGATGGGTTAATGCAGGAGGGGTCCCATGATTACTGCTGCGCACAGGGCCAATGGCAATGTG
This sequence comes from Neoceratodus forsteri, assembly GCA_016271365.2. NCBI lineage: Eukaryota > Metazoa > Chordata > Ceratodontiformes > Ceratodontidae > Neoceratodus > Neoceratodus forsteri. Next base: position 1,467,201,233 of record CM057456.1, read on the forward strand.
ATTCTGGCCCTGGCTAAAATACTGTAGTTTGCCCGAATTCTAGAATTCTATAAAACAAAAGAAATGTAAGGGCCCCAACTAGAAGCTGAACTGAAATTGCCAGTGGCTGACTTCTCTATCCCTTACTGAGGATGAAACTTCTGAGAAGCCATGGCCTTGGTCAGGCATATATTTGTGACACCTCATCAGTTTTCAGTATCTGTATGTACATATGTATTGGGTGTTTCTGTTTCCCATAAAGCCTATACATTATGGTTTCGAACAGGGAGCATGAAAGTTTATATTTAGTATGCAGCTGCAAATTAGCAATTTGGTATTGAGTTTCATACTGAGGGAGTTGCATACTACTAGCCTTATATGTTAATAAAGAAGATACTGATGGTACCAAAAGGGTTTGCATAAATGGTAGGCTTTAACCTTCATTTTTAATAAATTTGTATATGGTGCCATAATGTACTCCCTTTAGCAATTTAAAGGTCACCTTTTTAATGTTCACATTCTGTGGATTTTAGTATAAAGGTAAAGGGTATTTAGATTATATGTATTTATGCATATGTAATTTGTAGTAACTGAATGTAATGATGTTATGTAGCTTTAATGATGCACGAGGTATGATGCCATCAGGTTCAGACAGCATAAAAGGACAAGTCCTCATGTGTTTTTAAATGTCTTTCAAAGAGTGTCTAGCAAGTTCCAAAATGCATCAGGCATGATTCTGTCTCTTTTAACACCTAGGATTATATAAAAAAAGATTGATTTCTAGCTGGAAGTCTACTGAGCCTTTTCTGAGTGGTATCCTCAGCCAAACAGGAGGTGAGTGACAAATGTTTCTGATGTTCATTCTGCACCCCAAATTATTTAACAATCCACCTAGGCAGAGATGTTGCAAATTTATGCTTTGCATGTAAACTTGGTTCATATTCAAGAACTGCACACTTTAGAAAGCTTCCTAAAGTTCACAACTTGGCCAACAGTTTAACACTGTAAAGTTTAAATATTGTTTTTAGAAAGAAATCATGGTCCCCAACCAGTCAGATTATGAGCATCCCCTTTCATATCCTTGTAAATTAGCAAACTGAGTAGATGGGGTGGGTGCTGGCAAACTGAATGGGTCGGGTAGTATTTCATCTAAAAAAAGTGTTTGACAGTTTTTTAAAACTTTGCATAGTCCAATGTGGGTGAAGTGCCATTTCACCCAGCAAAAAAATTCATGAAATGCCACTTTGCTGGTGCTTTTCCAGGGAAGTGGCACTTCACATCATTTCACCAGGTGAAGCTGGCCACTACACATGGCAAAGAACTTTGCAAAATCCTTCATGAAGCTGGGAACTTTGTGAAACTCAGGTGAAGCTAAATTTTCCTGACTTTGCACAGTTGATGCTTTGTGTGTACTGCACTGGTTGAATTTGCCCAGAGGCTTGTCATTCTGCACAGTGTTATAAGGCCTTGCTGAAATCCAGATAACTATGCATTTGGCCCTGCCCTGTCCACCTTCCTAGTCATCCCATTAAAGAAGGTGGTCAGGTTGGTTTGGCATGATCTACCCCTCATAAAGCCATGCTGCAAGGGGAAGGAACGTTGGCCTCAACCAAATGCTTCATTATTCTGTACTTAATAATGGTTTAGCAACAGAAAGCATAGATGAATAAGGACAGATAAGGACTTTCATCCATGTAGTTTGCCCTGTTTTATTTTAACCTACTTTTAGTCTATTAACACATTGTAATCTTGTATTCATCTAACCAGTCTTTTCTGTCTATGCCATTTCATTTTGAATTCTAATATAGACCTTGTGTTTGCTGCTTCTTAGGGTAGACTGCTCCACTGGTCCACCACTCTGTCTGTAAAGAAAAACTTCATTATGCCCTTTCTGAATTTCTCTCCTCCTAATTTGAGGTTATGACCCCTGATGTTTATCTGACCTTTTAGTCTGAATAGTTCATTGATATCCACCCATTTATATTCCACCATTTAGTTGTAGTTCTCTATCATGTCCACTCTCTCTCTCCTCCTCTCCTCCAACAAAAACGTATTAAGGTATGCCAGCCTCTCCTAGTAGTTCCTGTAACATTTTAGTCACCCTGTGATATATTCTTCTAAGTTTACCTTTATCTCCTTTTAGATGCAGGTTTCAAAATTATACATAGTACTCTGGACTGTACTCTAGATGTTGTCTAGGAATGTATAGTGACTGTATTCCTCTGGAATTGCTTGAGGTACCATTTATGTATCATTGTAACTACCTTGGCTGTATTCCTGTGGAACTGCTTGAAGTTACTGTTATTGTATCATATTTTATTTTGTTGACCCTGACGTGGAACCTTTGTGAACAAGCATCTGTGCTCAAAGGTACTCTGAGTAGATAAATAAAATACAAATAAAGATGGGGTCTGACCAGTGACCTGTACAGTGGCATGATTACTTGTTCACTGCAGTTTGTGACTCCTCATCTGACACTGTTCTGTAGCCTGTTAGCTCTCCAATATGCATCTTCTAACTGGCTGGAACTTTCAGGTTATTATTTATTGTTACATTCAGGTCTGTTTTCTCACGTCAGGGTTCACCTCAACTCAGTCTATGCTGTACTTTATTTAACACATTCTGCTTGCTGATATGCATCACTTCACATTTTTTGTGCCATTAAATTTTAGCTGCCAGGCACCCAAACACTTTTGAGACTCTCCACATTCTTCTGCATGCATCTTATTCCTTCTTCTGTGTCCACCTTCCTACACAGTTTTGTGGTAGCAGACACACCAAGCTGTTTTCTCCTTTCCCTAAATAACTAATGAATGTATTGAGCAAGACCGATGCCACCCTCCAACCCCCTGTGAGACCTCAGTTGGTCTGATGGTGTTATTCCTTTCAGATATTTGAATTCTGTAATTGTCACACCTGAGTCTCCCCTTTTTCAAGGAATAACATTTCCAGTTCTGCCAGTTGGTCCTCATAGCCTGTATACTTTAATCACTCACCCCATACTTTCTCAATCCTGTCTATTTCTTTCCTCAGATATGGGGAACAAACTATACACTACACTCAAGATGGGGGCTGACTAATAAACTGCACAAGGACATTGCAATATCTCTCGATCTGCTTACAGTGTTTACACTAAGGTTTATGATATGGTTTATAAGAGTAGATGAAGCTCAAGAATCCATGAAAACTACTCCTCCACTAATTCAGTAGTAGTAGTAGTAGTAAACGTTTTATTCTGAAAATGTTTCCAGAAAAGGATAGCCCAGTTTAGCCAAAGCTCATTTTCAATGGGATCCCTTATCTACAAAAAAGGATCAAATTCACAATAGAATGACACAAATACATAATAAAAAACATATAGTACAATATTAACAATAGTATTATACATTTAAAATTAAGCATGCCTACTCAACTACAACAGATTTTTGGTAACATAGCAGCATCAGCAAACCAGGTTCTAATAGTAGTGTTCCAGAGTTGTTATAGTCATGTAGGTTTCCAGATTTCTTTTAAAGATTTCTTTTTTTTTTTTTGCTTATAACCACCTTTAATGGGAGGCCATTTCAAATTTCCACTGCCCTCTGCATACACAAAATATTTCCTTTTTGTACTAATTTCTTTTAATGCATGCCATGATTTTATTTGCTTTGTTAGGAGCTGCCTAACACTGCTGCCCCTTTAAAAGAACTTGCCGATTATCTCCTGGTTCTTTTCCTGCTGACTTTAGCAATCTGTGTTTAGGTATTGTTGTGCCTTTAAATTCTCTTTCACAATACATTAGTTTCTAAAATTCATCTCTTTCACTTTCATTTATTTGTTTTTGCTAAATGGATAAGCTCTCTGGAAACCAATTCCTTTTACAAGAGCAACCTAGAAGATACAAAAGAGCAAACATAAATAAATAAATAAATAAATAAATAAATAAATAAATAAATAAATAAATAATAAAACACAATTATAGTAACACATCCTAATATCAAAATCAGTCAAAGCATTTACATTTTCAGTGTTGCAGCAACAATTTTATTAACCTAATTTTAAAAGTCCCAGAATTTCATATTTTTACTTATTTGCAGGGAATGTGGGTTCCAGAATGTGGTGCATAAGATCCAAAGGACAGCTCATTCATCCAACTCCTGTCAAATAAGTGGCCTATCCAGTTTTTTTTCTACCTTTTTTAGTGGGGTCTTTAGCCACACAGGTGGTGATTGCTGAATTTTTCTGATGTTCAGTTTGTAATTGCTGAATTTTTCTGATGTTCAGTTTGTAATTCTTATTTAGTGAGCCACCAGCCTAGTTGTATAGCTTGGGGGCAGGAAGCAGAGGGTTGTGAGGGATGGACACTACTCTACCCCCTGCACAGCAGCTACTAATAACACTTCCTGCAGCACCTGGTGTTGTTTGGGCTCTATAGCCACACAAGGAGACAAATAGACCTACTCACCAATTAACTAATTAAATACTTTACTTATATGCCAGGTATCACTCAAATAACAAAAACTGATTGACATTTCACAGTGTACTCATTATTTTCATCAGGATCTACAGACATAATTAAATATATATACAATCTGACATTAAAATCAGTACACCTATTCAAGTGTCCACCTTAGCCTCATTTACATAGTCATATATGCACATATTCATAGAGACTTAAAAAAACGAAATTGCTATCTTTGCATGTCTATTGTATTTACTACATTCACATTCAACACCAGTATACTGAGCTAGCATCACATTAGTGAGAGTCCTTTCAAACACACTGTTATATCTAATCAAGTGTAAGTTTGAATCCTCCTGGTGTCATTTAGTGCTGCTCTTTGGCCTCGTATAGTACAAATATTATTTCTTTTAAAAGGATCCAAATATTACCTTCCTCAAGACAAACAAATGTTCTGAGTGTTTTTCTCACCTCTTTATTGAGGACTGATAGAGCAGCACTGTACTTCTTCTTTGAGATATAATATTTGATTTGGGATTTCTCTATATAGAAATACAAGTGAAAGAAAATATTTATCTCATTCAAAGTACAGAAACAAAAATAGATGATATATTTAGACACAACCATGAATGCATTAAGTGTCTCCTGAAGTCACAAAAATATAATCCAGTGTCAAAAGATTCAAAACACTACTGTGTATTCATGTTTTTTTAATATAATCTGTGAGAGCACTTACTAGAGGAAAGCCTCCGGCCTCTATCAGTCCACACTGTCAAAAAAAGAGCAATCACCTTTAACTTGCACAGGGGTGAGGGAATATCTCATTAAGTATAATCACATACTGTAAAACTGGTAAATGATACGCAAAGCAAATTTCATGGTTTCCGGCTCTGAGTAGAACATGTGAAGCTAAGTTTGTGCTACTTGTCACTATAGCCTGCCATCGAGTAAAAAATCTGTTTCTAGCCCCTAGTAATCTCTAATTACCTTAATGTCACCTGGCAAGCTTCACTTACTCACTGGAGGTACCTGGTTTTTAAAATGGCTGTTGGTTCTGTTCTATTTTGATGTTGGACAGTTCAAGTTCAGATCTGTTTTGTGCTGTGAACTGTGAGCTGCGAGCTGAGAATTTTTTGCAAGTACCACTGTCATCATAAGCTGAATAACATTATGTCTCTTGTGCAGTTGCTTCAAAAGTGCAGACCCCTGAAGCGTGATTGCTCTGTGCTAGAAGAATTGACTGCTGATTCATTAAGTGAGTGTACTGGTGTCCCGTTGGAAACTGCAGACAGTGTTGTTAAAGAGATTCAGACAGTATCCCCACTGGTTAAAATATGGCACACAGAATATGTGACCTACTCCCCTGAAGTTTGGTTTGAAATAGGTAAATATGCTGCCACAAATGGGCTGATGAATGCTGTAAGGCATTACCATTCAAAGTATAACAGTACCATTAATAAGAGTGTTATAAGGAAGTTAAAAATGTACTACTTAAAGTAAAATCTGTCCATGACCCATCACTAATGCCTACTGTGCTACCCACCAAACTCAGAGGCCATCCCACTCTTCTTTTGGAAGATGTGAAGAAAGTGATCTGGAATGCGGTGATATTCAAGGTAAGCTGACAACCTGACAGTAAATAAAAAATCTCTTTTTGGTACTGATTGATAATGTGCCCTGTGTCCATTTGTACCCACAGTTACACTGACAACACCAGACAATCACAAAAGGGCTGCAGAGAATGAGCAGACCATGACAGGTAATGAGGTCAAGTAAACTTTACAAAAATGTTTTTTTTCTGATCGTTAATTCTCTCTCTGCTTTTCCTGCAGATACGGGGGAGGAACTATCGGACACAACTCATGAACATCAGCCACAAACACAGGCAGAAGACAGAAAACTGAAAAGGAGAGGTAAGAAAACACAAAAGACCATTAGGATCGTATGTCAGTTCAAAGATCACTAAATTATTCTCTCTCTCTCTCTTCTGCCTGCAGTTACAAGAAGTTCAGTGAGGGATCTGACAAGCACTGCTTAGAATATCGAAAATTGACCAATAAGCTTACTCCCGTTCTGCAGATGGAGGAGAAATGAGTAGAACACTATCAACAGTGAATGCTACCGAATTACTGAGATTGTTGGATTTTATTATTGAAATTTTTTTGGGTGTATTATTATTTCAATAAAAATATGACAAATAAATACTTTTGTGGCTATTTTTTGTTGCTGTCAAAGTATGTTCACGCTGTTAAGCAATGCGTGAACATAGTGACATTTAATTTCCACTTTATTTTGCAGTTTTACAGTATTCTCACCCCAGTTAAATAAATCAAAACTGGCGTGTTCATCATTAAACAAATTACAAATATACCTACTATGAACATGTTACTCTGAAAATGTACCCACACTGTCTACATCATCAGACCACCGGGACTACTTTTGAGCATAAAAAGAAGCAAAGTCACAACACTTGTCCATAATATAGAAGGGAGCAAAAAATACCTCAGTTTCCTTGAGCAGCAGGCAAACCGAACGTAGATACCGAGCAGCAACGGATCACCAAACATGAAATAGCAGAGAAAGAAAGAATCAAAAATACAACAAGATACAAGAAAATAGAAAACATATCATGCAGCAAATAGAAAACTACAATGAACCCGCAAGGCAAAAGGAAGATCCACAGATTTATTTCCTTGGAGGATATAAAAGACCTGTTAACTCAAATTGAAATGATCCTGAGCCTCTGCTAGATCCAGAAAGCACACAACTTACAGAAACTGCACTGGAGAGGACCAGAAGACAAACCTATACAATACCAAACATAAATAAATAATAAAGCCATAGAAGAATACATTGAGAGCACAAAAAATGTAAATGCCAAAAAAAGAAAAGAAAACTGAAGGGGATGTACAAACCCTGAAGAAATACATGGAAGAAGAGCTAAACATCACTGAACCCATTCAAGACAGTCCACCTGAGCAATTTGACAAAATGTTATGTCAATATTTCATGATGTGTCAACATAAGGATGGGATAGAATATGAACCCCTTGCATTAACATCATTTTTTTAAAGCAAAGAGAGATACTTAAAACAAGAGAGAGATATCCTAAGTCTCTTGCCAGCTCCCTGAAATTCCACCATGCCAGACAATTACTGGAAGCAAAAAAAAACAAAAAAACAACTTAAGCAGCAAGGAAAGGGAAACAAACCAGTGGCTGCTGATGAGATCACAGACAAAATTATTGACCAGCTCTATGAATGCAACCAACTTGGTCCTGTAAGCCCTCAGTCGATAAAAAATACCATGTGGTTTACAGTTACTCTTTATTTTGGACTTCATGGTAATACAGAAATGAGAAACCTAAAATGGGTAGACATACAATTAAAAATAGATGAACAAAACAACAGATATTTGGAATATAGCACTCAGAGGCAGACCAAAACTAGAACTGGCAGCAATTGTAAAGATATCCAGAAAACTCAAACTCAGGGCATATGAGGATAAACACCCTAAGAAATGCCCAGTAAAGAACTATCTGGTATACAGGAACCAGAGACCACAAAAAGCATTGGAACCAGATGCATCCTTCTTCCTGGCCATAAAGCATGTCACCAAAGCTCAACACCCAACCACATGGTTTAAAAACCAACCACTTAGAGTCAACACCATAAATAACATGGTCAGAAACATGACAGACAGAGCTGGTCTTAAAATGGACAAATGTTTAACAAATCACTCTATCCATAAATATTTAATATAGAAATTAACAGACAGCGGAGTACAGCCCACAGACATAATCCTGGTTTCTGGCCACAAGAAACTGCAGTCCTTAAATGAATATGCCAACATGAATGACCATAAATGGCAACAAATTTCAAAAATCCTAAGCTGCTTCAAACTTCAAGACACCAAACCAACCACCTCCACAAAGCAAGAGGACCTGCAAGCAGAAAATGTCCAACCCAGTACCAGAGAAGTAACAGACTGTAAAGACAGTATTGCTATTTGCTTTAATAACCCCACAATTAATGCCAGAAATATTACATTTCACATTGTTCAAGGTAAGTAGAAATATTTCTCCAAAAACACACATATAACATTGTTATGGAACTGAGCAGCTCATTAATATGTGACTTTTTCTCTCCACAGGACATATACTGTATGCAGCACCAAAGGGAAGAAACAGGCAAAAGTTATTTCATTGGAGCTGGACTCAGAGCAAATAAAACTGCAACTGGCAACCTAAAAATAAAAAAATAAATGTACAAGTGGGACAAAAATATGCCGTGTACCTGAAGCGACATGAAGATACTACCCTTTTCCAGATGTAATTCCTGGTGAAGTAAACTATGGATGGAAAACCTGCAAAGACCAAAGTTGCACATAAGCACCAATAGCCAAATAAAGTTGCACAAAACAACACATAAAAAAATAAAAATACAATAAATAAATAACACTCAAAATAGAAGGAAAAGTGAAATCCCAACATGTGACCCAACTCCACAAAGTAAAAGTAAACACTACACCTGAAATAAAATATCACATGTCCCCATAAAATATTTACCTGCACAATTCCACAGTGTAGTAAACTAATATTCAACACCACAAAATATTGAGCAAAACACTCCCAAAACCAAATAACTTGGAGAATTTACATTGAAAAGAACTGCATTACTGAATGCTGCTACAACAGATCCCGCCTACAAATACACTACAATCAATCAAAAGAGACAGCCTCAACCATCCAACCAGTAACAAAACAGTACCACAGCCACACAACCAATGAAAACAGCCACAGAACTCATTCACAAAATACAAGAAAAAAACTCATTCAGCTCATTGAGAAACCCAGTCAGTTGATTCACAACCTGGGTGCAGCAATATAAAATAAACCCACAAACACTGGAAAATATGACTGTAAACATTAAATAACCACAAAAATGAAACCAAACATTACACCCAGCACACAAGGAAATCCCTATTGTATAAAATGCACACATGATGTACGAGTGTGAAATATTGGAAATATGTGAATTTGTGCATAGTGACCTCGGGCTTCATCACTCATGACTCTGCTACGCTCCACCACTAGTGATATAACTCAAGGTGACTATCCATTCATTCAGATATTTTCCGTATTTCACACTCGCAGATCATGTGTCTCCTATTTATAGCCTTTTTTTGTCCTAAGTATACTCTAACTAAATTCCTGTTTACATTGTTTCTTTCAATTGTTTGCTTCATCTAGTACATGCTATGGTTTTATCTAAGATTGTTACAGAGCCAGATCCCTCCCAGTAGTCTGCTCATATTGTAGGTGCAATGTGGACCTCACTTCTTAGTGTGTTCATGTTGATCGGGCACTTCCATTCAACTACAGACAAAGTTCAACCCTTCTTAACTTCTGAGATCTGATGGCATCAGGCTCCAAGGTGGTAAGGCTGCATATTACTATGTTACTATTTTACTATGTTATTGGCAATATCTATCTATCTATCTATCTATCTATCTGTCTGTCTGTCTGTCTGTCTGTCTGTCTGTCTGTCTATCTATCTATCTATCTATCTATCTATCAATCTATGTGTGACTATCTACATTATCTGTCTGTTACTTAATCTACAGTGTTATCTAGTAACAAGATGCGCTATATATTTATATATTCTGGGAAATAGACCAGAAATCCAATTGAAATTAATAGCAAGTTCCTGTGATATGTCTTGCTATACAGTATCTGGATATTTTGCATCATGTTACTGGCTACCAATCTGTCTGTCTATCTGTCGGTACGTATATCTATCTACCTATCTGTCTGCCTGCCTGTCTCTGTCTGTCTGTATATATTTTTATTTATTTATTTATTTCACATTTTAGTAACCAGGAAAGCCCACTGAGACCAGAGGTCCCTTTTTCAGAGGCAGCCTGGAGTTAGTTATATACATCACATACAGCATAACAATGTACAACAAATCAGAAATAGTGGAACTCATATGATCTATAGTACAAGGGTGATTACATAGTTACAATGTAAACACAATAATAATTAGTCACAATGCAGAGACATTCAGCAGCCTGCACAATTGTCAGGAGGGTTCAAACAGATTCTTAAAAAGATAGGTACGAATACATAAGTTCATTCAATTTGAGAACCTTTGCACAGAAACATTCACTCTGGGGAAGGGTATGAGTTCAATGGTAGCAGCTGCAATGGCTGCATTCCAGCATGTACACCTCAAGGCCAGCCTTGAACCCTTATAAGGTCTTGACAGTGGTCAGATGGCCATGGAGCGAGCACCAGTAATAGGGTGCCAAGAACCTGAATGACCTTTTACCAGTGTTGGTATGTACCCAGGGAATTTCATGTAGGTATCTATCTATCTCTGTTTGTCTGTCTATCTACCTATCTATCTACCTACCTATCTATCTATCTATTATTAACTGCTTTAACCCTACCTACCTAAAATACTTGTGCTTTAAAGGGATCTTGCAGTGATCCACCACAGAGTGTACAATATTACTGAATTATTTGTATTCGACTGTCTTGCAAACTGACTACCAGCATTATAAAGGAAACAACAGACTCCTTTTCTGCTGAAGGATACACTTGTCTGTGGCATGACCATGTGTTACCATTACTATTCTTAAGAGCAGTGTGTTGATGGACAGTTTTTTTTTCATGGGGGTACTTTTTGTAGTCTGTTAAGACAGATGATTGACATAGAGCTATGCCACTTCCAGCAGTCAGCGGGAACACATTTGTTCTAGAGAGAGAGAGAGAGAGAGAGAGAGAGAGAGAGAGAGAGAGAGAGGACACACACACACACACATCACTCCGTTGTGATCTTATTCTCTCATCTCAGTGGTTTAGCAGCAGAATTGAATGGAATTGTACCAGCACGTTGTCCACCACAGTAGATCAATCAAGCCTTGTCTTTTAGGGAAGTGTAATTGTGTTAAGCTTTAGATGGCTCCATTTTTTTAGTAAAACCAAAAAATGAATTTTTTAGAACAGCATAGTTATCACATTCCTGTGTTAAATAGTTGACATTTGTTAATGTTTGAATCTTGCCATTAGGAATGCTGTGATGCAAACCTAAGATACACACAGGACCACTTACTTCCTTGTCAGATCCATATGTATCTATACTGTTGTACCACAGTCGTGATGTCAGAATGCTGTTGTACCATAGTAGTGATGTCAGAGTACTGTTGCACCACAGTAGTTGTGCTGCTACTGTGATAAAGCAGCTTATACAATAGGGGTGAAGAGATATGCTATCACTTAAAAATGCATATCCCCACTCCCTACTGATAACTGAAACGTGATGACACAGAAGAAAACAGGTAAAAATATTAGTACTGTGTACACGTCACATTTAAATATCACTCCTGTCTACATGTCACCTACTAAAGGAGCTGAACTACTTCTTAAAATGAATGCTGGGTACCTACACTTAACAAAATGAGCACAGTTCCTCATGCACAAAACTCCTAAAAAGACCAGTTAAACCTCAAATAAATCATTACACAAATGTCCGCAAACAGCACATTTTAGAAACAGCATTCGTTTCTCAATTACTTACCATTGCAGGCAAACCCCTAAATAAAATCACTTGTAGCACTAAAGAACGAGCCAAAATACCTTGCAGTCCCACTTGAGCTTCAATTCTCTGATCCTGAATACCTCTCCCCAGTGTCCAATAAAGCAGCACATTGTACTGGGGCACAATATCACCACATACACAAGACAACAAAATAAAAATTGCTATTTTGATGAAGAAAAACAAAAACAAAAAAAGCAAAGAGTGAAATAACACCGAAACTGCCCAGCTGAAACCAGAAACACCAAATAAGGACAAACCAATGAACTCAGATACACACAAAACAAGCCAATCAAAATGCAGCACAAAACAACATCAACCAATGCACGCAGGTTAATCAAACAACCAATCAAAATGAATACAGAACACCCATTCACAAAACCACAAATAACGTGGAATAACACAGAACAAAAATAGAACACAGAAAATGACAGGTAAAATACAGCAGTATTAAATAAAAAGTAACCAAATAAACACTCAAAACCAAAAAACCCTATTGCATAAAATGCATATGTGATGGGAAGGGATGTGATAAGAGATGTATCTTTTAACTCTTGGCAAGTTAATCTGGTTCAAGGTCAGTTGGCATTCATCTGTATCCCCCTCCCACGGATCGTGCCTGAAAATAGGCAGGATTTGTCTAGTGCACTTACCTGGTCAACAAAAAAAACCAAAATAAATAAGTGAGCTCGGGCATTAATCACTCATGGCTCTACATAGAGGAGCTAAGAGTGATATTACCTGAGCTCACTTGCCACTCGTTAAGCTATATCTCGTATCACATCCCTTGCCATAACATATCCCCTTAATAGAATCCTGGGTCTATTAAGATTCTTCATGCTTACCTACACTGCACGTTCCACAAATAAAGATATTAACAGGACTCAAAACACCCCAAGTGAACTCTTTGCTAAAAGAAAGGTTGCCAGCTAGTGCAGGTATAACTGAAATCACATTAAATGTTTTTAATCTTATCCTGCTGTTTGCTATTTTCTGTGTATTGATCACAGTTCAACACAGAGTTAAAAAGAAGGTAAGTGTATCAAAACAAAAATACTGTATACTACACAAGATAATTTATGGGCAACCATACATAACAAGGCTGATGTTTCCATCTCAGGGAGAGATGACATCATAGAGACCTCCTGAGCTTTGCTCTCATGAATTCTACTATCATATCACCCCTAGATGCAAACAGTCTTATTGTGTCTGGTTGCTGATACATTATTCTATATATTTTGGACCATAGGGATATGCATGGGGTTAAGTTTTGAGAGAATAGGCATTTATCTGAAGTGTATTCTAAAAGGGTCATAAACAAATAGGGGTTCCATTTGTGGGCACACAGCAGTGTGTCTGGATGCTTAGGATTAGAAACATCTCCGTTACCTATACACAGTGAAGCCTGCTAGGGTGCACACCAATTCTACAGAATGCTACAGCAGAGTTACTGCAGGAATCAATGTAATTTCCACAGGAGATAACCTGTTTGTCATGCAGAAAACTGTGATATTGTGTTTCATCCAGGCAGGCTCCAGTGAGTGTCTATGGGGGAGCATCTTTTTCATGATACAATGACCCCTTTGTGGGGATTCCCTAGTAAAATGTGTTGGTGTTAGTATTTTCCATGGTATGCAGGGTGGGAAGTTAATTCTCTATTGTTGCAGGCAAACTGACTCATGCTGTGCTCAGTGTTCTGCCACAGCTGGAAAAATACTGAAGCAAACTTTCATCTTGCATGAGTGGTATTATATACTGATCACCACGGCCTTGAAGCAAGATAGTTACAGTATCTGCCAAGAAAGTTTTAGCTGAATCCATATCCCTTAGTGATATGTTTTTTTGTTGTTGTTTTTGGAGGTAGTAGGTTTTCTCCAAGTTTCCTCTGTATTATCCTATTCTGCTTCCCTGTACCTGCTGCATTGCTGGCACCGACTGTTATGTCTGTTCCTTTCACTGGGCAAACTTGCCAAGAGCCTTGGCAGGGAATGAAACCTGGTACCCTGAGTCCCAAAGGTAGGAGATCAGACAAATCTGCTAAAGGGAAATTCCCCATTAATTGGGAGGTTAGGTTGTCCTTCCGATGGTCCATTATTATCAGCATCTCACAATGACAGGTTGCTGCATTACCAGTGTTCAACATGACAGAACTCTGTTATGGTAGCTCTGCACTATTTTTCACATACAGTACACAGCACCACCTCTGGGCCTCGAGGGTGAGTAATCTCCACTGAGAATGACACCAAGTCCCATTCATGATTAAACAACTGCATTACTGTATGCCATTCCTTGACATGTTCAACCTTCCAAGGACAGCCAACAGATCACCTTCATGATAGGTCCGTTTCCTGCTGGGCCTGGGAGTGAGGAACCTGTGGTTGTTTTTGTACCCAGTACTTCCACTTTGAAATACAACGCACTGTAGTGAGAAGTTCATTTATGCTTTGAAATGCTACATGCTATAAAAGAAAAACTTCAAAAGAAAACTGTTCACAGTTTTCTGTTTCTGTAATATGAAACTCAGCTCCTTGGAAAACATAGGTTGATGATCTGACAGCTATTTTTTTCCTGTACCTTATCCCCACTGAAGTCCACTCCCATTTTCATAAAGGATTGGCTTTGCGGTAGTGTAGGGAAAAGGTCTAACAGAATTAAGATTAACTGTTTTATGTCTGCAGAGAGTCTGGTGCAGCTGTCCCTCATGTTCATACTATGGATAAAATAATAAAAGCAGGCATTAGGCCCACTGACATTAACCCTTCACTATTGCAGTGATAATGCCTATTTGATTTTTCTATCCCCATCCACTTATCTAGACCGTGTTCGAACATATCCCAGCTACAACTTAACCCAACAACCAGTATACCACCCCAATGAGATGGATGTCTTTTGCAGTTTGGGATATCTGCCCTTCAGATACCACCTAGAAACTGTAGGGACAGAGCCAGGATTTTAGTATGGGGTGATTTAATCAAGGAACTAGCACTTTTTCAATACTATAAGCTAATATGGCCTCCAGGGGGTGTCTCAGATGATATAAGAGACTCCGAGCATGAGCTTTGGGTGAGAGGACTACAAGTGAAGGTGAGAGGTACTGTCCACCCAAACTTCACAATAGGAAACAGAAACAAAATTTGACAGCAGAAAAGAATTGTTTGGCTGAACCAGTCTGCCCGTTTTTCCCTACTGACAGTATCATTGCAGACCCTACTTGATTTCTGTCTCTTTCTCCCTTCTCCCCCTTCCTTTCCACTAAGATTATGTTATGCTTATCCCATGCATTCTTGAACCTCATCACTGTTTTCACACCCACTACTTCCACTAGAAGGCTGTTCCAGGACTTCACCACTCTTTATAAGAAGTACTTCTTCACATCTCTCCTAAATCTACCCCCTTCAGCTTCATAGCATCTCTCCTTCCTTTGGAGCACCTTTTTGTTTCTGAAAAATACTTCCATTCTGTAACTTATTTACCTCTAAGAGGTATTTAAAGGGGTCTATCATATCCCCCTCTCCCTCCTCTCTCCCAGGGTGCACATATTAAGATCCTTAATTTCTCCTTGTAAGGCTTTTGCTTCAGACCCTGCACCATTTTAATTGCCCTCCTCCAGACCACCTCCACTCTGGCTATATCCTTCCAGAGATGTGATCTCCAGAACTGGACAGACTACTCTATATGGGATCTTACCAGCGTGACCTATACAAAGGCAACACCACCTCACTCTTTCTGCTGGTGATACTCCTCCAGCATCCCATTAGCCCTCCCAACAGCCTTGTTGCACAGCCTGGCAATCTTTAGGTCATGAGATATAATCACACTCAGGTCTCTTTTCTGCTTGGTGGTCGTCAATACCACTCCATCCATTTTGTATTCTGTCCCTGGGTTTCTGTACCTTACAGTTGTTTGCACTTTTTTGAATTGAAACCTGGCTGTCATACCCTTGACCACTCCTTGAGTTTTCTCAGGTCACTGCTCATCCTTTCCACCACCACCCCAAGTGTCCACCCTATTGCAGATTTTGGTGTCATCTGCATATTAAAGAGGACCACTCCCAGCACTGATTCCTGAGGCACCACTGGTCACCCTCCCTTCTTCTGAGTGAACTCCATTTACCATCCCTCCATCACTAATCCCCTAACCAGTTTCTTACCCTGTTTACCACATTTGTACCCACCCCTAAGCTACACGGCTTGCATACTAGTCTCTTATGTGGAAAGGTGTCAAAAGCCTTACTGAAATCTAGGCAGGCCATGTACACTACTCCACCCTGACCTAATTCCTTGGTGACCCAGTCAGCATAAATCTATCACATTTGCTGGACATGACACCTCCCCCCCATGAATCCATTCTGCCTCAGATCTTCTACCCCACTGGATTCAAGGCATTCAATAACTCTTTCCTTCAGCAGGGATTCCATTAACTTTCTGCCAGCCTTATTCCTGCTACTACTTTAGTGAAATAAGACTAAATCTGCCCTCCTCAAATCCCCGAAACCACTCCAGCTTCCAGTGAGTTGTTAAATAGGACTGTCAGAGGTGCAGCCAGTACCTCCCGGAGCTCCCTGTATGCCTCTGTATGCACTCTTTCTGGCCTATTGCTTTGTCCACTTTCAGATTAGTGAGTCCCTTCAGGACGCTCTCCTCCCAAACAGGACTAGTGTCCACCTCCCTCCATGCAAAGCTCTTGTTACTTTTTTGTGGCCCTTCCCCTTCTCCTTTCTTTGTGAACACTGAACAAAAGTATGTGTTCAGGATAGCTGCCTTTTTTCTGGTCCCCCTCTGTGTAGTCCCCCTTCCCTTTTTATCCTTACAACTCCTCCCTGTTCTTCCTCTTTTCACTTACATAAGTAAAAAAAAGTTTTGTCACCTTTCATTACTACCGGGGCTATTCTCTATTCAGTTTGTGTTTTTGCACTCCTTACTGCCTTCCCTGCTTCCCTCTGTTTCCCCGATACACTTCCTTGTCCTCCACCCTCTGTGTCTCCTTATACCTTCTGAATTCTACCCTCTTGGCCTCTACCTTTTCGGTCATCTCTTTGAAGTATCATAGTGGCCTCTTTTTTCACTTGCTTTTGCTCACTTGTTTGATGCAGAGGTTTGTTGAATTCACCATGCCCCCTTTTAGCTTTGCCCAGTGCTCCTCCACCCCACCCTGATCATCCCCCCCCACCAGGTCATCCCTGAGGCATTCACCTATCCTTATAAAATCTGCCCTCCTAAAGTCCAGGACCCTCGCCCTTGTTTGGTTCAATTCTGCAGCTGTCAACATATTGAACCACACTGTATGGTAATTACTGGTCCCCAGGTGGCCTCCCACCTTGATGTTTGTACACTGTCCCTGTTAGTGAGTACCAGGTACAGTATTACACCATAACAAGTGGGTTCACTGACTAGTTGGCTGATGAACACCTCCTGCAGGGAGTCTGGGATGTTCCTGCTTCTAGCTGAAGTTGTAGCTGGGAGGCTCCGATCTACATCTGGCAGACTGAAGTCCCCCACCAGCCGCACCTCCCTTGTTTATGCTCTCTTGTCAATGGCTTCCATCAGTACTTTAATTAACTTCTCCCCCTGTGCTGGATGTCTACAGATCATGCCAGTGCAAACAGTTGCTCTGCTCCCTGTCTCCAGGGTGACTCACAGTACCTCTGTCCTGCCCCGTATTCCCTGTATTTACATCACCTTTATGTTTTCCCTCACATAAAGCACCACATCCCCATATTTTCTTGCCACCCTGCCCTTCCTAAACTGAGTATAGGCTAGTATGGCCATTTCCAAGTCAAGGTTTGAAGTGCACCATGACTCAGTAATGGCCACAATATCTAGGTCAGCCTTTGCCATGATGGCCTCTAGGTTTAGAATCTTATTCCCGAAACATCTAGCATTTGGACATATAGCTGAATAGATTTTGTTAGCATTCTGCTTGTTATCCCCTTTTTTCCTTTTTTCCCTCTCTCTTCCCCTCCTTCTCTTTTTAATGCACCCATTTACATCCCCCTTCATTTCTAGCACCCTGCTTCTTCTATTAATTTGCACCCTGGAGGATCCCTCTCCCCTTAGATTCTCTTTACTGTCTACGTCAGCCTGTGGGGGAGCAGTTTCTGCCTCTCTGATTGCTTCTGCCACCTGCTTGGCTACTTTAAATGCACATCAAAATAACATTTAAACCATCTATTGAGGACTGCGGGACCTCTCCTGGATGGATACAGGCCATCACCCCTTTATTGGCCCTTATCCCTGCAGCTGGATCCCCAGTCCCCAATGTAGTCTAACCCCTCCTCTCTGTACCATCCCTTCTATCATAAGTTGAAGCTCCTGGTGCAGAGATCACTTTCCTCCCTCCTGTCATAGATAGGCAGCACCTCATCAAAAGCCATTGAGTGCGCTACCTGTCTAAGACCCCTTCCCCAGCTACCTAAACTCCCCCTGCACTATCCCAGTCCCATCCCTAGCCAGGTCACTAGTCCCCAGGTGGACAATGATATCCAGTTCTCCCTTCCATCCTGCTGTCCGAGTGATCCCCAGGATCCACTTCCCATCCCTGCAGGCTATGGCACCATGTAGGCACCCAACCATAAGAGACACCCCTTGGAAGCTGTAGTGTCTTACAATAAATCATTCAAGTTTTGCTGCTGTGATTGAAAGACTAGTGTCTTTTTTTTAATTTTACTATGCTGTCCACCCCGCTGGTGCTGAATTAGAATTCCCCCTCCTAATGTTTCTTCAGGAGAACACGCTGTACAAAGTATAACAGATGTAGTGGTTCTACATGCTCATTGGCTGAAACCTCACTAATGATTTATAATAAAGTAAACACTTCTTACTTAAAACTTACTGTAGATTAGGCAAAAACTGCTGCCATTGTCTGATCCCAGGAAATTCCAGATTTTAAATATTTATATATTATACTGGTGTGGTAGAGCCACTATAGTTAGGGTTGAGTGCTCTGTTTAATGTTAAAGCCCAATATTTGTACCTTACTAACTTCACAATGGTTCAACAGATTTGCATGCCATTGTGCATGTATAATCTCATGGGGTAGGTTTCTTGATGTGTCAACTTTCATTTGAACCACTTGTGTGATTTCTGAGATACAGAGTGTGAAAAATGCAGAAATTGAGATGTTTTTTGCTGTTTATTTGTCCACCTGTATCTTGGAAAATGTTTTAAATTGTGGTCTGCAATTTTCAGGGTAGAAAGGCTTTGCCTTACAGATGTGCCTTTTGCTGGTGTGGTAAAAAAATATGAATCCATTCCAAAGTTAATAAATTTTGAAGTTCCCATTATTTTCAATGGGAAATTATAGATGTTCAGCTCAAAAAAGGATCCTTTGTCACAGGTGAGTAATCCTCTTCACACACACAATACACCCTACCCCACCCCACATCCCCATAATGCAGGGGGGGTCTAGTTTTAAGGAGATATATACACACGCGCACACACACACACACACACACACACACACACACACACCTAATGCACCTTCATTCACATCAGTCACTGCAATTGTTCCCCAAAGGAATTCAACTTGTCATGAAATCCCAAGTAAAAGAGGTCATGTATCCTAATACCTACTGAGCAAAAAGGTGACACTATTTAACCTTACTCCTATCTGCGTAGTAACATCTCCAAGGATTCTGGATAGAACCACAATGAAATAAAACTGACACCCTCCCCAGGGTAAGGTAACTAGAAGTAAATATAAAGTATGTGTGTAAGACAAGAGTTCTAACATACCTACATTTCCACAAATTACTACAATATTAGCCTAATGTAAAAAGATCTGTCCAGGACCCCCATGCAAATGAGATCTCACACCCCAATATGTTCAGAGTTAAAAAAATATGTGACAGTCTATGATAACACTCCTGTATGTACAGTAACATGCTAGGTAATCTGAATATGGTGCAATGGAATCAACCCCACTCCCAGGTGAAGGTAAAAAGTAATGATGAATTAATATTCATTATGCGTGTGAATTAAGAGTAGTAACACACTGTAACTCCATGTTTTTAAATAGAAGAGTACCTCAATGTGACAGCAAGCCCCACACCTGCTATATTCACATACCTCCCAACACATATACTGTACATACACACATACACACACACACACATATGTGCCCCATACATGCTGAAGTCCTATAATATGCCAGTCTGGAGGAGAAGAGGTCTGTGGATGTTAATTTCTGTAATGTCCCATGAAACCCAGATTTTTTGTTCATCCCATATGCTACCATACTGAGATGTAAAATAAGTTTAATCTCAAAAGCTCATCTCTGTTGTGTGTTTCTGAGATTTCCTTTTAAGATGATTACTGGCATATCCAAAATTGAGTGGTCAGGCTGGGAGAAGTGGTGCCCCACTGGTTTTTCAGTCTTCTTGTTTTAATAGTATGTCTGTACAAGTTCATCATAGTGCAGAGCTGTTGGCTTGTCTCTCTAGCATAACCTGTTTGTGGACGTCTCTTGCACTGAATGAAATAAACAACATGTTGTGATGTACATGTATAACTCCCATGTACCTTGAATTGTCTGTTTTGTGATGTAACCACACAGTCTGAGGTGGAAATGAGCTCACAAGTCTTACAGGTGCATTGATTGCAGGGTTGTGTGCCATTTTGTGTCATGGTATTCTGTTGTGCAAAAGGTTGCTCATAATAATCAGGCTGGCTAAATTTGGTGGTTGTTTAAAAGATAGTAGTGGTAGTTCCTTAAAAATACAATTAAAGGTCTCATCCTCACTAAATGTTGGGTGGAGGTCTTTAATCTTACGCAGAAGTTCAAGGTCTGGATGGTATGTGACTACTAAGGGTATTTTGTCTGTAGCTGTCTTTTCTGTATATTGAAGTAGTTGTTGTCTTGGTACTTGCGTTACATGTTCTGTTATCCTGTCAATTTCTCTGGAAGAGTGTCTGTTCAATAAAGGTGTTTTTCAACATAGCCAAATGTGTTTCTCTGTCATCCTCATTTGAACAAATACGGTGACATCGGAGTGCTTGACTGTACATGACAGATTTTTTTGTGTGGTTTGGGTGATTACTTTTCTTGTGTAGGAATCTCTGTCTGTCTGCTGGCTTCCTGTAAATACATGTATGTAAGATTCCATCCTTAAATTGTGACTGTGGTGTCCAGAAAGTTAACATTGGTGGTAGAATACTCCAGGGTAAGCTTTATGATAGGGTGAAGGTTATTAAGTTCTTGATGAAAATCTTTAAGTGCGTCTGTGCCCTCCATCCAAATAATAAACAAATCATCAATGTAATGGAAATAAGCTAGTGGTTTGTGGGGACAGTGCCTTAAAAAGTTCTCTTCCAAGTCTGCCATAAAGAGGTTAGCATACTGTGGAGCCATCATGGTGCCCATTGCTGTTCCCATGGTTTGAACATAATGTTTACCATTGAAGTTGAAGTTATTATGTGTCAAAATGAATTGCATAAGTTCCCCCATCACTTCAGGGTTGATGTTTTGTTCTGGTCCTTTCTCCTGTATGTATTTAAGGCATGCTGTAATGCCATTCATGTGGGGAATATTAATGTAGAGGGATGTTATATCCATTGTCATTAAAATGGTATCAGATGGTAAGTCCTTATAACCAGAAAGTATACACAAAAAGTGCATAGTGTCCTGGATATTACTGTCTCTTTCCATAACCAGTAGTTTCAAAGTGGTTTCTACAAACCCTGAGATCCTCTCAGTCAGGGTACCAGTACCAGAGACTATGGATCTTCCTGGATTGCCAGGTTTATACGTTTTAGGCAGCATGTAGAATGTTCCTGGCCTGGGTTCAGCAGTAATGAGGTCAGTTAGTTTTTTTTTTTGGACATGGTCTGGAAAAGTTCCAATTAAGTCATGTAGTTCTTTTTTATATGTTGTAGTGGAGTCACTCTCCAGTTCTCTGTAGTAGGTAAAATCAGTTAGCTCTCTGTTAACTTCATTAATATAATAGTAGTTTACTCACCTGGTAAAGGTGATTGTGGGGGAATATATCTCTGAGGCACTCACATTCATGACATCATGGGTTGTGTACACTTGATAGGTTGCTTGATGCACATGTGACTTGAAGAAAGTCCATCCCCCACCTGAGAGGGGGGTCTGCTCTTCTATAGTCAGTTCAATGTATTCCAAAGCTGTATCTGTAACAATAATCTGCTAATACCTTTTGCTGTTGATGAATGTAGATATGTAGTGAGCACTTAGCAGTAGAAAATTGTTGTGTAACTTTATTTTGTTATTACACTATATATATATATATATATATATATATAGATGTCAGTGATGTCCGAACCTACTAATTTGTAATAGCAAGTATCATACATTCATACAATGGCCCAGATATTCAAAAGGGTTGCGCATGGCACAACAGTGTTGCACCATGCACAACCCACTGATGCACCCTGGCATGATATTCAAAAGGGAAAAGTGCGCCGCACAAATCTCAATGCGCCGGAGTGCATCAGTAATGTATGCAGGCACAGGTACGGAGGGCGTGCCCATGCATAACCTTCACAGCCCGATATTCAGCCCGGGATGTGCAGAGTCATGCATGTGCAACCCCTACCTGTGCCTGCACAAAGTTAAGCCAAAAAAAAAAGGAACAAGTGATGGCCACCCACGGGTGAGCTGCCACATTGCAGGGTGCAACACGGTAGCTGCCACCTCTGGGTTGCCAGCTGAGTTCCTGCTGCACCTGGCGGCACCCCCCATGCCCTATTGCGGGCATCCGTGTAGCTAAATCCCCTCCCATATCTCTGGTGGTATGGTGGACTGCTATGTGCCCTATCGCAGTTATTTGCCTACAAGAATAAGCCTCCATCCAATATCCCTGGTGGTCCAGTGGACCACACTCTGCCTGATTGTGGGCATCAGTAGTATAACCCCCCTACGTCCAATATCCCTGGTGGTCCAGTTGACTGATTGCTGCCCGACCATGGGCATCGGTAGAATAACCCCCCCATGTCCAATATACCTGGTGGTCCAGTGGACCGATCGCTGCCCGATCGGTGGCATCTGTAAATTACACACAGTCCTATTACCTGGTGGCTCAGTGTACCCCTCCCACCCTCCCACTGAGCCCCACCGCCCGCCTCCCCCACCGGTCAGCCGTGGCGCAGCACCATTCCCGCCTGCCACCCTGCACTCGCCGACTGACAGCTTATAGGGCTGCACGCCATTGGTTCACAGCATGAGCCATCGGGCGTGTAGCCCATAGCCATAGCCACTCAGTCCAGATGTGGAATGTGTTCATGTTCAATTCATTCACATATCTGGACTGAGTAGAGTAGTATGGGCTACATTCCCATTAGGTCACGCCAGAACTAATGGGAATGCAGCCCTACCAAGCTGTCATTCGGTGCTCAGGGGCAGCAGGCGGTGGGTGCTGCCACCTGCTGGCTGACCTGGGGAGCGAGGCAATGGGCTCAGTGGGTGGGTGGAGGAGGTTCACTAGACCACCAGGGTAATAGGACTATTATATGATTTACAGATGCCTGCAATCAGGCAGCGATTGGTCCACTGGACCACCAGGGATATTGGACATGGGGGGGTTATACTACCGATGCCCGCGATCGGGATGAGAGCGGTCCACTGGACCACCAGGGATATTGGACATGGGGGGGTTATACTACCGATGCCCGTGATTGGGCACATAGCAGTCCACTGGACCACCAGGGATATAGGACGGGGACTTATTCTTGTAGACAAATGCCCGCGATCAGGCTGCAGGGGGCGTCGGTTCCCGATGGCTGCTGCCTGGCAGGGTGCCAGGTGCAAGTTGTGGGGGATCAGCACACCTGCATGCTATTGGGATGCAAATGGAGCCATAATGACATGCAAATGGCCCCATGTGTGCCTTGCATAAATTATGGCTCCATTTTCATGTCCCCTTTTGAATATCACAGGTGCTGTACATGGCACAATGGCACTTGCGCTAGCGCATCTCCATGCTCCACTCTGGCCACTTGTGCTGGCACAGTGCCACTGCACCATGCACAGTGGGGGTGGCCAGGGTGCAATATTCAAAGCTGCTGCACCATAGCACAGCTCCGTTGAATATCGCCCAGGCCACACCCCTGCGCAACAAAGTTGAGCTGCGCCCAGGCTTGCACCACAGCCTGGCACAGTTTGAATATCAGGGCCAATGTATGAAAACTTGTTGAGTCTTTCACACATCTGTTGGTCAGGATGTGGAGTGCCTCAGAGATATATTCCCCCACAATCACCTTTACTAGGTGAGTAAATGACCATTGTGGGGGATAATCTCTGAGGCACTCCACATTCATGACATCATGGGTCATTAAAAAGCAGTAATCCTCTGCTAGGGTGGGTCAGATGTGTTGTCTTGTACCTTGTCCTTACATGCTGCTAAAGGAGATTTCCTCTGCAGTATTCCTATTTTTCTCTGCCCAGGAAGTTGTGATTGTTCTGGTAGAGTGAGCCTTCAGATCTCTTGGTGCAGTCAAGTTGTTCACTCTGTATGGTTCTGTGATTGCCATTTTAAGGTACAGGACGATCAATGATTTTGAAGCTGGTTTTCCTTTTCTTTTTCCATGCAGCATTACGAACAGTCTGTTTTGTATATTTCCTCTGTCCTTGATAGGTATGTGCTAAGTACCCTTTTCATACCCAACATTTTAAGCTGAGGATTGTTTTGTATTTCCCCTTGAGGGAGTACTGCAGGTATTTCAATAGTTTGATTGATGTGGACTGTCAATGATACTATTGGTCAGAATGACATTATAGGTCTAAGGGATATTCTGTCAGTGTAGAATGTTAGGAACGGGGTTCTGCATGAGTGTGCCTGTAGTTTTCCTCCATGACTGGCAGATGCTAGTGCCATCAGGAAGGGTGAAAGTGTTAATGTCTTTGCCAAGCTTATGTCATGCGCTGGGCCATGTTTGCTCAAGATGGGTATGAGAGGTCTCATGTTGCACTTGACCCATGGCACTATGTCTGTCAATGATGACATTACTCCCAGTACATGTGAAACTGTTTGAAGTTCTGGATTTCTACTTTTCTGTAATTGTGTAGTCTACATAATAATTGAGTGGACTTGGGCATTTACTGGGTTGCCAAGACCCAGATTTGTGTCGATCAGTGAGCCTAGATGATCTATAGACTGGCTAGGGATGATAGGTAGCTTTTTCATAGATTATTACATGGCTGCGATTTTGTAGGCAGTGTACTACCACGTTTGTTCTCAAATGGACTGTTGTACTGTTCTGGTCTTGATCAGCCAGTCGTTCAATAGAGTATTACTTGTATGCCCTTAACTCTCATTTTTTGCTGCGAATGCTATCGTTACCATCGTGAGCACACTTGGGTTGATGGTAGGTTGAATGGTAACACTTGTATTGGTGTCGTTTTCCCAATATGTAAAATCAATGGAATTTGTAGTGTAATGTATGTGTCCTACAAATGTAGTGAAGTTAGGTAATCTCCTGAGCTTATAACCATGAGGGTGGACCTGATTGTTTCCATTTCAAGGGTTTGAATTGTACAGAATTGTTTAGGTCCAGAACTGGGCATAGCCCTCTAGTCCCTTTTTGGGTAACTTGTCAAATATGAAGTATCCTCCTTTCCCCTTTTTTGTAATGTGTTACCCTGTCTATGGTCTAGTTATGCAGTAAATCTGTCAGTACTGTTTGGACTTGTGTTGGGGTAACTTTGTTTTTTGGCACAGGCAATAGGACTAGAAGGTTCTGTGTTGGTATGTGAGAAAGTTGTATTGCATATCCTAGTCTATTACTTGTAGGACCCACCTGTCTTGTGTGGTTTGCTCCCATGCTTGTGTGAAGAGTAGTAGTTGGTCACCCACTGGAATGTTTTGGTATTGCTTGTAGCAACAGTAGTTGTTGTTTCTGCTGGGTTCTGTGGGGGGAGTAGTTTCCTCTACCTTGGTTGGGAACCCTTCTAGCTCGATATCTGTTATAGTTTTTTTTTTTTTTTGGTGGGTATGGCTGCCTGTAGTAGTGTAGCCTGTAGTTGTAATTGTCCCTGTCTTGTCTCGAAAGGAATGAGAACAGTATGTTTGTCTAGCTGGCAGATAAGTGGATCTGTTTGATTGGTCTTTGGTATCTAGTCTTCCTCTTTTCCCTTGAGGTATCTTTCTAGACCCTAACTGAACAGTAGGTTGCCTTTAGAATGTAATCTATGAAGTATCACTTTAGAGTCATTGACCACATTTCCTTAGATTCATCCACAGAGACCTCTGTGCTTGTTATCAGGAATTTGGCATGTGGATTAATCTATAAGAAAACCACTGACATGTCACCCAGGTATTTGGTATATAGTATAAGGTTTTGAAGGAGTTGGGTGTCCCACATATTTTTATTTTATTTATTTATTTTTCTCTTTTTATTATGACCTCTTATAACTATGTAAGCTGTGCTCTAGTAGCGCAGATGGCTGTTGTAGCCGCTCTGTTTCCTAAGCCGGCTATTAAGCTATCCTCTAATTTTAGGTCTGTGTGGTCGTTGGACCTGAGGCCGTCTCGGTAGATAGCGTAGCCTTTTATTAGCAAAGCAATATGAGGGTCTGCTGTCAGTGGTGTGTACCCTAATGCAAGCTGTCTGCTTGAAGTGAGTACAATTTGTCCCAAGATCTGCATTCTGTACTCACTCCAGTTTGGCAGACTCCCATTCTTTAATCACCACTTCATCAATAGACTGGCATACTAGAAATACATCTGTGTGTTTTTACCAACTGTTAAGATGTGGGGATTAGCTTGGATAGTGGGGTAGGAGTTGATGTGTCAAACCCCACCTTAGCCATTGTGTCTCACACTAATGCCTGTATCTGATCAGGCAAACACCCTTTGGACGTTAGTGATTGTTTAACTACCTCCATCTCTGTATCTAGTTCGGAGTGTGTTTCAGAGTCCGGCTGTGTTGAGTGGGGTTCTGGCCCTGCCGATACCTGACTATTTCACACGGTGTTTTACACTAGTTGTTGTGGCTGCATCGGTTGATTATTTTGGTGGGGAATTGTTGCTGTGTCTAAATCCTGCCCAGTGGAGGAGTAAGGATTGCAGGTGGCATATTTGTCTGTGCCTTGTCTTTTGTGTTTTCATTGGTGTTTTCCCGGCATCCTCCTGGTCAGATGGCATGGGTGCATCTTCTGCATCTGATGCACTCAGTATGCTTAGTTGTTTTGGGGCTAGTGTCACTTTGTGTTGGCTGCAGCTCTTTGTTTTGGCCATTGCAGTAAGCTGAGAAAAGGTACATAGAGAGGGTGTTTTTTTTTTTTTTTGTTTTGAGGGGGAGGAATTTAGATATATTGATTTATTTATGTATTATTTCCCTTAATTCTTCCCCTGCACAGTAATCAATAATATACTGTACTGTACAGGCTATTGCTGTGCCTGAGCATTAAAGTGTGCACTGCCCCTTTAAATGTGGTTAGAGTGAGTGAGGGAGTCAGTGTTATGCTGCCTTGCCCACAGCTGTGGTAATAGTGCTTCCCAATGTTTCTCCATTGTTAATTGATTTTCAAATTGTTGCACTTATATTTAATTATTCGCATTGTGGTCTGCTGTTGCAGATCGGTTGGTGCTTTTAACAAATGCCCTTTATGTTGGTTGAATGTTTATGCGCGTAGTTACGCACTCCACAAGATGGCAACAGTGACTCTCAGTCAATCTACAATGTAGACTAGATGTAGCAGTGACTCTCAGTCAATCTACAGTCTGGCAGCCACCTACACTCTTAATCTCGCATGGATAAGGGGTGAGTGGAGAGCTTTTCTGAGATCACAGCAGCAAGTCTCATGATAGTCTTTCTTGTGGCTGATGATCTGGATAGGCAAATTAGGTTAGTCTCTCAATGCTCCTCCTCCTCCTTCCCATGAGACATACTTGTTTATGGTGTTTCGGTCAGGTAGATGATAGAGGAGTTTCCTCTATCTTTTGCTAGAAGAAGGTGAAGAGTTTAAAGGACATACTGTGCCATAAAAAAGTCTAGAGAGCACATCATTTTGAGGTGAGTCAGAGAGGGACTGAGAAAATGCTTCAGAGACTGTTCTGTAGGGATGTCTTGAGTGAACGCTTCAGGTGCTGCTTTACTTTTAATGGGGAACTGTGGCACATTACTTATTATTTTAGAAGTATGGAATGCTGGCAGGATACTCCAGATGTTCTAAGGTGGCCACTTGCTCATTTTAATAATGTATAGACTCCGGAGCTGCTGACAGGGCTCCAGGTCATCAGGCATCTTAGTAAGGTGGTATGCTTGTTCTGAACAGCACATGGGGTACTCGGTATATGCCCAAGTAAGGAATGAGAACCTTTAATTATGTAGTAGCCCCTGATGTACTGAGCTCCTGGAACTGCTGATAGGGGTTTCCAGGTAGCTGTGGCTGTGGAATCTGTTTGGTCATCTGTGACAGATCTCAGACAATACATGGCTCTGTTAGCATCCTTTAAATTTAGCGTCCTTTACATTTCAAAAAAGTGATAAATTATCTTGTTCAAGACCTTTTTTATTAAATTAATAGGGCTAAGTCATGCATTCACATTGGTATGCATTACTTTTGTCACACACAGTACATAGTAGCAGCTCCTTAATTAATATGTGATTGTGCCTTTAAGAGAGAAAAAAACAGCTGAATATCAGTGAAATAAATGACTATTAAAGTTCACCATTTCCCAAATAGTTATTTTAATCAAACTCCTTGTATGTTGACCCAACATAATTCAGTGCTGTGTATCATTCTTGGACCTTTTTGTATGCCTTGTAGGCATGTGCCTTTAAGGGGGGGGGGAGTGGGCAGGATGACTTAGCTAATCCTTGCCTTGGCTGTGGTAAGCTGAGTGAGGAATCATCAGCATTGCTACTTGTATAATAGGACACAGTTTGGGGCAGAAGAATTTTTTGTTCTTTAAAACATGATTCATCAGTTCTCTCTCATGGTCAGTGTTAAAAGTTAGGGGACTTTGCCTTGAGAAGCTGTAGCAATTGCTAGCTCCATTCTCCATTGCAACATATGCTGAATTTAGTCAAATCCTGTTTGTTTATCCTCATATAAGATGGTGGCTGAAATCTAGCGAGAGCTGAGAGCCAGTCAGCTTGCAGCTCTCATGTAGCAGGAGATTTGGAAACTAGGAAGAAGTAGGGGGGATGGTCATGCTGCTAGGAGTTGTTTGAGAAACTGGGGCCATAAAATAACATCTGGGTGGCTCCATTTTGGTCCATAGAGCTTCATTTTCTCTGTGGGACTGTTTTTGGGTAGAAAATAGCACAACGTGGCCTTGGGTGCTTTGATTTAGTGCCACTGAATTCCAGTAATGTCTGAATCCTGCTCAGGCATTTTAAGCATTTTTCAGTGCAAGGAAACTTTTCTGGGTGAGTTTAAAAGTGCCTTTGTACAGGTTAGTGAGGCTAGCAGGATCACCAGATTCTTGTTGGTGACTATGATAACTCAGGAACCGCTGGCAGAGGAACCAGGTTGATTATTATATTACCTCCTGTAAATCATTGCATTGATTCTGTGTTCAATTATGTGGGTCAGACATTATTTTAGCACCTGGCACCCCTAGCAGGGGTGTTCAGGTAGCTAATAATCTCTATACTTGTACAATGTGATAATGTTCATAATTTGAATACTGTACTGGCAATTTCTCAGCTAACATTTTCCTAGACAACCGAGGCTAGTAGAAGCCGCAGTGCTAACATCTCTAAGACTGTCAGTTTTGCAATTTTAAACAGTTGCATATCTGTAGAAACATACTCTTGTGGTCTTGTTTGATCTTTGTTTTAGGATATTAATAAATGGCTTAGCCGGGTGGCTTCCTACCTTAGTAATGAAGTTGTCCTTTATAATAAATGTTGTTTGTTCTTTACGAGAAACACACTGGCGCTCTAGGGTGTGCTGCAACTTGTTTCCTGATGCACGCTAAGAACTGACAATAGGAGCGCAGGACCCCTTCAGGCTCGCATCAAGCAACCTATCAGGTGTACACAACCCATGATGTCATGAATGTGGCGTGCCTCAGAGATTATCCCCCACAGTCCTCACTGTTCAAAATCACCACTGCAGAGCCTTTATCAGTTTTTTGATGACAATGTTGTGGATTGATTTCAGTGTCTTTATAGTGCTCTGTTCCAGTGGAGAAAGGATATAAAAGGCCTGTTTTTGCCTAGTAAGGATCTGACCACTGAGTTTTTGGCGGAAACAATGGATGTAATTGTCTAGTTTTTTGTTACACCCACTTTAGAGGATAAATTCAGATTTATTTTTCTTATCCATTAAATTATTACTGATTGCGATGTCTTCACCACAAGTGGTTTCTTCCTTGCCATGAAAGAATTCTTTAAGTCTCAATCTGAGGAAGTATTCCTCCAGTTCACCACAAAACTGTATTTTTCCAGGGGTTTTGTTGGGCAGAAAGTGAGGCCCTTGGAAAGTACATTTAGTTCTCCAGCAGTCAATGTGTGGTTGGACAAATTAACAACTGAAAGGTGCCCATCTGTGTGGTGGTGTTGTTCAATGACTCCATTATGTTGTTCATGGTTGTTAGGAAGTATGGTGTGTTGAAGGGCATACAATTTCCTATTTTTCATAAGCATGGCTTTTCTTAAGGTCCTTTGATAATTAATGTGTATCTCTTGCAAGATGTCCTAAATAGTTTCCCCAGCATCTTCTCCAGTGTGGTAACAATTTCAGCAAACTCTTTGTTCAGAACCACTTTTTTGGCATATGATATGACATGTGAATCCGGTAATTTCTCAATTTCTCAGAGGTCCTACTACAGAGTTGTTCTGCATATATAGAATTGTCTGTGTTTTTTAATGGATTCCAAATAGTTAGACCTTTAGGGATTATGTTCTTCTCTTGCACTGGGTTAGAAAATAGATGTCAATGTCTAGCTCTGCCAATTTCTTCTTGATGTTATATAACTGCCATATTCT
Source organism: Neoceratodus forsteri (assembly GCA_016271365.2). Lineage (NCBI taxonomy): Eukaryota > Metazoa > Chordata > Ceratodontiformes > Ceratodontidae > Neoceratodus > Neoceratodus forsteri. Next base: position 1,467,232,153 of record CM057456.1, read on the forward strand.
ACAGCGAATTCCGATATCTGCCATGTTGAAATCTAGATTTAATATTTGCTGTATATGTCCTTGTAAGAACAGATCCAGAAGCAAATGATTTGATACCTTTTAATGAACCAACATAGATGTAACAACAACAACATAGTGCTCTAGCTTTTGGAACAACCAGTCCTTCTTCAGAAGTGTAATGACAGTTATTTAGAAAAAACAATACTTTTATCAACTAGATCATGCAGAAAAAAACAGAAAAAAATCCCCACTGGTTTAAAATACTCATTAAAAAAAAAACAGAAGATGATGTCAAAGAAGTTTAACAGTACCATGTTACCTTAAGCTGGGAGGGTCCCAGGGTCAAAGGTGCTTGGTGCAAAACACATACAAATAATTCTACTGCATATAAATTTAATTGACATAGGATAACACTGCTCAAGCAGATGGCTCTTAAATCAAACTATGAGTGTCACAATGTGTATAAGAATGTGATTACTGAAAAACAACCCCCACCTGGAGTAAAGACATATTAAGGTTGTCTTAGGACTCCAAGAAGTTTCAATGTATGTATTACTGACACAAAATTACCAGTAAAGCTGTCTTACAAACATCAGTGCACACTGTATGATGTGTAAAACTTAGCTGGACCCATTACACAGCTATATTCTCCAGATAGATATCATGCCCCATAAACTTCAAAAACCTCTAGTATAGTAACAGGACTTTATAAATGATAATATAACTATAAATTGACAGTATTAGTGTCAAACAACAAACTCTTGTCAATGCCCACCAATGAATAAGACTATGCAGCCCGATATGTACTGATGTCAATAAATTCTCAGCGTATAACAACTTGATGTACTGAAAGTTTCTAAGGAATCTGAATAAGAGATAAAAATGTAATTTTTCTCCTCCTCTTCACACACACAATACACCCAACCCTACCCCACCTCCCCATAATGCGGGGTTGGGGGGATAACTAGTTTTATGGAGATATACACACACACACACACACACACACACACACACACACACACTCCTAATGCTCCTTCATTCACATCAGTCACTGCAATTGTTCCCCAAAGGAATTCAACTTGTCATGAAATCCCAAGTAAAAGGAATCATGTATCCTAATACCTACAGAGCAAAAATGTGACACTATTTAAGCTTACTCCTATCTGCATAGTAACATCTTCAAGGATTCTGAATAGAACCACAATGAAATAAAACTGCCACCCTCCACAGGGTAAGGTAACTAGAAGTAAAAATAAAGTATGTATGTAAGACAAGAGGTCTATCATACCTACATTTCCACAAATTACTACAATATTAGCCTAATGTAAAAAGATCTGTCCAGGACCCCCATGCAAATGAGGTCTCTCACCCCAATATGTTCAGAGTTAAAAATATGTGACAGTCTATGATAACACTCCTGTACATAAAGTAACAGGCTAGGTAATCTGAATAGGACACAATGGAATCAACACCACTCCCGGGTTAAGGTAAAAAGCAATAAAGAATTAATAATATTCATTATGTATGTGAAGTAAGAGTAGTAACACACTCTAACTCCATGTATCTAAATAGAAGCCTACCTCCATGTGACACCAAGCCCCAAACCTGCTATATTCACATACCTCCCATCACATACCTCCCAACACATACACACACACACACATACACACACACACCCCACACATGCCGAAGCCCTATAATATGCCAGTCTGAAGAAGAAGAGGTCTGTGGATGTTAAGTTCTGTAATGTCCCATGAAACCCAGATCTATGTTCATCCCATATGCTACCATACTGAGATGTAAAATAAGTTTAATCTCAAAAGATCATCTCTGTTGTGTGTTTCTGAGATTTCCTTTTAAGACCATGACTGACATATCCAAAATTGAGTGGTCAGGCTGGGAGAAGTAGTGCCCCACTGATTTTTCATTCTTCTTTGTTTTAATAGTATGTCTGTGCAAATTCTTCCTAGTGCGGAGCTGTTGGCTTGTCTCTCCACCATAACATGTTTGTGGACATCTCTTGCACTGAATGAAATAAACAACACATTGTGATGTACATGTATAACTCCCATGTACCTTGAATTGTCTGTTTTGTGATGTAACCACATAGTCCGAGGTGAAAATGAGCTCACAAGTCTTACAGGTGCATTGATTGCAGGATTGTGTGCCATTTTGTGTCATGGTATTCTGTTGTGGTGAAAGCTTGCTCCTAATAATCAGGCTGGCTAAATTTGGTGGTTGTTTAAAATATAGCAGTAGTAGTTACTTACAAATACAGTTAAGGGTCTCATCCTCACTAAATGTTGTGTGGAGGTCTTTAATAATCTTACGCAGAAGTTCAAGGTCTGGATGATATGTCACTACTAAGGGTATTTTGTCTGTAGCTGCCTTTTCTTTATATTGAAGTCGTTGTTGTCTTAGTACTTGCGTTGCACATTCTGTTATCCTGTCAATATCTCTGGAAGAGTATCTGTGCTCAATAAAAGTGTTTTTCAACATAACCAAATGTGTATATCTGTCATCCTCATTTAAACAAATACGGTGACATCGGAGTGCTTGACTGTACATGACAGATTTTTTTGAGTGGTTTGGGTGATTACTTTCTTGTGTAGGTATCTCTGTTTGTCTGTTGGGTTCCTGTAAATACATGTGTGTAAGGTTCCATCCTTAATGGTGATTGTGGTGTTCAGAAAATTAACATTGGTGGTAGAATACTCCAGGGTAAGCTTTATGGTAGGGTGAAGGTTATTAAGTTCTTGATGAAAATCTTTAAGTGCATCTGTGCCCTCCATCCAAATAATAAACAAATCATCAATGTAATGGAAATAAGCTAGTGGTTTGTGGGGACAGTGCCTTAAAAAGTTCTCCTCCAAGTCAGCCATAAAGAGGTTAGCATACTGTGGAGCCATCTTGGTGCCCATTGCTGTTCCCATAGTTTGAACAAAATGTTTACCACTGAAGTTGAAGTTATGTGTCAAAATGAATTGCATAAGTTCCCCCATCACTTCAGGGTTGATGTTTTGTTCCGGTCCTTTCTCCTGTATGTATTTAAGACATGCTGTAATGCCATCTGTGTGTGGAATATTAGTGTAGAGGGATGTTACATCCATCTTCACTAAAATGGTATCAGGTGGTAAGTCCTTATAACCAGAAAGTATACGCAAAAAGTGTCTAGTGTCCTGAATATAACTGTGTCTTTCCATAACCAGTAGTTTCAAAATGGTTTCTACAAACCCTGAGATCCCCTCAGTCAGGATACCATCACCAGAGACTATGGGTCTTCCTGGATTGCCAGGTTTATATATTTTAGGCAGCATGTAGAGTGTTTCTGGCCTGTGTTCAGCAGGGATGAGGTCAGTTAGTTTTTTTTGGACATGGTCTGGAAAAGTTACAATTAAGTCATGTAGTTCTTTTTTATATGTTGTAGTGCGGTCACTCTCCAGTTCTCTGTAGTAGGTAAGATCAGTTAGCGCTCTGTTAGTGTCATTAATATAATCCTCGCTGTTTAAAATCACCACTGCAGAGCCTTTATTAGCTTTTTTGATGACAATGTTGTGGATTGATTTCAGTGTCTGTATAGTGCTCTGTTCCAGTGGAGAAAGGTTATAACAGGCCTGTTTTTGACTAGTAAGGATCTGACCACTGACTTGTTGGCGGAAACAATGGATGTAATTGTATAGTTTTTTGTTACACCCACTTGAGAGGATGAATTTCGATTTATTTTTCTTATCCATTAAATTATTACTGATTGCGATGTCTTCGCTACAAATGATTTATTCTTTGCCATGGAAGAATTCTTTAAGCCTTAATCTGTGTAAGTATTCCTCCAGTTCACCACAAAACTGTATTTTGTCCAGTGGTTTTATTGGGCAGAAAGTGAGGCCATTTGAAAGTATATTTAGTTCTCCAGTAGTCAATGTGTGGTTGGACAAATTAACAACTGAAAGGTGCCCATCTGTGTGGTGGTGTTGTTCAGTGACTCCATTATGTTCTTCATGGTTGTTAGGAAGTATGGTATGTTGAAGGGCATACAATTTCCTGTTTTTCATAAGCATGGCTTTTCTTAAGGTCCTTTGATAGTTAATGTGTATCTCTTGCAAAATGTCCTGAATAGGTTCCCCAGACATCCTCTCCAGTGTGGTAACAATTTCAGCAAACTATTTGTTCAGAACCACTTTTTTGGCATATGACATGTGAATCCTGTAATTTCTCAATTTCTCAGAGGTCCTACTACAGAGTTGTTCTGGATATATAGAATTGTCTATGTTTTTTAATGGATTCCAAATAGTAAGACCTTCAGGGATTATGTTTCTCCTCTTGCACTGGGTTAGAAAATAGATGTCACTGTCTAGTTGTGCCAATTTCTTCTTGATGTTATGTAACTGCCATACTCTATGGCAAATTATGATATCTTCCATGTTGAAATCTAGATTTAGTATTTGCTATATTGGTCCTTGTAAGAACAGATCCAGAAGCAAATGGTTTGATACCTATTAATGGACCAAAATAGATGTAACAACAAGAACAAAGTGCTCTAGCTTTTGGACCAACCAGTCCTTCTTCAGAAGCGTAATGACAGTTATTTAGAAAAAACAATACTTTTATCAACTAGATCATGCAGAAAAAACAGAAAAAATCCCCACTGGTTTAAAATACTCATAAAAAAAAGAAGAAAATGTCAGAGAAGTTTAACAGTACCAAGTTACCTTAAGCTGGGAGGGTCCCAGGGTCAAAGGTGCTTGGTGCAAAACACTACAAAGAATCCTACTGCATATAAATTTAATTGACATAGGATAACACTGCTCGAGAAGATGGCTCTTAAATCAAACTATGAGTGTCACAATGTGTATAAGAATGCGATTACTGAAAAACAACCGCCACCTGGATTAAAGACATACTAAGATTGTCTTAGGACTCCAGGAAGTTTCAATGTATGTATTACAGGCACAAAATTACCAGTAAAGATGTCTGAAAAACATCAGTGCACACTGTATGATGTGTAAAACTTATCTGGACACATTACCCAGCTATACTCTCCAGATAGATATCATGCCCCATAAACTTCAAAAACCTCTAGTGTAGTAACAGGACTTTATAAATGATAATATAACTATAAATTGACAGTATTAGTGTCAAACAACAAACTCCTGTCAAGGACCACCAATGAATAAGACCATGCAGCCCGATATGTACTGATGTCAATAAATTCTCAGTGTATAACAACTTGATGTATCGAAAGTTTCTAAGGCATCTGAATAAGAGATAAAAATTTAATTTCTCTCCTCCTCTTCACACACACAATACACCCTACCCACCCCACATCCCCATAATGTGGGGGGAGGATAACTAGTTTTAAGGTGATATACACATATACACACACACACACTCCTAATGCACCTTCATTCGCATCAATCACTGCAATTGTTCCCCAAAGGAATTCAACTTGTCATGAAATCCCAAGTAAAAGGGATCATGTATCCTAATACCTACAGAGCAAAAATGTGACACTATTTAACCTTACTCCTTTCTGTGTAGTAACATCTCCAAGGATTCTGGATAGAACCACAATGAAATAAAACTGACACCCTCCCCAGGGTAAGATAACTAAAAGTAAATATAAAGTATGTGTGTAAGATAAGAGGTCTAACATACCTACAATTCCACAAATCACTGCAATATTAGCCTAATGTAAAAAGATCTGTCCAGGACCCCCATGTAAATGAGGTCTCTCACCCCAATATGTTTAAAGTTAAAAATATGTGACAGTCTATGATAACACTCCTGCATGTACAGCAACAGGCTAGTTAATCTGAATATGGTGCAATCGAATCAACCCCACTCCCGGGTGAAGGTAAAAAGTAATGAAGAATTAATATTATGTGTGTGAATTAAGAGTAGTAACACACTGTAACTCCATGTTTTAAAATAGAAGCCTACCTCAATGTGACAGCAAGCCCCACACCTACTATATTCACATACCTCACAACACATACACACACACATACACCCATATACACACACACACACACACACACACACACACACGCATATATGCACCCCACACATGCTGAAGTCCTATGATATGCCAGTCTGAAGAAGAAGAGGTCTGTGGGTGTTAATTTCCGTAATCTCCCATGAAACCCAGATCTATGTTCATCCCATCTGCTACCATGTTGAGATGTAAAATAAGTTTAATCTCAAAAGCTCACCTTTGTTGTGTGTTTCTGAGATTTCCTTTTAAGAAGATTAATGACATATCTGAAATGGAGTGGTCAGGCTGGGAGAAGTGGTGCCCCACTGGTTTTTCAGTCTTCTTTGTTTTAACAGCATGTGAGTGCGGAGCTGTTGGCTTGTCTCTGAAACATAACCTGTTTGTAGACATCTCTTGCACCAAATGAAATAAACATGTTGTGATGTGATGTAATGTACATGTATAACACCCATGTACCTTGAATTATCTGTTTTGTGATGTAACCACACAGCCCAAGGTGGAAATGAGCTCACAAGTCTTACAGGTGCATTGATTGCTGGGTTGTGTGCCATTTTGTGTCATGGTATTCTGTTCTGGTGAAAGCTTGCTCCTAATAATCAGGCTGGCTAAATTTGGTGGTTGTTTAAAAGATAGTAGTGGTAGTTCCTCAAAAATACAATTAAGGGTCTCATTCTCACTAAATATTGAGTGGAGGTCTTTAATAATCTTACACAGAAGTTCAAGGTGTGGATGATATGTGACTACTAAGGGTATTCTGTCTGTAGCTGTCTTTTCTTTATATTGAAGTAGTTGTTGTCTTGGTACTTGCGTTGCACGTTCTGTTATCCTGTCAATTTCTCTGGAAGAGTGACCGTGCTCAACAAAGGTGTTTTTCAACATAACCAAATGTGTATCTCTGTCATCCTCTTTTGAACACATACGGTGACATGGGAGTGCTTGACTGTACATGACAGATTTTTTTGTGTGGTTTGGGTAATTACTTTTCTTCTGTTGGTATCTCTATCTGTTTGTTGACTTCCTGTAAATACATGTATGTAAGGTTCCATCCTTATTGGTGACTGTGGTGTCCAGAAAATTAACATTGGTGGTAGAATACTCCAGGGTAAGCTTTATAGTAGGGTAAAGGTTATTAAGTTCTTGATGAACATTTTTTAGTGCATCTCTGCCCTTCGTCCAAATAATAAACAAATCATCAATGTAACGGAAATAAACTAGTGGTTTGTGGGGACAGTGCCTTAAAAAGTCCTCCTCCAAGTCAGCCATAAAAAGGTTAGCATACTGTGGACCATCTTGGTTCCCATTGCTGTTCCTATAGTTTGAACATAATGTTTACCATTGAAGTTGAAGTCCTTATAACCAGGAAGTACATGCAAAAAGTGTTTAGTGTCCTGGATACAACTGTCTCTTTCCATAACCAATGGTTTTATTTATTTTTTTAGCTTTTGTTGACCGGGTAAGTGCACTAGACAAATCCTGCCTATTTTCAGGCACGACGCGAGGAAGGGGGATACAGATGAATGCCAACTGACCTTGAACCAGATTAAGCTGTTGGTGGTATTTTTAGTGAATGAGGGAAATTTGGCCAGGACCCCAGGGAAATTCCCCTACACTTTTCGATAAGTGCCATGAGATCTTTAACATCCACCTGAACTTCCACCAATCCAGGCGGATAGGACCTTGGTTTAACATCTCATCCGAAAGACAGCACCTCAGAAGTGCAGCACCCCTCTCATGCTGCACTACAGTGTCAGTATTGGGATAGTAACCCAAGTGCCAGATATGGGAACTGAACCCACAGCCCTCTGATCTCCTGGCCTCAGAGGCGAGTGTGCTACCTACTGAGCCACTGACACTGCAAAATGGTTTCAAAATGGTTTCTACAAACCCTGAGATCCCGTCAGTCAGGGTACCATTACCAGAGACTATAGGTCTTCCCGGATTGCCAGGTTTATATATTTTAGGCAGCATGAAGAATGGCCTGGGTTCAGCAGGGATGAAGTCAGTTAGTTTTTTTTTGCCATGGTCTGGAAAAGTTCCAATTAAGTCATGTAGCTCTTTTTTATGTCTTGTAGTGGGGTCACTCTCCAGTTCTCTGTAGTAGGTAAGATCAGTTAGCTCTCTGTTAGCTTCATTAATATAATCCTCGCTGTTTAAAATCACCACTGCAGAGCCTTTATCAGCTTTTTTGATGACAATGTTGTGGTTTGATTTCAGTGTCTGTATAGCTCTCCATTCCAGTGTAGAAAGGTTAAAACGGGCCTGCTTTTGCCTAGTAAGGATCTGACCACTGAATTGTTGGTGGAAACAATGAATGTAATTCTCTAGTTTGTCTAGTTGTCTAGTGAACAACACCACCACACAGATGGGCACCTTGCAGTTGTTAATTTGTCCAACCACACATTGACTACTGGACAACTAAATGTACTTTCAAAGGGCCTCACTTTCTGCCCAACAAAACCACTGGACAAAATACAGTTTTGAGGTGAACTGGAGGAATACTTCCACAGATTGAGACTTAAAGAATTCTTTCATGGCAAGGAAGAAATCACTGGTAGCAAAGACATCGCAATCAGTAATAATTTAATGGATAAGAAAAAGAAATCTGAATTTATCCCGTCAAGTGGGCGTAACAAAAAACTAGACAATTACATTCATTGTTTCCGCCAACAAGCCAGTGGTCAGATCCTTACTAGGCAAAAACAGGCCATTATAACCTTTCTCCACTGGAAAGGAGAGCCATACAGACATTGAAATCAAACCACAACATTATCATCAAAAAGGCTGATAAAGGCTCTGCGGTGGTGATTTTAAACAGCGAGGATTATATTAATGAAGCTAACAGACAGCTAACTGATCTTACCTTCTACAGAGAACTGGAGAATGACCCCACTACAACATATAAAAAAGAACTACATGACTTAATTGGAACTTTTCCAGACCATGTCCAAAAAAAAAAATAATTGACCTCATCCCTGCTGAACCCAGGCCAGGGACATTCAACATGCGGCCTAAAACACATAAACCTGCCAATTTGGGAAGACCCATAGTCTCTGGTAATGGCATCCTGACTGAGGGGATCTCAGGGTTTGTAGAAACCATTTTGAAACCACTGGTTATGGAAAGAGACAGTTATATCCAGGACACTACACACTTTTTGCATGTACTTTCTGGTTATAAGGACTTACCACCTGATACCATTTTAGTGACGGTCAATGTAACATCCCTCTACACTAATATTCCACACACAGATGGCATTACAGCATGCCTTAAATACATACAGGAGAAAGGACCAGAACAAAACATCAACCCTGAAGTGATGGGTGAACTTATGGAATTCATTTTGACACATAACTTTAACTTCAAAGGTAAACATTATGTTCAAACTATGGGAACAGCAATGGGCACCAAGGTGGCTCCACAGTATGCTAACCTGAGTAACCATGCAGTACTCCAGGTGTGGCCTAACCAGAGATCTATACAATGGCAGAATCACTTCCCTCCTCCTTGAGGATATACTCCTAGCAATACAACCCAGCATCCTGTTTGCCTTAACAGCCGCCTTTCTACATTGTGCTAAGTTGTTCATTGCCCCTGTAATGAGCACCACCAGATCCTTCTCCTCCTCCATCACTGCCAACTGCTTGCCTCCCAGAAGGTAGCTCTTCCTCTGGTTTTTAACCCCAAAATGCAGAACCTTGAATTTTTTTGCATTGAATCCCAGCTGCCGGGTGTCCAACCAGGAGTCCAGTTTAGCCAGATCCTCCTGCAGCCCTCACGAACCCCCTAGGTAATCAACCACTGCTCCCATCTTGGTGTCATCAGCAAACAGACTGATTTTGCTCTTGATGCCCACTGAAACGTCTGCAATGAGTATCCCAAACAGCACTGGTCCCAATACTGAGCCCTGTAGAACCCCTCTCATCACTGCCCTTGGGGATAATAGCTCCCCACCCACCACCCCTCTCTGTTGCCTCCCCTCAGGCAGTTCAGCATCCAGCCCACCACCTTTGCTCCCACCCCTGTATCTTGTAGCATACTTCTCAGTCTCCCATGTGGCACCGAGTCTAATGCCTTACTGAAGTCTTTGCCCTGACAAACGTGAGAGGTATTGTTTGGGAAATCTAGCTGTGTTATCTTCTGGGGAGGTGGGAGCACCCTAGATAGAGACAAATTGCTGGTTCTGGATTATTCTGCTGCTGCTTTAAAGCCTTTGAGCCATGCTTTAGTTAGTTTGTTTTAATTTTGGGGGTGGAGGGGTTATATTTGTTAGATTGTGTTGTTTTGTATGGTTATATATTATTTTTTGGTTTATTTGTTTTAGAAAATGTGTTTGCCAGGGTTGAAGGTTAGGCATTATTCCCCCTCCAGACTGAGGGATCCTCACCCTTTTTGTTGCCCCCCTCTATCCCAGGAGATGTATAGATGGTGTAGGGGATTGAATAGCAAGGAGGGTTAAGGCCGGGACTTGGCCTGTTGGGGGAATGGAGAAGAGTGGGTGGATTGGGATTGTAGGGACATGGAGATGCCCTGGGGTGAAATGAGTCCAAGAGAGGGGTTTTCCCTGTCTGGTTCCCATACCCAAGGGTTCTGCTTATTGCAGACAGGAAACTAGGTCTTCCCTGGCTGCTCATCAAACTCGGGTGGTGTTATGCAATGCCAGGTCAATTAAAAATGAGACCGCCATAATTGAGGATCTTGTTAATTCAACTGACCTGGCTTGCATCACCGAGACCTGGTTGGATGGAAATGCTGGCCCCATTTTGGCTTCAGCGGTTCCACCCGGGTACTCGGTGATACACTGCCCGAGGATCGTCGTGGGGCGGGGTGTGGCCCTTTGTTTTAAATCAGAACTGAACCTGAGGAAATTCCAGTGGAGCCACCAACTCTTTGAATGTATCGGGTGAGGGTGTGGGGTGCAGGATTCTTCTCGCTCTACCGCTCCACCAGGAGATCGTGGAATAGCTTCTCCCGGCAGGAAGCACTTGGACTTTATCGCCGACCTAACATTGGGACCCCATAGATGGCTGATACTTGGGGATTTCAGTGTTTGGGTTGACGATGAACTCTCGCAGTTTAGACAAGACTTCCTCCAGCTAATGAGTTCACTGGGCCTCACACAGGCTGTTTGCTCCTCGACCCACATTGGTGGTCATTCATTGGACTTGGTGTTTCTCCTGGGGATGGAGATATCCAATTTGGTGGTGGAACCAGTTGGGTGGTAGGACCATCACACCATCAGCTTCAGTTTTGAGGCCCCCCCAAGAGGTCTGCCTCTATGGAGATGGTCCACTACAGCACCTTGAGGAGTGTTTCCCCAAATGGCCTGATGGCGGTGCTGGACCTATCAGGCATGCCGAGGGAATGTGTGGATCCAGGGGATCTTGTATTCGCCTCTAATAAGGCAGTGACAGAGGCCCTGGATTCCATTGCTCCTGTTTGTGTTTATCCACTTTCCCTTCGCCCTAGGTCTCCATGGTTTGATGAGGACTTGAGGGAGTTGAGGAGAGTTGGACAAAGGCTAGAAAGGCGATGGCGGAGGTCCTGCCTGGTGTGTGGCAGGCTTAGTTTGATGGACCATTATTCGGCCTATCAATCAACAATTTCCCATAAGAAGGCAGAATTCCTGTCCAGGGAAATTGCTGCCATGTGGAATCGACCAGCTCAGCTTTTCTGGACTGTGGACAGACTGTGCAATCCACTCTGTCTTCAGCCCAGAAATGCCTTTTCACAAGAGCAATGTGAGGAGATTGCTCGATTCTTAGTGGATAAGGTTGCCATGATCAGGTCTGACATTTGCCTGACCCTTTCTCCAGGAAGTAGTAGTGGTCGGCAGGAGATGTTGGACTCCTGGTTTGAGTGGTGTGACTTTAGCCAGCCTACAATCAGTGTTATTGTGATGGTTATCCAGTCTTTACATCCTACCAACTGTAGTTTGGATCCGGGCCCTACTCACTTGCTTGTTGGATGCATTGATGTCATCGGCCCAGTCCTTGCTGAGATAGTCTGGTTATCCTTGGAGAGGGAAATTTTTCCAGCTTCCCTTAAGGAGGCCGTGGTTTGGCCTCTTCTTAAGAAGCCCTCCTTGGATACCGACTGTCTTACAAACTACAGGCCGGTCTCTAACCTTCCCTTTTTGGGTGAGGTTATTGAGAAGGTGGTGGCTTTACAGCTGGAGGACCATTTGACCAGCCACAATATCTATGATTCTCTCCAGTCCAGTTTCAGGAAGAGACATAGTACTGAGACGGCTCTTGTTCGGGTACTAAATGACCTCCTGATAGTGAGAGATCAAAACATTCATTCTATCTTGGTCCTTCTTGATCTATCTGCAGCATTTGATACTGTGGACCATGGTGTGCTGTTGGATCATCTGCGGTTTATCTGTGGACTTTTGGGGACTGTCCTCAGATGGTTTCAATCTTACCTCACAGGCAGGACTCAGAGAGTGGTGTCTGGGGTTTCACCTCAGCTCCATTCTCCCTGCCCTGTGGGGTTCCACAGGGATCCATTCTAGAGCCCATGTTGTTTGCAGTGTATATGCTGGCATTGGGAGTGATTATTTGATGGTATGGCTTGAGTTTTCCTTGCTATGCAGATGATACTCAGCTATACATGTCTTTTGTCCCTGAACAAGATGATGCTGTCTCGGTGCTCAACAGCTGTGTAACTGAAATTCAGGCCTGGATGAATGTGAGCTGGCTAAAGGTTGAACCCTGAAAAAACTGAGGTGTTGGTTGTGAATCCAGGTCGTCGTGAGGTGGGTATGTCAGCAGGTTCACCTTTGGGTTTGTGGCTTAGAGGTGCCCAGCTAGTTACCTCAGACTGGGTGCAGAACCTGGGCGTCGTATTTGATGACTGTTTGACCCTAAAATCACAAGTGTCAGCAGTTGTTAAAACTTATTTTTACCATCTGAGAAATATCGCCCAGGTGAAACATCTGGTTCCTCCCAATGATCTTCCAACATTGTCTCACGCCTTCATTACCACTCACCTTGACTACTGCAATGCCCTTTACCTAGGGCTGCCGGGGGTTGATATCCGTTGCTTGCAGCTGGTGCAGAATGTGGCAGCCAGGCTATTGACTGGTGCTTCTAGAGCCAGTCATATAACGCCTGTGCTCCAAGGTCTGCACTGGCTGCCGATACAGTGGCGGATCACCTTTAAGGTTGCTTTGTTAACCTATAAGGCCCTACACGACCAGGGACCGGTTACCTGAAAGATCTCCTTTGTCCCTACTGTCCCCTCCATCCTCTCTGATCCACCGATGAAGGATTGCTAGAGGTTCCCAGCATACATTTGCAGATATAGGGAGCAAGGGCATTTAGCTTTGTTGCTCTGTCCCTGTGGAACTCTCTGCCTCATCGGGTACTAGATTGCCTAACCGTCCAGAGTTTTAAAACTGCTTTAAAAACTTATCTTTTTAACCAGGCTTTTGTTGATTGATGGGGTTATTTTACTTTATTATGCTGCTATTATATTGCCTTTTGTGAAAATTACATGTTTGTTTTACAATAATTTATTTTATTTTATGTATTTTATTGTACAGGTGCCTTGGTTTTAGAAAGGCGCTTTTTTATAAATAAAACTGATTTGATTTGATTTGATAGACACTGCATGGCCCCTCTCCAGTTGTCTAGTTATCCAATCATAGTACTCTACCAGCTTGGTCTGGTGTGATCTGCCAGTGACAAAGCCATGCTGCTTACTGTCCTGTAGGGACACCAGCCTCTCCTTCAGGATTGTCTCCATCAGCTTTCCCATGATGGATGAGAGGCTCACTAGTCTATAGTTCCCCAGATCATCTTTGGGGCCACTCTTATGGTGAGGTACCACGTGAGCCATCCTCCAGTCCTGAGGTACACTCACCAAATCTTGTGAGGTATTGAATAGGTCTGCCAAAGGCCTCACTAATATCTCTGCCACTTCCTTCAGCACCCTGGGATGAATGCCATCTGGCCCTGGTGCCTTGTCTACCCTCAGTGCCCTCAATCCCTCCAGTACCCTGTCCTCTGTGATCCCCTTGTCTGTCACAGTCTCTCCCTCCTTACCTGCCTTCAATCACCCCTTGGGTATTTCTCTCCCCCCTTTTCCTTGGTAAATACCAAGAAGAATTCATCATTTAGTACTTCTGCCACTTCCCCCTTCTCCTCCACCCATCCCTTCCCCTCCTAATCCTTACTATATTGTCCTTGCAGCCCTTTTCTCCCTGATGTACCCAAAGAATTCCTTCTTGCCCTCCTTAATGCCTTGCACCAGCCGAGCTCCTCTGACACCTTTGCCGCCCTTACAGCCCTTGTCACCTCCTTTGCTTCCTTCAGGTACTCCTCCCTGTCCTTCCCCCCCGTCTTCTTGTACCTCCTAAAGGTAACTCTTTTCCTCCTTATCTTTTACATAACTCCATTGGTCACTCAGCTAGGTTTCTTAGGCTTCACCTTCTTACTCTTAGTCTTGACGCAGGTTTTCATTGCCTCCGCTAACCCCCTATTAATGAGCTCCCACCACTGATTAGTAGCCATACTAGGGTCAATTTTGTCCACATACTCCTTAACTATTTCTCCCATCCTCCTGAAGTCAGCCCTCCTGAAGTCTAACACACCTGTATCAGACACTGCTCATTCCTTACCCATATCCAGTGTGAACCATACTGAGTGGTGGTCGCTTCCCCGCCAGTGGCTCTTCCACCCTCAGTTCTCTCACAAACTCCCCATTTGCCAGCACTAGGTCAAGAGTGTTCCCTAACCTGGTTGGTTCACTGGCCATCTGCAGCAGGAAGTTGTCCTGGAAGGCGTCTAGCACTACCTGCTCCCTCCCTCCTATTATTTGTGGCATGGGCACTCGAGTCCACTCCCGGTAGGTTGAAGTCCCCCACTACCACCACACTCCCCTTTCTACATGCACTCCCTAACTGTAACACTAGTTCCTTGTCTAATTCTTCAGTCTGGGAGGGTGGCCTGTAAATTATTTGTAAAAGATGACCAGGAAGGACATGCTTATCAGTAAATAGCTTGTTTCCAAGTGTATCGGGTGTGGGCAATGTTATAGGGGAAATTAACAAAGATCATAAATACAGTAAATTGAAATAAGGCTGTATAATATGACAAAAATTAGGGACACATGTGATAAACACGTATGACACATGTGAGCCATAACAAGTGTGCTGGTGTGTGAAGGGCATATCAGTGAACACAGGTGAGCATCAAATCAGGTGCCCATACTGGTCCATGAGTGGATCCCCTGCTCTGCATGGAGAGGGTATTGTGGGACACCTTGGGTCCCTAAATTTCCAGTTGTCAGGCAAGTGCACAAATGGCTGCCACCAGCCCTTCCTGCCTGAATGGAAGGCTGGGGCAGCATGACAGGGGTTTTAGGTCCTGCCCCAGCTTGGGGATGTACTATGTGGGGTGTGTTCAGCAGCTATGGCAGGGTCCTGGCCTATGTAAAAAAACAAATAAAAAAAGCAGGGCAAACCAGTGCTCAGCTCCATGAAAGTGCAGCAGTGCAAAAACTATAACAGGAATTGCAGGAAAACACTGTGCAGCAATACTTGGAAAAATTAAATCCAAGGTAGACAGGTGGTTTGCTGGGTGCAAAATACAGATGTAATGGTGCCAAAACAGAGAAACAAGGGTAACACAGGCTAGAAAAATTCCCCAGAGCTTTGAATCAACAAGATTCTTCCTTGGTAGCCAAATGGCTACCACCAGCCCTCCCTGCCTGAATGGCAGCATCCCTGCTTATGTAACCTGCAGTCCCTCAGTCGAGTGCAGGCATGCCTCTGGACACTCCCCCAGATCGTCCATATGTGTAGCAGCTTGAACAGCTGGGGCATAGTACAGGGAAGGGTCACACACCCTTGTAGTGCATGCTGCAGGGGTTAGCAGGACCCCTGATGTGTGGCTCTTAGTCATAGGGGTTCCTACATGCTGCAGAAGGATTCTAATATCCCCATGTTGGCCAAGACCAATATCCTATCCATATGATATCCACTGCTGACACAATTAGCAGTTCAGTAACCATGGACCATACCTTTAAAGATAAAACATCTGACCAAGGTCAGCCATTACAGTAAATCTGATCCTTCAGCTCCTACATCTTTGTGCTTCACTCCTGAACGGATAGAAGTCAGTAGCTTTCAAATCTCTCAAGGGTTTCACACAAGCCTCAAGTAGGAAAGCCCATGGGGCAAAATAGAAGCATTTTCCACCTGTTACTCCAAAATCTCCATTAATACTGTCAAGAACCTTCCAAAGAGAGCCCTGGAGTATCTTCTGGACATTTTTGAGTCTGGTTTGCAGTACTTCTCTATTAGGGTCCACCTGTCTGCCATTTTGCTATACAATAAGCTACTGGAAACTCTCACCCTAGCTCAGCTCCCCCTCTTCAAGAGATTTCTGAGAGGTATTCTGCATACAAGACCCTCTCCTAAAGAAACCTGTTACTAATTGGTATCTCAGTTTGGTGCTTGACATGCTCGCAGCTCAACCACAAATTTTTGAACCTGCGGCTACCTGTGACATGAAGTACCTGACCTAGAAAACAGTTTTCCTAGAGGGCATTACCTCTGCACATAGAGTGTCTGAGATACAGGTCCTAGTAATGGATCCTCCATACACAGTTTTTCACAAAAATATGGAGGTACTCCACACACATCCTTAAGTTCTGCCAAAGGTGGTGCCAGTTCCACCTTTAGCAGTCACTTGTGATTCCAACCTTTTCCCTAAGCCAGAGAACCTGGAAGAATTTATGTTGCATTCTCTGAATGTCAGGAGTATTCTCAGTTTCTACCTTGATAGAACTAAAGACTAGAGGCAGTCTTCTTAGCTGTTTGTCTCTTTCAATACCAATCGAAAACAAATTCCTGTATACATTCAATGCCTAAGTACTTGAATTGTAAACTACATCCAGCACTTGGAGTGTTAACGAATTTTAAATTTGCCGGCATAATTGAGGCAAAGTTGAGAACTTTGCACTACATGTTTACAGAAGGTAGGGGCTAGAAACAGCTGCATGCCTCCCCTTAACTTCAGTCACAGGGTAGAATGTCCTGTGGTGATTTCCCCTCAATGGTGAACTTATAATGTATGAGTAAAGCTAGGTTTTCCAGATGTCTGGATATTAATTGTTGCTAGATGTGAAGCCTGCAGCATGTCAGCCAAAAAAACATTTTTGGAAAGGATCTGTTTACGTTTGCTGATGTGATGTGAAACTGGTGGGCCTGGAGTCAGAAAACTAGGTTATAGGCAAAGCTATTGCCTTTTGTGCTCATTAAGTCTGTTGGTGCAAGCAAATTGTCTGCAAAAGCCTGTAAAATGGTGAAATTTAAATTAGTACTTTTTTAATATTTGTTTATTGAAAAAAGATCAGTTTGCAATGACTTACATTTGACAAACAGCAATGTCAAACAACTTAATACCTTGACGAACCATAATATAACTATAATGAATTTAAACTACACACACAACTGTTTAAAATCCATGTAAGAAAAAGTGAAAGCCAAATTAACCAAGTCTATTCAGTCACCATCACTACAAAAAGACAAAAGCAAACATGACTGAGGAGTAATCTTAAAGTGCATACATATCAATATATATAAAAAATCTATAAAAGTTTGCCAAAATCAAAAATATTTATGGAGAAGTAAGGTCGACAGTTGCCCCCAAACATTATATGTTTATGCCCTGGCATAAGTCTCACCTAGTCCATCTGTTTACATAGGCAGGCACTCTTTGTTGACTATGAAAAGTTAACTTTTCTAGCCTCTGAATTTGCTACATGATAGTGGTCCAATCCATAACAGATGGAGGGTCTGATTTAAACCATTTTTTTAGTAATGACTTTTGCAGCTGCAATGATCAGAATCGACCACAAACAGTGAGCCTCTCACCCCTTTAATGTTGTTGGAGGGAGCCCAAGCAATAGGTTCTCAGGGCCTAATGGGATATTAAGAGCAAAAATCTGAGGAATATGGTCAGTGACATGAATTAGTACTGTTAACTATCCATTGCACCGTCAGGGGTGCTGCTCACCTAGGGAGAGTATGACCTCCAAGCTGTACTGTTTATTTGTCCTTGAGCTCAACACCCTAACCTACAGACTTTCTTATAAATGACTAGCCACAGGCACACATTTGCCTTTCTCAGTGTCTCTAGGCCCCATTTTCAAAAGTTTTTTTCCTCAGTCACAGAATGGGAGAAATCATTTTGAAAATAGGTCTTTCTGTGTCCTTTCTGGGAGATGATAAATGAGACATTGACAAAATCTGGCAATTTATAATGTGCCACTTTGTATCAATAATGGCTAATTCATAATTTTAATCATTAAAAATATATTTTTTAAAACATTCAAATATACACTGATATGCTTTTATAAAAAAATATGTCAAAACAAAGGCACTTTGGTCAACACAACAATGAGTCGATTACTTTCATGACTTTTGACGTTTAGACTATGACCATACCATCTGTTTCTACATAATGTACCATGACAAAAGCACAGCCCTGTTTATCAATATCATATCCTTTACAACAATGAAGCTCAGTCAAAACCCCCAGAGACAGTAGGGTCTCTTCCAGTGACCTTTTACTCAACTCCACCTTTTGAAAGTGCCTTGCCATCTTAAAACCATTTCCAGAGACAGTGGTCATGCAATTTGAAAAAGTTGAGCAACTAGCACTCAGATTCACTGTGTGTTATTTTGATCACCCCATATCAACAATCCCCAAGGGCCCTATTTACAAAACTAAATGATCTCATGTTGCACCACATATTAGCGATGAATGTTGAGGTACATCTCAGACTCAGATAACCAGGATGTACGTACCATTCATGAGCACAGATAGACAGCAGCATCATTGGGCATCAAACTGAAATGTACAGCACACACATGTACACATGAAAAGTAGGTGTTTCCATGCCTGTGCATGCTAGGCTGTCCGGGACACATGTAACACCTTCCTCCCTATTAGCTAGTGGGAGGCTGTTGGTTAATAGCCTCTTGGAAGCAAAGTAGAATTCCTTGGGTGGATCCAAGCTAGCGTAGCAGTGGTTTAAGTCAGTGGAGGGACTTAAAACTACCAAAGGTAGGTGGAGCTTTGAAGTAAATAAGGGGCAGCCTAGGTACCATTTGAGAGAGAAAGAGTAGGTGGAGGCCCAATAGCAGTGGGCTGAAGCTCAGAGGACTACAAGAGGAAGATGCTGTGGGGAGCTCTCCCAAGAAGGGCTCCCCAAAGATTTTTGGGCCTGGGATAGGGTCTTTATGAACATATGAATATATGAAAATAGCCAGCAGAAGAAGACCACCCTATCTATTGCATCTGATCGGTAAGTGATGCAGGGTCAGGCCTTACAAGTTATGCCAATGACCCTGCCCCCCAACTGTCCCTCCCTCCCCCCTTCTCCCCTTCCTTGGTCTCAAGGGTTCCCTTTGTGCTTGTTCCAGGTTCCCTTGAATGCTCCCACCATCCTTGCTGATACCAGCTCCTCTGGTAGCTTATTACAGATGGACACCACCCTCTCCATATAGAAATGTTTCCTTACATCCCTTCTGAATCCCTCCATCAATTTTAGGCTGTACCCTCTAGTGGTGCTGTTGTCACTCATTTTAAAGAGAACCTCCCTTTTCACTCTGTCAATTTCCTTCATGTACTTGAAGGTCTCTATCATATCACCCCTCTGCCTCTTCTCTCTCAGGCAGTACATCCCCAGGTCTCCCTGCCTCTCCTCATAGGACCTATCCTGTAACCCCTTGGTCATCTTGGTTGCTGTCCTCTGGGCCCCCTCTAGCATGCTGACATCCTTCTTACAGTAAGGATGCCAGTACCTCACCGCATATTATAAATGTGTTCTCACCAATGGCCTGTACAATGGTAAAATAACCTCACTCCGCCTACTACTGAATCCCCTTGCAATACACACCAGCATCTTGTTAGCCTTTGCTACCACCCTTTTACACTGAAAGGTGTGTTGCAGGTCACTCATAGACACTACCCCTAGATCATTTTTCTCTTTGGAAGCAGTTACCTGAGCCCCTCCTATATAATACTCTGTCCTAGGGCTCTTGGCCCCTATGTGCATCACTTTGCACTTTTTGGCATTGAACCTAAGTTGCAAGATTCATGGCCATCTCTCTAGTCTGGCAAGGTCCTCTCTCAGGTCCTGTATCCCCTCCTTGGTGTCCACTCTCCCACAGAGTTTGGTGTCATCTGCAAACAGGTACATTTAGCCTTTAATACCTTCCCCAATGTCACTTATGAAGACATTGAACAACACAGGCCCCAGCACCGATCCCTGCAGGACCCCGATGGTGACCTCCTTGGTGCTGGAGAACTCACCCCCAACCACTGCTCTCTGGGTTCTACCACTCAGCTAGTTTTCAATCCATCTTACCACATTCTCCCCCACCCCTAGATCCCTCAGCTTCATTATCAACCTTTTGTGTGGTACAGAATAGAAGGCCTTGTTAAAGTCCAAGTATATAATGTCCACTGCCTGGCTTTTGTCCACTGCCCTCATGACCCAATTGAAGAACTCTATCAGGTTCATTTGACATGATCTGCCTGTACCTCACCAGCATCCGATTACTTCTATGGCTTCCCCCTGTTCCTTCCCTCCTTCTCCCTGCCCATGGCACCAGTCCATTCTTTTACTTTGTAAAGACAGAGCAGAAGTATTTATTTAATACCTCTGCTTTGCTCCCATCTTCATCAACCCAATCATTCCCCTTCCTCAGCATAACAATGCTGTCCTTCTTATCCCACCTTTCACTTATGTAGTGAGAAAAAGGCCTTTTCTCCATTCTTTCTTCCTTCGGCTATTTGTCTTTGAAGAAATTCAATACACCTAAGGCAGAATATGAGAAGAGACCAACCTGGGCTACTTAAGGAAACAGCCCAAAGAGCAGGAGGTAACAAGCAGCCTCCCCAGTGGTAGTGGGGTAGGGACTGAATACATCATAGTCCTGTTGGCCTATGGGCTGGAATCACAGTGCTGCCCCTGTCGTGAGAGGGCATAGGGGTGCTGTAGTCTCATTAGTGAGTGATAGCTGGATGGGTTACTGGAGGATGCATAGCCAGAATAAGTGGGCAGTGCAAATGTCTGACATGCTGATTTAAGTTAGCCAGAACTTTGTGAGCAGAGAGAATGCCTGAAACTCTGCATTAAACTTGCATACAGCCAAAGTCTGAAAGCTGAAACTGTCTGAACCACTTCAGTGTGGAAATGAGCTGTGGTTGAAGTGGAATTGCAGTAAAGATCAATTTCACCTTATGCAAGTCTGAAGTGCCTTTCATGAATGATTGTGGAGAATGTAATTAGTGTAGCAGTTGGGCTGCATTAGGGCCCTTATGCCTTTAAATTTCTGACATTCTAGTTTCCAGGCGGTAGCATTTCTGCATGCAATATTGCCTGAAAAGGGACCACTGCAGCTAGAGGCACCATGCTAAAAGACCATGTTCTTGGAGTGCATTTCTACACACATGCCCATGCTAGACCCCTAATAGTATGAGGACATTTCCCCCAAGGGCAACAGAATGGCACCATGAGGACTTAGCCATTACATGCACATGCACAATGCCAGTTACATGAGATCAGAACCAGAAATGAAAATTTACTCTACTGGGATAGCTGCCATAAATCCAGCTACAAGGGTTGCAGGAGCCCCTATAACAAGGAACATGTCACAACTCATTGGTGCAGTCATGCA
Organism: Neoceratodus forsteri; assembly: GCA_016271365.2. Lineage (NCBI taxonomy): Eukaryota > Metazoa > Chordata > Ceratodontiformes > Ceratodontidae > Neoceratodus > Neoceratodus forsteri. The sequence goes on from CM057456.1 coordinate 1,467,253,845, forward strand.
CACCTCACACACGTGCAAGGCACTAAGAACTATGCAGACGTCAGCATCCTGCAACATCTGTTTTGTTCAGGGGGCTCACTCATCTCCTTCCAGCACATGCTCCATTCCCCTCCTCATCACAGTCAGCTGACAATGGTCTGTGTCATCTTAATGCTGCAAGACCACCAAAGAAATAGATTCTGTTGTGCTCTGCAAGACATGCAGTTCAGTGTCAGCCACAGCGTATGCATAAATCTCCCACTATAACATATGGATAAATTTCACACCCTAGTTCCATCCCATGCCCCAGCTGCATACTTATCTGTGATAGTGCCTCTGCCATCAACCAGGTGGCCCACCTGACTCAACAGTGGGCCCTAAAGGGATCCAGCAATTGCACCAGCCTTATAACAGTCCCTCCTTGCTGTCTCCCATCCTCAACCATACTGTACCCTATGCCTTGTGTATTACAAATGTCATATGATGCTGTCCATTGATTCCCTGCAAGGGAACAAGCATAGAAATGCCAGACCTTGCCAACAAATAACACACTGAAATCTGGCCAACAGAAAGTCATGTACACAAATGCTCGCAGTCTGGGAAACAAGATCTTAGACCTGCAGGCAATAATGAGAGGCTAGACATAGTAGCAATTAGTGAGACGTGGTTTACCAGTAACCACACTTGGGAGACTTCAGTACCTGGCTATGTACTGTTCAGAACAGACTGAGGTGCAAAAAGGGGGGGGTGGAGTGGCCCTGTATGTCAATGAAAATATCAAAGCTACAGAAATTCAGAATACACATAAGGAGCCAGAAGAACTGTGGGTCACGCTGAAAACAGGAAATGGGACAGCCATAAGAACTGGGGTTGTCTACAGGCCTCCAGACCAGGGGAAGGACATAGACACATTACTGTTAGAAGATATACAAAACATGACAGCTAAAGGGGAGGTTCTGATAATAGGAGATTTCCACATGCCAGATACAGATTGGTCAATACCAGCAGGAACATCTGCCAGAACTAGACACATAGTGGATTTCCTGCAGGGGGAGGGTCTCAAACAACTGGTACAATGACCCACAAGATACAGGGCTATCCCAGATCTAGTACTGACTGACAGGGAAAGGATCACAGATCTCCAGGTAGAAGGTCACCTGGGGGCCAGTGACCATCACATGGTATGGTTCAATTTGGCCTCTAGAACTATATCATCCCATTCCAAGGCAAACATATGGGACTTCAGAGGAGCTGACTTTGATAAGCTGGCCAACAGAGTTAAGCTAGCCCTGGCAAAAAGAAATACAGGTGAGGGGTACAGGCAAAGTGGGCAAGCATTAAGGATGCAATATTTGAAGCAACATCACATTGTGTTAGAGAGAAAAGGAAGTGCAAAAGAAGAAGGAAACCACTTTGGTTCTCAAAAACAGTAGCAGAAAAGGTCAGAGCCAAAAGGCTGGCCTTCAGGAAATATAAGGGAATGCAGCGGGATGAAGATAGGGAGGCATGCCAAACTTCCCTAAGGGAAGTAGGGAAGGCAGTAAGGCAGGCAAAGGCCCAAACCAAGGAGACTAGCGAGACAGTAAAAGAAGGTGAAAAGACTTTCTATAGATACATTAGTGAAGGAGAAAGTCCAGAGGGGTATGCAAAGATCAAAGGGGATAAGGGGGCGTGTGAGGAGGAGGAGGACCATGTAAAAGCATCTATCCTAAATAGATACTTCTGCTCAGTATTTACTGAAGAGAAGGTAGGGCAGGGCCCACAGCTCAGCACCATGGAGGGAGAGGGAGGTGTGTACTAGTCCATTCACAAAAGAAAGGGTCCTACAAGAGCTTGATAAGCTCTGGGTGGACATGGCAATGGGAACTGATGGCATATATCACAGGGTACTAAAGGAGCTAAGGGTGGAGCTAGCAGAGCCATTATCAGAACTGTTTAGTGAGTCTCTGAACACAGAAGAGGTCCTAGAAGACTGGAGAAGGGCTCATGTGATCCTGCTTCACAAGAGTGGTAACAGGGAGGAGGCAGGGAACTACAGACCAGTCAGTCTTACCTCAGTAGTGGGCAAGATTATGGAGGCACTCCTTAAGGAAAGGATAATGCAACACCTGGAATCCATAGGAGCACATGATCCAAGACAGCATGGGTTTATAACGGGAAGGTCCTGTCAAACTAATCTCATAGATTTTTTTTGACTGAGTAACCAGAGTGGTGGACCAAGGGGAGCAGTTGATGTCACCTACCTTGACTTCAGCAAAGCTTTCAATACTGTTCCACATAGAAGATTGATTAATAAGCTGGGTAGGCCCCTAGGGTGAGTGTGAAGTTGGTCAACTGGGTGCAAACCAGTTGACGGGCAGAAAACAGAGAGTGGTGGTCAATGGTATACAGTCAGAAGAGATGCAAGTCACAAGTGGGGTACCTCAGGGATCAGTCTCATGGGGCCAGTCCTCTTCAATATCTTCATCAGTGATATTGCAGATGGACTGTGGTATTTGTCTGTTTGCAGATGACACCAAGATCTGCAACAGAGTAGATGATCCAGATGGGGTGGGAAGAATGAGAAGAAATCTGGATAAACTGGCAAAATGGTCAGAAAAGTGGCAACTGGGATTTAACGCAAAGAAGTGCAAGATCATGCACATAGGGACGAGAAACCCTGAAGTCGCCTATAGGCTGGGAGGGGAGTTGCTGGCACTCATAAGGGAAGAAAGAGACTTGGGCATCATCATCACAGATGACCTGAAATCATCCAAGCAGGCCACTAAAGCAGTAGGTAAGGCTAGGGGGATGTTGGGGCGTATTAGTAGGGATATCACAAGTCATAAGAGGGAGGTGATAATCCCTCTTTACAAACACTGGTTAGGCCCAATCTGGAGGTTAGGCCCCATCTGGAGTACTGCGTGTAGTACTGGAGGCCACACCTTCACAAGGACATTAACCAAATTGAGGCAGTCCAGAAAAGGGCAACCAAGATGGTGCAGGGACTACATCAGAAAATATATGAGGACAGATTTACGGAGCACAATATGTATACCCTACAGCAAAGGAGACAGAGTGGTGATATGATCGAAACATTCAAACACCTTAAGGGCATTAACAAAGTGAAGAGTCTAACATGTTTCAATATAAGAAAAATAGCAGGACAACAGGACACAGCATGAGATTAGAGGGAGGCCGATTAAGTGGTACTGTGAGGAAGTTCTTTTTCACAGTAAGGGTGGTGGCTGCATGGAACTGCCTACTTCACAAAGTGGTGGATAAGAATACAGTGCAGGGTTTCAAACAGGCATGGGATAGGCATAAGGTAGCAATACAGATGAATATGAATAGACAGGCCATTGACAGAGCAAAGGCCGATGGCACATTCATAAGGTAGAAAAAGGAATGGGCAGACTGGATGGGCCTTGCGGTCCCTATCTGCCATCAACTTCTATGTGTCTATGTTTCTATGCAGAATAACTGTCAGCCATGTGTTCACACTTCACCACTACCTGTGCCATCATACAACAGCCACCACCACCTGCTGGGGTCACTTAGTGTACAGCCTAGTGCTACCCCTTATTTCTGTTGCTAGAAAACCCTACACATGACAAAACACCAAGGGGAGGGTGGTTGCCACTACTGCTGCTTCTGCCATTTCCACTAGCACAGCAATACCTGCTGCACTAAACCCTGGTGCTCCACCTGATTGCAGCCTCACCCCTGACTGCTAAATCATTGTCCCTTAATAGGACATGGCACAAAACTAACATACAGAGTGGGCCATCTGCTGCAACATATACAGTACATGAATGCAGGTATTGGATGCCACTGTTGTATGTATAATGTCCCAACAGGTATTACAGCTCAAATGTACATTACTACTGTGTATGCAGTGGTGGTGTAATATGTGTTGTGGTATACACTGCACTTATCTGGCAGGGTGTCAGCCCCTCCATCCCAAAAAATATGGGAAGTTCCAGAGAGGGTTCAGCAGTCTTCACAATGGGTGGTGCACTGGCACATGTTTTTATTTTAATCCTTTATTTTACCAGTAGAATCCAAATGAGACTTAAATGTGTTTTGTAAGGGTCACCTGGCCAAGAAACAGCAGATTACAACCACACAGTCAAATTCCAGCAGCACATCTATATACTGTACAATCATCACATTATGCACACAGAACAGTGCCTAATAATACTCAGGTGTCATTTTAATAGTTCATTTTAAACCATCTTAAGATTGATCAAGGGGACTTACTCTGGTATTTATGTCTTGGGGCCCACCCCCAGTGATACTCTGGAACCAGCATATCTTTATCGGTCACCACCTGATACCCACCCTTAGTTCTCTTCATATGTACATATTAGTATCCAGTTTCCTCTGGGAGTTGCCACTGGCATGTACGTCCTTCTAACTGTCCAGTTTGTGGTAGGTTGTACACTCTCCAGGGGAACAGAGGGCAGCAGAACCATATCGGTTGACATAGTGGCACCATATTTCAGTGACCCATTCAGTTGTGAGTTTTGGTATATATTTGCTAAAACCTAGAGATAATGCTGTCTATCTGTGGTCACTGTCCCACCCTAACTTATGACAGTCTAAAAATGCCTAGCACTATCCCATTTCCCATGGTCACATCTGCTATTTCTGCTTACTGCCAGGAAGGAAGCAAATACCCATATACTACAGCAGGCCAGCTGGCAGATAAAATGTCCTTATATGGTGGGGCAATGCACCACCTGCATGTGTCATGTTCACACACACACTCACACACACACACACACACACACACACACACACACACGTTTACAAGCTACTCCACCCATCTTTTTGCAAGGCCCTGTAACATGTTCCCAAGTTGTTCATACCAGCTTAATTCATGGCTTTACACCCCCCACAGTTCTGCACTGCATTTATATATTTTGCCTGTTTACAGGTGGTGGCTTCAAGAATCGGGCCCCAAATTATAATTACCATAAACTATAGTTCATATTTAGTTGGGAAGCCATGAAAGCACACAAAATTTGTAAAAATGAGAAACACTACATCAGGTATTAAGCTCAGCAAGACTAATATTGAATCACATCTATTACCATTTATAACATGGGTTAAGTCAGACAGTAACAGTGAATGGCTACAGGGCAGCCGATGACTGTGGATTAAATTACCTAGTTAATCCACAGTTGATGTGCCAAATCTAGTTTCCAGATGAGTGTCCTCACAGTGCCCAAGACGTGGATTAAATAGAGAATAATGTATGGTCTTTGGTTGATAACCACACTGTAAACACTTCGAAAGGTTGCCATTACATCATTGTAAACCTTGAGAGTGAAGCTTGAGAGGTTTTCAGATGTCATGGCAACCTTGAGAAGTGTTTTCAGTGTGGTTGTTAACCAAAGACCATACATTATATTTTATAGTGTATGGGGTACCAAGATAGTATAATCGCAGATTGAATTACTTTACTGAGTTACTTTACAGAACCTTGATTGTTGCGAGCATTCTGTTTTGCTAGAACACTGATTGTTGTGAGCATTCCATCTTGTTATACCAGGGTTATATAAGGGTTAACAAGAGAGTGATGTCATAACAATGGCATAACAAGGTTGTAATCTGCTTGATTTCAGTTAATAATAAGGACTTTCCATACATTATATGCCTATAATCCCACACCCTGGAGTGGGTTATTGCTAACTTGCATATAGTACCAGTGTTAGGAAGCTTAAAAAGGGCTAAAACAATAACAATGCATTTATGTAGTAATGTTCTATGCAAAATGTCTACATCTGTTTTAAATAAAGGATTTATATTTTATGGATATGTTGCATGTACACTGTAAGGCACCTAGGATTTGTAAAAAGGCACTAGGCGAACTATTTTCAGCTGTTTAACCAGAACTTTCAAATCCATTATATTTATTTCCAGCAGTTTAATCCATCAGTGGCTTGCATATTATCTGCTGTGAAGGGAATGCCAGGAAACATTTCATACTTTCAGCCTTGTGCTGGGATGGTGGGGTATAGATATAACAAACTAGGTTAATTTGTTGGTCAATTAGTAAGTGGGAAGTGGAGAATTTAACCCAGCCATCAAGGAAATCTCCCTACTCCTTTTGAGATGTGCCATGGGATCTTTAACATCCACCTACATAACCACCAGAACAGGTAGAGTGGAGCTTGTTTTAACATAACTTCTGAAAGACAGCAACTCACAACAGCACAGTGTCCCTCTAACACCATACCGAGGCATTGTTATGGCTACTTATAACACCAGTGCCACTTCCTGCAGCACCTGTTGCTTTTTAGAGGTCTCCCATCTGACTACTGACCAGGCTGACCCTTCTCAACTGCTTAGGTATGATGGGTTCAGGTTCCAAGGCTGTAAGGCTGCAAGCTTACAGTTTCAATACAGCACAGCTTGGTGGCATAAGCCACTTCTACATGCAAATTGTCAGTGGAGATCTTGCTATGAAAACAGTGGACAGATGCTCTGACATTAACTCCAGGGGCTGAAAAGCACAATTTTGATTTACAAGAGCAGTAATCTGCTTTCATTAAAAAAAGAACTATGAAACTAAAAAAATAAAAATTTGAAAAATGAGGCTGTGGAATAGAATTCAACTATTGTCCCTGCCTTGAAACCATATCTGAGGACTTGGGAGTGTTTGACAGCACTCCTTTAAGAGAAAATGAGATTGGTTCTTATTGTATAAATGAAATAAAATTAAAGTCTGAACTCCAAACGCAACAAGTTTTATCCAGCAGATATCTCAGTAATTAATATGAACAATGAGGTGGCTGCATGATCCTATTCACAGCAACAATCCTCACCAGCAATATGTAATGAAAAGCCTCAGGGTTTATCAGTGGAATCAACACCATTGAAATGGAAAGGGTAATATTCTTCACAGCCTTGGGGAAAAAAAAAAAACTCATGACTGAAACTTTTATGGGATAATGTATTTCATATGAAATACTGTGATAGAGAGGGAGTTTTTTTACAGGTATTTAGAATTGTCATCCATTTGACGTTCTATTCACCATGGGAACAATGTAGACCTTTTTAAGGCAAAGTGAACAGTAGCAAAGTACAACTCATGACACATTTCTGAAGAGAGGAACAGATTTATCCATAGTGGAGCAGTGGATCGTCAGCATTAGTTTTCCATGTCATGCTAGTTTATCTGCTTCTTGATCTTGGGAGCACAGTATGGATCATATTCTCTATGAACATACAACATTTTCCAGCTGATAAAGTCCTAGAGGTCTATAAAGTCTGCTTAAATGTGCAGCTAGTACCTCTTATTCTGCAGCTGCCTCTCCATCTCACCCTTCCCCTCCATTGACCCTCCCCCTTGCCCTGTCCCAGACCCTCTTGAAGCAGTCCACTGTTCTACTGGATACCACATCTGCTGGTAATGCATTCCACTCAGCTACCACCCTCTCTGAAAAAGTGTCTCCTCATCTCCCTCCTGAACCTTCCTCCCTCCAGTCTCATATCATGGCCCCTTGTATCCATCCCCTCCCTTACTTTGAACAACCCCTCTGTACCTGTCTTGTTTATTCCTTTCATGTACTTAAAGGTTTCAATCATGTCCCCCCATCCCTCCTCTCCTCCAGCAAGTACATGTTCAACTCCCTCAGCCTCCTTTCATATGGTAAGTCCCCCAGCCCTTTGATTATCTTTGTTGCCTTGCGCTGCACCCCCACCAGTAACATAATGTCCTCTTCAGATACGGGCACCTGTACTGCATGCAGTACTCCAGCTGTGGTCTAACTAATGATCTATACAGTGGCAGAATCACTTCCCCCCCCCTCGAGGATATACCCCTTGCAATGCAACCCAGCATTTTGTTGGCCTTTGTAGCTGCCTTCCTACATTGTGCTGAGTTGTTCATTGACTCTGTAATGAGCACCCCCAGATCCTTCTCCTCCTCTGTCTTGGCTAGCTGCACTCCCCCTAGCTGGTAACTCTTCTTTGGGTTTTTCACCCCAAAATGCAGCACCTTGCATGTTTTGGCATTAAACTCCAGTTGCCAGGTGTCTGACCAGGTTTCCAGCTTTGCCAGATCATCCTGTAACCCCTGCCATCCCTCTAGGTCATCCACCACTGCTCCCATCTTGGTGTTGTCAGCAAACAGACTAATCTTGCTCTTGATGCCCAATGATATGTCTGCAATGAATATTCCAAACAACACTGGTCCCAACACCGAGCCCTGTGGAACACCGCTCATTACTACCCTTGGGGATGAGAGCTCCCTACCCACCACCACCCTCTGTTGCCTTCCCTGAAGCCAGTTCCCTACCCATCTCACCACCTTTGTACCCACCCCTGTGCCTTCTAACTTACTTCCCATCCTCCAATGTGGCACTGAATCGAATGCCTTACTGAAGTCCAGGTACAGGACATCCACTGCATGGCCCCTGTCCAATTGCCTACTTACCAAGTCATAGAACTCCATCAGGTTGGTTTGGCAGGATCTGCCACATATGAAGCCATGCTGTCTGCTGTCCTGTAGTCCTTTGGCCTTCAGGAGGGCCACCAGCCTGTCCTTTAGGATAGTCTCCATCAGCTTACCCATGATGTATGTGAGGCTCACTGGTCTGTAGTTCCCCAGTTCATCCTTGGGGCCGCTCTTGTGGAGAAATGGTACACAAAGTGGGACCCTTCCCAAAACATAGGTGGCCATCAACAGTGAGACACTGATGGCCTGTGCTGTAACATTCTCACCCCCTCATCTGGCCCAGCTGTGTTCTTTGCAGAAACTCTTTACTGGTGTGCTCCAGCAGTGCTGTCTTTCAGAATGAGCCCAGCAGAAATCAGCCATCAAACACATTACAGTGGCATGGTAGTGCCACTCTAGTTAGGGTTAAGAAGGCATTTACATACAAAATCCCAATATCCATCCACTTATAATTTGACTGTCTTTTTATATAGGGACATAACATTTAAAAGGCACACTTTGGAGCAGGAACTTAAGACTTGCCAAATTTGATGACATTTGGTTCCATGCTTCTTGTGTTACTGAAGGTGGGGCAAAATGTTAGAAACATGGAAAAGGGCTTGTTTTTGCTCACCAATAGCTTAAAATTGGCTGAGATTTGAAATGCAAAACTTACACATTCATTCGATCTAGTCCTAAGCTTTTGGCATTTTTAAAATAAAAAAAATGAAAAAAACTAAAGTAGTTATAAATGAAAAAATAAGCAGAGTCTGCATTTGTGCAGAATGAAAAAAGTTATCTCTAAATCAGGTAAAGCCAGATCACATGCCACCACCTGGCCCATGATTGCAGTCTTCCAGCATGCCCTTCGAAACAAGGAAGTATAGATTTGTTTGCATCTGCAGCACATCCTAACCTCCTGGTTTTGTGAAATGCAGTATTAAAAAGAATACATAATGTTGCTGCTACTAGAAGCCTATCCCTGGTGGCTGGCAATGTTCCTTCCTGTTATTTACTGACACCAGGGCCCAGATATTCAAAAGAGTTGAGCCATGCGCAATAGGGTTGTGCCTGCGCAAGTCCGAAACACGCCATTCTGCGATATTCAGCAGGAGGCAGTTGCTCCCCACAAATCATGCTGAGCAACTGCGCAATGATAATGAAGGCATGCGCAACCAAAGGGGGAGGAACCATGCATAAACTGCACAGCCAGATATTCAGCCGGGCTGTGAAGTTGCTAGCGCCAACCCCTACCTGCGCCTGCACAACTTACGTAAAAAAGGATCAAATCGAGGGCCACCCACAGGTGAGCTGCCCATTGCAGAGCACAACACAGCAGCTGCCACCTGTAGCTCTCATTCAATGGGCGCCCCCATGCCGATCCGGGCTGAAGTGTCCCCAGCAGACCGATCCACAGGCATAACATTTTACTTCACCCATTAGCCCGAGCATGGGCATAACGTTAAATACCCCCATTAGCCTGATTGTGGGCATAAAGTTATACCCCCAAAGTCCAAGATCCCTGGTGGTCCAGTGGACCTGCGAGGAAGTCTGATCGTGAGGCGGAATCTTCAACCCCAGTCCACAATCCCTGGTGATCTAGTGGCACCCGCCCACCACGGAGCCCACCACCCGCTCCCCTGTCAGCGGTGGTGGCAGCACCACCTGCCACCCGCCGCCCACGACTGACAGCTCGGTAGGCTGCATGCCCATTGGTTCAGAGCAAGAGCCAATGGGCATGCATGCTACCATAAGTCAGTCAGATATGTGAATGAATCCATTCATTCACATATCTGGACTGACTTGCGTATGAGCTGCATGCCCATTGGCTCTTGCTCTGAACAATGGCTCGCAGCCTACAAAGCTGTCGGTCGGTGGGGCGGCGGGGTGGCAGGCTGAGTGGTGCTGCCCCGCTGAAATAGTTTGAGTCCATGAAGTGGGTGGAGTGAGGGGCCACTAGATCACCAGGGATTGCGGATGGGGGTTGAGGATGCCACCCGTGATCGGCTTCTCGCGGTCCACTGGACCACCAGGGATCTTGGACTTTGGGGAGGTATAACTTTATGCCCGCGATTAGGCTAATGGGGGAGAATAAACTTGATTGGGGCTAATGGGGAGTTTAACGTTATGCCCACGATTGGGCTGCAGGGGCGTCGGTCCCGACAGCTGCTGCCTGGCAGGGCGCCAGGCGCAAGTCGTTGGGGATCAGTGCACCTGCATGCTAATGGCATGCAAATGGGGACATAATCAGATGCAAATGCCCCCCCCCCGTGCCTTGCATAGATTATGGCCCCATTTGCATGTCACTCTTTGAATATCACAGGTGCTGTGCATAGTGCAATGGAACTTGCGCCACCGCATCTCAATGCTCCACTCTGACCACTTGCGGTGGTGCAGTTCCACTGCGCCATGCACAGTAGGTGTGGCCAGGGGGCGATATTCCAAAGTAGTTGACCTTATAGTGCAACGCCATTGAATATCCTTTGCTTACACCCCTCTTAACTTTTTGAGCGCAGGGGCTTGCGCCACACAATGGCGTAGTTTGAATATCTGGCCCCAGGAACCCACCCTGGTGGTGGCTTTTACTTTCTTTTAAATATGCCAACACTGGGAGCTTATCCCTGGTGTTGACTTTAACTTTGTTAAATTAAGTTATGTGGCCACCAGGAGCTCTTTACCAATGGAACATTTCAGCCCCCAAACACACTTCTGACATTGGGAGCCCTACCACAGTTTCAGAACATTTAAACATACATAAGGACACCATACACCCATCCTCATGATTTTTCTGCCTCCCTCCAATTTTAGTGCAGCCACCAGAAGCCCATCTCCAGCGGTTATTTCTGCTCCAACCCCTGATCCCAGTATAGCTACCAGGAGGCCATCACTGATGGCACTCTCCAGACCCCCAAACATGCTTCTGTTACTTGGTGTTCAACCTCATTGTCAGAAAATGTAAACAATAACCCATCCCTGGTGGCATGCTTCATGTCTTCCTTTTACTGGCTGGCACTGGGAGCCTAGCCACTGTGTCACTAAACACCCCCTTCCTTTCCCCTAAATGGCATCCGCACAAGTACCCTCTCTGTCTGTCAAAAATGGTGTGCTCATGTTTCTTAAATTGCAGTTGTGATGCATTTAAAGGTAGCCAGCCAAGGAATTGACTAGAATGTTTGAGCTACCCGCAATCTGAGGGGCATTAGTGAGGGTGAGAGGTACTACTTGATGTCAGGGATAGTGAAAATGAGGCAGTGTGTGAGGGTGGGTAGAACAAGATGCCAAGGATACTGTAAGTGGGGTAGAGTGTGGGGTGCCACTGCATGCTAGGGGTACTTTGAATCAGGCAGATGATGAGAGTGTGTTGTCACTGGATTTCAGGGATACTTGGAATGAAGTGGGTGCGGGAGGGGGTGCCTCTGTATGCCAGGGATACTTGGAATAGGGGAGGGTGTGTGGGGGAAGGGAACCACTGAACACAAGGGACACTTGAAATGAGGCAGGGTAAAAGGTGCCATTGGATTACAGGGATGCCTGGGATGCAGCAGGGTGTGGTAGGATAGTGATACTTGGACTGGAGTATGGTGTTGATGGTGTTATCAGTGGATGTCAGAAGTTTTTTTATCTGGGATGGTGGGGTAGGGGTACCACTGGATAATGTGGATTTTATTGTCCTGGGCAGGGTGCGAAAGAGAAAACATAGAGACACAGATTTTGTTGGCAGAGAAAGACTTTAGGCCCATTCATTCTGTCCCTTGTCCCTGCATATTCTGTCACCACTGACCCTAGTTGGTTATAGGTGTCACTCCTTCTCCACCTTCCTCTACCTAATATTCCTCAGTGCCTATCTCATGCATGGCTTGAAACTCCCAGAGCCTTTGCCCCCACTACACCCACTGGCAGGCTGTTCCAGTCATCCACCACCCTTTTCATGAAGAAGTATTTCTGCACATCTCTCCTAAACTTTCCTTTCTTAGCTTCATTTCATGACCCCCTTTCTCTAGTACCTTCCTCTCTCTGAAACAGATCATCCACTTGCACCTTGTTCACTCCTGTGAGGGAGCTGCCTAACACAGTGGCGTAATAAGATCCACTCACTAGTAAGATTTTTAAGGTATTTTGTTCATAGAAACACTTACAGACATACATATAACATCAGCTTTACATCATCATATACCCTGACCACTTCTTCAGCATGATAAAGAGTACACCTTTTGTAAGCGCTCACACCTCTATGTTAATTCTTCTGTCTTGCTTGTATATATAAACAACTTTCTTGTTAAGATGTAATTATCTGTTAACTTTTATAACGATCTCTGATTTACATTGAAAATCTTAAGATTTATTCCATGGCCCACACTCTGCCTACCTGTTTGGTGTTATTGACACTCTGGGGCACTGTGTTGGGCAGTTGAGTTTGAGGTTTATGAAGCAGGTCCCTTCTAGTTCTGTTGCGTATTATAGGTGCTAGTGGGCCACACTGCTGTTTGGCAGACTTCTTGAGAGAGGGGAGTACCACTAGTCAGCAGGGACTGCTTGGTAGAGGGGGTGGGTAAGAAAGAGGGTACCAGTAGACTCCATGAACTGATTGTTACAGGGATTGGGTGAAGATGGGTGTGCTACTACTGGGGATATTTAGCACAGGGTGGATTAAGAGCAGGGTGTGGCACTGTGACCAGCTACTGCTTGCAGTGAAAAGCACTTACGGTGTCAGCTGAAATGGTATCAAAGAAAGTAGTGCCAATCTATTATTACATTTCTTTTAAACATGCCAGTAAATTAACTGCAAAAAATGCTAAAGCATCAGTTAGGGTTAAGCCTTAATGCCACACAAGTCTGTAGTGGCACTGTGACTGGGTACAGCTTGCCATTAAAACTATTTATAATAGGCCATTCCGGTGGTGCTGTGGGCTGAGGCACTGACAAGTGCCCTACCAGCGTCACATCAGTGACCCAAGTTTGGTCTCAAGTGTGGGTTGCCAGTGGTTGGCCCAAGGGAAGGGCAGCAGCAGGACTAAGCAAGCTGCTAGGCAGCTCACCTCTCCTGGGGAGGGATGACTAGCTATCCCCATCATGGCTGACACCTAGTGGAGGTTGGGTGTCACAACATGAATGTAGGAAAGCTGACATAATGTCAGGAGGGTGCGATGTGGAAGTGGGCTGGGAGCCGATGTGTGCCTCCATGCACATGAGCTCACTGCTTGCCATGACCTTGGGAGAAAAATCATAGGAAAATGGTTCAGCACAGTAGGGGACATATGGCACCTGCACACCACACCACCATATGCCACATCATTGGAGCCTGCAGTAGTGACTGGATTGGGCTTCAGGGTGGAGAGGATAACACTCTCTCTCTCTGCGGACCCTGCCATTGGGGGGAATATCTGTGGGAATGCAGAGACACCACATAAGCATGGGAGACTGTGGGTAGTGGGGGCTGTGGTGTCGCTGGCAGAAGGGAACCTGCACTGCCATGGCCAGAGGAGTTAAACAGACAATTAAAAAAAACTATTTACAGTGCTGGATTGTCAGTAAAAAGTAGTGGGTATTTGTTAACAAATTTCAGTTTCAAAAAGCTAGGAAATTAATTGTGAAAAATTATATTTAGGCAACAGTTGTGAATTTAGAACTAGCTGTGGAAGTAGTCTATCTCCCCCCAAAAAACAAGCTTTCTTCTCTTGGCAAACTGGTCTTAGCTACACAGAAGATTAATTTGAACAATCACTTAATATTAATGGATGACTTTAATGCCAAGTGGTTTTCACCAAGAGGCCTGAGACTCTACAAGAGCTTCAGTTCCCCTTGGTTTAATCCAAGTATTTGATTTCCACCAATAGCTAAAGCACTTTTAAATAGCACAGGAACTATCCTACATTTGCTGTTTATTTTGCCATTCTGTAAAAATAAAATATTGTCTCCTATGTTAGGTGATTATAAATAGAGTAAAGTATGGGTTGATGTAAGTAATGAGAAGTTTACACACACCTGAGGGGTTTATAAATAGCATCTAACCCTGAGGGTATATGTAAACTTTGAGTTTGCATGCACCAACCCATATTTTATTTTATATAATTGCTGGGTCTTCCTTCTTGGCCACAGCAATTATATAAAATAAAAAAAAAAGTTCAAGTGCGGCTGCGTTCCACTGATGTCCGTGGTCCTTTTTATTTAGTTTTGTAAAAGTGTTTACATTTTTTGCCTGCAGCAGAAATGCCAGCATTTTTAATGTTTAATTTTTTTCTGCTGGTTACTTACTGCTGAGTTCCAGTGGTGGTTCTGTCTCCAGTGGAAAAGTTGAGGCAGACAGTCTTTCTTTTGAGTTCTGTGTGACCAGCGATCTGGGAGGAAGAACTACAGCGGGAACATGCCCAGAGTGAGAGAAACTGTGCATGTGTTTGCCATAATAAATACCATTTATTATGACAAATAATGCCATGGTTTCTCAATGGTAAAAAGGAAAACCCATTAATTAAAATCCAATAATGCATATTAAAACAACATGTAAAGTATCAGTTCCTTAAATGTTTAAACCAAAAGGAACTTTAAAGCCTTTCATGAAGATACATTTTTGCATGATCTGAATGACTGTTCCTAGCAGTGTCAGTGGCTCAGCAGGTAGCACACTTGCCTTTGAAGCTGGGATATCAGAAGGCTGTGGGTTCTATCCTCACATCAGGCACTTGGGTTAATATCCCAATACTGACACTACAGTGCAGCATGAGGGGGGTGCTGCACTCCTGAGGTGCCGTCTTTCGGATGAGACGTTAAACCGAGGTCCCATCTGCCTGTTCTGGTGCTAGTTCAGGTGGATGTTAAAGATCCCATGGCACTTCTCGAAAAAGAGCAGGGAAATTTCCCCGGTGTCCTGGCCAAATTTTCCCCATTCACTAAAATACCACCAACAGCTTAATCTGGTTCAAAGTCAGTTGGCATTCATCTGTATGCCCCTACCCAGGGTTGTGCCTGAAAATAGGCAGAATTTGCCTAGTGCACTTACCTGGTCAACAAAAAATGAATAAATAAAAAAATAATATGTGATTTAGGCTTAGAAAGTCAACATTTTACTGATGAATTAATAAAGTTTTCAATAAGAATGCTCCCTCCAAAACATCTTGAATTAAAGGAAATCATCAGCATTGAGTCTCTGAACTTTTTATTTAAAAAAATCCTTATTAAAATCAGGCTTTAAAAGAAGGCCAGCAAAAACCTAAAAAATGAAGACTGGCTGGAATTTAAAAGAAAAGGAAATATTGTGAAAATACAATCAAATGGGCCAAATTGTAATATTTTAAAAACAAAATAGAAAATTCATAGAACCCAAAAGCTTTGTGGGGGCTAATGGAAAGATCCACTAGTAGGCCTTAACTTCAAGTCAAATAAATTTAATTTAGGATGACAATTTAATTGTAAACCTGCAAACCTTCAAAACAAATATTTTATTCCTCCTGATATGAAAATTCCAGACACTGACACCGGTACTTTTAATACTTCAGCAGGATTGCAACAAACTGGCACTAACAGTGCCCTTTTAAGGATGAGAGCACTCTGAAATTTAGATTTTCTTTGACTAAAACTAAAAAGATCCGCAGAACTATCCAAAATCTATCAATTTCCAAAGCTCAGTAGACAGGTGGTATTGAGACTCACTTCTTAAAACAAGTAACAGACAAAGTAATCTCCGTTACTACAGGTCTCCTAAATTTGTGCCTGAAAAATAATAATTTTCCAGATTATTGAAAAACATCAAACCAGTCCCTATTTCTAAAGGAAAAGAACAGACAAACCCATAAAATTTCCATCTGATAATTTTCTGTCTGCATTATCAAAAAATTTAGAGTGAGAAATCTGCCTACAGATAAATACTTATTAGGAACAAAATCATAAGCTCACTTTTTTTTTTTTTTGACTCCTTCCACACCTGGCCAGTCTCTCATTCATTCCCCCACATGAACTGCCCCACCATGGCTTCTCCCAACCCCTACCGACCCACATCGCAGCCAGCCCCAAGTAAGCCCGGTGTCTCCCTTCACCAGGTGGGTCTCTTACCTCCGAAGGAGAATGGCCTGGGGGCCAACCAATGATCCTGGGGTGCTGCTAGGATGGCATATTGAGGTCCGGGGTCCCAGTGGTGAGGGTTCTGGAGGGCTGTCATCTATTGGCAGGGCACCATTTTTCCGCTTTGCTCCCAGAGAGTGATGTGCCACTGACATCAAGGCATACGCTGACGTCCGTCACTCCCTAATGTGTTGGGGCCGACATCCTGCTGAGCTCCCAGCCTCTGCCAGGAGTCAGCAGGCTCCATGCTGCATATTCTCCTTCCCCCCTGAGAAGGCGAGCCATCGTCGGACACTCATTTCCTTCTCCCCCAGCCGGCCCTCCAGCAGCCCGAGTCCGTTTCCGAACCTGGGTCACTGGCATTGCAGACGGAAATCTAACCACTGTGCAGGCAGGCACGCTGTAGCTCACTTCTTATCAGGTAGGCTTTCAAACAGTTTTTGAACAGACAGTGCACTCCTTGACTTTATAGAGATGGGGGGACATATTTTGAGTCGGACAGTTGCATGCACGCGCAAAGATGCATCATGCAGAATTGATGCACCGGCTGGCTCTGAGGGTATATTCAAACAGTATGCACAATCGTTACTAATCATGCATACTGTCTGAATATCCAACCCTGGATGCACAGCCCAGTGTAGTTGGCCACCTAGTCCTGTGCAGCTCAACTAGGGTCAGTGCTGAATATCCCCAGTGGGCTATGCGTGGCGTATACCTGGATGCACCATGACCCCATCTGTGATATTCAGCCAGTAAATGTTAATGAGCTCATTGGGCATGCATGGCACAAACGGGCACCATGCATGCTCCTTATGGGCTCATTAGCATGTCTGTATCTGAAGGAATGTGCTGGGGCAATTTTTCCCAGCCCCAAACATGAGACAGGTGGTACAGGTACTCTGCAAACCCACCCTCTCCCAGCTCTGATCCCTGAGATAGTACTGTGGCCCACCCCCGGTAATTCCTTAGTGTAGCATACCCCCCCAGCCCCGATCCCACTATACCATAAACTGGACATCCCCATTCTCCAGCCTGTCAACAGTGTAGCGGCCCCCACCTGTGTCCTGATCCACATGGTTATACCCACACACCACAACCTTGGTAGTCTAGTGCCCCCCAGCCCCAACTATACACATGAAACCTCTCATCCCTGGTAGTTCTGCCCCCCACCCCACCTCATCATGAAAGGATCCCACCCAGCACCCCAAAACCTCCTGGAATTGGCAGCTGGCTCTGCCCTCTGCACACCACCATGGCCACAGCTGCCAACTGCACTGTCAATGGACCAGCACTGTACATAGGATGTGCCCATTGGTTGAAAGCATCCTATGTACAGTAGTGGTCCATTGACAGTGCAATCAGCTGCCCGTGGTGGTATGCAGAGGGCTGAGCCAGTCATTGGCTCACGTTGGTTGGGTGGAGGTTGGCTGTGGGGTGGGGGTGCTGTCCGGATGGGGTGGGGTGCCACTACACTATGGAAATATGTGAGGGGCATGTGTCATGGTCCGGACATCAGGGATGGGGTCCAGGAGTGGGGACCCTGCACTATGGATATAGGTTCAGAAGGGGATCCTGTTATGCACAGGGACTTGGGTTCAGGAGATGATCCTAACTTGAACAGGGATCGAGGTTCAGGAGGGGATTCATGGTCATTGCCGAATGGGGTCTGGGGGAGCCCTACACTATGGACTTGAGGGGCACTGTTTCCATTATGGTGCTCGGGGATGGGGGCAGGGGTAGAGATTCACATTAATACTGGGGCACGCAGGCTGCTGTGCACTGAGCTGGACTTCTGCAACCTGCCAGTGGGGGGCAGACAAAATTATGTCTGCTTTCCCTGGCCTGTCCATGTTCGGCACAGTTCAGGCCTTTGTGGGGTGCATGCTCATTGAATATGCCCATGCACAGCACATTCATGGGCATGCCCCCTCAACTTACACCATATACGTTCTCTGTGGGCCATGGTGCATTCTCCTTTGACTGGCGCAGCACCGCCCATTGAATATCATGCTGCAGCACACTGTATGGAATGCATAACACATCTTCATTTTCTGCTGGGATGCGCCATGCATCCCCTTTGAATATGGGGGCCCTGGTCTCAAACACTCTGAAAATGTAAATGTGTGTGAGTGCAGTGTTTGTGGACCTGTCCAAAGCATTTGACTTAGTGGAACATTCATTACTAGTTAACAGGATGCACAAAACTGGATTAATTTGTACTGCACACTCTTGGTGTGCATCTTACTTAAGCTACAAATGTCAGAGAGTAGTTGTTGACAGACAGTTATCTCACATTGCCTTAATTATGTGAGGGGTACCACAAGGATCAGTTCTCAGCCCCTTGCTATTTAATATCTTTATAAATAAAATACTTGCTGTGCCGTCTAAAACTGACATTAGATTGTGTATGGACAGCACTGTTCTGTTAGCCATACTTGATGGTTATCTGACTATAGAAACAAAACTATAGGGGAATTTTTGAAGGGTGCAACAATGGTTCGCTGAATCAAAAGTAGTCATAAATTAACAAAATGAAAACAAACAAACCCACAAACAATGCTTTTTGGACATTTCTCTTCTGGTAAGGGAGTTACTACCACAACACTAAAAGAAGCAAAAGGATATAATGCCAGAGTCAGTAATATTTAATCTGTACTTTACAAAGTGAACAACTAATAACTACATGTGTATATAAACATTTTGGTGCCTTGAGAGGTAATCGAGTTTTGATCCACATATTTGATCTCTATGTAAGACATTAAAAAGCCATTTGGGATCACTTTGTAGAGTTTCTCATTATCTATCCAATTTTGCTTATATGCAAATCACATCTCAATTGATTTCATATATTTTAGACTTAGACAGTTTTTTGTTTAGACACTCTTCCAAAACTTCTCTTGGAAAATTATGTGTAAGTTACATAGAGTGACTCATTTCGTCCTTATGTGCCTCTGCAATACCCATATTGTGAAATGTGTGCAAGGCTAAATTGGGTTTTAGAGATTTGTCGAGAGAAAATCTTATATATTTTGCTATCCAAAATTATCAAGACAAAACCTCTTCTTCAACTATACAAGTTAATGTCTCAATTGAATACTAAGTATTCTTATCATGAAATTAGAAAATGGAGACTGGTGCTTTTGAAAACAAAACAAACCTGATCTGGTCATTTATTTATTTTTTATTTCAGGGATCAGAAATACCTTTGAGTCAAAGACTCCTTTACAAAGGTTCCACGTCACATATAATAGTTAGAGATACAGAAAACAGAGCAGAATAAAGCAATATAGGAAATGTTACAGACTTCTTCACAAGGTTCCATGTCATATACAATAGAACAGAATACACAATGCAGGTAGTGCATACAAACAATACAGTAAATGTTACAGGGTAAGGAAGCTAATTATTTACAGGACTAGTTGGCTAACTATCCGAACATTTAATTGTAATACTTCTTTTGCATGGAATAATTTTCCACCTCATCTTTGCAGGGTCAAAAATTATCAAAGCTTTTGCAATTCAAAAAGACCAGTTTTTGTAACACCACTGTTAATGTTTGTAGAATGTTTCCTTTGTACAGTTTGAATTTTAAGTATTTTAACAATTTTAGTCCTTTGTATTCTCCTTTGTAGCCTTATTATGTTTCAGGATAATATTGTAAATAAGGCCCATCAGTCCAACGTATCCAGTTCTGATAACAAATACATCTTTATTTACCTACCTAGCTAGGGTTCAACATTAATGCCAAAAAAATAAAGAAATTGGACATTAGAGTAAAATAAAGTCCACTAACCCTTGTTGAGTCTGTAGCATGGTGTTTTTCAGGCTTTGAACAATCGTGTGATGCAGAGTTGGCATTGCCTGAACTTCGGCACCCATTCTCCAAGCATTATGTGAGTAGTTTTCTGTGCCTGGTAAAAGATTGTCAGAGTTAAGGCTACACCAATGCTATGAATCACCATCCTACAGATTTATTAAGGCTCAGGGAAATGTGTTTACACTAACATCACTTTTCCTTAGTTTTGAAGCATTAGGGTTGAACCAAACTCATACTTTTAAGTAATGTTTTTGCAATATATTCAAAAAGAACTCAAAGGGACTTGCACACATGAATGATTGGTTGGGGTCAGGTCTGGAATGCTTTGCATGCTCTTGTTTAGGATAGATATATCTTCTTGCACAACCCCTATTAAAGCCACTGCTTTTGGTGGAGAGAACATTGTACCTACAGCAACATCTGTCCCCTGTGGGAGTGGCATTAGCTGTAGGGGGTCTGGGGAAGACATCGGGGCAAGTGGGATCAGAGTTGTGAGGTCACAGAGACACCCTGGGAGAAATTAAAACTAGGACAGGGGTTTACCCTGTGTGGTTCAAATACCATGAGGCAAACAGAGCATCTGATGCTGCTCCTCCCATTGGGTTATAACACAAGTGTCACTGAGGAACAAAACTGGGGTGATGGAGGGTTTTATCAAAGACTCTTCATTTGACCTTGTATGTATTAAAGAGATCTGGCTGGGAGTGATGACCATCTGGTATTGGAGGTATCTATCCTTGCTGGTTACTCAGTGATGCACTGCCTAAGGAGAAAGCTGTGCAGGGGCAGGGTTGCTGTCTGTTCTAGAGCCACTCTGGGACTCATATCATATCCCATGGGAGCAATTAAGTCATTTGAATGCATTGCTGCTAGGGGTTGGGCAGGTACAGGTGCAGGAGGATTGTTCTTGTGCAATAACCTCTGGGGCACTGGAATGGATTTCAGGAAGTGGTAGGCCTCATGACTGACCTGGTGTTGGACTCTCCAAGACTGCTCATTTTTGGGATTTCAATGCCTGGGTCAATGATAAAACCTCATAGTTTGTTCAGCAGCTCCCCCAGCAGATGATATTTCTGTGCCTAGCACAGGCAGTTGTCACTGGCACCCAGCAGCATGGCCATGCCTTGGACTTGGTCTTCTCATCTGGTCTTGAAAAATGCAGAGTCAAGGCTGATCCAGTTACTTGGTCAGATCCTCATCCTGTGAAATTCCTCTGTGGGACCCATGTATAAATTCCCCATGAAGATGGTTTGATACTGCCTAAATCTAATCTGTAACCTTGGAAACTCTTAGCAGTATTGGCTCTATTGAGTATAATAAAAGCTTGTGCCAGTGGATGGATGCCCTTAAAGGCACCTGGACCATCACATTAGCAATTTTTGTATAAAGGGATATGTCCATTGAGAAATGGCTAGCTGTTATGGGCATTTTTGCCTTCTGGCTAGATGCAACCTATGAAACCCATGGGGTTGAGGAGGCCATGGATGGCTACACTATGGATCTTATATTTGCCCATTGCTCCTTGGCACCATACCAGGTTTGTCCCTTGACATTTCACCACATATTTCCACGGTATTGTGAGGAGCTGAGGCAGTTAAAGACAAAGGGATGGAGGTCAGAGCATTCTTGATGGAGGTTCTGTTTATTGGATGACAAATTGGTGGTTAAAAGTTACTATGGTGCGTATCAGAGGGCAATAACCTTGAAAAAGATAGGGTTTGAGTCAAGGATGATTGCTGTGGGGAAGAATCACCCAGCTCAACACTTTCACAAGGTGGAAAGGTTACTTAACCTCTCTCTCTCTGTAGCCCAGTAAAGTCCACTGAAAAGTGCAATATGTTCAACCAGTTCTTTCTCAACAATGTGTCCCTGACATTGACTGGGATCTCCTCAGGTAGCCTGTCATGGCCCTGGGTCTGCCATTCCTAGGATGAACCCTGGTGATTGGCCATCTTGGGGAAATTCTTTCCAGTTTCAGATGAGTAAGTGTTCAAGGTGCTCGTAGGGCTGCCTCCAACCTACTATCTATTATATCCAAGGCCAATAAGATTTCTTATTGACTGGGGGAGACGCCCCAAGTCTGATTATTTCAGAGATTGTCATGTGATCTCTTATGGAAGAGTATTTCCTTGCTGCCCAGAAAATGGCAGTGGTAAACCCACTCCTAAAGAAACCATCCTTGATTCTGACATTCTAATAAATTACAGGTCTTCCATTTTTGGAGAAAAGTGATTGAGAAGGAAGTGATGATGCAGCTGGAGGCTCACCTATAAAGGTCTGACATCTATGAGCCTCTCCAGTCAGGGTTTCTTCCTTGTCACAGCACAAAGACCACTCTTGTTAAGGTGTCTAATGATATCCTCATGGTAACAAACAGAGGGCATAAATCTATTTTGGTTCTTCTTGTTCTCTCATTGGCGATTGACAAGGTGGACAAAGAGGTTCTGTTGGAACACGTGATGTACTATGTGAGATTCATCTGCATTACCAGGTGTTGTTTTGAGTCCAATCTCACTGGAACAGCTCAGCATGTCATTCAAGGTAATTTCATCCTGAAATGTCTGTGCTCAATTGTTGTGGGCCTCAAGGTTCAATTGTGGGTCCTATGTTGTTTGCCATGTGCATGCATCAACTGGGTGAGATCATAAGGCAATATGGTTCTCCAAAGAAGTGGCAAGGGTTGTGAAAGAAAAAAGGGTGGCCTTTATGAGGTACAAAGAAACACAGAAGGAAAAGGACAGGGAGGTGTACCAAGCAAGGCAGAAGGAAGCAAGTAATGTTGTTAAAGGAACAAAGGCACAGACAGAAGAAAGGATTGCTTATGGAGTTGCTAAAGGGATTATACTTCTTTCAGATATGTAAGTGAGAAGTGAAAAGCAAGGGGTGGGATAGTGAGGATTCAAAGGGTGGGAGGGAGGGACTGTACAGAAGGGACCATGAAAAAGCAGACATTTTAAACTGGTACTTCTGCTCAGTCATCACAGTAAAGAAAAGAAGGTACAGACAACTAGGGAGAAGCAAGGATAGGGTCCTGAAAGGACTCTCAGCCTTGAAGGTGGACAACTCTATGTGACCAAGTGGGATACACCCCAGAATACTGAAAGAGCTCAGGGAGGTGCTAGCTGACCTGCTGACAGCCTTGTTCAACAGCTGACTGGAAACCAGTGTGGGTCCAGAGGACTGGAGAAGGGCTGACGTGGTCCCTCTATATAAGAGCAGCAGCAGGGAGAAGGCAAGCAATTATAGACCAGCTAGTCTAGCTTCAGTGGTGGGGAAATGAATGGAAACTCCACTGAAAGAAAGGCTGGTTGAGTATATTTATTTATTTATTATTACTTCAGAGTAGACCTTTGAGCTACAAGCTCATTCGCAAAGGTTCCACGTCAACAGAAATTGTACATTCGTGAAAGTATAGCAAGGGGACACCGGGAACATTACAAGCTACAGTATCAAATAGGAGAAGCAGGGAAATATGTACAGAGTTTACAATGATTGCAAGTCATTGCTGCATGACAGTGCTTAGTCAACACCAAACAAGGATCAGAACAGAGCTATAAACAGTATTTACACTATTAGCAAGCCATTTCAGTCTGGTCTTGTATCGCACAAGGATACTGTTGTAATTGTTATTGTATTGTGTTACTATTTTGTTTTGTGCTTACAGGTTTTGTTACTGTTTTTTTTTTCTTACAGATTACTGCTTTATTGTTCTCTAATTCAAATTGTTTTTTTTTTTGCTGGGGATATTTTCTGCTAAATTGTTACAGGGTATGCCTACAGGTTTGTTACTGTTTTGTTCTTACAGATTACTGCTTTATTTTCTTTGGTTCAAATTGTTTCTTTGCAGGGTATATTTTCTGTTAAATTGTTACAGGTTGTGTTAGTTTTTGTGCTTACAGGTTTTATAGTTTGATCTATCCTTAGGCTAAGCAAAGTTACTGTTGTGCTACTATTTTGTGCTTACAGGTTTTTGTTTTGGGCTTAAAGGTGTTGCAAGCTGGCACAGTGGTGATGAGGGTTGAGGTGCTGGATGCCACACCTCACACCACGCTGGTAACCCGAGTTCGGGAACAGACTTGGGAGGCCAGGGGCTGGCAGAGGAAGGAGAGGATTGAGCATCTGTGAGATTGCTCTCCTCTCCTGGGGTGGGTAGTGGGATAGCCTTGCTCAGCAGCAGCCCCCAGTGGAGACCAGGAGCACTGTATGAGCGGTGCAATAGGGAACCACCAGAAAAAGCAGAAATAGCCCCATGACTGGCTGGATGATGGCTGTCAGTCCTCTGACACCACTGAAGCCCCTGAAGGAGCCATGGCCACCTCAGCAGCACCCCAGGGCCAAGTAGAGTGTGCTGCCCCCCCACTGGTGCCTTCCCCCTGGAGGAGAGAGACCCATCCGGTGAAGGGTTACGCCGGGTTACCCTGGGAATGGTAACCATATGAGGTCAGAGGCTTGAGAGGGGTAGTAGGAGGCAAGACAGAGACCTTGGTGGCTTGAAGGAGTGGCGGGTCATGGAGCACATGGGGAGAAAACAGATAATACAAAAAAAAGTGTTGTAGTCTCTTTCTCACATAGAAGGAGCTACTTGCTTTCCTTCCACAGCTCTCCCAGAAGCTTGGGAGTGTAATTGGGGGTGGAGCTGACAAAGTCTTAGTAACTTCCAACAGAAGGGAGAGTTAAAAGGTCAGGTTAGCTGATGTTTTTGAGGTGGAAGTCTAGGTTTGCTGGCAAAAAGCATCTAGCTTCACCTGAGCTCTTTTCTCCTTGGTTTGCTTGAAAGGAAAGAGCAAGGAGAAACATTATCAGAGCAAGGAGAAACATTAAGGCTTATTTTGGCTAAGCAGATTTACTGTTGTGTTACTATTTTGTTTTGTGCTTACAGGTTTTGTTACTGTTTTTTTGCTTACAGATTACTGCTTTATTGTTTTCTGATTAAAATTGTTTTTTGCAGGGTATATTTTCTGCTAAATTGTTACAGGGCAGGCCTACAGGTTTGTTACTGTTTTGTGCTTACAGATTACTGCTATATTTTCTCTGATTCAAATTGTTTCTTTGCAGGGTATATTTTCTGTTAAATTGTTACAGGTTGTGCCTACAGGTTTTTGTTACTGTATTGTGCTTACAAGATTTACAGTTCACTGCTTTATTTTTCTCTGATTGAAATTGTTTTTTGCAGGGTATATTTTCTGGTAAATTGTTACAGGTTGTGCTTACAAGTTGGTACTGTTTTGTGATTACAGATTACTGCTTTATTTTTCTCTTATTCAAAGTGTTTTTTTGCAAGGCATAATTTCTGTTAAATTGTTGTGCAAGTTGTCTTGCTGAATGGAAGGAAAACACTCACCAGGGTGGTGGGTCAGAGCTGTAGCTGATTGTTTCTGGAGGGCATGGGCTTGTTCTCACCCACCCTTCCCCTCACTACGACTGTCCCAAGTTCATCATTTCCTTTATACCAGGGGTTCTGACATCACTTCCCCAACAGGGTAAAGGACATACACCTGTTATAACCTTAATACACCAGCACACTGTGTAGGGGGTAAACACATGCACACACTCTCACACACTAACAAAAAAAAAACAGGAAAGGAGAGAGACATGTGAGGAGTGATGCAATGCACTGACTGTAGGGTGGCAGTCTTCCAGGTGATATTCTGGAGGCTGCAATGCTGCTCTATTTGCAGGCACCTCTCTGGTCTTAGTGAGGAGGCTACACATCTCCAGACTAACCTGGCAAGGATTCAGGAAACCTCCTCCCCCAGCCAAGGCCCACCAGAGCCACTGCTACTGCCTCAGAGGTTGCCAAGAAAGAGGAGTGGTTGGACCATGGTGAGCTCAGGGAGGGTGAGAGTGGTGGATCAGAGGTACATCCCTCCAGTTGTACCTCTCCACAGTTCATACACCATTCTGGCAGAGCGTGGTTCCTCTATGGAGACACCCACAGTGGACAACAAGGAGGAGACCCAGAGGAGGGTGGCATGATACCCTATGGGGAAGGAAATCACTTCTGGTGGGAACTCAATCATTAGGAGGATAGAACTGGGGGAGGGAGGGGAGAGGGAGGTAGGATGTCTGCCTGGTGCCATTGCTGGGAGGGACAGGAAGTGAATCCTCAGGATTGTGGGAGCAGCTGCATGGGAGAAGGAGCTGAATGTCATAGTCCACCTCAGGACAAATGACCTGACTGGGAATGGGATCACAGCAGTAAAGGAGAGGTTTGTGGAGTTGTGGAAGGGCCTTAGACAAGTAGCATGTATGGTAACCTTTTTGGAGGTGCTGCCTGTCTATGGCATGGGCGAGGCTTGGGTACTCATGGAATTCACTGAAGGGTTGAAAAACTGGTGCAGAACTCAGGGTTTTGGCTTCATTAGGGATTGGGGGTCCACCTGGAGGGATGCAGGCCTATACTGGCATGATGGTCTACATCTGTCTGGGCAGGGAACCAGGATCCTAGGTGATAGGTTTAAATGATTCATTGGCAAGCATTTAAACTAGCCAAGGGGGGAAACACTGAAAAGGAGAACTCCCAGCCCCCCCCCACAAAATGGGGTAATTAGCAAGGTATACACCAAGGTAGAAAAGTTGATATGGAGCAGAATGGGGTAAATGGAGAAAAAGGCAGTAAGGACAGGGAGGAGACTAAAAGGGGTAAGGTCATCTAAACATGGAGGGCGATGAGTACCAATGCCCATGGTCAGGGTAACAAGCTCCCTGAACTAGTGGCCTTGATGGAAGAGGGATTCCTAGATATTATGGCAGTCACAGAAACATGGTACACAGAGAACCATGACTGGGATGTCAACATACCAGGGTACACAATCTACAGGAGGGACAGGGAGGGTAAAAGAGGAGGAAGAGTAGCTCTCTACATAAGAAAA
The DNA here is from genome assembly GCA_016271365.2 of Neoceratodus forsteri. Lineage (NCBI taxonomy): Eukaryota > Metazoa > Chordata > Ceratodontiformes > Ceratodontidae > Neoceratodus > Neoceratodus forsteri. Next base: position 1,467,280,993 of record CM057456.1, read on the forward strand.
GGGATAAAAGCAATGGAACTAAAGGATAAACAGCTAGGAGAAGTGGCACTCTGGGTCACCCTGGAGACTGGAAATGACATCGCAATCCGCACAGGGGTTGTATACAGACCCCCATCTCAGGGGGAGGAAATGGACAAGGAATTGATAGAAGGCATCCTTAGAGTGGCAGAAAAAGGGGAGATATTGCTGATGGGGGACCTGAATATGCCAAATGTTAACTGAAGCACCTTTGCTGTAGCCACATCCAAAAACAGGGTAATTCTCGATGCCCGACAGGGGGCATACCTCACACAGCTAGTGTCGGAACCCACTTGGGAGGGAGCAGTCTTAGACCTGGTACTCTCAAATGGGAACAGAGAGAGGATCTCAGATTTAGAAGTGGTTAGCCATCTGGGAACAAGCAACCACCAAACAGTATGGTTCACGATAAACATAGCCATAGGGTCAGATCATACAAAAGAAAAGGCACTGGAGGGCTGACTTTGGCAAAATGGGAGAGTGCCTCAGAAAAGCACTAGCAAATAGGCAAGAAGGAGGGGTGGAGGAACAATGGGGAAAAAGTGCCATCACAGAGGCAACAAGCCTTTGTGTGAAGCAAATAAACAAAACAAAATGAAGGAGAAAACCACTATGGTTCTCAAAAGAGGTGGCAGAGAAGGTTAGGGAGAAAAATATAGCATTCAGGAGGTATAAGGAAATACAGAAGGAGCAGGACAGAGAACTGTACCAGTTAAAGCAGTAGGAAGCAGGGAAGGTAGTCAGAATAGCAAAGGCCCAAACCGAGGAAAAGATAGCCAACTCAGTTAAGAAGGGGGAGCTAGGACTTTTATAAGTACATTAGGGAGCAAACAAAGACCAAGGGAGGGATAGTGAGGCTTAATAAAGGGAAGGGGGTGGGCAGAGGGTGACAGCAAAAAAACAGGGATACTGAACAAATACTTCTGCTCAGTAGTCACAAAAGAAGAGGAGGGGGAGGTACCTAAACCAACCAACAGAAGCACTCTGGATAGGGGGTTCGATACCAGCCCATTCTCAGAAGAAAGAGTCCTGAAAGAACTCCTAAAACTGAAAGTGGACAAGGCAATGGTGCTTGACGGGATTCACCCCAGAATTCTGAAAGTACTAAGAGGAGAACTAGTGACACCACTGACTACCCTTTTTAACAAATCATGGGAGGATGGTGTGATACCTGTGGACTGGAGGAGGGCGGATGTGATTCCCCTTCACAAAAGTGGGAGCAAGGCAGAGGCAGGAAACCACACACCTTTTAGTTTGACCTCAGTAGTATAGAAAATGATTGCATCACTTCTGAAAGAAAGAATTGTTGAGTACTTAGAGGCCAGTGGGGCACAGGATCAAAGGCAGCATGGATTTACAGTTGGAAGGTCATGTCAGATGAATCTCATAGATTTCTTTGACTGGGTAACCAAAGTAGTAGAGCAGGGAGGGGCTGTGGACATGGTCTACCTAGACTTTAGCAAGACATTTGACACAGTCCCACACAAAAGATTAATAAACAAGTTAGCCAGCCTGAGAGTGGGTCCCAGGGTGGTAACCTGGGTAAACAATTGCCTGGACAACAGGACACAGAGGGTAATAGTAAATGGAGTCCACTTCAAAGAAAGGGGGGTTACTAGTGGGGTACTACAGGGTTCAGTACTGGGACTGGTCCTCTTTAATGTCTTTATAAGTGACATTGTGGAGGGACTGGAAGGAACAGTATGCCTCTTTGCAGATGACACAAAGATCTGCAACAGGGTTGATACACAAAGAGGGTGGAAAGGATAAGAAGGGACTTGGCAAGGTTGAAGGAATGGTCAAAAGTATGTCAGCTTAGATTCAATACAAAGAGGTGCAAAATAATGCACCTGGGAAACAAAAACCAAGGGGAAGAGTACACAATGAGGGAGGGGTACTAACAACAACAAAAATGGAAAGGGACCGGGGGGTAGTCATATCAGATGACCTAAAGGTAGGCAAGCAATGTAAGAAGGCAGTAAGAAGGGCTGGGAGGATACTGGCATGCATAGGGAGAGGCATCACCAGTAGAAAGCAGGAGGTTGTTATCCCTCTGTACAGACAGTTGGTGATATGATACCCCATTTGGAGTACTGCGTGCAGTTCTGGAGACCTCATCTCCACAAGAACATAGACAGGATGGAGGCAGTTCAGAGGAGGGCAACTAAAATGGTGCAGGGACTGCACCAAAAGCCATATGAAGAGAGACTAAAGGAACTTAAAATATATGTACCCTTGAGGAAAGGAGGGAGAGGGGAGACATGTTAGAAACTTCCAAGTACCTCAAGGGAATCAACAAAGTCCAAGAGGGTAGCATATTTCAGAAAAAGAGATGCACAAGAACAAGGGGGCAAACTTTTAATCTAGAGGGGAGACGGCTCAGGGACAACGTAAGGAAGTATTTTTTCACAGAGAGGGTGGTGGATGCATGGAATGGCCTTCCTGAGGTAGTCATGGGGTCAAAAACAGTGGGGGAATTCAAGAATGCATGGGACAGACATAAGGCAATTCTGGTGGGGGGGGTAGGATGAAGTAGATTGTTGGTTAATTAGGATCTGCAGCTTATCCAATAGGTTAGGAAATGGGTAGACTAGGTGGGCCAAGCAGTCCTTATCTGCCATCAAAGTCAGTGTTTCTCTATTAACCAGAAGGCTGTATATTGGTAGGGTAAACTCAGTTTTCAGTGCTGTTACTAATAAGTGATGTAACGAGTAGGGGAGACAGAAAGGTGCATAGCAGCAAAAAAACTTTGTCATGGAAGGGGAAAGTGGATGGGGGGGAGTGCAGGGGGGTGGCGATCACGGGAATCACCCCGACTATCTCCCTGGGCAGTTGCAGTGACTTGCTAGGTTAAGGAGTCTGAGAAGCTCCCTTCTGAACTGTGCAATATTGTTTATGTTTAGCACATGCACTGGCAGTTGGTTTAATCATTTGGGCACTCGGACAGCAAAGGACTGAGAGACCGAGCTGGTTTTCCTAAAGGTTACTGTGAGAGCCTGTCTGGCCATGCGTCTTGTGGTGTGTAGGTTTTTTTGAGGGACAGAAGGGACAGTGGGAGCCAGCCAATGCCAGCGTAAAGATCGCAGGTGTGAGTGTATCTGTCTGCATCTGACATGAACCAGCAGGTCTTGTTCAGTGTTATCTGGATTCTGTGCAGGGTGGTGTCATTGGCTGCCCCATTTATCACCAATCCATAATCTATGATGTGCAATATTGAGCAAGTGGCAGCAACTTGCTTTGCCTCTTTGGTTACATTTAGGCATTACCTGTATATGAACATACAAAACTGCCAGCAGATAGAAGCCATACGATCTATCAAGTCTGCTTGAATGTGCAACTAGCATCCCTTACACTGCAGCTGCCCCTCCCTCTCCTCCCCCCTCACAGTGACCCTCCCTCTCACCTTATTCCATCCCCTTTTAAAACTTCCCATTGTCTTACAGGATACCACCTCCTCGGACAGAGTGTTCCACTTAGACACCACCCTTTCTGTGAAGAAGTGCCTCCTCATTTCTCTCCTGAATCTCCCCCCCTCTAATTGCAGACCATGCCCCCTCATGTCTCTCCCACACCTCAGCTTAAATATCCTCTCCATACCAGTCTTGTTTATACCCTTCGTGTATTTAAAGGTCTCAGTCATATCACCCCAATCCCTCCTTTCCTCCAGGGAGTACTTGTTAAGCTCCCTTAGCCTTCCCTCGTAGGGTTTGTCTTCCAATCCCTGGATCACATTTGTTGCTCTGCATTGTACCCCCTCTAGTAATTGAACATCCTTCTTCAAATATGGGTGCTAGTACTGCACACAGTAATCCATGTGTGGCCTCACCAATGAACTGTACAGAGGCAGGATCACCTCCCCTCTCCTGGATGTGATTCCTCTAGCAATACACCCCAGCATCCTGTTGGCTTTAGTTGCTGTCTTCCTGCACTGTGCTGACTTGTTCAATTGCCCTGTTATTATCACCTCAAGATCCTTCTCCTCCTTAGTAGTGGCTCACTGTATTCTCCCCCCCAACTGATAGCACCTCCTTGGGTTCTTTGCTCAGAAGTACATAACTTTGTACTTCTTAGCATTGAATCCCAACTGCCAAGTATCTGACTAGTCCTCCAGTTTAGCCAAATTGTCCTGCAACCCCTGCCACCCTACTGTGTCATCCACCACCGCTCCGATCTTGGTGTCATCTGCAAACAGACAGATCTTGTTCTTAATGCCATATGAGATGTCTGCTATGAAGATACCAAACACTGGACCCAGTACAGAGCCCTGCAGTATCCTGCTTGTCTCAGTCCTTGGAGTTGAGAGTTTCCCTCCCACCACTACCCTCTGTTGCCTCCCCTGCAGCCAGTTCTTGATCCAGTTCACCATCTTTCTCCCTGCCCCCAGGTATTTCAACTTACTAACCAGCGTCCCATGTGGCACTGAATCAAATACCTTGTTAAAGTCCTGATATAGGACATCTACTGCATGGCCTCTGTCCAGTTCCCTAGTCACCCAGTCATAATATTCAACCAGGTTGTTCTGGCAGGATCTACCAGAGGGAAACCCATGTTGCTTTCCATCCTGGAGTCCATTATCTTCCAGAAAGGTAACCAACCTCTCCTTAAGGATTGTCTCCATTAACATACCCACAATGGATGTAAGGCTTACTGGGCTATAGTTGCCCAGTTCATCCTTGGGACCATTTTTGTGGAGGGGCACCATGTGCACCTGTATAGAACACCTACTGTAGTCTTCTGTTAACGGTCCTTGTAATGTTATCAATGTGGGGGGGGGTGAAATAAAGGGATTCATGGAATCTAGAATGCAAAGGCTGCTGGACTAGAGGCAGCACAGATTCATGAGGGAAGATCATGCCAAAGGAATCTGATAGATTTCTTTGACTGGGTGATCACAGAAATAGACCAGGGGAGAGCAGTGGACATAGTCTATCTTGGCATCAGCAAAGCCTTCCACACTGTGCCATACGGGAGACTGATTAGGAAGTTGACAAGCTTAGGATCAAAGCCCAAATTGGTAAACTGGGTTTGAAACTGATTAATGGATAGGATACAGAGACTGAAGGTTATTGGCACTCACTTGAAGGATGGGAGAGTGATCAGTGGTGTACCACAGGGATTGGCACTGGGGCCATTCTTTTTCCATGTCTTCATAGGGAACATTGTAGAAGAACTGGAGTGGAAAGTATACCTTTTTGCAGATGACACTAAAAAGATGAGGAGGGGTTGGGGAAAATGCATAATGATTTAGGGAAACTTGAGGACTGGAAAAGACATGACAGTTTGGGTTCAATGCAAAAAAGTACAAAATTATGCAATAGGGCATTGGAACCCTGGTGCTGAGTATAGGGTGTGGGATGTACTGAGAGTCACTAGTAGAGATGTTGCAAAGTGCAAATCTGCTGGCGAAGTTCCCGCGAAGTCATCAAATTCACCCCATGAAAAACTTTCTGAAAATGACCTCTCTGGTGCTAAAACTTCACTGGGAAACTTCGCTGGTTAACTTCGACTTTTTTTAGTAACTTTGAATGTAATTGTCTTAATCTGGTGCCAAGACTTCACTGGTTAACTTCAAAGGCAACTTTAACTTTGTTAGTATCTTCGAAGTTAATGAAAAACATGGTTTATCACATGATTTACTTACTGCATGTCACATCGGAGACTCGAGGCAGGCAGGAAGTGAGTATTTCACTTTCATTTCATCAGTTGTAGCGGAAGGAGAGGGGAGACAGTGTGATTGACTCACAGAGCCAAGGAGACAGAGCATTTTTTATATTCTTATTTAGAGAGTTGAACATTTTACTCCTTTTTTAGTTTTAATCCTTATCTTTCTTTAATGTACTTGTACTTTCTGATCTTATACATTTTTTAGTGTATACTTCTTTTTTCTGAGTTCTTACTGTCTTTTTATTTCATTTTCTTACCATTTCTGTTTGTGATGGAGGGGCAGCATCTGTACTTGGCTGAGTCCAGAGCGTGTGGTGCTGGAGCACCAGTAAGGCACCCACGCCTTATTAGGCATGTTTTTTTAAAGGGACTGTGGCCCCCCCAGCTCAGGATGGGAGTTCAGCAGCAGCAAGAAAAGGTAAATTGCAGGAGGATGAACAACAGCAGCAGCAGCCACAAGTTTCTCCCCGCCCCCTCAGGAGCCTGCCGCCTCCTCTTCTGGTGCTCCCCCAGTCCCGCAGCGCTCTGCGGTGTAGGATTTCTTCAATATGCACCCTGCAGATCAGATAGTGGATTAGTATTATGAACCACAAATTGGGAAATGTTCTTTGTGGCCACTCCACGGCCTCTCCCTTTAGTTGCCCTTTTCTTCCCAGTCATTCTTCAACACACGCAGGGACACAACGTAAAATTGCTGTCTGGAGAACAGTGATGTTTTTCCTAAATACAGGTGTGTATGCAGGGACACAACAATTGCTCAGCTTAAGTTGCTGTCTGGAGAACAGTGATTTTTGTCCTAAATACAGATGTGCAAGTAGAAACACAACAATCACGCAGCTTAAATCGCTGTCTGGAGACCAGTGATTTTTGTCCTAATTACAGGTGTGCACACAGGGACACAACAATCACTCGGCTTAAGTTGCTGTCTGGAGAAGAGTGATGTTTTTCCTAAATACAGGTGTGCACGCAGGGACACAACAATCACTTGGCTTAAGTTGCTGTCTGGAGAACAGTGATTTTTTTCCTAAATACAAGTGTGATTGCAGGGACACAACAATCATTCGGCTTAAATCGCTGTCTGAAGACCAGGTATTTTTTTTCCTAATTACAGCTGTGCACGCAGGGACACAACAATCATGCGGCTTAAATTGCTGTCTGAAGAACAGTGATTTTTTTTTTGTCCTAAATACAGTTGTGCATGCAGTCACACAAAAATCACTTGGGTTAAATCACAGTCAGGAGGGCAGTGATTTTTTTATTAAGAAAAGATAGGGCACTTGCCAACTAATTTTGTTCAGAAGAAAACTGTGCCTTCTAAACAGCTCCTACCCTCCCCCGGGCAACACAAGCCACCAAACCACAACTTCTTACAGAAATCTAAGTGCTGCAAATAAACAATACAGGACAGAGAAAAGCAACATAAAAAATAATTGTGTGTGCAAAGCGCACTCACAGTAACAGTTCTGAAGTAATTTGACAAACACAGTGCTCTTTTATATAATTTTTTTTAGATTTGACTCTAAGCTGCGCACAAGCTCTGCTCTTTAAGTCTCTCTCAAACACACTACACTCACAGAATGAGAAAACAAGCTTCTGATTGGCTATTCAGCAACATGTGACCTCATATCCCATAGTTCATTGCAAACTTCAACTATTTTGCTGAACTTTGCCTGCGAAGGTTAAGCTTTGCTGATCTGGGACACCTGTACCATTGACTTGGACAGAAATTGAAGATTTTGTCTTCTAAATTTCATGAATTCACCCCAAACACTTCAAAGTGGGTCTTTGTAGAGCAGAAAACTTCGTGGCATACTCAGAATCAGCAAAGTTTTACGTGGAGTGAATTTTGACAACTTCTCACACCTCTAGTCACTAGACAGGCAAGAGACCTTGGGGTTATTTTTTTAGAGGACCTCAAAGTAGCAGCACAGTTTGAAAAGGCCGTGGGCATGGCTAGAGGGATGCTGAGGTACATAGGGAGGGGTATCTCCAGCAGGAAGAGGGAGGTGGTGCTGCTGCTATATCACTCCCTGATATGTCCCCACCTGGAGTACAGTATCCAGTTTTGTAGACTGTACCTCAGAAAGGACATGGATGAAATGGAGGCAGTCCAGAGGAGGGTAACTAAAATGGTGCAAGGTTTGCAAGGCAAGCCCTACAAAGAGAGATTAAGGGATCTAAACATATGCACCCTGAACGAGAGGAGAGAGAGGTGATATGATCAAGACCTACATGTATCTCACAGGGGTAAACGGGGTACAGGAGGGGAGCCTCTTTTAAATGAGGTCAACCACTTGGACTAGGGGGCATGCAGTGAATCGGGGGGGAGTTCAGGAAAGAAGTGAGGAAATATGCCTTCACTGAAAGGGTGATAGATGCCTAGAACAGGCTGCATGTTGAAGTGGTGGAGGTTAGAATGGTGGTTGGCTTCAAGCATGCATGGGATAAACATAGGGGAATATTAGAACAGTGGAAGAGGGTGGGTTGCTGGAGATCAGATAGGGTCTGCAGATGTAGATTAGGCAGGGAACACATGGAAAGACTGGACGGACCAAGCAGTCCTTTTCTGTCATCAAATTCTATGTTTTAAAAATTACTCAAGAAAGAAGGAAAAGACTATATGCATACAGTACCAGAGGACTAACATTGACCTGGGGCTATCACTAGCCCACTGGCAAGGAGGATTGAAACAGTGTAAACACTTTACCTCCTGCCACGCCGGTGATCTGTGTTCAGGAACAGACACAAGTTGCAAGGGGTTGGCTGAAGAAGGGAGGACTGAGCATCCAGAGGACGACTCTCTTCCCTCAGGGTGGGGGTTCCTGTGACTTGCCATTTAATTGTCAGCTGGAGGAATCCAGTTATTGGCACCCGCGAATTGCATCTTGAGGGAGGCCCACATCAAAGGCACTATGGGTGTCTTCATGCAGGTAGAACTCACCCAATGTGCTCATTGCACATTTGTGGTGGTTGGGGAGAAAACAGAGGAAAAATTGGAGGGTGGGCTTCATGAAGTTCTGTCCATTGGGCTGCAGCCTACTCCGCCACTCCAGGTCCAAAGCATGTCTGGATGTGTGTGTCTTTGTGGGGGAGATGGTCTTCCTCTCCTGGCCTTACTGCAGAGGGGGCAACCCATGGGGGATATAGACTCTAACTATGCAGCAGATGGAAACAAGGATTATGTAAGCTGCCCATCCTGCCAGGAGAATAAAAACCTATGTGGAAGAAGACTTGAGCCTATTTATGTTGTATCTGAAAAATGAAAAAGAATGGATGAAATCCACTTCAATATTTTATAAAAAAAATTTTATCGTTATAGTTTCTTCACACAAACAAATGAAGGCAACAGTTTTGTGGTTAAACCACTTCATCAGGCCACATGCTGGAAGGTGCTGTATCGACTTGTATCATCTCAACAGTTAATCATGATTATAAAAACATATAATTGAATTTTCTCTCTTTTAGGGTGATTTAATTTATACACATCGTTTAAATTAGGACTTCAGGCTTTAACTGGCAAATAAGCAATATCCATTTAAGGTAAAAACTTATATTTATATAGCAATGGACTTGTCATGACTATTGTGCAGTAATCAGTATGAAGTTGTATATTTCAAAATGAAATATTCATTATTTATTAATAATGAATAATATAAAAATTAGCCAATTATTTTTTGGGGCATCATAGTAACTGTTGAGATGATATAAGTCAATACAGCACCTTCCAGCATATTACGATTCATTGCAAGCACAAATGGTCTTTATTCATCTGGTAATTAATACCAATATGTAATAAAAATGTTTTTATTTTAGCAACACAGTGGCCTGATGAAGTGGTTTAACCACGAAACTGTTGCCTTCCTTTGTGTGAAGAAACTCTAACAATAAACATTTTTTTATAAAATATTGAAAGTGGATTTCATCCATTCTTTTTCATTTTTCACATTTATCTTGGTGTTAATGGATGACCCAATAATATTGACTTTTCTACTTTTGGCAACCTGGATTTCCTTCTTTTACACAATACTATTTATGTTGTTACAGAGAAATTGCTAGGCTTAGTAGGAGAAGGAAAGGCAACTCTTGGGAATATTGTTTTTTTTTTTTTTTCCTTTTTTACAATTGATATACTAAGGAAAGCCCAGCTATGATACAACATCTTGATTCCAGAGGGATCCTGCTTTTACTCATTTTTACAACTTATCTGTCACACGCTGCCAGCACTATCATTACCATAGGACAAAAGAAGCAATTGAACTGAAAGTTCAAGAAGGACTGAAATATATAAACCATCTGAATTCTTCTGCACTGGTATTTTAGTAGTGTTGTTTACTGGAGTTAGGTAGCACTCAGGAAAGAGTTCTGACCTAGGCCTAGTGGGAAGAAAAATCGGGATGGGTAGGCAAAGTACAGGAAGGAAATATCACTAAATGTCATCAGTAAATTTGCAAAACCAGATCTCACACTTGGAAAACATTACTAATTCTCATATCAGATTGCATGTTTTTCTCTTTGCAACCCTTTGCTATATCCAGGGAGGTTTATTGCTGTGATGGGTACTCCTTTTCCCCCTCTCCCACTTGTACCCTCAGACTAAACTTAGCAGAAGGGCTCATATCCTGCCAGTGCACATCCAATAACACTTCTTATTTTATTGCTGACTATGTGCCTTTGCAGGTTGTCATATAGTTGGGGGGTTAGTATCTCTTGGTTAATGGTGACTGGCTGTGCCAGCTCAAGGTTTGCATCTGAGGGGTGCAAAGTGAAACCAGGGTGGGGGGCTGGCAAATGGGTAGAGCGTGATTATTAAAATTTAATTTGTTGGAGGAGAGTGCTAAGTAGTTCATGTAGCCGGTATGAAGTCTGATTTTATGCTGAATCTTTATAAAGGTCCCCCAGAGGATACTTGTTAAACCCAGCATTCAACCTCATGTGGCGCATGGAGAGGAGGGTCAAGGGTTAGCTCTGGGGGGGGTGAAATTATGGAGTTGCCGATCAGTCTCAGCCTTCTGCCTCCAATAGCAATGGCACAGTGGTCTAGGAAAGATGGGCTAGTGAGGTTTAGATTTGGTGCTATTTTTTGGGGTAGTCCTATTGGCATGGTCTTTACTGTGCTAAGAAAAGATGTCTCACAATGGAGTTCCAAGTTCGTGCCCCTTAGATATTTTAGTGGTGTCCAGCTTTGGTGGACCTAATTATGGGGGGGGTGAATGTTCAGGTCTGCATAGGTTGGGATAGCACTTGCTAATTAACGTATGTTCCTTTTACATTGGGGGGCTCGTCACAGGGAGCCAAGTACAGTGCTGTGTAATTAAATCTAATTTTTGACCATCCAAGGGGTGACTCCATGAAGCCATTGTTACTGTTGGACCTCAGCGACAAGGGAGGAATGACAGTTAACTGAAGAAGGGCCAACCTGACAGGTAAGAGAGGAAAAACTGGTGATGAGGTAAAGTCAAGGAAGCTGGCAGAGCCTCCCTGTAGAGGTGCAGTTGAAAAATGGAGGGTGGCGTCACCAGGTTGGTGTGGGGACTAATATAGGTGGCACCCTGGTTGCCACATAATGGAAGAACGGAAGCCAGAACTGGAACTGTTTGCAATGAGTGATCCTGGTGAGAAGGCACCATCCTTATACCCCTAGACATAGGATTCACCCCTGGGCTATGCCCCCCCTCCTGAGGCACAAGTCATAAAGTTGAGGGTGGATTGAGGATTGTCAACAGTCTTGTGACATACCACACGAGGCATGGGTAATTCCCACAACACATGCCCTATCATGCATTATTGCTTAAATACCTCCTACTGTATGTATGTAAACACAGGTTTTAATTGCCCCTCCAGACAAGAAGATACTTCTGCAACTGATATGAACCTAGTTTTGAAAACAAATATGTGCTCATGGGGTACAGGAATGGTCACAAATTCAAATGTATGTGTGAAAATGGCCTCTATGCCTACAGCAGTTAAAAATGTGTTTATGTCTAAGGGAGTATGATAGAGATCAAATGGATATTGCCTACAGAATCATATGCACATGAGAGAAACAAAAGGATTATGTTTTTTCCCCCAAGACAAAAACAACAAACAAAGAAACAGCTCTAACAGTGAGCCTCATTGGGGGTTTATTTGATGTTCATATATTTTTTGATTAGGACAGATAACTATCTGCATAACTTTAGTAGCACTATCCAGTTGAATGGATAGGATCAGATAATTATCTTTTCAATTGCTTTGGATAGAAGATGGTCAATATGCATCAACCTCTGACCCCTTCCCCCATACAAAAACAGAGTCCATAATTAATCCACACAGTTGAAGACCTTCAGACCTAAAACAGACTTCAACGTTCCCTCCATGTACAGTAGCTAGCCTCCAAGATATATCCACCAGAACATCCAGCTGAGTAGAAGGCCCACCCTGAACTTCCAGTTGCCAACTCCAGCACTCACACATCACACCCAGTCCCTAAGATTTCTGGATCTTCTGCAAAACCCCATCCCAGTCCCTTAGTTGGGCCCCCTGGAAGCAGGGGAAATGCATGGTGGGTGATCTCTAGATGCAGTAGACAGAGAACCCGTAATGCTACTGTAGCACTAATTGCTGAAATGGATATTCTCAAAGAGTATTTTTTACCAGACTTCTAAATGTACTTGTGAGACTTACAGGTACCTTTCGGAAGGGGTGAGACAAAAATCCATACTCAGATAGCTTACTAGGTAGTTGGCTAAAAGAGGACAGACTTTTTGTCTGCAACATCTATAGATCACCCACCAAGTTTCCAAATTAAAGAAAGTGGGGAGGGTAGCAGAAGATGATGAGAGGCCCTATGGCTGCAGTATGGTACAGGAAAAATGGGACTGTTATGAAATTTGGGCTCCAGCAGCAACAGCTATGCAAACATACGAAGAAGCCAGCAGAAGAAGACCATTGGGTCTATGCAGTCTTCTCATATTGCAGAGCCCTCAGCTTATGCTACTGACCTTGCCTCCCAGTCCTCCCTTCCTCTCCATCTGCCCCCCCAAGCCCCATGATTTCCCCTTATGCCTATCCCAGTCTCTCTTGCAGCTGTTCACCGACTTCATTGAGGCCACTTCCTCTGGTAGCACATTCCAACTGGCCACCACCCTCTCCATCATAGGTATCATAGATAGTTACAGAGCTAGTAGACTCTTGTCCATATTGCTCACCACTGAGTTTATTTATAAGCCATGAAGAAGTGCTTCCTAACCTTCCTCCTAAACTTTCCCTTTCCCGCTTTAGACTGTGTGCCCTTGTGATTCTGGCTGCCACATAGCTTGAGGAGACCCTCCCTATCCACCCGATTTATATGGTTCAAGTACTTGAAGGTCTGTATCATGTCCCCTCTCTCCCTCCTCTTCTCCAAGGAGTACCATATATACTTGCGTATAAGCCGTGTTTTTTATCCTTCTTTTTCATTCCCGTTTATAGTACCTTGGCTTATACGTGGGTCACGTCAAAAATGAAAATAAAAAAGGCAGCCAGGGAGACAGAAACAGCAAAGGAGCTGCACTGTAAGTGAAGCCACTCAGATGGCATTAGCAGAGCTGGGGGGAGAGTGTTTAGAGAGAGGGAAGAGTGTGCATGGTGGCAGGAGATGCCAGTGAAGAAGCCGCACTTGCAGCAATGTAAAAGATCTAGAAGGCAGCAATAACAAGAGCCAGTGGGTTTAATATGATAGGACACAGGCAAAGAAAGGAAGCTCTCTCTCTGAGGGGGAGTCATTTAATAAAAGATCCACACTGTGGCTGTGTGCAAGCACTGAAGGGCCTCAGTGGTGAACAGGGGGAGGAAAAGAAAGAGTCAGCATTTCGGCTAGGAGAACCCACAAACAGCACCAGCAGCTGACAGTAAAATAAAACTGTGGGAAGGAAAAGAAAGAGACATCATTTGGGTTAGGAGAGTCCACAAATGGCACCAGCAGCTCACAGTAAAATAAACAAGAAAGGGGCATAAATCAAACAATCAAACTTATTTTTTCTGGGTCGGCTTATATGCGGGTCAATGTTGTTTAAAAAATGCATCTCATGTTGGGGGGGGTCAGCTTATATGCGAATCGGCTAGTACGCGTATATATACGGTACATCCTCAGGGCCCCCAACCTCTCTTCATATGTCTTACCCTGCTGACCAATAATCATCTTAGTTGCCCTCCTTTGGACAGTCTTCAGCAGGTTGATGTCTTTCTTAAGGTATGGACACCTGTATCCTACTCTATACTCAAGATGTGGTCTCTTCAGTGGTCTGTACAAGGGTGGTAAAATCTCAATCTGCCTACTGCTGATTCCTCTGGCTATATACCCTAGCATCTTGTTTGTCTCTGCTGCTGCTTCTTTGCACTGCAAGGAGTGCTTCAGGTCACTAGTGATCATCACTCCCAGATTCTTCTCCTCCTCTGTTGCTGCTACCTAGACTCCCCCCCCCAGGTAGTACTACGTCCTTGGATTCCTGGCTTCAATGTGCATTACTTTGCATTTCTTGGCATTGAAGCCAAGCTGCCAAATCCCTGACCACCTCTCAAGTTTTCTCAGGTCTTCCCACAGGTCTTGTATCCCTTTCACTGTGTTCACCCTCCCACAGAGTTTGGTGTCGTCCACAAATAGGCACATTTTGCCCTTAATGCCTCCCTAGTGTCACTGATGAATACATTGAACAACACCAGCCCTAGCACCGAGCCCTACAGAACTCTGCTGATGACTTCCCTAGTGCTGGATAACTCTTACCCTACCACTACACTTTGGGTCCTGTCCGTCAACCAGTTTTCTTCCCTCCTGGTCATTTACTCCCCAACCCTGAGATCTGCCAAATTCGTTATCAACCTCTTGTGGGGTACAGAGTCAAAGGCCTTGCTGAAGTTCAGTTAAAGGATGTCCACTGCCTGCCCCTGTCCACTGCCTTAGTGACTCAGTCAAATAAGTCAGTCAGATTCATTTGGCATGATTACCCACCCACAAACCTGTGCTACCTGTCATCCTGGAGACCATTCTCCTCTAGATACCCTACCAACCTTTCCTTAAGTATGGTCTCCATGAGCTTGCATATGATTGAGGTCAAACTGACTGACCTATAATTCCCAGGGTCATCTCTGGGAACACTTTTATGGTGGGGCACCACATGTGCCATTCTCTAATCCTGCGGTACACCTGACTCTAGGAAACTATTGAACAGGCCTGCCAGCAGCCCCACAAGCACTCCTACCAGCTCCTTCCATACCCATTGGGGTATGCTGTCCAGGCCTTGTGCTTTGTCCACCTTCAGTGCTAGTCGCCCTTCCCTCACTCTGTCCTCTTCTATTTATTAGGATTTACTAGGATTTTTAGACATATGGGCGAGACCCATCGGGAATGTCTCCCACCATAATGTGGGTGAAGATCAACATTAAGTTACCCAATGTAGGTGTTTATCAAGTCTCTGTTTGAACATGTCAGAATTATGTGACTCTACAATATACTGAAACAGACCGTTGCAGAGTCTGGCTGCTCTTATTGAGAAGAAATTCTCCCTTCTATTAGTATGGACGTATGGTATGATTAGCTGTTTGTTATGACTTCTCAATGGAATTTGACGCACATGAAAAAAGAAGCCACACTCTTTTGATAAAGCTGTATCCTGGAATATTTTATAGATCTGTAGAATATCACCCCTAGTTCTTCTCTCATGGAGCGTTACTAAACCTGTGGCTTTGAGTTTCTCCTCATGTGGTTGATTTTTTAACTTGGGAATCAATTTTATTATTCTGTGCTGATCCTGTTCAAGTAGTTTTATGCCCTGCTTGAGGTTGGGGGTTCCAAAAGGGTGAACAGCAATCTAAATGTGGGTGTATATATGTTCTATATAAGGGTATAATAAAATATACATTTTTGTTATTGAAAGTCTTTTAACACAGTTAAGTAACCTATTTGCGGTTTGTGAGATTTTTTTACAATGCGAGGTTGAAGAAAGGGATTTATTGATAATAATACCCAAGTCTCTTTCTTTAATGACTGCATCAAGAGTGTGTCCATTGATAGAGTATGGATAATGTGGATTATTAAATCCAATATGTAATACCACATATTTGTCTTGATTTAGTGTCATTTTATTATCAGTTGTCCATATAATAATGATGTTTAAATCCTTGACTAATGATAAGTGTTTATTAAATGCATTAACTTATGTTCCAGTTTTAGTGTCATCTGCAAATTTGACCATGTGGTTATAAATATTTGTATGTAGATCCCCCACAAATAGATTGAATAAAGTAGGTCCCAAATGGAGCCTTGTGGGACACCACTAGTCACATCCCCTGATGTGGATAAGTAACCATTAATTCGAACTTTTTGGGTTCAGTCGGTCAGCTAATTATTAACCCAGTAGACTAGTTGGTCTGATAGTCCAATAGTAGTTAGCTTGTTAATAAGTTCCAAATGGAGGACTTAATCAGAAGCTTTACCAAAATTTTAAAGTACGACATCAACTGCTGCCCTATAATCCAAACTAGAACTAATCTGGTTATAGAATGAGAATAAATTAGTAGTACATGATCTACCCGATCTAAACCCATGTTGTGGTAAGTCAATATACTGAAGAATGGCTAACTCTTATTCAATACTTGATTTAATTAATTGCTCTAGAAATTTACATAGGACAGATGTGAGACTTATAGGCCTGTAGTTGTTTACTTTTGTCACCCTTTTTAAAAATAGGGACCACAGTAGATTTTTTTCCAATCCATAGGTACATGCAAGGATGAAACAGATTTATTGAAGAGTGCTGCAATAGGTAAGAAAGAGTAGTTACACAACCCGTTATTATTTTTGGATGAATCCCATCTGGACCTGGTGAGCCATTATTATTTAGTCTATTTATGTCTTCAATGATATCATGCATGTTAAATAATAATGGAAAGGGATCATCAACTGCATTACAGATTTGATTTTCTTCAGGATTATACACAGAAATAATTGTTGAATGCTGAAGCTTTTTCATTATTATTGTTAGTTAAATAATAATTTATTAAGATTTGCCCAATCTCATGTGATGGATTTTTTTCCCACTAAAGTATCCATAAAATGCTTTAGAATTGTCCTTAGTATGAACAATCCTGAATTCAATTTTCTGTTTTTCCTTTTTAATAAGTTTTTTTTAGTTTTTTTTGTTCGTGTTTATATGTATTATAGTTAGTAACATTGTTGTCCTTTTCTAATTTGGAGTAAGATTTCTCTTTATTTTTAATTTGTTTTTTAACTGCTGCAGTAAGCCAAGGTTGAATTTTGCCATTGTTGTTGTATTTAATTCTGTTTGGGACATTCTATCAACAGTTTCATAAATTATGTTTTTGATGAATAACCAAGACACTTCACAGTCTAAATATTGTAAATCGTTCTCCCAATCAATTTCTTCAAAATAATTGTTAATTAATCTGAAATTTGCTTTATTATAATTCCTTATATACACCTGGGATGGGATATTCAGACTGCGTCAGACTGTGGTGCAAGCCTGGGCACAGCACAACTGGGATGTGGCAGGGTGCTGACAGGGTGATATTCAATGGAGCTGCTCCATGGCTTAGTACCATTGAATATCGCTCCATGGACACCTGCATAGTGCATGGCACAGTGATGCTGCATCACTGCAAGTTGCCAGAGAGGGGCAGGGATGCACTAGTGCAAAGCTGTTGTGCTAGGTATCAACGTGATATTCGGTGAGACGGGCAAATGGGGCCATATTGCATGTGGCAACAAATGGTCATTGAACACAGGGCCCCATTTGCATGCAGATGCACTGATCCCCCATGACTTGCACCTGGCAGCCTGCCAGGCTGCAGCCATCGGGGACCAACGCCCCCTGTACAAGCGGCAAAGTGCCCCAATGCCTGATCACAGGCATAAGTTGCAAAACATAATATTCCAATATCCCTGGTGGTCCAGTGGACTGTTCACAGCCTGATAGTGGGCAGAAGTATAAATAAAGGGATTAAATCCCATCCCTGGTGGTCCAGTGGACCACTCGCAGCCCGATCATGACCAGAGTATAAATAAAGGAGTTAAATCCATCCTAGTGGTCAGTGGACCGCTCGCGCATGATCATGGGCAGAAGTATAAAGAAAATGATGAAATCTTGTCCCTAGTGGTCCAGTGAACTGCTCACAGCCCAATCGTGGGCAGAAGTATAAAATAAAGATGAATTCCATCCTGGTGGTCCAGTGGGATCACCTTCCACCCTTTCACTGAGCCCCATAGCCCTGCTCCCCCCTGGTCCAGCGGTGAGCTCTCCAACATAAGCTGCCCAGCCAAACCCCGCCCAGCTGCTTGCCAGCTGAAGCTTACGGTACAGCTGTCGCCCATTGGTCCACAGTGTGGGCCAATGAAGTGCAGGTATACCATACTACAGTCCAAATATGTGAATGAATCCATACACATATCTGGACTTTGAAGTACAATACGGTCTGCATGCCCATTGGCCCATGCTGTGGACCAATGGGTGTACAGCTGTACTGTATGCAGTCAGTTGGTGGGTGACCAGGCGGCTTGCAGGTGGGGAGCTGCCTCCGGCTGCTGACGGGGGTACGGGTGGTGGGGCCTCAGGAGGGGTGGAGGGGGTACAGCTGGGCCACCAGGGATGGAATTAAACTTTATTTTATACTTCCACCCACGATCGGGTAAGCAGTGGTCCACTGACCACTAGGATGGGAATTAATCATTTTATTTCTTCTGCCTGTCAATCGGCTGTGGTGGTCCACTGACCACCAGGGCTGGGAATTAATCTTTTATTTTATACTTTTGCCCGCGATCGGGCTGCGAGCAGTCCACTGGACCACCAGGGATATTGGAATATTATTTCTTGACACTTATGCCCGTGATCGGGTGGGGGGATGCTACCAAGACGGATGGTGCCAATGGAGCTCAGCTAGCCACCCAGAGCTGGCAGCTGCCATGTTGCACCCTGCAACACGGCAGCTCACCTGTGGGTGGCTAGCTGTTGCTCCTTGTTATTTTGGATCAGCTGTGTGTGGCACAGGTACGGTTGTGCCTGCATCTGCTCAGCGCATCCCGGACTGAATATCGGGATGTGTGAGTATGCCTGGGCACGCCCACTTGCGCGCAGATACATTACTTGCTGCACCTCACAAGACGGGATTTGTGCCACGCACTTTCCCGTTTTGAATATCACGCTGGGGCACATCAGTGGGTTGTGCATGGTGCACCTGTGTTGTGCCATGTGCATCCCTTCTGAATATCCCACCCCTGGGATAAACTCCTGGAAGTTGGTAGAGAGATGGTTCCTTCAATATAACATGGTCACTTTCTCCCAGTGGGGGTTTCATGTTAATCTTATCAACCCAGGGTGCATCTGGAATCAAGCAGCAGTCTGCTCAGCATGTCTTCCTGCTTAAACGCTTAAATAAATGAATTAAGTTATCCATATTTGTCAGGATAAGATCAAGGGTGTTGTTAGCCTGTGTCAGGTATGTCATCAATTGACTATGACTGATGGAACATAGTGTGTCTAGAAACTGGGTTTCCATGTGGTTAGACCCTGAAAGTAGTTTCCAGTAAATTCCGGGATAATTAAAGTCACCAAAAATAACAACATCCTTATTACCAGCCATAAATGAAATTTCTCCTCGGAGAGATTTATTATAGTTGTCACATGAATTAGGGGGTCTATAGCAATTACCTACTAAGATGGTTTTATCTTTTATTATTTGCAATTCAACCCATATTGTTTCAAGAGAGATGTCAGGTAGTACAGGGGGATTAAGGATGTAGGGTTAAAGATGATTGTTTGCATATATGCAGACTTCACCCCCCTTTTCCCAAATCTATTTTTGGCAAACATGGTAAAACCTGGAATTTCTCTTAGTCACTCAGTAAAGTTGTCCCACCATGTTTTGATAATAAAGATTAAATCCAGATTACTCTTTTGTGAAATTGTGTGTAATTCAGACATTTTTATTGCAGTAAGACTTCTGGCATTTGTGGACAGAAACCTGATTTCAGGAGTATTATTGCCATTTATATGTGGTCCCATGTTCCCCCTAGTGCTTAGTTTAACCTTTTCTGGATGTGATTTTTTTATTTTTTTACCAAGTTGATTACTCCCCTGCCTGCTCAGATGTAGGCCATCCCAGCTAAATAGGTCATACCTGTCATCAAATTCTTCCCAATGCATGAGACAGGAAATGCCTTTATTAAGTGACCATTTGCATAGCCACTCATTTACAGTTTTAATTTTCTGTTCTATGTAGTGGCCAGCTTTGGGGATTGGTTATATTTTAGAAATGGTAATTGTACTCCCTTTGGTTTCCATTATACCACACAGATATTCCATATCTGATTTAATGTTGTTGATTGTTGTGTTACCTATGTCGTTTGTACCCACATGTAGTGCTACACAAGGATTCTCGCCAGCATCGGATAGAGTATTGTCAATCATGGGGATGAGGTTCGCAATCCCCCCCCCCACCAAACTGCAACATGCTATGTTGGCTTTGCCAGTGCCGCACACAGCACAGTCTATGTATTTTGTAATGGAATTGCCCAAAACATAAACTTGCCTAGGCTGAATTACAGCTGAAGATGAAAGGAGATGGTGAGTGGACTGGGCATCATAATTTGATGTTGATGTGGAAGGAGGGTTTACAATGGGGGAAGATTCTGTATATTCGATTTCCACATTGACTGTGGTGGTTTCAGTTGTGATGTCTGTGTTAGTATCGAGAGGTGAGAAATTATTACTGACAGGGATCTCAAAGGACATGGCCCTTCTGCCCTTTTTGTTTTTATGCCTAATTGCTACCTTGGCCCATGGCTGATTATTACATTCATCAGATTGTTCCCCATTTCATCCTCCCTGATTCTTTTGTCCTGCCTTGTTCCATTATCACTGTATCTGTGCTCCCCCCCCTTCCCTGCTCCCCTTCTTCCCCTGTAGGCACCGGCCCATCTTTTTCCCCAGTTAAGATGGAGCAGAAGTATTGGTTCTGGACCTCTGCTTTTCTCCAATTCTCCTCTTCCCATTCATCCCCTCTTCTAAGCCTAACAAATCTGTCCTTCTTGTCCCTTTTTCACTCACGTAATGAAAGAAGGCCTTCTCTACTTTTTTGATTTCCTCAGCTATCTGGAGTTTATTTTGTGCCTTAGCCTGCCACACTACCTTGCTTACCACCTTGGCC
This sequence comes from Neoceratodus forsteri, assembly GCA_016271365.2. Classification (NCBI taxonomy): domain Eukaryota; kingdom Metazoa; phylum Chordata; order Ceratodontiformes; family Ceratodontidae; genus Neoceratodus; species Neoceratodus forsteri. The sequence goes on from CM057456.1 coordinate 1,467,301,849, forward strand.
AACCTTGGGCAGTTTTTCTTATCCATCTCTGTCTTTCTGTACCTCTTGTAGGCTGACCTCTTGTCCCTCACCACTTGGGTAACCTCAGAGATGAAGCAGCTAGATGCTTTGGTCCCCAAGTTCTTACCCTTCAGTGAACACACACACAGAAACATAGAATTTTATGGCAGATAAGAATCACCTAGTCTGCCCATTTTTCACTAACTACTGTTTCACTGGAGACCCTACTTGATCTCCAGTCCTAACCCCCCTTGTCTAGCCACTAAGGTTCTCTTATGCTGATCTCATGTATTCTGAAACCTCGCTACAGTTTTTTCCACCACCACCACTTCTGGAAGGCTGTCCCAGGCATCCACCACCCTTTCTGTGAAGAAGTACTTCCTCACATCTCCCCTGAGTCTACCCCCAGCTTCATTGCATGACCCCTTGTTCTTCAGCATCTTTTTTTCTGAAAAATGATTCCCTCTTGCACCTTAATTATACCCATGAGATATTTGTAAGTCTCAATAATATCTTCCTTCTCCCTCCTTTCCTCCAGGGTATACATATTGAGGTCCTTCAGTCTTTCCTCATAGGATTTTTATGCAGAATCTGTACCATTTTGGTTGCCCTACTCTGGACTGCCTACACTCTGCCTGTGTCCTTCTGGAGATGAAGTCTCCAGAACTGGACACAGTACTCAAGGTGGGGTCTCACCCATGATCTATATAGAGGTAACACCTCCTCCCTCTTTCTGCTAGTGGTACCTCTCCCTATACACCCAAGCATCCCACTAGCTCTCCCAACTGCCTTGTCACACTGCTTGGCCATCTTTAGGTCATCAGATATGATTACTCTTAGGTCTCTTTCCTATTTGGTAGTCATCAATACCACTTTCCCCATTTTGTACTCTTCCCCTGGGTTTCTGTGTCCTAGGTACATGATTTTGCACTTTTTCACATTGAACCTTAGCTTTCATACACTTGACCACTCCTCTAACACTCCAGTGTGGCAGGCAGTATTCTTTCTTTGAAGATGGACCTTTTTTGTTCCACCCCATATCCACTCTGATGCCCACCATGTGCCTGCTGAGCACCTCACCCATCTTTCTGAATTCCGCCCTCTTGAAATCCAGGATTTTGGTTTTAATGGGGATGCTGTCCCTGCACATATCCAACCTGAACCACACTGTGCAACAGTTGCTACCTCCCAGTGGCTCCTTGACCATTATCTTTTGTACGTACTTCCCATTTGTGAGCACTAAGTCAAGGATTGCCCCCTCCTTGGTGGTTTCCATGATGCCATGAGTCAGGAACCCACTATGCATTGCATCTAGGATCACCTTACTCCTGGCACGGGGGACTGTGGTTTGCTTCATTTTTGCCAGGCTGTGGTGGGTATGTATTGGAGTCATCAGATGGGAGATGGGTGGAAATCTGTTTTGGTTTTGTGGTCTGCAGCTGTGTGGTGACAACTGTGGAGTTTTGGGTCAGAGGAGAAGTTATCAGGTGTACTCTAAGGGCTGTTTAATTTCTGCAGGGCTTGGATAGTAAAGGGTTACCACTTACTTTGCATATATTTTACACAATTTGGATCTTTACAAAATCAAATAAAGGACTAATCTGCATACAGGAACTTATAGGAGAGTTATAGAATACTGGTCTAAAAATGTTGGACCCTACGATACCCAAATTCTAATTTGAATACCTACAAACCAGACAGAGCTGATTTGAAAAGTGCATTAATTTTGATGAGTTTCTGTGCTAAGTGACCTTTATGGGTCGAAACAGAAATTTTTACTCTTTAGGCAGCAAAGATGATTTCCTTTTTTTGTTACACCTTTATCATATTGCCCCTCCCAACTGTCATCAGGGATGCACCCGCTATCATGGATATACCCTGGTCAGGCTGTGTCCATCATAGAGATGTAGCGGGGTGTTTTCTCTGCAGTTTTCACATGCTTCCTCCTCCCTGTGGTGTGAATAGTGCCTGGTCAGCCTCATGCATGTACAGCTCAGCCTTGCAGAAGGTACAAACTCTCTGGCCAGCCTGCAGGGGTAGCTGTGGCACTCAGACCCACTACAAAGTCTCCCCTGCCCAGGCACACTGCCTTCTGGCATCTTCCTGCAGCCTGACCTGCCTCTTATTCCTTAACCCGGGTTGTATGCATGGCAGGACCATCAGGGTGGCCCCTGCAAAGAAAATTTTTATTGAGGTTCCGTGTAATGGATTAATTGAAGAGCCTTAAACTGATAGTGAAGTGACCCCTTTGTGAATAATAATGATGTAAATTTGCATAATTAAATTAGTGGTTCTCTGGCATTTCCTGGGTTTTTGTCTTTAAAGCAGCAGTTCACATTATGGTGAAAAATTTACACCTATCACTTTTTTTATCTCTATTTGAAATTGTCCATTTTCTCTTGTCTTGGAAGGTGTCCAGTCCCCCATTTTGATTCAGCTTTTACATTTTTTTTACGCTTGCAATAATTGGGACAACTCCTTATAATATGACTGTCTCCAGGTTGTTATCAATATTCTGTTATTTTTATTTTATATAGCAGTTTCATCCCTTGGGGCAGGCAGACTCTCATCCCCTGCCTGTGCCACAACAGACAAAGACCTCCCACTGGACCTACCAGCAGGTTCCTCCACTGATTACCCCTGTGGTGGGGACAGGAGTAGGAAGGATCCCCTGCCCCAGAAACCACATCCAGAAGACCAGAGTCTTGGATGATAGTGCAGGCCAGAGTGGGCATGTGATGTATCATGTGACCTGCCCTGCTTTTTTCCCCTTTTTCTCCCCAAACCAAGTGGCATGCAGATATATGTGCATGTGGCAGTGCATACATACTATCTGCAGGCCACCGGCTGTCCCCAACAGAGTTTTTTTTCCATTGCGCTACCACCACATCTCCACATGGTGGCAGTGTTAGAGTAGCACAGCTTGTCCCCACTCCCCAGGACAGGAGACTGGCCAGTTGTATGCTCTATCCTTTCCTCCCTCCCAATCTGACCCCTAGCATCCTCAGTCCATTCCTAGATGCCAAAGTGGCAGGCAGAGTGTCGTTCAGCACTCAACCCTCCTTGCCACTGGGCTGGCTTCTCAGCTGTTTTTAAACACCTACTGTCCCATAAAGGGAAGGAGTAGTGCCTGTTTTTTGCCAGTTGACCTTAGTTGTAAAAAAGTGATGGTAAACAATGGGGGGGGGGGGGATTCTCAAAGAAATGCATCTGTTTCCTGGACACAGGTGAGTGATTTCTCCCAGACTTTTAACATAAAACGTGATTTAATTCTTCAGGATACAAGTTACCCACCAAAACGATGCACACATCAAACTTCCGACATATGTGTTCCCCCTCCCCAATAAATCAGGAAAACTGGTGTAAGTGCATCAGGATGTTTGAGAATAGGGCACACATGTCTTGACACATTTAATGGGCTGCAGCTTGCACTGGAAGACATAATGCAAGTGCTGTGCCTGGCCTATGTAAATCCTGCCCCAGGTGTTTAAAAATGTGTGGGGCTAGCCATATTAAAAGGCACACTTCTTTAATTATTTCAAATCTTTAAAAAATGTAAAAACATATTTAAAATGAGGAAAAAGTATATCTGATAAGACCTGAGAAAAAGTAGATACAGAATATTCACTGTAACATACACTGCTGCTTGCATCTTAAAGAACATACTTTGTAATTTTTATGTTTCTTGCATGCATGTGCAAAAAACTTAGTGCCATCATTTGAGTTTTCGGAGGTGTGGCACCCATCTTCCAATTCAGTTAGTGTGTTTGCAGGCATGGCCCCAGTTCCCCAATCACTGCTGCAGCTGTCTATGACAGCAGTTGAAAATGCAGTGTTCATACAGTTGAAAGGGGGAGCTCCACTTCAGTGAGCAGAGCTCCCCCCTCCACACACACACACACATGCACACATGCATACTGCGTGCTCATGCACCTTCCCCCTCCTCCCACACACACACTGTATGGCCAACGGGGGTGTCCAATCCCCCATTGGCTCCACACACCCCCAAAGATTCCAGGTGCCACACTGGGAGCCCATCCCAGCGTGGCAAAATTTGTTATGGCTGACGGGGGTGCCCATTCCCCTGTAGGCTCCACGCCCCCCAAAGCATCCAGGTGCCATGCTGGGACCACACCCCAGCATGGCAAAATGTGTTGATGGCTGATGGGGATGCCCAATCCCCCACTGGCTCCAGCTCCCCCACCAAACAGCCTTCCAGCTGCCATGCTGGGAGCCCATCCCAGCGTGGCAAACGTCCCTCGTCATCTTACTAAAAAATAAACCTGTAAATACAAAACTGTCCCCGGTGCTTCTTCCTGCTCCCTCCCCACAACCCGCACCCACCCACCACTGTGCACCTTGCTCTACACACCCCTCACCCCATACTTACTCCGACCTCGGGCGACAATCTTGAGTGGACTGGGAACACGTCTGCACTCTTCAAAGCCGACCGTGAACTGGGGACATGTCAGTAAGCTGTATAATGGGATAGATAGGCATTAACACATGCGGTCAGTTCCTAATGGACAACCTAAATTGTCAGGGGGATCCCAAAAGAAAAGGGGGCACGGGAGGGAAGGGAAGGCTAGGCAAGTCAAAGGCAGGTCAGATCAGGGGACAGGGGAGGGTAGAAGGAAAGAAGGGGGAGGGAAGGGAGGGCTCAGGTAAGAAGGGAAGGGGGCGTGATGTCATACCTTGATATGACCAATATGACTAGGCAGGTAGGCCAGGTGAGGATTGGCCAGAAGGAAAAGGGGAGGGGTTCTTGAGGGTATTTAGGAGCCAGCAGAGGAAGGGGTCTCCCTCTTTTGCTGGGTTTTCAAGATTAACAGAGCTCAGCACTTCGACTGGCAATTCAACTACTTGAGGTAAGGTTTTTTCAGGTAGGGTAGCCCTGGCCACTTGGGAGCAGCCTGAGCAGTAACTAGGCAAGGGAGTTAACTTTCAATGTGCTAGTGGCAGGCCTTTTGTGCTGGGATTTTTCCTAGAGGTGTTTTACAGTTAGCACATGACCTGCAATTAAGGAAACAGTTCAATTTGGTTAACAATTGCAGGAATTACAACAAGTAGCAGAGGAACTTTAGAGCCATGTGAGGCAAGATCTGTTAATGGGTAGAAATACAGTGTTAGCAGGCTTGGCAAAAATTTATATATGTGTGTGTGTATATATATATATATATATATATATATATATATATATATATATATCAGTAAATAGAGAATCAGCAGATGCATTTTTAGGCAATTTAGAAAGTAATAGTACCACTGGGGGAAAGCGTCTTTGGCTTCTGTTCTTCCTTTTTGTATTGTCTACACAGAGGATTGTTTTTGGGCAGGAACTGTGACCATATGACAAATGTAGAGAGGTAGCTTAATAACCTTGTACTATGTTCCCTCATGAAGTAGATGCTGAGGGAGCATTTTGGGAGGTATTTATATAGGAGTTGTTATAAATAACGGAGTATATATCAGTTATAGGGCACTGCTGCCCTGTTTGTATTTCACATAAGTGAGGAATTAAGGATCGGATTTGAGGTAAGGCATAATGGGGGAAGAAGTAGGCCTAGCCACATTGCCAGGAGTTTGGGCATGGGGCCTAGCAAGGCCACATGGGCCAGAAGGCAGTAGCAGGGGTGAGTAAAATAATTATTTGGAGAGGCCACTTACGACCAAACCTGTGGTGGAGACGCATTACTAACAGAAATACAAAAAAAAAAAAAAGGTTGTAATTTAAGTGTAATTGCTGTTGATCTTAGTAGCCAGAATACTGAAGAGGCAAAATACAGGTTTGGAATTTTGGACCACATTGGGGGTAGGAGCATTGTGGCCAGTAAGGGCAGAGTTACCAAAGTGGGGGGATTCGGTTCTCCAGTTGGAGGGGGATCCCAAGCGGGGTAAAAAGCATGAGTCAGTATAGCACAGTGGTTTAAGGCTCTGAGCTGCAAATCTGGTGACATCCAGCAGACCAGACCTGGGTTTGAATCCCACAGCTTCCACTTACATACTGTGTGACCCTGAGCAAGTCACTTAACTTCCCTGTGCTCCCAGGATGCTCCTGTAAAAAAGCTTTCAGCTTAGTGTGCTACTCCTGGTTAAACAACTAAAAAAAAAAAGGGGGAGTTTATTCCATCTTGTTATGTAAACAGTAAAACAAATGTACCTAAGATGCAGCTGGATAGCGAAGGGTCCCGGGAGTCAAGGGTTGGATAGGGCTGCACACAAGGAGCACAGGGGCCCAGGATTCTCCTCTGGTGACAAGCACTGCCATTCTGCGGGCTGCTGCTGTTATGGCAGCGTCTTCAGGGACTGTAGTGCCCATGTGGTGGTGTTGGGCATGATTCCTGCAGTGGCATTGTTGCAACAGAATGTTGCAAATGTGGTTAAAGGGAAAGTTTCAGCATAGGCAATGGTAATTAAAAATGCATCTATGGATGACTTGTCTCTTTCTCTATCTATAGAAAAAATGTTCAGTTTGAGAAATTTGTGGGAAAGGGCAGTGAATCAAGGTAGGGAGCAGTGTGTAAAAAAAAAAAAATGATAAGGGCGGAGGGATTCAGGGCAATTCCCAGCTAGAAAAGTGATGGAGACTGGCCAAAAGATGTGAGGCCGTCACTGGAAGAGGGAACCAAAAAGGGGGTGTAAGGTCTGCAGGGAATGCACAAAAACTGTGGGGGGCATATATTGGGGGATTTTAACCCTTAGGCTGCCGGAAGATTTAGAACGCATAGGTTTTTAGGACAAGATATCTTGTCGGCAGCAGCCTAAGGGTTAATGCTGGACAAGGGATAACTTTGTTTGTTGTATACCCTTTTAAGTATTTAATTATCCAGGATGGCAGAAGTCTCAAGCATGCAGATGATGAAGCAGGTGGCAGAAATGATGAAGAAGGCGATGGAGATGCTGGATATGGCAAGGAGGAAGGAAGCAGAAGAGGAGGCAGAGAGGGCAAGGAGCAAAAAAGGTCAAGGAAAAAGCCTGATGGAGAAAACAAATGAGCTGAGAGAGGCAGCAAAGCAAAAAGAGGCAAACAATTCGGTGGGAAAATGGAAGACGCCGGCTGGAAGGTCAGGGAAGAGTCCAGCAGAAAAGAAAGCCCCAAGAGAGGTGCCGGATCTGGAGTGGTTGGTGGACCTGGACGCAGATGAGGGCATGAGTGGTAAGGATACTGGTGAACAGACCCCAGAGGGGGATTTGACTGACTATCTAGCAGGTTTGCTGGGGGACATGGGAGAGAAGGGCTTAGAGTGAATGGAAAAGGCTTGCAGGAAATTAAGGCTGCAGAGGTAGAAGGGAATACAAAAACTAGAGTGGGCAATGAGGGGATACCAGGCATGACAATGAGGGATCACGTCCCCCTAACAATAAAAGAAAAGATATGGAAAGGGGAGGACATGGATTTATTTGCACTAGTGGATAAAGAGTCGGTGAAGAGGTATGTGCAGAAAAAGACTGTAGGAAAATCTGAGATGGCGGTGGCTTTGGCAATCACTGTAAACAAGGTAGATGAGACAAGTTACAAGGGGGAAGAGTATAGAGGCCTCTGGCAGGCAAGGTTCTCAATATGCAGTGCCATCATGCTGGAGGAAAAAAACAGACTTGGCCATCCCGCTGTTCATGTATGCCACCACTATAAAAGATGCCTACAAGGCTAGGATGGGGATAGGTTGGCTAAAGTATGATGAGGCCTTCCGGCAGAGAGTGGCAGCCAGAGGAGATCTGAGGTGGGATTCAACCCATTCTGAACTATGGGTAAGGAGTCTAGCAGGTTTTACAGGAACAGAAAAAGGAACTAGACAAGGAGGAGGTGGGCTGGCAAGAAAAAGTGTGTTGGGGTTTCAACAAGGCATCATGCTCCTGTAGTAATTGCAAATTCAGGCACATTTGTTCAAAATGTGCAGGTCAGCACCCGGTTACCCGGTGCAGAGCAATGGGGGACAGAAAGAATGGGCAACGGGAAAATGGGCAGCCATTTTGAGGGGGAAGAGGGGGATACCAATCAGGGAGAGGAAGGGGATTTCAAGGAAGAGGGGGGTTTGGGAATGGAGATATGGGGAACCACTGAGAGGGTAGGAGAGGTTGGGGCGGAGGTTTTAGGCTGACCAGAACACCGATCAGGGTAGGGGTGCTAAAAGAATGGATGATGGGATACCCAGAGGAGAAGGCAGGACAGATGTTAGTGGAAGGCTTCGAAAAGGGATTTAGTTTAGAATATCAAGGGGAGAGGGAATGCATGAGAGCCAAAAACTTGTCATCCATTAAGGGGAGGGAGGACATAGCCTTCAGAAAAATAAGGAAAGAAATAGAAGCAAGGAGGATGGAGGGGCCATTCCGGACACCCCCATTACCCAGCCTGTGGGTTTCCCCATTGGGTCTAGTGCCCAAGAAGCAACAAGGCAATTTAGGCTAATTCATCACCTGTCTTACCCAGAAGGGACCTCGGTGAATGACCTTATACCAGATGAGTGTAGCACAGTTTCGTATGCAACCCTGGATCAAGGAGTGGAGTTGATCAGAGCAAAGGGGATGGCTTGGCTAGCAAAGACTGATATAGAGTCAGCTTTCTGGCTACTACCAGTCCAGAAAGAGGATTGGGACTTGTTGGGATTCTGCTTCCAAGGGTCCTTCTACTTTGACAAGGCAATGCCCATGGGCTGTTCCACAGCTTGTGCCAAGTTTGAGGCATTCAGCTCCTGGATACAATGGGTGTTTGGGAACAGATATGGACACAAGGCAATGGTGCACTATTTGGATGATTTCCTCATGATAGGGGGGGGGTGTGAGGAAGAGGTAAGAACAATGGTTGTGGACTTTAAGGAGATGTGCGAGCAGTTAGGGATGCCTTTGGTGGGAGATAAAACAGAAGGTCCAGCCAGGAAGCTGGAATTCCTGGGGATTGAGATTGATGTAGATGAGTAAATCTTCAGATTACCACAACAGAAAGTGGCTAGGCTCAGGGCATTGCTACAAGAGGTAAAATGTAGGAGGAGAGTTCCCCTGAGGCAGGTTCAGCAGCTGTTGGGACACTTGAACTTTGCATGCTGGGCGGTTGCACCAGGGATGATGTTCACCAAGAGGTTAGCCAGGGCAACAGTGGGGAAAAAAAGCATCCGCACCATTGGGTAGACATATCACGAGGGATTAGACAAGATGTGGAAGTGTGGGAACAATTCTTAAAGGAATACAATGGGGTTACATTCTGGCAGAAAGAGTGGCTAGGAAATAATAATCTGGATCTATATACAGATGCATCCGGGGTTATTGGTTTGGGGGCTTATTTCCGAGGGAGATGGATAGCAGAGTCATGGCCGGATTCTTGGAAAAAGAAGGGGCTGCTAAAGGACATAACTCTACTAGAGATTTTCCCAATATGGGTGGCGATGTTGACACCGGGAGAACTCCTAAGGAATAGGAAAATAATGTTTTGGTGCGATAACTGAGCCATAGTAGAGGTTATCAACAGGCACTGAGGGCATTCAGAGATGGTGAACAGGGTCCTGAGACAGTTAGTGTTGAGGGGATTACAACTAAACATGTCGTTTAAAACCAAGCACATAGAGGGGTTAAAAAATGACATAGCTGACAGCCTTTCCCATTTACAGCTGGAAAGATTCAGGTCCTTGGTGCCACAAGCAGCTGCAAAGAGAACACTGGTGGCAGAAAAAGTATAAGAAATTGGCTGGAAGGAGCCAGATTGTTATACCAGAACTCCTAGTCCACCAACATGCTGAAGGTATACGAAGGGGTGTGGGGGGTCTTCCAGGAGTTTCAGAAACAGGAAGGGTTTAAGGTAAGTGAGCCAGTTTCACAGGACCAGGTAACAAAGTACAGGGTGAATAAGTGGGAGGCAGGAATGGCTAGCAGCACAATGGGGTTGCAGCTGGCGGGGATAGGATGGGCATGCAGCACAAAAGGTTGGGCCGAGCCGAATAAGTTTAAGGTGGTGTGGCGCATGTTTATGGGGTGGCAATGGCTAAAAGGAGGGAAGGTAGACATAAGAAAACCTATTGCTGGGGACAAACTTGAAGGGCTGGTGAAAACCTTGGTAGAGATTTGTGCCACACCCTTCGAAGTCATGTTATTCAGGGCCATTTTCATGGTGATGGCAGGAGGCACATTCAGGGTCAGCAAGGTAGTAGTGGCCAACAAAATGGATGCAGTAGGGGGATTGTGGGAGGAAGAAATACACTGGGAACAAGAAAGGATCACAATTTTCCTGAGACGTTCAAAAACAGACCAGATAGGAAGAGGGACTGAGATTTATTAAACAAGCATAAGAGTGAGAGCATGCCCAGTAGCGGGGCTATTGAAGTACAAAGTGAAAAGACAGGGAAAAAGCAGGCAGTTCTTCACACATATAGATGAAAAACCAGTGACATGTTTCCAGGTAACAGGGGTGTTGAAGAAGGGGATGGTGCACCTAGGAGAGAACACGCAAAATTATTCTTCTCATTCTTTTAGAATCGGAGCTGCATCCACACTAGCAGGAAAAAGGTGGTTCTGAAGAAGAAATCAAGAAAGCAGGCAGGTGGAGGTCAAACTGCTATAAGACATATATGAGAAAAATAGTCTAATATCCACACTTGCTTTTCACAGGTTGGGGAAGATGCAAATGGGTCTGGATACTAGGGCACTCTTACATTTACTGGGCAGAGAGGTGGGTTGCTAATCATCAAGGAGAGAGACAGCTAGGACAGGATCCTGACAGAGTGATGGTCCACTGGAAGGGTGTAAGGGGAATGAGGTGGGCATAGATTATGCCAACCTTAGAAGATCTGAAACAGAAATGGCCAAAACCAGACCTGTTTTCATATTGCACTTGGGAGGTAATGATTTGGGGAAACGTCCATGGGGTTTGCTGTGCAAGGAGATGATAAGGGATATGGGGTCAATTCCCTGGGTCATGCCTGAAAATAGGCAGGATTTGTCTAGAGCACTTACCCGGTCAACAAAAACTAAATTAATAAAAACTAAATAAATTCAGCAGTGGTGGCCACAGGCAAGAATAGCCTGGTCAGAGATGTTGCCCAGGATGGTGTGGCGGCAGGCCAGGGATATAAAAGGGGTGGAACAGGCCAGGAAGAGAGTTAACAGGAAGGTGGCAGCTTGGCTAATGGGGAGGGGAGGAGAGTAAATAGAACATAAAGGAATATCCTATCCCAACCCAGGAATGTACAGACAGGATGGGGTGCACCTTTCAACGGTAGGGATGGCAACATACGTATTGCAATTGGAGGAGAGCATACAGAAGTGGGAAGAAGAGGGTAAGGGGGGAAGCCCATCATTCCACCGCATAAGCTGGATATGGGCTAGTGGAGGAAATTTTCATAAAAATTAAAAATTAAAATGCAGGGGAAGGGGGGGGGGGCCAAGTAGAAACCGTGAGCCAGGTTCAGGCACTCGGACATGGAGGCAAGCAAAAAGGACGAGGTAGGAAGGGTTTAATATGAGGCATAGTTGCCATCGGCAGCTGGAAAAGGGAGGACAGCAAGGGGAATAGGAGAAGGGGTATTGAGCTTCCGAATGTCCAGACCCCAAGAAGATTATGGACAACAAAAAGACGAGGACTACAAGAGGAAGAGGACCAAGGGGTATCGGGCTTTAAAGCATCTGGACCCAGAGAAGACAATGGAAAAAGGGATGGTTTGAAACGTGATTTGAAATATGTAAATCTTTGAAAGATGGAATGTGAAATGGATAGTTTGGGAAATGAAGGACTGTTGTTGTAAGAAAAGTAAAATACAATCATTGTAAGACATGTTTAATAAATCAAATTGCCAGTTGAGCACCCACAAAAAGTTGTTGTGCCTCTTTTTTCTGGGGGATCTTCATCTGACAAATGCAATTTCCCATAAGGGCCAACCTAAATTGTCAGGGGATCCCTAAAGAAAAGAGGGCACGGGGGGAAGGGAAGGCTAGGCAAGTGAAAGGCAGGTCAGATCAGGGGCGGGGGAGGGTAGGAGGAAAGAAGGGAGAGGGAAGGGAGGGAAGGCTCAGGTAAGGAGGGAAGGGGGCGTGATGTCATACCTTGACATGACCAATATGACTAGGCAGGTAGGCCAGGTGAGGATTGGCCGGAAGGAAATGGGGAGGGGGTCTTGAGGGTATTTAGGAGCCAGCAGAGGAAGGAGTCTCCCTCTTTTGCTGGATTTTCAAGATTAACACCCACCCTGAAATTGGCAGAAGGGGGGATAGGATGATTGGGGTGTAAGGGGAGAACATTGGGTCACTGACTATAGGGTGATGGAGACTGGGAGTGAGCTCCGCTAAGAAAATGTGGTCTATGGGTTGGCAAAGGAAGCCAACAGGGAGAGAGGCAAGGCAGGAAGGAGGCAACAATTGGGTCGCCAGAAGAGGTGACAAGGGAAGGGGAGAGAGCCCTGATGGAAGTGGGTTGGCAAAAAGGGGCCAACAGACTTAGATGCCCATGCAAGCAGGGCTTGCAGGGGTAGGAGTGCCTAAAAGGAGGCAATGGATGGTCATGGGTTGCCAGGCAAGGGCAACAAAAAAGATGGTAAAGAAAAAAGGGTCAGAAACATAGAGAACAACTGTCTGAAGGGGCAGAAAGAAAAGAAAGCCACTGGAGGAGGCTGGCATAAAAGGAAGGAAAAGGACAGAGAGCCTGAAGTGGGGACAATCAGGAAATTTTCAGAAAATAAAAAATTAAAATAGGGGGGAAGGGGGGGCCAAGTAGAAACCATGGGCAGAGCTCAGACACCCGGACATGGAGGCAAGCAAAAAGGACGAGGTAGGAAGGATTTAGTATGAGGCACAGTTGCCATCAGCAGCCAGAAAAGGGAGTGCAGCAAGGGGAATAGGAGAAGGGGTATTGAGCTTCCAAACGTCCAGACCCCAAGAAGATTATGGACAAAAAAAAGATGAGGACCACAAGAGGAAGAGGACCAAGGGGTATCGGGCTTTAAAGCGTCTGGACCCAGAGAAGACAATGGAAAAAGGGACAGTTTGAAACATGTGAGTTGAAATATGTAAATCTTTGAAAGATGAAATGTGAAATGGATAGTTTTGGAAATGAAGGACTGTTGAAAATGTAAGAAAAGTAAAATGCAATCATTGTAAGACATGTTTAATAAATCAAATTGCCAGTCGAGCACCCACAAAAAGTCATTGTGCCTCTTTTTTCTGGGGGATCTCCATCTGACAATGTTGCATATCTCTGGTATTTTTTTGAATTTTGGCACTAAATTTTCAACATGGGGACCCTTCCCCATGAATTCTGTCACTATCATGGCACTAATCTGGCTCGAAGGGTGATTTCACGGTCACTGTGCAAAATCACGTTTTGGGATGAATTAACGAAATGACAGTGCCAGTGTTCATAAGCTGGGCTCTCAAAAGGCTATGTTGCAAATCTGGTGAAAGAATTCCTAAAAATTACTGTTTTACAAGCGTGTGTTGCGCAGTTCCTACTCACGCTCGTAAGTTCACGAATTTTTAATATTTGCACTCCGGATTTTCAACATTGCCATTTTACCACACCTCTTTATGAGCAGTACAGCTGTCATTTTTCACATCATGCCCAAAATGTGTTTCCATGCATGTGGCGCACAATGGTGCAGTCGGTGTGCACAATTAATGTTTGGGACAGAATAAGAAAATCAGTGACACTGTTCATGAGCAGAGGTCTTAAAATGGCTATGTTGAAAATTTGGTGAAAAAATTCCCTTCAGACGTTCTGCAATGTTACTAATGAAGACATTGAACAGGACTGGCCTCAGGACCGATCCCTGCAGCAGCCCACTGGTCACCCCCTCTCCCTAGACTGCACACAATTTACCACCACTCTCTGCCTCCTGTCTGTTAGCCAGTTTCTAACCCAGTTTGCCACCCTTTTCCCCCATGCCCAGCCTACTCAGCTAGTTTATCAGCCTCCTATATAGGATGGTGTCAAAGGCTTTGCTGAAATCAAGTTAAGCGTTGTCCACTGCCCCACCCTGATTCACTTCCTTTGTCACCCAGTCAAAGAAATCAACCAGATTTGTCTGACATTATGTCCCCACTGTGAATCCATGTTGTCTATGGTCCTGGGCTCCGATGGCTTCTAGATGCCCCACTATCTTTTCTTTAAGCATTGTCTCCATGATCTTCCCTACTACTGAGGTGAGGCTTAACGGCCTATTATTCCCTGCCTCCTCCCTGCTGCTGTATTGGTGTAAAGGGACCACATGTGCCCTCCTCCAATTCACTCGTGTTGAATGACTCAGTGAACATGGCTGCCAGAGGTACTGCTATCTCCCTTCGCAGTTCTCTTAATATCCTTGGGCGTATGCCATCTGGTTCCATCGCTTTGTCCACCTTAAATTTAGTGAGCTCCTGCAGGACTCTTTTGCCTTTGAATGGACTATTGTCCACCTCTTCACCCCCTTGGCAACTGCTATACTGCTGTGGCCCTTGCCCCCTCACTCTTCTCTGAATACTGAATGGAAAGACACAGTGGATGTCTTGGGAGGAAGGCATGGAACTATCACTTCCAAATACCTAGACAGCACATACAAGCAAGCAACATTCGGCATTGACTAATGCTTTTTGTTATTGCTGTTAGGGGAAGGCATCCTGCCAAAATGCTGGCAACAACAGCTTTGATGATCTTTGATAGCTCATTTCCATTGTATTGCAGGGAAGGCAGACAAGAAAAGAGGGTGCTCCAGGAAATCCTGGTGTTGTCTCTGTATTAACAGGCATCCCTCAAGGTGCCAAGTGCTGTGGAGGCCATTCAACTAATATTTAAGCAATAAGGCATGACAGGGTGTGTGTTATTGTGTAATAATGTCACTCCTGGGATGACATTATTACACAATAACACACATCCCTGGAGTGCCTTATTGCTATTATACAATGGCTCATTTGTTTATTAAAAAAAAAAGAAAGAAAGAAAATACTTTTTTTGTCCGTGTTTTCTTTGATTTTAGTGAGTGTAGGTGTATATTTGAAAAAAAAAATCCAATATTTCTTCCACCATGGGGTGGGGCTGTTGCCGGAATAATGTTGCCTGATGAATGTCAAAGCTTTTTTCTTGTGCTGCTGTGTGTTATCAGTCTCCCCTCTGACCTTCTGTGTTGTTGGCTGCACATTATAAAGGATGGTACTTGAAGGGGAGATGTTCTAACGTGTTTTTTTCACATTTTAAACTGAGTGTGTTTATGTTTCTTGCTGTGAAGCTATTCGGGAACTGTGCAGCTTGCGAGTTCACAGTGGCCACGCGCTCGCATGACATTGGCAGAACCAGGAGAAGGAAGGGTCATTTCTTTTAAAACTGGCCTTATTTTGCTTAATTATTATATTTGTTATAGTTTAAAATGATGTTCAGGCAATGGGTGGTTGACCACAACAGTCCTTGAAATGTGGGACACCCGGTAATGATGGAGCCGCAGACAGCAGCATTTTGAGATAGAACATTATTTATACAGTTGCAGGCTTCATTATTATTACAAGAACAGCAGAACACAAGAAAAAAATATAGGTATGAGGTGGCTGGGAGGTTTTATGTTGTAAGCCTACATCGTGGGTGTGGAGGGGGGGGGCTACAGTTTTTAGAGTAGCGGCAGAGAGTGGCAGTAAATTCTGCGGAAGAGGCATGGCTTCCTGGTGTGTCATGCAGTCATGTGTGTGCCTGAACTTCATACAGTGATGTTATTGTGTAATATCACTATGCCAGGCACACACTGACCAATCAGAATAGAGGAATGTTCCTTGCCATTGTATAATTAAGCAATAAGGCACGACAGGGTGTGGTATATCATGGGATATCATCATGCCTAGGGTAGTTGGGCATGAGGCTGCAGGCCGAGTGCATCCAACCATCTGAGAAGTGATGATATCCCATGATATACTACACCCTGAAGTGACTTATTGCTATTATGAACTGGCTCAAAAAAATTTTTTCATAAAAGAAATAATAACAAAATATTCATAACCTTGTGAAAATGAGGTTTTTGGGGTGTTGGATGACTACCTTTAAAGAAAATAGTTCCTGGAAGGGTCTGGGCATCAGGTGGCGCTGCTGTAACTGTAACTGATGTTTGTGGAGGAGGTGCAGCTGTGAAGTAAGACTGTACCAGCCCTGTATACTGTGGTCAGGAGCCAAGGAAACTGTGTGCTTTTATTTTTGTTCTTAAATACTGTAGACAGGATTTTGTAATGCAAGCCACCAAAAGGGGATGGAAGACAGACTGAAATGGAGCCGACTGAGTAGCAGGGAGACTTCCAGTCTTTTCAACAGATCGGTAAGTTGCTAGTTGTCAGTATTTAGCTTGGCAACTGATAGGGTACACACAGGAGTTTTGAAGTAAAAAAAAAAAAAACAATGTTTTTCCAAGCGCTGCTGTGTGTGTGTGGAAAACGGTCGGATGGTCGAGCAAGCGCGCACCTCTAGGGAAAGAGCCAGACTGCAAAGTCACACGTCGAGGCAATGAGCACTTCATTTTAAAAGAAATAGCAGGTTGTAGTGTGGCAGTACATTTCGGCTAACTGAGGCTGCTATGAAATCTACATTCCTTTGTACTGGCAGGGACACAGGGTGTTTGTGTGGGAACTGAAGGAACAGGTGCGGATGTGATTTCAGGAGAGTGAGGAGGCTGGTGACCAGAGGTTTTCTGAAGCTGTGATGATGTAGCCCGATATCATCACGGCTTCGAAAACCTCTCGTCCAATCAGTTTCCTCCATTTACGATCTCCAGTTCATAATACAGCTTTTTGAATACAAGGCATAGTAAATGAATATGACATACTGAAATATGAAAGACACATATCACAGTAAGTATTAATATTATGATTTGAGTATTATTTACAGCAACATGAGTGCAACACACAACAGTGTGAATATTTATTTTTAGTTTTTGCTATTTTATTGTTTGGTAACCAGGTAAGGTCCACTAGGCACAGGTGTCTATTTTCAGAGGTGACCCGGGAGCACCAGGGAGGTTAAGTGACTTGCTCAGAGTCACGCAGTATGCAAGTGGAGGTTGTGGGAATCAAACCAAGGTCTGCCTGCTTGATGTTCCAAGCTCATTCATAGCTCATTACTTTAACCTCTAGGCTATACTGCCAGCCCATAAGCATATAACCCATAAAACAGGCACCTGTGCCTAGTGGGCCTTAACTGGTTATCAAAGAATAAAATAAAATAATAAAAATATATATATATATATATATATATATATATATACCATAGCATTTAACCCATAACAGAGTGAGTATAATGTATTTATACCAAATGGCTGTCACACATATTGAATTGAATATGAGACATTCCAAGATGAGCATAACACATACTGTACCAAAATCATTCCAACATGTACAGTCCCTAAATGGGTCTAACATATACCAAAATAGTTCTAACGTACCAAATTTAGATGGCACATAACAAAATGAGTATAACATACTGTAATGGGTGTTACATATGCACCTATTTGAACACCGTACACCAAAATAGGTATAACACACTAAAACAACCATAATTCATACTAAAATATGTATAACACATGCTGAATTGAGTATATCACATACTGAAAAGCACATGCTATTGTGGACCAATCACAGTGCAGTTTGACAACTGCATAGGAAATTGTCCTAAAGTTCAGTGTACTTTTCAATGCTGCAATAGGATAGAAATTTTCATTTGTATTTTATTTAACTACTGGATTAAGAATAGTTGTGGGAGTAGAAAGCGGTCACTATGGTTCTCAAAGGAGATGGCTAAGGTGGTAAGGGAGAAAAACTCAGCTTTTAGGCAGTTCAAGAAGACCTAGATGGAAGGGTAGGGAGGTATATCTACATATACAAAAGGAGGCAGGAAGGAGGGTAAGGGTAGCTAAAGCACAGAGGAGAGGATCACCAAGGAGGACAAAAAGGGGCTAAGAGTTTCTTCAGGTACGTGAGGCTAGCAAGGGGTGCGATAGTGAGGATCAGGAGAGCAGAGAGGGACTGGGCAGAAGATGATCAAGAAGAAGCTAACATTTTAAATAAGTACTTCAGCTCAGTGTTCACAGTGGAAGGAGGAGGGGACTGACCAATATGTACCATCAGGCACTGGAGGAAGGGAGAGTGGACACAAGTCCATTTTTGGAGGACAGTGTCCAGAGGGGATTGGTAGCCATAAAGGAAACCAAGGTGATGGGTCCAGATGGGATTCCCCTAAGGTACTAAAAGAACTGAGCATGCTTCTAGTCACCCCTCAGGCAACACTATTCAGCACCTCATTGGAGATGGGGTGGTTCCAGAGAACTTGAGGGCCAGTATGGTCCCTCTGCACAAGAGTCACAGCAGGGAGGAGGCTAGCAACTACAGGTCAGTCAGTCTCACATTATTGGTGGGGAAATTAATGGTGACCCTGCTGAAGGAGAGACTGATGGAGTACCTGAAGGTAAATGGGCTGCTGGACCACAGCAGTGAGTTTCCCCTGGGGAGGTCTTATCAAACAAATCTCATAGATTTCTTTGACTGAGTTATGAGGGATGTGGATCAGGGAAAGACAGTGAATGTGGCTTACCTGGACTTAGGTAAGGCCTTTGATACTGTTCCACACAGCAGGCTAATAAAGAAACCTCCCAACCTGGGGGTTAGGTAGGTTATAAGTATGAAACTGGTTGAAGGATAGGGGACAGAAGGTGTTGGTAAATGAAAGTCACTCGGAGATGAGAGAGTGATCAGTGGAGTGCCACAGGGATTGTAACAGATCCTGTCCTCTTCAATAACAGATCCTGCCTCTTCAATGCCTTCATAAGTGACATTGCTAAGGAACTGAAGGAGAAGGTGTCTCTTTGCAGATCATATAAAATCTGCAACAGAGTGGACACTAGCACTGTGCAATTTTTTTTTAATTCTGGAGGAATAGAATTTTGCAGAATTTTCAAAATTCTGCCGAAATTCTGCCAAATTTAGCCAGAAACAGAATGGTGAAATTCTGTGGCAGAAAAAAATGCAGAATTAGTTTTCTTCAACATTTCAGATCTCAATATTTTCCATGAAAATAGTTGTGTAATGATTTTCTATGGAAAAATGCTGTTTCATGGAATATTATTCCATGGAACACAACAGGCAGAATTCTGCAGAAGAACCAGCAAAATTTCAGCAGAAATTCCACTGGTGGAATGGCCACTCAATGCTAATTCCGCCAGCAGAATTCCACCTTCTGCACAGCACTAGTGGACACCCAGGAAGGGGTGGAGAGAATAAAAAGGGATCTGGGAAACTTGAGGAGTGGGCTAGGATGTCGCAGCTGGGTTGCAATGCCAGAAGGTGCAAAGTCATGCACCTTGGGTGTGGAAACCTGGGGAGTGACTATAAGATGGAGCAGGGAGGTATTTACAGTCACCAAGCTAGAGAGGGGACATTGGAGGTAATCATATTTGATGACCTCAATGTAGCAGGTCAGTGTGACAAGGCAGTAGGCAAGACTACTGGAATGCTGGGGTGCATAGGTAGTGGGATTTCTAGCAGGAAAAGGGAGGTGGTGATGCCACTGTATTGCTCACTAGTGAGACCCCACCTAGAGTACTGAGTACAGTTCTGGAGGCTGCACTTCCACAAGGATATTGACAGGGTAGAAGTGGTCCAGTGGAGTGCTCTCAAAATGCTGTGGGACGGCACAAAGTAACCATATGAGGAGAGGCTGTGGGAGCGCAACAAACATAGAAACATAGAAGTTGATGGCAAATAAGGACCACAAGGCCCATCCAGTCTACCCATTTCTTTTTCTACCTTATAAATGTGCCATCGGCCTTTGCTCTGTCAATGGCCTATCTATTCATACTCATCTGTATTGCTCCCTTATGCCTATCCCATGCCTGTTTGAAGCTCTGCACTGTATTCATATCCACTACTTCCTGAGGTAGGCTGTTCCATGCATCCACCACTCTTTCTGTGAAAAAGAACTTCCTCACATTACCCCTTAATCGGCTTCCCTCTAATCTCATGCTGTGTCCTCTTGTCCTGCTATTTTTCTTATATTGAAACATGTCAGACTCTTTCACCTTGTTAATGCCCTCAAGGTGTTCGAATGTTTTAATCATACCACTTCTCTCCCTCCTTTGCTCAAGGGTATATATATTGAGCTCCCTTAATCTGTCCTCATATGTTTTCTGATGCAGTCCCTGCACCATTTTGGTTTCCCTTCTCTGGACTGCCTCAATCTGGTTAATGTCCTTGTGAAGGTGGGGCCTCCAGTACTGCATGCAGTACTCCAGGTGGGGCCTAACCAGTGTCTTGTAAAGAGGAATTATTACTTCCCTCTTCCGACTTGTGATACCCCTACTAATACACCCTAACATCCCCCTACCTTACCTACTGCTTTTGTGGTCTGCTTGGATGATTTCAGGTCATCAGTGATGATGATGCCCAAGTCTCTTTCTTCTCTTGTGACTGCTAGCAAGTCCCCTCCCAGCCTATAGGTGGTTTCAGGGTTTCTCTTCCCTATGTG
Source organism: Neoceratodus forsteri (assembly GCA_016271365.2). Lineage (NCBI taxonomy): Eukaryota > Metazoa > Chordata > Ceratodontiformes > Ceratodontidae > Neoceratodus > Neoceratodus forsteri. Next base: position 1,467,322,280 of record CM057456.1, read on the forward strand.
CATGATCTTGCACTTCTTTGCATTAAACCCCAGTTGCCACTCTTCTGACCATTTTGCTAGTTTATCCAGATCTCTTCTCATTCTACCCACCCCATCTGGATCATCTACTCTGTTGCAGATCTTGGTGTCATCTGCAAATAGACAAACCTTACCCTCCAGTCCATCTGCAATGTCACTGATGAAGATATTGAAGAGGACTGGCCCCAGGACTGATCCCTGAGGTACCCCACTTGTGACTTGCATCTCTTCTCATTGTATACCATTTACCACCACTCTCTGTTTTCTGCCTGTCAACCAGTTTGCCACCCAGCTGACCAATGTCTGACCCACCCCGAGCCTACCCAGCTTATTAATCAATCTTCTTTGTGGAACAGTATCGAAAGCTTTGCTGAAGTCAAGGTATGCAACATCAACTGCTTCCCCTTGGTCCACCACTGTGGTTTCCCAGTCAAAGAAATCTATGGGATTAGTTTGACAGGACCTTCCTTTTGTAAACCCATGCTGTCTTGGATCCTGTGCTCCTATGGATTCCAGGTGTTGCACTATCCTTTCCTTAAGGAGTGCCTCTATAATCTTGCCCACTACTGAGGTATGACTGACTGGTCTGTAGTTCCCTGCTCCCTGGAGGAGAGGAGATTGAGAAGGGACATGATTGAGACATATAAATACCTCGGGGGTGAACAAGATATGGGAGGGGTGTCTATTTCAGAGAAGAAGGAGCACCAGAACTGGATGGCATGCAATGAAGCCTTAGGGGGAATTTAAGAGGTATGTGAGGAAATACTTCTTCAGAGGAAAGGTGGTGGGCACCTGGAACAAACTGCCAGAAGAGGTGGTGAGGCAATGACAGTGGTGAGCTTCAAACATATGTGAGATAGGCACATGGGCATAACAAGTAGAGGAAAGGAGAAAGGATGGACACCTGAGACCAAATAAGGTGCATGGTATAGTGATAGGCCAGGAAATAGGGCAGGCTAGATAAGCCTACCAGTCCTTTTCTGCCGACAAATTCTGTTTCTGTGTTTCTATAGTAGTAATAAAATACACATTGAATAGGCTCAAAATGTATTTTAGTTTATTAGGAAAGTGTATATTCTGCACAGTGTGAAGACTGGACTCAGGTCTAGCCTGTTTTGGTGGGCAGTGGGTGATGCCATGTCTCCTGTTGAGTGGTACAAAACTGCACATGCCCAACATTAGCTGGGTGCCTGTTTTCCCCCTGCACCAGTGTAGCCACAGCTTCTCCTGTTTTCCTGCTAATTTCTTTACCTGGCAGATGTCAGTTGGCTGCTGCCCTGGGTGTCCCTCTGTTCTCCCAGTGGGTGAAGGTGGCTACAATTTCTCCCTGTTTGGGTTTGGGTTTGGTCTCTCTCCAAATCCAATGCTGACAGCAGTAGCTCAGCTCCCCACTAGCTAGTTTGCCTTTGGTTTTAGTCTGAGATTTCCACTCTGGTCTGAACCATGCTCAGCTCTTAGTCTACAGCCTAACCACATGCACTTTGCCCATCCATTGGATGCTGACTTTTTGTTTCTGGACACTCATGCAGCCCTGTACTTTTAATCTCTGCTACATTAGTACCCTGCTTGGAGACTGCATTTTGTCCTTTTGTGGAAGGATTTCACAACACTCTACATGTTTCTTTGACAACTGCTATACCATATGTTCATTGTCTTACCCATTGGGGTTTGTTCAGTTTAAGTCCACTGGGTTCATGTGATGTCCTGTTTTTGGTAGGGTTCTGCTTCTTCTCCATTTCTCCTTGGAGAACTGTTATATAGAGGATCAAGTGCCTTGCTCAGTCACACAGTGAGTCATTAGCTGCTGTTGTGGGACTGGAACTGTTATGATCCCCTCTGTTTCCTGCTGAGACAATGCCTCCAGGGCCTGAGTTGCCATGGTCAGTCTCCTATTTTCCTTTGGTCCTTTCCCAATGCAAGTTTCAGGCACTTGCATTAATGGCACACAAGTTCCTTTCACTTACATTAAAACCTTCCACACATGCAAGTTCCTACAGATTTGTATTACCTCTGCATGCAGTTACCATGCACTTGCACTAAACTCATACGCATGTTTCCATGAACTTGTGTTACTTTCCTATGCATGTTCTTCACACTAACATCAATCCCAAATCCAAGTTACCATGTACTTGTGTCAATTTGCATTCAAGTTCCCACAGTCACATTACAATGACTAAATTTACTCCCAGGACTATCTTTCCTGGGCTTATGCCCTCATTACTCAAAAGGGCACATGCCTCCTGTACTATACTTTGGCCTTTTGCCTCATACTATGACCATGATGAGCCAGGCAAGCCCTACCACAGTCCTTCTAAGGGCCCCTTCATCTCACCATTTTGTGCTGAAGCTGTGCAGCCACAATTTTCCTGCCCCATGGCAAGTTGACTGCTCTGTGTCATATGGTTGCAGCCTTGAGTAACATTTCCTGGTAAATCATCTCCTACTCTGGGCTATGCCCTCCCCATTCCCTTTTCCAGGTGCAGTTGCATGGCTGTGGTTCTCCTACCCCTTGGAAAGTTGACTGCTCCGTGTTCCATGACTGCATCCTTGAACAACCATGCTATTATCCTCATTCGTATCAAACGATCATCAAGCTTTGCCTCATAGGTTTAAACTATTATAATTCCTACATGCCTTATGTTATAAAAGGCTACTCTTTATATGCCAATTTTAATTTACTTACTCCTGCTTGTATGTATTGCATCAAGAATATACCCTCCAATAACAAGGGTGAAACCAACATATATGTCACTTGCCTATAGCATTCCAACAACACACCTGCAGACTCTCCTGCTCATGCTGTAAACAGAACTGTGGTTCTCCTGGCTTCTCACTTGTTGACTGGTCAGTGTCCAGTGGTTTTCATCTGGATCTCAATCAATGTTAAGTAGGCTCCATATGCTGCAGGCTCACTTATAATATGGGCTTGCACCATCCGTTGCTTCCATCCACATTTTCTCCACCAACCTGATCAGGTGATTGCCAAACTCTTCTCCTTGGGACTTAACATTTATACCATCTAATCATCAGGCCCTATTCATCCATCATGTCATATTCATGTTTATGATTACATAATTAGCTACATTCCATATGTTCTCATATGTTCTCATTCTGAGCTATGACATTATATTCATACATCATACTTGGGCCACACCAGTGACTACTGGAATGTCATTCATGCTCTAACATGGGCTTTGCTGATATGTTTAGTGCTCCTCAAGTGCTAAAGCCCTTCAAGGGCAAAAATGCTCAGTGCCTCTCAAGGTCTTCATCAGTTACTTCTCGAACTTCTGAGCTTTGTCCTCAAGGGCTCTGCTACAGCATGGTTATTTGTGATCCTTGAACTCAGAGAAACATAGATTCAGCTGTTCTTATAAAGCCTTCTCCTTCTCTGTGGGGTCATTTTTCCTCTGACATTCCTTCAGCATCAAAGCCTAACTAGGTCTTCTCCAAGGGGAGCCTTGTGACAGTGGTTTCCTATGTCATTGGTCTGTCTGTCATGGATCCTTCTGGGTCATCCTGGTAAGTGTTCATGCACCTTAAAATTGGGGATGTCTTAGGCAGCTAGGTGGCACTGATTGTTGAGGCATTGGATGCCACACCTCACTACACACTGGCAATCCATGTTCAGGAATGAGTATAGGATGCTGGGGGTCTGTCAGGGGAAGAGGACTGAGCATCTGAGGGACTGGCGTCCTCTCCCAGGAAGGGAGCATTGTTGACTCTGCTGAAAGACTATATAGATAAGATTGAAAAAATTTAGGCCCACTCACCCAAGTATTTTAAACCTAAATCTTTTTTTATTAATTGTGTATAAAAAGCAGTGTATAGGGTCAGATGCATATCTGGCTTTTATTTCCTACATTTCGGATTTCTCCTTCATCAGGTATACACCTTATGATTTAGTTAAATTGAGCTTTAGGATTACTTTGTGCTGTATCAGATTAGGATGTTCCTTATTAGATGATATAGAGATATGCATTGGAGTAATGAATGATTAACGTGAGTGTGAAATTATCCAAATGTTGATGTGTTCATAAAATATTTGATATAAGACATAAAAAGTGAAGTAAATGTAAATGCAAATATATTTTATTTTTAGAGTAAATAACAGTGTCTCCCTGATGGCAAAGGGTGGATGGGAACCTAGCCTGTCCTGGCCTAGGAGCATAAAATACATACAGTCAAAAAGGGGGCAGTCTTGAGAGTGTGGACTTTTTCATCACTGGACTGTGACCAGAGACTTCTTTTTCAGAATGTAACTACATGTGATGGGATAAAAGGTCTACTATGTTCCCTTTTCTGTCTAAAGTCGTGGGCTGTAGGTTCTGGTTGGAGTGACCTCCTAATCTGATACAGCACAAAGTAATCCTAAAGCTCAGTTTATCTAATTCATAAGGTGGCCTAGAGCAATAGTTCTTAGACTTTGTCACAGTGAGCCTCCCCAAATCCATGGAAAAGATTTAGAGCCTCCCCCAAAAACTGAAATAATCTTGGGCCTCCCCAAAGATAAATAACATACTGTACTTTGCGCACTACACCTTGAATAAACTGAAACCCCTTTGGGTACTTGGCTCACATTCAGCTCTTTGTCTTATACTGATGTGGAACCTTTGAAAAAGAGCTCCTGTGCTCAAAGGTGTTATCTGAATAACCCATAAATAAAATAAATATTATTATTCAGCTTATTGTAACACCTTCCCCCCCCCACACACACAGGCCAGCCTACTTACTCCACTATTTTCATTCTTGAGCCATTGTTACCCCTTGTTGCAGTACCTTCATGGGTCAGACTACTTTCTTTGTTTCCTCTCTATATGAAATAACCTTCCTACATACTTTACCTCTCCCCCTCCTTCCCTGCTCCTAAGCAATTTCTCTGGATTACTTTGCTCCTTCCTACTATTGCTCTTAGCACTTCTATGCTCAGCCCTTGTATTTGGGCTGTTCTGCCATCAGTCTACAAATGATCAATTACCAGCACTCATTATTAGTTTATTGTTCATATTTGTTTGCACTACTGTTCATTGTGTATTTCTTGATTGTTTTGCAGTTACCTTTTAAAATGTATTCACTCCCTACCCTTCCCTGGGTACACCTGAAATGAGCCTTCTCTCATTCATCTTCCCTTGCAACCTATTAGTAAATAAATACATAAAATATAGCTACTATTGTCCTGTTTCAATTTGCTTCATCTCTTCACATAAAATATATAAAACTCAAAATTTAAATACAGTACTTTTTCTGACTTGCTTGAGCCTCCCTTGGAACAGGTTGGGGCCTCCCAAGGGAGGCTGGCCTCACCATTTGAGAACCCCTGGCCTAGAGGGATTTTATCTGTTTCAAAAGTTTTACCAGGAAATGGTGACCTAGGCCTTAGTTACGTAAAGGTTTCCTCCACTGGGGTGGGTTTTCTCTCCTCTGGGTAATTGGTTATAAAAGACAACATTTCTCTTTAGTTTGGGAATGCGTTTTACTTTAAGTTGGTTAGATCTCTGTAACTGAAGCATGATGAAGGTGTGCATTGGTGGCATCGCTATCCTTTGGAAGTCATGCCCCTCAGCCATCATAAGTAGTTTTTGGGACTTCTTACTAAGGGACCTTTAGGTAGGGGGTATTGTACCTCTTGTACCTTTAGAAGCTGAACCCTCCTCAAGAGGGTTCTCTAGCATCTAAAATAGGTGGGCTTCCCTGCAAGACAATGAGACAATATATGCACCAAAATGTACATTTGCTCAAGCACTCCATACAGTTCAGTCATGCAGCTTCATGGTCAAAGCACACTAATGAACACTGAAAATCATTCCTCATACTTCCTCATATCCAAATCACCTAACAGCCCAGAAAATAGGAAGGTTGGGCCACAAGTCTAGCCTGTGGATTTTTTGGCAGTGGGCCAACACCATGCCACCACCAAACAGTATAAAACCAAGTATTCCCATGGCTCCTGGATGCCTGTATTTTTGTCCTGCCATCTTCCCCTCTCTTTGGATTGCATGCCTCTGGGCATTCTTCCTAAGGGACTTTTAGTCAGTGGGCACCATACCTCTGGTACCTCTAAAGGTAGAACCCTCCTCAAGAGGGTTCACATGCACCTTGAAAGGGAGGTTGTTCCTCCAAGACAGCAAAAAGAGTGTCTGCCAAGTTTGCATTTGCACAAGCAATCTGTACAGCTTCAATCATGCAACCTCATGGCATAAGTACACTGCTCCCTTGCTATAGCTAACCCAGCTATATCGAATACTCAGCTATAACGAATTCAATTCCAGCATCGCTGTTTCAAGCAACTCCCTCTCTCCCATACTCTCTCATACTCCCCCAGCTTATATTGTACCCACAATGTCTTTACAATTCCCACACAATATCCTGCTCCACAATCATGCCACAACCACACCATACCAACCTCATCACCTCCTTATCACAATATCGATTGTGATCTAATATTTGACCACAGAAACAGTACAGTCACGAATCCCACCCCGGGCTCAGCATCTGCTTTATGATCATGACCATTTCTCTCTGTCTCTCTCCAAAGCAGGTCAGCAGAGTTCTCTTTTTTTCAAACTGAATACATTGGGAAAGCAAGTTGAATTCTCTGATATATACATATTGGGAAAGTTTTTCTTTTTTCCTTTCTTACATTTTCACTGTCAATCAAAAATTAATTGTCACAGTCTATATAAGGACTAAGTCACTTAAAAGCATTGAAGACCATGGAAGAAAGGAATGTTGCATAAGTAGTGCAAGGGTTTCCGTGCCTGGAGCACACTAGTTATGGAAAAATGGATGTATGATTATGTAAAATAAGCACAGTGATTGAATTTAGTGGGTTTTATCTCTCATATAAGGTGGTGTCTTGCTGCACGAATGAAGCAGAATAAAACAGCAGAAAACTTGAAAAGGGGTTGCTTATACTACTTATACTTTTGAAATTGAAACCACTGGATCATGATGTTTGATCTTTTTAATGGTTTAGATGAATGATAGAAATCTCCACCCCCCCCCTCATATTGATGTCTGGCTAATCAAATGGAAGTGGACAATCAAATGTAGATGCTGCAAAATGCTGCACACAGCCTGTTTTTGATGAAAAGGGCAGTTTTTTATTTATATCTGAACAAAAGGGTTGATAGGTGATGTTGAAAATAGGGCTGGGAGAACTTGTTGATGTTCTGACCCTTATTAAATAAGAGCCAGAACACAGTGAAGTTCTGATTGATTCTGATTAGTTCTAATTATAGTTCTGATTTATTGACCAATATTTGAAAAAAATGCAAATAAATGCATAAAAGTGGTCAAAGTCGCTTACATTTTACACAGAGGCCCAGAGGAAATAATTTAATGGATTATTTGTATAAAAAAGAGAGATGGAGAGAGAGAGAGAGAGAGACAGACAGATAGATGCAAATACCTATCTCATAGCACCACCAAGCACTGCAGGCACTACCAGGCAGCTAAATTTTTTTTTTATTAATGGTGCTGTGTGGGTATTATTTTGATGGATGTTCCAGTCAGAACTGAACAGGCCAAAGAAATGAATATGAATGATCAAATGTGCAGCAGTAAAAGAGCCTACCCATCTTACCCATGTGATGCAACTGCTTTGCATGCCCCAGTGTACTGTGGTATATGGTACACTACCTGGTCCAAGAGGTGGTAATGTTTTCAGTATTACGACTGCTTCTACTGAATCTGATCAACATGCTGAATCCTTAAAGAAGAAAAATGAATACATAGTGATTACCACCCAGGCAGGCAGCCAGTCACACATTACATCGGTCAAGTGCAGTGCAGTCATAAAAAAGGTTTACCAATGCCACCTGAAGACCTGATGACACACAACACAATGACATCCTTCCTAGTTCCACAATTACTGCCAACCAATGGCAAGTAATATATGTTTAAACAATAAAATACAGTAATAATCTCAGCCCCGTTACTGTAAATGAGATATAACCAGGCTAGCATGCCAAGCACAAACAAACAATAAAGAAATTACATGAATTTTCAGTTTAGCAGCATTTTTTTCGGTGAAGTATTCACAACCAAATATGGGGGACATGAGAGATATACAAAGAGTATTCAGTTTCTGGATTTCAGGCATCTGCCAATCCATGCACTGTATGAAAATTAAAACAGTACAGTCAGGTTCAGTTGCTGAGGGAAAAAAGGTGACAAGTAGTAGTAGTAAGGACTAGAGTAAGGACAAAAAGTGATACAGTAAATAGCAGTCATGACTCGTGAGGACAAAAACTGATAATAGTAGTAGTAATAGTAGTAGACAGCAGTACCCTACCTTCCAGATCAGATAGTGATACCAGGTACCGCCAAGTAAGTTTGTGACATGAAATCAGTCTATTTGTGGACGACACCAAGATGGGAGCAGTGGCGGATGACCAAGGGGGGTGGCAGGGATTGCAGAAAGATCTAACAAGGCTGGAGACATGGTCTGACACCTGGCAACTTGGTTTCAACACCAAAATATGAAAGGTGCTGCATTGCGGGGCAAAGAATCCAAAGTGGAGCTACCATTTGGGGGGGTGCAGCTAGCTGTGACTGAGAAGAAGAAAGATCTGGGGGTGCTCATTTTGGGAGCAATGAACAACTTGGCACAGTGTAGGAAAGTAGCAGCAGTGGCCAACAACATGCTGGGTTGTATTGCAAGAGGTATAACCTCTAGGAGGAGGGAAGTGGTTCTGCCATTATACAGATCACTGAGTACTGCATTCAGTTTTAGCACCCTTTCCTAAAGAGGGACATTAGATTGCTGGAAGGGGTGCAACACAGAGCAACAAAGATGATCCTGGGTCTGGGGAGTTACCATATGAGGTTAAACTGAAGGGAGTTTAACATGTACTCTCTGGATGAGAGGAGGGATGGTGGATATGATTGAGACCTTTAAGTACTTGAGAGGAATAAACAGGACAGGCATGGAGGGACTGTTCAAGGGGAGGGTGGGGAGAGACACTCGGGGTCATGACATGAGATTGGAGGGTGGAAGGTTTAGAAGGGAAATGAGGAGGCATTTCTTTACGGAAAGGGTGGTAGCAGAGTAGAACGCACTACCGGCAGAGGTGGTAGCCTATAAAAGAGTGGGATGATTTAAGAGGGGCTGGGATAGGGCAAAAGAGAGGGTCATGGGGGAGTAGGGTTGGATGGGCAGCTGCAGAGTAGGGGTGCTCATACCTCTCAACTGCTATGAATTTCGCATAGCACTATGATTTTCACACTCAAATTTACCCTTGCTCTGTATAGGTTTACTAATGTTCCTCATAATGTTAGAGCTATTTCTGGACACACAAACTATTAAATCATTGAACTATGTTGATAGAAATACTCCTTATCACTAGCTATATGGGGCCCAGTATCAGTAGATGTATTATTGTTTAAAACAAGAAAGTGGTACACATTCTGGCCCTTTGCTATGATTTTTGAAGGCCAGTTCTATGATTTTTAATGGTGAGAGGTTGAGAGGTATGGGGGTGCTAGCTGCAAAATCGAGCAGACTCGACAGACCAAATGGCCTTTTTCTGCTGCAGTTTCGTATATTCATATGTAAATGCAGTTACTTGCTGTATTTGTTTTGGTTTCTAAACCCACTGATGTTATTTTTTTGTTCTATTCTGTGCTTCTCATGTGATCATTCAAGTAATAGTGGCCTGGCCTAGCCCAGTCTGACCTGACTTGTTAACTGCTACCACATGTAGTAGACCCAATTCACAAAAGATTTTCTCCACAGGGACAAATTCTTGAAAGTGTTTTGTGGATAGGGCCTGCTCAGAGCAGTCAGTGTTTGTTTTATTCAGGTATCATATTTGAAATTAAAGTGAGGAATGTTAACTTTAAGAAATGTGAGGTGCTCAGCATTTTCTGGTGTCAAACAGGATCGTGTGCCAGTAATGACGTTACCAGCTGAACTAAACAATTGTTCTGAACAGATGCTAGTCAGAGGGAAAATTAATGTACTTCATTGAAATGTTTATTGAAGCAGGCCACATATTTTTTTGGATTTTCAGTATTGCAAAGGCTCAGCATTCGAGCTGATATTGGGCTCTGCCAGGTACATTTCAGCAATGGTCCATGCTGAGGCTGTGTTACAAGAGGCTGATGAACATGTTACAATTATATCTTCTAAGTGACTCCAGAGACATGAAGCTGAACCAAGTGACTGTGGGAGAGTGCCATGCTTGGCTGGTGGTGAAGAAGAAGTTTTGGCTGCAGTGGCTGAGGAAGAAGAGGGAGAAAATGCCGTGACAGTAGAGGATAGGCCACCTGATGTTGTGCTGTGTCGTGAAGAAAATTCTGAATGTGGTGCTGCTATTGTACTCTGTTCCATGACAGCACGCACCTTGCCAATTATTTCTTGTTTGTTTATCTCAAAACAAATGTCACCACTCAATAGTTGCTTCACTTTGTATCGTGGGTCCAAGATTGTTGCTTTAATTTAGTACTCAGAATGACCTGAGTACTAAATACAATTGATAAGCCAGAAGAAGTCATAAACAGCCCCAAGCCCAATCTACTGGCTCCTCTCCAGGAGAATCTGCAGAAGAAGAGAGTGATCCAAGACCTAACAGACCCCCAAGATATGCATATTTATTTAATAAAACAGATCCTGCTCTTAAGAGGAATGCAGTCTGGCTAGGTATAAAAGGGGAATGGATCCCCATCCAGACAAAATATTTGTGGGCAGAAATCTCCTAGAGGACTCTCTAAAATGTCTTCGGAGATATATGCACTGATACATTTATCTGGAGAAGATAACTTTGATGTGAGCTTTAGAAGACCTCAAAACCTAGAATGATTCTGGATTAAATACAACCAAGTGAAATTTTCCCCATTATGGACTCCCTTTTTGTGGTTATACCACTGACAAAGTCAGTTATCAAAAATATTACAATAATGTTCAGGAACAAAGGGGTAAAGGTAGGTGAGATGCATCACTGGCTTCAAAAATGCTGTGAGGTATTGAGTGCACCTGAACTTGTTATGGACTCAGAATTCTTGTGGACAGCAGGATGGAAGTTTAAAGTTAAGCTTAGACAAAATGAGACTAGTGTAATGCATCTTCCTAATAGTTTCTTTATTGGAAAAGATTGGGGGGGGGGGATGCTGGACGACCTAAAGCATGCTACAAATGTGGGACAAAGACACACTTAGCAAGTGTATGTGAAAATTGTGATGATGGCTATGTGGGGAGTTTGACCACATCAGCACACAGTGCCAAAATAATGTGAAATGTAATTTTTTGTTATGCAAGAGGACATATGTTCCAAAAATGCTCGAGGACAGCTCATAACTGCACCGATGGGGTGGATCATGACTTGTTATTTAAACAAGGCCAACAGAAATCATCAGAGGACCCCTGTACAGCAGCAGCAGCAACAAGAGCCTCTACATTTGCAGCAGAAAACAGAAACCCGAGACAGGCTTGATAGAGTACTGCTCCCAGGACTGAAGTGAGAACCAACCAAGCCCATTGATTAAGTCAGAATTCAGACAGAGACCTTACCAGTTCAACCTGATCAAATAGATCAACAAGACTCGGAACAAGCAGTCCTCTCTACTGAGAGGGAAACAGAAAGAAAGGAAATGCCCCGCCCCCCAACACACACGCACATGCACACATACGCACACACACACACACCTGGAAAAAAAAAACATGATTAGAAGAAGAAGAACCACTCACTTGTTGAAACATACCATCACAAACATAGATATAACTACTGAAAACAGGTTTGAACTGTTGGTGAAATAAACAATGGGGACACTCTGATTTGGGGGATCTTTAGTCCGATAATTCCACACACTCAGGAGTGGCAGGTTCTTCTGCCTCAAGTCTAGAGGGAAAAAGAAAGAAAAGGAAAAAAGGAAGAAGACTAGGAAGAATGATACATAAGAAGGAATACATTTAAAAGATCTAGTCCTACATCTTTCAAATGGGGCTGTTTAAAATGGCCACACTTAATGTATGCAGTATTAAGAATTGCAAAAAAGAGAAGCAGTATTTTCTTTATTAATTTCTTTGCATCTGAATATCATCTTTTTACAGGAAATCTGGATGGGAGGTATCTTTACGTTCTCTCAATGAAAAGATTTATGGATGTGGAGACCTTTATATTGGTCTTTTGGGTTAGATAAGGTGGATGGGGTAGGGATTCTGTTTAAAGGAACAGAGTTCCAGTTCTTTAAATTGATCATGGTACTTCCAGGAAGATTGTCAATAGTAGAGGGGATTTGGAAAAAAAACAGCTGTGTACATTTATTAATATGGCCCACAGGTAAAATAAGAAAGAGTTGCATTATTGGAACAAATGCAGCCTTATTTGGCAACTGCTAGACTCATATATTTTGATGGTGATTTTAACTGCTCTTTAGATTCAGCGCATAAAAGGGCTGAAGGTAATAAGATATATTGTGATTCTTATGCATCACAAATGTATTGAAACTGCTGATTTATTAGATGCTTAAAAGCTGAAAGGTGCTGGACCAGGAACCACATATGTTTGGGGACCCTTGACTTCCTGAATAGACTATTTTTTCATATCTAATAGATTAAATGTACATGCTATCAATACTATTCCTATAGAACATTTAGATCATCTAATGCTTTAGACTGAAATACAGGACGCACAGCCAATGGATAACAGCAGGGAAAGATGCATAGAAACATAGAAACATAGAATTTGACGGCAGATAAGGACCACTTGGCCCACCCAGTCTGCCCATTTCCCTACCTAATGGATAAGCTGCAGATCCTAGTTAACCAGCAGCCTACTTCTTCCTACTCCCACCCCTAGAATTGCCTAATGACTGTCCCATGCATGCTTGAATTCCACCACTGTTTTTGACTCCTCAACCTCCTCCGGAAGGCTGTTCCATACATCCACAACCCTCTTTGTGAAAAATACTTTTAAATTACCTCTGAGCCACCCTCTATCTTCAAATTGTGCCCTTGTTCTTGCACACCTCTTTTGAAAGATGCTACCCTCTTGGACTTTGTTCATTCCCTTGAGGTACTTGAAAGTTTCTATCATGTCCCCCCTCTCCCTCCTTTCCTCAAGGCTATACATATTAAGCTCCTTAAGTCTCTCTTCATATGTCTTCCGGTGCAGACCCTGCACCATTTTAGTTGCCCTCCTCCTGCACGCAGTACTCCAGATGGGGTCTGACCAGCTGTCTGTACAAAGGGATAATAACTTCCTGTTTTCTACTGGTGATGCTTCTCCCTATGCATCCCAGTATCCCCCCAGCCCTCCTTGCTGCCCTCTCGCATTGCTTGCCCACCTTAAGGTCATCTGATATGACTACCCCCAGGTCCCTTCCATTTTGTTGTTGTTAGTATCTCACCCCATTGCGCACTCTTCCCTGGGTTTTGTTTCCCAGGTGCATTAGCTTGCACTTCTTGCACTGAATCTAAGCTGCCATACATTTGACCATTCCTCTAACCTTGCCAAGTCCCTTCTCATCCTTTCCACCCCACCTTTGCATCAACTCTGTTGCAGATCTTTGTATCATCTGCAAAGAGACATATTTTTCCTTCCAGTCCCTCTGCAATGTCGCTTAAAGACATTGAAGAGGACTGGTCCTATACTGAACTCCTGCGGTACCCCACTAGTAACCCCTTTCTTCAGAGTGGACTCCATTTACTATTACCTCTGTGTCCTATTCTCCAGCCAATCTTTACCCAGGCTGTCATCTTGGGACCCACCCAGGCTGGCTAACTTGTATATTAATCTTTTGTGTGGGACTGTGTCAAATGCCTTGCTAAAGTCTAGGTAGGCCATGTCCACAGCCCCCTCCCTGATCTACTACTTTGGTCACCCAGTCAAAGAAATCTATCAGATTCTACTGGCATGACCTTCCCGCTGTGAATCCATGCTGCCTTGGGTCCTGTGCCCCTCTGGCATCTAGATACTTGACAATTCTTTCCTTCAGAAGTGATTCCATCATTTTCTCTATCACTGAGGTTAAACTAACAGGTCTGTAGTTTCCTGCTTCTGCCTTGCTCCCACTTTTGTGAAGGGGAATCACATCTTCCCTCCTCCAGTTCTCAGGTACCACCCCATCCTCCCATGATTTGTTAAAGAGGGTAGTCAGTGGTGTCACTAGTTCTACCCTTAGTTCTTTTAGAATTCTGGGATGAATCCCATCAGGCCCTATTGTTTTGTTCACCTTCAGTTTTAAGAGTTCTTTCAGAACCCTTTCTTCTGTAAATGGGCTGGTATCAACTTCTGTATCCAGAGTGTTTCTACTGTTTGTTTTAGGTACCTCCCCCTCTTCATTTGTAAATACTAAGCAAAAATATTTGTTTAGTATCTCTGCCTTTTCACAGTCACCCTCTGCCCACCCTCCCTCCCCTTTATTAAGCCTCGCTATCCCTCCCTTGGTCTTCCTTCACTCCCTGATGTACCTATAAAAGGTTTTATCCCCCTTCTTAACTGAGTTGGCTATCTTTTCCTCGGTTTGGGCCTTTGCTGTTCTGACTGCCTTCCCAGCTTCCTTTTGCTTTACCTGATACAGTTCTCTGTCCTGCTCCTTCTGTGATTCCTTGTACTTCCTGAATGCTTTCTTTTTCTCTTGAACCTTCACTGCCACTTCCTTTGAGAACCATAGTTGTTTCTTACATCGTTTCATTTTGTTTATTTGCTTCACACAAAGGCTTGTTACCTCTATGATGGCATTTTTTATTATTCCCCATTGTTCTTCCACCCCTCCTTCCTGCCCATTTGTTAGTGCATTCCTTAGGCACTCACCCATTTTGGAAAAGTCAGCCCTCCTAAAGTCCAGTACTTTTGCTTTTGTATGGCTTGACTGTATTGCTGTGTTTATTGTGAGCCATACTGTTTGATGGTCGCTAGTTCCCAGATGGCTGCTCACTTCTACATCTATGATCCTTTCTCCATCTCCATTTGAGAGAACCAGGTCTAAGATTGCTCCCTCTCGAGTGGGTTCCAATACTAGTCGTCTAAGGCATGCCCCCTGTAGGGCATCTAGAATAACCCCACTCTTCGAAGTGGCTGCTGCAACTGCACTCCAGTTAACATCTGGCATATTCAGATCACCCATCAGCAATATCTCCCCTTTTTCTGCCATTCTAAGTATACTTTCTATCATTTCCTTGTCCATTTCCTCCCCCTGAGAAGGGGGTCTGTATGCAACTCCTGTGCGGATTGTGGTGCCATTGCCTGTCTCCAAATTTACCCACAGTGCCTCTTCTCCTCCCTGTTTACCCTTATGTTCTGTTGCTTTGATTCCTTCCCTTATGTAAAGAGCTAATCCTCCTCCTCTTTTACCCTCCCTGTCCCTCCTGTAGATAGTGTATCCTGGTATGTTTACATCCCAGTCATGGTTTTGTGTGTACCATGTTTCTGTGACTGCCACGATATCCAGATGTTCCTCCTCCATCAAGGCCACTAATTCAGGAAGCTTGTTACTCAGACTACGGGCATTGGTACTCATTGCTCTCAATTTTTTGATGGCTTTACCTTCTGTTGCAGCATCCCCCACTGACCTTTCTACCTGGGTCTTTTTCTCATTTAGTACCCTGTTTTGTAGGGAGAGGCTGGGATTTTCCTGCTGCTTATCAGTGCCTCCCCCCTTGACTAGTTTAAAAGCTTGCCAATGAAGCAGGTTGAATATGGCAGGTTGAATATGCAGGTTTTGAATATGCAGGTTGAATGTGGCCTGACTGCAAAATGTACAGGCTGACGAAGGGATAAAGCAACTTTCAGCAGCCAGGAAATCAGTCTATTTCTTGTATGAAGTTCTTGGGGAATGGTAGGAAGACACTAAAATGGAAATTAAAACTAGGTTTCAAAATCTTGGGGAAAAACAACAAAATGAAACATTTCTGAACTCCCCCACACTCTCCCCTCATCTTTCCTGCTACCCTCATTCTAACCTGCACCCTTGTCTCTCCTCTCTTTTTGCTAACTAACACTCCCATAGTAGGTTCCAGGTCCCTGCCTCAGCACTTCCCCCCAGTGAGTCTTGCCCTCCTTTATGACTACACTCTTTAGCACTTATGACAAAAGAACTGCTACCCATCAAGTTCTCACCTCATTGTGTATAGTATTAGTTAATTATTTTACAGACTATATCATCCTCTGCTCCCTACCTGATTCACTCTATATCCTGTAGAATCTCAAGTTATTCATCTAACAACCTGTCAGCCTAGCCTGCTTTAAATTATGTGTCTGTATGTTTTTAGTTATGTACTCCCTGTTATTGTAATTATGTAATCTCTGTAACCTGATGTACTCATGTCGTTCTAGGTATGGAACCACCTTGTATCTGCTTATGTACTTGTAACCAACACTGTCTATGTATCTATACAAGTGGAACACCCTGCCAGAGGAAGTGGTGGGGGCTGAAACAATCACGGGATTTAAGAATGCATGGGATAGACATAAAGGAATTCTGGAGGTCAGGGGTAAGGGGCAACAGACTTCTAGGAAAACATAAGCTGAACTTACAAGCTCAAATGGGCAGACTGGGTGGGCCATAGGAAAACAACACAAAAGCCAAGGTAATGAGCACTCCAGGACACAGAGAAATATACTGCAAGTGATTTTAATCCAAATGGCAAGTCCAGACCCCTGCGCTTCGGCTCTATGCCTTCAAAGGGGGTTATAACCAAACTTTACAAACAATCACACTTATATACAATCATAGTGATGACATCACAATTAAGGGACAGTTAACTCTTTCAATACCCCATTCTGTCTTATATACATTCCCTTACTCTAATGTTTCTGATGAAACAATTAATTACAAAATGCATACTAAGTGTGTACTAAAGTGCTTAACAAGAAAAAATTTTTTTTTGTTTGTAAATACAGACCAAAAGAAACAATATGTTAAAACTTATATGTGTACCTAAATTACTATACAAGACTATCTATAATTTCTTCCAATTTTTTTACCTTTATAACACTTTTGACCCTTTGTAAATTATTTTAAAACATAAATAATTAAATGTTTAAACAAAGCTGTCAGTTTGTGTAAGAACTAGGTATATTTATATCTCCTCCTTTCTTTCTTAAATCCAAAATTTATTAGTTCAGTATAACATATACTGTAAAAGAAGAAGTTATAAAACACACTAGGCAGGTACAGATGAAATGAATGAGATGGAACACACAATAATAATATCAGGTGAGGTGACTGAAGGAATTCTGGAGGTCAGGGGTAAGGGGCAACAGACTTCTAGGAAAACATAAACTGAACTTACAAGCTCAAATGGGCAGACTGGCTGGGCCATAGGCCCTTATCTGCCGACACTGTCTATGTATCTATGTATCTAACCATTGTAAATTATGTAATGCCCATGTATTACTATGACATGGAACCTCTGTAAAAGATCCTTTAGCTCAAAGGTACTTCTTAGAAATAAATAAATAAATAGAATATTAAAACCGGACAACAGTTACAAAATGTTTACTCACTGGCAAACTCAACAAGATTATTCAAAGCAAATTAATAACTTGAAATCTACTATGAAAAAATTTCAGTATGACAGAGCAGCTACTCTAGCAGAAGAATTAAGATATGGTACAGCCAAAACCCCATTCAGTGATCCTTGTATGGCCTGTAAAAACAAACTAGACACCTCTATGATAACTTGCTTGAAAGACAGGACTGGTTTTGTGAGAACATTACCTGAAGGTATACTGTACATCAAATTATAGCAGAAAATATGCAAGCTCTGACTAGTCCTAACAGTAATAGGCCAGAAGAGAAAATATTCTTTCTAGCTCCGGTACAGGTGGATCGTACTGCCAAAGATAAGCAGGAACATTAAAAACAATAATATTCCTGGAAATAGAAATTTTATAAAAAAAAAACCCTGAAAAAAGGCATATCCCAAGGATGGAATGGGTTACCCAATGATTTTTGTCAAACTTTGGAAATGTTGGTTAAAGTCTTTAGAGAAATTCATGAGAATGACATAGTACCGAGAAATTTCTCTATTGGATTTTTATGAATGCTTTTTAAATCTGGTGATAAAACATTAATACAAAGCTGAAGGCCAATCTGTTTATTAATTACAGACTGAAAAATATTAATTAAACTATTACATAACAGATTGCAATCAGTAGTAAACAAAGTATTACTTCCTGTACTGTCCTGCTCAATTCGATGAAAAAAGATTAAGGCTAATTTAGTTATAATCAGAGTGCTATGAATACTGTCATCGAACAAATGCTTCAGGATATTTACTCTCTTTAGACCAAAGCAAGGCATTCAATAGAGCAGATCACTGTTATTTATTTCAGTTATTAAGACACTACAGTATTCCAGAGAGTCAGGTACAGTGGATACAGTGCTTATATAGGTCTGCATCCGTAGTCCCCCTACTTTTGGGAGTGGAAGGTAAGCCAACACCAGCACAGGTTGGGGCGAGACAAGATTGTCCCCACTCTCCCTTATTATATTTGCAGCCTTAGACCCTTTATTGAGGCACATTATAAAGAAGAATACTATAACAGGGATTTCATATCTGATATCTTCAGGGGAATTGAAGGTACTAGCACACACAGACAATGTATTTTTATTTTTAAGGAAAAAAGATAGCATGACAGCTTCACTAATAATAATGGATAAATATGCTTTAATCTCAGGTGCACAGTTAAATGTAAATAAAAGTGTAGGTATCACTCTAGGTGAGAATCAATTGATATATAATGACATAGCAAGTATAAAACTTATGAAGGAATTTATTAAAATTTGGGTATAAAATATGGAAATGGAGATAATGGCATTAAGCAACTGAACTAAAGCCATATAAAAGTGTGACAGAAAAGTAACCATCTGGAAGGGATGGAAATTAACAAAAACAGAAATGGATTTATATCCAGAAACAATTTATTTTATCTCAGTTATTGTATATTGGATGGGTGTATCCTCTCCGAGTAGTACTAGAAACCAAATTGTTTAGTGTCTTTTTTCAGACACTAAACATTTCCTGGCAAAATTGGACACTTTAAACTGCTGGATAGCCCAAAATACCCCTGACATCCTATGTATCTCCAAAACCTGGCTTTCTTCCAAAACACCAGAGTCATCTATCTCTACCCCTGGCTACCAAATCCTAAGGCAGGACCGTGGCAAAAGAGGAGATGGAGTAGCCATGATTGTAAAACAGTACCTCTCTTATTCAGTAATGAAAAAGAAATCTTGCCTAGGATCCCATGAATTAATAGTAGAGAATTTCTCCCTTCCCCATACTCTCCCCTCTTTCGTTGGGGTAGTCTATGCTTCCCCTCGGCTTGGTCAAGAGGCTTTAACAGCATGCATCTCTACTGTTCCTCCACTGGCTCAATCTGGTGAACTAATTCACCTAGCGGACTACAACCTTGACTGGTTGTCCTCTTCATCTAAGTTCACAACCTCCAAATTAGAATCCCTAAACCTCACTCAGCTGATCATGGAGCCTACCCGCTACAACTCTCGATCCTGTAATCACTCCCTCATTGATTGGGTCCTCTCTTCCCACCCTTATCATATGTCCTCAGCAGGTGCCCTCGACTCCTCCTTAAGTGACCACTGCATCACTTATTGCATTAGAAAAACACAACTTCCCAAATCTGCCCTTAAGTACATTGAAACTCACCCACTAACCTCACTTGACACTAACTCCCTCCTATCAGACTTACACAGTGCTGACTGGGCACCAATTTACTATGCAGCTGCAGTTGATACCGCCCTAGTCCAGTTCATTAATATTTTCAACTGTGTCTGGGACTACCACACCCCCCTCAAAAGAGTCAGTGTCAGAAAGTGCCACCACCCACTGGTTACTCATTACTGCTCCTATAATTGCCCTGTGCAAAACCAGAGACAGAGCCTGGTCTGTCTTTAAGTCCTCCCTATCCCGAAGTTCAAGATAAGTATACAACACAGCCAAAAATGCTTGCACTAAGGCCATTCATAAAACTAAGGCACATTACTTTAAACATCACCTTATCACTGCACACACATCCTCCTTTTGGAATATTGTACATTCTATTGTCAAGCCACCTCCTCAATCTACCACACTTACCCTTAAACACAATGGTATTGAAGTTATGGACCCCATCCAGGTTGCAGATACTCTCAACTCCTTCTTCATCACCTGTGCCTCCCCTGACCCAGCCACATGTACTTAACTGCCTGCATCCAAACCTTCCCCACATCACATGCCTAGGCACAACTTCCTTCTAGCCCCTGCCTCCACCAACGAAGTACTGCTCACCCTTCTATCCCTCAACACATGAAAATCAAGTCTGGATGGTCTACATCCTAATCTTCTACACCTTTCTGCTCCTGCAATGGCACACCCTCTTACCTTCATTAGAAAACAAGTCCTTCTCCTCTTGTATTGTTCCAAAAGTCTGGAAATCTGCATGCATCATCCCACTCCACAAAGGAGGTGACCCCACCTTGCCCAGGAACTACCGCTCAATCTCCCTTATCCCAACTCTGGTAAAACTCTAAGAGTGTCTTGTACAATCCAGGCTGACTGAATTCCCCTCTACCACTAACTTTCTATCCCCCTGTCAGTCAGGTTTCAGAAAAATACATTCCACCATATCCTCCCGTCTCCGTGTCACAGGTCACATTCAATCTGCTACTGATAAAGGCCACCTCACTGCTGCGGTCTTCACTGATCTGGTAAAAGCATTTGACTCGGTATCCCACCTTCTTCTCCTGGACACTCTAGAGGATTCTGGGCTTGCCCCTTCTACCATACAGTGGTTCAAATCTTATCTCACTAACAGACATCAATCAGTAAAAATCACAAACTCCTCCTCTTCATCCCTCCCTATCCTAGCTGGAGTCCCTCAAGGATCAATATTCAGCCTCATCCTATTTTCTATATTTAGAAACAATCTCCCATCTACATGTTCCTCATCCCTCATACACACGTATGCAGATAATACCATTCTGTATGCCTCCAGCCCTGACCCAGTCACTGTCCACTCTGCTGCAACATGACTTCCACTCAATTGAATCCTGGTTCCAATCAAAACAGCTCAAGCGCAACACTTCCAAAACAGTCTCCATAACTTTTGGAACCACTCAAAGATTAGCCAAAGTTATCAATACCCATCCAATCACCTCTCTTAATGGCACCCCTCTAAACACTGTCCCCTCATACAAGTATCTAGGAGTCTGGCTGGACCCACAGTTAAATTTCTCTATCCACATTGATTACATGGCCAATGCACTCCACCCTAAGCTTGGTATACTCTACCATAACAAAGACTTTCTCCCTCTCCCCATATGGAGGGAACTCCTAACAAAAATGATTATGTCAGTGTTTGATTATGCTGCATTGCTTACTGCACTGCACCCTCTACATCACTCTCTCGACTTGATTCCCTCTACTATTCCTTCTGTTGCTTCACCTCCAACTCTCCATACAGATCCCACCACTGTTCTCTACTATCCTCTCTGCGCCTCCCTCCACTCACAGACAGGCATCTCATCCACTCTTTATCCTTCATTTCCAAATTCTGGTTCAATCTGCTCCCCATATACATCACTTCCCTCCTTTCCCCTGCCCCTTCCTCAACATACTCCCTACATTCTAGGGACTCATGCTCCTTCTCAGTCCCTACTCCATCCTCGAACATGGGCAAATCTGCTTTCCACTATCATCTCCCCTCTCTGTGGAACACTCAGTCTCCTCTTTTATGCAACTCTTCCTCTCACTGCTCTGTCAAATCGCTGCTCCATCTCTCCTACCTTTCTCTACTTGCTCCCATAACACCTCTTAGCACTTGAAATGTTTGTCACCTGCTGTAACAACACTAATTTTGAGTTACTCCATACCATGTACAGCTGTCTCATTGCACTTAAAATGTTTGTCCCTTGTTGTAACTACTCCGATATGTGATATTCCATTCCATGCACAGCTGTCTCTCTACATAGCCTGTTTTGCTGTATTGTATTCATTGAAATATTTTATTATGCTTACTATTGTGTAAGTTTTTATTGAATGCCTTGTACTATATACTGTGATTCCCATGCTTCCTGTTCTCTGGGTTGCACCTGGAGATGAGCCTTAGCTCAGTGTGCCTTTCCCCACATCACCAGACTATTGGGTTCAGCTTCAAAGCCCCTCCAAATAGACCTACCCCTATGGAGATGGTCCAGTATTGCCCTTTACAGGGAGTAACCCCAGATGGTCTAATGGTGGTTCTGGACCTATTGAGTAGTGAGAGTGTTAGCAGGGATCCAGACAGTCTGCTACAAGCCTATAATAAGGCAATGGGAGAAGCCCTGGATGCCATTGCTCCGGTCTGTGTTCACCCACTTACCTTGCGTCCTCTGTCCCTGTGGTTTGATGGGACCTTGAGGGAGCTGAGGAGAGTGGGTAGAAGGTTGGAGCAATGCTGGCAGAAATCAGGCCAGAATGAGGACAAAGTTAGATTGATTTCCCATTATAAGGTATAACAATTTGCGGTCTCCCATAAGAAGGCAGAATTCCTGCCTGGGGAGATTGCAGCTGCGCGAAATCGACCGGCCCAGCTCTTTAGTACTGTAGAAAGGCAGAACAATCCAGCCTGTCTGCAGAACCAGAGAGCCTTTTCACAGGAAAGGTGTGAGGAATTCACTTGATTTTTCACAGATAAGATTGTGACCATCAGGTAGGGGATCATGGTGGCTCACTCCAGTGGGCAAAGTGGAGATCGGTGCAAGACCACTAGCACCCAGTTTGTCTGGTTGAACTCTGCTCAGTTGATGATCAATGATGTTGTGAAGATGATCCAGAGCTTGCGACCGACTTACTGTAGTTTGGACTTAGGTCCGATGCACCTCCTTGTGGGGTGCATGGAGGCAACAGGACTAGTCCTTGCTGAGATAGTTAGGTGTTCATTAGAGATGGGGTGATTCTGGACATCCTGAAGGAGGTGGTGGTTCACCCCTCCTGAAAAAAAACTCTCTGGACCCTGATTGTCTCACAAACTACAGGCCTGTCTCTAACCTGCCTTTTGTAGGTAAGGTTATTGAAAAGACAGTCACATTGCAGCTCAAAGGTCATCTGATCACCCAAGACATCTATGATCCTCTCCAGTCTGGTTTCAGGAAGAGACACAGTACTGAGACAGCACTAGTCTGGGTACTTAATGATCTCCTGATAGCAAGGGATTGGAGGAGCCATTCCATCTTTGTCTTCCTTGATTTCTCTGCAGTATCTGACACCATGGACCATGGGATGTTGCTAGAGCACCTGTGGCTTTTCTGTGGGCTGAGTGGCACAGTCCTCAGATGGTTCCATTCATTTCTCACTAGCAGGACACGGAGAGTGGAGTCCAGGGTGTTTTCTTTGGCCCCTCTCTCCTTGCCATGGGGGGTGCTGCACAGCTCTGTGCTTTCCCCCATGCTGTTCATGGTGTATATGCTGCCATCGGGAGATATTCTTGGGTGGTACGGGTTGAGTTTCCACTGCTATACAGATGATACTCAACTGTACCTGTCCTTTGTGCCCGGACAATGTGATGCTGTTACAGTATTTAACAACTGTCTCTCTGAGATTCAGGATTGGATGAGTGTCAGCTGGCTTAGGCTGAATCCAGATTAGACTGAGGGGTTGGCTGTGGACCCAGGTCATCAGGTGGAGGAATTATCAGCTGGGCAGCCATCTGGGCTTTGGTTGGGTGGGCAACCAGCTTATGACCTCTGACCAGGTATGAAATCTGGGCATCATGCTGGATAGTGGACTGACACTTAAGACTCAGGTGTCAGCCATTGTCAAGTCCTCATTTTGTCATCTGAGGAATGTCACACAGATAAAGCACCTGGTAACACCTGATGACCTTCCAACATTGGTCCACACCTTGGTGACCTTGTGCCTTGATTACTGCAATGCCCTATACCTAGGGCTACCAGGAGTGGACCTCTGCCACCTGCAGTTGGCGCAGAATGTGGCTGCCAGGTTGTTGACAGGTTTATGTAGATCTGACCATGTCACGCCTGTGCTACATGCTCTGCACTGGCTGCTAGTGTGGTGGAGGATCACCTTCAAGGTTAGATTACTGACCAATAAGGCTCTACATGGACAGGGACTGCGGTACCTGCAAAAGCTTCTTTGCCCCTACCACCTCCTTCGCCCTCTCCGCTCTGCCAGTGAGGGAGTGCTGGAAATTCCCAGGGTCTCTTTGATAACATCAGGAGCTAGGTCATTTGCTTATGCTGCTCCAACCCTGCAGAAGTCTCTGCCTCATTGGGTAAGGGAATGCTCATCCATGGAGGCCTTCAAATCCGCCTTGAAAACGTATTTATTTGAGTTAGCATATATTGATATTTAAACTCCTGCTATGTTTTTAGAAATGTGATTCTGTTTTTAATTTGTTGTTCATATTATGTAAAACACTGTGATCCTCTGTAGAATAACATTCTAGAAATAAAGTTTGGTTTGGTTTAGTTCCCTGTCACCAAATGTTTAAATAAAATAAAAATAAATAAAAAAAAGATGTTCTGGGGAATCCGCTTGAATCTGATTAAAAGAGCGTTTACATACTTACAAAAGGAAAAAGGAGGAGTCGGTATGCTTAATCCTGTGGTTTTTATACACACAGGGCTGGATATTCAAACTGCACCATTCATAGGCGCAAGCCCTTGCGCTGCGCAAAATAGTTGCGCAGGGGTGTGTCCAGGGTGATATTCAAAGGAGTTGCGCTATTGAGCAACTCCTGCTGAATATCACCCAACCCAGCCACTGTGCATGGGCGTGTGGAACTGCGCCACCGCAAGTTGACAAAGTGGAGCATTCAACTTGCAGTGGCGCACGCATCATTGCGCCATGCACAAATCCGATCTTCAAAGGTGACATGCAAATGGGACTATAATTCATGCGAAGGCACGGGGCCATTTGCATCTGATTGGCAATGGCATGATATTAGCATGCAGGTGCCGATCCTCGAGGACTTGGCGCCTGGCACCCTGCCAGGCAGCAGCCATCGGGGAAGGACGCCACCTGCAGCCCAATTGCGGGCAAAAGAGTGTAAAAACCCCACCACCACCGCCCACTGGCCCGATCACAGGCATAGCATAAATACCCTCCTCACCAGCCTGATCGCGGGCAGCAATGTGTCTCCCCCCCAACACAGCCCTGGTGGTCCAGTGGACTGATAAGCCCAATCGCGGGCTGACGTAATTAAACACCCCCCCACTTCCCAAATATATCCCTGGTGGTCCAGTGGACTGATAAGCCTGATTGCGTGGCTGGAGATCCAAACACACCTTCACCCCTGGCCCTATCTCTGTGGTTCAGTGGACGATCAAGCCGACAGGCTGGAGCATTAGCCTTCACATTTCATCATATCTTCGGTGGTCAGTGACCCAGTCCTTGATTTAGTTGGCATATGTCATTCTCTCGAGACCCAGTGCTCTCATCTCACTCACTCATGAAGCTTCACTACCCCGCCTCCCCCAGCTGGCGGGAGGCAGAGTCCTCACTGCCTGCCACCCCACTACCCACGAGCTGACTGCCCGCAGCGAAGATTTGCGCAGAGCAAGAGCTGATGGCTGCGTAGCATATCACAAGACAGTCCAGTTTTGTGAATGAATTTCATTCACAAAACTGAACTGTCTTGTACAGTATGTGTGGCTGCATGCCCATTGGCCTTGCTCTGCACCACCGGGCGCAGCTCTCACCGGGCAGTCAGTCGCAGGTGGCGGGTGGCAGGTGGGTGGATGCTGCCACCCAATCGCCGCAGGGGGAGCAGGCGTGGCTTGGGCATGGTGGGTGTGGGGGACTAGGTCACCAGGGATGTGTTGGAGGGTTGCTAACTACATTCCGCGATCGGGATTTTCGTCCACTGGACCACAAGGGATATGGATCGGGAGGTGGGGTGTGTTGAATACCCAGCCGCGATCGGCTTATCGGTCCACTGACCACCAGGGATGTGTTGGGGACACATTGCTGCCCACGATCGGGCTGGTGAGGGGGCACAGAGAGAGCATACCTCTCAACTGTACCACATTACGAGGAACGTTCCTCATTTTACTTCACAAAAGCTCCCTGTTCCACATTGTGAGGACTTGTCCCACATTCAGTGTTAACATTTTAAAGCAAAACTCCATAGTAAATGATGCAAAATATATAATTTTAATTAATAGCAGACTTTCTGAACATAAATGCAAACATTTTCACAGTGTTGTGAGCTTCTAATGTAAAGATTTGATTAAGTGTTCCACATTTTGCCCATTCTTTCCACATTTTGAGAGGCAATGTTCCACATTTGGGGACAAAAGGTTGAGAGGTATGAGAAGTGGGTTGAGGGCCAGCCACAGGTGGCAGCTGCTGTGTTGCCCTGCAATGCAGCAGCTCACCTGTCAGTGGCCCTCAACAAATCCTTTTTTTGGCTCAAAAGTTGTACAGGCGCAGGTTGGGGGTTGCACCTGCACAACTCTGCACAGCCCGGCTGAATATCGGGCTGTGCAGTTTATGCATGGTTCCTCCCCCTCCAGTTCAGCATGCATTCATTTGCACTGCGCTGTTGCTCAGCATGTTTTCTGTGGCGCAACTGCCTCCTGCTGAATATCGCAGAATGGAGCAAGTTCGGACTTGCGCAGGTACAACCCTATTGTGCATGGTGCAACCCTTTTGAATATCTGGCCCACACTATTTTGGTCAGGTGCACTAAGATTAGCTTTACAACAAGAATCGTCCATAATGCAAGAATGGGTGAAAGGAAACTTAAGAGAATTTTTGATTACCTGGGTGCGCCATTAAAAATAACCCCTAAATTGCACATTCCATCCTATGTGAAACCTATTGTCAGAAAACTGTTCATGTGGAACATTCATAAATCTTCCCTGTTGAATAATAATAGGAAACAATTCTATAATGTGATGTTAGGTAAGAAAGGATCACTAGAAACAGAATTCAAATTTTGTAGGCCAGAAACGAGAGCCCTAGCTATGAAACAATTGACTGACCCTAGAGTTCCTCACTGGATGTGGGACATCTTGTGACTTTGTACTTACAGGACGTTAAACGTGAGTGGGAACAATAAACACCAATCAGTTGAGAAGAGATCTTGTTCATATCCTGAATGTCAGATTCAGGAAGAAACCATGGAACATTTTTTGCAGGGATGTCTGTATGTGGTGAATTTATAGACATTTTTAGTTAACAAATGGAAGTTACCATGGTTACAAACTATGTTATATGAAGTCTTGGTTTTAGGAGATTTCCCAAAAGTGCATTGAGGGTAATCCATGCCTGCTTAAAATTCTCTGTTGCAGGCAAGATGTCGATTAGTGTTACAGCAGTGAAGTATGTCATATATTTTGGTTAGTAATTTATGTGAAGCAGCTTTTAAGGAAGTGTATGGAAATTATTTAAATCATAATTTGTCCTTAAAAGCACAAGAGATGTGGAATGGACTCAAGCATCTTTTGAAATAGAAGAGTACAGATGTTACCTTAATTCACTAATTTTGTTTTTCATGTAGTTAATAGGACAGATTACTAGGAGATTTTAGGTGAATTTCCTTATTGTTAATTAAGTTGATTTCATATGGTTTTCTCCATATTGATTGTAATTGTTACGCTTTTAATAAACTCCCCTTCCTTTTCCTTTAGGGGGAACCTCTGTCCATTGTGGCTTTGAGCCAGAATGTATGATGAAGAGGAAGCACCGTGCAGTGCTGCTGTAGCAGAGGGAAAGAGAGAGCAGGTCTCCTACCCCATTCCCATGCCCTAAGAGACCCAAACTAATGCTGCTGAACAATTGTAGGTACTGCCAATGAAGCTGGACAAGGTGGATGTTACTGCTCCCAATTAGGAGAATCCAGGTGTTAAACTGACCAAGTAAGGCATGTTGTTTGAGGAGCAAGAAGAGCAGTTCAAATGGACAGTAGAGGGAAAAATGCAGTTCTTACTTGGCCTTAAGGCTAAAGAAGAAGCAAAATATTGTGAAACCTATCAGAAATTAAGTAAACTTAAAATAAGTGCCAGTGTGAATCTTTTTACATATAAAGTTTCAGAAGGCATCCCATCTCAGCTGTTTACCCCAACACCAGCTGACAACCCAGGTGTTAACCCTGATGGTATCAATGCTCAGATCCCAAAAACAGCTGAATTTGAAAAGGCAAAGCAAGGCAGGTTTTATTTTTCAGGCACCTAATGCCAGAGGCTCTGGGTGCTGTACAATCAAATACATCAGGAAAAATTAAAACACTATAAATAAAATATAAACATTCCAGCTAAATACTCAAAATCAGAACACTAAAATGAGTGTCTAAATTACCAGCAGAATTCTAAGGTACCATTATGAAAAGTATCTCAGAGACATTATCTAAAGAAAAGCAAACAGCAGTGGTCAGCACACCTTGTAATTGTGCATCTGAGCCTGTGGTGCCCGATTTTGCAGTTGGAAATGAGCGCCAGCATGAGAAGGGAAAGTCAGGGGAGTCTGTTGAATAGAAAAATCTGAAAACGACTTACAGAACACACATTCAATGCACAGCAGTAGCAAGAGCTACAGGCAGAGGAAACCATGGTAGGTCTCAAGAAGATGGTGAGGTTCCAACTACGTCCAGAGATTCAGGTTTTACAGACTGAGTCAAGCACCATGGCTGAGATGGGGGAAAAGAGAGCAAGGAAGGACAGAATCTGTATAAAAGGTATCTCTCTAGTCAGTGGAATCAGCGTTGCTAGTGGCTGGCTGGGTAAGAGGACCTGACGGAGTATTGTGGCTGCCAAACAATGAAACAACTGAGACTGGGACTCGTAGCATGCATAATTGGAGTAAAACTCATATGAAAAAAAGGGGGAGGGTGAAAATACATAGACTGAGGGTGCAAATCGTAATAATGGTTAGTGTAATAATTTTGAACTGAATAAAATGAGGGAAAGAACACATATAAATGAAATGCTTCCCAATGGGAGAGTCCAAAAAACCCCCGCAGAACAAGGCTGCAAATCAACAAAAAGGCTGCCCTAGATAGAACAGGGAATATTCAACAATGTACAAAGGAGTGAATGGCAGAGCCTTCAATAGAGGAGGGTGTTGGATCAGTGGGACAAAAGAGCGCTCCGTGGTCATGGAACTTCAGTATCTGGAGTGCTGCTGATGGCAGTGGCAGGGCTACCTGGCAGGGGTGGGATATATCCATCCATGAAAGTGACCCTTGTCTGGCATGAGCTAGGGTCTCCATGGACATGTAACTCCATGGTCTCAAGAGTAAACAATGACAGGGCTTTCTGGTGGAGGAGGGTCAAGTCCATCCATTTGGGTGACCTTTATCTGGCATGAGTCAGGGTCTCCATCATCATGCAGCCTCATGGTCTCGAGCACTAACTATGGCAGTGCTTCCTGGTGGGGGCAGAACATGTCCATCCACGCAGATGACTATTGTCTGGCATACGCCAGAGTCTCTTTAGTCATGCATCCCCATGATCTAGGGCACAAATGATGGTATTGCTTCCTGGCATTTAAGGGGATGCCTATGCTTCTGCCCATTTTGTGACACCTGTGACAGACCAGAAAGGTGGCCCTGTACCTCCTCCATAGAGGTGTGCTGCAGAGGTGGTGTTGCTGTAGGATGCCACACATGTGGAGGACAAAATGAGAAAAATAAATCACCCACTACTGACAGTATTCTTGGGCCCCACATTGCAAGTTGAGGTGAGCAAGTGGTTTTGGGGGTTGGGAGGTCATTTATAGTAGTCATATTTCATGATAGCAGTAAGGTATATTGGGGGTGAGTAAGTTACCTTTTAGTAATAACCCCCTAACCAAAGAAAGCAATCAACTGCTCCTTATACTGTTTGTTATGTAGTGGCAGTAATTTCTCAGTTTTAACTACCCATCATGCCTCACTAATCTAAATTTTTTTTTTTCAGAAAGCATTTTGACATATACTGTGTATGAGCCAACTCTGGCAGTGCAGTGGTAAGGTTACCTACCAATTGCCATCCTGATGACCTGGTTGTATGTCCTGAGCCTAGAACATCAGGAGCTGACTGGCCAAGGTAGGCTTGACATTAGCCTTGAACACCACCCTGCCTCAAGGAGGGTGGATAGTCCTCTATAGGGCATGCTATAAAACTGGAGGGTGGTATATTCAGGAGAGATGTGAGGAAGTACTTATTTACAGAAGGAGTAGTGGATTCCTGCAACAGATTTCCAGCAGAGGTAGTTGGGGGTGAAAACAGTGGCGGGGTTCAAGAATGCATGGGATAAGCACAAGGAATCATAATTGAAAGGAAAGGGGGAAGAATGAAAGAGCTGTCAAGCAGGTGCAATGTAGATAGAGATTAATGGGCAGACTGGATGGGCCAAGTGGTCCTTATCTGCCATTAAATTCTATGTTTCTGTGTTTCTATGGACACCCAGATACTGGCTTTGTGCCCCCCACCCACACTGCAAGGGCATACATTTATAATGGCTAATTCGTTTAATATAAAGAAAGAACCAGCACAGAGGCACAATGCTGTCTGATCACAATACACAGGACAGTCAGAGTTCCCTGCTGACAGAGAGTTTGTTATTAGAAATTTGTTAAAAGACAATGTTTTTTTCCCTAATGAATTATATGCTGTAATCCATGTGTCAGGAGAGACTATTTTTGATATTAGCTTTAAAACAGTTAAGATACTGCACAGATTTTGGGTTAAATATGAAAAACTTAAAGGTACAGACTTACGGTCTTCTTTTACAGCTATACCCCTCTCTAAACCAGCTATCAAGACAATAACAGTGTTGTTATGGAATGAAGGTGTTGACATTTCTGATATGCTGTATTGGCTTAAACAGGTTTCTGAGGTTTTAGATCTGCCAGTACTTATCATGATTCTGAGCAGGTGTGGAGAGGGGGTGGAAGATATAGGTGAAATTAAGACAAACAAGGAAATTTGTCCTGTACTCAATAGTTTCCATCTAGAGTGGGAAACAGGCTCATGCTTCTACTCAGGGCAATCCTGCTTTTGTTACAGGTGTGGGTCAAGGTTGCATTCAAGTTCAGCATGTAATATGGAAAGATGAAATATGTGTTTTGAATATGGTCATTCAAGCCAAGGTTTCCTGAATCCATTTAAGCGTAATTTGTGTGAGGAACAGGGGCACTCATATAGCTAATGTCCCTGGGCATTGCATGATAGAAGTGGTGGTCTTAACCAGGATGACCTTGTTGAAAAAGGATAGGCATAAGGAGTGGCTAGGGCCGCAGCCAGGTAAGTGATGGAACAACAGGAAGAACAGACCACACATAAGGAGGGACAAGCCACAGTGACAGAAGTGCAAGAGGAGCCTGGAAGTATAACAGATACAATGGGAAGGGGACACTCAATGTCAGAAAAGCAGGAAAATCAGGTTAAAAACATGAAACTCAGGAGAGGGGTAAGGGACACAGAGGAACAGCTGGCTACAGTAGAAGAGGGCCATATGCCTCCCCCTCCACCCCCAGAAGAGAAACATTTGCAGACTGTGCAAGGGAAATCGAGGGGGGGGGAGGAAATATAAACAGTGTTCATCTAATCTAATTGTAGTAAAGAATAGTTTTGAGGCCTTATGAAAAAATCAGCAGTAGGGAGATAGAGATGAGGACTCAGAGGCCTCCTCTGTATCCTCGGTGAGAGGTACTCCATCTGAACAAGAAGAAGTAATGTTAGAACAAAGAAAAGGTACACAGCATAACAGGCATACCTGAGCACTTGCCCGGAAAAATCCCTACTGTCATAATTAACTAATATGTGTATGAGGGTCACATTTTCTCCTTTAAAGCTGAATGTAAATAGTGTCAAAGTACACCAGAAAAGAATGACTACTATAGTCATTGTAGAGTCCCTACATAATAATGTTATATTTCTGCAAGATACTTAGATAAAAACAAAATATGACATAAATGTCATTAAAAGAGTATGGCCATATGAACCTTCTTACCGGTCACAAGGGACTGACCATTATGACAGGGTAGCAATACTACTGAGAGGCTACGAATTCCAGGTTACAAGATTTATAGAAATTGAACCTAGCAGAGCTCTTTTGCTAGATACACAGTATAATAAACATGGCTTTAAATGTATAAATGTATACACCCCCCCCCCAAAAAAAAAGCATCTAGAGTAGCTTTATTTCGTGATGTTAGGCCTTACCTACAAATGAGGAAGTTTGTTATAATGGGTAGAGATTTTAACTGTGGTATATCTCTGGTTGTTGGGGGGGGGCGACTAAAATATATAGTGATTCAGCATATTTAAAGGATATGATAACATTTGCAGAATTATAGGATTGCAGTTTGTGAAATGCCTCAGCAGCTTATAATAATAATCTTTATTTTTAATGCACCTTTCAAAAAATCAAGGCTCAGAACAGTCTTTAAAATACATCCAAATAACACATCATAAAATCAATAGAATAAATAATATCAGCCTCATAATAAATAATAAAATCAGATCGGTTCAATATCCTCCCCAAACGCTTTTCTCCACAGAAAGGATTTCAAAGCTTGTTTAAAGCCCCCCCACCATCGTGCACTCTCTTATCCAACGGGGTAGGAATTCCAGAGGGTCGGTGCCACCAATACGAAGGCCCGGGCACTGGAAGATTTCAAAACTACCCTCGGAATCTCTAGCAACCCCTCATTAGCGGAGCGGAGCAGTCGCTCCGGGATGTAAGGGACCAGAAGCTCTTTCAGGTAGTCAGGGCCCAGACTGTGCAGGACTTTGTAAGTCAGCAAACTGACTTTAAAGGAGATCTGCCACTGAACTGGCAGCCAGTGCAGGCCCTGCAGCACCGGGGTAATATGGGAGGAATGAGGCGTCCCAGTTAACAACCGGGATGCGGAGCTCTGCACCAGCTGCAAGCAGTGGATATCAACCCCTGGAAGCCTAAAGTAAAGGGAAATGCAGTAGTCCAAGCGCAAGGTCACAAAGGCGTGGATCAACATGGGTAGGTCTCCGGACGGAACAAGGTGCTTGATCCTAGCAATATTCCTAAGATGATAAAAGGATAGCTTAATGACAGCTGACACTTGTGCACGCGGTGTCAGCTGGTCATCAAGAATTACCCTAGATGGCACAGCTGTTCAGAGATAGGAAGCTCAACTGCCCCCAGGAACAAACCTGAAGGATGGTTTGTCCCCAACCCCCCTATCCGGTGACCAGGATCCATGACCATCACCTCCATCTTTCCAGAATTCAGCTTCAGCCAGCTGGACCTCATCCATCCTTGGATTTCATCAAGACAATTATTAAACACCGAGAGTGTTCCATTCTGGTCGGGTGCAAAAGACAGGTAGAGCTGGGTATCATCGGCATAACAATGAAACTCCTGCCCATACCATCTTACAATGTCTCTGAGGGGAAGCATGTACACTGCAAACAACATGGGGACAGCACTG
Organism: Neoceratodus forsteri; assembly: GCA_016271365.2. NCBI lineage: Eukaryota > Metazoa > Chordata > Ceratodontiformes > Ceratodontidae > Neoceratodus > Neoceratodus forsteri. The sequence goes on from CM057456.1 coordinate 1,467,355,645, forward strand.
AGCCCTGAGCCCTGAGGCACACCACAGGACAGAGAGGAAAATACCCCTGACACCACTCTCTGTGTTCTACCAGTGAGGAAAGACATAAACCATCTGTGGACCAAACCTGAAAGCCCACAGATGTTTTTCAAGTGCTCAAGCAGTACCCCATGGTCTACAGTGTCAAATGCTGATGACAGATCCAACAGGACCAAAATAGACCATTTTTTCTGGTCTCTCGCCATCAGGAGATCATTGAGCACCCGAACCAGCACAGTCTCGGTGCTGTGCCTCTTTCTAAAACCGGATTGGAGAGGATCGTAGATGCTATGGATGGTCAAATGGTTGTCCAACTGAGTAGCCACTACTTTATCAATTACCTTCCCAACAAAGGAAAGGTTTGAGATAGGTCTGTAGTCAGCGAGGGAGTCGGGGTCCAAAGAAGCCTTCTTCAACACTGGTGTCACCACAGCCTCCTTCAGGGAGCTGGGATATTCACCGGAGTCTAAGGAGCACCAGACTATCCTCGCTAAAACTGGGATGATAATCTCCCCACAGCCCATAATCAGGGCTGTAGGGCCCGGATCTGACCTACAGCATGTAATGCGCATACCTTGGACAATCCTCATAACATCTTTGATATCTGGCCTTTTGAAGAGATTCCAGGAACGAGGAGGGAAAGCGACCAAGGACTGGTCCATGGCCCTTCCCATTGAGGGTGTTGCACGGATCTCCACCCTAATGTCTTCCACCTTATCTGCAAAGAACCAAGCAAGCTCATCACACTGAGATTGTGAAAAGGCTCTGCGAACCTGTAGACAGGCTGGGTTGCACAGTCTGTCCACGGTTCGAAAGAGCTGAGACGGTCAGTTCTGTGCGGCAGCAATTTCCCCGGACAGGAACACTGCCTTCTTACAGGTAATTGCTGACTGATAGAGTTGATAATGCTCTAGCAGTCTAAGATGGTCGGCATTCAAGCGGGATTTCTGCCAACATCTCTCTAACCTGCATCCTAAACGCCGCATCTCCCTCAGGTCCTCATCGAACCATGGGGACCAAGGGCAAAGGGAGAGAGGACACACATGAAATGGTGCAATGGAATCCAGAGCAGAGGTAATGGCCTTATTATAGGCCAGAACCAAAACCTCTGGATCTGTGCATATCACAGGGAGTTCTGATAGGTCAAGTGCCACAGTTAGACCATTGGGAGTCACATCCCGTAAAGGGTGGTACTTGACCATCTCCACAGGGGTTGGTCTATGCAGGGGGATGCCAAAATTGAATCTCACAGTGTGATGGTCAGACCATCCGACGGGTTCCACCCCCACACCAGAGGCCTCCATCCCCAGGAGGAAGACCAGATCAAGGGAATGGCCGCATTTATGAGTGGCAGAGGTAACCACCTGTGAGAGGCCCAATTAATTCATCAATTGGAGGAAGTGCTGTCCAAATTGTGAGAGTTCATCATCGATCCAGGCATTGAAGTCACCCAGCACCATCAACCTGGGGGACTCCATTACCAGGTCAACGATGAAGTCCGCCACTTCCTTAAGGAATGGCTTCTCATCTCCGGGTGGACAGTAGATGAGGGCCAGTATATAGCCCCCACCTGCCACAACGACACATTCAAATGATCTGGTCTCCTCAACTGGCACACTGGTAAGACCCAATTTGGTCTTGAAACAGACCGCAACCCCCCCGCGGGCCAATCTCGGACAGTGAATCACCGAATACCCGGCCAGAACTGCTGCCTCAAGAACGGGGGCCAGCATTACCATCCAGCCAGGTTTCGGTGATGTAAGCCAGATCCGCTGTACTCACCAAGTCCGCCATGATAGCAGTCTTGTTCACAACGTATCTGGCATTGCATAGCACCGCCTGAGTTGGACAGAGCCCCTGGGATGCCCTGGCCACCAGCCCATCATTACTAATGATGGTGCCCTTGGGTATGGGGGTCAAACAAGGAAACCCTCATTCAGACCTCCCTTTCACCCCAGGGTGTCTTCTGGGCTTAACAGTCCCGATGCAAGTGCTCTCTTCGACCATCCTCTACTGTTCACGCCCCACCTCCCTCCTACTATGGGCACCCCGCCTTACAGTGCTGATAGACTGAAAAGCTAAGGAGGGGGAAAGGGGCGAAGGGCATGAAGGGTGGAGGATGAATAGTGCATGACGGGGGGTTGGGGTAATAATAAATATCCCCATCCTTCAACATGAAGCAAGATAATGACCTCTTACTCCAACCAAAACTAAAAATCCTGCCCCAAAGTTAAAATAACAATTAACCCACCAAATTAAACAACCAAAGACACAAAATCCCAAACCCAAACAATCTGACTTAATCCAAAATGTCTCAAATAGAACCCACTTTCTGGAAAAAAACAAAAGGAAATAAACAATAATAAATAAATAAATTGGCTAAGAGGACAAGCACTCACACTGCAAGTCTACTTAGCCCCTGGGCACTCTCACTGCATGGAACTAAAAAACATACAATAATTGTGAGGAAACAGGGACTCCCACTCCCCGAAGCCTCACAATAACTGGGCACTCTCACTGCATGGATATAAAATAAAAATACTTCAATCCAGAGAGTAAGTTCCAGTCAGAAAAAGAGGTCTGACAATAACATATAAAATTATAACTGAAATATAAAAGCCCAGGGACCCATCCAAGGCCTTCCCAACACATAAAGCAGAGGTTCGCTCTATTGGAACATCAGTACTTGTCCTTGCTAAATCCAAACAGGACTCCACTTAACAGCAAACTCTTCAAGAGCAGTCAGAGTACCAGTCACTCCCCACTTTTAATTGAAAATATACTGCTCAATCCAGCCCCAAGAGGGTTAATAAATCCTCATATCTGCATTTGGCCAAGGTTAAAATAAACCACATGGACCCACAGGCTAGGAGGTGCCCCCAGCCCCCACCCCTATGGGTCAGGGCCCCAGAAAAAGGGCAATACAATGCCTACCCTAATGCTGCAGACCCCCGGGGCAAACAGAAGCCCAACCCTCCGGTAGGCCACTGACTAATCCCCTCACCCTCTGGGAAAGGAGACCAGGGGGGAATCCCCCCACCACAGCAGTCGCAGGTCTTAACCTGAACCAAAATCTCGGAGCCCAGCAGGTTCAAACAGAGTCTAACCAACGACAATCACAAACTGGATTGTCTCCACTTTAGAGCGAACAGAATCTACTGAAGGGGGAACACATCCAAACCTCCAGTTCAAATATTCAGTCAGTCCCTTGTAAATTGTCCTGTGAAAAGCTCCAGCAGATTCACTGTCCGACAAAGCTGGAGTACATCAAACGGCATTCCAAACAATCAAATTCCAGTAAACAGTAGTATTCCTGGGAAGATAAACCAAAATGTAACAACTCACGTCAATGGAGATAACCTCAAACCATATGATACTGGTTCTCTTCCGGGCTAGTTAAATTCCAAGAAATAACTCCAAAAAAAGAAAACACTGCAGTGCCAAGTATCCAGTTTTCAGTCTTCAGTGGTATATGTAAAGGCTCCTGTTCTCCCTGAGGCTGCCCTTCCTCTGCCCCGAGGGAGCAACTGCACGCTATGATGGGTCCGGCGGGCTGAGTCGCTATGCCGAGTCCGATGACCAGGCAACAATACAGACAGCTCGATCTCCCGATCCCTCTGTAACTGTGGATGTCTCTGCAATCAAGTCTTGTTTGTAGGATGTAGCTGATCTGGGAGGGGGGCTAGGATCTTTGTTGGATAAACACAACAACCCTTTGCTTCAACCACTACACAGGGTCCAGATAGTGGAAGAGGATCCATTGTGGCTCCGTTACAGCACCACAGCAAAAACAAAATCCGAGCCACAGTTCCCATGGCTAACACTGAAAAAGAAGCTGGACAATGACATTCTCAGTGTTGGAGCTCCAAGAAACGTCCCCCGACAACCGCTACAGGAGCGCAGATCCCAAACAAAAACGAAGTCAGTGTACACACCACATAGTCGGAATCTACACTCCGGCGGTACCTCAATGCCTCAACGCTTCAGGTCCAATGCTTCCAGTATATACTAAACACTTAGTAACATTTACTAAAACTGCTGCAATAAAAAAAATGAAATAAAACAACGACAGAATGATTAAAATGACTAAAAAAGTGACTCATACTGGAGCTAAAATAAAGGCTGACCCAGCATGGTCGCCATCTTTAGTTGTCATCTTTATACTAGGGATGCCTTTGCCACTGGAACTGATTTTCTTTTCGTGTCTCATAATTCAAGTTGTAGGAACCAGAACAGTGGCATTTGTGACCTCAGACTACATGGCAGTTACTTGTGCTTGCAGGATAGGTCAGCATGCTTCTCAGGCCCCACGTCCATGGCTCTTAAATAGTATGTTATTAAAAAATCCAGAAATTCATGGCAAATGTCAAGAATTTTTTTCAGCTAGATTGTCTGTATTAGCTACTTATGATAATTTTTCACAATGGTGGGAGGATACAAAGAAAGATTTATAACACCTATTTCAATCAGAATGTAGACAACTACAAACAGCTCAGTATTTGAAATATTTACAATTAAGGAACAAGCATCATAACTTGATTTCTTGTATGCGAGAAAGAAATTTAGATTATACTGCTCAGATTGAGGAACATAATAGAGCCATTTCATTAGAACAAGAGCTGAGGTTTGGCTCACGGGGAGGGGGGGAGATATCAGCATTTTGGTGAATTTAAAAGTTGTCAGGACAGAGTACAGAAATGTTGGATGGAAGGCTTAAGGATATTCCCCAGGGGCCCCATGGAAACAGACTGGAAAGGATGGCAGACATAGTAATGGAACATGCCTTTGTATAAAGCAAATCAACAAAACAAAATGAAGGAAAAAGTCACTATGGTTCTCAAAAGAGGTGGCAGGAAAGGTTAAGGAGAAAAGGATAGCATACAAAAAATACAAGGAAACAGAGAAGGAGCAGGACAGAGAACTATATCAGTTAAAGCAGAAGGAGGCAGGGAAGGCAGTCAGAATAGCAAAGGCCCAAACTGAGGAAAAGATAGCCAATTCTGTTAAGAAGGGGAATAAAACATTTTATAGGTACATTAGGGAGTGAAGAAAGACCCAGGGATAGATACTGAGGCTTAACAAAGGGGCAGGAATGTGGGCAGAGGGTGACAGTGAAAAAGCAGGGATGCTGAATGAATAGTTCTGCTCAGTATTCACAAAAGAAGAGGAGGGGGAGGTACCTAAACCAATCAATAGAAACACTCTGGATAGGCGGGTTACAGAAGAAAGGGTTCTGAAAGAACTCTTAAAACTGAAGGTGGACAAAGCAATGGGGCCTGATGGGATTCACCCAAGAATTCTAAAATAACTAAGGGGAGAACTAGTGATACCACTGACTACCCTTTTTAACAAATCATGGGAGGATGGGGTGGTACCTGAGGACTGGAGGAGGGTGGATGTGATTCCACTTCACAAAAGTAGGAGCAAGTCACAGGCAGGAAACTACAGACCTGTTAGTTTGACCTCAGTGGTAGGGAAAATAATGGAATCACTTCTGAAGGAAAGAATTGTTGAGTACCTAGAGGCCAGCGAGGCACAGGACCCAAGGCAGCATGGATTCACAGAGGGAAGGTCACGTCAGATGAATCTAATAGATTTCTTTGACTGGGTGACCAAAGTAGTAGACCAGGGAGGGGCTGTGGATGTGGCCTACCTAGACTTTAGCAAGGCATTTGACACAGTCCCACACAAAAGATTAATAAACAAGTTAGACAGTCTTGGAGTGGGGCCCCAAGGTGGTAGCCTGGGTAAAACATTGGCTGAACAACAGGACACAGAAGGTAATTGTAAATGAAGTCCACTCTGAAGAAAGAGGGGTTACTAGGGCACTGCAGGGTTCAGTACTGGTCCAGTCCTTTTAATGTCTTTATAGTGACACTGCAGAGGACTGGAAGGAAAAGTATGCCCTTTGCAGATGACACAAAGATCTGCAACAGGGTTGATACACAAGGAGGCATGGAAAGGATGAGAAGGGACTTAGCAAGGTTGGAGGAATGGTCAGAAGCATGGCAGCTTGGATTCAATGCAAAGAAGTGCAAAGTAATGCACCTGGGAACAAAAACCCAGGAAAGATTACACAATGGGGGTAGTAACAACAACAAAATGGAAAGGGACCTGAGGGAATCATATCAGATGACCTTAAGGTTAGCAAGCAAATGTGAGAAGGCAGTAGGGAGGGCTGGGGGGATACTGGGATGTATAAGGAGAGGCATCACCAGCAGAAAACAGGAAGTTGCTATCCCCCTGTACAGACAGTTGGTGAGACCCCATCTGGAGTACTGCATCCAGTTCTGGAGACCCCATCTCTGCAAGAACATAGACAGGATGGAGGCAGTTCAGAGGAGGGCAACTAAAATGGTGCAGGGTCTGCAAGAGAAGCCATACGAGGAGAGGCTAAAGGAGCTTAATATGTATACCCTTGAAGAAAGGAGGGAGAGGGGGGACATGATAGAAAATGTTTAAGTACCTCAGTGGAATCAACAAAGTCCAAGAGGGCAGCATCTTTCAGAAAAAGAGATGTGCAAGAACAAGGGGACACAATTTGAAGATAGAGAGGGGTTGGCTCAGGGCCAATGTGAGGAAGTATTTTTTCACAGACAGGGTGGTGGATACATGGAACAGCCTTCCTGAGGAGGTTGTGGGGTATAAAACTGTGGGAGAATTCAAGAATGCATAGGACAGACATAAGGCAATTTTTGGTGGGGGGTAGGAAGAAATAGGCTGTTGGTTAAATAGGATCTGCAGCTTATCCTGTAGGTAGGGAAATGGGCAGACTAGGTAGGCCAAGCGGTCCTTATCTGCCATCAGAGTCTATGTTTCTATGTTTCTATGTGTCCAGATTATACCCTATACATTTATCTATGTTCAAGGATGCCCTTGAAATGTTTCCAAATTGTTCGTACTAGTGTATGGCTTCTATAATGGAAGGTGTATTTACACACTAAAAGACATAAGTCATCTGCATATGCTAATGCTTTATGTGGGGTTATGCTGGGGCTGTAAATAAGTGGGGATATATTTTGTGCCGTTTATTTTTCTAAGTATTGGGTCTATGAAAAAGACATATAGAATGGGGCTTAGTGAGCTCCCCTGCCTCACACCTCTTTTAATGTGTATCATGGGCCCTTTCCAGCCATTAATTAGTGGGGCCACTGTGGCTGTTCTATATAATCTTTTGATACAAGCTATCAGAGTTGGAGGTACATGATATTGTTTTAGGACTTCCCATAGAAATTTGTGATTAACAGAATCAAAGGCTTTCTTTGGGTCTAAGGAGACCACATATCACTGTATCGATTTCCTATTGCTATGTTCCATTACTTGACAAATTAATATAAGGTGGTCTGTTATCTGCCTGCTTGGAACAGAGCATGTTTGGGCCTCTGATATGACATAGGGGGCTATCTGCAACAATCTTTTGCCGAGTATTTTTGTTAAAATTGTGAAGTCTTTGTTGAGCATACTTATGGGTCTCCAATTGGCTAAGTGGGTTTTGTCTCCTTTCTTGTGTAAATAAATAAGAGTGCCCATGTTCATATGGAATGGGGTTTCATTTACTTGTAGTAAATAGTTATATACCTGGGTTAGTTCAGGAACTGAGTCTGAGCCTAATTGTCTGTATAATTTGTTAGATAAACCATCTGGGCCTGGTGTACCAGTTTTAAGGGTAGAGATTGCCTCCGCAACTTCCGTTTCTTTACTTGGTGTGCTGATTTGTTTTAGTATGTCTAAAGGAGGCTCTGGAATATGAAGATTCAGGAAAACTGGTTCTGTTTGTGTCTGTTCTGTTAGTAATGGGCCATACAAATCTCCTGTGTATGTTGCCACTAGGCGTAATATATCCTTTTTTTGGTAATACAGATTGCCCTGGTCATCAGCATGGCAGTTTATTTCTATGTTATTTACTTTTTGCATGCAGTATTCAAAGGGGCAAACTGATGCAGCTGGGCCAGACATTCCAAATTTTTGTTGTTGATATAAGGTGCATGATTTCTGGCTATGAAAATGTAGTAATTTTTTCTTAATTAGCTGGATTTGCTGTGATAAATCTTGATTAGTATTATATAAGACTGTATACAGTTTTTGTAAATGATGTCTTTTATGTAAACAAGTTCTATATGAGTCAAGACATTTAGTTTTACTAAATTGTTTTGTCATTTTATGAATCTCATATTTTGTATCTTCCCACCGTGAAAGGAGGTTCTCAAAGCAAATTAGAACTGACTTTCTAGCTTCTAGTAAGTGGGAAAGGGCAGTGAGATATAATGTATCAGACAGGAGTGAGGTATTACATTTCCACAGCCCTGGGCATTTTGTTATGGTATCTGTGTACCCTATCATGATCTTTACTATGTTGTTATCCATAAATTCAACAGGGAAACTTGTGCCCCTTTCAAAGGAGTATTTTGTGAGACAAAGAAATAATCAATTATGGTCACTAGGTGTCCTTTATAGAATGTGGGAGTGTGTTGATTTGTGGAGGATAGATAGGCATCTTTCAACCTTGCTGTTTTTACCATCTGGGTTAGGAATTGGGAGTCACAAAATAATTTTTGAGTTTTTGGTTGGGAGCTTCTATCTAATGAGAACATGCTACAGTTAAAATCTCCCCCAAATATTATATGGCATGATGTAGAGAGATATGGCTGTATCTGTTTCAGGACGCCTTTTCTTGATGATTTGGTCTGTGGTGCATATAGATTGATTAATCTATATTTAATAGATTGTATTTGTGCATCAATAATCAAAACTCTCCCTGGAACTAAGCCATAGGGGAAGATATTCAAAACTTTGCCCCGGGGCTAAATTAGCACTGCCTGGTGGGCAAACTTAGCCCGGAGTACAAAGCAAGCTATATTGAAAAGGAAATAGCCCGGTGCAAAACCAGCTGCATATAACAAGCAAAGGAAGTCAGGCAAACAGGGCCAGGAGTGAAGGCCAAAAATAGCCCGGGAATAAGACAGCACTGAATATAACAACAGGGCAGTGCACACTGCTACTGCAGCTCAGTAGACCCGGGAGAAAGACAGTGTTGCAGGTGAAGAACATTGTGTGTGATTGCACAGAGATGTCTTACATCTACTGCAAACAACAATGTAAGCCACACTCTGCAGAACTGTGCTATGCTGAACTGAGGTTTGACTGGGGCTAACCTGATTGCACAGTACTAACACATTAGCCCGGGGCAAGCTGTTTATCCCGGGGCAAACGGGAGCTATATTCAAAGCTCCCATGCAAATGAGCCTACTTAGGTAATCTGTGGACAAACAGGTACATTTGCATCTCATTAACTGCTGCTTAGCATACATTACCATGCAGTTTGCCCGGTGCTACTGCATGGAGCACAGAGCTCCCCCTTTTGGTCAGAATGAAAGTACAGGCTGGACACTGCAGGCCAAGGCATTCCCACAGCATCCCCTGTTGGTTGGAATGGAAGTACATGCTGGAAGCAGCAGGAACTGTGTGTCGGCAGGCACAGTCAGTGCATACAGCACACCCATGCATCTGTGCAAGCATGACCTGTATATGTATGTGTATATGTGTATATATATATATATATATATATATATATATATATATATACACACACTCACAGATCGATAGCTAAACACAGACACACTGCCCATGGCCACTGTAGCCATACATGCCCTGGAGGATGCCCCCCCAACAACATAGGTATCCCACTGCAGTAGTGGGTGAATTACAGTGGGGGAACTTAATGCACGGGGCAGGCATAAGGTGAACCTGGTGGGGGCAGGAGGCCATAGGTCGTAGGTTCACTAGGATATGCAGCATATCCATTAGATAGGGAACAGGGCAGACTGGCTTGGCCAGGCAATTCCTTCCCTGCCATCATGATAACTGTGCCCATGTGTGCCTGTTACACATTCTGGCATACCCCTCAGCTCTTGTGTCACTGAAAAGAGGGATATGGACATAGTTAGACACTGAAGATGAGGGACAGGGCAGTTTTAAGGGGTAAAATGAGGGATGTCCCTCATAAACAGGGACAGTTGAGAGGTATGCACACTGATAGGCTAGTGTCTCCCCCCTGCACGGTCCCTGACCCCTGGTAGCCCTGACAATCAAAGAAATACCTGGTGATCTAGTGGTCTCCCCACCACCCAGCACAATCCCCAACCTCCAGATCAAGTAAAAAGTAAGATCATTTCCCTGGTAGTCTAGTGGTCCCCCCACCCCCCCATCATGTATCCTGACCCCCGTTGCAAAGAAAAATACAATCATTTCCCTGGTAGTCTAGTGGTCCCCCCATCCCCCAGCATGTATCCTGACCCCTGTTGCAAATATAAATATAATCCTTTCCCTGGTTGTCTAGTGGTTCCCCCACCCCACAGCATGTATCCCAACCCCCATTACAGATAAAAATACAATAATTTCCCTAGTAGTCTAGTGGTGCCCCCACCCCTAAGCACGTATCCCGATCCCCGTGGCAAATAAATATAAATTATTTTCCCTGGTAGTCTAGCAGTCCCCTCACCAAGCAGTGACACCCCACTCATCCCAATAAAGTCTCAGAACACAGCCGGCGACCGGCGCTGCCCTCTTCTCACTATCTAAGCCGGCGGCCTACTTTTATTATACTCACAATTTTATTACAACTTTTTAAATCCGTCTTTAACAACTATATCCAGATATAGCAAATACATAATGGGTTGTAGTGGAATAACACAGTTATCTCCCATAGTGAGTGGTGAGAAGCATAACTGACATATGGCAAAGCCAAGAGTTAATTGTATAGTAGCACGGTAGTGCTACCATAGTTAGGGTTGAGTAGCACTTTTAAGGTTAAAGGGTGAAATTATGCACCTAAATAACTTTGCCACCATTCAATGGATTTGCCTGAAATGTGACAGGCATGGTTGGGCATGGTAGATCTCGGGATCTGCCAACGTTCGTACCAGTTGGATATACAGCTGTGGAGTTATTAAGCAACAACCAAAAGCACAGTTACGCTTTTTTGTGAATTCTTTGCTGTCACCTACAGGTCGCATGGTTTGTGCGACTGGTCCAAAAACTTCAGGGAACATGCAGCCAGTGTCCCCACTGTGCCTTTTGAAGATTTCATGAAAAAATATTGAACAGTTCAAAAGTTATTCAAAAAACAATTTCCCATTATAAGTCAATGGGAAAAGTTAACAAAAAGTTCAACACTTTCGCAAATGTACTTTTTTAGTGTCGCAAATGGCCCTAGTAGTGTTGCAAATCCGTCATTTTTTTTTCAGTTACTGATCAGAGAAATACTTGGCATTTAAAATTGGGACTCTCTAGGAACACAATTATTTTTGTGTTCACTTAGTCGGACCTGCAGGATGCTAGCCATGTCTTTATTTTGGTGTTAAACACCCCAGAAATATGTTTTAAGTTTCTGGAAAAGTAGTGTCGCACTTGCGACACTTTCACAAAATTTTGCAGAAGCTTTTGCAAATTGCGACACTACTTTTCCAGACTATGGCCCAAATGACAGGAGTTCTTTGCCACCCTGCTGCAAAAGAACGGTTTGGTCTTTTGGGCTCAAATTTGGAGAGAAGGCAGCCAACATCTCACAGATGTGCCTTTTGGTGGTTTGGTGAAAAAATATTGCACTGATAGTAAGTTACGGTACTCTGAAGTTGACATTTTTTCCCATAGACTAACATGGTGGTGTACGCCGTGCCTTTCAGGGCTTGTATCTCGAAAATGGTGCGAGATACGGAATTTTCGTCATGACAATGTGTAGCCTATGGCTACACATTTAGCGAAAATGTAGCTAGGAAAATCATGAATCATGTGAAATTTTTTTTTCTGTGTAGTATGGTTACTGAAATATAAGCAATTTAGTATTCCAGCACCTCATTTTCGGCTCCGAGGCCCATTATTATGCATACATTCTTTGTACACACTGTGTTTCTCTATGCAGCTGTTGGGGAAAAACAGGGCATGTGCTTCTGTTAATGTTACAGTTACTGTTTCCACTTGCATTTACCTACCCGTTTGCATTACCATTCCCGTGTACGTCACCGTGTGCGTTACGCTTTGCATTCTTGTTTGCGCTTGCGTTTGCGTTACTGTTACCAGTTGCGTTTCCACTACTGTTTGTGTGTACATTTTGGTTTATGTCACTGTGTGCATTGGCATTAGCGTTTACAGCAGCCCTTTCCGTTGCGTTTTTGTTTATCTTTCGTTTTGCGTCTTCGTTGCTGTCACTGTTACCATTTGCATTTCCTATTGTGTTACTGTGTCCGTGCGCATTATGGTTTGTGTTTCCATATGTGCTTGCATTTCCTTTTGCGTTTATGTTCCTTTTGGTGTTATTGTTGCTGTTACAGTTACCATTTGCATTTACAATTGCAGTAACATGACCGTGTGCATTACGGTTTGCATTTATGTACACGTTTACGCTCGCGTTTATGTTTCTGTTTCCTTTGGCATTATTGTTCATGTTAACTTTACCATTTGCATGTACAATTGCAGTACCATGCCCGTACGCATTATGGTTCTCATTTATGTGCACGATTCCATTCACATTTTCAATTCTGTTACATTTGACATTCTTGTTGCTATAATAGTTAACATTTGCATTTACAGTACAGGTGCCATCACTGTGCTCATTATCAATTGCATTTTTGTACATGCTCGTGTGTCCATTTACATCACTGTTCACTTCGGTGTCACTTTATGCTTGCGTTTCTATTAACGTTTGCTTTATCATTTACATTTACGTTACCATGTGCGTAACCATTGCCGCTTTCGTTTGCTTTGCAGTTCCTGTTGCTATGTAACAGGACATCATGTGGTGGGAGCATGGGGACTGAAGGGCCCCTCGCTCCTCCCACCGCATTCCATTCACTATTTATCATCCTCATTCTCAAAAATAAGGGAAATTAGAGGCAAAAAACTCTGTTTGATGCATCAGTTAAGGTTGTTCCACAGTGACAAAAGCAAGGAAATTTGGTGTTAGGGTTGAAAGCCCCCCTTGGACCCCCCAGCCCACCTCCCCAACTGGCATTGGGGTGCACATTGGGGTCATTGGTCCTAATTCTCACCCCATTCTCCTGTACCTCTGCTTATTTACACATGTGATGGGGTGAGAGTTAGGGCGGACGACCCCAATGCGCACCCCGATGCTGGTTGGGGTCCAAGGGGGACTTTCAACCCTAACACCAAATTTCCTCACTTTTGTCACTGTGGAACAACCTTAACTGATGCATTAAACAGAGTTTTTTTTTCTCTAATAAAATATATATATATATATATATATACACACACACACACACATATATATATATATATATATATATATATATATATATATATATATATACACACACACACACACACACACAATATTGCAAAAAATCATTGAATGCATAAGCTAGGGTTAAAGTGACAACAGTGGGGAAATGAGACATTAGGGTTGAGCCCCTAACCTCCCACCACCCCATCTCCCCATCTTCCACATACTAACATGGGGTCATAAGGCTCAACTCTCACCCCATTCCATGTGTAAACAGGCTGACATGCTACAGTAAAGGAGAATGGGGTGAGAGTTAGGTCTCATGACCCCATGGCACACCCCAGCTTCTGTTGGTCTGTGGGGGATGGGCGATGGCATGGTGGGGGTTAGGGGCTCATCCCTAATGTCATATCCCCACTTTTGTTGCTTTAACCCTAACTGATGCATTAAATGAAGTTTTTTGCAATAAATGTCCTTACTTTCTGAAAAAATGTAATATAACTCATAAATAGCATGTGTTGGTGGGCCCCGTGCTCCCACCAAGCTGCCTATTTCTGCATAACAATATGTGTCTGTGGGTGCACAGGCCCTCTGGGCCTGTGCTCCCACTTACACAGAGCTACAGAGCCATACAGCAGCCCAATAGGGCAAGGAACCCTTGTAACACTAATTTGCCAATATCTCAGGAACCATACATAGATACATAGACAGTGTCAGCAGATAAGGGCCTATGGCCCACCCAGTCTGCCCATTTGAGCTTGTAAGTTCAGTTTATGTTTTCCTAGAAGTCTGTTGCCCCTTACCCCTGACCTCCAGAATTCCTTTATGTCTATCCCATGCATTCTTAAATCCTGTGATTGTTTCAGCCCCCACCACTTCCTCTGGCAGGGTGTTCCACTTGTCCACCACCCATTCTGTGAAGAAATTCTTCCTCACATTTCCTCTGAATCGTCCTCCCTCCAACTTCATCCCATGCCCTCTAGTCCTGGAACATCATTTTCACTTAAAGATAGTGTATTCCTGTACCCTGTTCCTCCCTGTAAGATACTTGTATGTCTCTATCATATCCCTCCTCTCTCCCTCCTCTCCTCCAGGTAGTACATGTTCAGTTCCTTCAACCTGTCTTCATAGGACTTGTGATGGAATCCATGCACCATCTTTGTTGCCCTCCTCTGAACCTTCTCTACCCTGTCTATATCCTTACGTAGGTAGGGTCTCCAGAACTGTACACTGTACTCCAGGTGGGGCCTCACTAGTGTCTTGTATAGTGGAATTATGACCTCCTTTTCCTGCTGGTGATGCCCTGCCTATGCATCCCAGCATCCTATTTGCTTTACCTGCTGTCTTGTCACACTGTTTCCCTACCTTGAGGTCATCAGAGATGATAACCCCAAGATCCTTTTCCTGCTTGGTGCATGCTATATCCTCACCGCCAAACTGATATATTGTGCCAGGGTTTTTGTGCCCCATATGCATTATCTTGCACTTCTTTGCACTGAATTTCAACTGCCAAACCCCTGACCATTCTTCAAGTTTCTGCAGGTTGCTTCTCATTCTGTCTACTAGCAGCTAGGAAAGAAATTCTAGTGCCATTATAATCATGAAAACATTGTTGGTGTAATTTATGATTTCAAAACTTGTTTCTGCATCTTAGTTCATCTTCAGGTGAACTAAGTTTCAGGTAGTGAAAAATCCGTTTCTTGCTTCATTTTCGAGATACGAGTGCTGAAAGTCGCTATGGGTGCTACAATGTAATCCTATGGGAAAAATAAAAACTTTGTGATACCATATCTATGGAACTGATTAACTTTTCAACACCGAAATAGCATAATTGACATATCTGAGGCATCCCGTTAATACCCTGCAAATTTCAAATCAAAAGATCAAACCATTTATTTACAGTGCAGTGGCAAAGTTTTTAAAATCCTAGTTCGTAAGGCAGCAAAATACCCAACCACGAGATCAATCCCCTTTCAAGAGCTGTCAAAATCTCCATCCATGAGAAATCCTTGACCATCAGATTTTGGCCATCTGGTCACAAAGTTATGGTCAAGGATTTTGATACTTCATGAAAGGGGATTGCTGGCGAACTGGGATTTTGTCAGCTCATGGACTAGGATTTTGTCAGCTCATGAAAGGGGATTCAAAAACCCAATCCCTTTTCACAAGCTAACATAATCCCAGTCCACAAGCTAATCCACTTTTGTGAGTCAGCAAAATCCTTGACCATGAGTCAATCCTCATCCACGAGAAGGGTCATCTGGTCACAAAGTGACAGTCAAGGATTTTGTTACCTTACGAAAGGGGATTGCTTGTAAACTGGGATTTTGACAGCTCATGGAGTATGATTTTGTCAGCTCATAAAAGAGGATTCAAAAACCCAATCCCATTTTGTGAGCTGACAAAATCCCAGTCCATGAACCAATCCTCTTTTGTGAGGCTGCAAAATCCTTGACTGTGAGTCAATCCTCATCCGTGAGAAGGGCCATCTGGTCACAAAGTGACAGTCAAGGATTTTGCTGCCTCACCAAAGGGGATCAGTTCGCGGACTGGGATTTTGTCAGTTTACAAAAGAGGATCGGAAGCGAGTCGCGAAAGAAGAATTTCAAAATGTGAAATTGCCATTTTTTGGCAAAAATTAAGCAAACCTAAGGCATAGGTTTGTAGAGGGCATCACCCTGAACAAAACCCATACCATATTGAAACAAGAAGTCACCTGTTGAGGAAGCTACGACAGTTTGTTTGGGGGAAAAAAATGAAAACAAAATGCGGCTCATGGGCAAGGAATTTTTCCCTCACAGACTAGGATTTTTTAAATCCCCTTTTGTGAGCTGACAAAGTCCTTGATCATGTTCCAAGTCCTCTTTCACAAAACTTACATATAAATCTTGGAGTGGGGAAGGGGGTGCCAGAGAGCCAGCTTCCAGGCAGAACATTTTCCTAACAGCTCTGCTTGAGTAGCTTCAATTTTGCCCAAAAATCAAAATAAAAAGACACTGTGCAGACTTAATTTCTACATTAAGAATCTATCGAGCCTATAAGCTTTTGAATGATACCTGACTTAAGATGGGGCGCATGAAGAATAACCAGGCACAAGCTTCAGGACAACAACAACCTGCTGCTCCATGATTGCACTCAGACCTGGATGTGGAATCATCGACCCTAACACCGATTGCTCCAGCCAAAGAACCCCTATGGGAGACAATTTTAGGGTCAATCAGAGCCATGGATGCCAAAATAGAGAAAACCCTCACAAAATTGGAAGGGCATGATGCGGTGATCTGAAATCTTATGGCAGAAGCTGACAAGAGATCCATTACTACACAAGCAACTGCAGCGCTCCTAACTAAGGAGAATCACCAACTTCAAGGGTGTCTAGAGACACTTGAAAATGCCATGAGAGAGGGCAATGTTTGTATTGTAGGCATGTTGGAGGGAGCTGTGGTAGTGCATCTCCTTGGTTTCCTATGCTCCTGACTTGCAGAAAATCTTGCTTTACTGGAAGATGTTGACTGATTGGCACTGCAATAGGCATACGGAATCAATAGAAGGGTGCAGCCTACTGACACTACTCAGCCAAGATCGGAGGTTTGGGACACTCTAATTAATGCTGTCAGGGCAGCTTATCCACTGTAGCTAGAAGACAAAAATGTGAAGCTATTGCATGACCTATCTTACTAAACATGGGCCTGTTGTAAGCAATGTGATGCCATATGCCAGAAATTGAGAAATTTGGGTATTGTATACTCATACTTGCTCCCAGCACATTTGAGAATAACATATGGAGGAGAAAAGCTGGCAATTTTCAGATCCCAAGGATGCAGAACGTTGGGTTGGAAAAACTGCAAATGAATTTCAAGTCCAGCCACTTTGAGAGGTCAACCAGGAAGAATCAGATGAGGAAGAAGGTTGAGTACTCTTTCTAGAGGACCTTATAACTTTTCTGCTATTGTTCATAGACTGTCATGTAACTCTCTGTGGGTTTTCTTCTTTATTATATAGAGGGGTTTGTTAGAGGTGGGGAAAGATATTAATGATTAAAATATTCTGGATATGGTTAGTGTTGTTTCATCCTAGCCAGTAAAAGAGATATTGGTTTTTACTCACCCCCTCCCAAAAGACAGTCTTTTTGGGGAACTGACTTTAAGTTACAATGTTTTTAATAGTTTATTCTACATTTGGTTTTGGGCTGATTGGCTGGTGGAATGGGGCTGTAGGGATATTAATCCCTATATTACCTTCACTCTACAAAGGGTTACTAGCACTACTGGATAGTGTGGATTTATACCTGTGACCACTACCTTTCTGAATGTTAACCTGGGCCACTGAAGTGGTTGGCATTACTTGGAAATGTTGGTACTACAGGTATAATTATACCTAAGAATATTATTCCCCCCTTTTTATTGTACAAGAATGCATGGATATGGCTGCAATTTTCTTGAATTGTACCTTATACTCTATGTGAACTTCATACATGAAAGCAATTAATATATTGTTTCTTAAATGAAAACAATAAATAGACAATTCAGAAAAAAATCTTGGAGTGAACTGAGCATACTCATTACACAACAATTAAATAACTTTTGCATGGATTAATATTTTTCACCAAACCAATGCTGAATTGGTCTTTGACGAAAACTGTTTCTACATTCCAAATTTCAGACCAAAACACCAAATGGTGTGGTCACGGAGCGATGGGCAAACAAAGTGTCAAAAGTGGCAAAAAATTTGTTTTTCAGAGCTTTGCTGTGCAGAAACTGTAAGTCCGACCAAAGTGCAACTTGGCAAATCAAGAGATCAAATTTTGTGCAAATCTGTTGAATGGCTGCAAAGTTATTAATGTGTAAAATTGGGGTTTAACATTAAAGTGCCTACTCAATACTAACTATAGGGGCATCACAGCACCCCATAATAGATATCTATATGTCTATATATTTGATATATACAGGTACTGTACCACACTATTTTGATGTTTTTTTTTGTTAGTGTTTTACCTTGGTTTAGCTTAAAATTGTATTTCTTTCTATTACAAAGTCTTCATTTAAATTAGTGGGGGGGGGTGCTGTAATGCCAAAGGAAGCAAAGATTGCCTCCCCCAGATGATGAAGCAACAAGGAGATGGGCTCGAGGGGAGGAAGCTTCCAAAAGGCAGGGCACAAGAAGGTGGGGTGAAGGACAAGGCAGAGAACAAGGGGATATAAATCAGGACAAGAAGAAGAATGGAGTAAAATAAACAGGTAATGAAGACAACAATAAGGCAAGAGGTGTGTCAGGGGAGCTTCATGAAACAGTGTAGGCTGGAGGAGGAGGAGGAAAAAAGCAGAGAGGTAGGCAGGGGGGAGTAAGGCATGGAGAGCCATATGGTCCAATGCAAGGAGTCTGGGAAGTAAAATTACAGACCTGTAGATCATCATAGAGGAGGCTAGCATGGATATGGTGGCCATAATGGCATCATAGTACACTGAAAACCATGACTGGCATGTGGCCATACCAGGATACTCTCTGTTCAGGAGAGACAGGGAAGGGAAGAGGGGTTGTACTATATGAGAGGAGAGAATCAAGACTACAGAAGTACATGGGCACCTGGAGGAAAAGGAAGGACATGAAGTATTGTAGATCATCCTGGACATAGGCACTTTGGCCTCTGTCCATACAGCTGTGGTATACAAACGTGCAGTACATGGAGAAAAGTTGGATAAGACTCTTGGGGGAGGACATCTTGATGATAGCAAATAATGGGGATGTGCTGCTAGTAGATGACTTCAGTCTACCAGATGTGGATTGGAGCCTTCCAGCTGCAACTCTGGCATGGAGCAAGGCCATCCTTGGACAAGAGGTATTCTCAAGTGGCTAGTCAACAAGCTCACTAGGGACTGAGCAGTGCTGGACCTGGTGCTAACAAACAGAGACAGCATTGTGAACATCAGTGGGCAATCTCTAGGTACCAGTTATAATCATACATCGTGGTTTAACATTAAGATGGAAGTAGAGGCAAACCACACAAGGATGAGGGTCTTAAACTTTAGGAGGGTGGATTTAAAGGAAACAGGAGACTGCCTCAGAAACTGCCTAGTGGGAGGAATGCCAGGGAGGGTAGAGGAAGAGTGAGAAAAATAAAGGAGGACATAATGAAGGTGATCAGCCTCTGTATGAATGAAGTGAGTAAAAGCAAAAGGAAAAAAGAGACCATTATGTTAATCTAGGGGAAGTGGCCACAGTGGTGAAGAAAAAAAGGGTGGCATTCAGGAGGTACATGAAACACAGAGGGAGGAAGACAGGGAGGTGTACCAGGTAAAGCAGAGGGACACAGGTAAGGCAGTGAGGGGAGCAAAGGTGCAGACAGAGGAAAGTATAGCCAAAGAGGTAGTAAATGGGGCTAAGACTTTCTCCAGGTACATAAGTGAGAAGAGGAAGGCACGGGGAGAGACAGTGAGGATAAGAATGGTGACAGAGGGTGACTGCGCAGAAGAGGGCTTAGAAAAAGGAGACATCCTGAACAGGTACTTCAGCTCTGTTTACACATTGGATGGAGGGGGGAACAGACCACCAATGATCAGCAGGAACATTAGGGGAGAGGAGATGGGCTCAAGTTCATTTTCATAGGATAGAGTCATGATGAGACTTGCAGCTCTGAAAGTGGACAAGGCTATGGGACCAGCCAGGAGACACCCTACTGAAAGAACTCAGGGAGGTGCTGGTTGCCCCCCTGACAGCTTATTCAACAGATCACTGGAATCAGGCATGTTTCTGAAGGACTGCAGGAGAGCAACCATGGTCCCTCTATATAAGAGCAGTGGCAGGGAAGAGACTAGTAGCTATAGAACAGAGATCCTCACCTCATTGGTTGTGAAATTAATGGAAACAGTATTAAAGGAAAGGTTGGTAGAGTATATTGAATCCAGTGGGCTGCAAGACCAAAGGCAACATGAACTCATTGGAAGGCAGTCATGCCAGATGAATCTGACTGAGAGACCAAGGAAACAGATCAGGGGAGGGCAGTGGACATGGCCTATCTGGACTTCAGCAAGGCCTTTGACACTGTGCCATACCAGAGACTGATTAAGAAATTGAGCAGCCTAGAGGTGGGATCCAAAGTGGCAAATTGGGTTAGAAACTGGTTACTGGATAGCTGTCAGAGGGTGGTGCTTAATGGGACTCATTCTTATGATGGGAGAGTAACCAGTGGTTTGCTCCAGAGCTCAGTACTGGGACCATCACTGGGACCATCACTCTTCACTGTTTTCATAAGTAACACTGCAGATGATCTGGAAGAGAAGGTATGCATTTTTGCAAATGATATCAACATTTGTAATAGGGTGGACAATAAGGAAGGGGTGGAAAGAATATGTAAGGATCTTGGGAAACTTGAGGACTGGTCAAGAGCATGTCAGTTGAGGTCAATGCCAGAAAGTGCAAAATCAAGCACCCATGGCATAGGAACCAATGAACTGGGCATAGGATGGTGGGGAGGTGCAATCAGTTACTAAGCAGAAAAGGGACCTTGGGGTTATCATAGCTGATGATCTCAAAGTGGCAGGACAGTGTGACAAAGCAACAGGTGGGGTCAGTGGGATGCTGGGATGTATAGGGAGAGGTATCTCCAGCAGGAGGAGGGAGGTGGTGTTGCCAATATCTTGCCTGCTGGTGAGATCCCACCTGAAGTATTGTGTTCAGCTGTGGAGGCAGCACCTCAAAAAGGATGTAAACAGGCTGAAAGCAGTTCAGAGGAGGACAGCTAAAATTGTGCAGGGGTGGCACCAAAAGCCCTATGAGGAAAGACTGAGAAATATCAATATATGCACCCGGAAGACAGGAGAGGAAGAGGAGATATGACAGAGACCTACTAATACCTAACAGTGTGAACAAGGGTGCAGGAGGGGCATCTCTTTCAAATGAGGAAGACTACCCAAACCAGAAGGCATGTGATGAAGCTGGAGGGGAGGAATTTTAGGAGGGATGTGAGAAAGTACTACTTCACTGAAGGAGTAGTGGATGTCTGGAATAGACTGCCAGTGGAAGTGGTGGAGGCAAAAACAGTAGTGGGCTTCAAGCATGTGTGGTGTAGACAAAGAGGAATTTTAGGAAATGAACAGGAAGGAGCGAGAGTCACCAGAGACCAGTTAGGGTTTACGGAGACAGATTAGGTGGGGACCATCTGGGCAGACTGGGTGGACCAAGTGGTATTTTTCTGCTGACAAGGCTGTAATGTGCTGTAGCAGCACCACCACAATGAGCAATCTGCATTAGTCTCGGTGTCAACCAATTGGGTGAGGAGCCTTAATGGTGGGGGGGGGGGGCCCAAAGATCAGAAAAAGGGATGTTTGTTCCCATTTATATTGAGGTAGGGGTAAGAGACTCCCATCTGTGCAAATCAAGTCCTGTAAAATGGAAGGGCTTTGCACAAAATTCAGTGTAGGGGAATAACTCCTCCTACCAACCAAATAAAAGCATGCCTCTCCCAAAGTTCCATGCGTAGCACATCTTGGCCACTGAGCTGCTGCTTGGCCCATGTGGCTGTGCTACTTCTCTGCTCATTTCTTCCCTTTCATCTCCCATTTTTCCTTTCTCTGTCCTTATGCTCATTTCCACAGCTCACAGCCCACTCCTCTGCTCCTGCTTTCCATTGCTGCCCTTGTTTTTGTTCCTTCTGCTCTGCTTCCTACCTCACCCCTCTCTCTCTTCTGTCTAGCTGCTGCTTGTGGCAGTCCTTGCCAGCCCAGTACAGTACTTCATTTTCTTCTCCTCCCTTTCTCCATCTTCATTTTGCTGTTCTAGCTCATTTATTTTCTTTCATTCTATTCTGCAGCAACTCACTCCATTCATTTCTCTTCTGGGTTGTGACTTGTGGTGACATCACTGCCCAGCTTAAAGCTGCAACTCCATTTTGTTTTCAGTTGCTTCCTATCAACTTCTCCTTCAGTCATCTCCTTTACTTACTCTGCATGCTTCTCCTTCAGTCATTCCCTTTACCGACTCTGCATTCCTGATTCTGCTCCGGCTCTCTTCCTGTTCTAGTATTGCTTCATTCTCTTCCAACTTTATCTGTCTTCCACCTCTAGCAGCTTCCCCTGCTGTTTCAGCTCTCCTCTGTCAATAGCTTTCACCAGCAGTATGTTTAGACTCCATCTCCCCAACTTGTACCTTTAGGAGGTTATGAGTGTAGGTGAGGGTTTGACTTCATCTGCCATAGGACGGGAGTCTTCATCCTCCTTCATCAAGCACTTAATTATCATTTGCTATCTGCAACAGCTTAGCACCATGGCCTCTACTCCTACTGGCAATTCTTCTCCAGATGCTGGATAAGGTCCATACGAACATACGAACATACGAAATTTGCCAGCAGATAAAGGCCTAGAGGTCTATCAAGTCTGCTCGAATGTGCAGCTAGCACCCCTTATTCTGCAGCTGCCCCTTCCTTCCACCCTTCCCCTTCATTAACACTCCCCCTTGTCCTGTCCCATCCTTGTTTGAAGCAGTCCACTGTTCTACTGCATACCACTTCTGCAGGTAATGCATTCCACCCAGCCACCACCCTCTCTGTAAAAAGTGTCTCCTCATCTCCCTCCTGAACCTTCCTCGCTCCAGTCTCATATCATGGCCCCTGGTGGCCTTCCCCTCCCTTACTTTGTACAGCCCCTCTGTACCCATCTTGTTTATTCCTTTCATGTATTTAAAGGTTTCAATCATGTCACCCCTGTCTCTCCTCTCCTTCAGAATTCCTTCAGACTTCTTCCAACATTCAGGCTCCTCACAAATGATCATATAAATCAAAATATTCCTTAAAGGACTGGACTGTTCCAGATTTTGGAACTTCAGAAACTTGGCATTTCCTATTTAGCATCCTCTTGGAAACAAGAACTATTTGATCTATTCATAGCAGCCAAATCCCAGCTTGCCAGGAGTCCTGCTTCTAGCCAACCAGTACTACAACCAGCCTCTGCTGCCTTATCTGAAATTTGAGATTTCAGAATCATGTGATGCCTAGCAGAGAGTGAGCAGTATCTCAAATGAGCTCTGTTGTGACCCAAAATAAAACCTTTTTTGTCCCTATTTCAGGCTCGCTTATTCAACTTTTCTGAGTGCAGAGGTAGAATTTACTTATACTGTCACAGTCTGAAAGAGGAAAATTTAGGTCAGCTCCACCATGAGACTTTTCTTCGACTTGAAGAGTCTGAATGGGAACAGGAGTCAGTGGAACTTCTAGAAGCAAAGTGGCCACACTGCAGTAATTCACCTCTCATGCCACCTCCTCATTCTACTGCTATTATAACCACCAAGAAAGTGTATGCTGAGCTACAGACAATCAAAAGGGTATTGTTCTCATTGATAGATGATTTTAAAGAGTGAAAGCCAGTGATCAAAGAACTGGCCCAGCAAAGTTTCAGACCCCGAAGTTCAGATTTCTTCCTCCAAAGATAAAATTGCTAAAATGGAGCCCGAGGTCATAACCCTTAAGTGATCAGTAAAGAAATTAGAAGAGAAAGTGGAGGACCTTGAAGGCCAATTGAGGAGGAAAAATTTGGTCCTACTGGGCCTCCCAGAAGGGGAGGAGGGCTCCTCACCAATTGAATTTATCCAGAAGTTGTTCATCAAAATTGCAGGGCCCTCATCCAATGACTCCAGCTATATAATAGAAAGAGTACATAGATCGGTGTCACCAAAACCAGTGAGAGGTGAGCCCCCCCCGGCCTATCACTTTCAAGGTTTTAAATTATCTGGATCAAGATTACTTACTGAAGGCCACCAGAAAAGTGAACAGATTAGAATGGGAAGGTAACAAGATCCGACTGGTCCCCGACTTAACCTACAAAGTTAGGCAGGACTGTGCAGCATTCAGACCTATACAATCAAAGTTGTGGGCTGCAAAAATTCAGCACAGAATGCTCTTCCTCAGTCACTAAGAAGTTCTTACCCCCATGGAAATTTACCGCTTTGACTGTGCTGCACAAGCGATGGTGGATCTGGGAAGACCTATTGCCCGATCTTTTTGGTAAAATGGGGTGAGGTTCCTACTCTATACTGCTTTTAATTTGATGATCCAACTGATGTTGTATGGAGGAGTAATGGGATAATTCTAGTTGTGAAGCTTACCGCATGCACACAGAGCATTAGCAGGTGTTTTTGTTTTAATAGCAATCTGCAATGTAATTTTGTTGAAAATAATCTATTGGAGTGGTGACTGTGGTTCATCTGACTTTCTGACTCCCATAGGTATTTATTTTTATTTTTTCTTTGGAGGATCACTGAGGAGAAGAGCTGTGTTTAAAATCTGTTTGACTGCTCCTCTCATTGTTTCCTGTGGGTGACTGCTTTTTCCACTTGGTTTGACATATAGAGACTGTGTAGTGCATGAGGGGAGCCTTGCTGTGTATTGGCCATGCAAGGAGACTGATTACTTTGATGCGCTGCTGCAAGACTCTTCTAGAACTGCTTCTCTTCATCTTATGTTCCCTTCAGTTGTAATTAAGTATGCGGCTCAATCCTTTCATCACAGAAGATTCTAATAAATTACTGTTCATTCCAAGGTGGGGAATTCCCCAAAGGACAATCCCAAATTGCAGAGATATGTGACATTTGTATACCCTTTTTATGTTTGCTATTTATTTACTTTTTACGGCTGTGGGCATTCAAAAAAGGGCTGATGTCATTTTTGCTACCAAACAACATGATAGAGTGTTAAAAATAGACTCCTCCTCTGAAGCCTCATTGCTACGCTGCCTGTGTGTGTATAGGAAGTGGTGAGCACTATTTTTCCTCTGGCTTGAGGAGTTAATTGAGCCCACAGAAAGTTAACTCATGATCTTCTGGCAGTCATTCTGTGTCAGATTACCAATGGATAGTACAGATATCATTGAAAGCTATTGGAAGTACAATGAGTTAAACACTTCCTGGAACTTTTTGCATAACAAATAAATTCTGCTGTCTCCTCAGCTAGCATGAACACCTCATTAAGCCATTTGACACTACCATCCTGAGAGTAGTCATTCTGCTGCTTTGCAGGACATTCCATAGCAAAGAGTCCCAGTGATACATGTTTCCAAATAATACACCAACTTCATTTTCTCAGGTAGGCATTTCTGGGCTACTATATATATTCTATTGAATGTTCTTACCTTGCAATTTGTGACTATAGGTGTTTACAACTGAATGATAGTAACCACATTTGCTTCACTTGCAAATAGGTAGGCATGTGTGTCTAATTTTCATCTGACTTAGGTTACACATAGAATCTGATCAGTTCATAACATGCTGGATTGTGATTAAATGAACTGATAAATGGGAGCTTTGGTTTCTTTTACAAATTAATTTTTCCTGACCATGGATATACTAAAACAAACATTTTCAACAAAATGTTTAAAAATAAGGAGTTTAGCAGTAATTTAGTTGATGTGGTATAAAGAGCTGCTACCTGGAAAATTACTGCTTTTTGGGGGTGGGTGGGCTGCCACAAGCAGAATAGGACTTCATGTATGGGAGAGCTCATGGGTAGAAGAGGCATGATGGCATTAAAAGCTTAATAGTGTGGATGTAGAGGCACCAATATTTGAGCATGACTTTGGTAGAGGACTAAGTTTGCGGGATCATCAGGAACTGAGTGAGTCTTGATGTTTTTTAACATAATGGTTTTCTGAAACTTCAACCTTCAATGGGTTAGACTCTGCATCCATCTGTACAGTATGTTACTAAGCCACATGCAGTGGGGTATGGGTAAAAACCAGATCTCCAGACTTGGACCAGAGCTGTGAAATCTGGACTGGGCAGAGCTTGTACAAATATTGCCAATCCACTCACTCCAGATGATCTGGTCAGGCTTTTACCTATCTGGTCTGGTCCTGACAGTTCCGTTTTCAACCATGTCAAGGAAGGGTTGAAAAACAAACTTCCAGGAGTAGACCAGATACATAAAAGTTGGACTGAACAGTGCAGCTAGAGTGACCGGACCAGCAGTATTTGTGCAAGTTGCACCCAGTATGGCCAGTTTGGATTTTTATAGAACTACTATGGTTCAGGTCTGTCAGTCCAGTTTTTAATCAATCAATCTTTATTTTATAATGAAAGGTATGTAAGCAAAAAATACCCATTTACACAAACGTCCAGTTAAGCATAAAAAGAGAACAGAACACCAGGTCAAACAATTACATAGTAAAATACAGTATAAACAGGTCTAACATACACAGGTCTAATACAAAAATATTGAGGGATATACAGAAGAAAGGGGAAGCAAGTAAATAACAGTGACAAATTGACAGCATGGGATATAGTTGGAGGTACAATTCAGGAACATGAGCAGCTGGGTGATGCATCAAAAAGAAGTGCAAGTCCTGCAGCACCCAGATCCTGCATGCAGATGAGCATTCCCACTGCATGATATCTCCTAGGCCCCAAACACCGTGTCAAGGACTGTGTGCCCTGCCAGTCCTTCAACCAGACCACATGGATTAGGCACCAGAAAAAGCTTAAAGCCTACTTGCTGGAGAAGTGCCTAGTTTTGATGTAAAAAGAGCTGTAGAATCTATGGGAAAAATATTTTTCTCCAATGCTAAAACCCCAAAAGAAGAAAAAGGACAAGGAGAAGCACCAAGACCGGAATAGGTCTCCATCCACTTGGTGGTGACCATCGGGCACCACTGACACCAGAAGGGCCTACACTTTGGTAAGTAACCTACTGCCAGGTCTCCTACTGCTCCAGTGAATCAGAACGTGGCCTCCCTGCCTGCTTTACTCACAGTGCAGTTGGGGCTCTTCTTAGATGACAGAAGCCCTATTGTGTTTGTTATCTTCTTCAGGATCTATCACCAGCAGCCAGGTGGATAAGTTGCTCCCTGGCCCCACCAAGGAGTGCACAGTCACAGCCGGTAAGCTGGACTCCAGCTCAACTGTTGTCTGCATGGCTGGGCTGATAAGTTTTATGTTAGCCCTCTGCACAGCTGCAGCTGACAAGTTGCTCCCTGGTTCCTCTGGGGACCGCACAGCTAAGGCTCTCCTGTCAGGGTTGCAGGATACCCCCGACATAAAGTTGAGCCAGCTGCTGGACATGCAACAGTCTTTACAGGGTTCGTCACTCCCACTGACCCAACCAGACCCTCCACACTTGCCTGAAGATCAAGAGCAAGAGGTGGGCACTAATCTGGAGGTTGCCCCTCCTTTGCTGGATCAGTCTCTTCTTGATTCACCCACTGGGTCTATTGTTAATCCCTCTGAGGACCTTCCATTGGGACTTCCTCAACCCAAGCCCCTTTGGACAACCAGGTTCCACTATTTTGGACTCTGGCTCCCCAGACAATGGCGGGTCTTCCATTGGGTTCTACTCACACCCCGATGCCAACTGACCCTTCGCCAGGTCAGGGTATGTCTGATAATCTGGCCATTCCTCAAATGCTGAATGGCCTTCTGTCAGGCTCCCATGTGCTGAATATTTTGGTGCCAGACATTCTTGTGCCTGATCCAGTGCCAACCCTTTCTATTGTCCCTACAGGGCTGATGCCTGGTCCTACTGGACCTCCTGCCAGGCTTTTGGCCCCACCTCTTCTGAGCCTGCAGCTCCACCTCTGGCTGGACCTATGGCCAATGTTTCAGGCTATCAGTTCCCACAATACCCAGTGTACCCTTCACCAAGGTATACAATGCCTGGTCATCAACTGCAATATGTACCGGGGTACCAGATGCTGGGCTATGTCTAATCAAGGGTATGCTCCTTCTGGCTTTCCCTATTCCTATCAGGCTCATGGATAGCCTCAGTATCAGATGCTGGGCTATCCATTATACCAGCCTCCTCCTCCACCATCTCCTCCTCCTCCTCAGCCTCAGCCTCTGCCTCCACAGCAGCCTCAGGCTGATATACAGGCAGTGTTTCAAACCCTGATTCAGAAGACCAGGACTCAACTTGCCTTGGAGTTTGACCATCAGAAACCAGTGGCAGCTTCAACTCCCTCCTCCTTTCCAACCCCTAGATCAGCATCTTCTGTGGATTCCCACCTTTCCAGAGAAGGCTCTTCTAGACACCAGGTCAGGGATAAAATCCAGGACACTCCTTTAAAAAAGTTTCAGACCCCCAGCAGGCACTCTTCATACTCTGACTCTGACTTGTCCTCCAGCTCTGATACACATACACCTATAGAGCCTCAGGCTAAGGAGTCCCAAAGTCCCCTCCAGAGGACCCTTCCTTTGCAGAACTCATAACTATACAAAATGCCTGTGGCTGGGCTATCCAGGAACAGGATCCAAAGCAGAAATGGCTTGCTGAGCATCTAGACATGACTGACACAGCTTCTGTGCCCATACTGCCTTGGACAGAGCCCCATGAAGACCTGACATCCACTATCTGGCAACAACCTTCCTCCATTCCAGGTGTTTCAAAAAAGGCAGACAGGATGTACCACCCCCAAGATGGGGTCACACACCTTATTGGCCATAGATGTCAGAACAATAAGGTGAGCCGGGGGCAAAAGCCCTGTCACTTTTTATGGCCCACAGGAGATTGCCCCTTGCCTTTAAGCAATAAAATAAAATCTGCAAGCCTAAGTTAGCCTGACACAAGGCACACATAAAACAAGGAAGAGGTGCTTTGCTCTCTCTGGGTTTCTGGAACTGAAGACCTGTCAAATACTTTTACCATAAATAACAATATAGCATCTAAGATAAGACTCCAGATCACCCCCCTCCCCCCACATGTGTCTAACAACCTGAGAAACATTAGGGCAATCTAGCATGACTAAGTTAATTAAGTTCCAATGCACACACAAAACAAAGGAGGTGCTTTGCTGTCTCAAGAAGTGCTTTTAACATAAATAACATCTGATCATTAAGATAAGGACTGGCAGGGCAAGTGTCCTGCTAGGCTGAGAATGTGTTTCTGTGAATCTGCCCACTCTGCCTGCCATTGCTTGCTATGTGTTTCTGTAAGCCAGGGTCTCTTACACTTGGCTTGCGTTTAGCTTTCAGTCCAGACTCTGGGGTGAACCAATAATACATACTAAGGTAAAGCTCCCAATTTTGGGTTGACAAAGGCATATTTATTCACAACTGAAAATAAGGATAATGTTGCATTTTCCCCAAAGGGGTGCTGAGCTCTAATGAAAGTGAGTATTAATTTTTTGTGTTTTATATATTTGCATCTGGGTGTTGTTCTATTTGAAATCCCCCCCAAGCCCCTCTAACCAGCTTACTTCTGACTGCTAGAGCTCTTCTGTATAGAAAATGCTTTTTTAATTTTTTTTGTAATTGCAGCCTATGTTTGTCTATAGGCTGAGGTATAGTGAGGACAGGCAGTGCAGACTTACTCTGTGATGTATTTATTTCTGGTAAAAGGCAAGGGACTAACAGCACAGGAAAAGAAAGCCCTCTGTTTAGCTACAGGGACAGAGAAACTGCAGGCTTCCCACAGTGCGATGTATTTAGAGCTGGTGAAAGGTGAGGGACTGACAGCACTGGAGACTGAAGCTGTATGTTTGTCTGTAGGCAGAGGTGTAGAGAGGGCAGGCACAGTGCAGGCTTAGGGAAAGGGAACATTATTTAACCAGCAAAGACACACTAGGACAAAGTTGTTTCCTGATGTGACCTGGGAGAGCAAGGAAGTTATGTAATTAGCTCAGGGTCACACAGTATGCATGTTGGGGCTGTGGATTAAAACCCAGGTCTCCAGGTTTGTGGGTCAGTGCCCTTAAGCAAATTGTATCCAGTACAGTCATGGTGCTAGAATATATATAACAAACATAGTCTGTAATCAAACATGGGAAGCAAACTGTATCCAGTACAGTCATGAAGCTAGAACATACAGAACAAAAACTAGTCTACAATCAAATGGGGAAAGCAAACTGTAATCAGTATAGTTATGGTGCTAGAATATACAGAACAAAAATAGTCTGTACTCTAATAGGAGAAGCAAACTAAATCCAGTACAGTCATGATGCTAGAATATACAGAACAAAAACAGTCTGTAATCAAACAGGGGAAGCAAAATGTATTCAATACAGTCATGGTACTAGAATATACAGAACAAAAATAGGATGTAATCTAACAGGGGAAGCAAACTGTATCCAGTACAGTCATGGTGCTAGAATATACAGAACAAAGATAGTCTGCAATCAAACAGGGAAAACAAACTGTATCCAGTACAGTCATGGTACTAGAATATACAGAATAAAAATAGTCTGTAATCAAACAGGGAAAGCAAACTGCATCCAGTACACTCATGGTACTAGAATATATAGAACAAAAATAGCCTAATCAAACAGGGAAAGCAAACTGCATCCAGTAAAGTCATGGTGCTAGAATATACAGAACAAAAATAGTCTGTAATCAGACAGGGAAAGAAAACTGCATCCAGTACAGTCATGGTACTAGAATATACAGGACAAAAACAGTCTAATCAAGCAGGGAAAGCAAACTGCATCCAGTACAGTCATGGTGCTAGAATATACAGAACAAAAATAGTCTGTAATCAGACAGGGAAAGCAAACTGTATCCAGTACAGTCATGGTACTAGAATATACAGAACAAAAATAGACTGTAATCTAACAGGGGAAGCAAACTGTATCCAGTACAGTCATGGTACTAGAATATACATAACACAAATAGTCTGTAATCTAACAGGGGAAGCAAACTGTATCCAGTACAGTCATGGTACTAGAATATACAGAACAAAAATAGTCTGTAATCTAACAGGAGAAGCAGACTGTATCCAGTACAGTCATGGTACTAGAATATACAGAACAAAATAGTCTGTAATCAGACAGGGAAAGCAAACTGTATCCAGTACAGTCATGGTACTAGAATGTACAGAATAAAAATAGTCTGTAATCTAACAGGAGAAGCAAACTGTATCCAGTACAGTCATGGTACTAGAATATACAGAACAAAATAGTCTGTAATCAGACAGGGAAAGCAAACTGTATCCAGTACAGTCATGGTACTAGAATATACAGAACAAAAATAGTCTGTAATCTAACAGGAGAAGCAGACTGTATCCAGTACAGTCATGGTACTAGAATATACAGAACAAAATAGTCTGTAATCAGACAGGGAAAGCAAACTGTATCCAGTACAGTCATGGTACTAGAATGTACAGAATAAAAATAGTCTGTAATCTAACAGGAGAAGCAAACTGTATCCAGTACAGTCATGGTACTAGAATATACAGAACAAAAATAGTCTGTAATCTAACAGGGAAAACAAACCATATCCAGTACAGTCATGGTGCTAGAATATGTGAAAAGTAGATCATCAGTCAAAACATGTGTGACCCCCAACCCCCACCAGGGGTTGTAGCTGGTGGCTGGGCTTAACTGCTAAGTTCTATCCTGAAGTCGGTGGAACCAAAAGCAACACATTTGTATGAAGACTCTATGTTTGAGACTGACAATACATGTATTATTACCATGCCATCTTTCATTTTCACCTGGGTGACTACTGTATCAGGTTAAGCAATGGATGGTTTAGACTTCGTGCAGAGCTGTCGGAGGTAATGGGTTGACAGCTGAGCTCTTAAAAGTCTGTATAAAATATTCCTGTATGGTATAACAGCATTCTTAACATTACAATCTTCATCAGAAATGTACATTTATTGTATTTCTTTATATCAAAAACTGGTTTAGAAAATGTGCCCTTTGTACCCTAATAAGTGCCTCTGATCCTCAGCCCCACACCTTTTACTATCTTTCAGCACCCCTCTTACTGGCCATCCTAATGCAGACTCAGTTGGTATCATGGCTGCCCATGACCGGTCCTCTAAACCTAAACATTTGAGCATGCCTCCTCCTGATAAGGAGTCTAAGCAGCTGGACAATTTCAGTCACAAGATCCATTCCTCCTCCACTTTTACCCTCAGGTCCCTTAATTATGTGGCTCATATGGTTTCCTACTTGAAATCTTCCCTGGCCTTACTCGAGTCCAAGCTGGATGCTATCGAGGACCAGGAGCTTAAGGTTGAGATTGCCAAGACAGTGAGAATGGCTAAAATCTCCTGTCATCATACCCTCCAGGTCACTTATGACACAGTAGACTCAGTTGCTTGCACCACAGCCACTGCTATCTGCCTTAGGTGTTATTCATGGCTCAGGATTGCTGGCCTGGCGCAAGACGTCCAGACCTCCATCATGGATGCCACTTTCAGGGGATCCATGTTATTCGGAGGTGACACCAACTATATTATCACTGAAATGCAGGACCACAATAAATCTATCCATGATATCCGCTTCATGTACCAAGGGGGTTACAAAGACAAACAGCCTTTTTGTTGGCAACAGAGACACCAGACCAAAGAGGCCCCTGACAAACACCAGGCCAAGCACTGGTATCCAGTATCAGGAACCTCTACTCCCCCTGCCAAGTCCTAGAAGCCCCTTGGAGGATCTGCTGTCTCCCTCCCCTCAGCCTCCTGACTTATGGGGGACTCCCCTGCCTTCTTCAGATCCTCTAGGGGAACCAGTGGGGGGAAAGATTTTCCCTCCAACTTCCAGGGTTGCAGAACATAACCATAGACTCTTGGGTCCTTCAGTTAATAGCAAGAGGTCACACCATAGAGTTCCTAGACAGGCCTCTAGACAACCCCCCAGGCCTCTCCCATTATCCTCCAAGGCACTTGTCTCTGATAGGGGATGAGATCCAGGCTCTTTTGCAAAAGTCAGCCATAGAGCCTGTGGCACAGATAGGAAAAGGGTACTACTTCCATTTCTTCCTAGTGCCCAAAAAGTCAGGTGAACTAAGGCTCATCTTGGACCTCAGCATGCTCAGCCTGTACATTGAGTACAAAAGGTTCTGCATACTCACCATCCAGGGACTTCTACCCTGCTCCACAAGTGTCATTAGCTTTGCGTGCTGGACATGCAGGATGCTTACCAGAACATTCCTGTCTTCCAGGCCCACTGCAACTTTCTTCAGTCTGCCTTTCAATGGGAACATTACCAGTTCAAGACTCTCTTTTGGCCTATCCTCAGCACCTTGAGTTTTTACCAAGTGCCTAGCAGTGTGGGCTGCAGTCCTATGCCACAGAGGGATCTAAGTGTGCCTTTATCTGGATGACTGGCTTCTGTCAGCCCCATCACAGAGCAGTTTGAGGGAGTCTCTCTCCTTAATCCTGGACCTCTTTTCAAGACTTGGAATAACAGTCAACTATCCCAAGTCCCACCTCTCTCCTCCCAGTGCCTACAATTCATTTGGGGTGGTGCTAGATATAGTCCAGGGCAGGGCCTTCCTCCCATTGTGAATGTGCAGGTAAGCATCCTGCATGTCCAGAAAACCAGGAGGAAGGAGCTACTGGTATAACTAAAACTTCTCTACTGGGACTATATTGCCCTCCTTTCCTCCCTCCACCCCCCCACCCTAAACCAGTTCTACTTTTATAGGCACAGGATTTAACTGACAACAGGAACTTCCTGTTTGGGAGCAGGAAGTGAGTAATCACAAAGCCACAAAAGACTCACCATCCTAGAAGGACAAGATTAACTCTTCGTCTCCCTCTAGCTGCTGGAGGTCTGACTCTGAGCAAGTAAGGAGACTACTGAGAAATATAGGAACTTTTTGTCTCAGAACAGGAAGATCAGGAGCTAAAAGGGTGCAGAGACAGTAAATAAGTAGGGAGAGAAGAGAAGAGAAAAAAAAGAATTAAACAAACAGAGAAAAGAGTAAGTATTCCAAATAACAGTTAGGGGGCCAGAACAAAGACATGTTGGGAGTGGGGCAGTGCAGTGGCTGTGGAGCAGCAGTCTTCCTGGAGATATTCTGGAAGATGCAGTGTTGCCCCATCTGCAGGCACCTATCTGGGCTGAGGGAGGAGGTTGCTCATCTCTAGGCTGAGTTGGCCAGGATTTTTGGGACCTCCTCTCCCACCCAGGGACCACCAGGGTCATTGCCATTGCCTCAGAGGTTGCCAAGAAAGAGGAGTGGTTGGACCACAGTGGGCTAAGGGAGGCTGAGGGTGGTGGAACAGAGTCACATTCCTCCAGTTGTACCTCTCCACAATTTCTGTGCCATTCTGGGAAAAGTGTGGTTCCTCTATGGAGGCACCCACAGTGGAGACCAAGGAGGATGCTGGGAACCTCCACAAAGGAGACCCACAGGAGGGTGGCATGGGAACCCACAGGGGAAGAAAACAACTCCTGGTGGGGGACTCCATTGTTAGGAAGGTAGAACTGGGGTAGGAAGGGGAGAGGGAGGTAAGGTGCCTGCCTGGTGCCATAGCTTTGAAGGACAGGGAGCGAATCCTCAGGATCGCAGGAGCAGCTGCACAGGGGAGGGAGCTGGATGTCATTGTCTACCTAGGGACAAATGACCTGGCTAAGAAAGGGATCAGAGCAGTGCAAGAAGCATTTGTAGAGATGGGGGAGGGGCCTCAGACAAATATCACACACGGTAACCTTCTCAGAGATGCTGCCTGTCTATGGTATGGGTGAGGCTAGGGTGCTCCACACCATGGGATTCAATCAGTGGTTGAAAAACTGGTGCAGAGCTCAGGGATTTGGCTTCATTGGGGACTGGGGGTCCACCTGGAGGGATGCAGGCCTATACTGGCATGATGGTCTGCATCTGTCCAGGACAGGAACCAGGATCCTAGGTGATAGGTTTAAATACTTCATTGACAAGCATTTAAACTAGCCAAGGGGGGAGGCACTGGAAAAGAGCAGGGAAATCCTAGTCCCCCCAAAATATCAGGGTACTAAGTGAAGTAGATACCAACATAAAGATATCGATAGGGAGAAGTGCAGGGGTAAATGGAGAAAGTGACAAATGCAATAAGGACAGGAATGGGGCAAAAAAAGGTAAGGTCATCAAGAAATGGAGAGTAATGAGTACCAATGCCCGTAGTCTGGGCAACAAGCTCCCTGAACTGGTGGCCTTGATGGAAGAGGGATGACTGGATATTGTAGCAGTCACAGAAACATGTTACACAGAGAACCATGTCTGGGATGTTAACATACCAGGGTACACAACCTACAGGACAGGGAGGGCAGAAGGGGGAGAGTAGCTCTCTATGTAAGGGAAGGGATAAAAGCAACCAAACAAAAGAGTAAACAGGGAGGAGAGGAGGCACTGTGGGTCACCTTAGAGACTGGAAATGGCACCACAATCCGCACAGGGGTTGTATATAGACCCCCATGTCAGGGGCAGGGAATTGACAAAGATATGATAGAAGGCATACTTAGGATGGCAGAGAAAGGGGAGATACTGTTGATGGGGGACCTTAATATGCCAGATGTTAACTGGAGCACCTTTGTGGCAGCCACATCCAAAAGCAGGGCCATTCTTGATGCCCTTCAGGTGGCATGCCTCAGACAGCTAGTTTTGGAACCTACTCATGAGGGGGCAATCTTAGACCTTGTACTCTCAAATGGGGACAGTGAGAGGATCTCAGATCTAGAAGTGGGTAGCCATTTGGGTACAAGTGACCACCAAACAGTGTGGTTGATGATAAACTCAGCTACAGAGTCAAGCCATACAAAAGTGAGGGTTCTTGACTTCAGGAGGGCTGACTTTGCCAAGATGGGAGAGTGCCTTAGAAAAGCACTAGCAAACAGGCTAGAAGGAGGGGTGGAGCAACAATTGGGAAATATCAAAACTGCCATCACAGAGGCAACAAGCCTTTGTGTGAAGCAAATAAACAAATCAAAATGAAAGAAAAAGCCACTGTGGTTCTCAAAAGAGGTGGCGGTGAAGGTTAGGGAGAAAAAGATAGCATTTAGGAAGTATAAGAAAACACAGAAGGAGCAGGACCGAGAACTGTACCAATTAAGGCAGAAGGAAGCAGGGAGGGTAGTCAGAATAGCAAAGGCACAAACTGAGGAAAAGATAGCTAACTCAGTTAAGAAGGGGATAAAACTTTTTATAGGTATATCAGGGAGCGTAGAAAGACAAAGGGAGGGATAGTGAGGCTGAATAGAATGGATGGTGGGTGGGCAGAAGTGACAGTGAAAAAGCAGGGATACTGAATGAATACTTCTGTTCTGTATTCACAAAAGAAGAAGTGGGGGAGGTGCCAAATCCAATTAACAGAAGCACTCTGGAGAGGGGGGCCGATTCCAGTCTTTTCACAGAAGAAAGGTTTCTGAAAGAACTCCTAAAACTGAAGGTGGATAAAGCAATGGGGCCAGATGGAATTCACCCCAGAATTCTAAAAGAATTAAGCAGAGAACTAGTGATACCACTGACTACCCTTTTTAACAATCATGGGAGGATGGTGTGGTACCCGAGGACTGGAAGAAGGCAGATGTGATTCCCCTTCACAAAAGTGGGACCATAACAGAGGCAGGAAACTACAGACCTGTCAGTTTGACCTCTGTGGTAGGGAAAGTGATGGAATCACTTCTGAAGGAAAGAATTGTTGACTACCTAGATGCCAGTGGGGCAGAGGACCCAAGGCAGCATGGGTTCACAGCGGTAAGGTTATGTCAGACGAATCTAATTGATTTCTTTGACTGGGTGACCAAAGTAGTAGACCAGGGAGGAGCAGTGGACATGGCCCGCCTAGACTTTATCAAGGCATTTGACACAGTCCCACACAAAAGATTAGTAGTCAAATTAACCAGCCTGGGAGTGGGTCCCAGGGTGGTAGCCTGGGTAAAACATTGGCTGAACAACAGGACACAGAAGGTAATTGTAAATGGAGTCCACTCTGAAGAAAGGGGGGTTACTAGTGGGGTACCGCAGGGTTCAGTACTGGGTCCTGTCCTTTTTAATGTCTTTATAAGTGACATTGCAGAGGGACTGGAAGGAAAAGTATGCCTCTTTTCAGATGACACAAAGATCTGCAACAGGGTTGATACACAAGGAGGCGTGGAAAGGATGAGAAGGGACTTGGCAATGTTGGAGGAATGGTCAGAAGTATGACAGCTTGGATTCAATGCAAAGAAGTGCAAAGTAATGCACCTGGGAAACAAAAACCCAGGGGAAGATTACACAATGGGGGGGAGGTAATAACAACAACAAAAATGGAAAGGAACCTGGGGGTAATCATAACAGATGACCTTAAGGTTGGCAAGCAATGTGAGAAGGCGGTAAGGAGGGCTGGGAGAGGTATCACCAGCAGAAAACAGGAAGTTATTATGCCCCTGTACAGACAGTTGGTGAGACCCCATCTGGAGTACTGCGTCTAGTTCTGGAGACCCCATCTCCGCAAGGACATAGACAGGATGGAGGAAGTTCAGAGGACGGCAACTAAAATGGTACAGGGTCTGCAAGAGAAGCCATACGAGGAAAGACTAAAGGAGCTTAATATGTATACCCTTGAGGAAAGGAGGGAGAGTGGGGACATGATAGAAATGTTTAAGTACCTCAGTGGAATCAACAAAGTCCAAGAGGGTAGCATCTTTCAGAAAAAGAGATGTACAAGAACAAGGGGACACAATCTGAAGATAGAGGGGCACGGCTCAGGGGCAATGTGAGGAAGTATTTTTTCACAGAGAGGGTGGTGGACACATGGAACAGCCTTCCTGAGGAGGTTGTGGGGTCTAAAACTGTGGGAGAATTCAAGAATGCATGGGACAGACAAAAGGCAATTTTTGTGGGGGGTAGGAAGAAATAGGCTGTTGGTTAAATAGGATCTGCAGCTTATCCTCTAGGTAGGGAAATGGGCAGACTAGGTGGGCCAAGCGGTCCTTATCTGCCATCAAAGTCTATGTTTCTATGTTCCATTGGACAGAGAGGAGAACCTGCAGGAACAGGCCAGATTAGTGGCCAACTCACACTGGACCACAACCCAGTCGATCCTCCATCTTCTTGGGCTGATGGCAGCTGTGATCCCTACAGTTCCTCTAGCCAGACTGCATATGCGGGTGACCCAATGGACTCTTCAAGTCCAATGGGATCAGAGGCTGGACAATCTGGACCACAGTGTCCTAGTGTCTGGGTACATGAAGAAGGATCTTCTTTGGTGGCAGGAGTTGTCCAAACTCTCCATGGGGGGTCCCCTTTTAACCCCCTCCTCTTACCATGACCCTTACAATGGATGCTTCATGTCAAGGCTGAGAAGTCCACCTAGGAGACCATCAGACCCATGGAACATGGTCTGAGCTGGAAGCATCTCTACACATCAATGTGTTACAAATGAGGGCAGTGCTGTATGCCATCCAGGCCTTCCAGCCTCTTCTATATCCAGGGACACTCCTGGTTCAGACCAACAATACATCTGTGGTCTGGTACCTGAACAAACAGGGAGGCACTTGCTCATACCCTCTATGCTGGGAGACAATGTCAGTGTGGTACTGGGCAGTCCAGCATGAACTCTGCCCTACTGATGTCCATGTGCCGGGCATCAGCAACATCCTGGCAGGCAGTCTCAGCCACGCCCCTGTCAGGGCTCACAAGTGGGAGCTAAATCAAGTGGTGGTCGAAAGATTATTCGACCTGTGGGGTTGGCCGGAGATAGACCACTTCATCTCCCCATCCAACACAAAACTACTCAATTTTTGCTCACTCATTCCCAGGCGCGGTGGTTTTTGGTAAGATGTGCTGTTTCTTTGCTGGACAGTGAGGTTCTTGTATGCCCTTCCTAACTTCCCAGTGCTTCAGAGGGTCCTCCTGAAGCTACAGGTGGAAGGGGCTTGCATGATTCTAATAGCCCCTCTTTGGCCTCATCAGATTTGGTTGTTGAGGCACCTACATTAGACAGTTTCAAAAAAAGGTTGGACGAGTACTTATTGGGAAATGAACTTAGGAAATAGACCCACTATGAGTGGGAGATAATTTAATGGACATTTAACCCACTTTGTCTAATAACACCAAGTTAAACCCAAGTTAAACCAAGATATAGGTAACTGTAATACAGACGGTGGCATTATTTTTATATCTGCCCTTTCTGAATGTACAATGGCTCTGCCAGAACTTGTTTTTTTTTACATTGGTAGTCAATCCATTCGCATTCTACAAAACCACAAACGTTCTATATTGCAGTAGTCTGTTTGTGGTTTGCTTGAGTGTTTCCTCTCTATAGTTACTGCTCATAAACTTGTGTCAGCTCTCAGATTGCTTTATTGGCTATGTTTCTGTGCTCAAAAGTAGAGCATTCAGTAGGTTATTTTCTTCCTTTTTTGTGTTTCTGACAGATATACATCTAAAAACTTAGCATTGCACCATTGGCTAAGGTGAGATCTATCATGCTGGCACCCTGAGATTTATTCTAGCTGTTTCCTTTTTTTTTTCTTTATCTTTTTGGTATTCTTATTTTAAGTGTAGCAGTGGTTAAGCTTATTTCATTTATTAACCTAGATTCTATATTAGAGGGTATGAAACAAACAAGCTGTATAGCTTATTAAGGTAATTTCTGTGCATGATATATTTCAGTTTCAGTAATCATGAACCCTCTAATGGGGCAGTCATCCATTCCCAATCATCTGAAGGTATTAGGGGGTATTAGAGAGCTACAACTGCTTTATACACTCTTGGAGAATTTCTTTGAGGTGGTTTTTCCATTTTTCTTCTTGTTTGTGGGGGTGGGGCAGTGCTATTTGTCATTAGAAATTGGGCTTTTATTTCCTGGCATCCGTTTGGCTAGTACCCTTGCCAGGGGGGTACATTAACTTTCAATAGATGCCCAGGAAATAAAAAGGACCAGCCCATAGTGCCCCTTCTCCCACTTACTTATTCTGGTGCCCACCCTGCTACCTAATTGGCTAACACATATAATTTCAATTTTAAATTGCTGCCATGTTTTCTCTCGCTTACCAAGAGATGCTACCCATAGCGTCAGCCCTACTACACACAAAAGGATGGCATGACCACAACAGTTTTCTTGCTTGTAAAAAAAAAAAAAGCCCTTAAACTACTTCATTTGAAACTAGCACCACAGAAACATCAATTTAACCTGCCCGTCACACTTCTCAGCGCCCCTCCATGTCCAGGACTCTGTCCCATCACAGATCGTCAACTAATTTTCACAAAACACCATCAAAACATAACGAATGTACCTGCTGCTTGCAGGTTTG
This sequence comes from Neoceratodus forsteri, assembly GCA_016271365.2. Lineage (NCBI taxonomy): Eukaryota > Metazoa > Chordata > Ceratodontiformes > Ceratodontidae > Neoceratodus > Neoceratodus forsteri. The sequence goes on from CM057456.1 coordinate 1,467,395,809, forward strand.
TTTTTCATATTTCTGCCACCTTTATCAACCTTCTCCACAGCGTGCCCTCAAGCGACTGCCTGACTGCCACCTCTATTACTCTTCGGGTAAAATACATTGAACTGCCCACAGCATGATCAACCGGACGCCACCTCCATTCCTCTCCCGATCTCTAATTTACATTCATACAGCTCGCCCAACTGCCACCACCACTCCTTGGCCACATCCCTGATGAACAAGGAGGGAAAAAACAAAGCAGGTTCCCCACTGAAGAAATAAAACTTACCTCTTCTGTGCTCCGCAAATCAGCTTTACGGCTCATTTTTTTTCCCTGCCTCTCCTGCGTTCTGTTGCTGAGATCAAGGTACTGTACCTCTCCTACACTTCATTCCCTTCCCCGATCAAGTGCCATACTATTGTTGTAGGAATAAGAAACATAGAAACATAGAATTTGACAGCAGATAAGGACCGCTTGACCCACCCAGTCTGCCCATTTCCCTGCCTACTGGATAAGCTGCAGATCCTAGTTAACTAGCAGCCTACTTCTTCCTACCCCCATCCCCTAGAATTGCCTTATGACTGTCCCATGCATGCTTGAATTCCACCACTGTTTTTGACTCCACGACCTCCTCCGGAGGGACCTCTGGGCAGTCATGGACCACATGTTCTGGAAGTAAATAAACTTTTAACCGTGGCCTTCAGTAACAAATTACAAAAAAAAACAGAACGCAAGTGACGGCGGGGGGGGGGGGGGTCAAATGCCAAGGATCAGACGTACTGTCACCAGTAACAACAAAACAGTGAAATGCTGTATTGCCCTCTACTGGTAAGGATTGTCAAGAATACCAGGAGAGGAACTATTTTGCTAAGCAAACAGTTATAAATTAATGTTTTCTTTAAAAAAAAAAATGGTTGGGAAAAAAAAGGTTACAGTTGGCCCATTTTCTAAGTGCAATAATACCCTCCAGGGTGGGCGGTATGGGCAATACCAGAACTTCCAGAGGCTATAAGGCCCTCTGCCTGTGGCGTCGGGCCTCATTATGCCCCTGGGTGGTCCGGTATAGCCCACTACCGCCTATCCTGTTGGGTATTATTGCTTACTTGGAAGGGTCTGATGGGGGCTGCACACCTCTGGGCAGTCATGGACCACATGTTCTGGAGAGGGCTTAAGGCTCAAGTGGTAAGGAGGGTTAGGTTCTTTTTTTGTTTTCAGATTTTTGGAGGGAGGTGGGATTTAATTTTTTACTTTTCAGGGGGGTGCAGTAGACAGGCTCATTGTTTTTCAGGAAGCAGGACAAATTATTCTGTTTTTTTCTGTGGTATAATATAACAGTGAAAAAGTATCTCCTGGAATATAAAAGGGGGGGAGGGATAATAGGAAAAAATATTGTGTTTTAAGACATTTGAGTCATTATCACCCACACATTGTTATGCTACAGGAGATGCACATCCCCACAGAACAGCTCAAGAATTTAAACAAATTATGGGTGGGACAAGTTTATGGTTCTGAACTTAGTGCCAAATAAAGGGGGTGTTGCAATTTTATTTCATAAATGTGATCCTTTTTCATTAATTCAAGAGTGGAAATACCCCAAAGGCAGATATATTATTCTTCAAGGCAAATTAGCTAGTGTAGAGGTGGTGCTTGGCTCCATTTATGGGCCAAATGTGGACATAACCACCTTTACTCTGCCTTTGGCAACTCTGTTTGCAACATTTGCAATTATTCCACATATCTTGGGAGGGGACTAGAATCTAATTTATGCAAATGATTTGGATAGATCATTTCATAGAAAGGGGGGGCCTATCCCCAGCTCAGCGGCCGTTAAGGGAATTTATGTGAGATTTAGGCCTGCTGGACCCTTGGTAGCTTCTACATCAGGGGACCATGAGTATACCTTCTGTTCTCCTCCCCACCATGTCCACTCATGTACAGACTATTTTTTAATTAGTAGCTCAATATTGACAGGTTTGGGGGAAACAATTATACATCCAAGAGTTATTTCAGACCATTCCCCTATTCAGTTATGTATATCCATAGCTTGAAAACCCCCAAGTACTCGCCTTTGGTCCCTAAATACTAAACTTCTGGCAGACTCCTACTGTATATTTTAGACCACATGAAGAAATTCATCCTTCAGTCATAGGAAGACAGTAGTTCATCTATTTAGGCTGAAGATATATTGTGGGGATTGTCGAAGATTCACTCAGCCGTTCAGTCCTCTACTCCCAAAGTGCCAATATCTGAGCATATGATCTGTGGACAGTTAACAGTACAAGGTAACCCTCTTGTCTGTTTTTGTGGGCTTGAGTCACCTTAGTCCCAAGTTTTGTAGTGATTCAAACTGATAACCTCTTGTTAGCGTACCCAATTGTCATGCTCAGATAAGTCTGTCTTTTGGGGGCCAGATATCTTTGCCTATGGGCACCTAATCAGGTATTTCAAATGAACCCTTAGAACTCTATGCCAGACCTTAGAGAACTCTTATCTGTTTCCCAGTTTGGTATCACAATAAGCACATGCACAGTGTCAACTATAACCATTCCAAGCTCCACTTATATAAAAAGAAATTTCAAGGCACACCAGGCAGTTTCCGTTTTTAAAATATATATCTTTACTTTAAAATAGATAAATTAGAAAACAGCAAAATTACAGAACAAAATTTCCCAACATACAGTATTAAAACAAACAGGTTTAAAAGTGCAGATTCCTACAAATAATAACACTCAGACTAGTCTTGTCTAAGGTCCTTACTTCTTAATCTTTCAGTGCTTTGATGTTCATCTTCTGTCAGTCAGAAATATGTATGTGTGTCTCTTCTAAGGTTTGCTCAGTAGGTTTAAAAACAGTCTTGAGCCGGCCTTCTCTCTGAGGTCACCTAACTCTGCCTTGGAGTATTAAACTTCATATTCCATAACACAGGATGTTCAAACAAGATATTTGAAAAAATAATAGGTGACATCAATGAATTTCTTCTTTTCCTGTGACCTTTTCAAACTGGTCTGTGATCTACTGACATCAAAGGCTCTTTGATGAAATGCTGGCATCCCTCTGATGACACCCCCCCCCACATGCATATTGGACTACAATGCAGTCTGGGACCTGTACATCAAAGTCTCTTTGATGCAATCAAATGGCTTCTACAGAAGTAACCCATAACACTGGCCTGTGTCTCTTTTCTCAGGACACCTAGTGCACATCAAAGGATCTCCCTGAGGGCATTATAAAATGGATACCTTGGTGTCCTGCCTTCAAAGCAAACTAACCAGATGATTGCACCTCAGATATCTGCAGTTTAAGTTATGTCCTGTCCTTTGAACTTATCTCTGGGGAGTTTGATGTGTCATTTCCAGCAAGACAGCATTTTCTCTTGACACAGTCTATCACACATTTTTTTATATTTACAAAAAATGATACAGAGATCAGAACCAGCTGTCCAAGTGTGACAGGGATCATTAAAGGTGTTATGGAGAGAAGAGCTTATTAGATTAGTCATAGTAGGGCCAGCCCAGTGGCATAGAGGACTGAGGTGCTGGATGCCTTACCTCTCACCATGCTGACAACCCATGTTTGGGAGTAAGCATGGGCTGTCAGAGATTGGCATGAGGGTGTGTGGAAAAGGATGAGTTGCTGTTGGGTGGATCTCCTTTCTGGGGAGGGAGCCTGAACTCCCTCTGTGCTTGACTGCCTCACAGTGGAGGCCAGGAGGTAGTGCAGCTGAGGAAATCCAGGGGCAATAGGCCAATGGGGTGGGAGGATGGGGCCATCACTGGAGCAAATGGGTACATGCTCACATCCACACATATGCGCCTTTCTGTCTGGGGTCCTGGGGTAATTGGTAGAAAAAACAGGAGACAGTCGGGGTCTGCCACAGGATGATGCCTCTGGGCTGGCTTCTGGGGGTCTGCTGGGGCATGCACAGCATAACAAGACCTCGAACAACCCCCAGAGACTGGTAGGTTGGCAGACAGAAGCAGTGGTCCAGTAAAAGAGCATAAACACCTCTATGGAAAAAGATTATCCATGGTAAAGAAAAAGAAACTTAATTCTTAGGTTGGGGAGTGGCTGTCCCAGATTGAATTAGTCTTATCAGTGTCACTACCAGAAAGTTTTCAGACAAGAAATGGCTGATCATCGATTTATCAGCTTTTCATTCAAAATCTATTCCCAGCATCAATTCACTGATTTTTTTCTGATGACTATTCTTTCTCATATGCTTGTATTGATGATGCCATTACTATTACTAATCAATTCGGCCCTGGCTCCTGGCTTTCAAAGGCAGACATTGCAGATGCATTTAAATTACTGCCCATCCATCTTTTGTGGCATCTGTATGGTATCAAATGGGAAGGTCGCTACTACTTCACTGTTCATTTGACCTTTGGTTGTAAAACTAGCCCAAAAATATTCAAAATATTTTCTGAGATGCTCAACGTTTGCCATCATCCAGTGGTTATTCATCTTCTTGATGACCTTCTGCTAATCGATCTGCCTGATTCACCTCCTGTTGCTGGCATCACTGCATTCATCTGACTCTTTCAATAATTAGTAATGCCTTTATCTGAAGAGAAAACACTCAGTCCTTCTATGTCTATTGAATTTCTTGGTATCATATTGGATACAACATGCATGGAAGCCAGATTGCCTCTTGATAAACTGTACAGGATCCAAGCTGTCATGGAATCATTTTCCATTCATTCCTCCTGTACCAAACATGAACTTCTCTTGCTATTAGGGCATCTAAATTTTGCAATGCAAATTATTCTACAGGGTTTTTCTTTTATTTCATACGTAATGACATTGGATTTGTCTGTCTCTCAACTGCATCATCACAGTCAAATCAGATCTAGCAATGTGGTCCCATATTCTGGCATTCTAGAACAAATGTATGTTTCACAAAGATCTATCTCCAGATTTTCACCCCAGAATTTACACTGATGCATCTCCTAACTATGGCTTTGCTGCAATTATCGAACGCTCCTGGTTCACTGCTCCTTGGCCCCCTGATATATGTATGCCATCAAGACTTCTCAGACATCTCTTCTATTCAAAATCTATCCAATCATAACTGCTGTTTTTGTAGGGGGCCATCATTGCTTTCTGCAGACCATCTCAATCTTGTCAAACAATTAATAATAAAGGCAGGGCCTCGTCTCATTCCATCATGTTCTTTATGTGGAGGCTGACTTGGTTATCACTATACCATAACTTTACTATTAAATGCTTTCACATTCCTGGTTATGCAAATGAAGCTGCTGATTATTTATCTCAATTTCAGTTCCAGGACTTCCACCGTATCTGTCCCACAGCAGATTCGACCATGAATTTTTCTTCTTGATTTGCCGATCTCATCGTGCTCTAACATACTACCATTAACAAGCTGAAGTCCTCAGCATTAGCTCCCGCTCCCACTACCCATGCTACATATAAACTTGGAAGAAATATTCCTTGTTTTGTGCCTTCCAGTTGCTTCACAAGAATCCATTTTGTATTGATCATGTACTGGCTTTCATAACTTACTGGCATCAAGAACTGAAATTATCATATGGGACCATAAAACAATACTTGTCTGGAATACAGTTCTTTCTATATCAATCAAATCCATCCATGTCATGATTTATCCAATGCCTCTGTGTGACAGAGCTGACTATGGCTCTGCCCCATTTGTTATGCAGAACGAAAGTATATGCAATGGTCTGTTCTATCCTCTCCTTTTCTCTCTCTTGTCTGTCTGGTTGTGCAACCAAATTTTCTTGTGAGACTTAGTAATTGATCACTCCAATGGTTTCACAGTTCTTGGCCTCTCACTGTCTCTCTGCCTTTCCTTGCTGTTCTGTCTTTTCTTCCTCCTTGCATATCTGCAGTTATAAAAAAATATATGTGAATCTTTGTGTGAAACTGTAAGTGATACTGGAATCTCTTTGTTTAAAATTGTATATAGTTATACTGTTGAAATGATTGCAAAAAGCTATTTTGAACTCAAGTGGTTAACCTGAGATGCAGTTTTTAAGCCTTTTGCAGAACAAGAGGTTAGTTCTGGGTCACTATATTGTTTATGCTGCACCTGCAAGGAATAAAACTTACAAGAACATTCTGTAAACTTATGAGAACGTTCTGTGAGAAGCAGGCTCTCTAAACAAGTTCCACACAAAGACTTGTAAAAAGAGCAAAAATGCCTTTGCTAGAGAGACAAGGAGAGTGAGAGAATGAGAGATTGAAACTTGGAATAAGAAGGACTTAATTTTCTGTTTGTACTGCCTTTGAAAATAGTTATACTGAATCATTTATATTTTTTTATTTCACTGTTATTGAGAAAAATAAAATGCTATTTGCAAATTTTGAAACTGCTCCTCATTTTCCTATGCTTCCTGGCTTGTGCCTAATCTTTTCCACTCTGAATTTTAAGTATGGTATTTTACTGATGACAGAAAACAGCTTTTACACCTTTATATGCTGTCATGTGTTTCTTTTTGTTTGTCCTGTATTCTGATATGTTTTAGATCCATTTTTTGTTAAATTAATTATCTGTTTTTTATTGACTTTATCACTGCATTGATTACTTCTCTCCTGAGCCCTCAACAGCTACTGCTCTTATTTTTTTTTACTTCCTGAACATTCCATGATATTAGCTGCACTTTTACAGGTCATTCAGATAAACAGCATAGAATGGTGTGTCTGAAATTGTGGAATATCTTAGAACTATGAAAAGAAACAGTAGTAGCTGATGAGAGAAGGGGAACAGAGTGCAGTATTGAGGGTGCCACAAGCATCAATAATTAAGTTATCAACATTGGTCAAAGCATATTAGAATGCTAACTGACATGGAAGGAAAAGTTGGGAGTGTTTATAGTGGTTTGAGCAATAAGCTATGAATGAGCTTGGCACATCCAGCAAACCTGAGCTTTATTCCCACCTTCCACTTGCATACTGAGTGACCCTGAGCAAGTCACTTAACCTTCCTGTACTCCTGGGTCACGCCTGTAAAATGGACCATGTGTCTTATGGGAGTTAACTTGGTTGCCAAAGAATAATGAATAACTAACTAAATAAATAAAATAACAGTATACAAATGATTTCCTATCACTACGAATGTCTATTCTGACATTATAAATGACTTTGGAGGAGGAGGAGTGATATACTCATCAGTCATAAAAGAGGGGGTAGAGTCAGAGGCAGAGTTTGGGGTTTGGTTTAGCATCTGGTTTTTACCTCATCCAAGGTGACCCTAATGGTATCCTCAGCCTCCTCTACTAATTTTCTCACAGTTGCCAATTTAAGAAAACAAGCTGATCATTATATCCTACTTCTTTCAAATTCAAAAAACTGATAGACTGCACAAAGGAGCTCAGATCACATATTACCCAGCTCACAACAACTGGTGGCCAGTAGCCATTTTCAATCAGCTCATGCAACATTACTTTTGCTTCGATTCCTCTCAACCTCTCCTATCTGCTAACAACAAGTCAGCAATGACCACCATCTGATTTATGGAGCGTGTAAGAATTCTATTTTATCGACTCAGACGTAATCCTTTTGCCTTCACTGGTTATTCATTCCTGATTGGAGCAGCTTCTTCAGCTTTAAAGAACAACATTCTCACTCACATCATCAGAAGACTTGGAAGATAGATCTCCTCATGCTTTGAAACTTATATTCCAAATCCAGGACAGGAACTCAGACTAGCTTTTAGGATTATCTTCCCTTAGTATGCCCAGTGGAAGGGCAGTTCATTAACCATGGTTCCTCAGAGGTTCCTCTATAGCGGATTTTCCTCTCCTGTGTGCTACTGCTCACACTCTCCATGAGTTGGAGGAGGTAATCATGTCTTTCTTTTGGGCCTTCTATTCCTGAAACCATGCCTAGAACCTCCAGTGAGGGTGGGAATAGAGAAAGGCCAAAGTTAAACTACACACAAGCACTTATATAATTCACCAAACATTGAATGGGAGGGCTTTCCCTGAGATTCAGTATGAGGGAATAGCTCCTCCCATCATCCAAATAAAATCCTACCTCTTCCAAAGTTCCACACTTAGCGCATCTCAAACCCTTCATCCTCCCCACCTACTCTGGTACTCTTCTTATCCTTGGTGCTGGACCTTCTATTCCTGTAATGCTGCTGGGCATCTCTACTGCGGATGAGAATTGAGAAAGAACAAAGTTAAAGTACACACAAGCTCTTACACTATTCACCAAACACTGAATATAAATTGTGTAGAAAAATTATCCTTCATACATGGCTGGCCACCAGCCCAGTGGCATAGTGGCAGTGTACTGTGTTGCCAACTGGGAGATCAAGGATCACATATGATCCACCAAATCCCACACTGAGGCCAACTGGGGGCATTGCACATTATGAAGTTGATGTACTCGACTTCTGAGGAGGGTTTGTGCAGGTTGTCTGGCATTTGTGCTCCTCTGTAGGTTGATTATAGGCAGCATTGACACTGATACTGAGGAAAGACTGCAAGACCTTGACATGTACACACTGGAGATCAGAATGAACAAAGAGAACATGACAGCAATAGGGTTAACAAAGTGGGTTGCAGAGAAATATTTGTCTTAAGTATAAATATACAGTAGGTATGCAAGTGGAATTCACTGAAACTGGCAGGGGTGCAGGAAAAACACACGTTTTCACCAAAAGAATGGGACTCAAGTGGAATAGATTGCCTGAGGAGGTGGTGAAGGTCAGAACGGTGGAGGATTTCAAGGTAGAGTGGGACAGGAACATGGCCATATTAATGGGAGAGAAGGTAGAGGTAATGGAGAAGGATGGCTTTTAGGGCCTACATAGGGCAGTGAGACAGGGAAGGCAGACTGACTGGGTCACTGGGCTTTCTCTGCCATAATTTTCTGTTTCTATGTTTCTATGACTGTGAAGGCAGCGGCACGTCCACTCTCTAACCTGGAGGTTACCAAAAAGGGGAAAAATTAGGAAAATAAAAAACAAAATCAGCTGTGATTTCCAGCTCCACCTGTGGCTTATTTCTCTTTTGGAGGACCAGAGAAGTGAGAGAAGATGTTACTGGCATCTGCGAGGCTGATGCTGGATAACATGGATATTTTCAGATTTCTCAGCAGAGCTGCTGGAGAAGAAATTTAATATGCTGTATTTAACAAAGCAACCTGAAATGATGCAACATGCTTCCCTCCTATTTAAAAAACATATTATTTTATGTCTCCAGTTTCTAATGCATGATCCTTTCAAGCCACTAATGCTCTTAATTGAACTATTGCTCCAACCCTGGGTGCCCAATATCAGACCCCATCTATTTAGTTATGGGTGCTAATTAGGTTTTCAGATCATTCCAAAATGGAGTTTGTCAGAAGGGCTGGCTACATGAAAAAATTGCTGCAATCATCATAAAATACGTAATTGTGCTTCTAACAGTTTTTTGAATTCTAGTCCCAAAAGAATACTCAAGAACTTAAGTAATTTGATTCAAATACTTGTCTTAGCGATGCAGTTATAGCATGCCACTAAAAAGTGACTGTCTTGACTCCTCCATTAATCTACTGTATGTAGCCTTTTGTTTTCCTGTGTGGATTGTTCAAGTTTATTCAAGTTCATGTTTATTGCAGGAAAACTCCATTGAGCAAGCTCATTCACAAGGAGGTCCTGAGACATGTACACTGATGAAGAACATTATACAAAATACTTGATAGAACAATAGTATAACATGTATTCAAGGTGTACACTTAGAACAAGCAGGATATTACATAAAAGGATATAACATTGGAAGACAATAGATAGTGAGAAGGCATATGGTACATAGTGTGTAAGCACTTCAGGGTAGCATGCCAGCAGTACAAGGCAGAGTAAATGGTGTTCGCATTAAATAATTTTAGTATATTGAGCAGTGACAGGGAATAAAGGATAAACGAAGTAATCAAGGCTTGACAAGAGTGAGAGAAGTAATATATACAGAGAGAGAGCCAAGAATAGGACAGGGAAGGGGAGCAGGTGTGGGATTCATGCTGTAGTGGTCACAGCTTGGGAGTCAGAAGATACGAGAACATAGTTATGTCTTGGCTAAATGGTAGTGCGAACAATAAGTAGGCAGCATGCATAAGGACAAGGAAGGTCTTACACATAAATGTGTAAGGCACACATAGGGATGGGAAGGGGCTTAATAACAGTTGCAGATATCTTTTATCTTAGCTGCACTTAGCACTTTGTAGAAGTTAATTGAAACTATGCTAGTTAGTTTCAGCACGGTTTGAAGTTGGTTCCAAATAGAGGTAAGAGCTTGTGCAATAGCGCGTTTACCAAATGTGGTCCATGTCCTGGGTATGTCCAGCAGAATGAAGTCAGATTTCCTGAGAGAGTATGCACTGTGAGAAATACAGATGAGAGATGATAGGTAACTCGGTAGTTTGTGCAGGAGCAACTTAAGGGTCCAGAGACCAGCATGGAGCAAGCATCTAGTGGTGAGAGATGTCCAGCCAACAGCTGCATACAGGTCATAGTGGTGTGAACGGTAAGGGGAGTTGGTAATAAATCATAACACATGGTGGTAGAGGATGTCCAGTTTGCTTAGGTTTGCGAGAGTAGTGGAAGAGTAAATTATATTGTCATAGTCAAGAAGAGGAAGAAAAGTAGCCTGAACGAGCCTGTTTCAAGTCTCGAGGGGGGAAAAGAGGCCTATTTCTAAAGAAGAAATCTAGCCTGTCTTTGAGCCTCCTGGATAAGTTCTTGATGTGGTCATTAAAAGAGAGCTTGTTGTCAATCCAGATACCCAGATATTTAAATTTGGAAATTACTTCCAATGGTTCGCTTAACGTGGTAACAATAAAGTCTTTAGGCAGGGTATGGGAGGTGCCTGCAGAGATACTATGAGACAATATCATAGCTTTGGTTTTCTTTGCATTAAGCAGAAGCTTTGCCTTTATTAGATTATGTTCAAGTTGGGCAAAGTCTGCTTGAAGCACCCCTCTAACTTCAGATAACATTGAGCCAGAGGTATACAGTACAGTGTCATCCACAAAGAAATGCAGATTGGATGTAGCTATGTTGGAATCAAGGTCATTAATGTACAATGAAAACAAGATAGGGCCTAGAATGGAGCTTTGGGGGACTCCTCTGACAACTGGCAAAGAGGCAGAGAAAAGGCCATTGGTTTTTACTTTCTGGGATCTCCCTGTTAGGTAACTGGAGAACCACTGGGTAGTGGAGGACCTGGCACCCAAGTTAGTGAGGCAATTGACTAGCAGGTTGTGGTCAACAGTATCAAAAGCTTTACTAAGATCCTAGAAGACAGCTCCAGTTATCTTCTTAGCATCTATAGCAGAGACCCAGTCGTTGGTTACTTTCACTTCAGCTGAGATTGTGCTGTGATTTGCCAGGAAACCAGATTGAGCTGGGTTAATGAGAGAAAAAGTTTCCAAGTGAGTTTTAGTTGGTTATGGATCAGTTTTTCAAAAACTTTAGAGAGGATAGGCAAGATGGAGATAGGTTTGTAATTAATCACATCGCAAGGATCACCAGATTTAAACAGGGGGAGGATATGTGAGGATTTCTGACAGGACGGCACGGTAGCAGATGTAATGGAGAGACTGAAGATATGAAGAATGGGGGCAAAGAGATGGGCATATCCTAATCTTAGGAAGAAGGGTTCTAGGCCATCGTCCCCTGCACATATTTTTGATGTCCAAGTTAAGTAGAGAATCTTCTACTTCTTTATAGTTTAGCTCACGCAATTGAAATGGACAAGATGCGGTGCTTGATATTGGGGAAGAACTTGGTTGGCTCTTCTCAATGCTAGCAAAGGTGAGGAGTGCCCAATCCCCCAGCGTCGCCAACTTGTAGTTTTTTCATTTTCTAATTTTATTTATATATTGTCCAAAAAAGAAACCATTCCCCAATGTCTGTAGCTGGCACCTCTGTGGCTGCTTCCCACCTCCCTCCTCTGAGCACCCCCCAAAAAACAACACTGACACTGGGAGTGCCCAATCCCCCAGTGTCATCCTCATATTTTTTTCTTTTTTAATTTTGTTTATATTGATTGCCTGTAACAAAGAAAACTGTCCCTCAATGTCTTTTGCAGGTGTTTCATAACTGTCCCACCCACCTGATCATCTCTCTCAGCACCCACCACCCCACCCCCATAAACATAATACCAACATTGGGGGTGCCCAATCCCCCGGTGTCATCACCTGAAATATAGAAAACCATCCCTCATCATTTGTTTTCTTTTTTTAACCCTGTAAATCAGAAAAACGTCCATCGTTGTCTGTTGCAACATTAGTCCCCTCACCCCACCTTCCCACTCAGCACCCATCACCCTCCCCAAGTCCTTACTTACCCAGTGAGAGTCCAATGACATGATGTTCTCCAGACTGCAGAGATGTCTTCACTCTTCAAAGCTGGACTGTGAATTGAAGGAATCAGGTACAGTATGCGGTTCAATGTATTTCAATAGGGTTTTGAACTTAATAGCATAACTTGCCATTTTTGAATATTTTTGCCCCAAATTTTCAGCATACCTCTTTGGGCCTCCACCTCCTGAACAGTTACAGTGACATTAGGTAACTCTTCTCCCAGAAGGTGATTTCTTGGTTGCTGTGTGAAATCACCTTTTGGGCAGGAGTTGAATATTTCCTCTGCCCTTGTTCTTGAGGTGGGGTCATAAGAAGGCTATGTTGCAAATGTGGGACAAAAATATTAAAAAACAACAAAGTTATGAGCCTATGTTGAAATTTGCAAACGCAGGCTCATAATTCCTATAATTTTCAGTATTTTGACCCCAAAATTTCCAACATAGCCTTTTCGTCACAGCACCTCATGAATGTGACAGTTATCATTTTTCAAATCCTGGCCAAAATGTGTTTTCATACCTGTGGCACAAAATTATGTTTTGTCGGGGATTTGAAAATGTTCACCTACTGTGTTCATTAGGTGGGTAAATAGGAAGGCTATGCTGCAAATTTGGTGTACAAATGCGGTAAAATGCCCAGGTTATGATTGAACGTTATACCATTTCAACGTGCACTCATAACTTCACTCATTTTCAATATTTTGACTCCAACCTTTCAGCATAACCATTTTTCCATACCACCTCATAAATGTTACATGTCATTTTTAAAATAATGGACAAGATGTGTTTTTGCACCTCTGTGCAAAAGTACATTTTCATTAGTATACTATAAATGGCACGTGTCATGCCTATAAGGTGAATCCTAAAACAAATATCTTTAAAATTTGGAGTTAGAACTGCAAAAAAAAAATTAACATGCAGCCTATGTTTGTCTTTGACAGATGCTTGTTTATATGTGGTATATGTATCTCGGTATGTGTGTTATGTATTTCAGTATGTATTATACTCATTTCAGCCTTTGCTTTAGCATTTTTGATGTGTAGGTATGTTATACTTATTTCTTATGTTTAATACAATTCCCCTTTTGGAACATGTGGGACTCCATTTTTGCCATGATCTAATACAATTAATATCTAAAGACTGCCATTGCAGTTGCAACAAGAGTACACAATGATGGCTTCTAAAATTACTCTGCAAAACACATCTAGCCAATTTATACTGTACCCTATCTAATTTATTAATTAATTGTTTATTTACTGTATGATATACAAGATCACCATAAGTTAACACAGACATGATTAATTGCTCTGCCACGGCTTTTTGAGCATTCTTTCCTAAACATTTTGTTGTTCTATGTAAAGCTCCTATTCTTCTATTTACCTTATCTACTAATGTATTCACATGGGCATCAAAAGACATCTGGACATCAAAAACAATCCTCAAGTAACAATATTGATCTACTTGCTCTAATATTTCATTACTATCTATTTTTATTTTTATTTTTCCTGTACTTTTGGATGCAAAATGCATCATTTTGGTTTTCTTTACATTCATAATCAGGCCTGGCCTGGTGAACCACTCCCTCAAACTGTCAAAGGCAATCTGCAAATTATGTTGTAATTCTTGGGTATTAATACCAGATGCAATAAGGGCAGTATCATCAGCATAAAGTCTCGCCTGCGAGTTTCTTATCACCTGAGGCAAACTATTGTTAAACAATAGAAATAAGAGGGGTCCTAATATGGACCCCTGAGCTACACCTCTATTTACAGATCTACCAGGTGATACACATCCTGAGACCATAACTCTCTGGATGTGCCCTTCAAGGTAAGACTGTAGCCATTGCTGAGGCCCATCTGAAATACCCATATTTTCTGAAATTTGCAACACCAGTTTTAGAGAGTTGGCCAAGCAACAGTGTGTGATTCACTGTGTCAAAGGCTTTTGTTAGGTCAACAAAGGCTGCATCTACAATCTTGCCTTGATCGATTGCCTGTTGTATGAAGCTTGTGAATTCTAATAATGCTGTGGTAATACTGTGCCCCTTTCTAGAGCCATGTTGTTGTGGGCACTGGATGGAGTATGTGTCCAGATAAGCACCAAGTTGGTTGGTAACAATTCGCTCGAGCACCTTGGAGAGTGGAGGGAGAATGGATATAGGCCTATAGTTACCCTGTAAGGAACGATCACCAGTTTTATGCACCAGAGTTACGATGGCCATTTTCCAGGCATCAGGAAATTGTCCCAGTGTAAGAGAAAGGTTTAGAATCTTAGTTATAGGTAGGAGAACTTAATCTAGGGTTAGGGTGATAAGCTTAAGGTCTAGTCCGTCACTACTGTGTCTTGCATTTCTTAGGACCTTAGCTAGTAGTTTTCTAATCAGGTTGCATGATACCCTTTTAAAATAAAAAGGGGGGTGCTCAGGACTATTTTCATCACCATGGCTTGTGGAGCATGCAGCATCATCATCGAAAAAGTCAGGTGGGAGAACACAGCTCAAATTGGTAAAAGCATTGTTAAAGGCATTAGCAATTTCCAGGTCAGCGGTAGGGGTCCCATTTATGTTTAGCATTGTAGGCGATACTTTAGGTTTTTTTGCCAGTGACATCATTTATATTAGACCAGAACCTTCTGCTATCACCCCAGGAGTTGGTAAGCATCTCCCTATGGTACTTGTCTTTTGCCTGGTGAGTCTTCCTCATGCAGTTGTTTCTAGCAGCTTTATAGGCTTGTAGGTCCTGCTGCTTTCCAGTGGCTTTTGCATAGTGCCAGAGATGGTCTTGAAACTTCATGTGGGAAAGGAGCTCAGGAGAGATCCAGGGGTTAATCGTGCCAGAGACCTTAATCTTTTTGAGAGGGGCATGCGTATCACAAGCAGTGTTAAAAACCCTTATAAAGTGACAGAGGGCTACATTAACATCATTGGTTGAATCCAGGATGTTCTAATTTGGGGCATGAAGCTGTTGTTTTAGGAGGTACAGGTGGCCCCCTCTGAGAAACCTGCTGTAGATAGTTTGGGGAGGGGGGATAAAGAATTTATTAGTCCAACTGCATGTGATTGGGGAATGGTCACTGATGGAGTCAGGGTGCACAGTTACATTGGAAAGGTGGTTAGGTTGGTTAGAAATTATCCAGTTGATGGTGGTGCTAGTCCCCGTTTTATAGTTTATCCTGGTGGGTGTATTAACAAGTTGAGTTAGGTGAAGGGCTGTATTACATCTTTTAGTGAGTTGGTTGCAGGTGACAGGCAGT
The DNA here is from genome assembly GCA_016271365.2 of Neoceratodus forsteri. Lineage (NCBI taxonomy): Eukaryota > Metazoa > Chordata > Ceratodontiformes > Ceratodontidae > Neoceratodus > Neoceratodus forsteri. Next base: position 1,467,411,358 of record CM057456.1, read on the forward strand.
TTATGTTAAAATCTCCCATGATAATTGTCTCCATGAGGTGAGCTTGTGAGCGGAGATGGTCAAGAAGACTGAGAAGACCAGTGGCCAGGTCTTTGGGAGGTATGTAGACTGACAGTACCGATATTGTTTTATGGTGAGCCCCAACAGCACTTTTATAGCCAGTGCCTGGGTATTGTCACTGAGATCAATTGGTGGCAAAGCATATATAGAAATGCATATATAGAAACAGTCCAAGGAATCTAAACAAAAATTCTTAGGAATTAACACCCCCCCACCTTGGGGGGAACTACTTAAAATGGTACATATCAGGCTGCATAGTCTCAATTTCTTGGGGTCATTGAAAAGCACTTCTTTGTATCTGGCGGCACTGACACACTTAAGGATTTTCATCAGGGATTTAGTAATCTCCACCCAACCATTAAGCTTTCCCTGGAATATTCTGCCACCAGTATTGATTTTCTGGATACCACTGTCACCATCAAGGATGGAACCCTACAAACATGTATTTACAGGAAACCAACAGACAGACAGAGTCATCTTATTGTTATAGGCTGTATTCACAAACAGAGTTTTGAGCAGAGTTAAAGCTGGATTTTACTGTTGTACTGTTGCCTCACTCTTGAAGTATGTGTCTTCGGAAGGTTTCTTCACTTGTCATGTAATTTAGTGAGCAGAGAATCTTAGTTTTTCTTTTTAATTCATTAGATTGATACATTGTATAATATATGTGGGTTGAACTCTCTGCCTGCTGTTATCTCTGGACAACCTTTGACCTTTAAGTTTGGTTCAGCTTAAATCACATTTAAGATATTCAAGCTCTCCAAGGCCTGGTTTAAATGCATGTTCTAAGTGTTAATAATATGGGATTTTCTAAATAACTCTCATTAGGCTTCCAAAGAAGGACTTGGTCTGAAAACTGAAGCTCTTTGTTCTTTTTGTAACATCCTTGTTGGTCCAATAAAAGGTATCAACCAATTTGTTCTGCATTTGTTCTTACTAGGACCAATATGGCATTAAACAGTTCCTTTCCTTGATGTAACTGAAGAATGCCTTGTCATTATCTCTCATCTTTTCTGCTATCTTGAGCTCTGCATCAGCACTTGTTTTCCTCACTGGCTTTTTCCTCTCCCTAGCACAGCTGATGTAATCCTCACTACTAGCTTTTGACTGAGGTCTTGTACCCCCTGAATGCAGCCATCTTAGCTTTCACTACCCCTCTGACCTCCTTGGAGAACCACATTGGCTTTCTCTACCACCTGCCCTTTCCCACCTGCCTATGATATCCTTTCATTACCTCCATAACTCCTATCTTAATTAACTCCCACATCCTTTCTGTTCTCTCCATCTCATGGTTGGTCCCTTCCCTAGTTGTAGCAGTATAGCCTAGAGGTTAGAGTAAGGAGCTGTGAATGAGCTTGGTCATCCGGCAGCCTGAGTTTGATTCCCACAACCTCCACTTGCATACTGTGTGACTCTGAGCAAGTCACTTAACCACCCAGTGCTACCAGGTCACCCCTGAAAACAGGCACTTGTGCCTAGTGGGCCTTACCTATTTACCAAAGACTGAAATAAATGGTAACCTTAAAGCCCAGCCCTAAATTCCTCCTCCATCTTTCTGGCATCTGCCTTGTGGAAGTCAAGCACCAAGGTTCTAGTTTTATGCCTGTGTGCTTTTAGTGCTACTGTAGGTCAAACCATACAACGTAAAGATCATGTGCATCAAGTGCCTCATCCATTGATAATCACCTCTTACCACTGCTATTGGTCAGGACTATGTCCAAGTACCTTCCCTGATATGTTCCCCTACATGTTGGTGAGAACCATCACCTGACTTCTGGTGCTTCTCATTGTTGAGCTGTTCCAGGTGACATCAGGCAAGTTGAAGTTGCCCACCAGAAACTGTTGCTCCCTGGCTGCTTTCTTTATTTCAACCACCAGTTCCTCATCCACATTATAAGTCTGGGTGGATGGTTGTAGACCATGTCCATATTTAATTTTCTCTTTTTTTAGCCCCCTCTATGCCACAGCCAGACCTGTTCCTCAGGGTCCTCCATGGTGCCTGGCATAGCTGAGCTCCAGCCCCCTGCAGAAGCCCGGTCTCTACTCTGTCTTGGAATCAGATTGCTTTGGGTGAGGAAGGAGGGAGAACCCCCCTTCTTCCTGTACATTATTTCATCAGGCTGGCTTCTGAGAATTCCACATTGGTCATGGTTTAGTCCATCAGAGGCTGTCATGAGGTGGATTATGGGTTCCTTTTTCCATTTGCTCCCATCCCCAAAGATGCAGACACTCACAGAGATCCAAGGAGCATGTGCACACCTAGGCATGATGCTGTATCAGATCACTGTCAGCAACCTTTACTTCCCTTCCTCATTGTCCTTGACTGCACTGCAACATGTGGTCACCCATGTGTCACTATAGCAGTGAGGGTGGCAACCTTCCCTCCCCGATCCCCTGGGATTCTCAATCCTCCTCTTCCTGTGCCAGCCTTTGATGACCAGAGATTATTCCCGAACTTGGGTTGCTGGTGTTGTAAGCGTTAGAGATACTGCTGTGCTGACAGGCTGGCTTGACCATGCCATATTGATCAGCCTCACCCTTCTCAGGGGCTAGTTGTACCCATAGCATTTCTGCTTCCCCTCACTCACTATCCTCCATTGCCTTGATGCTCCTCCAGATGCATAATTCAAGCCCCCTCCTTTTACTGCTTGCTCTGTCTCATCTAACTAAAACATAGCCTGGGACCTTGTGGTCACAGTCGTTGTTATGTGTAGTCCTTGTTTCCATAATTACCATGATGTTTGGCCTGCCTTCATCCACTGTCACCTGGAGCTCCCCATCTTGTTGCCTAGAGTTCTAGCATTCAAGCTTACTACTCTTCAGGCCTCCAGCCTACCACCTCTTTTACTGGTTATCTGTTCTATACAGTACCAATGCCAGTTGGACATCCTGCACTTTGCCTTATTTATAGCACCCCTTTCACCACAATACCCTCCTTCAAGTGTTATTTTGTTTATCCTTAACTGTGATGTTCCAATTTTCTATACTATCACTACTGTCCTTTATATGTCGAAAAAAAAAAAGAAAAGAAAAACAAGTAGCTCTTAAAAACTAATAATTTTAGATCTCGTGGTGTTTATGGCATGGAATCTCACAATCAAAAAAATAGAAAGTGTGCTCTCTTTTAATAAACATGTTTATACTCCATTGGCTGGATGCCCTCATTTAGGCTTTTTCTGCATGCCACCACATAGCCCAGATATTTCCTTACCTCTCTCCTGGGTCCTCCACTGATTGCCACCTGTGGTGATGACAAAGGAGGCATTCCTCTCCAACAGAACAACATCCAGCATGGGGGCAGGCAGTGAATGCTGTGTCTGTGCTTGTCAATGCTGCCACTCTGGTGGCTGCAATTTTCCTCAGAGTAAACCCCCTGATATTTGCCTTCCCCCTGTCATGTCACTGCACGTGCATCCTGGCAGACAAGGCCCCTGTGTGAGAATAAGCTCTTGGCCCAATGCAGGGGATTGCTGCCATGACAGAACATGACACCCTCTTACCCCATGCTGGCATGCAGTACCATAGACACCACTTCCTCAGCCCCAGTCTCACTGGTGCCAGTGACCCAAGTTCACTTCTGAACCCATGCTACCTGTACAGCCACTGGGTGGCCCCTACATTTGGAAATTTTTTAACAAGAACAAGGCAAACCTACTGTATAGATGTTATCTACAAAATTTGATATGGAAATTCATTATCTTGCAAATTTTACATAGATACATAGATACATAGACAGTGTCGGCAGATAAGGGCCTATGGCCCACCCAGTCTGCCCATTTGAGCTTGTAAGTTCAGTTTGTTTTCCTAGAAGTCTGTTGCCCCTTACACCTGACCTCCAGAATTCCTTTATGTCTATCCCATGCATTCTTAAATCCCGTGATTGTTTCAGCCCCCCCACTTCCTTTGGCAGGGTGTTCCACTTGTCCAACACCCATTCTGTGAAGAAATTCTTTCTCATGTTTCCTCTGAATCGTCCTCCCTCCAACTTCATCCCATGCCCTCTAGTCCTGCAACATCTTTTTCGCTTAAAAATAGTGTTTTCCTGCACCCTGTTCCTCCCTGTAAGATACTTGTATATCTCTATCATATCCCCTCTCTCCCTCCTCTCCTCCAGGGAGTACATGTTCAGTTCCTTCTACCTGTCTTCACAGGACTTGTGATGCAATCCATGCACCATCTTTGTTGCCCTCCTCTGAACCTTCTCTACCCTGTCTATGTCCTTACGTGGGTATCTCCAGAACTGTACACTGTACTCCAGGTGGGGCCTCACTAGTGTCTTGTATAGCGGAATTATGACCTCCTTTTCCTGCTGGTGATGCCCCTGCCTATACATCCCAGCATCCTATTTGCTTTACCTGCTGCCTTGTCACACTGTTTCCCTACCTTGGAGGTCATCAGAGATGATAACCCCAAGATCCCTTTCCTGCTTGGTGCATGCTATATCCTCACCCCCAACTGATATATTGTGCCAGGGTTTTTGTGCCCCATATGCATTATCTTGCACTTCTTTGCATTGAATTTCAACTGCCAAACCCCTGACCATTCTTCAAGTTTCTGCAGGTAGCTTCTCATTCTGTCTACACCCTCTAGTGTGTCTACTCTGTTAAAGAGCTTTGTGTCATCAGCGAACAGTGAAATTCTGCCTTCTAGGTCCTGTGCAATGTCACTGATGAAGATGTTGAATAGGACCGGTCCCAGCACTGATCCCTGTGGTACCCCACTGGTCACTCTTCCCTCTGTGGAGTGACAGCCATTTACCACCACCCTCTGTGTCCTGCCACCCAGCCAGTTACCTACCCACCACACTACTGTCCTGCCCACACCATATTCCCCAGTTTGTGTAATAGTCTTTGTGGCACAGTGTCAAAGGCCTTGCTGAAGTCCAGATAGGCCATGTCCACTGCCCTCCCTGATCCACCTCTCTAGTCACCCAGTCAAAAATTCAACCAGGTTGGTCTGACATGACCTCCCCTGGTGAAACCATGCTGCCTTGGGTCCTGTAGTCCATTGACAACCAGATGTTCACCAATCTCTCCTTCAGTAGTGCTTCCATGATCTTCCCACTACCGAGGTGAGGCTGACTGGTCTGTAGTTCCCTGCTTCCTCTTTGTTCCCACTTTTGTATAAGGGGACTACATCTGCTGTCCTCCAGTCTTTGGGTACCTCCCCTGTTTCCAGTGATCGGCTAAACAGGATAGCCAGAGGTTCAGCCACCACCTCTCTTAGTTCTTTAAGGACCCTGGGGTGCACCCCATCTGGCCCCATTGTTTTATCAACTCTTATTACTTCCAGTTCCTTCAGGACCCTTTCTCGTGTAAAGGGACTTGTGTCCATTTCTGCACCATTCTCACCCCTTGTACTCCCTTCAGACCCATTACCCTCCTCTTCCTCAGTAAAGACTGAGCAGAAATACCTGTTCAATATGTCAGCTTTACTGTTGTCATCCTCCACGCGGCACCCATCCTCCCCCTTCAGTCTCACTATCCCTCCCTTTGTCTTTCTTTTTTCACTTATGTACCTGTAAAAGGTTTTGTCCCCTCTACCCACTGATTTTGCAATGTGTTCTTCTGTCTGAGCTTTGGCTTCCCTTACTGACCTCCCTGCCTCCCTTTGCTTCTCCTGGTACTTCTCCCTATCCCCTTCTGCCTGTGTCTTTTTGTATTGCCTGAATGCAATCTTTTTGGCTTTCACTTTCTTTGCTACCTCTCTGGAAAACCATAATGGTCTCCTCTTCCTTTTCCTCTTGCTAACCTGCTTAATGCACAATTCTGTTGTTCTTGTAATCCCATTTTAAATACTGCCCACTGTTCCTCAACCCTGATTCCTGTCCCATTCCCTTAATGCCTCTTTCAAGTATCTCCCATTTTCCCAAAGTCTGCCCCCTAAAATCCAGGATACGTGTTTTGTGTGGTTTGGTTCTGCACTTTCTGTGATTTCAAACCACAATGACTGGTGGTCACTGTTTCCCAGGTGCTCCCCCACTGCTACCCCCATCACACTGTCCCTGTTTGTGAGCACAAGGTCCAGTATTGCCTTCTGCTGAGTTGGTTCCATGACCAGTTGCTTGAGGAAGACACCCTGAAGGGAGTCCAGGATAAATCTGCTCCTAGTCGATGCTGCTGCTGGGATGCTCCAGTCCACACCTGGAATATTGAAATCTCCAACCAGTACTACCTCACCCTTGTCTGCCATCCTTTGGATGGCTAGCATCAGCTCCCTATCTGTTTCTTCCTCCTGGGCTGGTGGTCTGTAGACCACACCTGTGCGGATGGCTGTCCCCATTTTCCTTTCCAGCTTAACCCACAGTATCTCTCCCCCATTTTGTTCCTCCTGGATCTCTGTGGCCCTTATGTCATTTTTCACATACAGTGCCACCTCCTCCTTCTTGCCTGCTCTGTCTCTTCTGAATATGTTGTAGCCAGGTATGGCCATCTCCCAGTCGTGGTTATCATTACACCAGGTTTCAGTGATGGCCACAATGTCCAGGTCTGACTGCACCATGACAGCCTCTAAATCTTCCATCTTGTTGCTAAGGCTCCTGGCATTTGCACACATGGCTTTCCATGATTTGACCTCCCTAGACTGTTTCACTGTTCTACTCCAGCCCCTTCCTTGGTTGTCATTTATCCCTGGTTCTCCTTGCTGTCTGCCCTTCTGCTGCATTTTGCCCCTTTCTGCTTATCCACCTCTTGGGCACTAATCTCATTTTTGCACACTGCTTTGCAGAGATAGCCACTCTCTGGTTCACTGGTTCTACTGCTAGCTGTGGGGGTGAGCAATGGGTACCCTCCTTGCTGGCCTGCCACCCTTTGCTAGTTTAAATGCTTGTCAATGTAGCATTTAAACTTATCATTGAGTGCTGATTCCTCCAGGATGGATGCAGGCCGCCAGGCTTGAACAAACCTCCATCCCTCCAGGTGGGTCCCCAGTCACCAATGAATCCAAACCCTTCCTCACAGCACCAGTTCTTCAACCATGAGTTAAAGTTCCTGGTGCATGCACTCCTATGCTCTCCTTGCCTCTCACAGGTAGTACATCTGAGAAAGTGACAGAAGTAGCTACTTGCTTGAGACCCTCCCAGTTTCCTAAACTCTTCCTGAACTTCCTTTGCTCCCATTTGCCAGGTCATTAGTACCTAGGTGGATAATGACATCCAGCTCACCCTCCCGTCTTGCCTTCCCAGTGATCCCCAGGATCTTCCTTCCATCCCTCCATGCCATGGCACCTGGTAGGCACCTCACCTCCCTGTCCTCCCCCTCCTGTGTTCCTAGCTGGATCCCTCTTATGATGGAGTCCCCCACCAGGATTCACTTCCTCCTCCTCTGGGGTCCACTGCTTTCCCCGCTGAGGTCACCTTGGCTAACCTCCACATCCTTTCCTTCCACTTCTCTGGGTACCTCTATTTGGTTGTCCCATTTGCCAGTGTGGCATATGAGTTCTTGAGTGGAATAGGATCTGGGATGTGCCTCTGCCTGACCGCTCTAACCCTCCCTGAGCCCACTGTCATCCAAGTGCTCCTCGTTCTCGGCATCCTTTGAGGCAGTTGCATTGGACTGGGTGGTCCCTGGATAGGGGTGATGGTACTCCTGACCCAGTTTACTTCCGCTCTGAGTCTGGCTACCTCCTCCCACAGTCCACAGAGATGCATGCAGATAGGGCAGCACCTCAGTGTCCAGAAGGTCTGCCTGAATACGGCTGCCCCACAGCCACTGCATTGCACCACTCCCCACATTGTCAGCTTATCCACCTCTTGGGCACTAATCCTTTTGTTTATTAACAATGGTAGATTGAATCAAAATGATGGCAAAGAGAATGGCTGCATGAACAATATGAACCATAGTCATGTTACCCCAACTTAGAACAAAGATAGTAATTTCAATATTGTGTACTGCTTCAGAAGGTCAAGGACACATGTTGTAAGGAAATATTGTAGACAAAGTTCTATTTCATTGATGATAAAAGATGTTGCCAAAAATACTTGGGAGTACTACTTTGCTGACAAAGAACTAAGTAAATGCCTGATGTTGGAAACTCCACTGAAATCAATATTGGTACTAAGTGGTATTTTAGCAACAATGCCATTATGACTTGGCATTCTCTTTTTTTGTTACCACCAAGAAGTATTGTCTTTGTCATTGCTACTGAGTGGCATTTTCATCAATATCATAGCATTCTTCTTAACATGGTCTCTGAGGAGCAATTTGTATAGCATTGCCATTTCCTTTAATATTGAAACTGCTGCTATATGCTTTAAGAAATTTTAATAAAAAGTGCCACTTTCATGGTGGGGGGCAACTTAATAGTTGGGTCAATCAGTCAGCAAGTAGATATGGGTTAGTCATAAGGGTTGAAAAGGTTGAATAGAAGTAAGGCATCATAAGGGTTAAGAAGGTTGAATATAAGTAAAGACAGTGTACATGGGGGAGAAGGAAGTCTGCAGAAATGGATCGAGGCAGGTGAGGTTCCTGCATGGCAAGCTTAGGAAGACAAAAGTTAGCAGAAAGATTGAGGGAGGCAGACTAAAAATGATGAAATGGATGGATCACATACTCACGTTCAATTAAGACAAGATGTGGCTGATGCCAGTATGGTTTGCATTTTGTGACAAATCTGAAAGGGGTAAGTTTAAATCTGCAGTCTTAGGTATCCTTATTCCTTATTATACAATGGGGTCTAAATGTTCAGAAACCTGATTGGCTAAGTAAGGTCTTTACCCGTGGGTAAGTCCTACAATAACCTATGGATAAAGATCCAGTAGCCAGAGCAGCCTATTTACAGGAAACAGAAAATAAATCCTTCCTCATCATCTCCGATATTGTTTGCTGCTAAGCACTCCAGAATGCAGGCCAACGTTAGATCACAGCTCTCTCCTCAGTCCACCTTATGCATCAGTAACACCCCACCTGCACTCCACTCCTCTGGACCAGGACACCAGCTCGGTATTTGCAGTACACACCGATTACCTCAGAAAAAAACAAAAAGTCCTGCAACGGTCAGAACATTCCTTACAACAAATGGAAATGAAGTGTTACTAGCTATATTTCCGGGAGAAACATTTGAAATAAATAAATAATAAACAAATACCAGCAATCACCCTTTAATTCACTTGCAGCACCAGGTGTCTATTCACAGCTCGTACCACTCATTCACCAACTCCATTCACAGTCTTTCATAATAAAAGTAAATGCTCACTCACCCTGCATCTTAAATTCCTGATTTCCTGATTTGATTTAAAAAAAATCAAGAAGCCAAGTCAGAGCATCACTTCCCTGCCTGCACCTTGCAGCTCTATTGACACTGCTGAATTGAAGCCATTCACGGCAACACTGCCGATCACTCCCCATGCTCACTCCCAGCACTGGGTGGCACTGGGTGGCTGTGCGCTGCAGCTCCATAGATGCTGCCATAAGAGCCTCTCACATGACACCTTGCATGCTCATACAGTACTTCAAAAACTGCTCAAGGGATACTGTTGATAAAAAAAAAAAACAATTTACAAAATGAAAAAAAACAGAAGCTATAAACAAACAGAGGTTTCCTATAAATGTGTGTGTATATGTGTGTGTGTGTGAGTGTGTGTACACTTCAGGTGAGGAAGGGATGATGATGGCAGCCTTCCATGTTTTACTTAGCAACCCAAGACTATTTTCTGTGGAGGAAGGATATCCCTCTAAAAATCTATTATAAGCACACTTTTTTTTCCAAAATATTAACTGTTTAATATTTTTTTCTTGAAGTTTTACTTAGTGCCAATTGTATAATTGCAATAATCCACTTCAGGATGTTGATTATTCTGGGCTTTACCCCCTTACGTGGGTAAATCTTAGCATAACCCACACCCTGTCACGGATTATTGCGTATGTATTCAGAGTTTTAAACAGAAACAGAAACTGTACACTGCTCCTTCTTGCTCCTGTTATACGCAATTAGTTCCCCCTTAGTCTGTCTTCAAGTCTTCAAGTCTCAGTCATTCCACTATATGTATGACATTTTTTCTATACCTGTTTACATAGCCCATGGTCTGTCCATTATGTAGAATGTTTTGTTGTTTGAATTCCTCTGAAGCTTCACTGGTAAATTTGTCAATTTGAACAAACTGCAGTGTTTCTATTGCCCTCCCTGTTTATGTATGTACCCTTTAATTTATGCTGTTCCTGTTTTTAGGTATCTTCTCTCCTCCCAGGTCACAACTGGAAATGAGATGTTTTTATTGTATCTCTGCTTTCATTCACTTTCAGCAGATGGGAGCAAATCTATATGCATGCTACCAAAAATTAACTAAATGATTATCTAACACTTACATCCAGTGGCTCCTCCATCTACTGACTAAAAACTGAACATAAGGGCCAGATTGTGTGTATTATTTTTCATAGGGTTGCCTTTTTGTGACCTTTCACACAGTTCATGGCACTTTGTGGATTTTTTTGCACTGATAATATGCCTGGTGTTAACAGACATTGCATGTAGGGATTTTGCCTCACACCAGTAAGTTGTGCACAACAACTTAATCCTTGGGCCATACAATGCTTCTTGAAAATCAGGACACAGGAGCAAAGCGGCCCCCCTTGAAAATCTGCCAGGGGGTAAGCAGATTAAAATAAAATATTTAAAATCATTGTGTTTATATATGTAACCCCCCCCCCCAACAGCATACATTTCTAAGAATCTGACTTTGTCCCATTGTCGGTCTTAAATCTTTCCCTTAACAAGTACTTTTTTCACTCTTCTGTTTCAAAACCTGTCTGGCTGCATCTGACCTCACAGCTGCTGTGCATGTGACAACCAGTATTTTGTCATGGCAAGCACCATGAGTTCATAAGTACAATATGAAGAGATTTTTTTGAAAATGTTTTATACATGCTTTTTGGAAAAGTAGCAAAAACAGTGCTGCACAATTTAATAACATAAATTGATTAATGTGCAATATTATAGCAATTTGGATGCTCTATCAGCTTTATAGAAGAAAGATCATTATATAGAGGATAGTGTATGATTGCTCATACACAACAAGGATATTTTTCACTTAAGAGGTTTCTGTGGTAACTGGAGCCTTTGAGAGTGCAGCTTGAGAGGTCTAGTTACCATGGAAACCTCGAGAGTTTAAACATATTCTTGGAGTGCATGAGTGATCACACACTGTCTTTTATAGTGTATGGTCACTCAAAAAGGCAATCAGTGCCCTTCCTTTTTTGTTTTGTTATTGCTGCTCTCCTCCCTGGACAGCTCTCACCACAGTGGCCATTTCTAATTGATCGCATATCGCCAGTACACACATGCATGGCCGCTTTCTAAGTTGTTATGTTGCAGTAGCTATGTAGCTAGTGCAGCATAACAAACTATCTGATGTAACTAGTGCAGCATAACAACATTTTTGGAGGGATGGATTTCTATCCATAACAACATTTGACCATACACGACAGGTTAGTTGCATTACAGATAAACCACACCAGTTAATAGTCTATTGGTTATGACGGCATAGGGAGAGCTATGCTGACATTGTGCAATTACATAGAGAACGTGGCTTTGGTAGCACATCACTGTGAATACATCACAGCTGTGTCTTTCCACCAGAGTGCAGTTGAAGCAGATCTCTCTGCCATTCAGTACAGTCAGTACGGTTTCTTCCTCCTTTCCCCTCCTCCTCCCAGCTGCACTATTTCCTCGTTCCTGTTTTTCCTTACATATTCTCTGTGTCTGTCCCTCAGTAAAAATCCACAGAAAAAGAAAATGTTTTGCTTTTCTAAATCTTCACAAGTACCAAAAAACAAAACAAAAAAAACCAAACAAATAAAACATAACAAGTAGATGGTATCTAACATCTATAGCTGCATAGGTAACTGCCAAGTTCTCTATGTCTGTCCCTTGGCTGGCAAGTTTATCATGGCTGCATAGTGAGAGCTAATATGAAATCTCAAATCCAAATTCTAGCTGCCACACACCTAATAGTCCCCAAGGCAGTCAGCATCCATGGAAAGTCTGAAGTCTGCAACGGTGTAAGGCAGTGCTGAGCAGTATGGTCTGAGCAACTAAAAGGGGTTGTGGTGAACTCTTACTTGGCAGCTGTTCATAATGCCTTTTGATCCCCCCCATTCATAACAGTGTGCACTATTGAAATATTAATAATATTACTGCTATCCTTGATTTTTAATCTAGCTTAGTTTTATAAGTGCAATACAACTATGTGCAATATAACTGTGTGCATATTTATAAAAGGTGAATTTTGTGTGATTGGTATTTAAAAAAAATGTTTGTATTGTAAAGACATAACTTGTAAACAATTAAACTTTTACCTACCTACCTACCATTCATAAATGTCTGTCATTCATTCTTACACTGCCTTCTCCCTGCACAAAATCAAGCTAACAGACTGGAGTTTGCATGCATGGGTTATAGTGGGAGAAGCTGCCAGCAAGTGACTGGAATGAATGCTGTACTGAAATATAAATACATATACAGCAGACAAGCTGGTCCAGCTGCCTGCCATGGGTGCTTACTGTACTGCAGAGGAGTGTCTCCAAAAGGATATTCACCTCTCTCCTCTGAGTCAGGCCAGCTGCACAATATTAAAGTTTGGATCTCCTAAAGGATTCTCTTCTCCCCATCAAGATCACTGCACTGTCACCCTGTTCCCCCACCCTTCTCTCTCTCTCTCTCTCTGTCTCACACTAGCTCTCTCTCTGCATCCTGTACATGTGAGCCAGCCCTCACAATCTGTCTTCTCCTGTCAAGGTGATAATGCAGCCTACCTCCATCAAGCCAGCCTGGATAGTGATTTCAGTGCTGGCATCTTTACCCCATCCACCACAAACAGGTAAGCATGTTAAACAAAGATTTAAAGGAACAGTAGTCATAACTGAGGCAAGGGGCCCTTAATTCTTTTTTTGTTAATCAGTGTTAGCTGTGGGTAGTTTGTCAGCCGCTTGATCCTAGACATAATGTACAGTATGTACACTGCACTGAAAAGTGATAGAATTATTTTGACTTTGTAACTTACTGAGTTCCATTTAGCCCATGGGAAAATGAATTCTAATCACTTTCAAAAATACAACTGCAGTTTATTTTCATGGCATGTATTGTTTTGTGTCTAAAAAAATCCGCGTTGTGTAACCCCCTGTTACCCAGGGTTACTAGAATCCCAGTAAGACCTAGTGGTAGGCAGGGAAGGCAGCATGTGAAACTCCAGTTAAATGGATTTCACACTGTCTCACTCTGTTTTCAGTCTCAGCTGAGACTGAGGGATGACATCATTTTAGAACTGTCGCAGCTGCATAAGCCACACTGGAATGTTGCAGTTGGAGGTTAAAGTAGAACGTTGGGGAGTTTGAAGCCAGACTGTGTGCAGTCTGAGAGAGAGACTGTAGTGCAGCAGAGTGTGTGCAGGCTCTCAGAGCTTTAAGCTCTGTTTCAGAGCTACTTTTGTTTAAGGTGTGTGTTTCCACCTGAAGAGGAACACAGGAACTGGTAATTGAAGCAGTGGAGACCGCTCTCAATGGTTCAGAGCACCATCCCTGTGGGGATGGGGGGAAGATGTCAGCCTGTTTTCCAGGGGCAACCCCCCTGGGTCCGGCTAAGGGAAAGAAGCTGCCTGTTTGAGTTGTGCTGAGGCACCAGAAGCTCTGTGAGAGATTCCTTGAGGAGGAAATGCCTGTGGGGCACCTGCAACCAAAGGGTGAGTTCGCTCTGAAAAAGGGCCAAGAGTCTTCAGCTGAACAGAAGGAAACTAAAGGGACTATTACTATGGGGTCAGGAAAAGAAGGCCAAGTACAGTTGGAAGATGTGGGGATTGGACTGCTTAACTCAGTAGAGGGTCTAGAGTAATGGAAAATGCCACTTATAAGTATGTTCAAGTCCAGCACAAATGGAAAGAAAGAATGTGGGGATTGGACTGCTTAACCTGTGGGGGGTCTAGAGTAATGGACAATGCCACTTAATTTAAATATGTTCAAGTCCAGCACAAATGGGAAGCAAGACAAGTAGACTGAATGTGAAATACATTTAGCAAGAATCTACACAGCAAAGTGCTAAAGGATGAGGTGTTTGCAGTCCAGAGAAATGGCCGGGTATGAATTGTGGGAGCGAGAGGTGGGAAACCCCCCCATCAGTAGTAACCAAATTCACCTCTACGGATTTGCTCTGAGACACCTGTTGCTTTCTGTCAGGTACTTGGCCAGTGCCTGAGGAAAGTACCCAGACATAGGATTAAAGAGGAAGATTCCCTGATGGAGCTGAGGTGCTCTTAGGTGGTTTAGGGAGCCACCAAAAAATGTTTCCATGAAGTATGGAAGGTGTCCAAGTGGCTGGCAAGGGAGCCAAGCCAGGGAAAACCCAGAGCAGTGTACAAGTTCGGGCTGTGTAACTCAAAGCAGCATGCAAGTCCAGACTGTGTGCCCAGTGTGTGGTAGAGACTGAGGGCTAAAGTGATGAGGATGTGTTCTGGTCTCCTTTAATCTGTATTACCTGGAGTGTAGCCCCATGGGGGTCCATCTATGCTTTGTTTATTCTGTCTGGATGTGAATAAAAGCCACACTTTAAAATTCCACTTCTGGTATTGTACATTACAGCTACTGCTTCCTGTGTTTGGTGTTACTTGGGTGCCCCTGTGAAGAGTAGCCAGACCTAGCCTTTGTGCCGAGTGGCCTATTCCTCCCCAAACCCAGCCCACCTGGTAGAGCTGTCAGATACAAATGGCATACCAGCCTGGGGTTACAAAAATGGAGGCACTGCTGAGGATTTGGGTTTGGAATTTATGGAGGAATGTAAGAAAAGTCGCTCTGGCAATGGCTAGCATTTTGGTTATCTGGCAGTGGGTAGCCCAAAAAGCTGAAGCAATGTTAACTAATGTGCCGCTGTGTGCTGTTGTCCATGTGCTGCTATTAAAATGCCAACTGTTTACCAAGGAGCAGTAAAGCCTGAGAGTGTATGCTCTTGTCCTGCATCAAATTTACAGCATTTACCAGCTTTTAAAACTGTTTGTGACAAAGAAAAGTGTGGAAAACTGTGGGTAGCAAAAGGAAAATTGTGCCTTAGACGTTGACAATGCTTTCTTTTGAACTGAGAGACTTGTTGTGCTTAATGGCCATGAAAAATGGTTGAAATGGGCTCCAGCTGTGGAGTCAGTTGAGAAGAAAAAAAAAAGTGTGGACTTGCAATATAAATTTGCCTGCTCGACAATCGCCGTGAGGAGAAGAGCACTCGAGAGGAAAGAGGCTCATTTGCATGGCGTCGAGTGATTGGTGAGATTGCAGTCATTCCTGCCCCCAAGCCAGCTCTAGAGTGACTGCACAGCATTCGAGAGGGAGAGTGAGTGGAGTGTGTGAACTGGCTTGTTAGGAGGAGCATCGCGGTTACTGAAAGTGCTGTAAAAGTTTAAAAAACTGACTTTTCTGTCTGAATTCAGGCTCAACCCGCATCTCGATTGACTGGACTGTGAGTGTGGTGTTCAGAGGGACAATCAGCAGGACTGCCAATCAGCTTCTTTCCAGAGGCCTCCAATACTGGCTGCAGGCCGTTTTCCATCGCAGCAAACAGCTACCGATAACAGTGAGTACCAACAGAAATAATTGCTCAAACTAAGTGATTTTGCCAAAAGCCAGCTGATTCTGTGTGTAGCAGTGTAGTCGCTTTACAAACAAGGACTGTGTTAAGTTTTATCAGCAAAAGCAAGCCTTTTAAGCCATGGACTGTGAGCATAAAGATAGGTTCAGCATCAGTATAAGTTTCAAAGCCATGAGAGAGACTGTGAGTTGTATCCGATATGCAGCAAGAGTTACAGGCAATCCTGTGCCATGAAATACTGAGGCTTTAAGGGACTGTAAGCTAGAGCAATGTCTTCAGCAAGTGAAAAGTCTGTGGTAAATCATATAAATGTGTTAGGATAAAGAACAGTGCAAGTTTGAGCAAAGTTATCGGTAGAGTGTGTAAATCGGATGCGCAGTGGCTTGACCCAATTTCAGAATGTTGATGCGTAGGAGTGCTGCTGCTGCCATTACAGGGTGGGCTAGTAATGTAAACACAGCAGCCGAGGAGCCATTTTGAAAGAGAAAGAAAGTGTTCAGTGAAATGGGACTTGAAATAACAGTGAGCGTTGTTTGTTTTTTCTCTGCATTCATGGCCTCAGGACCAGCCCGCTACCGGATCATGCCTGGGCTGTGGTAGCAGTAGAAGTTAACAAGTTAAGGGACATTGAGAGATGTTACTATGGAGGATGACTGCCTCCTCATGTGGCAATTCCTGGATATCCAGCGCAAGTATGTTTGATGTGCTTAAATGCTGGAAGGGATGTCTTCATGGTACCTCACTGTTCTGGGTGCTCAGACAGATATGGTTTGTTTAAAGCGCCCAAGATTCATTTGGCTCTCACATGGACAAAAGTTCAAGAATCTGCAGTTGGCAGCACACAGCACCAGGTGGAACCTGTTGGAGAAGGCACCTCAGGGGAGTGTGGCACAAAGCTAGAGGGTCCAGATTTACAGGCAGAACAATATGCTGATGTTTCGGATTCTGAGTCGCAGAGAGACATATCAGGAAGAGCATCAGTAGACCCATGGAGAGTGGGGCCTAGCCCAAGTCTCATAGGTGAAGATGAGATGAGGGAGGCCTTTGAATGGGAGGTTTCGACCTCCACACCCAACGAGGAGTGGACAGTCTCAAGAGTGAGGATGACTGCTCACTCCTGGGCACAGATTCTCAGTGAGGAAGAAGAAGAGGGGGAACCTATGTGGCCTTGTGAAAAAGGAACTGGTACACAGCCTCAAGCTCTTGCCTCAGAGGAATGCATGGAAGAGAGTGGTGATGTCACTGCCCTGGCTGTGCAAGAAGAAGTCAGGGATCCATTTTTTGTGTCTTTGAGAATGCGTAGCTGGAAGAACCTGGACTGGCCATCCCCAAGCCAGGCCAGAGGTCTCAGGTTGACCAAAGCTAGTAAAGAGGAAAGACTGGTTCATAGGAAGGCGAATGAAATCTATGGGATGTCCTTTCCTACCTTTCCTCAGAGAGTCTGGGAGGAGATTGAACAAAACAGGATGTCCTGGATTTGGCAGAAGCAATGAAATGTGTGCATCCTGGTGCAAACAAGCATGTCAAGCACAGAATGTTTCACAACAAATACAGCCAGTGGAAAAGAGGCAGGACACTGTTAATGGACACTGTTCAAATTGTGGATGGTGAGGGACGTGAAATCTTTCACAGTGTGAATTATGAGCAACCAGACTGGGTAATAAGCTCCTGAGACTTACCAGTAATGTCACCCCTGTTCTAATCCAGCTCCAAGACTGTCTCCTCTTCCCCTCCCCATATTTTTCCTTCTCTTTGTAAATAACGTCTTGACTACTAGCTCTCTTCCTTCTCGAACTTTGTTGCTGACCATCCACTGTTGTTTTGCCAATTACCACCCCTGACCTTCCTTCTGTCAGTCTTTCTTGTTATGTTTGAACATTCCTCACATTTCTCTCTATATAACCTTACTATCTTATTAACCCTTTCACTCCACAGGTCGGGTCCATGGTTTCTGCACTTATTATATATCTTACTGCTATTATCTGTATAATGCTTGCCATTATTTTTTGTTGTTTCTACTCATTGTATTTTTATAGCACTGCTGTACTGTTCCTCTATTTGTATTATTGTACCCATGTTGCTGTTGTTAAACTGTTCTCCTTTTGTTGTACTCTCCCGGGTCGTGCCTGAAAATAGTCATTTTATGGCAAGTGCACCTACCCGGTTAACAAAAACTAAATAAATAAATAATTCAAGCGCCTGACCCATTGTGCTATTGGCCACAATGCAAAGACCTTCCTGCAAATGTGCCCATGCCTACCAAATAGAAAGCAGAGCAGTGGTAGCCAGTGCTGCCACTCCAGCCATTGCAGTACCTATGTTGTTCCACCAGTATGGATGTCCAGGACTCAGGTGCCCCACATTCATCAGTTCTACAGTGTACTGGCCTTCCAGAATGCATTGACTGATCCACCAGATGACTTCAGATCCAGAGAGGACACCAGCCCAGCTGTATCCTGATTCATCGCCTGGTAATCGGATGACTTCAGACCAGCTGTTTTCCTTTTTGTTCCTGTTCCAAGGTTCCTTCTCCAGTGATGACATCAACCCAGCAGTTTCCAGATGTGCTCTCCTGTCGTTCCTGGAAGATGTCTTCCCAGCTGTATCGGAAGAATGCTGCCAGGGAGAGTCTTTAGCTGAGGACCAGGTTTGGTGCCATTTTCATTCTACAAGGGACTGGTAAGTCCAGACTTTTCTATTCTTATGACACTGCAGTACACACCCTACATTAACAGACTCCAGATGTTTGAACTGTCCTCAAAGACTCTCCCCTTTGTTACTTTGGTCTGCTAGAACTGTGCTTCACCGGGCTCTGGCCCAGGAGAGACTCTTTAATGGACTTGCTTTCAGGCACTGTGGTCACTAGATGGGACTTTTAGGGCACTCTTTCCCCCAGATATGTGTATTGTAAATAATGTCATTTTTTTCTACTGTTTTGTAATGTTTATACTGTTTTTTCTACTTTTCTAAAAAAAATATTTTTGGGATTCTCCAGTGTTTTGATGGTAGGGGTTTAGATAGACTGTGTATGCAGATTAGGAGTGTGTGTTGTCTTTCTTTTTCTTGTAGGTGTTCCTGAAGAAGATAGAAGAGAAGACAAGAAGAGGAGGAGGGACTCATTGGAGCCCCTCACTAGTACTTTAGAGAGTAGTGTTTAAAGTACTGTTGTTGTTGTTGTTACTGTGTGTAACTTCTTTTTTCTTCTACAGGTATGGTTGTGGGGGAGTTTGGGAGTAATGCATAGAGTATGGTATTAGCTCCTGGTGTATGGTTGCATGGTGTCCAGGGTCGGGGAGGTCCACTGTTTGTTTTGTTTTGGGAAATTTGAGTTAGAGGCAGACAGGTTTTCCCTAGAGGGCTAGGGGGGATAGACAGGCTGTGGTCCTGAATGGCCATAGGGGCAGCAGTGCTGATCTATTAGGGCTATGCTCTGAACAGTTCTACCAGAGCCACTAGGTACCCATAGTTAGTGGGTAGAGTAGAGGCTGATGTGTCAGCCAAAGGCCTCTAGGTCCTTACTGTTGCCTGCCTGTGCTAGCACATGGTAGGGGAGAAGGTAGTGATACCTCCCCGTAGTCAACACATGGGGGTGAGATGGCCTAAGGCTGGTGATTAATGACTGCGGACAGTCATTTTCCTGGCCCAGTGTGAGTGTAACCCCCCTGTTACCCGGGGTTACTAGAATCCCATTAAGACCTAGTGGTAGGCAGGGAAGGCAGCTTGTGAAACTCCAGTTAAATGGATTTCACACTGTCTCACTCTGTTCTCAGTCTCAGCTGAGGCTGAGGGATGACATCATTTTAGAACTGTCGCAGCTGCATAAGCCGCACTGGAATGTTGCAGTTGGAGGTTAGAGTAGAATATTGGGGAATTTGAAGCCAGTCTGTGTGCAGTCTGAGAGAGAGGCTGTAGTGCAGCAGAGTGTGTGCAGGCTCTTAGAGCTTTAAGCTCTGTTTCAGAGCTACTTTTTGTTTAAGGTGTGTATTTCCACCTGAAGAGGAACACAGGAACTGGTAATTGAAGTGATGGAGACCGCTCTCAATGGTTCAGAGCACCTCCTTGTGGGGATGGGGGAAGATGTCAGCCTGTTTTCCAGGGGCAACCCCCCTGGGTCCGGCTAAGGGAAAGAAGCTGCCTGTTTGAGTTGTGCTGAGGCACCAGAAGCTCTGTGAGAGATTCATTGAGGAGGAAACGCCTGTGGGGCACCTGCAACCAAAGGGTGAGTTCGCTCTGAAAAAGGGCCAAGTGTTTTCAGCTGAACAGAAGGAAACTAAAGGGACTATTACTATGGGGTCAGGAAAAGATGGCCAAGTACAGTTGGAAGATATGGGGATTGGACTGCTTAACTCAGTGGGGGGTCTAGAGTAATGGACAATGCCACTTATAAGTATTTTCAAGTCCAGCACAAATGGAAAGAAAGAAAGAATGTGGGGATTGGACTGCTTAACCTGTGGGGGGTCTAGATTAATGGGCAATGCCACTTATGCTGATGGGTGATCTGAATATGCCAGATGTTAACTGGAGTGCAGTTGCAGCAGCCACTTCTAAGAGTGGGGTTATTCTAGATGCCCTACAGGGGGCATGTCTTAGACAACTAGTATTGGAGCCCACACAAGAGGGAGCAATCTTAGACCTGGTTCTCTCAAATGGAGATGAAGAGAGGATCACAGATGTAGAAGTGGGTAGCCATCTGGGAACTAGCGACCATCGAACAGTATGGCTCACAATAAACACAGCAATAGAGTCAAGCCATACAAAGACAAAGGTACTGGATTTTAGGAGGGCTGACTTTGTCAAAATGGTGAGTGCCTAAGGAATGCACTAGCAAATGGGCAGGAAGGAGGGGTGGAAGAACAATGGGGAATAATAAAAACTGCCATCACAGAGGTATCAAGCCTTTGTGTAAAGCAAATAAACAAAACGAAATGAGGTAAGAAACCACTATGGTTCTCAAAGGAAGTGGCAGTGAAGGTTCAAGAGAAGAAGAAAGCATTCAGGAAGTACAAGGAATCACAGAAGGAACAGGACAGAGAACTGTATCAGTTAAAGCAAAAGGAAGCTGGAAGGCAGTCAGAACAGCAAAGGCCCAAACCGAGGAAAAGATAGCCAACTCAGTTAAGAAGGGGGATAAAACCTTTTATAGGTACATCAGGGATGGAAGGAAGACCAAGGGAGGGATAGTGAGGCTTAATAAAGGGAAGGAGGGTGGGCAGAGGGTGACTGTGAAAGGCAGAGATACTAAACAAATATTTTTGCTCAGTATTTACAAATGAAGAGGGGAGGTACCTAAACAAACAGTAGAAACACTCTGGATACAGAAGTTGATACCAGCCCATTTACAGAAGAAAGGGTTCTGAAAGAACTCTTAAAACTGAAGGTGGACAAAGCAATGGGGCCTGATGGATTCATCCCAGAATTCTAAAAGAACTAAGGGTAGAACTAGTGACACCACTGACTACCCTCTTTAACAAATCATGGGAGGATGGGGTGGTACCCGAGGACTGGAGGAGGGCAGATGATTCCCTTCACAAAAGTGGGAGCAAGGCAGAAGCAGGAAACTACAGACCTGTTAGTTTAACCTCAGTGGTAGGGAAAATGATGGAATCACTTCTGAAGGAAAGAATTGTTAAATATCTAGAGGCCAGAGGGGCACAGGACCCAAGGCAGCATGGATTCACAGTGGGAAGGTCATGCCAGACAAATCTGATAGATTTCTTTGACTGGGTGACCAAAGTAGTTGATCAGGGAGGGGCTGTGGACATGGCCTACCTAGACTTTAGCAAGGCATTTGACACAGTCCCACGCAAAAGATTAATATACAATTTAGCCAGCCTGGGAGTGGGTCCCAAGATGGCAGCCTGTCAAAGAATTGGCTGAGAATAGGACACAGAGAGTAATAGTAAATGAGTCCACTCTGAAAAAAGGGGGTTGTAGGGCACCGCAGGGTTCAAGTTAGATTCAGTCCTCTCAATGTCTTTATATGACATTGCAGAGGGACTGGAAGGAAAAGTATGTCTCTTTGCAGATGACACAAAGATCTGCAACAGAGCTGATGCACAAGGGAGTGGAAAGGATGAGAAGGGACTTGGCAAGGTTAGAGGAATGGTCAAATGTATAGCAGCTTAGATTTAATGCTAAGAAGTGCAAGGTAATGCACCTGGGAAACAAAAACCCAGGGAAGAGTACACAATGGGGTGAGATACAACAACAACAAAATGGAAAGGGACCTGGGGGTAGTCATATCAGATGACCTAAAGGTGGGCAAGCAATGTGAGGGCAGCAAGGAGGGTTGGGGGGATACTGGGATGCATAGGGGAGGCATCACCAGTAGAAAACAGGAAGTTATTATCCTCTGTACAGACAGCTAGTGAGACCCCATCTGGAGTACTGCATGCAGTTCTGGAGACCCAATATCCGCAAAGACATAGACAGGATGGAAGCTGTCCAGAGGAGGGCAACTAAAATGGTGCAGGGTCTGCACCGAAGACATATGAAGATAGACTTAAGGAGCTTAATATGTATAGCCTCGAGGAAAGGAGGGAGAGGGAGGACATGATAGAAACTTTCAAGTACCTCAAGGGAATCAACAAAGTCCAAGAGGGTAGCATCTTTCAAAAAAAGAGGTGTGCAAGAACAAGGGGGCACAATTTGAAGATAGAAGGGGGGCAGCTCAGAGGTAATTTAAGGAAGGATTTTTTCACAGAGAGGGTGGTGGATGTATGGAACAGCCTTCCAGAGGAGGTTGTGGAGTCACAAACAGTGGTGGAATTCAGGCATGCATGGGACAGTCATAAGACAATTCTAGGGGGTGGGGGTAGGAAGAAGTAGGCTGCTGGTTAACTAGAATCTGCAGCTTATCCATCGGGCAGGGAAATGGGAAGACTGTGTGGGCCAAGCGGTCCTTATCTGCCGTCAAATTCTATGTTTCTATGTTTCTATGTAATTTAAGTATGTTCAAGTCCAGCACAAATGGGAAGCAAGACAAGTAGACTGAATGTGAAATACATTTAGCAAGAATCTACACAGCAAAGTGCTAAAGGATGAGGTGTTTGCAGTCCAGAGAAATGGCCGGGTATGAATTGTGGGAGCGAGAGGTGGGAGACCCCCCCCCATCAGTAGTAACCAAATTCACCTCTATGGATTTGCTCTGAGACACCTGTTGCTTTCTGTCAGGTACTTGGCCAGTGACTGAGGAAAGTACCCAGACGTGGGATTAAAGAGGAAGATTCCCTGATGGAGCCGAGGTGCTCTTAGGTGGTTTAGGGAGCCACCAGAAAATGTTTCCATGAAGTATGGAAGGTGTCCAAGTGGCTGGCAAGGGAGCCGAGCCAGGGAAATCCCAGAGCAGTGTACAAGTTTGGGCTGTGTAACCCAAAGCAGCGTACAAGTCTGGGCTGTGTGCCCAGTGTGTGGTAGAACCTGAGGGCTAAAGTGATGAGGATGTGTTCTGGTCTCCTTTAATCTGTATTACCAGGAGTGTAGCCCCGTGGGGGTCCATCTATGCTTTGTTTATTCTGTTTTGATGTGAATAAAAGCCACACTTTAGAATCCCACTTCTGGTACTGGACATTACAGTTATTGCTTCCTGTGTTCGGAGTTACTTGGGTGCCCCTGTGAAGAGTAGCCAAACCTAGCCTTTGTGCCGAGTGGCCTACTCCTCCCCAAACCCAGACCACCTGATAGAGCTGTCAGATACAAATGGCATACCAGCCTGGGGTTACATTTGTATATTAATTTATAATTGAATAATTAAACACGGTGCATGTTTTGACTGGAAGTCCAAGGAAGACAAGTTTGACATGATGTCAAACTAAAACGTAACTTGTAAAGAATTCTGCCAAACCTATGCATTTTTCTTTCAGGTAATTTAACATACTGCACATAAGTCCCATCATATTGTACAATACATTAAATGTACAGCAAGATTAGTAATTAAAGCACACTTTGTGGATAGTAGGAATTTAACATAGAAACAGAGAAATATAGAATTTGATGGCAGATAAGGACTTCTTGGCCCGCCTAGTCTGCCCATTTTTCCCTACCTACTGTATTACCAAAGACCCTACTTGATCTCCAGCTCTACCCCACCCCCTTGCCTTACTATTAAGATTCCCTTATGCCTATCCCATGCATTCTTGAACCCCACTACTGTTTTTGCCCCCACCACCTCTGCTGGGAGGCTGTTTCAGGCATCCACCTCTCTTTCTGTGAAGAAATACTTTCTCACATCTCCTCTGAGTCTACCCCCTCCAGCTTCATATCATGACCCGATGTTCTTGAGCATCTTTTTTTCTGAAAAATGCTTCCCTCTTGTACCTTATTTATGCCCGTGAGGTACTGAAAAGTCTCTGTCATATCCTCTCCACCCATCTTTCCTCCAGGGTGTACATACTGAGGTCCTTCAGAATTTCAGCTATTCTTCTTTACTTCCTTGTGCTGGGTTTGAGTTCCTTCCAGCAATGTTATATTCCATCTCAAGCCTGCCCCAGGAATCACTGTTGTGCAGGCATTCCTGTACCCCACTCCCTTTAGAATGTGGGCATGATGCCTATACATCTCTTCTATGACTCCACTAGCCAAGCGTTGTGGGATGGGTTCATGCAGTGAACAGGGGACTCCCAAAATGAAGTGAGATCTGCTCAACCTGCAAAACTGTTCTGGACTAAGATATTGGTTTTATATATTCCCCTTCAACTCTTTTACCTCCTGTGTCCCTGATCTGTGTCCCACAAAGATCCTTTCACTTTTCTAAAAGAGAGTGTGGGGGGATCCCAAGATTCAAACTGAAAACAGACTGAGCATTCTTAGTAGCATTCCATTTCTGGTAGAATGCATCATCATACAACTTTCACATTGCCCTCAAACTAGAAATATTTAACAAAGAACCAGAATTAGTTATATTTGAACAGGCCTTTGTGCAGTAACGTACAAGGTAGTATTTATATTGTTCTGCTCACCCCTTCACTCTTTGGAGTTTAACCCCATTTAAGTTAGTACATGTCTGCACAGCATACTTATTCATACCTGCCTATGATGCATAGAAACATAGAATTTGACAGCAGATAAGGACTGCTTGGAACACCTAGTCTGCCCATTTTTCCCTTCCTACGGTGTCACCTCAGACCCTACTGATCTCTGTCTTTGTCTCTCTCTCTCTCTCTCCCCCCTTACTTTCCACTAAGATTCCCTTATGCCTGTCCCATACATGCTTGAACACCAGCACTGTTTTAACCCCACCATTTCTCCTGGAAGAATGTTCCAGGCACCTACCACTCTTTCTGTGAAGAAGTACTTCCCCACAGCTCTCCTGAATTTACCCTCCTCCAGCTTCATTGCATATCTCCCTGTCCTTGAGCTTCTTTTTTCCGAAAAATACTGCTCTCCTGCACCTTATTTACTCCTGTAAGGTATTTAAAGGTTTATCATATCCCACATTCCCTTCCTCTCTTCCAGGGTGTGCATATTGAGGTTGTTTAGTCTTTGCTTGTAGAGTTTCCTATGCAGACCATGCACCATTTTCTGCACCATTTTCATTGCCCTCCTCTGTAGATCCTCTGCTCTGTCTCTCTGTCTCTGTCATTCCAGAGATGTACCCTCCAGAACTAGATACAGTACTCTAGATTGAGTCTTGACAGCAAGCAATACAGAGGCAACATCATTTCCCTCTTTCTGCTGGTACGTCCCCTCCTTATACTGTATACCCTAGCACTCTTCTGACCCTTTCTACTGCTTTGCTGCGCTGCCTAGCCACCTTTAGATCATCAGATATGATTACCACCAGATATCTTTCTTGTTTGTTAGTTGTCGCTACCTCTTCTCCCATTTTGTACTTCATCTCTGGATTTCTGTGCCCTATGTGCATGATGTTACATTTTTGTGCATTGAAACCCAACTGCCATACCATGGTTGTCTCAGTTCTCTGCGCATTCTTTCCACCCCACATGAGTATCCACCCTATTGCAGATTTTGGCATCATCCACAAAGAGGCAGGCTTTGCCTTCCAGCTCATCTGCAATGTCACTTACAAGGACATTAAAGAAGACCTGTCCCAGTACTGAGCCCTGATACACCCTGCTGGACATCTTCCCATCTCTGGAGTAAACTCTGTTTACTACCAGCCTCAGTTACCTATCCTTTAAACAATTTCTTACCCAATTTACCACGTTTGGAGCAATCTTTAAGCTGCCCAGCTTTCTTATGAGTCTTCTTTGTGGAACAGTGTTGAAAGCCTTACTGAAATCTAGATAGTCCACATCCACTGCTCCACCCTGATATAATTCCCTGGTCACCCAGTCAAAGAAAACTATTAGATTTTTTTGACATGACCTCTCCCTCCCCCTTGTGATTCCATGCTACCTCAGATCTTCTAATCCAATGGACCCAGTACTCCACAATCCTTTTCTTCAGCAGTGTCTCCATTAACGTTCTCACCACCGATATTAGGCTGTATGCCTGTAGACTACATCAGCCCTCCTCCAGTCCTCCAGAACCACTCCTGTTTCCAGTGAGCTGTTAAAAATGTCAGAGGTGTAGCTAGTACCTCCTTGAGCTTCCTCAGTACTCTTGGATGCACTCCATCTGCCCTCATCACTTTGTCCACATTCACATTCACAAGTCCCATCAGGACTCTCTCCTCTGAAAAAGGACTCACTCATGTCTAACTCCCTCCCTCTAATGCACCTGTTGCTTTTGTGTGCCCCCCTTCTTCTTCCTCTTTGAGCACTGAACAAAAGCATTTGTTCAGTATATCTGCCTTATCCTGGTCCTTCTGTGCACAGTCCCCCTTTCTCTTCTTTACCTTACAATCCCTCCCCAGGTCTTCCTCTTTTTACTTATATACCTTAATAATGTCTCATCCCCTTTCATAACCCCTTAGGCTATTCTCTCTTCAGTCTGCATCTTTGTTCACCTTACTGCTTTCTCTGCCTCCCTCTGTTTTTCCCCTGATACACCCCCTTTTTCTTCTCCCTCAGCATCTCCTTATACCTTCTGAATGCTATCCTTTTAGCCTTTACCTTTTCTGCCACATCTTTTGAGAACAATATTGGTCTCTTTTTCCTCTTGCTTTTGCTCATTTGCCTTGTGCAGAAGTTTGTTGCCTTCACTATGCACTCTTTCAGCATTGCTCGAGATTCCTCCATCCCACCCAGGCCATTCCCCCCCCGCCTAAGTCATTCCCTGAAGCATTTACCCATCTTTTCAAAGTATGCCCTCCTGAAGTCCAGGACCCTATCCTTGCGTGGCTTGACTGCACTGCCATCCTTACTGTGAACCACACTGCGTGGTGATCACTGGTCCCCAAGTGGCATCCCACTTCGACATCTGCAACACCGTCCCCATTTGTGGGCACCAGGTCCAGTATTGCCCTATCATGAGTGGGCTCCCTGGCTAGTTGCCTGAAGAACAACCCCTGCAGGGAGGCTGGTATGTCCCCACTTCTAGCAGAAACTGAAGCTGTGAGACTCCAATCTACATCTGGCAGATTGAAGTCCCCTACCAACAGTACCTCTCCCTTTTCTGCCATTATGCCAGTGGCTTCCACCAATACTTTATCTAAATCCTCCCCCTGTGTCAAAGGACTGTAGATCATACCAGTGCAAATTCTGGCTCTGTTTCCTGTCTCCAGGGTGATCCAGAGTATCTCCACTTCCTCCTGAATTCCCCATATCTCTGTCACTTTTATGTGTTGCCTTACATATAGTACCACTCCTCCTCCTCCCCTTCTTCCCACCTTGTCTTTCCTGAACTGAGTATAACCTGGTGTGGCCATGTCCCAGTCATGGTTTCCAGTGCACCACTACTCAGTAATGGCCACAATATCCAGGTCTACCTCTGCCATGATGGTTCCTATGTCCAGAATTTTATTTCCTAGACTTCATGCATTTGCACAGATGGCCTTCCATATTTTGTAACCCCCCTGCCTGCTACCCCTTATGTCCTTTCTGCCTTCCCTCCTTACCACTTCTCCTTTTACTGCTTGTGTTCCCATCCCCTTTCATTTCTACCACTCTGCCTTTTTCATTATTTTTGTACCATGGGGGATTGGTCTCCGGGGGGTGGACAGGATGTACCTAGAGTCCCTTCTTACCTTTAACTACTATTTCACAGTGTTAGAGTACTACTATGTTACCCCCACATAGTAATTTTCTCACCATGTACTCACCTACTACTCCATGGGACAGATCCTGAGGTAGCCTTCTGACCAAACAGGCAGTTCAGGGATAATTCCTTCCCTTCTTGCCTAGTGGCATGGTGCTGACCACACAGTTGATGGCCATGCTTCTACATGTGCACCAGGGGTGTCTTTGATTTTGGCAGCAAGTAGTACCCTTGGAGTAAATATCCTGCCCCATAACCTGATGTGCCCTTGGTCAACAGAGGAGCCTCCTCCCTTCCAGATACAAGACACATCAAAGTTGGAGGTCTTAGCTATTTCCATTGTCTGATACCCAACAGGCCAAGTCTGGAGTGTGAATTGGGTTGGCAACATGATGGTGGGATACCCTTACTATTGAGCCATCTGTCATGTACCTCCAATTAGTTTTGTAATTCAATTAATAGATAAACAAATGTTCTGTAGCCTAGCATCATAAAACATAACTGGTATTTTCCTTTCCAACCTTGGTGAAACTGATTCAGTTGATTTTTCCAAGACAGTTATATGCTTACTAGATTCAGTTCCTTTCATATATCAGAATATCCCAGTGATCAAGATGTTTCTCTTTTCAAACCACCCAAAATTATGTTTCTCCAACATACAGATGGTGCAGAAAATCATGTTATCTAGTAAATAATATTTAAGAGCATTAGGCCTTGTGTTCCTCAAAGCTCTTAGCTACTATCTATTCTATTTAACATTCTGATTTTTAGGTTTAAGTGTTGATAAACCTTATAAATTCCTGTGGTAGGATTATTTTAATCTAGCCATTTTCAGTCACACTGTTAAAAGTGTATAGTCTTGTGTCATTTCAGTATATTTAATTCTGATTCTCTTTAAAACCTTTGGGAGAAATATTCCAGATCCTGAAGGTACAGTTTGATCTGGCTGGATGTATTCCAATGTCTTAATGATTTTCTAAAAAGCCTTTTGGAAATGTGTTCATGTGTGGGGTCCTAGGAGTCTCAGCTTCTGCAGCAAATTATTAAAAGAACAAAATGTAGATTTAAAGTATCTGAGACAGTGAGAGTTACTATAGGTCTCAGTTGACAGACTTGCCTTTACATGGCATTGAGTTTGTCCTTTTGAATCCATGGGGTGGTCAACTCCTGAAGTGACTTATAGATCTGGTTCACTATTCTCTGTGATTTACATTGTATTCCATAGTTTGTTACTCCTATTATTTTGAGGGTCGGTCAGTGCCTCACCTCTGCGTGATGGAAAGCTATAAGAGGGGTAGAGAGAACAAGTTGCTTTTGTATAGTCTTAGGGAGGGGGCCATTATATTCAACCACCTAGTGCAACAATACTGTGACAGACTATTTATTGAGTAAAACTACAGTGAGCACACGCCTTTGGAAAGGGATACTGTATCACTCTCACTTTGAAGCCTCTTCCTATATGAACACATTGATTTTCTCTAGCTCCTCCTTAAATAGTGTTCACTCCTATGAATAGGGATGTGCCTTGTCTTTGTGCCTGTCATGACTAGTGCTTGTCTGGATTTGTGCTCAGAGTTATACCTGCTGACCTATTACTGTGTCAAAAAAGAAGAGATTAAAGTTGATTTCCACACAATTGCATTAGTTCTAAAATAGATGTCCCTTATCTTAAATTGAGTATGGCATCTCCTTTTTTATTCAGCATAAAAAGATCTAACAAAACATGTCTCCAAGTTTCAGCTATGACCTCTAGCACTGGACACAAAAAAAATGCAACTTTCAGAAGAAAATGTACATTTGAGGAGAAAAGAAAATGTAAGAATTTTTTTCATGTCTTGTAATACATATTGTCGTGCATGATTTCCAAAGTCGCACTGGCATTTAAAGAAAGAGTACAATGCTTAGTGTAATGTTGTTTATACAACACCAGTATGGAATAAAATTCACCAAATAAATGGTGTTATTTTTCTTTATAACATATCTACTAACAATATAAAAATGTACCTTGACAGTAAATCTGTCACAAACAAGATAATACAGGCTAAATGGACACTGTCAACCCCTTAGGCCTCAAAGTGTCCCTAGTTTAAAAAACACATTTTAAGATTGTTTACATTCTATAAAGACTTTTGATGCAGCTGGTAGTTTGACTCAGGTCCCTTTTTTCTTTTAAAAAGTGAAGAATTGACTGCCCACCATACTGGAGTTACCATACCAAAACATGTTTGTTTACATTTCTTGCCCATTGCCCACTGCATCTCTCCTGAACACAGAAATACTCCAAACACAATCTAGCCACTCATACAATGGGAGTGAAGAAGACTATTGTATCATGAGTGGCTGCACTGTTTGAGGGTGTTTCTAATGTTCAGGAAGTGTGCACTAAGAGAAGCTCAGTGATTGGAAGCAAAACAAAGCTGAGCATAGCTATACATTACCATGCAGTTTGGTTCTAATAAGCAAGGAGGCAGATAAAACAACTAAAAACATCAATGAATTTTTGGGAAGATAAGCAATGAGAAAATATGGGTTTATACCTAAAACAACATGATGAAAAAAAGGTTGACGGTGTCCCTTTAAATAGATCATACTCCAAATGCTGTACTTAACTCATGAGAAATCAAATGAAACAGTGCTTGATGACATCACAGTGCAGCTATGCAGCATTCTAAAAAGAGCAAAGAATTCCAAATAAACAGTTGAGAGTTTCATTAAAGAGCTAATTTGACACATTTACAATTGACAGTGTGTTGCATAAGGCATATATGCAATGGCCTAACTCCAAATATATCATATATCTTCATCTGTCAGGGGCCAGGGCCTTCACAACTCACTCTTGGCTGTGTCACTCATGAGTTTTGGTTCTGCTGTAATAGTCATGAAGATAAATGGCATATTTTGAGTTTGGTCATTGCACATCACCTGTTTAATTAGGACATTACGAAATAAACTCAGCTGTATGTTCCTATACAGTATTTTGATTTTGTCTTCACTTAAATCTTTGACAGAAAACTTTGAAATGCATAGTAGACATATAACAACATGGGAGCGGTTTTTCCCGTAATGAAACCTGGTTATAATTTACCATTATAACCAGCCAGTTATAATGGTGAACACTAGAGATGTGCAGAATGCGCAAATTCTGAATTTCAATAAACTTTCATGAAATTCTTCAAAATGTTGTTGAATTTCATCAGAATTTTGTGGAATTTTTGAAATGTATTACATTGCTCATATCTCAGCCATTGTTTGATGTAGAGCTCTAAAGTTTAGTATGCTTACTCTCTGGAAGGAGTTCCAATTATCTGACAGTTTTCTTGAAGTTATGATGGATGTTCTCAAAATTATAGGTGCTCACATTCTGTCAGTTTATTTTTTGTGGAAAATTTCATGAAACGTTTTATCTGCATGTACCTCAGTTGTCTATTGGGCCACATATCTTATATTTGGGATGATTACTTGATGATAGGTGTTCTAATAATGTGCCAAATTGCATGACATTATGATGCATAATCTCAAAATTATATATGCTCAAATTCTGCCATTTTATTTTTTTTTGTGGGAAATTTCATGAAAACAAATTTATCTGCATATAACTGGGGCACCTTTGGAGCTAGACATGTGTAAATGTGCAGTGTCAGTGGCTCAGTAGGTAGCACACTTGCCTCTGAGGCTGGGGGATCAGACAGCTGTGTATTCAGTTCCCACATCTGGCACTTGGGTTAATATCCCAATACTGACACTGTAGTGCAGCATGGGGGGGGTGCCGAACTTCTGAGGTTTCATCTTTCAGATGGGATGTTAAACTGAGGTCCTATCTGCCTGGATTGGTGGTTGTTCAGGTGGATGTTAAAGATCCCATGGCACTTATCGAAAAGAGTAGGGGAAGTTTATTAACAAAAAAAAAATAATATCACAAAAAACAAAAAGAAGTCATGAAAAATTCTCCAGAATAAACATAAGAAATCAGGTAATCTTTACAGTAATCACAATAAATAAGGAATAACAGAAAAACAAAAAGGAAATCAAATAAAGAAACATTTCCAGAAAGCATCCACTTTATCTCATGTAAACCAATGAAAATCATTCTCTTTAACACATAATAAACCTGCTTCAGTCTGAGAAATAATAGTAACATTCAATATTTGTTGTTGTTGTAAAACATATTGACAGCATGCCTGCCATAAAAAATATTGAACATAGGCAAAAAACACATTCAAAGTACTCTTATGATACTTTTTCCACATCCCTGTATGATCACCCAGGACCAAAGTATGATAAGAAATAAGAGACAAAAAAGGTATATTCCAATGAAGTGCAGCATCTTGCCAAAATAGTTGACTATGAGGACAATCAATAAAAAAATGTAACATGCTTTCTTCTATATTGGTACATGTAAGTCTGGGACAATATCTCTCCATTTGAGATTTGTATTTCAAATTTCCCCTAACTTCCAACCTCCCCTGAATGGAAGTCCAAACAATATCCCAGATATGAACAGGGAGCCTAAAATCTGTTGGTTTGCATAAAGCAAACAGCATTTTAGTAGGAACACAGTTAGGAAAAAGAAGAGAAATTTGCTGAACATCATAAACAATATAGGAATAAAAGGTATTTCTATCAAGAGATAATAATTTGTGAAAAGAAACTTTCCATTGTTGCATTTTTTAATAGACGATATCCCATAAAAAGGAAGGAAATCAGAAGGCAATATTTTTGGAGGCAAAAGAATCCATTTTGTAAAATAACGAGACCAAATAAATTGAGACCATAATTGCCATGACATAGTGGTGGAAGTCCATAAATAACTGAAAGAATTCAAAAAATAAAGGGAGTGATAAAAAACAATGGGATTAATCATGTTCAAACCACCTTTTTTAATAGGCAAATAAGTAACTTCCCATTTGACAGGATTTAATCTATTACCCCATATCATCTGAAAAAATAAACTAAAAATTCTGGTTTCTAAATGAACTTGGTGGGATACAAATAACTTAAATAAAGAAAGACAGGTAACAAAAATTTCTTTACTATTATAGTACTTTTTTTCCAAATTTCCAATGCTTCCATATATTAATTTTGGTTTTGGCAAATTGCAACTGTTGTTCCCAATTATATGCAGCCAAATCACCAGGTCCAAACCAAACCCCCAGGATTTTGTGAGGGGTGGAGACAAGAGGAATCCCCAAACTATCTAAAGATTCAGTCCTTACATTATTTAAAGAAAAAAATAAAACTTTTTCCTGTATTAAGACACGCTCCAGAAAATAATCCATAATGACAGAAAATGTCCAGAGCCTGTTTCAAAGAAGAAGAAGAAGAAACATCTTGGACAAATAATGTAACATCATCAGCATAAGCCATGATCTTCTCAAGTGGTAACGTGGTGTAAGGGGCTAGACCTATAATACATTGATCCCATTGTATTTTCCTAATAATAGGATCAAGGGCAAAAGTGTATAGAGGAGGGCTTAAAGGACATCCCTGTCTGACACCCATAGTGAGTGGAACATCTGTCCCAAAAAGTCCATTAACCAAAGAAATAATGGTGGCATTGGTATACAACATAATAATCCATTGTACAAATTGTTTGGGAATACCATATTGTAATAGCAAAGGAAAAGGTACTGATGTTGGATCCGATCAAATGCTTTGACCTGATCCAAAGCCACCACATAACCTGAGATATTGCCCAGGTTACCTGCCTTGAAAAGCTCCCTTAAAAGATATAAATTATGCTGAATTTTCTGTTTAGGAATTGCACAGGTCTGGGCTGGATGAATAAGGGAATCAGCTACTGTCAATAGCCAATTAATAATTTTAGCCAATATTTTATAGTCACTGTTCAGGAGACTAAGAGGCCTCCAGTTAGAGAGTACAGTTTTATCTCCAGTTTTAAACAAAACATGTAAAAGAGAAGTATTAAACCCAAAAATAGGTGAATTTGATGTTAACATAAAGTTAAAAACTAAAGGGAAAAAAAGAACTCATATGAGAAATAAATTTTTTATAAAAGTCATTAGGAATACCATCAAGTCTGGGGGATGTACCTGTAGTAAGTTATTTTATTACTATTTCCACTTCTTGTGGAGATATAGGTTGCAATAAACAGTGTGTCATGGAATCCGCCATTTGAGGTAGGGGTGCTGAAAATCCATTAGACAAGATAGTAGTAGTAGCAGGGGGAGCACTAAAATTAGTGTAAACAAATTGTTGTACCACAGACAGCATTTCCAAATCAGTGGAAACCAGAGTACCATCTGATGTAAGAAGACTGGTCATTAAAGTTTTATCCAAACGTTGTTTACATGCTGCATATGGATCAGATGCTGGTTGTTTTTTCATCCCATATCTGAATTCCATCTCTAATGATTTGGCCCTATCATATTGATAGTCTTTCATTTGTCTTTTGATTTCAAAAATTTGGGACTTAAATTTAGAACCATCACGTGGAGGAAAGGACATTAATTTATATAGTTGATTTCTAAGTAGTAGATAGCGTAAGTAATTAGAATTCACTTTTTGTTTTCCAAATCCAAGTGAAAGATGTTTCAACTCTAATTTCGTATCAATCCACCAATCAAAAAGATTGTCATAAAAACACATAATAGAATTCCGAGCCTCAAAGAAAATCTCTATTTGTAGGGCACAATCAGGGGTATCCAAAAGTGACATATTTAAATGCCACCGTTGAACAACAGAAAAAACTTTAGGAGGAATATTGGATAAACTAAAAGTGCATAATAAAAGCCCATGGTCCAAAAATTCAGTGGGCTGGGAAATACAAAAAAAAGGTATAATATGCTTGGAGATAAAAAACATGTCAATTCGGGTAGCATAAATGTGCCTAAGGTATGTAGCCCCACTATCAGTGTGATGAAGAAATCTATAAGCATCTCACAAACCAGTTTCAGAAGTAATATGTTTTAAGGCATGAGAGTTGCAATACATTTTTTTCTGTATCTCACCCGAAAATTTAACATCTACATCACAATTAAAGTCGCCCCCCTAAATAACATTTTTTTTGTATATAGGAAGGGTTTTATATCTTCAAAGAATTCTATACAGACAGTTTTTATTTGTGGAGCGTACAAATTAATAAGATGGAAAGAAAATTCCCCAAAGGTGCAGTCAAGAATTAAAGCTCGACCAGGTCGTATGTCTATAAGTCTAGATATACGAAACTTAGTGGATTTAAACAATATGCCAATACCATCAGCAGAATCCGACCCAAAAGACCAGAAGGACGGACCCCAATGCCATCTTTTCTTTACTTGTTCAATATCATACAGAGAGGACAACCTAGTTTCTTGTACAAAAAGGATGTCTACATCAAGAGAGTCTAAAAATGATAATACAGAAACTTGTTTCTTATAATTTTTCAAGCTGCAAACATTATAAGACCCAATCCTTAATGTAGCCATCTAGGGTATTGAGGAAGAAAGTTAAGGCCCTCCTTTCGAGCTATTACTTGCTTTCCATTTTTTACCTTTCTTTCCCTTTTTTTCTTTAGCTATTTCGGTGGATTTACTATCCTCATCCTCAGTGACCAGCCCAGACCTCTAGAAGTATCAGATTCCAGGTCTGAATCACCTATATCGTCTTGCAGTGGAGAAAATAGATTATCCATAGGTATAGGGCATGGAGCAGGATGTCTAAACGAGGCCCTAGTAAACTGGCAACTTTTAACAGTTTTAAACAGGGGAGGGGGCATGGATACATTAGCAGATTGTTCCTGCATGGGGGAAGGAACAACTGAAGAAGTACTAGTAGAAGGAGCAGTATCCTGAACCTGTAGTGGGAGTAGGGGAGGTCCAAGTTCAGAAGGTGTAGCCATAGAATTCTGGGGGAGTAAGGAATCTGTACAAGGTGATACCTCTTCCTGTGGGACAGGAGGCTAGGGAAACTAGAATCCCTTCTTTTTTCCTGGGCCTTGTTAACTAAGTCATCCTGATCCCAACCTTCTGCTCTATTACGTTTGGCCCAAGGACACTGATGAAATGCATGTCCTTTCTCATCGCAGAGGTTACACTGAAAAATATTTTCACATAAATCTACAGAATGACCATACCCCCCACATAATGAACATTTCAACATGTCACAAGAGCTGCTAATATGAGTTTTTGACCCACACTTATAGCAAGCCCTCGGTTGCTCACTATAAAAGCAAACCCCTATATCCTTTCCTAGGAAAAAACTATTTGGTAAATGAATAATGTCAGAATTGACCTGAAACAATTTAACTTTAAATTCCCCCAACCGGTCCAAATACCTTCTAAATCAATGATGGCTTCAGGACGGCCAAGGATATCACAATGATTTTGCAACCAATAATAGATATCACTGACATTTACACCTTCGTTGTGAAACATAATAGTAATATATCTAATTTGTGGTCTTGTAAGAGGAATTGCAAAAAAGGGCGTTCATAAAGGGTTAGTTTTAAGGGTAGAATATTTGTCCCAAAACGTTTCCAAATTGTTATTATGCTTAAAACTGATGTCAAAAGAATCTTCCCCCGAAATGTGGATCAAAGCATAAATATCAGAAGGAAAAAAATGCATAGAACCCCTCAAGAATTGGTTGGCAACATAATATCTATCTGGGATATCATTAAGCCCCCCCATAGCGTAATCTAACAGCATTTCTTCTGGGTGCTTGATCAAGCTTATTTTTAAATAAGTCTGCCATGGGGATTCGATTAGATTTGCCAAAATCATCTTTCTCAGAGTCCTTCTCAGAACCCTCAGTCCCTCAGTGCTCACCCCCACCCCTACCTGAGGACGTGCTTGGCCTAGATAAGGCTGCAGTACGATCCCCTAAGAGATGCGCATCAGTTGGTAAGGCCTTAGAAGAAAAGTTTTGTCCAGTACCTGAGCTCAGTGTCGAATTAACGGTGGCATGTTTTGTGGATGTAGAGGACAAAGAATCACCCAATCTGGATCTGGAATCCATTGTCCTGAAGCCATGCATTTCCAGCCCGAGTTCTGAAGTGCCTCATCAGCTGACCAATCGTGGAGAAAAGTTCCAGAGTCAGTCGGGAGACCAAATTGCCATCGCACAACTTGCGTCGTAGAAGGAGCAGCTTCATCAGCACCCTTTTGTTCCTGTATGATACCCAGAAGTCCTGGTTCAGAAGCAACATCCATTTCATCCAGCATAGGATCGGGAGAAAAATGTGGTGGTTCTAGAGAATCAGAGAGTGGAACATACGTTGCCATAGGTAAATCATTTTCAGACACTTTCTCCCAAACTGGTTGTGTACCAGCAATCTCCTGTTGATGAGAATCCAGGACAATAACCAAAGGTACCTGTGTCTCCTGTATGCAAGGCACCTGAATCTCGGTAGAAAGTGCAATCTCCATAGAAGTCTCTTCAGAAGCCAGCAGCAGAACGTCCTGCTACATGAAAGGTTGAACACAGTCTGCCATCTTGCAGATGAACTGGGATTGGGGAGGCAGTATAGTGCAATGGTTTAAGGCTCTGAGCTGCAAATTTGGTGACATCCAGCAGACTAGACCTGGGTTTGAATCCCACAGCTTCCACTGGCATACTGTGTGACTCTGAGCAAGTCACTTAACTTCCCTGTGCTCCCAGGTCACTCCTGTAAGAAAGCTTTCAGCTCAGTGTGCTACTCCTGGTTAAACAACTTAAAAAAAAAAAAAGAACTCCCACATTTCCCACTACTGGCAACAATGCAGTAGGGGAATTTCTCCAGTGTCCTGGCCAAATTTCCCCCATTCACTAAAAATACCACCAACAGCTTAGTCTGGTTTAATTTCAGTTGGTTACCATCTGTATCCCCCCCCCGGTCGCCCCTGAAAAAGGGACTTCTAGGCCTAGTGGGCTTACCGGGTCAACAAAATTAAATAAATAAATTGACATGAATAACCTTTTGGTAATGGTTATAGAATCATCTGAATATGGAGAGAATTGTTTAGAGATTTTTATGTTACAGGGGTTTAAAATGTTACTATGCAAATATTTGCACAATTTTGTTAATACTCTCAAAAATGTGGATGTTTGTAACTTCTCTGCTCTTGCAGGCATGGACTTAACATTTGACATGCATATCCAATGTCAGTGTATCCTGGTGTCTAACACAACAGGATAAATGGTTTAGCAGTTTAAAATTTGCAGTAGGAAAACAAAACAAACAAAAAAAAATATTGGTAACATTTTCTCAAATATTTAAGATAGCATTTAGATGAAGCATCCAGAATTCTTTTTGTGGAATTTAACATTCACAATGTATGTATCACTACTTCATTGGATAAGCTGGGCTGAGCTTTTTTGTGGTCTTGCTGTTTCTCTCTGGATGACTATTTTGTCCCCCCGCCCCCTTCTCTGTTGGCATAGCCAGATTGACTCAGTATTACTACTGATCCCATTGATATCCTCTTTGTTCTTTACAGTGACAAAATCCCTTAATATGAGAGTCACCTACTCCTTTTACTATCAAACTACCTGTTAGAATATCCAGAATTCTTCCTTCTTTGTGCCCCAGTCATAGTCTTCCCCCACTACCTCTTTTTGAGTACCTCTAAGTCCCAGACTTGCATGTACATCAGGCTCCCTGGATCATCAATTTACAGGATGTGATCCTTACATACCCTGCATTTAGCTTGGAATTGTTGACACTCTGTGCTTCCTTGCTCCAACTGGGGAGGTCTACCACTGGTGTGCTACCCAGCTCCGCTCTCCATTTCTTTGTAAAACTGTGTATCTAACTCATGAACCTGGTGATCCCCCCCACACACACACTACCTGCCTCTCATACCCCTCTCTTTTAATTAGAATCTCCCAGATAAGGCCGAGTGATTTTAGTAAATTCCAGTCTCATAGAATTTCATGAAATTTCACAGTTTTCACAAAGACTCATGGAATTTGACTTTAAGTGCAGATGTTATTTTGCAATTTCTGGAAGCAATCAATTAATAAAATTGACACAAACAGTCTCCTTGTAAGGTCTAAGAACCTGCCAAATGTAATGGAACTGCACTCTCCAGTTTTAAAGTTTTAGGGGTTTATAAATTAGCAGTTTACTTTTGTGCAAAATTTAATTTTAAAATGTTGTGAATGTTTGACTTGTTTTAATGCAGTCCCATTAAGAGCTGTAAATATGAACTTTGTCAGAAATTACCTCATGGCATAGTAGTTTAAATGTTTAAAATCTGGTTAAATTTGTATATGTTGTTTTTAATTTAGAGGGAAATAACTAAAATGTAAATTTGGCAACATGTTTGGTAGGCTATAACTCAATCCCATTTGAAGCTAGGAATATGAAACTATGTACACATATACAAGCAGTGATAACCTGTATACCTGTAAAACCTTATAACATTTCAATAAATACTATCAAAATTATATTAAAATAACAGAA
Organism: Neoceratodus forsteri; assembly: GCA_016271365.2. NCBI lineage: Eukaryota > Metazoa > Chordata > Ceratodontiformes > Ceratodontidae > Neoceratodus > Neoceratodus forsteri. Next base: position 1,467,450,455 of record CM057456.1, read on the forward strand.
ATCTAAATTTTGGCAAAATGTTTGGCTACCTACAGTATATCTCAGCCCTCTTTGAAGCTTAAGACTTAAAAAATGGTGCGCATACCCATGCCGAATATTTCTCTAAATACCGAAACTGGCAAAATTACATGGAATCAGAATGGCTATTCCACTGGCAGAATTTTATATTCTGCACAGCTCTAGTGAACATGCACTGGGTTTCCTTCACTCCATGCATACTCCTGTTGTGTTCTTCCCTTCCTCGCGCATACACTTCATTGGCTCCTTAAACCTGATGATGGCTGCCAGCACAGAGATTGATTTCTCTTTATGTAATTACTATGGTGAAAAAATGCTCCACAACAATTATGAAAAACACATGGGATAATGTGTAGAAACTTGAATTTTACACACACCCTCAGTGCTGGATGCTTGTATAAACCAATCAAGCTTCCCTCTTGGGGTTTATATACAGTAGCATCCAACACCTTGGGTGTGTGTAAAATTCCTGTTTTACACACTACCCCATATATTATTCTATATTTAATACATTTAGACACAAATCAGCTAATTATTTCTGTATTTTCTATATTTCTGTTCCTTTTTCTTTATTACTAGGTACATTTGCATTTAAACAGAATCTTTGTCCAATAGAGTTGATCTGTTCCTGCTGTTAAATCCTTTGCTGAAGTCATAATGCTGACACAAACAGAAGATAATGACTTCAGTAAAGGATGAAGAAGCAGGAGCAGATGACCTCTATGGGAAAAAGATCCTGTTTCCATGCAAATTAACCCATTAATTAACAGAAAAAAGAAAATGCAGACAATATAGTTTTTTCAAAAGTGAAGCAATGGTTTGAAACTGGTTCAGCTGGGCCTGAACATAGACACAACTGTGATAACGTGGGTTGCAGGAACAAGATTTAAAGACATTAATCTCTATTCCATTTGCTTTGCATGACAGTTATTATTAGAAAAATTCACATTCTAACCAGAAATTTCCCAGATCTCATCATGAACAAGCAATACTCAATGTTCGGGCATACTTTGCAATCATACTGTACCTCTAAACCTTTTGGTCACTAAAATGTGGGACAGTGACCCTTAAAATATGGACACATTATTAAACATGGAGGTTCAAGCTTGGAATGCTGTAGAAATGTGCACTCTGGTTTTAACATAATTGCTGTTAATAGAACATCAAAGATTCATATGAATATTTGTTCAGCATATCAGTTTATGACACCTCTTTCATGTGGGATATATGCATTCTAAGTGGTAAAATAAGGGACAGCCCTCCTGGTGCGGGACAGCTAAGAGTAAGGCTGCTCAGATAGTGTATTACTAACCATTCTCCCACAGTCTATGGATAATGACATTGGACCAGATTCAAAAAGTGAAACATGACTAAGTCATACTCCGCAACTTCAGTTGCGGACCAATATCTTCCCAGCTGCCAAGATTAGTATTCATAGTCCCCCACAGCTGTGGAGATGGTATGTTGGGTTCCACCAGCCAGAACATTTTTCTACAGCTGTGGGGATTTCTATGGCAACACCACCCACAAGCTGCCGTACATCAAGGAGCTGGTCATAAACTGACTACACCTTTGTGAATACCACAGCTGCAGAAAAAACTGTGGATCCACAAGTGGCAACCCACTTGTGCCATTTTTATTCTTGCAGCTATGGGATTTCATGAGCTTTGTGAATCCAGCCCTTTATCTGTATCCAGCCAGATCTTGGATACATTTCTGAAATAATACAAATAATTTAAGTAATAATGTCAGTTAATGACCAAGATTATGCATCAGTCATTCCAAACATCAAACCAAAAAAATGTGATTATCCAGGCTATCTGAATTATAATCCAGTATATCCAAATAGCCCTAGCTGAGAGGCATGTCTGTAATTTATCCTTGAATTTTTTAAAATAATTTCAACCTCTACTGTGAACTTGTCACCTCTGAAAAACCAAGGCCCTAGGGAGCACTCTTAGCCATGTGGGGATTGTGAATGGAAACACCTGTTTGAGAAATGCTTGGAATGAAGAGGAGGTGGTGGTGTTTTCAAAATTCTGACATGCTGCAACTCACAAATGAGTCCTATCTTTTAGCTTATGTTATCTTGATTAAATGATTGACTAGGAGCATGTTCTGCTAGCTGTAGAAGAAATGTACCAAACTGAAAAATAATTGAATAAACCATATTCAACAAAAAGAAAAACTGGACAACAAACACCTACCCTTAGCACCATCAGTTTATTCAAGTTGACAGTACATTTTATTTAGTGCAAAAAGAAAACAGCCAGCACATGTAAACCAACAATTTGAAGTGTCTCTAGGCTTTGCCAAGGGTAAGAGACCCATTCCACTAGATAACTATTGAAGCATCACATGCACACCCAGTCTTCCAAGTAGTGTACTAATGATCACTACTGGGTTGACCTGACCATCAGTTCTTTGGGCTCTCTTGGTACCCACTCCTACACATCATTGTTATTCATGCATTAGGAGAATACCCTGCAGCTATAGTGCATTACTTAATACAAAAAAGACTACAGATAGGGTTCTGTGCAGCTGAGATCATGAGAATAAACTGGTTGTTGGCCTCTTGTGCAAGAGTAGAGGATCTCATCTCCTTGGTTAATAGGTTGTTATGGAGAGGGATCAATTTGTCATAATGAATGTGGGCACAAGTAACAGCTATGTGTAGTCTGAACGTCCTAAAATCCAAATATAGGAATCTGGGTAACAAATAATGGTGCAAGACCTAACATGTTGCATTGTAAGAAACACTGTATAGCCTTTGCTATGCACAGGGGATGAGAGGACCCACACAGTTAAGGGCAGGAGGGAAGGGAAGAGGAAGAGGAAATTGTTTAACCAGGAAAGGCACACTAAGTCAGAGCTTGTTTCCAGGTGTAACCTTGGAGCACAAGGAAGTTAAGTGACTTGCTCAGGGTCACACAATATGCAAGTGGGGGCTCATGAGATTCAAACCCAGGTCTACAGGTTTGAAGCTCAGTGCCTTTAAACACTGCATTATACTGCTTCAATTAAAAAATTAACAGTTAAGCAGACAAACATGTAGTTAAGGATGTGATGTAGGGAGTCAGGGTTCAGATTTCTAAGCCACTGGGAACCTTAAGGGAGGCCATTTAGCCTAGAGGTTAGAAAACAGAGGTGTGAGCCTGAAGGCTTAGGTTTGAATCATACAACCCACCCAACCATGACTTACTCAATGTGTGATGTAAGAATTTGTTTAAGATACAAATGATTTAATTATTATTAATAACAGTTTTGCCCAGTGATTGCATAATGACATGTCATTCTGGTGCCATGTCTCTACACTCTCAGGACATGTCACCTCTGCAGCACTGACTTTATTAATGGGCCTATCTGTTTTCATGTAATTGTTGCTTGCTACCACAGTGTGTCATTTTCAACTGCCAAATATGTGCATGCACCAGCTTTATGGTGATTTGCCTGCTTTTCCTTACAGTGTATTATTGAGTATACAACCACCTTTACAAACCACTTTGAAAACTCTTTACCCCTATTTTTTATAACAACTCTGGCATTTGGGGAACTTCAGGAAACACCTGGGGTAAATGTTTACTGAATTTCATGTTTATACCACAAAAATTCCAAAGTAATAACTGCTTCTGTCTGATGTCTGTGAAGCAAAAAGCAGGGGCTCACAGGAGACATTCAAGATGCACTCTGCTTCATAAACACCACAGTGATGCACCCTCAAAAAACATTTAAACCTATCTTAAAAATCCTGGGAATTTGGGAAACATCAGGGAATACCTTGGAGAACATATATAATGAGCCTTGTGTTTATATAAGACATTCCAAAGTAATAACTGTTTATATCTGATGTTTGTGTAGCAAATGCAAGGGCTCACAGGAGACTTTAAGGCTTCACCCTGCTTCCCATAAGCCACACAGATGCACACCTTGAAAACCATGTTAATCCTTTTTTTTAAAAAATCCAAGCATTTGAGGAACTTCAGGGGGCACCTTGGACAATGTGCATACCAAATTTCATGTTTATACCACAAGAAATGTTAGTATTATACATTCTTCTGCTTGATGTTTGTGAAGCAAATACAGTGGCATGCAGGAGACATTTGAGCTGAACTCTGCTTCAAAAGCACCACACAATTGCACTATTCAAAAACTACCTTAACCTTTCCTTTAACAATCCAAAATAAAAGCATTTTGCCCCTATGGTGGAGGCATTTTGGAGGGGCCTAAAACCTCACGTCTTTAACTTGGCATTCCAAGCCAATATCTTTTAAATTGCCTGCTGAGACCTTTTAAAAATCTTTCTTGCTGACAGTTTTAATTATTTATGACACGATTTTATGTATCAAATTGTATTGTTTTATTCATTTTTATTGTATGGTGCCCAGAGCCTCCTGGATTGGGTGCCTAACAAATAATAAATTGATTGATTGATTGATTTTGAAAACTTCAAGGGACACATTGTGAAGCATAAAAAAAAAATAAAAAAATAAAATACTTCCTCACAAGAAATCCAAAAGTTATAACTGCTTCTGTCTTATGTGTAAATGCAGGGACTCACTGGAGACACTTGGGCTGCACTATGCTTCATGAACACCACACAAATGCATTCCTTGAAAACCACTTTAACTTTTTTTTATCAACCTAGCTATTTGAGGGACTCCAGGGGAAGCCTTGGGGAACATGCTTCCCAAAATGTGTTTTTAAACCACAAGAAATTCCAAAGTTATAACTGCATCTGTCTGATATTTGTAAAGCAGAAACAGAATCTGGCAGGAGACATTATGGCTGCATTCTGCTTCACAAACACCACACTGATGCACCCCTCAAGAGCCACTGTAAGCTTCTGTTAACAAGCTGTGCATTTGGAAGACTTCAAGGGACATCCTGGAAAACATGTTTACCAAATTTCATGTTTGTTTTGCAAGAAATTTTAAAGTTATAACTGCTTCTGTTTAATGTTTTTGTAGCAAATGTAGGGGCTCACAGGCATTTGAGCTGCACTCAGTTTCACAGATAGAACACATATATATCCCTTGAAAACCCCTTTAACCTTTTTTTGATCAACCTGGTAATTTGTGGGAAGTCAGAGGACACCATGAGAAACATGTTTACCAAACTACATATTTATACCACAGGAAAGTCCCACATTATAACTGCTTCAGTCTGATGTTTATGAAGCAAATGCAGGGGGCTCACATGAGACATACACCACCCAGATGCACCGCACATAAAACACTTTAACCTTTTTTAACAACCTGGCCTTTTGCACTTCAGGGGACTCCTTGGGGAGTACGTTTACAAAAATTCATGTTTATACCACAGGACATTTTTAAGTTATAACTGTTTCTGTCTGATTGTGAACCAAATACATCAGGCTTGCAGAAGTCATTCTATCTTCATGGTGCTTCAAAAAGACCATCCAGATGCACCTTTTAAAAACCCATTTAATCCTTTTTCTTAACAACCTGGGCATTTTGTGGACTTCTGGTGACACTTTGGGGAACATGTTTAGTGAATTTCATGTATATACCACAAGAAATTCCAAAGTTATAATTGCTTCTTTCTGATGCTTGTGAAACAAATGCAGGTCCTAGAAGGAGACATTTGAGCTTCACTCTGCTTCACAAACATCACCCAGATGCACCACTCAAAAAAAAGGTTAAGCTTTCTTATCAGCCTGGTTATTTGGGATACTTCGGGGGGCATCTTGGTGAACATGTTTACCAATGTTAATATTTATATCACAAGCAATTCTAAATTTATAAATGCTCCTAGCTGATGTTTGTGAAGCAAATACAGACCCTGGCAGGAGACATTTGAGCTGCACTCCACTTTACAAACACCACACAGATGTACCCCTCAAAAACAACTTTAATTTTTTTTATAGAAATTAGTCATTTCGCTTACTTCAGGAGATGCTTTGTGGAATATATTTATTAACTGTATGTTTTCTGTATAACACAAAAACCTCCAAATCTGTAACTACTTCTGTCTGATGTTTGTGAAGCAAATACAGGAACTCAATGGAGACAATCAAGCATCATAAACACCACCCATATGGATCTCTCAAAAACATTTTAATATTTTTTTAAAAACCTGTGCATTCTGGGGACTTCAAGGGATGTCTTGGAAATCTTATTTACCAACTTTCATATTTATACCACAGGAAACTACAAAGTTAAAACTGCTTCCATCTGATGTTTGTGAAGCAAAAGTAGGGGATCACAGGAGACATGCAAGCTGTATTCTGCTTCACAACCATACAGATTCACCACTTGAAAAACACTTCAACCTTTTTTATCACCATGGTCATTGGGGGGCTTCAGGGGATACAATTGGGAATATGGTTACAAAATTAAATTTTCTGTCTGATGTTTGTGAAGCAAATGTAGGGGTTCAAAGGAGATGTTTGAACTGCACTCTGCTCCACAAACACAACACAGATGCACCTCTTCATTTACCAAATTGCATGTTTATGCTACAAGAAATTCCAAAGTTAGAAGTGCTTCTGCCTGATGTTTGTGAAGCAAACACAGGCCTTGGCATGAGACATTCGAACTGCACTCTGCTTCACAAACACCACATGATTGTACCCCTCAAAAAACACTTAAACCTCTTAACAACCAAATCATTTGGTGGATTTCAGGGGACTCCTTTAGGAACGTGTTTACTAAATTTGGTGTGCCACCCTTATAGCAACACCAACACAGTCAAATACACACCTGTTGGCAAAATTGATACTTTGCTGACAGATGGCTGTGTTGGTGTGCCCAAGACAGGGGCATGCTGTGTCCCAGTCCTGCACCCCCACCCTGAATCAAATCCAACTGGAGCTGAGAATCCTAAAGACAGCAGGGTGAGGGGAACCCCCCCCACACGGGGGGTTCGGGGGTGAAGACCCCTGATAAAAAAGCAGGAACAGGAGACACACAGGAATCATGTAGACCACAACCTGTGGTCTGCATGATTCCTGTTGGCAAGATGCCGGTTGACATAAAGGATGTTGAACTGGCATGGAAGAGCCACTGAATTTTATGTTTATATCACAGGAAATCTGAAAGTTAGAACCACTTCTGTTTGATGTTTGTAAAGTAAATGCAGGGGCTCACATCAGATATTTGAGCTGCAGTCTGCTTCACAGTCACCACACAGATGCATCCCTCCAAAGCCAGTTTAACCATTTTTTAGCAACCTGGTCATTTTGTGGACTTCAGGGGACACATTGAGGAACTTAGTTAGCAAACTGTATGTTTATGCTACAAGTAATTCCAAATTTATAAATGCTTCTGTCTGATATTTGTGAAGCAAATGCAGTCTCTGATAGGAGACATTTGACCTGCACTGTGCTTCACAAATGCCACACAGATGCACTCCTTGAACACTACTTTAACATTTCTGTAACATCCTGGGCATTTGCTGGATTTCATGGGGCACTTTGGGGAAAATATGTAGTGAATTCCATGTTTACACCACAAGAAATTCCAAAGTTATAACTGTTTCTGCCTGATGTATGTGAAGCAGATTCTGCAGCTCACAGGAGACATTTGAGCTGCACTGTGCTTCACAAACACCACACAGATGCAGCCCTTAAAAAACACTTTAATTTTTTTTGTCAACCCAGTTATTTGGGAGATTTCAGGAGGCACTTTGTGGGAATATGTTTACCAAATTGCATGTTTATACCACAAGAAATACCAAAGTTATAATTGCCTCTGTCTGATGTTTGTGAAGCAAATACAGTACAAGCTCTGTCAGGAGACATTTGAGCTGTACTCTGCTTTACAAATACCACACAGATGTACCCCTTAAAAAAATGTTAAGCCTTTTTTAACAACCTAGTCATTTTGTAAACTTTAGGAGACACCATGGGGAATAGTTTTACTGAAATCCATGATTATACCACAAGACATTACAAAGGTATAACTGCTTATGTCTGATGTTTGAGAAGCAAATGCAGGGACTTAAAAGAGAGACATACAAACTGCATTCTTCTTCAGTATTGGGTTCAGTCCTTTTTAATGTCTTTATAAGTGACATTGCAGAGCGACTGGAAGGAAAAGTATGCCTCTTTGCAGATGACACAAAGATCTGCAACAGGGTTGATATACAAGGAGGCGTGGAAAGGATGAGAAGGGACTTGGCAAGGTTGGAGGAATAGCCAGAAGTATGGCAGCTTGGATTCAATGCAAAGAAGTGCAAAATAATGCACCTGGGAAACAAAAACCCAGGGGAAGATTATACAATGGGGAGAAAGTAGTAACAATGACAGAAATGGAAAGGGACCTGGGGTAATCATATCAGATGATCTTAAGGTTGGCAAGCAATGTGAGAAGTTGGTAGGGAGGGCTGGGGGGATACTGGGATGTATAAGGGGAGGCATCACCAGAAGAAAACAGGAAGTTGTTAGCCCCCTGTACAGACAGTTGGTGAGACCCATCTGAAGTACTGCGTCCAGTTCTGGAGACCCCATCTCTGCAAGGACATAGACAGGATGGAGGCAGTTCAGGAGGGCAACTCAAATGGTGCAGAGTCTGCAAGAGAAGCCATATGAGAAGAGACTAAAGGAGCTTAATATGTATACTCTTGAGGAAAGGAAGGAGAGGGGGTACATGATAGAAATGTTTAAGTACCTCAGTGGAATCAACAAAGTCCAAGAGGGTAGCATCTTTCAGAAAAAGAGATGGGCAAGAACAAGGGGACACAATTTGAATATAGAGGGGGGACGGGTCAGGGACAATGTGAGGAAGTATTTTTTCATAGAGAGGGTGGTGGAATCATGGGACAGCCTTCCTGAGGAAGTTGGGGGGTCTAAAACTGTAGGAAAATTCAAGAATACATGGGACAGACATAAGGCAATTTTTGTGGAGGGGGTAGGAAGAAATAGGCTTTTGGTTAAATAAGATCTGCAGCCTATCCTCTAGGTAGGGAAATGGGCAGACTAGGTGGGCCAGGCAGTCCTTATCCACCGTCAAAGTCTATGTTTCTGTGTTTCTATCTGCACATGATGGATGCCCTTGAGGGTTTCTCTACTTTCCAGTGTCTCTTGCAGTATGTGGATGACCTGCTGTTGGCAACAGCCACACAGGAACAACACTTGGCTCTCTTGGATGAACTATTGACCCTCATACAGAGAGCAGGCCTCAAATGCAACCCAGCAAAAGCACAACTATGTCAGAAAGAGGTACTTTTTCTGGGCCTGATAATAACTGACCAAGGCCAAAGTCCTACCTGGAAGAAGATACAAGGATTACAAGACTTGCCATTGCCTACCAATGTGGCAACTCTTTGAAGGTTTCTAGATATGATGAACTATTCAAGAGCTTTTATCTGTGATTTTTCTCAGAAGGCTGCTCCTCTGTATGAGTTACTGAAAAAAGGACATTCCTTGGACTTGGGGCCCCATACACCCCCAGGCTGTGGTGTCACTGAAACAGGCCTTGGCCTCAGCTCCAGCTCTGGTCAACCCCAATCCAGCACTGCCATTCCATCTGGAGTGTGCCACCTCTGACATTGCCATGTCAGCAGTGCTGGCCAAGAAGGTTCATGGTACACTGAGACATACTGCATATGCATTACAGCTCTTGACCCCAGTGGAACAGAAGTACAGCCTTTGTGAAAGGAACCTTCTGGCTACCTTCTCAGCTGTCAGGCACCTTCTGTATATCATTGGGTACTTCCCACTGATCATTAACACAAATCATATCCCCAACTACCTTTCTGCTATCAGACAGAGTGAAGGATGGGTCAGTCTCTAACATCAGACTGATACACTGGTCACTCCTTCTCCAGGATAGAGACATACAGGTTCACCCAACTAAAATGCCATCCATGCCATCACATGGACTCCTTTTTCAAGGAGAACCCCATGACTGTATACTGCAACCACCTGATCTACCAGATCCAGGTCTTTTCCTCCCTGCCATGCCACAATTGCTTGAGAACACCTCTTTGGGTCATATTTTCACAGATGGTTCAGCTTTCTACTATCAGAGAGAACAGATTACAGGGATGGGTATCTTGGTGATTTATGCTTATGGTAACACTCTTAAAATGTCTAAGCATTGCAATGTGGCATCTTCACAGTATGCTGAGATGGCAGCAGTGGCCTGTGCCCTTGAGTTCATCCAGCATGGAACTGAGGATACCATCATTTTTACAGACTCTAATTGAGTTTGTTGTTCACTTACAGAATTTCTTCCTTTCTGGCAGAAGAACTCCTTCCTTTCTTCTGATGGCAGCCCAGTGAAGCTCAAAGAACTGGTAATTTACATACACTCACTGGCACAAAGGTGTGCACACAAACTCTATGTATACAAAGTTAAAGCTGATTCCATACATGACCCCTACCAAGCCTTCAATGACACAGGAGACACCGTTGCCAAGGAAGGGGCCCAAGGGGGGGACACCTGGATAATGGACCATCCAGAGGCCAATGTGGCAGTACATATTGCAGCAGTCAGGAAAAAACCTGAACCTTTTTCCCCCTTAGACCTTTCAGCAGCCCAACATGTTGATACTGAACTCAAAGAAGTGTTCAGATTCCTTGAGAAGGGTACTGAAGAAAAACTTCCCACACACAATCCCAACTGAAGGCATGAAGGAAAGTTACGCTTGTCCCCAGATGACAAGCTCATCTGGTACCAACCAGATGATTCCACCACCAAGTTGTGGGTGGTCCCCAATTACCTTAGGTCCGAATTCTTGCACCAAGTGCATGATACCCCCACTGGTGGACACCAGCGAGTGGCAAACACCCTCCAGAGACTCAAGACCACCGCCTGGTGGCCTGGTGTCACCAAAGATGTTAAACAGTACATAGACAACTGTCTTGTTTGTGTGCAAAACAATCCTATTCCCACCAAATGAAATGCCAAACTCCTACCACAAAGACATTCTGGCCCTTGGCATGCCATACAGATTGATTTTATTGGTCCCCTGACCAATACTAGTAGAAACAATAAATATGCCCTTGTGGTGACTGATCTCTTCTCTAAGTGGGTTGAAGCTTTCCCCACTAAGACATGTACTGCTAAAACCACTGCTAAAATCCTGGTGGAACAAATCTTCTCCAGGTTGGGCCTACCTCTTAAGGTGGACTCCAACAAAGGAACCAGTTTTACAGGTAAGTTGATGAAAGAATCCCTTGAGCTCCTTGGAGTTCAGCAAAAGTTTCACATACCTTATCACCCTCAGTCTTTGGGTCAAGTAGAAAGAGCCAACATACAGATTAAGGAAATGCTTTCCAGATTCATTGAAGACAATCCCAAGGCTTGGGATTCCCTGTTGCCATTACTCCTCATGGCAATCAGAGGCACACCCTCAGCCACCACCCAGTTGACACCCTTTGAGGTGATTACTGGAAGACAGATAAGACTACCTGAACACTTGTTATTTGACCTGTATGCCCCCACTGTGGACCGTGTGTCTGTTGACCAATATGTGGATAAACTCAGAAAAGACCTCATACACACACACTTGTATGCTGCCAATTGCATGGGCAAGGCCCAGCAACAGTCCAAAAATACAGTTCGACAAACATGCACAAGAAGTGGATTGACAGGTTGGCGATCAGGTCATGGTCCTCCGATTTGCACAACCCACACACTCCTTCTACAATAAGTGGGAAGGCCCACACCCCATTGTCAACAAGCTCAATCTGGCAGTCTATCAGGTTAGACTCTTGCACAAAAATAAACTGACTGACAAGTGGTTACATGCAAACCAATTGAAACTGTATAAAGGAGTATAATTACTTTTCCTCACCCCATTGGGCGGAATAGTACTAATCTACTATGTTTGATTTTCCTTTTCAGATATACTGACAAGATGGCTATCTTGTTCCATTTTTTCCTCATCTCAGGAGTCTTCCCCTGCATCCCAGGCATGGTACAGAAACTTCTACCTCACCTTGATCCTCCAACATCTGCTCCAGAGGGAGTATACATCAAAATACCCGATAGTTTGGTTACTGTACAGGAAGGTTCTGATGCCTATCTCACTGCCTTTGTTGTTGCTCCTGATAACTCTACCCTACAAATTGAGTGGCAAACCACATCGCAAGGACAAGTTCTCCCTGTGGCCAAACTCTCCAAGGGAACTTTCCAACATTGGCCTAATGCTAAATTATCGCCTAATGGTTCTCTGTCCTTGCTACAAACTGCTCTAAGACATTCTGGTTTATACAATATTACTGCTTTAATTGAGCCTTCATATTGTAATTCTTTGTCTAAGGACTCTGCTAGAACATTTTGTGCTGTACACAACATGGCCTCTGCTGCCATGTTTCTCACTGTGCTACCACCCACTGGCAAACAGCTTTTGGAATGTCCAAAGCACACCCCTGGTCCCCGTAGTGGTCTAACAGCTACTGCTCTACCTGGCACACTGATTAACAATTTGCAATTTATGCATATACCTGTTTTGTTCAATTTAACTTACTGGAATATGAAAGAATTTGGTATGTGTCATAATACTAACACTTCAGCATTTTACAGTACTTTATTGCTGGATAGTTTAGTAGCGTTTCAGATTCAGACTCAAGACCCTATTGCCGGGGTGCATACCACCGAGCATAGAGGCAACTTCAGGAAAAAAAAACAATCCTGATGATCAAAGTCATAAATGTAATACACATGAAGTTGACAGTTCTAATGTCACTGGTGCAACAGGCACTGTCACAGGCCTCTTTGGTACAGCTATGTCTATCTGGAATAAAACAGACATTGCTGCTATCAAATCTCATTCAGCTAAATTTCAAACTGGTTTGGTAAATAATATACTTCCCCCATTATTGCATGATGTGGATGGCCTTAGTCAGGAAGAAAGATACACTGTTTATAATATGCATGATATTGCTAAGGCATTTATGGATTCTATACATAAGATTAATGCACTCATTACACAGAACAACAAAGAAGCAGATAAGCAATACATTGCCCGTGAAATTTTATGCTCAGCCTATGGCTCGTACATTATCACTACCATCAATAATCTCCTCCGTGATCTAGAATCTGGAAGAATCCCTGATATCATACATGATAGATGTATTTCTAAATGGTATTGTCTATGTTGTAAAACCCCTGGCTGTATTGCTATGTGTATGCAACAATCTTTAACTATTCCTCTTTCTACAGCTAGGAATATGGGTTTTGTGACCAGATACTCCACTACTGGTCCCTGTTTTACTTCTAAGAAATGTTCTATCAAAGATCCAATGTTTGTCTCTTTTACTTTCTCTTTACCATGTTTTGATCCCACTACAGCTTTGTTCAACAAGCTGGCTTCTGTACACTCGATTGGGCACCTTGATGGCGACATCTACAGAGAACACCTAGACTTACCTCCTCTATTGGTCTTCCATCCTTTCCTGGATGCCTGGGTCGCTCTGCACACAGACTGCTGTGTAAAGAAACAATATATCTACTTGTGTCGATGTGATGTGTTTGATGTTATTAAATCTATATGTGGTTATTCTCCCGAGAGTATTGATTGGCCCTTTTCCATGGACGATGACATCAGCACTTATGGCACAGACTTTTCGGACTCAACATTGGCTCCAGACAAACTCTACTAGTCTTATCGAGAGGAGGTTCATCACCTGTCAACACGGATTTCCAAGACAACTTACACCCGCCCGGTACAGTTGCAAAAGTGGCGATTACCTATTGTTAAAATGCAGTATAATTGTGATAGTGAGTATTGTGTAGTTACTAACTACAAAGTTATACTTACGGCTTGCAGACATGTGTTATTGATTCCCCCAACTTCTGCTTTGTCCCACATCAGAAAGCTGTCATTGGACATACCGTTTTTACCCCCATCCCCCTCATGGATGTGGACATCATTGATGGCAACCCCGATTATATGCTCACCCTTTCTGAGTATCTACCATATTTTAATGTACACATAGATCCCCTGTCACTTACATTAAAATCACTTTTAGAGAGGAAAGACACACACCTCATCCACATCTGCAATTATATCACTAAGGCTAATGAAGCTATCCTTTCATTAATTAATGATGGTGATATGAATGATGCATTAACAAACACTTGGATAGAGATTACTTTTAAAGGTTTTGTTATTATAAATAGAATAATAGATAGGTGAGGGTCTATTACAAGGGAGTAATACCATCGAGAGGTTCTGGGGACAAGGAAACCTCGAGAGTGAAGCTTGAGAGGTTCTCCTGTCCCCAGAACCTCGAGATGGTATTACTCCCGAGTGATAGACCCTCACCTATTTTTTATTTTTTGTTAATATATGGAGCCCAGTTTTGTTTGCAGCAGTTCTGTGAATGTTGTGCTGTGAAGCCGTGCTGCCGCTGCAGTGAGGATTCGCTCACTCAGTCTGTGTGTGTGTGTGTGTGTGTGTGTGTGTACTTTCTGTCCACCCATCACCACAGCTCAGCCATCCACCCACAAACTCAGTCTGTGTCTGTTCTATTTAAAAAAATGTTTTACCTTGCTTCTTTAATCAGACCGTTGAGGGGATTAAAAAAAATGCTGCCCGTAAAGTGAAGGGACGATATTCTCTCGCTTAGCGAGAGATGGACGCCATGTTTTTTGAATTGTTCTTCCCACCCACAGAGGAACCAGTTCCAATCAAGAGGCTCGGTTTTAGGAACTTCAGCACGCAGGGCTAGGAGGTTGCCTTGGGGATGTCAGGAACTAGTGTATGCTACTCGAAGATCTTGTGGTTGCGCTCTTGAGGTTTGGTGATAATACTATCATTCAGAGCTCGAACGATAGTATTATGAGCTCTGAACGATAGTATTATTACTTGCAAACGATAGTATTATCACTTTGGCTACTAGTGTATTACTGGGATTTTTTTGTATGGGATACTGTTGTATTATTTAGGTATCGCCATATATTACACAAGCATTTCTGATATTTTTTTTTTAGTTATTATGCTATGCTGCCTATGGCACACACTGCACCAACACCATGAGCAGTTGGAGTTCCTTTAGAAAGCTGCGCATCAGGTTTGTAAACGGCCCTGCTCCCTGACCTTTCCTTAGTTTTGCCTGTGTTGTCCTTGGAGGCAGCAAGGGGGGAATGTTACACGAGGCCCCTGCACCCTTACTGGTATCCCCACAGGTACACCATAGACAGCTAGTGCTTAGGCATGTGTTATACTAACACATAGGGCTAAGGGCATCTATCGTACAAGAGTAGATGTCAGGATATGTATGCATATTATCGTTATACACTTTGCTTTCTAATATATATATTTTCTATGTATTTCTTACTCATAAGATGTTAGGACACCTGTGTCCTTTTAATGATTATGATATGTAAGTCAGTATTGCCACATTTTGGTGATTTGTGCTATTACACTGATTTGTGTAAGAACTGTACTCTTTTGTTTCACAAAGTGATGACTACTACAAAATTGTATAATGTTATCTAGGACCATGGAGCTACCTCAAATTTAGCCAATAGGGCTCATCTTTGTAACTAGAAATATTTCTATCTTACAGTAACAATAGTAATTATCATAGGTATATAATGTGAGACACTGAGTCTTATACCTCGGAGTCCCCAAGAGACACGAAGAAACCTTGAGGTATAGGGAACACTTAGCATTGGATCCTGGTTTGTATTGGTAAAAACTGCTTAGGGCAACTGTGATTTATCCCTTTGGTAGTAATAAACAAGTTTATTACTCTCATGCAATGTGTCTGTGAATTCTTGCATTCCCGATATTGCCAAGAACCTGAGAGTGAGGTTTAGACCTCCTGACACTGAAATGCTTTGTATTTACAGTTTGTAAGGAGCCCTGTGCTTCAGGAAAAGGGCAAAGTATCATTAAAACTACTAGTAATACTACTGCTACTATCATGGATACAAAAAGAAAATACAGTAAATTAATTGTATTGTACTTTACCTTGTGTACCTTTGTCCCTGGCCACTTTGGTGTCTTCTTATCTGTCAGTTTCCTCCATTTGCATTTAGAATGTTCTCTGTCTGAGGATTGAGGCATTTGTGCTCTTGGCGCTGTGGAGTAACATTCAGAAGCAGGACTGCTAAGCAAGTTTTATTTTTAAATAGGTAAGCCACCATTGCCTGCCACGTAGTCTTACCAGACTTTCCTAAGCTAAAATCCCCAGTTTGTGTGGTCTGCTCACACTGTTTCTTTTGTTTCACCAGGGAGGAAGGCTGACATTTGTGGTGTTTGCCTGGATAGCTAAAGCAGGAGGGGGCCCTTGGAAAGCCCTGGAAGGAGCAAACAGCAGGGGCATTCGCCCACCGACTTTGCTGAGTAACTTACCTGTGGATGATTGGATTCTGGAGACTATAGCCTTGGAGCCTCTGAAGTCTCAGAGGAGTTGTTCATGACACTGACAATAATTAATAAACACTCCAGACTGCTGCATCTATGAAAGCACAAAATGGTGAGTATTAATCATTTGAGAGTTTGACAATTGTTTTTATCATGCTTTCTATATACTCTAATTTAGTGTTTTTTTTTAATTTCTTAAACCAAGACATGTTAATCTGGCATATTTAATGTGTCTTTTGGTTTTAGAGAGATTCATTATACAGTGTGCCTTAGCCCAGTTTTACCATGTTTCTATTTAATAGAGAAACAAAGTTTTTAGATATTTAAACTTGCTTTTACTGGTCTAAATTTTGTCCACCACGGATTGTCATGTGGATTTTAGTCATCAGCGGCATAAAAGCACATGCACCTGGCTGGCATTCTTGAAGCTCCAGATACCATTTTCAGCCACACAAGCACAAGCATTTGCTCCCAACCCTGCTTTTACAAATAGGTTCTTTGGACTGGCTTTTCAAGCAGGAATAGTAGGATAGAAATCCTCCCTGTTCTTAGTTGAGAACAGTGATACTTCGGTGCAAGGATCATAGCCATGTTTCAACCGTAGTTGCAGTTGCATTCATTTTTTGTTTAAATGGTGGCATGGCAGTAAGAGGTTATATTGTCAGCTCAGAGTTCAAGACATCAGAGCTGTTCTCCTCTTCTCTGTATTGACTTTCTCATAGAGCCAACAATCCTCTGACCTGTTGGCCATGTATCCCCCTTTTTTTCCCGATATAGCTATAGCTGATATTTATACACCTGATTTATGTGCTACTAGATCAATTGCTATTATATTGCCATCAGATTAATTGGAGCAAGTTTTGAATTTTAAAACCTTGCTGTTAGTTAGATAAATTAAGTATTGAAGGGGCAGCTTGTATTAAGGGGATATGTGATGGGGAGGCATAAGGTAATGATTTTATCAGTATGAGTGGCAAGTGAGCTCGGGGTTGTCATGAGTGACTCAGTGAGGCGGAGCCATGAATGATTTAACCCCGAGCACACTTGCCATGAGTGTTGATTAAATTGCTAGCATATGCCTCCCCATCACTTATCCATTTTATATAATAAGGGATTGACCTGTTAGTGTGCATTGTTTAATAATTTCATGTTATTTGGGTTAGTTTTTTACCTGTCTGCTGGGGCGATCCTTTTTCTTCCTGTGTTTGTGCACTAGGCTCTGGTGATGTGCACACAGTGGTGATAACAGCTCCTATGTAATGACAGTGGTGATTAACCTTTATTCTTCTGCCCTGTGTACATGTCATGAGAAGTGATTTGGCTTGTAGTGCTGGTAGCACTTTTTATCTAGTGTGTTATAGGTCAACCCCTATTATATAATGGCTGTTATCAGTTATTAATTCATCAGTTCATTAACTTACCTGCTTTCCTGCTCACTAGCTTACTAACTTACTAGTCAATTTATCAGCTAGATAGAGTTTTTAGCTCACACGTATACACAAATTTGACACAGCATATCTAAAACTATTGACAAATTTCAGCTTTTACTTTCCTTAATAGTGACTCCATTCCACACCCTTTGGAAGACATTTATCCATGCCAATTGGGACAGCAACTACTATGGGACCAGTAAATCGACTCCAATAAATAACAAGGAAGGAGACCCTATTATCTTTTTCCACCATCTTTCTGGGGAGTTCAGCAAAATAGAAGAAGCAAGGGAACTGTTCGGTCTTGAGGTGAGGCAAAATTGTGCCTTGAGAAATTGCCATCATCATAGAACTGCAGCTTCTTTAAAGAACAGTTTTTGGAGGGTACCACTCAAAATTCTACAAACTTTGTGAACTTTAGAAAGCTTCAAAGCTGGGAAGAAACAAAAACTTTTACCAGGCTTGAAATTTAGTCTGCTGTGGTGAAGTAATCACATCAAGAATATAAACTGGTCTGAAGGTGGTAAGGAAAGACTTATAACTTAAGACTCCTCTGGAAAGGCCTATGGCCCATTCCATTGTACTGTTCTACTGCTATACCTTTAATGACTTAATATAAAGATGCTGTGTTTTACCATAAGAAGACAGCTGGTAGCACTATAGATTATGTTGAGCTAGTACTGAGGCATTACTTATTTAGTGATAACAAATTGAACATATTTGCTTTTTTATTTATTGAGGGTAACTTGCAAAAGTTATACTACCAGTAGGGTTGCTTTTATTGTGTATTTATAACTTTTTTCCATATTGTTGCATAAACTACACAACTAGTGATTTGTCACTTGCATTGTGGTTTTAACCATGAAACAGGCTTCTGAGACCAGTATGGACCAGGTAGGGGAACATGATTGTCCTAAGGGGGATAGAATAAATGTTTCAGACTTGAATATTAATGACATATTTGACAAAACTGATATAAAAGGGCAGCCTTTAAGGGATTTGGAGAATGATAAAAAGAATCTCTAAAAATGAAAATCAGAGATCACAGAACATAATAAGTCCAGTTTAAAAAAGAATAAGAAAACCAAAAAGTGCTAGAAATAAGCCTAATAAACCTAAACAAGCACTTATTAGTCAATCTAAACCAGCTAAATGGACAACAATTAGTGAACATTTGGGAAAAAAAATAATAAAGACCTTAGTCCACTTTCTGGGTCGGAGCTGCTAGCTGAAGGTCCCACTGGACATTTGGAGCCTGTAGATCTTTCTAGGCTCTCATCAACACCTACATTATTTGATACAACACATTTAGGCACCTGTAGTTCAGACATATTGGCAGCAGACTGACTAGAGAACTCATTAAGTATAGGAAGTCAGAGTACAGTAATTCAATTGATTGGGACTAAGGTGGCTAGGACTGGGAATTCCCTTCTGACACCCCTTAACAGTGGGATGGCCTCCCAGTCCAGCACAGAGCTAAATGAATCTGTTTTTTTTTTCTCCTGAGGTTTCTACACTCATACAACCAGAAAGGCTTCTGAACATTGTGGTTTGTATACAAATCCAAATAGAATCCCAGAAGAATCCCAGATTTTTAAGTCCAGTTTAAGGAATTTTGATCCAGCTAATAGATCCTGTAACAATAATAGTACATGTGATAAAATAGTTAACTATCTTTTTGCACTAAGTGAAGATCTCAGGGACTTTATGAAAACCCATATGCTGCCCACTTAATGATTTCAGATCAGATGGTGGATATACAGAATGATATAGAAACTATTAAACAAAATATGGTCCTAAACAGTTGCAGAATAGAAGAGATTCTGGTAAAGTTAAATAGAATTGCTCCGGATCCTCTGCATTCTCGTTCATTAGTTATGGAAGACTCCATACAATTAGGACCAGACTTCTCAGTGGTAGAGATCCCCTCTTGCTCAGATAAAACTAGGCAAAGGAAGAAAAATAAAAGAAACAAAAATCTGAAGAAGTCAAGCACAGATAAGGCTGCTGGGATCTTGGTCCAGGAGCTACAACGATCTTCTACTAGGCTAGAAAATGATCCAACACTTACACATTTGAAGGCCAATGATAATTTAGATAGAACAGTAGGATCTCAGCCAGAAGCTCAGAGATTAGAACCCAATGTGTTCTTAGTAAGCCAAATAAATAAAAATACTCTACATAGGGTATCTCAGGATAGGTCAGCTATACCATCTCAGAATATCGTGGAATAGCAAATAACCAGCATTGATGTAAATGTAATTACTAAGGCATTTAACACTCTAGAAGATGAACTTAAAGCAATATGACAGGATGTGAAGAAATGGCCTGACCCTAATCCTACTGGCTGTTTATGCAAACCTGTTGTGATTTCTCAGTCACAGCTAAGTAAAGAACCACAAAGGGTTAACATAGACAGTTGTACAGTTCTCTGTCTTTATGGCTGTCCTTGGTAATTAAATCAGCCATTCCAGATCAATAGAAATAAGATTGTGCACCTATTAAGGGCAGCCTGAGGCTCACAGATTATGAATAAAGACTGTACAAATCTGGAAAGACAAAGATGAGATGGGTATTGACTGTACTTTCCTACTCTGTATCCCCTCCAATCTGACCAATCATATCTGGATAAACAATGATGCCTTGGTCAAATTTGGCTGCCACATAAAGTTTGTAAATAGAGATAGATTGACTCTTTTGGGAGCCAAAAAAGAAATGGATCATGCTCAAATTAACATTTTTGGTTTTAAAATTTTGCCAAATGAAAATTAGGGCAAATTAAGGAATGTCCTTTATAACATGTTGATGCACTTTTTGCAAATTCCCTCTGACAAGGTAAAAATCCTTAAAGTTCACAGAAGGTCTTATAAGAGCCCTTCTGCACAGATTGATGTACTACTATGAACCCAGGACATGGCAAAGGTGGTTCATCAAAAAGTCACAATTCTTGATGATTTAGGCATCCATATAGTTGTACGCAAAATCTTATATGACAGCTGTTCTCATTCAGCAGAAATGAATTTATTAGCTAATAAAATGCCCAATAAAACATTGTCCATCTGTGGTTTAGCTAGGACCCATGACAAATCAGACTATAAATTTAAATGTATACTTAAAGATCTATTTGAGCATATAATAAATTTTTTGATGTCAACAAACAGAAACATTGTACCAAGGTGTGTTGGTCACGATATTGAGAGTGATCAAATATGTAAGCAATAACACACGACGAGGTGTGGGTTACGTGCTGATAAGAGCACGCCTAGGGGTGTACTAAGGCACGAGGTGCTTTGCGCCGAGTGCCTATGCCCCTAGGCGTGTTTTATCAGCACGAACCCACACCTCTGGAGTGTGTTATTGCGCTTTATAAAATGGGCTTTTCTATTGATTATTTAATGAGTAAAAGAAAAGTGATAAAGTAAAAGTATATAAAAAGATGGTTTAATTGTTCATATAGGAAAAATAGTCCCTTAGTCCCCCTATGTAGTCACTGTAAAAAATGTTTCATTTGAATTACAGCTGGGTACTGGGAGTGAGAGTGTCCTTACTGGGTACCATACATTTGTGGTTCCTGGTTTTGTGAAAGTAAGTGACTCTGCTTGTCTACCAGTATATGACTTGAATCAAAAAAAATAATTCGAAATCCTCAGCAGCTGTTAATGTTACCGTGACGATCATTTTGAGTGAGATGAGTGTCTCTCACTTGAACCGCCGTAGTTAGCGCTTTTTTCACAGCGCTTCCTGCATTCTCCGGATTTCGTTATATAATATTTTTGAAAAACTGTTTAAAAAAGCATCAGGTTGATTGAGTGTCTCTCACTGGAACTGCCGCTGTATGAGGAACCAGCCCGCCGTTAGAAGGAGAGTCAAGGAAGTGCTGTGAGAAAAGCGCTAACTACGGCGGTTACCCTGAGAGACAGTCGCTCTCACTCAAGGTGATGCTTTTTTAAATAGGTTTTAAAAAATATTGTGTAATGAAATGTTGTATTACAAAACAGCCCGACGTTAGTAGGAGAATGCAGGAAGCGCTGTGAGAAAACCGCTAAGTACGGCGGTTTCAGTGACAGACACTCGTTCTCACTGAAAATCATTGTCAGTGTAAGGCTAACAGCCGCTGGGGATTTCGAATTATTTTTTTTTAATGATTTGCTTTTGTGGTTGTGTGCTTCTGGAGTATTATTTGTTACGCTTTATAGAGTCGTGGAGTTGCGGTTCTTGTAACGGTGGTTTCAGTGACAGACACTGCTCTCACTGAAAATCATTGTCAGTGTAAGGTTAACAGCTGCTGGGATTTCTGAATTATTTTTTTTAATGATTTGCCTTTGTGGTTGTGTGCTTCTGGAGTGTTATTTGTTACATTTTATAGAGTCGTGGAGTTGCGGTTCTTGGTTTTGCCTTCGTTTTAGTTGGCGCTGTAAGGCGAGAAGGTGTCGGTCTATGGCATCAGTGAGCTCTGCCAGTCAGCGTTGTTGTTCAGTTGGCAGAGCTCACTGATTTTTGAGGTCATGAGGCATGTTGCTGGGTGGTAGTGCCGGTTGGCTACAATATCATCTGATATGGACACGGCTCAGATGATGTTGTAGCCAATCAGTGCTTTAGGATTTAGAAGCCCATTTTATAATAATTAATATCAGCTTGTGCGAGGTTTACAATAGGTTTTTAGCTCGTACAGAGATTCCCAATAGGATGGGCATCCACATTGTAGAGTGGGAGGATCAGGTTAATAACAGACCTTATGCAGAAGTTATGCCCAATAGCAAGAATCAAACCAATGTAGTCCAGGACAAGGATGGTCAATTTAAGACAGTCAATCACCAGACCATATTTAATGTATCTGTTAGTAATAGGTTCCAAGTATTGTCCAACCAAGACTCCTGACTTGAGCTAGCATCTGTGGAGGAGGAGAAGAGTAGTTATATGGCTGACTCTGAGTGGGCACTGCTTTCATTGAAAATTGCAGGACTGGCTACTAAATTTGTGGACTCAGATTGGAAAGGTTTTGTACAAAAACACCATGCAATTTGTTTACAAGAAACTTGGCATATAGATAGCCATGATGTTTCATTGAATGGATACATATGCCATCATGTCCATCCCTGGTAATAAAGTGGAAAAACTAGGCAGAGCGTCAGGTGGCCTAGTGACCTGGGTCAAGATAGATAAAAATCTTTCTGTGTACGCTATTACTAATATCCCATTTGCTCAGGCTTTCTTGCTATGGGTAGATAACCTTTATTGCTGCTTATTAAATGTGTATATACCACCTACTAGATCCAAATTTTTTTTTTGATTAAACTATGGAAAGAATTAGATTCTTTAATACATTTTAGCTGGGCAACTGTGGGTTGTGAGAATGTCCTCCTTTGTGGTGACATCAATGCATGCTTAGGTAACTTTGATGGCTATGCTGATAGCAACATACATAGCTTGTTATTTAACAATGTCTCCAAATTTAAGAGAGTGTCACTAGATCCTAAGCTTAACAACTCTGGAAAAAAAAGCTCATAGAAATACTTATCACATAATCTTGCCCCAATAAATGGAAAGATTGAGGTTGACTTAAAAGGCAACTTTTCATACAGTAGTGCAACTGGTGCATCAATTCTAGACTTTCTATGCTGGAATGGTCCTAAGGAAATTTAGTCCTCAATGTCAATATCAGTAAGAGGGAGATTGACCACTTTCCTCTGTCACTGAAATAGGGATCTAAACCAGCAGAAAATTAAAAAAAATAAATGGCTTTGAAATCATAAATCAAACTAAAATTAGATGGGATACTGGGATTATAGACAGTGTTCTCTTAATAGTGAAAGAAATTATCTTAGAATTAGAAGCTATACCTGCAAATGACCTAACTTTAGAGTTTTTATCTATAGTGACATCGAAATGCCTAGATAATATTAGAGAATCTATGGTCATAAAACAAATTATAAACTATGGACACAGCACTACTATCACTTGGTTTGACAGAGAGTGTTTTAAACAAAAGCAAGCACTCATAAAACGTATTAGAAATGGAAAAAGTCTGGGAAAAAGGAGTGCATACAAAGCACTAAATGAGGCCAGGGATACCTACAAAGATTTTTTGAAAAATACATGTAGGGCTTTCCAGCTAAAACAGCGGAATCATATGCTCTCAGTAATACAAAAGAATGATCAATAATCATTTTAGTTCCTTAAGGTGAAGGGTGCAAATAACAGTAAATATCAATTTGACTCCCATATCTCTTTGGAACAGTGGATCGCCCATTACACAAGCCTTCTATTTTTTATCCTGCCATTTCCATAAATCCCAATACTTGGGAAAAAGATATAAACAGAACTCATTTCAGGCCTGTCTCACATCAAGAAATATATTTTGCAATAGGTAGCTTGAAAAGGAAAAAGACCCCAGACCCTGATCTAATCCCTGCAGAGGCTTATCTTATCACCCCCTCCCTTTGGGCCAAACTGCTTGTCTGTCTGTATACATGAAACATAGAAACGTAGAATTTGATGGCAGATAATGACTGCTTGGCCCACCCAGTCTGCCAGTTTCCCTACCTAATGGATAAGCTGCAGATCCTAGTTAACCAGCAGCCTACTTCTTTCTACCCCCACCCCCTAGAATTGCCTTATGGCTGTCCCATGCGTGTTTGAATTCAACTACTGTTTTTGACTCCATAACCTCCTCTGGAAGGCCATTCCATGCATCCACAACCCTCTCTGTGAAAAAATATTTCCTTACATTACCTCTGAGCCACCTCCCCATCTTCAAATTGTGTCCCCTTGTTCTTGCACACCTCTTTTTTTGAAAGATACTACCCTCTTGGACTTTGTTGATTCCCTTGAGGTACTTGAAAGTTTCTATCATGTCCCTCCTTTCCTCAAGGCTATACATATTAAGCTCATTTAGCCTCTCTTCATATGTCTTCCAGTGCAGACCCTGCACCATTTTAGTTGCCCTCCTCTGGACAGCTTCCACCTTGTCTATGTCCTTGCGGAGATTGGGTCTCCAGAACTGCACACAGTACTCCAGATGGGGTCTCACCAGCTGTCTGTACAGAGGGATAACAACTTCCTGTTTTCTAATGGTGATGCCGTCCCTATGCATCCCAGTATCCCCCCAGCCCTCCTTACTGCCCTCTCACATTGCTTGCCCAAGTTGAAGTCATCTGATATGACTACCCCCAGGTCCCTTTCCATTTTTGTTGTTGTTAGTATCTCACCCCCCATTGTGTACTCTTCCCCTGGGTTTTTGTTTCCCAGGTGCATTACCTTGCACTTCTTAGCATTAACTCTAACCTGCCATACATTTGACCATTCCTCTAACCTTGCCAAGTCCCTTCTTATCCTTTCCACCTTACCTTGTGCATCAACTCTGTTGCAGATCTTTGTGTCATCTGCAAAGAGACATACTTTTCCTTCCAGTCCCTCTGCAATGTTGCTTACAGAGACATTGAAGAGGACCGGTCCTAATACTGAACCCTGCGGCACCCCACTAGTAACCCCCCTTTCTTCAGAGTGGACTCCATTTACTATTACCCTCTGTGTCCTAGTCTCCAGCCAGTTCTTTACCCAGGCTATCATCCTGGGACCCACTCCCAGGCTGGCTAACTTGTATGTTAATCTTTTGTGTGGGACTGTGTCAAATGCCTTGCTAAAGTCTAGGTAGGCCATGTCCATAGACCCTCCCTGATCTACTACTTTGGTTACCCAGTCAAAGAAATCTATTAGATTCATCTGGCATGACCTTCCCGCTGTGAATCCATGCTGCCTTGGGTCCTGTGCCCCTCTGGCCTCTAGGTACTTGACAATTCTTTCTTTCAGAAGTGATTCCATCATTTTCCCTGTCACTGAGGTTAAACTAACAGGTCTGTAGTTTCCTGCTTCTGCCCTGCTCCCACTTTTGTGAAAGGGAATCACATCTGCCATCCTCCAGTCCTGAGGTACCATCCCATCCTCCCATAATTTGTTAAAGAGGGTAGTCAGTGGTGTCACTAGTTCTACCCTTAGTTCTTTTAGAATTCTGGGATGAATCCCATCAGGCCCCATTGCTTTGTCCACCTTCAGTTTTAAGAGTTCTTTCAGAACCCTTTCTTCAGTAAATGAGCTGGTATCAACTTCTGTATCCAGAGTGTTTCTATTGTTTGTTTTAGGTACCTCCTCCTCTTCGTTTATAAATACTGAGCAAAAGTATTTGTTTAGTATCTCTGCCTTTTCACAGTCACCCTCTGCCCACTCCCCCTCCCCTTTATTAAGCATCACTATCCCTCCCTTAGTCTTCATTCACTCCCTGATGCACCTAAAAGAGGTTTTATCCCCCTTCTTAACTGAGTTGGCTATCTTTTCCTCAGTTCGAGCCTTTGCTGTTCTGACTGCCTTCCCAGCTTCCTTTTGCTTTAACTGATACAATTCTCTGTCCTGCTCCTTCTTTGATTCCTTGTACTTTCTGAATGCTTTCTTTTTCTCTTGAACCTTCACTGCCACCTCCTTTGAGAACCATTGTGGTTTCTTACCTCGTTTTGTTTTATTTATTTGCTTCACACAAAGGCTTGTTACCTCTGTGATGGCAGTTTTTATTATTCCCCATTGTTCTTCAACCCCTTCTTCCTGCCCATTTGCTAGTGCATTCCTTAGGCACTCACCCATTTTGGCAAAGTCAGCCCTCCTGAAGTCCAATACTTTTGCCTTTGTATGGCTTGACTCTATTGCTGTGTTTATTGTGAATGAGAGTAAGGTACCAACATCTTGGAAAGGTGAAACCATTGTTTCAATTTTTTTTAAAAAGGGACAAATCTGATCCCAAGATGTACAGACCCATATCCTTCTTGGATATTAATGCTAAACTATTTTCTAAAGTATTTTTTGGTAGACTTTTAGAACAGCTAGATTGACGTAGACATGTTTTGGAGTTCCAAGCAGGCTTCCATGCAGGGTATAGTGCCTCAGATAGCTGTTTTACTCTTTTACATTTGATAGAAAAGTATGTATCTCTAAGAAAACAAAAGCTCTGTTTGTCCTTCATTGATTTCAGTCATGCCTTTGATAACATTTCACAAAATAGTGTGTGGCAGATTTTGCTGCAAAAAGGCATTGACCCAGAATAATAAGTATTATAAAAAATCATTACACTGAGACTTGGGCACAGATTAGAGTAGGAACCTCAGGTCAGTTTTCTTCAAAAGTATTGACAAATAAAGGAGTCAGACAAGGCTGCATTATGGCCCCAGTTTTATTTTGTATATACATAGATCAATTATTGGTACCACTCTTGCATTCTCACTCTGTTTCTCCACTTATTGGTTCCAGATCATGTCCAGACTTGGCATATGCTGATGGTCTGGCTTTGATTGCCCTTTCAGAATCAGGGCTGCAAAAGAAGCTAAACATTCTGTATGAATATGCATGCTCTTATGATTTATAAATAAATGGAAGTAAAAGTCAGGTTATACTATTTGGTTCTAAAAATATCTCCAAACTCTGGCAAGTAGGTAAGGATAAAATAAAAACAGTCAGAACTTCTTTACTTAGGTTTAACTTTTTCAAACAATGGTCGCTAGGATAAAAACATGGAAACACACCTGACAAAACTCAAAAAACTACAGGTGCACTATTGAAGTTTAATAAAAGGTTTTGGAGTAACTCAGTCATGCCACTTTTAAAGGCAACTCAAACAAAATATATTGCACAGGCATTATACCTAAGTGAAATCTAGGAAAGTAGCAAAACAACTTCATTAGAAACTCCACTAAACAAACTGTTTCATTCAGTTCTTGGCTTGGGGGGATCTACCACTTCTCCCCTAGTCAGAGCTGAGCTGGGCTTTCTAAGATTGGAGGCCTACTCAATGGCCAGATGTATTGGCTACTGGAATAATATAACTAGAATGGATTCACACAAGTTACCCTATGGAAGTTAGCCTAATGGAAATGAATAAGTGGATGTCTTTGGGATGTAAGAAACTGAACTGGCTCAAACATCTTGACACTGTTGTATATAAATATGGGCTTCAGCATTTGAAAGGGTATGTTTTATTTATTTATTTATTGAACTTTAGGATTAATACCTTTGAGTACTGGGACTCATTTACAAAGGTTCCAGGTCATACACAAAACAATTAGCCAAACATACAGGTTGGAGAGATTGCAAAAAAAGTTAGACAATGCATATCAGTTGCATAAATTTGAATGATACAAGTTAGAACACATTGAAGGAACAGTTTATTTCAATCAGGTTACAAATAAAATAGGAGGAACATGGTTTCAAGGGTATAAAGCATTTCAGTGAGGGAACATTCAGGATACAGCTCAAACAAAGGAAACTGTTTCAAATGAAGTGCTTTAGTCTGTAAATTTATGGTCATTAGGCCTCTGGGATTACTGGCTATACAGGTGGGGACTAGCTATAAAGAGGGGGAGTGGGTGGGAGAGCAGCCAAGGATGGCATTGTCATTTTGTGGGAGGGTGAGTGATGAGGGTGGAGTTGCTGCAGTGATGCCAGCAGTGTGGGAGAGTGCAAGCTGGAGCTTGGTAGGAGGCAAGTGGGGGGAACAGGTGTGGAGAGAAAACTAAGGAAAGGAGTACTGGAGTGGGGGAGAGGTGTAAAAGGAGGTTGAAATATAAACAGCAAGGGAGGTAGGTGGTGTGGTAATAGAGGGGGGCTGTGCCGGACAGGAATGGGGTATTGCTGTTAGTCCAAAATATAAATCATATTGTACTAGGAAAATCATAAACTACTGTAATGGAAAAGATTTTGAAGAAATAGAACAACTTAAGATTGCACCTTGGACTGTTCAAAAAATATCCCCCATGCTTATAAATAATATTTAGATGTGCAAATAGAGTCTGACCTAAGAAAATGATATACTAGGTATCGAATGGTATTATTCCAAAGCCATATTTTAAAAGCTACTGTAGCTACATGAAACTAGCTGATCCAGCAGTGACCTTATGTAGTTGCATGTGTCAAGAAAAGGAGGATATAGTCCATGTAATATTTACATGTCATTGGTATGCCAAACCATGGGCATATTGGTTGCTTACATTATGTTCAGAAATAGCTTTTATGGAGCAGGCTATATTGCTAAATACCATGCTCACTTCAGAAGATGAACATACTATTAAACAAGCAGCAGGATACTTTAGGGCTATCTCTGTTATATGTAGGAAGTATGACTGATGCATTTTATACTGTCAAATGTAAATTTATAATGCCAAGAATGTACTCTGCATATTTTTATATGACAGTCACATTTTATTTTGTATGTTATTATGGATATATTTTAAATCAAGTTATAGATTGTATCTTGTATGTCACTCTTTCTTTGTAATGGTCTATGACCAAGCAATAAAATCATCATCAATCAAAATTAATCTGTTTGTATTTATTCATTCTTTCAAAGTTCTCTTTCTCTGCTTCAGCAGACAGCCTGGTCACAGGTGATGCCTTATTTTCCAGGCTGACACTTCTTTTTAGTGGCCAAGATGCTACCTCATTGGATTTCCTCACACAGAACACAACCTTGTCCACAGTGCAATAATTGGACGGTACAGCACTGACAATTCTTCAGAGGTTGTCCAGTACAGTTGGTATTATGGCACTTTTTGGGGTGCTATGTACATTGAGCACAGATGGCATCTGATGATGTGGTTTGTGGCACTGGCACATCATAGGCACATTGCACATCACACTGGAATGCTGGTAATGTGACACGGTACTCCTTGATGTTTCCAAATAAATAATGTGCTTCCACAGGTGGGCATTCCTTTGCTGTAATCACATCTGCCAGTGACAATGGTGAAGAAGAGACCAACAGAGATCAGTGCAGTACTCAAGAGGATGAGGGCTACAGAGAAAAGCACCAGGAAGATTTGGGTGTTTCTGAAGAGCACCAGGATCTCCATTATGGATAATAGACTGAAGGAACACTTGAAAAGCCCTTTTCTGTCTCTGCATGTCACATGGCCCATGAACTGCACCATGTACACACCTTAGATTTTATGCCATACAGTACTGTATAGCATTGTTATTTACCTCATTATACACTATATATTGTAGTATTATAAAGTTACATAATTTCAAGTTTAATGTTCACCTGCTGTATTTTATTTGCCTAATATGAATGCTCATTCTGTGTATAGCAAACCAATGTTACTTTTAAACAGTATGCTAAATGAGGATGATGAGACTACTATGAGGAAAATTGTGGAATGCCTGGCTGCTGAACATGGGGTAGTGGCATCTGTCTCCACTATAAACAGAATGTGCTGTCAGATGGAATATATACCAGGCAGGCACGGTAAAGCCACCCACAAAAGGCTGATTATCATTATAAAGTTTTCTCATTGATCACATACAGTTTCATGCCATTTTTTTTCCAAAAGTATTTGCCCCGTCATTAAGGTCATTGTCAGTGTCAGTGGCTCAGTAGGTAGCACACTCGCCTCTGATGCTGAGAGATCAGAGGGCTGTAGGTTCAGTTCCCACATCTGGCACTTGGGTTAATATCCCAGTACTGACAATGTAGTGCAGCATGAGAGGGGTGCTACACTTCTGAGGTGCCGTCTTTCGGATGAGACGTTAAACCGAGGTCCCATCTACCTGGATTGGTGGTAGTTCAGGTGGATGTTAAATATCCCATGGCACTTATCAAAAAGAGTAGGGGAAGTTTTTATTGAAAATCAACTGAACAGAGAAGAAAACAAAATAATACAGATAATATACAACACAGGAGTTATGTAAGAGGAAAATCAGAGTCAGTAATCCAAGGTAATAGTGTCCACAATTCCAGCAGGGATTCTGATGGCAAATTTTTCACTTCAGAGAAATATATATCCTTCAAATCATGTTCATTTCTCTGAATGATGGTAATAAGAGATACATCCTGGTTTTGTAAATTAAATAAACATTGAGCATTCCATTTATGCCATTTGATGATCACAAAAAGCAGATTCAAAGTGTTTACAGTCCAATGTGTCCAAGAAGGTGGAAAAAAAACATGCATCAACATTTCATAATTTATTTAAGTAAACAAAGGTTCTTGCCATCTGGCAGCTAATAAGGTCCAAAAGGTAGTTATAAAGGTACAAGGAAAAAAAAGGTGTGAAATAGTTTCATCCTGTTGCTGGCATTCAGGTCTAGAACAAAGCCTATCTTGTAGTTTTTTGTGTTTATGATAGTATTTAACATTAATATGTTCATGACAACTAAGCCAGTGTAGGTTCCACATCTTTTGGGGAATCCTAGAGTTACGCAGTAAAGTGAATAAAGCAGGGAGATGTTGGGTAGGGCATTTGGGGAAAACAACAATATCTAAACAGATGCGGTCCACTAAATATCTATATAATGCTTTCCTAGAAACAGTCACTAGCATACGGCCGGTAATCTGCCACTGTTTCAGATGAAGAAAAGTGTCTCTAACATAAGCAGGAATCTGGGGGGAATGCGTCAAAACTGTCAATTTTTTGAGTTCCCATTTGTGCAACCAAGGACTGCAGGACTCAAGAAACCAAGGTTCCCACCCCATATCCTGGTTAACCAGCAGGGGCCTAACATTAGGGAGCAAAAAAAATGCTAGTGTAAAAAAAACAGGTTGGACCATGGCTAAGCCACCATCCCGAATAGGTAGATATGTACTCTTGCATTTAATGGTGTTCAGGTGGCTACCCCACAGGGCCCGAAAAAAAAAGACTAAGTAATTTGGTTTCAAATTGTCTTGGGGGGGGAGCATAAGCTAGAAAAAGAAATAGAGGAAGTAAATAGTTCTTAATCATATAAATCCCCTTCTTTTTAGACATCTTCCAAGAATTCCAGCAAGAAACCATAGACTGAGCATGGTCCAGTTTGGGTGTCCAGTTAAGGACTTCCAAAGGGCCATTGTCATATAAAATGCCCCAAATTCGGATAGGCTCTTCACAAATATTAAGGTCAACATCAATCTCACCTTGAATTGGGGGACCCAGCCTATGGCCTATGCATTTAGCAAGATTAAGGATTGCACCAGAAACAGCCCCAAACCTGGAACAATGCTGTAATGCAGAATGCACTGAAGCAGCATTGGCCACCATCAGACTCTTATCATCCGCATAAGCATAATGGAATAGGGGGCAGAGGGAAGTGGCAAAATTGTCAGGGTCACATTGATGGAATGAAGTAAAGGATAAAAAAAAAACATAAAAGTGGACTGAGGGGGCAGCCTTGTCTAACTCCTCTGTGTAAAGGAAGCATAGGACCTTTCCATCCATTAACTAGGGTAGCAATAGTGGCAGAGCAGTACAGCAACTGGAGTCTGGCAGGGGTACAATAGGGGACTTTATAATGATGTAGAGTAGACCATAAAAAGTCATGACATACAGAATCAAAAGCCTGTTGCTGGTCTAAAGAAAAAATGAAACCGTGTAAAACATTGGAGTTACCATGTTCAATCAGTTCCCAAAGTAAAATAATATGGTCCTGAATGCATCTCCCCGGGATGCTGCAAGATTGTGCAGTGGAGATTACATAGGTGGCCAACTTGGAAAGTCTAAGTGCCAAGATTTTAGTCAATATCTAAAAATCAGTGTTTAAGAGGCACAAAGGTCTCCAATTGGAGAGTAATCTCCTATCACCTTTTTTATAAGTAAAATAAACAGCCCATGTTGAAATCCAAAGGAAGATTATCATACTGTAGTATGGAATTATAAACTGCAGCCAGTTCAGAACTCAGGTCAGTAGAAAGCGTTTTATAGAGCTCATTGGAGAGACCATCCAGGCCTGGTATTACTCCGGGGCATAAAGACCTGATTACCACTTTTATTTCTTGTGCATGTATCTCATCATTTAACATATCCACAACAGAGAAGGGTATGTCAGGAAGTTGTATAAAGGAAAGATAGTCTGAAATAAAGGCAAGGGGGGCATAGGACCGAACAGTTGTTGTGTATAACAAGTAACACGATTTCTAATATCTGAAATAGCAGTAAGTTCGGAGAAATTATCATCAAACAGTGTATCAAAAGTTTTGCACTCCACCTTTTTCTGAATAGCAGCATATGGACAGACAGTACCACTGGTACCAGAGGTCCCAAAACACTGTTGGTGTTGGATGGAAGTAGCCTTTAGAAGGTGATATTCCATTAGGTGTTTCCTAAGATTACCAATTTGGGTAGAAAAATCATGGCCAGTGTCATGAGACAAAGTAAGCAGTTTCTGTAGTTGCTGTCTAGTGGTGTGATAATGAAAATATAATGAGTCATGATAATGTTTACTATAATGTTTAAATAAAGCCCGGAGTCCAGACTTTGTTTCCTGCCACCAGACCCAGGGGACATCATATAAAAAAAATACAGACTTACGATTGTGAATGTAATCAGTCAAGTGACATAACAGATGTGAATCAGATAACAGGGAAGTATTCAATTTCCAGATGCCAGGACCAAAATGGGATTTCAGGGAAGGTCCAAAAGAAATGGATAATAAATTATGGTCTGATAATTCTGCAACCTGAATGACAACATCAGAAAGTTGGAGATGGGAAGAAATAAAGAAAAAATCAATACGGGTCACAAGGGGGCCCTTGTGAAAAGTGGGAGTATGCTGACCCATAAAAGATAAATATGCATCCTGTAAGCTTGTAGAATGAAGCAATTGTTTGAGAAAATTTGTGCCACAAAACAGCTTAGTAGTTTTAGAAGTAGAAGACTTATCTTTGGTGGATAAAACACAATTGAAGTCACCCCCAAAAATCACATGCATTGACGTGTATAAATAAGGCAGTATAAGTTTCAGCAGTTCAGTCCTATGGGTTTTTATTTGGGGAGCATAGATATTAATTATCCAAAAAGGGACAGAAGAAATCAAAACATCCAATAAAATAAGTTGGCCAGGGTATAAATCCAACAGTTTTATGACAGTAACATTAGGTATACTAAACAGAACACCCAAACCAGAACAAGAGTCTTGTCCAAAGGACCAAAAAGAAAGGCCAGAGGTCCAGGCACATTTTGCCTTGGAAATCTCTGGAAGGGTATGGAAATGTACATCCTGTAAAAGGATGAGGCCAGCTGTCAAGCCAGACAAAAAGGAAAAAAACTGCATCCCTCTTTGTGTGCTGCTTAATACTGTTAACGTTAACAGTATGCACTGAGAAAGCAGAAGACATGGCTAAAGGGAAAATGTAAAGCAAAAGCAAAAAAACAGAAATCACCTGGGTCTACCTTTCCTAGGGGTGCCTTCCCTATGTTTCAACTTTGCCTTAGCTTTCCTCTTCTGAGAACCGATGTTGTCAATGGTCACCTCTGTGTCTGTAGTTACATCAGGGTGAGAAGAGAGGACAGAGGATATGTCAGAGTCTGTGTTTTCCTGAGGATGGCGTAATATCTCAAATTTTTTTATGTGGGTCACAGTAGAGGATTTCAGGGCCTTTGAGAAGGAGAAGTCCCTCTCTTTGAACCCCATGATACTCTAATGAAGGGCTTGGGGGGGTCCATTGAAGTCCCTGAAGTGCTAGGGAATACAGGAGCAGGTACCCCTTCTGAGGTGGAAGCATCAGGATCAGTGGCAGGAGGATGGTGGGTAACAGTAGGGGCATGTGGCTCCAAAGAAGAAATAGAAGCAGGCTGTCCCTGTAATAAAGAAGGTGTATCAGTAGCAGGCACAAGATATTGAGGGGGGGTATGCGCTGAGGTGTAGAAAGTGTGCCAGACAGACGGGGACGTTGTGCAGCAGCAATAAGCAACCGTTGTTCTTCTCCATCAACAAGAGTCGGGGAGTTATGAGCTGCCCAAGTACATGTCTGAAAGGTGTGCCCTAATTCATCACAAAGAACACAAAGGGGTTCATCTACATATTGGTAACCTGAGTGGCCAATGGTTCCACAGATGGAGCATTTAACCCTATCATAAATGCTACTGATATGGTTACTAGAGCCACATTTATAACATGCTTTTGGCTGACCGGGGTAGAAAAGAACTCCTCTGTCTTTCCCTAGCATAAAGCTGTTAGGCAGATGCTGAATCCCAGTATCAGAGGTCCGAAGCATAACCCTCACTTTCCACCCACCTGTCCAGAGAGTCTCTGAATCAAAAATAGCCTCAGGGTCAGAAAGTACAGTACACCTCTGCTTCAACCATACAGTGATATCATTTAGACTCACACTCTCATTATGAAATAAAATGGTAACAGTTTTTTGTGTAGGCTTAGTCAAAGGAATGGCATTAAAGGGGGCCCATAAAAAGAGAAGTTTTAAGCTCTTGAAATTTTCTCCAAAACTTTTCCAAACCAGCTACAGTTTTGAAACTGACATCAAAATGGGACTCTGAAGAAACATGTATTAAAGCGTGTATTTCAAAAGCAGCAAATTGCATAGAATCCTTCAAAAGGGTGCGACCCGCAGAAAAACGCTCAGGGAATTTAGACAAGCCCTCCAAATATTGCAGCCTAACAGCATTGTGCCTCTTTGCTTGATGCACAGGAGGTTAAAAACAGGCAGTATACGATTTGGGAGTAGGAATGGTGGAAACAGCAGGAGCAGGGTGAGACTCGGGGCCCCAGGGAATCTGGTGGCCAAGAAGTGTCGAGGTAGAAGGACCGAATCGCAAAGTCAGATTTTGAGTCAAGAGGAGTTCAGTGGGCAGGGAAAGGTCAATAGGATCAGTAGACACCTTCAAATCAGGAGGCGCCACTAAGTTGTCAGTCTCAGGTGGCCGAGTACCGATCGGGGAGAAACCAGAAAGCCAAGTCCCGATGGTCGGATCCTTCTCCCACCACGCTGCTTCCAGAGCCGACTCAACAGACCAGTCTGTTGTTTGAGATGCTTCAGGGAGAGCAGAGGGAGGTAGTGAAGCAGAAAATACCTTTGCAGAAGAAAGTCCTGAAGGAAGCAGAGTGAGAGGTGCAGTCTGTGCAGGCGGTCAGGAGTGGGGATAGTCTGCTGAAACAGTCAAAGAATGCAGAAGTGTCAGAATTGGCAAGGATGCATTAGAAACACATTCACAGACAGTGAGTCATGGGTAGCTGGCAAAGAATCAGGTTGAGTCTTGAGACCTAACAAGAGCTGTTTAGCAGCAAAATAGCACTACTCTTCAACACCAAGCAACACATGCACATCCAGTAAATTAGTTGGGGAAGACTCACATGTAGTCATTGTAGTAGAGCTAGGAGATGTCATAGGTATAGCCAGGGAAGCAGAGGAAGGATCCATAGCTGAATTCTTCACGTAGTGATCCACAGCAGTAGCAGGGCAAGTATCCAAAGTCACAGAAGAAATGATTCCAGCAGGTTGCAGCACAATATAGTATGAGAAGTGGTCTCTCTCAAAACAGAGACAGGGGAGGAGACCAACTCTACTGCCTCCAACACTTCCATGTCCTCCACAGCTCCTCCATGGATGGCCACCTTGGCAGAATGCCAGGATGTAAGGGAACCCTCCCACAGAGTAGGGGAATTTCCCCGGTGTCCTGGCCAAATTTCCCTCATTCACTTAAAAGATACCACCAACAGCTTAATCTGATTCAAGGTCAGTTGGCATTCATCTGTATCCCTCTCCCCCAGGTCATGCCTGAAAATAGGCAGGATGAGTCTAGTGCACCTACCTGGTCAACAAAAACTAAAAAAAAAAAAAAAGACATGAATAAAATGAAATGACTTGAGCAGGCCAGGATATGGATCAAGAATAATGAGAAGTTTCATGACACTACTTTTTTGGATGAGATGACAGTGTCTTTGGATCAGTTTGTTTCTATAGCATTTCATAAGAAGGGCAAGAACTCCATGAAGTCTGAGTCAAAACACCCTAAAACTTCATGTGTAGGACTTCATAGCCAACTGGGGGCATGGTCCATTGCACAGTTTTGACGGTTAGTGGCACTAAATTGGAGGAGATGAACTCTTAAGACAGGCACTGTATCATATTATGAACTGTGCTACTTTACTTGTAATTGCGTTATGCCCAAACCATGGACAGTGAAGTCTTCATGGTACAAATTTTCATAGGAACAGTAAACAATACATATGGAAGACATATCTGGATGGACATCACTTTTTTGAAGACAGTGACCTTAAACATCTTACGTAAGCAGTGGCTATTGCAGCAACTAGAATTAATTGAGTCAAGACGCCACTGAAGTAAACTCTGCACAGTAGACACACTAAGAAAAAAGTGGCCATCATAAAGTTTTAGTTTTTTTCTGTACCACCAGCTCTTCAGATATGAATCGGATTGAGATGGTGTGGCATGCAGTGAAAATATTTATCTGGAGAAAGAAAAAAAAAATGACAGACATAGCAAGAACTTACTGATGCTATAAAACAATTTAGGGAGACTTTAAAAATAAGACACTGCAAACAATACATTGCATAGTTGCAGAACGTTTTGCCAGAAGTTGTTGCCAAGCAGAGACATGTAACTGGAATGTGAATCATACATGTGCTGCAGAATATATTAATGTGCAGTATTTGTTGTGTGAAAAGGTTTTTTCTTATTTTTTTCTTATTTTGCAGATTTGTTTTTTGGTCTATTGTATATGCTTCAATGACTCCGATTGCTGTGTTTGGATCTGTGAATTCACTGTGAAATGCAAAAATGTACTGTATACCACATTACACTGTATGCAAAAATATAGTATTTCAATAAAAGTCTCCCCACCAATAACATTAGCACTAATGTGTATAAAACTCAGAAGTGAGGCAACATTTCATTAAGTGGTCTCAGAAGGAAGGAAGGAAGGAAGGAAGGAAGGAAGGAAGGAAGGAAGGAAGGAAGGAAGGAGACACATCCAAGCCCATTGTTTCCCAGAGATTTCTGTCTCTGGTGGGGTTTTTTTTGTTTGTTTTTTTGTCTCCTGGGTGCCTTGATGCTCTGAAATGACAGTGTCTGGCAAAAATGTTCAGCACTTTTATAAGACCCTCACACATGTGCTGTACTTTATAAGCAAAGTCCACTTCACAAAGACATTTCAATGCACATATCACAAACTCAAACTTTGCAAGAAGCATAAGCAGTGAACTACATCACACATGCAATAAAGGTTAAGCCCCTGCTGAAGAAAGCATCATTGGACCCTGATGTCCTAGCCAACTACCGGCCTATCTCGAGCCTTCCCTGTTTGTGGAAGGTTCTTAAGAAGGTTTTAATAGAACAGCTAGAGGGCCATCTCACAGACTTCCAAATTTATGAACCTTTTCACTCTGGGTTTAGGGTCTTGCATAGCACAGAGATGGTGTTGGTCAGGGTGCCAAATGACCTACTCATGGTGAGGGATCGGGGAGAGCATACAATTCTTGTCTTCCTTGATTTCTCCTCAGTGTTTGACACTGTGGACCATAGGGTGTTGTTGGACAGGATGAGGGAGTATGTGGGACTCACTGGGAAGGTCATCAGCTGGTTTGAGTCCTTTCTCTGGTGCAGGTTTCAGAGGGTAGTGATTGGAACCTGTTCCTCAAACCCAAGAGACCTGCCCTGTGGAGTCCCCCAAGGTTCTGTTCTCTCCTCATGTTGTTGGCAGTGTACATGCTGCCCCGGGTGAGGTCATAAGATGATATGAGCTGAGTTTTCATTGTTACACTGATAATACTCAGCTCTATCTGTCTTTCACACCTGATAGACCTGACACTGTTGATGTTCTGAATAAATGCTTAGCTGAGATCCAGGCTTGGACAGTGTCAAACTGGATGGGACTAAACCCTGGGAATACTAAGGTACTGGTGGTAGAGCTGGATCAGAGGGTTGGCTTGGAGCCTCTGGTGACAGGTTGGGCCTTTATATAGGCCCAACAGAACTTGGGGTTTCATCAAGGGTGAAGAATCTTGGCATTGTGTTTGACAGTGAGTTGACATTTGATGCTCAGGTGTTGGCAGTTGTCCAGACTGGCTTTTACCACCTCTGGAACATCAATCCCTTTGTCCCACCTGAAGAAGTGGCCACACTGGGCCATGCATTTGTGTTCTTGAGACTCAACTACTGTGATGCCCTCTACCTTGGGGTCAGAGGTGGTGCACTGCGGCACCTGCAGCTGTTGCAGAATGCAGTGGCATGGGTGTTGACTGGTCATTCTAAATTCAATCATATCACTCTAGTGTTGCATAAACTGCACTGGCTGTCACTGTGCTGGTGCATCACCTTCAAGGTAGGCCTTTTGACCTACAAGGCCCTACACAGTTTGGGTCTAGACTACCTGAAGGATCTTCTGCATCCCTACTTCCCATCTCACCCCCTCAGATCAGCTACTGGTGCTCTCATGGAGATCCCCAGAGCAAGGTTAAAGAGCTCTGGGGACCAGGCATTTACGGTAGCTGCCCCAGCATTGTGGAATTCATTGCCGGGGCACATCCAGGAGGCACCATCTGCTGAAATTTTTAAATGACAACTGAAAACATTCTTGTTTACACAAGCTTTTGGTGTCTGAGATGGGCTGTTTAAGAATTTGAATTGGTTCAGTTGTTTTTAATTATGTCTGAGATTTTATATGTATATGATTTTATTACTGTTCCTCTTCTGTTATTTGTGTAGTTATGTATTTGTAATCCTACTGTAAGAGCACCCTGAGCCTTTGGGGAAGGGTGCCCTAAACAAATAAAATCTACTACTACTACTGCTACTACTACTACTAAACAGATGTTCAAACTGGTTGGGGGTCACATTTCATTAAGTGCTTCATGGAGGAAGGAGAACTCATCCAAACCAATGGTTTCCCAGATATTTCCACCTATGGTCATTTTTAAAATTTCCATCTATGGCAGTTTTTTTCTGTTCTGAATGCCTGGATGCTGCGAAATGACCCTGTCTGGCAAAACTGAGCAGCACTTTCATAAGACCCCACTGTACTTTATAAACAAAGCCCAATTCACAAAGACATTTCCATGCAGATGTCATGCACTGTTCAAGTAGGCATAAACAACAAACTACATAACACATAAGGCCCAATATTAAAAAGTATTTATATCGCCACAAGGGACTTTCGGCAAAGAATGTGACACGAGTGACAACTTGCATCTAACATTGTGGCAAGCGCTATTTTGTAAACTGCCTGCTGCAAAAGTCCTGCTGCAAGTCCCTTGCACTGAATGCAGGGAGTTAGACCAGCTCACCCCCATCTAACTTTATATCCGAGGGGACCCATTTTATGTGACTTGC
This sequence comes from Neoceratodus forsteri, assembly GCA_016271365.2. Lineage (NCBI taxonomy): Eukaryota > Metazoa > Chordata > Ceratodontiformes > Ceratodontidae > Neoceratodus > Neoceratodus forsteri. Next base: position 1,467,490,280 of record CM057456.1, read on the forward strand.
ACCAAACCTTTGGTGCAAGCTGTTGTAAAGTGGGGAAATTATCACTACTGCACCAGCCCTTCTAAAATTGGGCTGTATTTCATCCAAGGACTTTAGTGCAGCTGCTCCAAACACTATGGTTGATACAGGGCTTGACGCAAACCTTGCATCAACCTTTTTAAATTGGGCCCATACACTAAACAGATGTTCAGTCTGGGCAGTGGCCACTTTTCATTAAGTGCTCCTGAGAGAAAGGGGGACATATCCAAGGTCATAGTTTCCCAGAAATTTCTACCTGTGGTGTTTTCTCTCCTGAGTGCCTGGATGTTGTGAAATAACACTTTTGAGTCTCACATATGTGCTGTACTTTATAAGCAAAGTCCAGTTCACAAAGGCATTTCATAAAGCACTATCATGAAACATATGAACACAGAGAAGGTGCAGTCCAATGAGAGAAAGTTAGAAAGATAATCTTTAAAGTGCAGAAAAACTCATCGTTTATTAAAGCAGAACTCCATGAGAAACTGTGGCACTAAACCCCAGCACTTCAGGTCTCCACAGGACCCTTCATAAGGGTATGTGGAACAAGGAACACCATTTGCTTATCAAGTACACATTGAAAGAAACAATACAACATTACATAGTGTCATGCTCATTACAGCCAAACTTAATGCTTAGTATAAAAATTATATATCAAAATATCCCACCTAAGCTAATAATGTGAAAACATTGGGCGCATTAATAATACATACAGCATAGCACAAACATACTTATAAATTCATAACATAAAATGTACACTAGGGACAGCATTACCATGGGGGATGTGGGGCGTAGAGGAGTTTAGAAAAAGAAGGATGACTCATTAACATGAAAACATAGTACCACACAATAACATCACCAATACTGAAGCAGTCACATAGAAAAACCTTATCCTTGATGCCATAACATCATTATCAAAACATGATGTATTAAGTAAAAAGATACATTATAAACCTAAGTTGGTATGAACGTTATGTGATTATTTAAATGTGCATGACCACAAGGAAAAAACTCCATGAATACAAAGTCACAGAAAAATTGGGGGATTTATCTAATGATAACTCATATAATAACTAATGTACTGGTTCTACTTTGATCCTGTAGTCTTATTATTTTTTCTAGGCAAAAAAAGGGCTAGTGTCCAAATTCTCATACAATCCAATAGGTGATAATGAGGTAAAAGAATAGATCCATCTCACTTCTTTGTGATGTAATAATAATGTGCAGTCACCAACATGTTAGAGTGGTAACTGTCTTTTAGTTCTCTGAAACAGAAAGAGGAGACATCTTGATTATGCAGTTGTGCAAAATGTACACCAACTGGGGTGAAAGGCATATCAGATAGGATGGACCCCAGATGTTCCTGTATCCTTATTTTAAGGCAACGTACATTACAACCTGCATATAACTTGTTACATGAACAGATCAAAGCATAAACCACAAAAGCTGAATCACATCCAATAAGTTAGTTGATATGTACATTTCTTCCCCCTTGTGGATGAATATAATTATTTCCAGTAATGCTATATCTACAGGCATTACATCTGCCACATTTATGAAATCTAACTGGCAAAGGTGGCAACCAATTTCTATGTATGGTGTGACATCTGTACATGGAATTCATGAATCTATCACCAATAGTTGGCACTCTACCAAAAGTAATTCTTGGTTTTTCATCTAGAGCCTGGTACAAGATGATCTTCCTGGACATAAAGTCTCCTCCACTCATTAACAATAATGGGAGTATGCCAGAGGCGCTAGGACCCAGTGGGAACCAAACTTTTTCAGGAGGGTTGATGCAGAGATGGAGCCATGAGGAAGCCAGGCTCATGCGGTATAGAATATCTTGGCATCGATCCTCCAACCGCCTCAGTTCCTTTTTTCCTGCCATTGAGTGCACTTCAATGACAACATCGCTCACCCACTGGAAGTCAAACTTCAGACTAGCAGCTTGGTTTTCAGTTTTATCATTTTGTATTTTATCACAAAAAATACCAATTCTATTTTAATAAATTTCTTACTTGTACAAGAAAGGAGTCTTCAGCCCTCCGTTGACGGAGTCAACCATCAGTGGGGCAGGTGATGGTAGGGAGACTTTGTATGAAAGCTGTTCAGTCAGCTGTGCCAGGTCTGGTCCACCACCCTCTCCAGAGGGGGAGACTGACAATAAACGGTCCAGTGCTCGGGAGGATGGGCATCGCCTCGAAAGCATAAAAAGAAGTGGTCCCATTCACGGCACCATTCGACTTCGAGTTCTTCTTCAGCCCACCAGTTGAAGAAGAAACAGCATCACTCGAGGTTGCCCTCTGGTAGGTCTGTGCATAGACGGTCAGTTGTTAGGGTCAGGAGCTGGTCTCCACTTCTTTTGGAGTCACTAGTTCCTGTCTCTGGTAGCCGGCCTCTTCAACATCGGAGCTCCTCTCTGCCTATTGGAGGGGCTTCCGATGAGCATTTTCACCATTGGGCCGCTGTTATGGAACAGTGGGCTCAAAGGTTGTCTTGACTGCCCAAACCAGCCAGTCTGTCACCAGGGCCTTTGGGCATGTCAGTTTTGGATCATCAGGTGGGGCAGTAAGGACTTTCTAGTCATGTGTCGTCTTCTTTGGTGCCATCGACTCCGTGCTCTGGTGTCTATTCCCCTCACATGGCTGCGGCATAGGGGTCCACACTGATGCCTTTATCTCCTACTATTTTTCATCTTTTACCTTCAAATCACAGTTTTCAGACTTTTGCAACAGTGCTGCTGACTGCAGTGCAGATTTCCTCCAGCGTTGAGGTCCTTTTCAGTGCTGCGGGTGCTGTCAGTGCCATTTACAGTGCCACATACCCTCTCGGCACCATCCTTGGTACCAGGACTGGTGTAGGCACCATGTGCAGTGCTATGCTACCTGTTGACACCCTCTTTGGCACCAGGGGTGGCATCGGCACTGCGTGTGGTATCGTGCTCCCTGTCAGTGCTGTGCACAATGCCATTTTCTGTGTTGGTGCCATCTCTGTATTTGGCACTGTTCTCTTCCACAGCACTGAGGATATGTGCGATGCCGTCTAGTTTCCAGAGGTTTTTGACTCTGATTCTTTCTCCTTCTCTTCTTCCTCCTGGTTTCCATTCCATTCCTGTCTATACAGTTCCCCCTGGACTGTCAGATGATTTTGAGCCCAATCTGAATCTTCAGCTGGGTGATGATGTGGATGCCGATTCTGCCCTGGGCCGGGGATCAATCATCCTGCAGAGCCTGTTATTGAAGACCTTTCCTTTAAGTCTCTGCTCATGAATTTAAATTCTACTCTTTCTCTCCAAACCACAGAAATTGATCCTGGGAAGCTTCTGTGTCTCCAATATCTACATGTTCCAAAAATCCCTATGGATTTAACCCCTCCAGTACAGCCCTCTTTTGAGACTCTTTCCCAGATGGTGTGGAAGATTCCAGCTCTTATTCCTTCTGTGACCAAGTCCATAGATAGAAAATATACCCCTCCCAAGGATCACCCCATCTTGGCCTCACAAGCCTTTGCTGATGCCATAGTGGTCCTGGCAGAGAATGATAAGGCTGTCCTGCCTCAGGAATCTACAGCCCATCCTGTAAACAAAGAATCTCACAAGATAGACACCTTGGGTAAGAGAGTCTTTGCTGCCTCAACCCTGGGCATGATCATTGTCAGCTACCAGGGCTATTTTTCTCAGTATGAGTATGTTCTTTGGTATTCACTCAAAGCAATGGTAGAAGCTCTGCCCGAGTTGGAGGTTAACTCAGAGCTACTAAAGACCATAACTAGAGTTATCGAGTCCAATAATCAACAAATTAAAGCTGCAAAGGATGCTTTTGATACTGCTTCCCAGGCAGCCACGGCTGGCATTTGCACCCATCACCATTCCTGGCTGTGTACTTCGGGCTTTTTGATTGATGCCCAGCAGAAAGTCATGGCCTTATCTTTTGATGGTATGTATCTGTTTGGGCCTCAGGTGGAACAAGCATTAGAGGCTGCACAGAAGACTAGGTCTGCCATTAAGACAGCTAGACCTCCGCCCGCTCCCTCTCGAGGAGGTGGAAACAAGCGTCAGTTTCACAACCATCAGTCCTTTCGTGGCAAAGGCAGAGGAGGCTTTAACAGAAATCAAAACTCTCAGCCACAAAAGAAAATGCAGCAGAAGGCATAAGGCCCAAAAGCACCCAGTGCCACCTTCTGAGTTTCTGGCCCAGGTCCCACCTCAGCTTCCTGAAGGGGACTTTTCCTTGACAGTGGGAGGACATCTGACTCAGTTCTACAACCATTGGAAATCTATTACATCAGACAAATTGGTCCTCAGGATACTCTGCGAGAGGTACTCTCTCAATCTGTCAGAAACCCCTCCAGATCATCCTCCCAAGTGAGAGCACAGGCTGTCTGCGGCACAGTCAGACCTTCTTACTTCCAAGGTACAAGGCCTTTTGAACAACGGGGCAGTAGAAGTAATTCCGCTAGATCAACGAAACACAGGTTTCTACTCCCATTACTTTCTGGTTCCATAGAAAACTGGCAGCATGCACCCTATTCTGGATCTCAGAAAGTTAAACAAATTCCTGCACAAGGAAAAATTCAAGATGATATCACTTGGTACCCTGCTACCTTTGATTCATCAACACAATTGGCTAGCCTCCCTGGACATGCAGGATGCCTACCAGCATATTCTCATACACCCAAATCACCACAAATACCTAAGATTCATGGCATTGGGTCAACACTATCAATTCAGAGTCCTGCCCTTTGGGCTATCCTTGGCGCCTTGAGTTTTTACAAAGTGCTGTGCAGTTCTCGTGGTGTATCTAAGGAAAATCGGAATCCAAGTGTTCCTATATCTGGATGACTGGCTTCTAGCAAGCCCCTCCAGGCAAGAGACTTTGGAGGCTGTGGCCACAGCCTCAGACTTCCTCACATCCATGGGAGTCTTGCTGAACCTCAAAAAGTCACAGTTGTATCCCTCCCAGAAGCTCCTTTTCATAGGAACCATTCTGGACACCTCCTGTGTGAAAGCTTTTCTTTCAGCCGACAGAAGGAGTGATATCTTATAGATGGCCCACTTCATCAGAGAACACAGCTCAATGCGAGCCCTCTCAATGCAATGGATGCTGGGTCTCATGGCATCTTTAGTGTTCACTGTACCTTTGGCTCATCTCCACATGAGAACCTCTAGGTGGATGCTCAGTACTCAGTGGTCCCTAACCACTCACCCTCAGTCCTTTCTCATCAAGGTGACGGAACGGGGATTATTTAGCTTGGTACTCTCCCATTAGTGTGAATGAGTGGTGGAGACTTTATGTCCAGGAAGATATGGAAATTACGTACCTACCATAATTCTTGATCTTCTTGGATGAAGTCTCCACCACTCATTCACACGCCCACCCACCATCCCCCGATCTCACTTCTCTGTTTCTGGTCTTCACTCCCTCAATGGTTGGACTGTGAAGACTTTGTTTTTGACCCTTCTTACATGGGTCATTCCGACTATCTTATGTCCAATTTTTAGGTTAGCCCTGTCTAGGTTAGTTACACTGCACCTCCTCAGAAAAAAATGTACTGAGGCAGTTGGAGGGTCGACACTGAGATAGTCTATACCACACAAGCCTCGCTCATGGTGCCACTTCCTCACAGCTCCATCTGGGTGTCAGCCCTCCTGAAAAGTTTGGCTCCCGCTGGGTTCTAGTGCCTCCGGCGTACCCCCATTAGTGTGAATGAGTGGTGGAGACTTCATCCAAGAAGATCAAGAATTACAGTAGGTACGTAATTTCCATTTATCTCTTCTCAGTATATTCCAGTGTTTTTTAATAATGTGAAAAGTTTTTGGTGCAGTATTATTGTACTGTGTAACAAAAGTAATGTTGTTGTCTTCTTTGTCAGTATTCCTAACTTTATGAGTTAAAAGGAATCTCCTGTTCAGCTTCTGTGCCTTGTTCCTTGCCAAATCCAAAATCTGTGTTGTGTAACCTCTCTCTAAATGCTTTTTATATAACTCCTCCGCCTGACTGTCAAATGTTGAAATATCTGAACAATTTCTATGTAAGTGGACACATTGCCAACATGGCACTGCCTTAAGGGTGTGTGTAGAATGTGCATTAGTTGCCGTAAGTAATGTGTTACCACTTAAAGGTTTGTGATGTGTACTTGTGTGGATTTTTCCATCTATATCCAGCTGTAGCTTGACATCCAAAAGAAAAATCAAGTCAGTTTCATTTCTGGTCAATGTAAAATTTAAATTTAGGGAATTGCTGTTTAAATCAGCAACAAATTGTGTTGCTGTGCTCCTGTCACCGCCCAATACAACATTAATATCATCAATGTACCTGCCACAAAAAAAAAACAATCCAGGGCAGATACTGGTTACTGCCATGGGCAAACACCACGTTGTCCTACCACCAAATCAAAAAGAGATTGGCACAGGAAAGAGCCATGGTGGTGCCCCTGGCAGTACCACAATTTTGAAGACAGAAATCCTTATAATACAATAAGTAGTTCATTGTTAATATCAACTCAATTGCCTGTACAAGAAAATCAGATGGAAAATCGAGAGCAATAGGATTCTGATCCAAATTATATTTTAATGCATTTATGCCCAAGTCATGTGGTATGGATGTATATAATGAACATACATCTATGGACATTCATAGAAAACACTCCTTCCAAATTAACATTTGCAATGTTGATAAGAAATCCATTGCATGCCTGAATGAAGTCCTGTAAAAAAGAATCCACAATGATTGAAAGACGTTCTATGAGGGACCCTTGGCCTGAAACAATAGGACAGCCAGGGGGTTCTCTTGATCTTTGTGTGTTTAGGGCAACACATATATGGTTGGAACCCTAAGATTATCAGTTAACATGTAATCCCTTCCATGCTGTGTAATCCAATTAAGACTGCAAGCATCATTCGGAAAAGCATAAATGTTTTTGAATACTCTGGTCAGGTCACATGATAATTTCCTTTAATTATTTGGTACAGATAACTGTCTTACAATTTCTTGATAGTATTCTGTTCTGTCCATTATAACAATAAATCTGCCTTTGTCTTCTGGTTTAATTTCAATAAGCTGATTTGCTGTCAAGTTTTTAAGTTCCTGGTCTTCTTCTGGTGAGATATTACATTTTTGATTTAGCCACTTAAAATTTATAAGTTCTTTAAAGTCTTGCAAAACAAGAGACCGATAAGTTAGTAAAGCCAGTAATCCAAAGACAGAGGGACAAAACTTAGATCAATGTTTAAAATTAGTGTGTCTTGAAAGTGACCTTTGACCTCCCATTGCTTCATGAGCATCTGATGGTAAATTTGGATTTTCTATTGCTGTATGTTGACCCCAACTGATGTCTACATCATTTTGTGGTGAATGATCATGTTCAAATTCCTCTGCTAAATTTCATAATTTTTGCAAGTCAACATTGTGTAACTAATACTGTGGATCAGCTGAAATTTCATCTAGCAAACCCACTGTTGAGCTGTTATTAATCAAAAATAACTCATCATTTTCTGTATGACCCATGTTGCCCTATGAAACAAATTTCTTTAGATTAAGTTTTGTAAAAAAATTCAAAATATCAATATACAACTGAAACTCATTAATTTTCAGAAATGGATCAAAGTTCAAACCCTCACTTAGGATTTAGATCTTTGTTTCTGTAGGGATGTGAGGAAATATTTAAGACCTGGATGCTCTGGGCTTGCTTCTCAAAGCCCTGATATTGATGCAAGGTGTCTGTGCCACACATAAATGGTGCAAGTGCCACCTTGCATCAAAGACAGCCCCCTGAGCTATTCACAAAGGCATCCTGTGTCAGCCGCAGGCTGCCTGATACAAACAGGGCTTGTGCCACCAATGCACCCCAAAATGGGCTGTGATCTGGCACTAGGGAGCATGTAGCAGACACAAGCTGCTACATACCTGAAAATGGGATTCACTAAACCCACCCAAAGAACATTTTTCTAAGTAACCTTAGACCAGCCATGGCTGGTCTAAAGGTACTTAAAACTGTCCTCTGTGAGGGTTGTGAGGGCTGTGTCAATGTGCAATATCCGCTCCGATGCCATCCTAATAATGGTATGCATTGAAACCCCCTTCCCCAATGCTGCCCATTATTAATATATGTTTTGAAGCCCCCGTCCCCTTCCCTGATGCTGACCGTGATGAAAATATGTTTTAAAACCCCCTTCCTCTTCCCCGATGTGACCTGTTATTACTATATGCATTAAAGTCCTCATCCCAGCCCTGATGCTGCCCATTATTAATATTTGTAGTAAATTCCCTTCCCCCTCCCAGATATCTGATGCAGACCCTTTTGTGCAAAATAAAAACACAAAAAACATGTCTGATGGTCTAGTGGACTCCTACCCCAGCAGGAAGCTCTCCCATCCTAAACCCCAAGCTGGCAACCAGCACAGCCCTCCTCTCACCACCACATCTGGCTGCCGACTAACCTGTCAGTGAGTGCAGACTGTGCAATACAGGAAGCACTCATTGATCAATATATTAATATGGGCCACATCGGGGAAGGAGATGGGGGCTTTAAAACATATATTCATCATGGACAGCATCGGGAACGGGGACAGGGACTTTAATACAAACATTGATAATGGTGGCATTGGGAGGGGGCTGGAGGAATTACTACATGCATTTGTGATGGGCGGCATTGGGGATGGGGTGGAGCATTAGCCCACTGGGGTCGGGATGCTGGGATATGTTATTAGGGGATCAGGTTGGGGGCACCACTAGCCTTTGGCAGAGGGAGGGAGCCTGTGGCAACCCCTCCTGTCCAACTTTTGTTTGTTGCACATGAGTGGTTGCAGCAAATGTGGGGACTTAAGTTCTGGGAACCCTCCTGTACCAGAATCTGGTGCAGGGTCCTTGGTGCACCGGACTTTGGTGCAAGCTGCTGTTTGCCACAGCTTGCGCTGATCTAATCCCCTTTAGAGTATTGGGCCTTCTGTTCCTCAGGTTCCACTCCTGTTTGCTTGGTCCTATTACCCCCCCGAACATGCCTGGTCCTGCATCTTCTTGTCTGTTAGGGTGTTATTGGGAAATCCTTGATGTATGGTTTTGTCTCGGCACAGAAAAAGTCACAGTTTTTCAACATTCTTAGGTTGATTATTATTAGTTTATTTATTATTTATTTGTACATGTCGGATTTACAGATTACAGATTAGGCTTTCTATTACTCTGTCTCATGAAGTGGATCTGGAATTAGAGCATCTTTGCTGTGATCTTGAACAGCCCCTAAATTGGTTGGTATTTGTATTTTTCCTATCCTATGTGAATATTTACCCACCTTCATAATACCTTGTGTCACGTAAATATTTGTTACGTCTGCATTCTGACACTTGATTTTCCTTTGCAAGTATATTGTGCTGTAGATTGTTCTGATAGTTAATAAAATCTGGACAGTTCTTTAAAGGTAATAACTTCTATTTGTTGTCCTCGATTTCATTAGTTAATTCATTTTGTATATCTTTATTTTGGTCTATCAAGATATTTACTAATTCACTGGCACAGGTAGTGAGAACAGCATGCCATCTGTCCCAGGATGTGTCTTCAGTAAAACCACCTGTAGGTAATTTATCAATCTGTAGACCTCTCAGGGCCCAGCCCTTTTCTTTATATACTTTCAGTGACTTTGTTATAAAACATAGTTATTTCTTTTGTTTTTAAATTTTCAAAGGTGGCAAGGAAACTTTTTAAATTAGTGGCTTCTTCTGACTACTCTGCATGTGTGGAAAACATGACCCCAGTAAGAAATCTGCATCTGGCTGACATTGCCACCATTTGAAATAAATCAGTCAGATCAGCTGATCATGTTCATCCATTCCCCCTGCATTCTTACTTGCATCCTGGTTACTTCCACTCATAACTGGCTATGAAAAGAGTCAGACCAATCTGTTTAATAACAGACATTCAGTCCTGAATGAGAAAACAAAAGGCTTTGATGCAAAACTGTCCTGATTGACAAGATGGGTAAAGAAAAAGGAAGGGGGAGGGAAATGAAGTAAATTTCCTCCCGGAAAAAAAACAATACATTCAAAACAGCAAAAACAAGAGAAACACTAGAAAAAACATGAGCTACCTCCAATAAATTAGAGTAATTCTCCCAAACACAAAAACCCAGGCTCAGGTTTGGATGTCCATATGGAAAAACAGCAACACGTTGAAGCAAACAGGAACTGCACAGACGCAGGTACCATGCGCTCAGGCCATTTTGTGTGGGTGCTAGCTTATGAAAACTACTTATGAACAATTGAACACGATAATCAACACTACAGTGGGAAAGAAGGTCAGAAAGGCACTCTTTGAAGTGCATAAAAACTCACAGTTTAGAAAGCTAACAGAAAAAATATGCTGCTTAACCATTTTCTGACTTTTTTGGACTGATTTTGTGGTTTATGTTTTGACCTCTTCCTATAACAAATTATCTGTAGGTTGTACTTTAGATTCCCTTAAAATGAGGATACAGGAAAATCTCATGTCCATCTTATCAGATATGGCTGTCACCCCAGTTACCCCATTTGGTGTACATTTTGCACAATTTCATAATCAAGATGTCTCCTCCTCCTCTGCCAGCCCAGTGGCACTGAGGGTTGAGGTGATGGACGCGACACCTCACACCATGCCGGTGACCTGGGTTCGGGAGCAGATTCGGGTCATCAGGCTTTGGCAGGGGAGGAAAAGATTGAGCATCCAGAGGACAGGTCTCCTTTCCTGGGAGGGAGGGAGGGGAGATGTAGGTCTCGCCATCTGGCAACCCCTAGTGGTGACTAGGGGTCGAGTAGTAGTCGGATTCTGGCAAGCTTAGGGGTATGGCCACAGCAGCACTTCTGTGGGCATGAATGGAAGCATTCACAAGTTGCACTCGAGTGCATTGCACTGCCGGGCTAATGGGGGGACATTAACAAGAAATACCCCCTTCCCATTGGTAGACGAAGGTGGATCTAGGGCTCTGGCACCACATCCAATTCTGGCCATAGAAGCCATACTGGCTCTCCTCTTGTCCATCTCCTCCAGACATTATAGAAAGAGAGCCAGGTGGAGTGGTGGTCCTTGCTCCCAGGGGACTTAGATCCAGGTGGAGTTTGGGAGATGTGATGAAGAGGAGGTACAGACCAGGAGTGGCTGAAGGCTTCAGGAGGATGGGAAAAGCTGGAAGCAAATGATCACACTGGAGAGAGTCCAATGAGGTAGGGTGCAGAAATAAAGTTAACAAAAAAAAAAAAGATGCCTCCTTCCTTGTTATGGGAATTGAAAAACAGTTACCACGCTCACGTGGTGGTGACAGCACATTATTATTACTTCAGAAAGAAGTGAGATAGATCTATTTTTGAAATCATTATCACCTAATGGATTTAATGAGAATTTGGACATTAGTCCTTTTTTACCTAGATAAAATAATAAGAATATAGGCTCAAAACGGTACCAATACATGAGTTATTGTATGAGTTATTATTATAACAATCTCCCATTTTTTCTGTGACCTTTCTATTCATAGAGTTTCTGAAGTCAGAACAAAATGATGTGGGAAAGCTGCAAACACACTTCTTTCACAGGTAAATAATCAATCCCCTTTAGCTGGTCTTCAGGTGCAGATTATTGGTGGGATTGGGGGAGGGAGTGGCTCAGGCTAGCTCAAACCCCTCAGATGGTATCACTGAACCGCACTGAAGGCAAAACAAAATGCTGCTGGGAAGCTGCAAATACACTGCCTCCACATGTAAAAAATTAAAAATCCCACAAGAAGGACATGTTGCTACAAAAAGGAAAAGATGATTTTTTGGGGGGGAGGGTTAAGCGATGACTGCCAAGATCCAGGGACAGATTTCTTCGCAGAGAACTTCTCTTTGCTTGGCAGACATCACACAAAATGACTGATAACTTTGGCATTTCTGCTTAGGTTAAGCTGAAATTCCAGTTACATGTTCCCTCAGGTGTCCCCTAAGTACCACTAGAAGAATATGCTTCTACAAAAAATGGAAAGGTGATTTTTGTGGTTTTAAGTGATGACTCCCAAGATCCAGGGACATATTTCTGTTCAGAGAACCGGGGCTGGATTCATTAAGTGGCTGTTGGATCAACACAAGCTGTGGCAAACAGCAGCTTGCTTCGATCTTCAAATCACCAGGGACCCTGCACCTGACTCACTATCGGGAGATGTCCTAGTGCCAAACTCATACAGTTTGCAGCAACCACTGTCACGTGTGAAAATCAAGGCAGACAAGAAAGGTTTGCCACAAGGTGCAGGACACTGAGGCAGCATCAGTGCCCATTGATTGAGATCCACTTGGAGGCTGGTAGAGATGTGAAGAATGGATTAGGGGATGTGGAGGGCAGGGCAAGTCTAGATGGATGAAGGGGTGTCAACAGACCCCTGCTGGGGACATTGCATTGCCACTGCTGTACAAAAACGACAAGCCAGCACCACCCCAAAGCTAGGACAATAGGCTTTTATTCCAAGTAAAATTACATACCCAAATGGGCAGGCTCCAAAGACAGATAGGAGACAGAATACAAAAAAGCTCCGACCGGTTTTGCACCTAGTGCGTCATCAGGGGGATGGAACGTAACTTCATGCATTCATTACTTTATAGTGTTTGCTTAAAGTGATAGTACACCCTAATATTGTGTACATATATTTATACTATATACATAGTGTGAATAAAACAAACCAACTACAAAATAACAACAAAAATGAATATGAAAATAAAAAGGAGAAAGACACGCTCTAATAACCATTATTAATAACACATGTTATATTACAAAAAAGGATACTAAGCAAAACTGAGCAATTCCACAGAGCTGCACTTAATAGTGTGTAAATTTCCCTCATCTATATCAGTTGATAGACTGTAATTACTAATTCCATATCAATCTGAAAGAGAAAACAAGCAAGAAAAAACTTATGATTAATTAGTCTCTAAATATAATATCTAGAAGACTAAAAATGAAATTAACGCCTAAGGAGACAAAGAAAGTATATGTACACATATCCAAAAAAGTCAAAAAGATCATCACCTGATACATGCCATCAACTCAATTTTATCATTTTAACCTGGAGGTCTTAGGGCACCTAAGGTGAATATCCAAAAGGACTCTCTTTGTTTGAGTTTTTTGTCCAGGTTACCACCTCTAGGTCCTAATGTGACCTTTTCAATGCCATGAAATTTAAAAGAGTGGCCAATGGTACCAAGTATGTTGCAATGATGGGCTAGAGCATTACCACTATCTTTGGCTAGGATACATCATAGGTGCTCACCTATTCTGATTTTAAATTGCCTGGTTGTCTAACCTACATAGAAGGCCTCATATTCACAAGTAGCCAAATATATCACATTTGTAGTATTACAATTAAAAAAACATTAATTTGATAGTACTGACTACAATTACTACTGGTGAATGTGTTGGTCTTCAAGATGGAAGGGCAGAATTTGCATCTACTACAAGCAAAATTACCATTCGGGAGTGGTGATAGCCAATTACCCTCATGTGTACCTGTCGTGGAAGATTCTATTGCTTGATGACTGTGAATGAGTTGATCCTTCAAATTACAACTATGCCTATAAACTATACGAGGTTTCATCTTGACCACTTCACTCAACAAAGGTTCAGTTTCCAAAATTCTCCAATTCTCCAAAATGACGTTTTCCACCTTCTTTGCATGTCTAGTGTACTGCGTAACAAAATTCATTCAAACGTGTACCTTTTTTAACTGTTAACAGGGTCTGTCTGTCAGTATCTAATGCTTCCTGGAAGGCTTCTCTAACCAACACAGAATTATAACCTCTCTTAACAAATCTATCACATAGATGTGTGGCCTGGATAATAAAGTCAGCATCTTCACTACAGTTTCTCCTAAGGCGTAACATCTGGGCTTTGGGGATGTTCTTAATTTGATGGGGTGAGTGGCAGCTAGTGGCATGTAATGATGAATTCCTATCTGTCTCCTTCTTAAAAAGATCTGTTGTATATGTACCATCAGAATTTTTTATAATCATCAAATCTAGGAAGGAGACAAACAGGATTACACTGAACCGTGAATTTTAAATTACTGTTACTGGTTTCTAAATATGCAACAACTTCCATCAGTTCTGCCTGTGTGCCTCGCCACACCATAAAGATGTTGTCTGTAAAGCGACGCCAAATGTCAATCTTATCCACAAAAAAAAAACCTGGCCGTCATAGACATATCTCTTCTCCCATTTCCCCAAAGAGAGATTTGCATAATTGGGTGCAAAAGTTGCACCCATAGCAGTACCCTTGATTTGTAAGTAAAATGTGTCCTGAAACAAAAAATAATTCTTTGTTAACACTTGTTAACATGGTGGAGGTTTATGCTAGATGTCGAAATCTCGGCATTATGAGATCAAAATGCAGAAAGATACGGGGATCCTGGAACTCTTGGGGGGGATGGGAGGGAAGAGAATGGATATGGGCAGTGAGGGCTAGGAGACGCCCTGGGGCGAAATGGGTACTGCAGTGAGGTTCTCTTTGCCTAGTCCCCATACCCAAGGGCACTGACTTGGAATGTGTCAGGCAGGAAGTGGGATCACCCTTGGATCCCTGTCCCTTTCGGGCGGTGTTAAGCAATGCCAGGTTGATTAGGAATGAGACTGCAGTGACTGCGGATCTTATTTCCTCTGTCAACTTGGCTTGCATCACCTAGACCTGGCTAGATGGAAATGCTGGTCCTGTTTTGGACTTTGCTTTTCCGGCTGGGTTCTCAGTGATTCACCACCCAAGAGTGGACCAGAGGGACGGGGGGGTTGTGGTCTGTTTTAGACAAGATCTGGATCTATGGGACATGCCAGTTGGTGATACCAACTCCTTTGAGTGCATAGTGGGTGCAGGTGCAGGCTACAGGACCCTTCTTGTCTACCATCCACCAGGGGATGAGAGGGAGTTCCTGAAGGAGGTTGCAGACTTCTTCACCGATATGGTATTGGAATCTCCCAGATGGTTAATCCTGGGAGATTTCAATGCCTGGGTCGACGATGAACTCTCGCCATTTGGTCAAAACCTCCTCCAATTGATGGATTCATTGGGCCTGTCACGGGTAATTACCTCTGCAACCCATGAGGGTGGGCACACATTGGACTTGGTGTTCCATCTGGGGATGGAGGTATCTGATGTGAAGGTGGAGCCAGTCGGATGGTCTGACCATCACACCCTGAGGTTCAGATTTGTGGCCCCCTGAAATAGGCCTGCCCCTAGGGAGTTAGCACAGTTCTGTCCTTTAAGAGGGGCTACCTCTGAAGGCCTAATGACGGAGCTGGATTTCTTGGGTCTTCCAAGGGATAGCATGGATCCAGGGCCTTTGGTCCTAGCATATAATAGGGCTGTAACTGAGGCCCTGGATGCCATTGATCCAATTCATGTTCGTCCCCGTACTCTTCACTTGAGGGCTCCCTGGTTTGATGGGGAGGTCCGTGAGTGGAAGAGGAAGGGACGAAGATTGGAAAGACACTGGTGGAAAACTCAACTGGAGGTGGATAGACTTGAATTGTTAGAATATTATAAATTCTACCAATCAGCAATCTCCGGTAAGAAGGCAGAGTTCCTGTCCGGGGAAATTGCTGCAGCGAGGAATAGACCATCCAAGCTCTTCCAGACTGTGGACAGACTGTGCAATCCAGTCTGTCTTCAGACTGGTAGAGCATTATCACAGGTACAGTGTGAGGAGTTTGCGAAATTCTTCGTTGACAAGGTAGCCACCATCAGGGATGAGATCTGCCAGTGTCCTTCTATTGGTCATTACACTGGTCAGTCGGGTGGTACTAATGTCCAGCTGTACTGGTCTACCATTAGACTACCAGCAGTAATAGATATAGTGAGGATCATCCAGTCTCTGTGACCTATCTACTATAAGTTGGATCCAGGTCCTACTCACCTGGTGGTGGGGTGTGTAGATGTTATTGGCCCAGTCCTGGCTGGGATAGTGGTGGTGTCATTAGAGAGAGGGATCTTTCCAGATCCCTTAAAGGAGGTGGTAGTATGCCACCTGTTGAAAAAGCCCTCTCTTGACTCCAACTTCCCAGCAAATTACAGACCAGTCCCTAACCTTCCCTTTGTAGGGAAGGTTATTGAGAAGGTGGTCGCTCTGCAACTGGAGGATCATTTGTCCAGCCACAATATCTATGACCCTCTCCAATCCGGCTTCAGGAAAAGGCATAGTGCAGAGACTGCTCTTGTTCTGGTATTGAATGATCTCCTGATGGCAAGAGATTGGAGGACCCGTTCCATCTTGGCTCTCCTGGATCTCTCAGCAGCATTTGACACCGTGGATCATGTGGTATTGCTCGACCACCTGCAGTTTTTCTGTGGTCTGAGGGGAGCAGTCCACAGTTGGTTTTGATCCTTTCTGGAGAGCAGATCTCAGAGAGTGATGTCCGGAATTTACACCTTGGCCCCTCATTGGCTGCCCTGTGGGGTACCGTAGGGGTCGGTGTTGTCCCCTATGTTATTTGCGCTGTATATGCTTCCATTGGGGGACATTATAAGATGGTATGGGTTGAGTTTTCATTGTTATGCTGATGATTCTCAGCTCTACCTGTCTTTTATGCCTGAGCAGGAGTTGGATTCCATCACAATGTTTAATAACTGCCTCCTGGAGATTCAGGATTGGATGAGTGCTAGTTGGCTTAGGTTGAAGTCAGAGAAAACTGAGGTGTTGGTTGTGGACCCTGGAGGGAGGACGATAGGGGCCTAGACTGGGAAACCTTCAGGTTTATATCTTGGGGGAGCCCCGCTTCTTGCCTCTGGCCAAGTGCATAACCTAGGCGTGATTTTTGATGAAGGCCTGACTATGAAGGCGCAGGTATCGGCCGCAGTCAAATCTGCCTTTTTTCATCTGAGGAACATTGCCCAGGTGAAACACTTGGTTCCACTGAAAGATCTTCCCATCCTGGTCCACAACTTTGTCACCAGCCATTTTGACTACTGCAATGCCCTTTATCTAGGGCTGCCGGGGGTGGATATCCACCGCTTGCAGCTTGTGCAGAACACGATGGCCAGGTTGTTGATGGGAGTTTCAAGATCTAGCCATATGACACCTGTGCTGCGTGATCTGCACTGGCTGCCAATACAGTGGCGGATCACCTTCAAGGTCGCATTGCTGACCTTTAAGGCCCTACATGATTTGGGACCTCAGTACCTGAAAGAGTTCTTGGTGCCTTACTGTCCTGCCCATTCTTTTCGCTCCTCTGATGAGGGATTGCTAGAGATTCCCAGGGTACATCTAAAGATGTCTGGAGATAGATCTTTTGCCTATATGGCACCAATCCTGTGGAATTCTCTACCTCGTCAGATACGAGATTGCCTGACTGCTAAAAAAAAGTTTTAAAAAACAACTAAAGACTTTCCTTTTTGCCCAAGCATTTGCTGGAACATAATAAGTGAGTGTTTTGTATGATTGTTGGATTTATTGTTTGTGAAATGTGTTTTAAAGTGGTTTTGAAATATTGTAAAAGGGCCCTGAGCCTGGGAAGGGCGCTTGAAATAAATAAAATTTTACTTACTTACTTGTTCAGAACATTCCAGCAGAAACTCTTTTTTACCATTATCCCTTCTGGTATCTAATTCGAACCAGTATCTTGGTGCTTCCAACCCCTCTGTATGTGGAATATCAGTAGAAAGAGAACTAACATCAATAGAGACCAGCAACCAGTCTAATTCAGATTGCATATCAACCTAACACTTCTAAGATGTGCATAGTGTCCCTTATATGAAAGGGAAGGCTGATAACATAGTCCTTGATGTAAAAGGCCACATATTTAGACAAAGGCTCCACTAATGAGCCTATGCCTGCCACTATAGGTCTTCCTGGTGGATTCTACAAGCTCTTATGAATCTTTGGCAAGACATATATACTGGCTCTTACTGGATGTGCCACAGAGAGGTATAACAGTTCATTGGTATCTATAATACCCTCCGACACTGCATTAGATAGAAATAAGTCAATGTTACTTTTAAACTGCAGTGTAGGATCTTTTACAAGTTTCTTGTAAAAGGTGACATCAGATAATTGTTTCTGCACCTCCATAAAATAGTCATGTGTCGATAAAACAACAATGGAACTACCCTTGTCAGCAGGTTTAATAACAATTTTCTTATTGGTCCTTAAAGATTTAAGGGCCAATGATTCTTCATGAGTTATATTGACAAAGGAGGGTCCTCTGTCTGTTATTATAAGTTCCTTGATCCCATTTTCACAAGCCCGTTCGAAAATTTTAACAGTGTCATTGTATTAAGGTAGAAAAGTGGAGGGAGGTTTAAATGATCTTATCTCAGATCCAGGGGGCAGTATGCCCGGCTCTCCATCATGATGTGCCGATGTTCCTCTACACATTTTCTGTTTTTCAAAGAAAGCTTTCAGATTTAAGTTACAAGTAAAGCAGTGCAAGTCCACATATAGATCAAATGGTTTTATATCCGCTGTTGGTGCAAATGACAAACCCCTCTTTAAGACTTGAAGTTCATCCTCATTCAATACTTCTCCTGAGATGTTGAATACCAGATTATCCTGTCATTGGTTTACCTCTTCCTGCCACACATGTACTCTGCCTCTGATGTTTCCTGCCCCCTCTCCTCATTGATTTGAAGTGCTGTTCAGTGACGACGGAGTGATGTGGACCGAGCCTCATAGTAGTCTGGCACCTTTCCTCTGTGCAGGCAGTTGTTGTTGGTCTTAGAATTGAACTGCTGTGCCTGTGCTGTCTATGGGGGAGCAGCAACACACCTGGCATCATGGGGAGGACCCTGTGGGCATGTATCTACCACAGTGAGACACCACTGGCTGCTCCACTGCCACCCTGTATGTGGCCAGGTCCTGTGTGGGCACAGGATACCATGGGTGATGATTCCAGGGTTGGTGCACTGCCCATTAGGCCAGCTCTGGTCTGGTCTAGCTGTAGCAGACCATGTGCCCTGTGGGGGGCTTCCTTAATCCTGTTTAAGGGGGTACTGCAGTGCTGCATGGGTCCATACCCTCTCCGCCATGGTGCACCAGTGTGTCCATCACAAGGCTGGTGCAAGCTGAATCAGGAATGATGCAAGCTGCATCACAGTGAGCCCCTTGCATCATATTTTTTTGATGCAAGCACCTTGCATCATTTCAAATGCATTCTGAATTGGGCCCCCTGTCTTTGCTTGGCAGACATCACAAAAAATGGCTGATAACCAGGGTCACTGGAAGTTTGTGGGAAAAGTTACCAAAAGTGCAGAGATTTCTTGCTAAAATTGTGAGGAAATTAAAGGAGTCCTACTTTACATCCCCAGTGCTCCACAATAAAGCTTTTATTGTTTTTTGCAGCATACATTAGTCAGCATTAATTGTAAAATAAATGTATTGCCTCTTGAATGTATTATAAACATGAAAGAAAGCATGTGCTCCTGAAAGAAATACTAAATTAATCAATGTGTTGTCTTTCTTCCAAAATCTAAAAACCTACCTCATACAGTGCTAACTAGATTCCATGTAGTGAGCCATATCCAATCAATATCAAATAAATCCAGACTCATCAAATGTTGTCTGTTTCTAGATCTAGAACAAGGAAGCCTGATC
This sequence comes from Neoceratodus forsteri, assembly GCA_016271365.2. NCBI lineage: Eukaryota > Metazoa > Chordata > Ceratodontiformes > Ceratodontidae > Neoceratodus > Neoceratodus forsteri. Next base: position 1,467,509,858 of record CM057456.1, read on the forward strand.
AAGAACTATTTGCAGTGCTCTGTCAAATATTCACTCACTTTATTGAAAAAAACAAAATAAGCAGAGTGGTGGATAATCGGGTTCTGGTAAAAAAAATTAAACTGTTTACTGCTCATAATTTGCAGTGTAGGTACTGTACAGTATTTAAAAAAACCTCATATTAAAACATTAAATCATTCTAATATATTTTCACTACATCATACAGTAGTCAGGGTACCCCTGTGATTTACTTTTGTTTTACTCTGGCTGTAGTCCTGTGCAAACATAAAATTCTGCCAGTGGAATTACTGCGAAAGTCAGAATTTTGCTTCCATGAAATTTCAGAATGCACTTTGGCAACTTTCACAGAAATTCTGACTTTGAACAGTAGAATAAATATATGAATTGTGGATTAATGTATTAAACTGTGGAAAGAAATTCCACAGAATTGATCATTGTCAGTAATTGGTTCTGCTGAATTTCTTTCTATAATTTATTATATTAATCCAATTCATGCATTTATTCTGCAATTCATGAGTCCCCAAACTGTGGAATGAATGTATGAATTGCAGATAAATGTATTAAACTGTGGAAAGAAATTCCTCAGAACTGATTACTGAACTGCGGAATGATTACATGTATTGCAAATTGTTGTATTAAACCAAGAAATGGAATTCCCTCAGAACTACCATTCCACAATTCATATGTATGAGTCCACAATCCAGTCAGAAAATTAAACGGAATGGGGTGAAAATTTACCAAGCACATTCAGAAGATGTGGATTTTAGCAAAGTCAGAAAATCTGAACATTTTGCAAAATGTGCAAAATTTCACACTATTTCCACAAGTTCAGAATTGCAGTTTTTTGCCCAGCTCTATCTGACTGCAATTATTTTGCTTATTTAAAGTTAAATGTTCAAATACATTTTATCTGTTTTATAAGCTTGTTTACAGACTGTTAGTCAATTTGTATTGCAGTCTTTGCATGTGGGCATATAGGTTGTATATTGTTAAGAGAGGGATCATTATCACCAACTCCTATAGACACATATTTATGTTAATAATCAGCAGGGCTATCCAAAATCCTCAGAAATTTGAATCAAAATTAACCTAAATGAAAGCATCTTCACAAAGAAAAAACTACCCTACTGCTTAAAAGACTTCATAGTTAGTACTCCATTTAGATGAACGAGATAATTTGCAACTTTTCTTCCTCCTATTGTTTCAGTTTCCCTGGCAACCAGAAAGTTTTCTGATATACTGCTTCAACACAATCAGATGTTATATACTTAAGTGTACTTATGCTTGGCCAGTGGATTTTGAAACAAAACCAGACAAGGAATCAAATGAAAGCAGTGTAGCATAAAACCCATCCCCACTTTGCACTGCATTGTTTTTGGCCAAACCCATGTCTGCATGCCAAATTATCAATATACTTGAGAGTCTTATATAAAAAATGTTAATGATTTTTACACAATTTGAGACAGAAACTCAAAAATATTGCAAAAAATTTCAGAAAATGTCAGATTTTGTAGAGAATGGTGAAAACTGTGGATTCAGTAATAAAATTGTGGGTGCAATTTTCCAGTGTCCCTGCTGATAACTTTGGCATTTCTGTTTAGATTAAGCTGAAATTCCACATACCCAAGTATTTCCCTAAACACCTTAAGAAAAATGTGCTGCTACAAAAAGGAAAGGTGGTTTTTATGGTATGGTTTTATGTAATGACTGCTAAGATTCATGGACAGATATCTGCTCAGACAGCCTTTCTCTGCTTGGTGGACATCACACAAAATGGTTCACAGCTTTGGTATTTTTGCTTAGATTAAGCTGAAATTACATATGCATGTTCCCCAAGGCATGGCATAAATACTCAAAAAGAAAATGCTGCTAAAAAAAGAGAAAAGTGGTTCTCATGGGGTGGTTTTAAGTGATGACTGCCAAGACTGAGAGTCAGATTTCTTCTGTAGGCCCCAATTTTTAGATCCATCCAGCTGTGTGCACAGACATGTGCGCTGGATAAAAATATAGGGCCAGCTGGCTCCAGCACCATTTTCAAACAGATAACACGATCCAAACTGACCATGCTATCTGTTTGAATATCAGACCCTGGTAGCATGGCCCACAGCAAATGGTTGCCATGTTTGGTGCACTGCTACCAGACAGGTGGACTGAAGACCACCCATGGGGTAAAGCACAGTGCACATTGGTGAGCTCCATGGCCCCAGTGGGTGATATTCAGCCTAAACATGCAAATGAGCCCATTGGGCAAGCATGGTGCTAAGGTGCCATTTGCATGCCCATTAAGGGCTCATCTGCATGTGAGTGCCTGGCCTGAGTGTGCAGGGCCAAATCCCTCCCCAAGCCCCAGTCCCTGTCCCCATATAAATATAAACCCACATTGATGGTTGAACAGTCCCTCCCTAGCCCAGATCCCTGTCTCCATAGAAATATAACATCACATTGGTGGTTGAATGGTCCCTCCCTAGCCCCAATTCCTTCCCCAGTAATTCATGTATGCTCCCTGGTGGTCTTGTGGTCCCTCCCTAACCCCAATTCCCACCCCAGTATTTCATTTATAATCCCTGGTGGTCCAGTGGTCCCTCCCCCTCCCCCATTCTCCAATCATCATCCTGACTCAATGAAATACTTTTCCTGGTAGTCTAGTAGTCCCTCACTCCCCACCCCAGCAGGTAGTGACCCACCACCCCACCCCCCAACCTGACTCATGCTAGTGACTGGCTCAGCCCTCATCACACTGCCATGGTCAGCCACTGACTGAACTGTCAATGAGTGCATGTACAGCACATAGTATGAGCTCATTGGTTGATTGGTTACAGGGCATTCAGTTCACCAGCACTGCTCACTGACCAACCACTATATGTTCAGGCAGGGAGTACACCTTTTTATTTATAGGACAGGTGATGTGTCCCGTCCTATCAACAGAGGTGCGCCTCCCTGTACATATAGTGGATGGCCAAGGAGGTGTGAGGAGGGCTATGACAGTCACCATATGTACCTACGGCACCACTGATGAGGATACGGTGAGTGTGTGGGGGGTGCCCGGTGACATGGGAGGGAACCACTGGATACCATGGAGGGGTTGTTTGTATATTTGGGCTGGCAATGGGGGATCACTACCACCAGGGATATAAACTTTTATGTTGGGCTGGGATTGGACAGAGGGCACCATTACCAGCAGGGGCTGTATTTCATATTACTCAAAATCTTACAGATGTACAAGTAGTGATAATAATGCACCTAAATCAAGCTGATTCAAAATGAAATATTCCTGGTCTAAATGGGGTTTAATGCTTTTGGTATGGTATTTACTACTGATTTTGGGTAACATTCACCCTAACCCTGGAACAATTACTACTGTATTGTCAACGTCAAAAGGGAATATTCAAATAGCCCATGTAAATATTAGAAGTATAACCTGAAAATTCAACTTATTTGTAGTCAGAGTTAATCAACATAATTTGGACATAGTTTTTTAATTAGAAACATGATTGACTCCACGAATTAGTGATTGTGACTTTTTAATTCCTGCTACAATTAATTTTTAGATTTCCTGTAATGAATAGCTTACACAATATTTTTTTACTTTTTTAATAACATATTTTATACCACTTCTTGGTGGCTAGTGCAATACATTTTTCATATAAAAAAAAAAACTTTACTATGCTTTAGACTGAGTGAATATTAAGGTGCCATAATACTAAAACAACTGTAAGCAATTGCCTTAAAATTCATGATCAATCAAAACTGAGACATTTTGATAAAAGGTTCCATTTAAAAGTTATAACAGTAACTTTAATCAATTGTTTAACCTCACTGTGTTGATCCTCTCTACAGTCTCCCTCCAGGGGGTGCATTATGGTGGGCTAATGGCCCTTCTTGGGTAGTGGAAGCACTCAGTTTCACCTTGTGCTTCAACGCACCTGAGACAGGTCATTATCACATCATAACGCACACCCTGGAGTGACTTATTCCTTATATAAGGAGGGTGGATAGTATCAGTAAGAAAGATCTGAGAGAAGAAAAAGGATTACTATAAATATTCAATTAATTAAAGGCTTTAAAAGAGCAAACATTTGAAACAAGTAAACATGTTGAGATATCGAAAGCTAAAATACCTCCCCCCCTCAAAACAAATACCTTTTCAATTTCTCACACAGTCTGTTGCTCAAAATAGTGATTCAGGAGATTCTGCAGAAAATGCAATTGGCTCAGACAGTGGTGAGAACTATACTGCTCAAAAAGAAATGCCAGGATGGGTCACATGATTTTTACACAGCTTTCAATTATAAACTCTTGAAGCAGAAAGTATACTGTCTGCTGAAATAATTTGCTAGTATAAGAGAAGAAAATTATTTTCTCAAACCATAATTAAGGGCTTCTCAATGAAGAATGTCTGACTTGGAAGACCAACAAACCCCAATACTTAGTCAACTAAAAAATTTTGAAAATTCTTATAAAGAAATTCACAACCGGTTAATAGACTTTGTAAAACAGCAAGATGGAAAAATATTAGAATCCTTGGTGTGCCAGGGAATTGAGAGAATGATTCAACCTTGACAGTAACATTCAATAAAATTACCATAGATCATCTAGAGACAGAGCCAAATAATGTAAATATGGAAGTGGACAGGGTCCACAGAGCACTGCGAATGAAGCCTGAAGATGGAGCACCACCTAGTGTCATCATAGCAAAAATGATGAGGTTGGATGATAAAAAGCAACTTATGGGACATGTATACAAAAAGAAAATAATTAAAATAATGGGTGCAACTATATCCATTTACAATGACCTGCCACCAGAGCTAATATTTAAAGAAAAAAGTCTGACTGTCCTCTCAGGCCTGAATGTAAACTGGGGAAAGATGGAAATCCTATTGATTAAAGGTCATGACCCCAGCTGGACCCAATTGGTTCCTATGACCAACACCTGGGCCCCAGGAGGAATTAAATATTTAGGTATGAACATCCCTCCCTAGCCCACCAATTTCATCTCACAAAACCTCCCTCCACTCTTGGACAAACTCAAACTTGCCATGTTTAGATGGGAGAAATTGGCTCTTTCCTTCATGGGCTATATCACTGTGTTCAAAATGAAGATACTACCCTGCCTGTTATATTGTCTCAATAACCTGCTCATGCCTATCCCCAACAAGAACTGGTGCCAAATAGACATTCTTCATTCCTCATTTTTTTGGTTAAATGGAGGCCTAGGATTAGAAAAAAAAAATTGACGGGCCCCCACTATGAAAGGGGGATGGAACCTTCCACAGTGGAAAGACTATCACATCTTGAACATGATTTGTCAAGCCCTTTTGATGGCTCAGTTGGGAATGCAAATCCCCCCCCCCCACACACACACATACACTTTGTCTGAAGGCTGAATAAGCCTCATGGGGCAGTACACCACTCAGAATGCTATTATGGGAAACACAGCACAGGGGACACACTTTTTCTCCCACTGTACAGCATATCAGATGGATTTGGAACCAGCTGATGAGACTGTGCTCCTGAAAGGGTTCACAATAGGCCCTCAAGAACTCTTATGGAGTAACACTATCATCACCATAGAGTGCAAGCCTTTAAAAAGGGAAAGATGGGCTTGTAGTGGGATACAGGTAATAGCACATTTAATACATCCCCAAATGGTATTCTCAAATCTTTTGCTCAACTGTAACAACACTTTCACCTCCCACATACCAAACCTTGATGCTTTCTGCAGCTGTGGCATGCCCTAAAACAGAGGTTTGATCAACATTACATACTGTTATAAAATTAATTCTCTTTCTTTTTGCTCCATTAGCTCCACAATCATAAAACAAGGAATAGGCTAGTATATCAGCACCTTCAAAAGTTGTATCTACCAAACTGGGATGCGCATGGGTAAAAGTGGGAATGAAACCTCAACATTAAAAGTTCCCAATAATGCTGGAAAAGGTGTTAGGACAATGCCCACATTGGTACTCCAGACCCTAAACTTTAGCTGATGCAGCTGTGTGTACTGTAAGCTGTCATTCATAACTTTGGACAAAGTCATAAATGACAGCTTACAGTACACACTTCGAGCCCAGTGGGCTTCTAGTGCTTACAGTAAGCTGTCATTCATTGACAGTTCAGTTGGTGGGCAGCCGTGAAGGCGTGTGGAGGGCTGTGCTGCTCACCGGCTGCCTGAAGATAGAAACATAGAAGTTGACAGCAGATAAGGACCGCAAGGCCCATCCAGTCTGCCCATTTCTTTTTCTACCGTATAAATGTGCCATCAGCCTTTGCTCTGTCAATGGCCTATCTATTCATACTCGTCTGCATTGCTTCCTTATGCCTATCCCACGCCTGTTGGAAGCCCTGCACTGTATTAGTATCCACCACTTCCTGAGGTAGGCCGATCCATGCATCCACCACCCTTTCTGTGAAAAAGAACTTCCTCACATTACCCCTTAATCAGCCTCCCTCTAATCTCATGCTGTGTCCTCTTGTCCTGCTATTTTTCTTATATTGAAACATGTTCGACTCTTTCACCTTGTTAATGCCCTTAAGCTGTTTGAATGTTTTGATCATATTACCTCTCTCCCTCCTTCGCTCTAGGGTATACATATTGAGCTCCGTTTGTCACAACCCCACTCAGCAGGTCAGGCCCTCTGCTCCCACAGTGCCAACCTCTGAGTGCAATATTGTGAACAGTTAACAGAACAGGGTAACCCTCCTGTCTGTTTTGTGGGTTTGAATCAAACTTTGGTCTCAAGTTCTGGAGGGATTCAAACTGTGAACCTCTTGCTAGCATACCCAATATACAGGTTCAGATAATTCTGCTCTTTGGGGGGGCAGATATCTTTCATCTATGGGCACCTAACCAGGTGTACAAAATGAACCCTTAAAACCTTATGAAAAGGCCTCAGAATAAACTCTTACCTTTTCCCAGTTTGGTATTACCAATAGATTTGCACAGTGTCAACTTTAACCATATATGCTTCACTTGTCAAATACAGAATTTCAAAGGCACACCAAGTAGTCTCTAAAAATGAAATGTTTACTTAAAAATAGATGAAAATGTAAAATGTAAATACAGAACCACATATCACAAACACATATAATCACTTAAAATAATGTTTTAAATACAAACAAAATCTCCTACCACAGTACCCTTAGACTTGTCTAATCTAATGTATTCTTATCTCCTTCCAGTGCTGATGTTGCTTTTTTCAGAGTCCAAACATGTGTGTGTCTAAATGGAATACAGACTACAGTTTAAAAATGCTGTGTTTAAACCCTCTTCATGATGTCATCATCTAGCTCTTCCCTTTTCAGGATACATAAAATATATATATATATACAAAACAGGAAGTCTCATCAAGGTATTGAATTCTGTGACTCCAGCAAGACTCATTTTCCAAATGATGACACTCTTAATTAAGACTGTAATTTCTCAGTCCCTTTGATCCATGAGCAGATTCCATTCTCAAACACATCAAAGGACTTTTTATGACACCAGGTGCAATTAACTGACTTTCCTGAGGACGTCATAAAATGGATATATTAGTTCCTGGCTTTAAAGCAAACTGTCAAGTTAATTGCATTAAGAGATCTGCTGTTTAACATATATCCTGTCTTTTGAACCAATACCTCGGGGGTGGGGTCTGTCATCCCAGGCACAGGATTATTCATGATAGACAATCACACTGCATTTTTATATTACAAAAATCATAGAGCGATCAGAACCAGCTATCCAAGTGTCACACCGTTAATCTGTCCTCATATGTTTTCTGATGCAGTCCCTGCACCATTTTGGTTGCCCTTCTCTGGACTGCCTCAACTTGGTTAATGTCCTTGTGAAGGTGTGGCTTCCAGTACTGCATGCAGTACTCCAGATGGGGCCTAACCAGTGTCTTGTAAAGAGGGATTATTACCTCACTCTTCTGACTTGTGATACCCCTACTAATACACCTTAACATCCTCCTAGCCTTACCTTCTGCTTTAGTAGTCTGCTTGGATGATTTCAGGTCATCGGTGATGATGACGCCCAAGTCTCTTTCTTCCCTTGTGACTGCCAGCAACTCCCCTCCCAACCTATAAGTGGCTTCAGGGTTTCTCTTCCCTATGTGCATGATCTTGCACTTCTTTGCATTAAACCCCCATTGCCACTATTCCGACCATTTTGCTAGTTTATCCAGATATCTTCTCATTCTGCCCACCCAATCTGGATCATCTACTCCATTCCAGATCTTGGTATCATCTGCAAACAGACAAACCTTACCCTCCAGTCCATCTGCAATGTCACTGATGAAGATATTGAAGAGGACTGGCCCCAGGACTCATCCCTGAGGTACCCCACTTGTGACTTGCATCTCTTCTGACTGTATACTGTTTACCACCACTCTCTGTTTCCTGCTCACCAAGCAGTTTACCTCTCAGTTGACCAACTTCTGACCCACCCCGAGCCTACCCAGCTTATTAATCAATCTTCTATGTCGAACAGTATCGAAAGCTTTGCTGAAGTCAAGATAGGCAACATCAACTGCTCCTCCTTGGTCAACCACTCTGGTTACCCAGTCAAAGAAATCTATGAGATTAGTTGGACAGGACCTTCCTTTTGTAAACCCATGCTGTCTGGGGTCCTATGCTCATATGGATTTCAGGTGTTGCACTGTCTTTTCCTTAAGGAGTGCCTCCATAATCTTGCCCACTACTGAAGTAAGACTGACTGGTCTGTAGTTCCCTGCCTCCTCCCTGCTACCACTCTTGTGGAACGGGATTGCATGAACCCTTCTTCAGTCTTCTGTGACCTCTCCTGTGCTCAGAGACTCACTAAACAGTTCTGATAATGGCTCTGCTAGTTCCACCCTTAGCTCCTTTGTACCCTGGGATGCATGTGCATCAGGTCCCATTGCCTTGTCCACCCTGGGCTTATCAAGCCTTGTGAGGACCCTTTCTTTTGTGAAGGGACTAGTGCTCACCTCCCTCCCCCCTGTGTCCATGGTGCTGAGCTGTGGGCCCTGCCCTACCTTCTGTTCAGTAAATACTGAGCAGAGGTATCTATTTAGGATAGATGCTTTTACATGGTCCTCCTCCTCACATGCCCCCTTATCTCCTTTGATCTTAGCAATACCCCCTCTGGACTTTCTCCTTTCACTAATGTATCTATAGAGAGTCTTGTACCCTTCTTTTACATGCTGGGATGGGGAATGGGGTGGGATGTGGGTGCCTCAATGGATGGGTGTGGGGGGCACCTACACTGCGGAAAATAGGGCTGAGGCAATTATTTATTTTTACATGGAATGGGAACTGGTATGGGGAAGAGGATCCACTACACTATGGAAAAATGGGCTGGGGCAATTATTTTTCATAAGTGGAACAGGGATTGGTATGGGGAGGGAGGTCCACTAAGCTATGGTAACAGGGGAAATGTCATTGGTTTATTTTTACATGAACAGGGATTGGAACAGGAAGGGGAGGACACTACACTATGGAAAATGGGCTGGGGTGGTTATTTTGTTTTATACCAATGAGGATCGGTAGGGAAGGGGGTCCTTACACTTTGGGAAGGGGTGGATTGTGGGGATTGGCAACACAGGACTGGGTGGGGGGCAGGTCACACAGTGGATCCTGCTGGGCACATCCCTGCAGTAGGTATGTAATTGCAGCCTTAATGTCGTGCAAATGTCCTGTTTGTGCCTTGCATGCCTAGTGGCTGCCTTTTCATATTTCTAGCTGATTATCTGGAATTTGGGCCCGGCACATCAGGAGATGCACTGTGCATCCCCATTCCAGGTATTCAGGCCATCAAGGGGGATATGCTGGCACATTGTCAGCAGACCCCATTTGCACTACCAGCTGGAATTGCAATATTCAGATGAGATGCACGACTGTGCATCTCATTTGAATATAGCATTTATTTGTGCCAGTCCATTTATTTGGGTGGTACATCTAGATGGCCTCCCATCCATCAAGCTTTGAATATGGGGACAATTGAGTATAAATACAAAAGTCTCTGATGACTCAAGCCCCATAAAATAGTCCCAACCAACGTAGCTTGTTGCATGATCTAAACAATACGAACATATAAACATACGAATGTGCCAGCAGAAACAGACCACCAGGTCTATCTAAGTTTGCTCTAGTGTGCAGCCAACACCCCTAGTCTGCAGTTGCCCCAACCCCCTCCCTTTTGTCGTCTCGAAAGAGTCGTCTAAAGGTAAACATTTCATGTATAAATATACATGATTGCAGAGGAAAAACCAAGCTATAAATAACTGCATGTAGTGACATTTCAACATAATCGATAATAAATAAATGATAGAAAAAACTGTAAAAATAAATCAAACACGATCAAAACAGATCTGATAGCAATGAGAAACACTTGTTATGACAGAGACCTATATTTTCAAAAAGTCTGCTAACTCAAAACCATCATTAAGCCTGGTGCTTTCATTTCACCTAATATCCAAAAAGCCTCCCTTTTGTTTAGCAAAGTTTTGACATTGCCCCCCTCTTGGGCCCATCCAGCACAAGTACCTTTCCCTCCTACAGTCCAGCTCCTGCTGCTCACGTCAGGTAATGTACACCCTAACCCTGGCCCTGTCATAACTACCGTGCCTCCACACCCTCCAACTAGTGGACTACGCATTGCCTCCCTTAATGTCTGTAGTCTTCTTAAAAAGTGGGACTCCTTCTAGGGCTGGGTCCACCAGCACCAGCCAGATATCATTGCGCTTAGTGAAACCTGACTCTCTCCATCCACCCCAGACTCGTCGCTAAATCTCATAGGGTACAACCTTTACCGGGCAGACCAAAAGGGTAAACATGGGGGGGTGCTGTGCTGTTTACACTAAAGACTTCCTACAAGGACAACTTCTTCCCACCCCCCAGCTACAACCAGGCCCACAGGCCCTCACTATAAAAATCACACTGGGAACCTCCAAATCCCCCCCTCCCTCCTCATCACTACCGTCTACATTCCTCCCAGAGAACAGAAGGTGGCCTTCCACTCTGTTCTGTCCTACCTGACCACTCTTCCACCACAAGCTGAGAAAATCATACTAGGAGACTTCAATATTAACTGGCTTGACAAAACTGCTGCACCATTCGTAGATGCAGCTACTGCCCAAGACCTTACGCAAGTCGTCACATCCCCAACAAGACTGAACCAGCGCACTGGGTCCTCCTCCCTGCTGGACCTGGTATTCACCAACCGCCCCTCTAAAATTGCCTGTACTACTGTACTCCCAAACGCCCTTAGTGACCACTCCCCTGTACTCTGCTCCTAGACATGCAAATCACACAAAGCACCCCCCAGATGAATCTATCAGCACAAGCTTGGCCCAGGCAAACTTGGGCAACTAAAAAGGTATCTTAGGTCTATGGACTGGGCCTTCATCATGAACGCCCCCGATACCGACCGAGCCCTTGACCTCTTCATCCTTGCCTTCAACACCATCTGTGATATATTTGCCCCAATCACCAAAAGGGTGGCCAAAGGGAACCTGGTGCCGTGGATCTCAGAACATCTCCTGGATCTCATGCGGGCCAGAGACTCACTATGGCACCTCTCCAATGAGACTGGCCTGCCAGCTGACAGGCAGAACTATAGAGAGGCTCGGAACAAATGTACTTGGTCCCTGCACAAAGCGAAAGCAGAGTACTACAAGACCTCCCTCACCAACTCATGGGACTTAGGACAAAAGTTCTGGGACAATATTAAGGACCTGTGTGGAAAAACTCCCAACACCTCCCCTAGTCAGATTAGGGTTGATGGGTGCCTTACCTCTCAGCCAGCATGTATGGCCGATGCCTTCAATGACACTTTCTCTAACCTCAGCTTGGTTCTTCCCCCAAACTTCTTTGACCCTCCTCTGGACACACCTCCCACCCCGGCAACAACCCCACCCTTTCGCCTGCGCAGCATCTCACCTATGGGTGCTGAGCCTTATCTCAGAAGGGCACTAAGTCACTCTCGGTACAGCAGTGACACCTTAGACCTGAAACTCCTTCATCTCTCTCTCCCTGAGGTCCTCAACCCCCTCACCCACATACTAAACAGCTCCTTATGCCTTGGGAAGTTCCCCTCCCATTGGAAATCTGCCCATATCTCGCCGATATTTAAAAACGGGGACCAGGTCCTCACTAACAACTACCGACCTATCTCCATTCTCCCACCCCTATCCAAGGCCCTTGAGAGGATAGTCTCAGACCAGCTAACGGACCACCTAAACAAATACAACCTGATTAGTATGCACCAACATGGCTTCCGGAAGGGGCACAGTACCACCACTGCCCTCCTGGGACTCACCTCTCATATCCACTCTGCTTTAGACCGAGGTCAAATCTCTGGGGCTGTCTTCATCGATCTCACTAAGGAGTTCGACACAGTGAACCATCCGCTCCTGTTATCCGCACTGACCAGGACTGGATTCTCTCAGGATGCCCTTGGCTGGTTCTCCGACTTCCTGTCTAACCATTCCCAGCAGGTCAAAATTGGAGACACTGTATCAAGCAGGCTTCCTGTCCTCTCAGGTGTCCAGCAAGGGTCTGTCCTTGGACCATTACTGTTCAGCCTCTTTCTCAACTCCCTCCTCAGTACCTGCCCTGGGAACCTTCTTCTCTATGCGGACGATGCCGTACTCTACTCCTCCAACACAGACCCACTGCAACTCCACCTCTCCCTCCAGTCCTCCGTTAGATCTGCAGAAAAATGGTTCACCTCACATCGGCTTATCCTGAACTATTGCAAGACTAAGGTTAAGTACTTTTCCCACCCGCTCAATACTAAAAAAGGAACTATGCCCTCAAGTACTAACTGCCAATCAGAACCCCCTGGAGCAAGTGGACTCCTTCAGATACCTAGGCTTAACACTCGACCCCGCACTCACCTTCCACCAACATATCCACCTCCTATCTACTGACCTCAATGTGCGGCTAGGGCTCCTGTATCGCCTCAAACATTGCTTTACCCCAAACGCTTTGAGGCTTGCTGTCTCCTCCTCTGCCCTCTCCCTTCTAGATTATGGCCTAGTCATCTACGGGGCAGCGAACTCATCGGCCCTCAGCAGACTAACGTATTTCCCTAAACAAAGCCTGTCGCCTCACTTTGGGCTGTGACCGTATAACTCACACATGCTCTCTATATAATGAGACCAACTGGTTGAACCTTGACAACAGAATTAAGTTCCACACCTGTCTCATGGCAAAAAATATAGCTCTAGGCCTCTGCCCAATAGGACTCACACCACTAATAAGGCCGGCCCTGACACTCAAGCACACTCATAGCTTTGGTAAGCAACTTCTCTCTGTTCCCCACTGCCGTACTTCCCAGTACCAAAGGTCTTTCAGCTTCAGAGACCCTTCCTGGATGAATGGTCTGCCCACACCACTTACAAAAGATAGCAGAATCGGCCCATTCAAAACTGCCCTTGGAAAGCTACTACAGTCCGCGAATCACTGTGATTGCCACTGAAATACCTTACACTATTTCTGACCGGCATGGGCTGTGGCCAGACTCCCCTCACTCCTTGCCTCAACCTGTGCCCCCTTAGTCTAATTCTACACATGTTGGCTATCTGCTTAGTATGTTTGGACTAACTTTTCCCTAATTATTATTGCTTACACTGTTAGCCTCACAACTGCTACCGTAACTACCTGACTATGTACTGCTGTACTGCTATGTAACCTGTCTCTCTGTTTGTAAAACATGTGATGTGGAACCTTTGTAAAGGAGTCTCTGACTCAAAGGTATTTCCGAATCTCCAATAAATAAATAAATAAATATATAATAGTATATCTTCCCCATCTCACATCCACAGTTTATATGGTATCTACACTCACTGGATGCATCTGAATACTGCTTGCATGCTGCAATGCAGTTTCACAGCCCTTTGAAAAGTAGTTGCTTTTTAGATGTTCAATGCATATTCGCAATTCATGGTACATGCAAGTTAAGTTATAAATTATTTTTCTGTGTAGTGTAAAATAGTATAAAACGGTTCATATATCATCTACATAGGAAGCTTTTACCTTGAGTGCTTTGGCTGTATCACAGTAGTTGTTCCTACTTACAACTATCTGTACCACATTTTGACCATTTATCTAAGTTTTATCTGAGTTTGTAAGCGACTTGATATTGATGTGATGTTTAAAATCTAAACCTTAACAAAGTTCTAAGTAAAATGCTTGTTAACATTTGTATGCTTCTTATTACTTTACACTCGAGTTGAACCTTCAAGGGTGTATCCCCCGGCCAGGTTCTGCTATACCGTTTGTAGTATGTATGTTATACGTTATGCTCTTCATTGCTGTTTTTATTGTTTTGGTCTTCATATGAACTGCAAGAAAATCTTATAAAGAAAACAAACAAGAAAAAAAGAAATCATTTTGCCATATTAGTAAGAAATTATGCCCTCAGAATATTAAAGCTACAATATTTCTTCCAGCAGTTTTTCTGGATGGTTTTCTCCTCACTGAAAGAGGCCATCCACGAGTTAAAAGAAAAGCTTTTGAAACTATTTTCATAAAAATTAGATCTGTGCTGATGATGAAATATGACAAGCATGGTAATCTCTGTCAGAAATGCACCCCACAGATCAGGCCCTGTGCTCTTACAGTGTCAAACCTCAAAGTCCAATATGTGAACAGGAGACAAACAGGGTAACACGCCTGTCTCTTTTGTGTTCGAATCGCCTACTTGCCTCGAGTCCTGGGGTCCAATATGAACCTTGTTCCGCTAGCACACCCAGTTAACAGGCTCAGATATGTACTCTCTTCAGGGGAATGAAGTACAATACTTCACCCAGTGGGCACCAATCTGGTTCACAAGTCTATCCTTATGACTCAATTTGAGACCTAGGTATATTCTTACCATAGCAAGATTAGTAACACTCTTTTTAAGCCCTTAACAGTTCTTGTCAGAATTATCCAATACTGTTCCAGCCTCCACATGCAAAAGAAAAGTCTCAAGCAGGATTAAGGAAACCAAAAGGTTTACTGGAATAAAAATATGGCAAATACATACAAAACATAGAATATAACACTCAGAACTAAACTGGAATTTTACAGAAACAAAACACCTGTTACTTAAATTTCTAGCCTAGCTAAGTTCCAGTTGGGTGTTACCTGTTCTTAACAGAAGTGCTTTTTTGGAGTTCAGAGATGAAGTGTCCCACTCCTTTCAGCCAGAGGGATAATAATCCAAAATTTTGTCCCTCCTATCCTGTGAGGTCACAGCTCATGAGGATCTGTTAGCCCTTAATTAATTTGTAACCTAAGTAAGAATATCCAAAAGGATGTTATTCTACTGCTGGCTGGAAATCTGCAATATAGCAATATTAAAATATGACAGTCTCTTTGATATCTTTACCAGCTTCCTAGCCTACAAAATGATTGCCAGTTTACAAGTTAACAGGAATCTGTTAAAATTTCCTTTTCCTCTGGGGTTGTAAAATACATACCTTGTCCCCAGCAGATCGAAGTAGGAATATTTTATGAGGTGCCATAACCTGGTATTTGGAAGGAACCCCTATGTGTCAACAGAGAAGAAAACTAGCCATCTGCTACTGCAGTTACTGTGTGTGGGGGGGGGGTCAAAGATCAGGCCTTTTTTTAAACTCCTAGTTGCTATTCCCTAAGCAGACATTCACATAACATATATATATATATATATCATGAATATTATACACCATAATGACAAGTAGATGGCAGAGTGTCACACTCCTCTCCTCCTAGGCTGAATTTGGAGGCTCTTTTCCTGCATGGGATGAGTTCTCCAAAGTCAGTTCATTGCTCAAACTGACACGATAGCCCATCTGCATTTTCATTTGCTGCCCTTGCCCTGTGTGAGACAGTCATGTCATAATCCTGCAAGGCAAGGCTCCATCTTAACAGCCTACCATTTATTTTACCCATTTGTGTGAGCCAAACCAGGTGGTTGTGATCGGGTTGCACCTCGAAATGCTGCCCGTATAGAATATGGCTCTATCTTCTTTAGTGCCCACACCATGGCAAGACATTCTTTTTCCACTGTTGAGTAAGCTTGCTCCCTGGGAAGTAACTTCTTACTGAGGTATGCTATTGGGTGATCTTTCCCTTGGTTGGACGTTTGACTAAGCACTGCCCCAATACCCACATCTGAGGCATCAGTCTGGACTACAAAGGGTTTACTATAGTCTAGACTTGCTAATACAGGTGCACTGCACAGTGCCTCCTTTAGCCATGTAAAGGCTTGCTCACAGGCTGGTTCCCAGATAACTTTCTTAGGCATCATTTTCTTTAACAGGCCAGAGAGGGGAGTGGCCAGGGCACTGTAGTTTGGTACACATTTCCTATAGTACCCTGCTGTCCCTAGCAAACTCCAAACCTTCTTCTGTGTTTCAAGTTTGGGCCATGCCTTGATTACCTCTATTTTTGTTTGGTTAGAATGGAGCTGTCCCCGGCCTACTATGTGTCCGAGGTATGCCATCTCAGCCATGGCCACCTGGCACTTCTAAGCTTTTACAGTGAGTCTGACCCTCTGTATCCTGCCCAGCACTTCCCTAAGGTGGGACAGATGTTCCTCCCAGCTGACAGCAAAGATGGCAATGTCATCCAGGTATGCCACGGTGTACTCCTCAGCACCATTTAACCCCTGGTTCACCAACCTCTGGACAATGGCAGGGGCATTCTTCATTCTGAAAGGCATTACGTTAAACTCAAATAACCCTATTGGAGTGATGAAGGGTGACCTCTCCCTAGTTCTAGCAGTTGACTCTACCTGCCAATACCCTTTTGTCAGGTCAATAGTGGTAAGGTATGTCACCCCTCCCAACTTGTCCAGGAGTTTGTCTGTCTATGGCACTGGGTGAATGTCTGATTTTGTAACTGCACTGAGTCCATGATAGTCCACACAAAAATGAGTAGAGCCATCTGGCTTGGGAACGAGGACTACGGGTGAGGCCGAGGGGCTGTGGGATTTCTGGATTACACTTAAATCCAGCATTTCCTCCACCTCCCTCCTAATGTCCTTTTGAACAGCCTCTGACACCCTATATGCCATCTGCTGTATGGGTGCTTGTGTCCCTGTCTCCACATCATGTGTCACTAAAGAGGTTAGTCCAGGCTTGGTGCTAAACAATAGGGCAAAGTCTGCTAAAACCTCCCTTACTTCCTGGATCTGGTCAGGGGTCAACTGGGGCAACATTTGAATTGCCTCCACAGAGGACTCCCGCTTGCTTTCTTCCAACAAGTCCAGAAGGGGGTCTCCTTCATCTGTCCCCTCCCCAGGACTACACACTGCAAACACCATGTCAGCCCTATTAGCATATGACTTCATCATGGTGACATGGTAGATTCTTTGGATATGTCTCCTGTCAGGTAGTCCTATAATGTAGTTTACTTCATTCACCTGCCTGACTACCTTGTACATTCCTGCCCACTCAGCCTGCAGCTTATCTTTCCGGACTGGGATTAGGATGACTTCCTGACCCATAGTGTATGAGAGAGCTCTGTCTCAGCAGTCATACCACACCTTTTGTTTTTGTTGGCCAGCTGCCAGGTTGCTCTGGGCTGTTCCCATAAGCTCCTTCAGCTTTTCCCTAAACTTAAGAGCATAATCCACTATGGGAGTTCCCTGGGTGGCGTGCTTGCCTTCCCAGTCCTCTGCGTCAAGTCTAGGGGCCCACGTTCCCTGTATCCATATAACAGCTCAAATGGGGAGAACCCTGTTGACTCTTGGGGCACCTCCCTGTATATGAACAACAGGTGGAGAAGGTATTTCTCCCAATCCCTCCCATGCTGTTCAGCAAATGCTTGAAGCATTGATTTAAGGGTACCATTGAATCTTTCCACAAGCTCATTGGCTTGCAGGCGATAAGGTGTTGTGCGTCTCTGCACCACCCCACACTTCTCTCACAAACATTTCATCAGGTCTGATATGAAGGAACCCCCTTGATCGGTGATAACCTCCTGTGGAAATTTAACACAGGAGAAAATCCCTATCAAGGCATCTGCCACTTTATCCATCCTCAGTGAGGATAGGGTGACTGCCTTAGTGTACCAGGTGACATAATACACCACAGTTAGGATAAACCTCTTCCTGGAGGAGCTGGGGGTATTCAAATGCCCCACAATATCCATTCCCACTCTCTGGAATGGTTCCTCCACTATGGGCAAGGGAATTAGGGCAGCTTGGGTTTTCTTACCCACCTTCCCTATTTCTTGGCACCGGTGACAAGACCTGCAATACTCCTTCACCTGCTGGGTGAAGTTGGGCCAATAGAAATTCTGGGCCAATTGCTGCATAGTGCGTGTGATTCCCAGATGACCAGACATGGGAATATTGTGAGCAATCTTGAGCAACTGCTCACGGTACCCCTGGGGAATGACAAGCTGCCTGCCCATCACCCATCCCTCTGTCCTTACATCCTGCATATACAGCAGTCCATTGTCCCAATAAAGTCTGTGTTTCCCATCACCTCCCCGTGCTCCATCAGAGTCTGCCGAAGCCCTCTGCTTCTCTAAACTAGGGTCACTTTTTTGAGCAGTAGCAAAATCCTTACACATTTCCAAGGCATGGGACATGTCCCCTCCAGTTTCTAAACTAGGGTCCCTAGCTCTAGCATCAGGGAATTCAGGGTCACTGCCACCCCTAACCCTCTGACAATGGGCTACTCCTCCCTCCTAAGAGTAACCCTCTGTAGCTGTTCTGTTAACTGCTACCTGGGGAACTTCCACCCCCCCTTTCATTATTCTCCAGATCAGAAGACACAGGCTGGGGAACCAGACTCCCAGTGGTTTCCACATGGTCTTCTATGGGGTCCAGGGAACTACAATTTACCTTTGCTGCTTGACTGCAGGTAACTGCACACACCATCCCCTCTTGGAGATTGTTCCCAATAATTATGTGGAGAGCAAGATTCTCTGCTACTGCAACCTTTTGCACAGTCTCCACTGCCTCACCCCAGTCCAGGAGAACACTAGCAAGTGGCAGCATTTTTTCCTCACCAGTGAATCCCCATACAGTAACAAATTGATTGGGTATAAGCTGTTCAGGCTATACCAAATCCCCTTTTACTAAAGACAGGGACACCCCCCTGTCTCTTAACCCATTAACAGTGACTGGGTGTATGTGTTCCCTCATGTTTACTGGCATGCTTTCAGGGACACACAAACACCCACATCTTTCCTAACACCACTTTGGGCACTGTCTACCCTTTTTGGACACTGCCTGGCAAGATGATCAGGTTGTCTGCAGAGCTAATATGCATTTCTTTTATCAGGCAAATCTTTTCTTTGTAACCTGGGGCTGTCTGGTTTTGGTGGAGACAGGGAGGGTTTTAGCTGCCCTGAAGGTGTGCTTTTCACTTTTTGCACTGCACACCCACCCCATTCCCTCTCAGAACAGGTCTGCTTCTGGCACAGTGGTCTGACAGTTCAGCAGCCTCTTGCACTGTTTTTGGATCTTGGTCCTCTAGCCAGGTTTTCAGTTCTGCTGGGCACACCAAAAAAACTGCTCTAACAGTACAACATTTTCAATTTTCTCTACAGAGTCTGCTTCAATCCCTTCCCACCAACATTTAAAAAATTGACTTTGTTTAGTGGCTAGTTCCTTGTAGCTCATGTCAGGGCTTCTCCTGAGCTTACAGAATTTAACTCCATATGCCTCTGCTGTTAAGTCATATTTCTTTAACAGTGCAGCTTTAAGTTTGCTATAATCATTACTGTCCTGATTGTCCATTTGACCCAATGCATCCCAAGCTTTCCCAGTAAGTAGCGGGGATAGCTGGAAGCTGCAGAACTCTCTGGGAATTTTTGCCTGAATACATACTTTTTCAAAGGAATTTAAAAATGCATCCATATATTTCCCCTCTTTAAATTCAGCTATCAGTTTAGAATTTAATTTGTAACTCAGTCTGGGAGTTCCAGTTTCACCCAGTCCACTTACCTGCTCTGGCACTGGTCTTGGGAGTTGTAGCTTCTCCAGTTCAAATTTCTTCTGGTGCTCTTGCTCCTCTAGCTCAGCCTCTCGCTGCTCTCACTCAGCCTCTCTCTGACGCTGTCGCTGTCTTTCCTCTGTGGCTGGCTGCTCTCGCTTCTCTTATCTCTCGAATTCCCGCTTCCTCTGTTCGAACTCCAGCTCCATTCTCTGCAACTCTGTCTGCAGTCTGATCCCTTCCAGCTCCAGAATGCTGGTAACCTTCCCCTGCTGCTGTGGCTGTTGGCTTGCACTGGTCCTGATGTCCTCCTCCCTGGGTCTGGACACTGTGTTGGACCCTGGCCCCTCCATGCCCAAGGTTTGGTCCTTTCCAGTCACAGACTGTGACTCGAGGTCTTGGGCATCAGCTGCCACAAGATCCTCCATGAGATGCTTTTTAGCTCACTCCTCATGCTGGACTCCTCTCTCTTGCCACAACTGCCTCAGGTAGTCTGCAGTGTACTCATTGTAGTTGGAAGCCATCTTCTTCCCTATCTACGGCAACACTAACTTACACCCAAAAAAAATTAAACAGGTAGGGAACTTAGACTGTAAGCACAATAATACAGTTCTTCTACTTTTTAAATCACTACCTTATTTTGCACTGGAGCTGTACAGTTGTCAGTCTGACACCCTGGACTGTTAATGCTTGTGTTACAAAATACTTTTAAATCGCACCGCTGCCAACCAGATCTGTCACAAATGCACCCCGCAGGTCAGACCCTCTGCTCCCACAGTGTCAAACCTTGAAGTGCAATATGTGAACAGGAGACAAACAGGGTAACCCTCCTGTCTGTTTTGGGTCCAAATCACCTACTAGCCTCAAATCCTGGGGTCAAATATGAACCTTGATCTGCTAGCACACCCATTTAACACTCTCAGATATGTACTCTCTTCAGGGAATGCAGTACAATACTTCATCCAGTGGGCACCAACTTGGTTCACAAGCCTACCCTTATGACTCCATTTGAGACCTAGGTATATTCTTACCATAGCAAGATTAGTAACACTCTTTTTAAGCCTTTAACAGTTCTTGTCAGAATTACCCAATACTATTTCAGCCTCGACATGCAAAAGAAAAGTCTCAAGCAGGATTAAGGAAACCAAAAAGTTTACTGGAATAAAAAAAAAGCAAATTCATACAAAACATAGAACATAACATAAGTACTTTCAGTCAGAACTAAATTGGAATTTTACAGCAACAAAACGCCTGATACTTAAATTTCTAGCCTAGCTAAGTTCCAGTTGAGTGTTACCTATTTTTAACAGAAGTGTCTTTTTGGAGTTCAGAGATGAAGTGTCCCACTCCTTTCAGCCAGATGGATAATAATCCAAAATTGTCCCTCCTATCCTGTGAGGTCATAGCTCATGAGGTCACTGTTAGCCCATAATTAATTTGTAACCTGAGTAAGAATACCCAAAAGGATGTTATTTTACTGCTGGCTGGAAAACTGCAAGATAGCAATATTAAAATATGACAGTCTCTTTGATCTCTCTCTACCTGCTTCCTGGCCCACAAAATGATTGCCAGTTTATAAGTTAATGGGAATCTGTTAAAATGTCCTTTCCTCAGGGGTTGTAAAGTACATATCTTGTCCCCAGCAGATTAAAGTAGGATTATTTTACGATGTGCTATAACCTGGCATTTGAAAGGAATCCCTATGTGTCAACAGAGAAGGAAACAAGCCATCTGCTACTGCTGTTACTGTGTAAGGGTCAAAGGCCAGACCCCTTTTCAAACTGCTAGCTGCTATTCCCTAAGCAGACATTCACAGGACATATATTTATATCACAAATAGTATACAACATAATGACAAGAAGATGGCAGAGCATCACAATCCCAAATTGAATAAAGTAGTATAATGTATACATTAGAAGTATTAGTCTGTATGATTTAACCAGTGATGGAAATAAGTGGGGAACTAAATTGTGTCTAGTTTTGAAGGGAATATTGAAAGACTGACAGTATTGAATAATATTATTTCCCAGAAGGAGGCAACCTGTTGGAATTTGGCAGGGAAATATAACATGTAGTGAGGAGATGTGCCCTAAGATCTTTATGTATATTTAATGTGGCATTAATTATTATGTCCCCACCAAAAAGGAAGTAATAATCTCCATTTCCAATCACTGGATTTATCATTTCTAATTCAACTTTTTAAAAATGTCATGTCCCTTTTGTGTTTTTATTTCTTAGCTTATTTTTTGATGACTCTAAGTGTGAAGAAAGTGTAGTACAAACTGTGGCACATTAGTTTGCTAGTTATATACTAAAATTAGAACAGTTTAAAGGGAGCAGGGAAGGGATGAGAGATAAAAGTGAAAGGCTAACAGCTTTAGTGGACTGTAACAATGCTTTCATGTTTGATAATCTTTCTGTCAATATTGTTTTGGAAAGTAATTGGGGAAATTATCTTCAGGGCAGGTTAGGGAATTATGAAAATTGTCTTTTTTCACATTATGGTTAAAAGTATAGGACATCTTTACAAGAAAAATGACAAAGGAAATGGATAAAGTTTTTTTTTCTTTTGAAACAAAAAAGTGCTGGAGTATCCATTTTAATAAGGAATGATGTATATTTCAAATACATTGATAAATGGGTAGATGACATGGGTCAAATTGTACTTCTGAAAGGAATGACTTCTGAGCAAGTCTACACCATTGGTTCAATGTATGGGGTTTGATTTTTAGAGCCCCACAATTAACACAAGGTGCTTGCATCAAACAGAATTAAAGCAAGGGGCACCTTGCATCAAAAGTTGTGGCAATCCTGGTTTTCAAATGCAGGATGTGTCGAGATCAGATGCCCTTGTGCCAGACTGGCCCTGCTCCAGCCCTATGACAAACAGGGGGGTGCACCATGGTGGATGGAGCCATGCACTGAACCTTGGCTGCAATATCCCCTAATGTGGGATTCTGTAAGGTCACCAAAGTCCACAGCACTTGTCCAGAGTTAGACCAGCCCCAAGCTGGTCTAATGCTCCGTGTTCCACAAGGGGTATTATTCACAGAACAGCCAGGGAGTGGTGGTGGCAGTGGCAGAACCCACATCTATACTGAAAGGGGAACTGACTGCATTACTGTATGTGGGCCAGGTGGTCTGTCAATATACTGTATACCTTGGATTGATATGTCAGGCTTCTTAGCATAGCTAACTCTGTATTGTGCAAGGCACCCTGGCATTTGAACAGGTCCTCACAGGGTATTAAGACACCTGGCACATGCCACTGTGGACTGTCATGCAGTACAAGGTGTTCCAAATGTGTAGCCCCATATCCATTCTACATTTAGCTCCTGTGTCACTACTGCACACATTCCAGTTGGTTATATCTGTATGCCATGTATAGTGGTGGTGGAGGGTTAGAGTCTGCTGGATGGTCTTGCTGATGACTGGCAAAAAGCTGTGTCCTGTACCACTGCCACTGCAACAATGGTGCCACACTGTACATCCTGCTTGCTCCATGTGACCTTCACTGTCACATGCCACCTAATAGTTGTACAGTATACATGCGACAACCACCAGGTTGTGATATGGAACCAATGTCCACATGCTCAGGACTTGTTGGAAGCCCCTGTCAATTGTCATCCATGTGCTGGTACTTGGACACATGGAGCTGCTTGCAGCATCCTTGGGAACTTTGATGCCAGGACCCCACTTCTACTAAAATATGGTGCAGGATTCTTGCTGCACCCGGCTTTGATACATGTGGGCAGTAGGGAGGGCTGGGGGTATACTGGGATGCACAGAGAGAGGCATCAGCAGCAGAAAACAGGAAGTTGTTATCCCTCTATACAGACAGTTGGTGAGACCCCATCTGGAGTACTGCATCCAGTTCTGGAGACCCCATCTCTGCAAGGACATAGACAGGATAGAGGCAGTCCAGAGGAGGGCAACTAAAATGGTACAGGGTCTGCAAGAGAAGCCATATGAGGAGAGACTAAAGGAGCTTAATATGTATACCCTTGAGGAAAGAAGGGAGAGGGGGGACATGATAGAAACGTTTAAGTACCTCAGTGGAATCAACAAAGTCCAAGAGGGTAGCATCTTTCAGAAAAAGAGACGTGCAAGAACAAGGGGACACAATTTAAAGACAGAGGGGGGCGGTTCAGGGGCAATGTGAGGAAGTATTATTTCACAGAGAGGGTAGTGGATGCATGGAACAGCCTTCCTGAGGAGATTGTGGGGTCTAAAACTGTGGGAGAATTCAAGAATGCATGGAACAGACATAAGGCAATTCTTGTGGGGGGTAGGAAGAAATAGGCTGTTGGTTAACTAGGATCTGTTACCTATCCTGTAGGTAGGGAAATGGGCAGACTAGATGGGCCAAGCGGTCCTCATCTGCCGTCAAAGTCTCTGTTTCTATGTTTCTATGTGGCCACTTGGTGGTGCAGCTTTCACTGTCTCTTGGTGCTCTTTGAAAATCGAGCCCATTGACTGTTTGATAAATATGCTGAAAATTAACCAAAATAACACAAGGGTTAACACAAATAAAAGCCAAACAAATAATGCTAATGGGAGACTGCTGTGTAATGCTCTACTTGAGCCCTTACTGGATAAAACTACAAAAGTATTAAAAAACAACAGGAGAATTTCTAGAGTTCCAAGAAATTATAAGGAGCCACATTACCTAGTGGACCCTTGGATGCTCATGAATCCTGCACACACAGAAGTCACATATTACGGCAAAAAACAAATTCCTTCTCCAGACTAGACTATATTTTCCTGTCAAAATCATTAGTTCAGTACTGCAGAAGAATTGATGTTAAGTGAATTGTCCTAGCAGACCACACGGTAGTTAAGTGCTAAATAATAGTTACAAATTACATGATTAGGAACCGCCCTTGGTCATTTAGTAATGAGTTGCTGAACTCTCCAGAATTCACTGACAAAATGAAAGATGTAATAGCTGAATTTTTTAAAACTATTTGGGGCAAACATCTATAGCCTCATTATGGGACCTCCCTAAACCTGTGCTCAGAGGGGCTATTATTTATTTTAACAGCTGTGCAAATAAAATCATGCTGAAGGAGGAAAAACAAGTTGACAGAAGGATCAAAGAATTGGATGTCCTTGTTTTAATAGTTCAAAAGAAATACTATGATGTCTGGCAGGAATATAGACCAAAGTTACAAGAAAAAAAATCAATAAAGAAATGGCAAAGAGTATAAAAAGAGTCAGGAAGTCAAGCACCTACAGGGCAATAAGTCAGTGAGACTACTTGCAAACTTATTAAAAAACAAAAAAAGAAAAGTATAATGCCAACACCACAGGGTGGATATGGCCAACTAAAATGTAATACAAAAGATGTGGGTAATATAATATTAAATTACTATCAAGGAATGTATCAGAATTGTATAATAACAACATGGATGTTATCGATGACCTTTTGGGAAAAATCAGCCACACACGGCTAGAGGTGGACACTAGTCCAATTGTAGAAAATGGGATTTTATTGGAAATACAGAAAGGGATAGAAAGGGAGCATACACCATTCAAAATAACAGCAGTGGTAATAGTAGATACTAAAGCCTACCCCACCCTTCACCATATCACTCACTCCAGCACTGAATATATTGTACCTTAGGCCCCACTCCCCAATCCCTCCCTGGTACCTATGTGAACCCCTAGCCCCTTAGAGAGTTTCCTGTAAAGTTACTAGACACCCAGCTGTTGAGTAGCTGCAGGCCAAATTGACAGTTATATTGCATGTGATCCTGCAGGTGAACATAAAACAATCCAAAATTAAAGTGCACTGTTTTCGTCCAAAGGCCAGATAACCTATTTGTAATCCCAAATAGTCTGGATGGTTACTTATGGGAAACAGTATGGTCCAGATAAATTCTGGAATGTGAAACCAATTAATCTAACTACATAGGTGCAAGACCAGGGTCCTGTTTGGTTACTCACTACTGCCCATCCAGGAAATGCTTTCTGCATTATGATATTGTGGCTCCTAGCTGGTCTCTGGTTCAGCTTCTCTCTGCTCTGGTTCATTTCCAAGATCTGTACATGGCTCTGAAGACTCTTTATCTGACACTCTCTCAGTGACTCTGGCAGATCTGAACAGCTCTAGCTTTTTTCATTAGCTAGTAACTCATTTCTGGATACAGCACTTGCTGAAGAGCACCCCCCTGACCAGTCCTATCTCAAGGTAACTATTTGCTGTAGGTTGCATCATATGTACTTTCTGTTTTTACAGTATGTGTCTCACTATTGCTACAGTGCATACAGTATGTGGCTTTACTTCTACTCTTTGGGTCATTTCTGAAAATAGGCATTTTATGTCCACTAAACTTATGGTACCTTGTGAATGAAAAATCAATAAATACAAAATTCCCTCAGCACTGTGGGTCAGTCTTATGGCTGTAGTGGCTGGTAGTGAGGCCTTCTCAGACTGGCTGTGGTAGCTTCTCAGATCACAGACGCTTAGGTCTAATTGGTCACAAAGTTATTCAGTTCACAATGGATAACAAACTGTAGGGTGGCTTACCATCTCAAAATGTCTCTCTCTATTTGTTGGAATTTTACTCTGTTTCTATTGATATATACCAGATAGTGGGTCTGCTTCTGTACTTAGCCACACACTGGCTGAAAATGCTACTGCAGAGGTCTCTCTTTCCACTCAAGTTTACAGCTTTCTGATTGGTAAGTCTAACTGCCAGTCACAGGAGGAGGGGCTGTCTATTATCATTTAATGTGTGATTGGATGTGTCACCCAAGGACAAAATAATGGTATACTTACCCTATCTAGAACCTCAGTAGCCCGACACACATTACCCCAGTCAGCTTTGCCCTATAGTGATGTTAACTCAATGCTAGTATACCCAATGCTATTGCTCCTGACAGGGTAAGGTAGCGGATGTGATGGTATGCTACCTTACCCCATGTGAGTTGCAGGAAATGAGCACTGGATGAGTTGCTGGTTGAGCTGCACCAGTGGTGTGGAGGGGAATACCACAAGTCACTCGGCTGACATACTGTGCGTGATCTGGGTTCTGGTCCCTGGCATGACATTTTGCACACTGCACCCCCCGTAACTGTTATAATTTTGCTCTGTGGTCCACTCCCCCTTGGAGTTGTATAGTTTAGTTAAGGGGGTGTGGGGGGGCTCCCCCTCAGAGTTGGATAGTATAGTTATGGGGGTGAGGGATGAAGCCTCCCACATTTTACAGTTTATTTCACTGAAATGCGCACAATTTGTACATTGCGCATTTCAGTGATTCAGGACTGTGTCTTTCTGGTGGGTTTACTCGGTATGTCAAGTGTCGGCATACCAAGTATCAGGATAGCATAGTATATGCAAAATAATGAGGTCCTCCAGTGGTACATGAGCCCTTGTGCTTCTGTTGCAGGCTTGTATGGCCTGATTTTACTACTGAGGCTTCCGTCTGACCTGGGGCAGCAAAGATGGCAGTACATGTCTATTTACAGAGGAACAGGCTCCAAAGTCCTTTATTTTACCAAAGAATCCTGCCCTAAACATTACTTCACCCTCAAGGTGTGTTGCTGCAGGCCATGCTGATGTCTGGTGCAGTCATGGTTTTGCTTTGTGAAGTCTCTAGTCAACACATGTATGTGATCATAGTCTCCTTGTTGGCTCCAGTGGATCAGTGCAGCAGCAGTGCTTTGACTGGCCTCAGTGACACAACTGATGCTGTAAATTAAGGATACATCTTCATTGTTCCCATCTCCAGCACCCTAAGTGCCAGACATAGTTCTCAGGGCAAATGGGAGTTTAAAAGATTGTGATAAAGCTGATGTGGTGCTCTAGGTTCCATGGAACCATTAAGGTAAGCTGCGGCATTAAGGGGTACACAAATGTGAGGATACTAGGACCCTAAGGATCTTGATATGTAGTCTGGATGTCTGTATCCTTACTTACTAGAGTATTATGGGTTGCTCAGACATGTTTGTTAATAAAGACGGAACCACAGAGCAAAACACAGTCCTCTGAATCTCATGTCTACAGATGTGAAAAGTTTCTACTTCACTGCCACTGGTCTGTTATGAACTCACACACTAGATAGACAGACCGGAGGCCCAGTTTTCTCATTGTAATTCAACACTGCCACCACTTGGCTCACTATTAAAGTATGTCAATCTGGTTTTCATCCCACCATTGGTCACTGCTTACCCAGTGAAAAGCCTTTCTTTGACATCAGAAACAAGCCTCCCCCCACAAAACATGGCAGGTAATAGGGTAAACACTGAGGTACAGAGCTTGACAGAGGGCAGGACAGGGGCAAATGGAAAAATGGATAAGGGCAATAAGAGCAGGGATGGGGTAAAAAAGGATAAAGCAAACATTAAGTGGAAGGCAATGAGTACCAATGCCCGTAGTCTGGGAAACAAGCTTCCAGAGCTAGTAGCCCTGATGGAAGAGGAACACTTGGATATTGTGGCAGTCACAGAAACATGGTACATGGAGAACCATGACTGGGATGTCAACATACCAGGGTACACAATCTACAGAAGGGACAGGGAGGGTAAAAGAGGAGGTGGAGTAGCTCTCTACAGAACGGAAGGGATCAAAGCTAGAGAACTAAAAAGTAAAGGGGGCGGACAAGAGGAACTCTGGGTCACCTTGGAGACAGGGAATGGCATCACAATCCACACAGGGGTTGTATACAGACCCCCGTATCAAGGGGAGGAAATGGACAAGAAAATGATAGCGGGCATTCTCAAAATGGCTGAAAAAGGGGAGATACTGTTGATGGGGGACCTGAATAAGCCAGACGTTAACTGGGTGACATGGACTGCAGCCACATCCAAGAGCAGGGTCATTCTTGATGCCCTACAAGGAGCATGCTTTAGACAGCTAGTGGTGGAACCCACTCGGGAGGGAGCAATATTAGACCTGGTACTCTCAAATGGAGAGAGGATCACAAACTTAGAAGTCAGTAGATATCTGGGAACAAGCAACCACTGCACAGTGTGCTTCACAATGAACACAACCATGGAGACATGCCATACAAAGACAAGGATACTGGACTTTAGAAGGGCTGACTTTGGCATAATGGGTGAATACCTGAGGAATGCATTAGCAAATGTCCAGAAAGGAGGGGTGGAAGAACAATGGAGAAAAATCAAAACTGCCATCATGGAGGCAACAAGCCTTTGTGTGAAACAAATAAAGAAAACAAAGTGGAATAAAAAAACCACTATGGCTCTCAAAAGAGGTGTCAGGGAAGGTTAAGGATAAAAAGGCTGCATTCAAAAAGTATAAGGAATCACAGATGGAGCACGACAGGAAACTGTATCAATTAAAGCAGAAAGAAGTGGGGAAGGCAGTCAGAAAAGCAAAGGCCCAAACCAAGGAAAAGATAGCCAACTCAGTTAAGAAGGGGGATAAAACCATTTATAGGTACATTAGGGAGCATAGAAAGGTTAAGGGAGGGATAGTGAAGATTAATAAAGGAGAGGGGAGGTGGGCAGAGGGAGACAGTGAAAGGCAGAGATACTGAATGAATACTTTTGCTCAGTATTCACAAAAGAAGAAGAGGAGGAGTTACCTAAACCAAACAGTAGAAGCACTCTGGATAGTGGGGTTGACACCAGTCCATTTACAGAAGAAAACGTACTGAAAGAACTCCTAAAACTCAAGGTGGACAAAGCAATGGGGCCTGACGGTATTCAACCTAGAATCCTAAAAGAGCTAAGGGAGGACCTAGTGACACCACTAACCACACTTTTTAACAAATAATGGGAAGATGGGGTGGTACCTGAGGACTGGAGGAGGGCAGATGTGATTCCTCTTCACAAAAGTGGGAGCAAGGCAGAAGCAGGAAACTACAGACCTGTTAGTTTGACCTCAGTGGTGGGGAAAATGATGGAATCACTTCTGAAAGAAAGAATTGTTGAGTACCTAGAGGCCAGCAGGGCACAGGACCCAAATCAGCAAGGATTCACAGCAGGAAGGTCATGTCAGATGAATCTAATTGGTTTCTTTGACTGGGTGACCAAAGTAATAGACCAGGGAGGGGCTGTGGATATGGCCTACCTAGACTTTAGCGAGGCATTTGACACAGTCCCACACAAAAGATTAATAATCAAGTTAGCCAGCCTGGGAGTGGGTCCCAGGGTGGTAGCCTAGGTAACAAACTGGCTGCACAACAGGACACAGAAGGTAATAGTGAATGAGACACATTCTGAAGAAATGGGGTTACTAGTGGAGTACCTCGGGCTCAGTACTGGGTCCAGTCCTCTTTAACATCTTTATAGGTGACATTGTGGAGGGTCTGGAAGGAAAGATATGCCTCTTTGCAGATGACATAAAGATCTGTAACAGAGTTGATACACAAGGTGGGGTAGAAAGGATGAGAAGGGACTTGGCAAGGTTGGAGGAATGGTCAGAGATATGGCAACTTAGATTCAATGCAAAGAAGTGCAAAGTAATGCACCTGGGAAATAAAAATCCAGGAGAAGAGTACACAATAGCAGGGGAGGTACTAACGACAACAATAATGGAAAGGGATCTGGGTGTAGTCATATCAGATGACCTAAAGGTGGGTAAGCAATGTAAGAAGTCAGTAAGGAGAGCCAGGGGGGATACTTGGATGCATAGGGAGGGGCATCACAAGTAGAAAAAGGGAAGTGGTTATCCCTCTATACAGACAGTTGGTGAGACCCCATCTGGAGTACTGTGTGCAGTTTTGGAGACCTCATCTATGCAAGGACATAGACAGGATGGAAGTAGTCCAGAGGAGGGCAACTAAAATGGTGCCGGGTCTACATCAGAAACCATAAGAAGAGAGACTGAGAGAGCTTAATATGTATACCCTTGATGAAAGGAGGGACAGGGGAGACATGATAGAAACTTTTAAGTACCTCAAGGGAATCAACAAAGTCCAGGAGGGTAGCATCTTTCAGAAAAAGAGATGTGTAAGAACAAGGGGCACAATTTAAAGTTAGAGGGGGGACAGCTCAGGGGTAATTTGAGGAAATTCTTTTTCACAGAGAGAGTGGTGGACGCATGGAACCGCCTTCCTGGAGAGGTTGTGGGGTATAAAATAGTGGGGGAATTCAAACATGCATGGGACAGACATAAGGCAATTACAGTGGGGGGTTGCAGGAAGTAGGCTGTTGGTTAACTAGAATCTGCAACTTATCCAATAGGTAGGTAAATGGGCAGACTGGGTGGGCCAAGTTGTCCTTATCTGCTGTCAAAGTCTATGTTTCTATCATACGAGAGGAGGTTGAAGGAGTTGAACATGTACTCACTGGAGGAGAGGAGAGGAGAGACAGGGGTGACATGATTGAAACCTTTAAACACATGAAAGGAATAAACAAGACAAGTACAGAGGGGCTGTTCAAAGTAAGGAAGGGGAGGGACACCAGGGGCCATGATATGAGACTGGAGCGAGGAAGGTTCAGGAGGGAGATGAGGAGACACTTTTTTACAGACAGGGTGGTGGCTGGGTGGAATGCATTACCTCCTGAAGTGGTATGCTGTAGAACAGTGGACTGCTTCAAATGAGGATGGGACAGGACAAGGGGGAGGGTTAATGAAGGGGAAGGGTGGAAGGAAGGGGCAGCTGCAGAATAAGGGGTGCTAGCTGCACATTCGAGCAGACTTGATAGACCTCTAGGCCTTTATCTGCTGGCAAATTTCATATGTTCGTATGTTTCTACACCTTCAGTCACTCCCAGGAACCTTTCACTTGATCTGTAGCATATACATATTACATTAATACTTGGTAGTCATGCTCTTTAGTAGCAGACACCAGATTGCTCAATAGAAATGCATATTACCTGTGCCATAAAACACTATGCAGTCACAGAGAATAGTAAATATATAAAGATGCATGGCAAAAGACTTTGTTAATGCACCAGTTGGGGATAAAGTGACAAAAGTAGCTAAATGTGTCATTAGGGTTTACAACCCCAACTCCCCACCCCTACCCCCAAGCTGCAAAAAGAAAAATAAAATTTAGTTTTCCCTCTTGTCACTCTTGGCAAATCAGGGGTGGGGTGTTCCTTGGAGTTCTCAGCCCTAATGCTCACCCCATTCTTTGCACAAATAAGGTCAGATATGATCTGTTTTCTTCATGCAGGGCATAAAGGTTGTTGGTACTATGTGGGTTAACACAGGTCTGTATGTTTGAAGAGTATATTACAATGAAGTGAGTGTTAGGGTTGAGAATCCCAAGGAACACCCCACCCCTGCTTTGCCAAGAGTGACAACAGAGAAAACTGTAACATTTTTTCCATTTGGTGCTTGGGATGGGGATGAGAAGTTAGAGTTGCAAACCCTGATGCCACATTTCTTTACTTTTGTCACTTTAATCCTAACTGGTGCATTAACAAGGTTTTTTTTTCAATGAATTTCCTTACTTTTTGAGATATCAGAAATGTATTGTCATTCACACAGGTCCCTTCAGAACCTACATGAACACAACCTTGTGATCATGGATGGGCTCTCTAGGTTTTGCACTTCCATGCCTCCACATATCCACATGTGTATGTGAGTATGGAAGCACAGGGCCCTCCAGGCCCTGTACTGCCATTGCTCCATAAAAGCAATTTATGCGCTTCCTTATAATTTTTTTACAGGGATAAACCATTTTCAATTCTTATTTCTTAGGGGCTTAGTCATGTACTACTCATAAAGACCTTTCCATTGATATATACATTGTCAGTTTACTCCAAAGACTGGCAGAGTTACAGCTTGTTAAAGTTGCAATGGTATCATATGGGAATAGTGATTTTTTTAATTTGTATGTTATTTTGTATGGCCCCTAAATTTTTGGGTATGCTATATGTTGTTGTTGTTGTAGTACCCATTGAGACCTTTATTTTGGTATCTAGATTGTCCCTTAGCTGCAACTATTGACAATGTTATGGCTTGTTAAAGTTGAAATGTGGAAAAAAAAAGTCCAAATTCTTTTTTCACATGAAGGGATCTTTTTTTGTGAGGTTGTGTCATTCATATGAAAAAATATTCCTTCATATGAAAAAAAGAATGTGAAAAAAAACTAGGTCAAAATTATTTTTTCATATGAAGAGTCTTTTGTAGTAAAGTTGTGTTATTCATATGAAAAATGATTCCTTCATACAAAAAAAGAATGTGAAGAAAATTAAATCCTAATTATTTTTTCGTATTGAAAGAATCTTTTTTCATATGGCTCTATTCCTTTTTTTGTATGGCCATACAAAAAAGAAATTCAGGTCACAAAAAAAGATTTTATAATGTGTCAAAGACATATTTGTGGGTGATTTTTCCAAAAATGAACTGCAGAATCCACCTGAGGGGGCCTGATTAGCAAGACACATATGTTGGTGTCTCTGTGGGCTATGAGTTTTATGGGTTTTATAATTTTTTTTTTGTTGGAAAATAAAATGGAAACAAGATAGCAGCCATACGAAAAAATAATTTTTTCTCATGAAAAAAGATAACCACCATATAAAACAAAATCTTTTTTTTGTATGGCCTCAGTTCTTTTTTGTATGAAACTGCTATCCAAAAGACTGTACTTAGCATGCTAAGAACTGACATTTCAAATCCTTATAACTAGGGCCAATGAATTCTGGTGATTACTGAATTTGCTGCAGTGTTTGTGGAAATTACAGTCTGGATCCAGCATTTCCATTTTTGCACACCCGTCTTCTGAAAATGCTGCACCATGCTTCACTGTAGAGTTGCCATGGAGAAAAATCCATACAGTGGCCATTAGGAATCCTCAACCTATTGCTTTATGTACTCCTAGAGAGTCCTGCACTGAACCAGACAGGTTTAATAGCTGCATATCACATGCAAGTTTGCAGGAGTTTACAAGCACCTCCTGTATGACAGCAAACCTCCCCCCAGATTCCACAGAGTAAGATAAAACAGAAATCAAGAAATATAAATAAAAGACATGCATAGTGGTACCTTTATGTGTTGGTGATAACTTGGCTGTAAATTTCAGTGCATTTGTGCTGGTGAGGGTGGGTTAGGGCTAGTGTGAGTGTAACAGACAGGGAGGATGATATGTGGAACTTAGGAGCACATCATTCAGCAGTAAAGGACCACCTGGTGAACCGGCATCCTAAAAAAAAAAACCAATACAGTCATGTTTTCTTTTTTGTCTGTGGTGGTGGTGGTGGTGGGGGGGGGGTGACTGAGTTCAGTTAAGTGGAGCAGATGCCAGCAGGTGAGGTGAGGGTATACATTTATACACTATAGGGCATTACTAAAACAATACTATTAATGCTAACTCAGCAAGTCTTGGAATTAGGACATTTTGAACATTGGACATTGGACATGTGAAGATGAAATGAAATTAATAAAATTAATGAAAATATTCACTGTAAAACTAAAATATTTTTACAGTGAAAATTTCCAGTTCTGCAGTATATTCTGAATGGTACCTGAAATTGTCTGAAATTGGCAATTTTTAACCACCAGAATTGGGATAATTCCATATCCAGAAAACACTGGCCCAATTTATTACTCTGTAATAGATTCATATTTCTTCACCAGTCCAATAAAAGGCATCATTCTGGCCCAAGCCCTTTCTACCCTGAAAATTTCAGACCAAAATTCCAAACCATCTGGGCACTAGGTGATGACAAAAAAACAGCGAACCCCCCTGATTTTTTCACTTTTACACTATCTGAGTCTCAGAATCTGCACTTCTAACCAGAACAAAACTTAACTCATCAAGAGACCCTTCCCCTGTGAATACACATGCAAAAATGTGTGCAAATCAGTTGAATGGTGGCAAAGCTAGTAAAGTGGAAAGTCAGGGGTTTAACATAAACAGCCTTCTCAGCCCTAACTATAGTGGCACTACCCTGAAACTATAATTTAATATTTACACTACTAAATTACAGAATGTACAGTAAAATGCAAAAGGGATAAAACACACTAGGGAATGCAAAATAAAAACAGTTAGATTAGAGAAAAAGGAACCAATTTGGTAGACACAGAGTGTTCCCTTTTCTTACAGTGAACATCTGATATGTTCTGGTTCCCAACAGAATCTGAGAAGCATGAGCTGTGCTCCCAGGTAACTCTATCAAGGGTTCCATCCACCTGTCACCCACCTATCATATTATCAGTCATCTCTGTCACTCAGCAGTGTTGGCCGATGCTTTGTTCTGGAAGCTCCTTAAGTTCTAAAAAAAAACTAGCTGAGACCAATCAGCAACTAAATTGCATCTTCCATCTGAGCAGATATGATGTGCTTTTACATACAACATAACTGAAGCAGTGCCATCTGACTTGGCTTCCTTTGCTCCAATTGCACTGCTGACCTTGTCTGCTTACACGCTGCAGCTGTGCATAATTCCTGGTTGCCTTCCCATGTTTTGGGCGCATTTCTGGTAGAGCGGTTTGTATGGCAGTGGCATCAGTGCAGGCAAAGCAGCATTTTTACATGGTTGCAAAAAACATCTGCACCGGTGCACATCAATCCACATTCCCAACACATCAGGTAATGCTCAGTACCACAATGGAATGAAACAGAGTGACTTGCAATGCTCCAGCTGCTCTTTACATTGCTAGATCAGCAGCGGTACAACTCATCTACTGTACACTGCTGGCACAGGTGCAGATCCAGTAGTGTAAAAGCCCCTATGGATTTGATAGTACCCATACAAAACTAACTGGCACCAACACTATGGGGGTGCACATCAGAATCCTGGGTTTCTTCAGACATTGTAGTCACATGATAAAGTATAGCTTTCAGCCAGTAATCTTAGTACTGATCTTCCTATTCCAATGCTGAGTGAGAGTACTCAGAACTCATCACTGTCCTTCCTTCCAGATAGCAATCTGCTCATCACGAGGCTCCTTTTTGATAACCCTAAATGGACTACAGCTATTTAAAACAAAGCACAGCTGAAATGGAAATGGTACTAAGCACTTCATACCCATGTATGGCACTAGTTCAAATTTGCAATTTGTGTACAAAATCATTGTTGTTGATTACTGCTTACCATAGTATAATAATTGTATCAGACTAATTTTGTTTACTTCCATGCTGACAGTTTATGCAATTACAAATCCTAGAATCCCCTGCAAATGACATCAGAGCAGCACTGCAGCAGTGGGAGATTTAATAGCTTGAAGTGCATATTAAACCTTATGTAAGTGATGATCTTGTGCTTGCCAGGTCTGCTATCCTTCAGGGACTAAATACAATCACAGAGTACTTAGCCCTAGGAGAACAGTGGGACTTACAAACATCTGGGGCCAGATTCACAAAACTTGCCCCTCGAACAAACCCAGTTTGTGCAGCACCGACTGGGTTTTGCACAGATTTGGTATTCACAAAAGCCCAATTTGCACTCTGAAACTGGGTTTGTGCTGGGGAAAAGTGTACAGGGGTCCACAATACAAATGAGGGAGAGGGGACCTGCATATCAGCATTGTCCCATTTACAAAGAATTTGCTCTGTGCAAGGGCCTTTAGTGGGTCCCCTTGCATGGAGAAAATACCACCAACTGAGACCTTGCTTTAATCCCCCCACAACCCTAGTGGTTGGCGGAGGCACTGCGGTGGCCCACCATCCAATTGCCAGCCTGAGAATAAGTCAATATTTCTCCCTGGTGTCTAGTAGTCCTCCCTTGCTGATCGCCAACCTGATCCAAGAGATACAATATATTGAAATCTTCTCTGGTGGTTAGTGGTCCCTGCCCCCATTGATCACCGGCCTGTTAAGAAACAAAAATCACCCTGGTTGTCAGTTGTTCCCCCACCACCATTTGCTGATCACCGGCCTGTCATACAATATAGGTAATCCTTGGTGGTCAAGAGGTCCCCCTCAACAATCGCTGGCTCGACATAAAGACATTCTTTGGTGGTCAAGTGCCCCCACCCCACCAGTCTCTGATTGCAGATTGCTACCCAATATCAAAAATATAAGAGTTCTCTGGAGTCCAGTGGTCCCCCCCACCTAAGCCCTGCCCAAAATAGAAATATGAACAAAAGAACACAGAATTTGCCAGCAGAAATTAGGCCTCTAGGCTATCTAGTCTGCTCGAGTGTGCAGCTAACACCCTACTTTGCAGCTGCCCCTTCCCCCCTCACTCACCTTCCCAAATACCCCCCTCTCACCCTGTCCCATATCTCTTGAAACAACCCACAGTTCTGCAGGATACCACCTCCTCTGGCAAAGCATTTCAAACTACCACTACTCTCTCCGTGAAAAAGTGCCTCCTCATTTCCCTCTTATACCTACCTCCTTCCTATCTAAGTCTATGCCCTCTTATGTCCCTCCCCTTCCAGAGCTTGAATATCTCTTCAGTACAAGACTTATTTATTCCCTTTAAATACTTAATGGTCTCAGTCATATCCTCCAATCCTTTCTCTCCTCCAGGGAATACATGTTCATTTCCCTTAATCTCTCCTCACAGGGCATATCCTGTAATCCCTGAATCAACTTTATCACCCTTCATCGTACCCCCTCCAGCAATCTCACATCTCTCTTCAGATAAGGGCACCAGAATTGCATACAGTATTCCAGATGTGGTCTAACTAGTGACTTATAGAGTGGCAGAATGACATCCCTGCTTCTGGAGGAGATGCCCCTCGCTATACAACTCAGCATCCTGTTGGCATTCACTGCCGCCCCCCTGCACTTCTCTGAATTGTTCATATTTGTCATCATCACCACCCCTAGATCCTTTTCCTCTTCAGTAATAATAATAAATAATATTCCCTGGTGGCTAGCGGTCCCTCCCCCCTTCTGATCACTTGCACGATATATAAAAAAGACTTTCCTGGTGGCTAGCGGTCCCTCCTCCCACCTGATCATCCACCCAACACTGACATCATATTCCCTGGGGTCCAGTGTAACCCCCCCATCTTGATCCCCTGTATAGTCAAGATAAACATTTCCCTGGTGGTCTAGTGACACCCCCTCCCTATCCCAATCCCCAGCCCCAGTAAGTGAATTAACATCTATTCCTTCATGGTCTAGTGCATCCCCCACCCTGAAAGGGTAGTGTCCCACCACCCTGTTCCCCCCATCTGTAACACAAGCCGGCAACCAGAACAGTCCTCCTCTCTCCACCACAGCTGGCCACTGACTGAGCTGTCAATGACTATGTAATGTATACTGTATGCACTCATTGACATTGACTGACCGGTCAGAGTGAGCTGTCATTTCATGACCACGTACAGTATACAGTACATGCTCAGTGACAGCTCAGTCTGCAGCTAGCCATTGTGGAGAGGAGGCTCGTGATCACCTGACTCAGAGCCGGGGATGGGATGGAGCATGGTGGTGGGACACCTACAGGGGGGGTGCCGCGAGACCAGAAGATAGATGTTGAATTCACTACTGAGGATCGGGAGGGGGGTTCACTAGGCCACCAGGAAATATTTATCTTGACCATAGCAGGAGATCAGGATGGGGAGCACTCGACACCAGGGACACTTTTTTATATGTTATGTGAGGGATTGAGTGGGGGGAGGGACCGCTAGCCACCAGGGTATATTCTTTATTTTTTGGAGTGGTGATCAGCAATCATGGGGGAACCACTAGCTACCAGGGATACATATTTTTTTAATGATCGGGCCAGCAATCAGTGGTCGCAGGGTGGGGACCACTGGCAGCAGGGAGTATTCAGTTCTTTTTCAAGGGCCAGCAATCGGTGGGGGGAGGGACCACTAGCCACCAGTGAGCATGTTTATTTTCACTTGGGCCAGTGATTGGCAAATGGCAGAGGTGTGGGGTAGGACCACTAGCAACCAGGGACTGTGGCTGCAAGTCAGGCAGGGGCTAGGGGGCACACTAAGCTCCATGTAGCCTATGTAAATGGGCCTATAATGGGCATGCAAATGGCCACCTAGTACCTTGCACACCCAATGGGGTTATTTACATAGGTGCGTGAATGACCGCCCGGCCATTCACCATTTTTAAACCAACACTGGCATAGCCAGAAAAACACTTTGTTTAATTTTGCAAAGTGCACTATGCTACAAATTTGTCAAAGTGAGGTCAATTTACAAGGTAATTG
This sequence comes from Neoceratodus forsteri, assembly GCA_016271365.2. NCBI lineage: Eukaryota > Metazoa > Chordata > Ceratodontiformes > Ceratodontidae > Neoceratodus > Neoceratodus forsteri. The sequence goes on from CM057456.1 coordinate 1,467,548,734, forward strand.
TGAAGAACCAAATTCATATCTTTGCCACATCTTTGCCAGTGAAGGAAAACTTTTTAACATCTTTATTGTTTATGCAACCACTACGTCTTCGCCCTGCTTGACAATTGACATATATTTCCTGATGGGGCTGGGCATGGCCCAGGCTAACTTCCATGTCTAGGGGTAACTAATATTTTGGCTCACTGAGAGACCCTTCCCAATTAAACGTGGCACAGCTGTTGTACCTTTTACCTCTCTGAATCACAGCAGTCAGACTAGATGGTACCCAAAGCATCACATGACACACGGAGTGGCAGTTCATATACGGTCTGTTTACTGGAAGGATAAGTGTCTCCATGAAATTTCCTTTTAATCAGCTTAAATTCATTACAAAAGTACATAGGAGCACATGCTCTGAAAAATTCATCATTCTGTCAAATATTCACATACAGCATTTCTTGGGTTACTTTTGGGCCAACTGACTCCTCACACACATGTATGTGGACTCTCCTGTCTCTTCATATCTGTGGAACTGACTACAAGCCATCTAAAATGGGGACTAGCCATACCCCACAATCAAATACTATCTTTGGATACTACAGTATATGGCCAGAACCACTATTGTCTTACAGAACATGTTGGTCTGGATAATCTTTTTTCTCAGATGAACAGTACCACAGTAGCACAACCAGGGATGCACAGTGGAGCAGGGTAGCAGTGCATCAGCACAACCAGGGATGCGCAGGGACAGGATGCAGGGGTCCACCACCCATGGTAGACATGGGCAGAGGAGCACACAGCAGAACAGACATCACCCTCCACACCCCATGCACCACACAACCTGAGGAGAGCTGGAAGAACCACCGGCCCATGGACACCAGCAACAAACCCACAGCCGGGGCATGGTGCCCCAGCACACCCCCTGGCAAGCTGTGATTGGCACACAAGGATGTCCGGCCACCCCATGCCACACCATCCCACCAATGCAGAGCACACCCTGCACCATGATCCCCATACACCCTGCCCAGGGGTAGCACCCAACAGTGCAGGACACCCCATGCATGACACCACCCCCACTGTGACAATGCAACCCTGTGCATCACAGAGCCATGCAAGGCAGCCCCACCTTGAGCACCCTGCAGTGGGTGGCAGCAAACACCGTTGCAACAACTGCATACACAGTGCCTCCCTGCATGTCCTCCCCGAGGTACAGCTGAGAGACCGACCATGTGTCGGCACACGAGGTACCCCACATGCAACAGGGCATGCCCCGGAGACTACCACCAGCAGTAAAGCACCCTGCACACCCTCCCAAGGACACACCCCATCCCAGCACTGGCCACAAAAGCCAGCACAGATACCCACAGTGTTGCATGGAAGCATGCGCCATACAGAATGCAACACAGTGCATGGACAAACACCCACCCATACCCAAGGGCACACCAACACAGGGACACAGTAGCAGGTCAATAAATCCATTGGTGTGTGGCCATGGCAGCTGTGTACACATGGCCAACACTCCTCCATGGCACAGGTGTGCCAGCCACCCTGCACAGGCACCATGAAGCTGTACGCCACCAGCATGCGGCCGGAGCACAAGTGACAGACAGTGGAGCACATCCCCTGCAACAGACACAAGTGACAGCATAGAGGGGAGACAACAACAGCAGAGGTTACAGTGCCACCCAAGGCAGACATGCACCATACTGGTGACAGGAGGCAACCCGGCATTGTGCCGGGTACAGTGGTTGTCCAGCATGGACAGCCACCACTGACATGCCAGCAGACTGTGCAGATCACAGACATGCAAGGGTGTCAGCTGCACAGGCCATGGATGGTCTGACAGGGGCGCTATGGACACAGTGCATGCACCATGGACCACTGCACACAGTCATCCAGTGCACAGGGAACAACACACAAACCACAGATAGTGACTGATACTTACGCCTACACCATAGGTGGTTCCCCTCCATACACACACACGCACACCCATGCCTACACCACCCCTGACACCATGCTCACCACTGCAGCTGAGCACCTGTAGCCCGCTGCAAATCAGAGACCACCACAGTAGGCATAACAAAACAAATGTATTATATAAAGGTCCAAACAACTATATACAAATATTTACATAAGGGGGGGTGAGAGCCACATACCAGGTGGGGGTGGGTGAGGGGCAGGGGTGAACAAATGGGAGAGGGAAGAAGGGGTGTGAGAGTGGGTCCAGGGGGGTAGGGTGAATCTGGGGGCATGGAGTGCTTAGCGGCTGCCCCATTCCCCACTCCTGTGGTGCCTCCTTGTCCTCCGCCTCTGGACACTATGCCGCTCCAATCACTGGAGAAACTCCAATGACACCCTCGCTATGTGAAGGAGCTCCTGCATGGCCCTCTCTAGCCGCATCGGCCACCGTCCACCTAGGACAAGGGAGCAAAGTCAATATGTGTGAATGTCCATCCCCCTGCAGCCGACCATTGTGCATGGCATACAGCCATGGGCCATGCCCCTGTGATGGTGTGCGACCACCCACAGTGATCATGTCCACAAGACCTGCCTGCCCATGTGCACACAGCCATGTGGACCGCTGCACACATCCACCGCCCAAGTCCCGCACAGCAGCACCGTGGCTATACAGTGACATGGCCATGTGGTGCAAAGGCAGTGGCACAGCCATGTACCCGGTGCATACATGGACCACCAGCGATGCACACCCACACATGCAGTGCCACAGGACAGTGCTGAGTGTACCGTGTGGTGTGCACATTAGTGGTATCAATGGATAGTGGCCATGCCCCGCTGCCTACCTCACAACACAGCATGCACAGAATATCCTGGAAGAAAGGCACTCACCTGCATTGTCTGGATCCGGGAGCTGTTGCTGGATGGGCCTGGCAGCCTGTGGCTGTTGCCCTGCATCACCTGCCTCCCGGCGTTGCCGTGCCTCCCTGGCTCTTTGCCACTCCTTAGGGCCTAGGGTGCAAACATGGAGAGGGGAACATCAGTACAAACCAGTAGCAAAGGCCCCCCCCATGTGTGTGATCCCACACAGCCCAGCCATGCCACAACCCCACCACCACTACCACCACCACCACCACTGCTGCCCACACTGGACTGCCCCCCCGTGTGGTGGACACATGCCCACTGCCATACCCATACGGATGCAACCAGTGTATGGATGGGGCACCTACCTGGTTGTGGCACTGCGCCTCACCTGGCATGTGCCCGCAGGTGAGCAAGCCTGTCTGGGTCCCTCTGCTGGAGGTCCCTGTATTGGTGGCAACACTGCTTCGACGTCTGGGCGAGTCCTGTGGCCTCCTCCAGCACCACTGCTACCTCCCCCCAGATGGCACTTCTGGCCCTGTCCAGGGGTGCATGCCAAAAAGGGCCCCAGCATGGGGCTACACAATGGCCACCAAATTGGTCAGCTCCACTTGGCTCCACACTGCAGCCCTCCATCTTGCCATCTCTGTATCAGTGTGGGGAAAAAATGGCACTCTGTAGCGCACTTCTGCCATGTGCAGATGCTGCGCTGTGCAGCACTGCCATTCCCCATCGCACTGTCACCGAACAGTGTGATAGGGGTGCACCCATGCGGATGCATGGCGCTTAGGGGGCAAAGGTCAGGCAGAGGGTCAAGGGTCGCTCGCGCACGGACCGACACAGTGCGATTGGTACTCCCTGCATGTAGCGTGGTTTGGTGCCTGTGTGAGACACCCTGTAGTGGCCTACCGCGCTGTGGCTCCACGGCACCTGTGGTGCCCCAGTACAAGAGCGCTATACATGTCAACAGTGCACTAGCACCACTGGCACAGTGGTGGCCATACCCTGGCACTGCCTCCCATGCACAGCACATCAGCAGCATGGCAGGCGTCAGTGTCAGCACCCCGGGCATGCGCCATTCGGTGTCTACTGCACACATCACAGAGCTGCACCCTTGCCTGAGCACGTTCAACACAATTGCGCAAGGTGCAACAGTGCGATATTCAGCCGGCATATGCAAATCAGCTCATCAGCGATTCAATGGCGCAGCTACTGCATTAGCATCCACTTAAAATTGAGCCTCACCTCATTTGCATGCGTTGCGCAATATAAATGTGACATGGGGCTGCAGAGGCCATAGTCTGATATTGCAGTCTACTGTGGTGAGTTGCATGCTGTTTGGGAGTGTGGACTGTGGTGTGTGGGAGATGCATGGGACTGCACAATCAGAGGGTAACACCTGTCATTCCCACAGGATCAATGATGAGCGAACGTGAGGTGGAGGAGGAGGAGGAACAGAGACGTGGGAGATGGAGGAGGCCAAACTTTACCAAGACAGAATCAGATGCCCTGTTTGAGGCCTACCTTGACCAGGAACCGCTGCTCAGCAGACAGCAGGGAACACCACAGGCCCATGCTGCGGCATGGGGTGAGGTGGCGCGTGCCATCAACCAGCATGGTAGCCACCAGCAGTCCATGCAGGAGTGCAAAAAGAAGGTGGGCATGGACAGGAGGAGGATTAAAGATAAGGTGGCTGCCATCAGGGCAGCATGGGATGCAACTGGTGGGGGACAGCTGGCCGTGCAATGCCTGATGCCACAGGAAGAGCGGGTTGCTTGCAGCATGCAGCATTGTGCCATCAAGTGTGTTCCAGGTGGTGGCTTCCAGATGGGTGGTAGCCTGTCACTGCATGGTAGGTCCTGATCTGTCACTGGGGGGGGGATGCCACAGGGTAGGGCAGATACATTAATGCTACTGTGTTCCCTTACAGCTCCTGAGCATCTACATGGGTCAGCAGTGGTGGGCTCGTCCACTGAGGGTGATACCCTGGACACAGAGGAGGGCCCATCCACCTCCACAGGTGTCCGAGGGTCAGGACAACAGTGGGCCCGCCTGGCTGTCCGGATTGATGTTGGTGGAGCAGGTGTGGAGAAGGCCCTGCCCATGTCCCAGCGTGACAGTGTCCATGGATGCCAGCATGCTGAGACTCGGACTGGTGCCAGATCCATCACTGTTGATGATGGAGCTCACATCATGGACAGTGATACGTGTGGGCTACAGCATGGGCATAGTGGTGGGTGGTGCTCCCATGGAGGTCTGCGTGACATCACAGTCCCAGCCTGTGCCTGTCTGCACCAGTGGGGCAGCACTGGTGTGTGTCCAGGACAGTGGGGCTGTTGCGGCCGCTGTGGCAGCACCATTGAGCCCTGGAGAGTGGCGGCCAGAGGGGCAGTGTCAGCAGTTGGCCAATGGCGACGGGGGGACATGGTCAGGGGGCAGCGTCAGTGCACCTCCTGTGGACATGCCCAGGCATGGCCTTGGTGTGCAGTGCCCAATCTCAAGGGGTGCTGCCCAGCATGGCCGCGAACACCATGAGGGACAGCATGCCAATCAGGCGGATGACCTCTTAGATGAGCACACCCGCATACTCCATGAATCAGTGGATCAGCAGTTGCGGCTTGTGACAGCAGTGGATGCACTTAGTGTGGTCCTGTGCCAGGCAGGAGTGGCACAGCAGGGACACTGGTCTGCTCCTGGTAGGGATGGACTGGCTGTGGGAGGATGTGACCGCTGCCATTGACAGGCAGAAACAGGCATTCACAGCTGTCATGGCCACAATGGGCACACAGTTATTTGCCCATGCGCCACAGACACTGTGCAGTGCCATGTCCACCCCCCATTCCCAGCGTCATGCAACACCCTCCTTGTCAACACCGGGTTCAGCTGTGGGCATCCCAAGCACGCCTGGCACAGGCATGTTCGGTGAGCTGCAGACCCCTGCTCAAGAATGGTCGCGTTCCCAGAGCGGCACCCTTGGGGGACCGTCGTGCCACCCCATGAGGCCATTGGTCAGCCTGTCACTGCTGGCAGGTCTCGGTGGGTCTACCCATGCATCGGTGGCAGCCATGGCACTGTGTCGCGTGACTGATCTGTCTCCCACCATGGCTACTGTCTGACACTGCCCTGTGTGTAGTGTGTTGTTCAACGTGCAATGCACGGGTGGAGTACCCAGCCCTGCACACACGCATTTCATGTGCACACCCTCCCAGCTACTCGCCACTGTGGCATGTGCATGATGATGCCTGTGTTGCACTGTCCGCCACTGTGTAATGGTGCCCAGCGTCTGAGACACGCACAATGACAGGCACTGGGTGTGGTGGTCTGTGGACATGTGTGTGGCTGGGGTGGTGGTTGGGGTCGGTGTGCCTCCTACCCTTTGTGCATGTCTTGTGGGGTGTGTGTATGTGTGTGTGTGCGTGACCATGTGCTGTGTTAGGTCTTGCCCATCCCTGATGGCGTGTGCGGTTCCATGCTCAGCCAATTCCCTTTACGACATGCACCCCTGGGGTTTGTTCATGCGTGTTTGTGGGTTGTGCACTTGTCATTGGTGGTTGCACATGGCCCCATGACTTACCTGGGTTGGTTGAAGTGCTCCTCTGTGATGGTGTCCCGGTGCAGCTGCACCATCCGGATCAGTCGGGGATCCCTTCGACCAAGGGGGGGCTACCCATCACCATCTGCACCAGCGTCCTCATCGTACCCATCGCTGTCCCCCTCTTCAACCTGTACAGCTATCCCACAGTTGTTGGCCATGTTGTGCAGGATGCAACAAGCCAGGAATAGCCCGCAGGTCTTTGAGGGGCTGTACTGTAGGGCACCGTCAGACATGTCCAGGCAAGGGAAATGTGCCTTTAGCATACCAAACACCTGCTCTCTGACATTGCGTGTGGTGGCATGTGCCTCATAGTACCATTGCTGCGATGGGGTCGCGGGCTGCCGGTATGGTGTGAGCAGCCTGGGACAGAGTGGATATCCACTGTCACCTGTGTGTAGAGGGTGGACATTAGTTTGGTGATCAGTGTTGCCCTGCCATGGGCCATCTAGGCCAGTACCTACAGTATGTCACCTCTGACCATGCCCCTCCCAAGATCCATGTCTTTCTGCGTGATTTGCATACTCACCCACTAGGTGGCCAGTGGGGATGTCCCCACTCTCGAACCTGTGGTACAGTGCAGACTGGTGCCAGATGAAGGCATCATGTGCTCCCCAGGTGCATGGCACAGACATTGGTTATGCGCCCTGTAGCATTGCACACCACCTGACAGTTGATGCTTGCATAGCCCTTCTGATTAATGTATGCAGCACCTTGCAGGCCAGGTGGCGTGTGGATGGCCACATGGGTGCAGTCAATGGCCCCGAGCACTCCAGGCATACGTGCTACCCTGCGGAACTCTTGTATGTGTGCTGTGCGCTCCACCTGTGTGCTGGGGAAACGGATGTACTCCGCAGCATGTGGCAGCAGTGTGCTGAGGAATTGTGTGAGTAGGCGTGATGCGGCTGACTGAGTTATGCCTGTTGTGTCCCCTGTTGGTCTCTGGAAGGTGCCCATGGTGAGCAGGCACATGGCAGCTGTCACCTTTGTCTCCACTGACAGAGCATGGCTCCATCGTGTGGGTGCCTGTATCTCATCACTGCACAGCTCACAGAGTCACCTCAGAATCACCCAGTTCAGGTGGTACCGGCCCACTTTCTCGGTGTCACTGTAGTGCTAGAAGCTGGTGCGGGCTTGGTACCACCTGTTGGGGGCATACTGTCGACGGGCCCTTCCACGGCTGCACCCTTCTGCTGCCTGCCTTCTCACACCCCTCATTACTGCCTCCATCTGTATGGTGGCACTGGCCATGTCCCTGGCTTGTGTCTCCGGCAGCTGTTTCGTATTCGCCTCTGCTGTCCTTTATGCTACTCCCCCTGCACTGGGAACACCTCCAAGATTTGGCTGTTCTGCCCATTGTCGCTGCCCTCAGTCCACTGTGGCACTTCCCTTTCACTCCTGCACAGTGGCACAGGCTCCCCGCTCCTGTCCTGTTCCTGGTAGTTTCCAGGTGTGCTCTGTCCTGCTCCTGCCCAGTCCTGCTCACTGCTTCCCTCTGCCTTGTTGCTGTCACCTTGCTCGCACCTCTGGCTTCCCTGTAGCGATCTTGCACTTCTTTCTTGTTCCTTTTTATTTTGGATCATTTCCGCTATCGTGCAACTTCCGCTTGCTCCCCTATTGCGCATGGTGCATGCTGTTGAATATCGCACTGTTCCATTTATTCATGGTTCCTCCCCCTTCAATTGTGCATGCATTCATTACCATTGCACTCTGACGCATTGCGATTTGGGGGGGCGCAGCTGCCTCCCACTGAATATCGCACAAAGGCACATTTTCGGATTTGCGTTGGCACCTCTCTGTTGTGCATGGCGCAACCCTTTTGAATATCTGGGCCCCAGTGTATAGTTTTTTTCTTTGTCCTGATACTCCTTTTGATATTGTTGTTCCACCATGGAGGCACCCAATGCTTGTTGTTGTATTTTTGTATTTCTGGGACACAATTCTCAATACATTGATTTTGTTTTTGTTTCAGTTTCTCCCAGGTCTTACTCATGCCTAAGTTACTTAGTTCTGTTTTCCAATCCCATGTTTCTAAAAATGGTCTCATTCTGTTATAATTTGCTTTATAGTCATCTATAATCTTAGTTTTGCCATTTATAGGAATACTTTCTAATTTGATGCCAACTTGTATTGTCCTGTGGTCACTGTCACCCACAGGCATAGATACCTTAGTTTCATTTACACTTTCTTCAAAGTTGCAAAATACTAGGTCTAGTATATTATTCTGCCTAGTCTTCTCATTTACAAGTTGTTCCAAATTGTTTTGAAGAATGATATCTATGAATCTGTTTTCCAAGTACCCAGTACCTTCTAACGTCACCCAGTTTATTGTTGGAAAGTTTCATTTCATTTCATTTTTATTTTTTATACTGAAAGGTCTGTGGGCTTAGAGCCCATTTTCACAGATGTCCAGTTAATACGCAACAAACACAGAACATAAAAAATGTATACAAATACAATAGATTAACAATAAAAATGTACATTCAAGAGTAACATTTACAAACAGAATTTATAAACATATGGGACCCAATTCCAGAATGACTTGCGCATGGCACAAGGTGATTTATGCTGAACCCCATGGTGTAAATTGCACCTTGCACTATGAGATACGCAAGTCACAATTCCAAGATGTGGCTTCACCATACTGCATGCAGGTTGCACCAAAAGTGGGCTATGCCACCCACTATGCCCACAACCCACTGTGGCATGGCACATGGGTGGGTTACAGCAGCAACTGTGCCCTATTCCGAAAGGGCAGCTGCCGTAACCCACCTACACAATTCCAAGACCCGTTATGGTGCTGCAGAGTTAGACCAGCATAAAGGTGGTCTAAGGGGCATCCACCCTGGCAAAATGATGGATGACACCCCACAGCACTGTGGGAAGCACATAGCCCTGCTACACATCCCCCCCAGCAAAGTCATGCCCCCACCCCAAAAGTCAGGGATCCCCCAGGGTCCATTTACTGCACTGCCCCCAAATGCCAGTGCCACCCTGCCAGCCCCCCGAATGCCCCCAGCTGATTACAAGTGCAATTCAGAGTGGAGGGCTGTGGGGAAGTAAATTACAGGCTGTAACTTGTGGTGCCTAGGTCCATTGCACCAGTCCTGTGGCACTAGCCTGTGGCTGGCACAAGTCATGGGACATAGGTGCTGGGGACCCTGCCTGTCTTGGAATATGGCAGAGGGTCCCCAGCATAGTGCCGTATGGCACAATGCCCATGAGTTGCACCATGTGACTTGGAATCAGACCCCTTATTTCTAAGAGCTGTCTTAAAAGTGACCAATGTTTTTTTTTTTTTTTTACTAGTAATACTACTAGGGAGTCCATTATATAGCTTAGTAATAGCAAAGTTCAACAAAGTTAAAGTTCCCATTAATAAGTAGTCACCTTTAACTATCATGTTCTCAAGTTTGGAGAGAAATTTGTTATTTTGCTTAAAATTTAAACCAAGGGAGTGGTACCCAAGTGTGACGTAGACAGCCATTTCTGAGTGCTGTATCATTTTTATTAATATAACGTGTATTACTGACTGTCTCTGTTGAAAATCTGATCCTCTTAGAATGACCTCATACATCCCCCCCAGATTTTAGCTAAAAGATGAAAGCCATAAGAAAAAATGCTGACAGCATGTGAGTTCACACACACTCAGTTTTTAGAGACCATGTGTTACATGTAAGAACTTAATTAAGGATCCTGTTGGTCTGAGTTAATTACAACTGTAGTTGCTATAACATATCCATTTTATGACGTTGGAAGGAAAACCCAGGTTATTACATAGAAGTGCAAAATCATAAAGATGCTTTCCTGTCCTGGAAGTGGGACGCTTATTATGGGATCAAAAGAAGTGTCATTTGAAGGACATGAATTATGCTGAAGTTGCAGAATGTAATACTTTTATATAAGATATATATTTTCATATATCCTGACAGGGAGGAGCTAGGTGACCTCTTGAAAAGAGGTGGGGTAAAAGCCAGCATTTAATTTAGTCTGTTTTACTTCACACAGACACATTTTTTACCTAGAGTCTGACCACAAAACATCTTGGGAGCACTTTTAAGCAAGTATTTAGAGACTAAGTACTGTCGTAGGAATTGCACTGTTTAAAACCTTGTTTTTTTAATAGATTGTATGTCTTGTGATATAACAGTTCTGTATTCTTGTGTTTTACATATTCTTATCTATTATAGTAAAATTATTTTTAGAACTTACTTGGTCTGTCTTTGACTTCTTTTTTTATTTTGCAAGAAAAGTACATGGTTATAGCAGACAATAGACATAAGCTTGAATGGTGATACCAAATTGGAAAGAGAAGCGTTTTAAATCTGAGGTCTTTATTAAAGATTTAAAGGGTTCTTCTCTGTATACCTAGTTATGTGCCCATAGGCAAAGATATCTGGTCCCCCCGAAGACAGATATATCTGAGCCTGTGCATTGGGTATGCTAACAAGAGGATAACAGTTTGAATCCCTCCAGAACTTGAGACCAAAAGTTGATCCAAACTCACAAAACAGACAAGAGGCTTACCTTGTCTGTTACACTGTTCACAAGACTGCATTCAGAGGTTGGTACTTTGGGAGTAGAGGGCCTGACCTGCTGAGTGGGTTTGTGACAGATTGGTTGGCAGCGGTGGCATTATTTTGGTATCACAAGCTTTATTGTTCTGTGTCAGCTGAGACTGTAAGCTCTCTTGCAAAGAAAGAAAAAAGGCAGAGTTTAATTTTGAAAAGGAAATAGAACTATATCTCACTTGGCGTACAGTCCAGTTCCTACCCATTTAATTTTTTTTCTCTAAAGTGCAAGTCAGAGTAACAGTAGTGAGGGAAAAAGAAGATGGTTTCCAACTACAGCAGGCACACTGTAGATTACTTGAAGCAGTTCTGTGGGGACAAGGGAGTCCCATTCAAGGTGACAGCTAAAAAGCAGAACCTCATAGAGGCCCTGATGGTAGCAGATACCCAGAGCAGCGAGTCACCGACCGTGACTGAAAAGGACAGCAGGACCAATGTCAGTGAAGGGCCACAGCAGCAGGGGATGGTCACCAGTATCCTGAATCCAGAGGTACTCAAACTGCAAATTGAGTTACGCAGGATGGAAATGGAGGCAGAGTGACAACAGAGGGAGGCAAACTGTGAGGAGCATGAGTGCCAGCGAGCTGCAGAGGAGAAGAGAGAGTGAGAATGCAGAGAGGCAGAGGAGAGAAGAGAGGAGCACTAGTGGCAACATTAACTGGAGAAGCTATGACTTTGACCAGTGGCACCAGAATAGGTAAGTGGCTTGGGTTTAACTGGGACTGCAGGACTGGGTTACAAATTGAACTCCAAATTAATAGCTGAGTTTAAGGAAGGGGAGGACATGGATGCCTTTTTAAATTCTTTTGAAAAAGTTTGTATTCAGGCTAAAATTCCTAGAGAGTCCTGGAGCTTCCAGTTATCCTCGCTACCTACCGGGAAAGCTTGGGATGCATTGGGTCAAATGAACAATGAGGACAGTGATGATTACAGCAAGTTAAAAGCTGCACTGTTAAAAAAGTTTGAATTAACTGCTAAATCATACAGAGCTAAATTCTGTAAGCTCAGGAGAAGCCCTGATATGAGCTATAAGGAGCTAGTCATGAAACAACATCAGTTTTTAAAATGTTGGTGGGAAGGAATTGAGGCAATCTCTGTTGATAAAATTGAAAATGTGATTTTACTAGAACAGTTTTATTGGGCATGCCTAGCAGAGCTAAAAACCTGGCTAGAGGACCGAGATCCAGAAACAGTGCAAGAGGCTGCTGAACTCTTGGGCCGCTATGCCAAGAGCAGATCTGCTCTGTGAGTGAATGGGGTGGGCATGGCAGTGCAGAAAGGGAAAAGCACACCTTCAAGGCAGCTGAAACCCTCACTGCCTCCACCAACCAGTTAGCCCCAGGTTTCAACAAAAAGATTTATCTGAAGTAAGAAATGCATGTTGGCTGTGTAAGGAATCTGGGCATATTGACAGACAGTGCCCCAAAAAGGTGAGGCAAAATACACAACAGGGTGCTAGAAAAGAAGTGGGTTGTCTGCGTATCCCTGAGAGCATGCCAGTGAACATGAGGGAACAAATGCACCCAGTCATAGTAAATGGTGTACAGATGCAGGGGTTAAGGGACACAGGGGCATCCCTGACATTGGTAAAGAGGGATCTGGTACAGCCTCGTCAGCTTATACCCAATAAATATGTAAGTGTACAAGGGTTTACTGGTGAAGAGAAAATGTTGTCACTCGCTAGTGTTCTCCTGGACTGGGGTGAAACAGGAGGAGCTGTGAAACAGGTGGCTGTGCCAACACATTAGCAGTGGATGTGATCCTGGGTAACAATCTCCAGCAGGGGGTGGTATATGCAGTTACCTGTAGGCAAGCGGCAAGCGAAAATAGTAGTTCCCAGAACTCCACAGAAACCAGTGTGGAAACCACTGAGAGGCTGGTTCCCCAGTCTGTGTCTCCAGATGGGGAGACTGATAAAAAGGAGGTAGAAATTTCCCCGGTAGCAAGTGACCACACAGCTATGGAAGGTTATTCCGAAGAGGAAGGGGTGACCCATTGTCAGAGGGTTGGGATTGACAGTGATCCTGAGAGCCCTGATGCTAGTGCTAGAGACCCTAGTTTAGCGACTGAAGGGGACCTGTCCCATGCCTTGGGACTGTGTGAGGGGTTTGCAGCTGCTCAGAGGGGTGATCCTAGTTTAGAGAAGCTGAGGGCTTGGGCAGACTGGGACGGCACACAGGGAGGTGACAGCAGACATAAGGTTTATTGGGAAAATGGACTTATGTATACTCAGGCAGTACAGACAGAGGGAGGGATGCAAGGCAGGCAGCTTGTTGTACCCCAGGGGTCCCGTGAGCAGTTGCTCAAAATTGCACATGATATTCCCTTGTCTGGTCATCTGGGAATCACGCACAGAATGTAATGGTTAGCCCAGAATGTCTACTGGCCTAACTTCACCCAGCAGGTGAAGGAGTATTGCAGGTCTTGTCACCGGTGCCAAGAAATAGGGAAGGCGGGCAAGAAAACCCAAGCCACCCTGATCCCATTGCACATAGTGGAGGAGCCATTCCAGAGGGTGGGAATGGATATTGTGGGGCCTTTAAATACCCCCAGCTCCTCAGAGAAGAGATTCATCCTGACTGTAGTGGATTATGCCACCCAGTACCCAGAGGCAGTCGCCCTATCCTCTCTGAGGACAGGCAAAGTGGCAGATGCCTTACTTGGGATTTTCTCCCATGTTGGGTTTCCACAGGAGTTAATCACCGATCGAGGGTATTCTTTCATGTCGGACCTGATGAAATGTTTATGGGAGAAGTGTGGGGTGGTGCAGAGATGCACGACATCATATCATCCACAAGCCAATGGGCTTGTGGAATGATTCAATGGTACCCTAAAGTCAGTGCTCCAGGCATTTGCTGAACAGCATGGGAGGGACTGGGAGAAATACCTTCCCCACCTGCTGTTTGCATACAGGGAGGTACCCCAAGAGTCAACAGAATTTTCCCCCTTTGAACTCTTATATGGACACCAGGTACGTGGGCTCCTAGACTTGATCTGGGAGGACTGGGAAGGCAAGCACACCACCAAGGGAACTCCCATTGTGGATTACATCCTTAGGTTTAGGGAAAGGCTGAAGGAGCTTATGGGGACAGCCCAGAGCAACCTGGCAGCTGCCCAACAGAAACAAAAAGTGTGGTATGACCGCAGAGCAAAAGCTCGCTTATACATGGTGGGTCAGGAAGTCATGGTCCATATTTTGGTCCAGAAAGACAAGCTGCAAGCTGAGTGGGCAGGACCGTACAAAGTGGAAATGACATAAACTACATTGTGGAGTTACCTGACAGAAGGCAGACAGAAAGGATGTACCATGTCAACATGAAGAAGCCATATGCAAATAGGGCCGACATGGTGTTTGCAGTGTGTAGTCATGGGGAGGGGATGGACGAAGGAGACCCCCTTCTGGATTTGCTGGAAGAAAGTAATGGAAGTCCTCTGTGGAGGCAGTAAAATTGTCTCCCCAGCTGGCCCTGGACCAGGTCCAGAAAGTAAGAGAGGTTTTAACAGACTTTGCCCCCTTGTTTAGTGCCAAGCCTGGACTAACCCCCTTAGTGACACATGATGTGGAGACAGGGACACAGACGCCCATATGGCAGACAGCATATCGGGTGTCAGAGACTGTCTAAAAGGATATTAGGAGGGAAGTGGAGGAGATGCTGGATTTAGGGGTAATCCAGAGATCCCACAGTCCCTGGGCCTCACCCGTAGTCCTTGTGCTCAAGCCAGATGGCTCAACTCATTTCTGTGTGGACTATCGTGGACTGAATGCAGTCACAAAGTCTGACGCCCACCCGATGCCCCGGACGGATGAACTCCTGGACAAGTTGGGAGGGGCAACCTACCTTCCAACCATTGACCTGACCAAGGGGTATTGGCAGGTAGAATTGACAGACAGAACTAGGGAGAGGTCAGCCTTCATCACTCCGATAGGCTTATTTGAGTTTAAAGTAATGCCTTTCGGAATGAAGAACGCCCCAGCCACTTTCCAAAGATTGGTGAACCAGGTGTTAAATGGTGCTGAGGAGTACGCCGTGGCATACCTGGATGACATTACCATCTTTAGTACCAGCTGGGAGGAACACCTATCCCATCTTAAGGAAGTGCTGGGCAGGATACAGAGGGCCAGGCTCACTGTCAAAGCTGTGAAGTGCCAGGTGGCCATGGGGGAAGTGGCATACTGCAGGCATGTGGTAGGCCAGGGACAGCTCCATCCTAACCAAATAAAGATAGAGGTGGTCCAGGCATGGCCCAGACCAGAAACCTAGAAGCAGGTCATTAGCTTTCTAGGGACAGCAGGGTACTACAGGAAATTTGTACCCAATTACAGTGCCCTGGCTGCTCCCCTATCTGACCTGACAAAGAAAAAGATGCCAAAGAAAATTACCTGGGGCCCAGCCTGTGAGGAAGCCTTTACCAGACTGAAGGAGGCACTGTGCAGTGCTCCTGCTTTGACAAGTCCTGACTATAGCAAAACCTTTATAGTTCAGATGGACACCTCAGACGTGGGTATTGGGACAGTAATGAGCCAGATGTCCAGCCAGGGAACAGATCACCCAGTAGTGTACCTAAGCAGAAAGCTGCTTTCCAGGAAGCAAGCATACTCCACGGTGGAAAAGGAGTGTCTTGCCATAGTGTGGGCCCTAAAGAAGCTAGAACCATACTTGTATGGGCAGCATTTTATGGTGCAGACTGATCACAACCCCCTGGTTTGGCTGATGCAGATGGGGAAAAAACAATGGCAGACTACTAAGATGGAGTCTTGCTTTACAAGGGTATGATTTAAAAATCGTACATAGGACTGGAGTGAAGAATCAGAACTCAGATGGACTGTCTAGGGTCTATGAGGAGCGAACTGATTTGGGAAGCTCATCCTATGTAGGGGATAGATCCCCCAAATTCAGTCTAGGTGGGGAGGAGTGTGACATAGACAGCCAGTTCTGAGTGCTGTATCATATTTATTAATATAAAATGTATTACTAACTGTCTCTGTGGAAAATCTGATGCTCTTAGAATGACCTCACGCATCCCCCCCCCAGATTTTAGCTAAAAGATGAATGCCATAAGAAAAATGCTGACAGCATGTGAGTTCACACACACTCAGTTTTTAGAGACCATGTGTTACATGTAAGGCCTTAATTAAGGATCCTGTTGGTCTGAGTTAATTACAACCGTAGTTGCTATAACATATCCATTTTATGACGTTGGAAGGAAAACCCAGGTTATTACATAGAAGAGCAAAATCATAAAGATGCTTTCCTGTCCTGGAAGTGGGACGCTTATTATGAGATCAAAAGAAGTGTCATTTGAAGGACATGAATTATGCTGAAGTTGCAGAATGTAATACTTTTGTATAGGATATATATTTTCATATATCCTGACAGGGAGGAGCTAGGTGACCTCCTGAAAAGAGGTGGGGTAAAAGCCAGCATTTAATTTAGTCTGTTTTACTTCACAGAGACACATTTTTACCTAGACTCTGACCACGAAACATCTTGGGAGCACTTTTAGCAAGTATTTAGAGACTAAGTACTGTAGTAGGAATTGCACTGTTTAAAACCTTGTTCTTTTAATAGATGTGTATGCCTTGTGATATAACAGTTCTGTATTGTTGTGTTTTACATATTCTTATCTATTATAGTAAAATTCTTCTTAGAACTTACTTGATCTGTCTTTGACTTCTTTTTTTTTATTTTGTAAGAAAAGTACATGGATATAGCAGACAATAAACATAATCTTAAACGGTGATACCAAACTGGAAAGAGAAACGTTTTAAATTTGAGGTCTTTATTAAAGTTTTAAAGGGTTCATCTCTGTATACCTGGTTAGGTGCCTGTAGGCAAAGATATCTGGCTCCCCCGAAGACAGATATATCTGAGCCTGTGCATTTGGTATGCTAGCAAGAGGTTAAGAGTTTGAATCCCTTCAGAACTTGAGACCAAAGGTTGATCTGAACTCACAAAACAGACAAGAGGGTTACCTTGTCTGTTACACTGTTCACAAGACTTCACTCAGAGGTTGGCACTTTGGGAGTAGAGGGTCTGACCTGCTGAGTGGGTTTGTGACACCCAACACCCACAGTGAGTGTTTTTGTTGGTAGCTGTATTTGTGCCCATATCAATTCGTTGCCATTATCAGTTGTTCTTATTTGTTGATTGAATTCGTATGCCTTACATTTTTCATCTATGTACAGTGCAACTACTCCTCCACATTTCTCTTTATGGTTTTTAGATATTTTTGTATATCTTGATATTTCAGTACACCAATCATCATTCTTGAACCTCATCTCAGTGAATGCATATATGGCAATATTGGTTGAGCATAAGATGTATTTTAATTCATCAATTTTATTTCATAAACCCTGGGAATATACTAGCATGATCTTTATATTATTATCTTTCTTTTGTTTCATTCTTCTTTGATATTTCCCGCTTTTCTTATCTGAGGAAAGGTATTTATTTTCCATGGTGTGATTTGATTTGTCTTTACTAGTTAAAGTGGTTAGTGATGCCTGCCCCACCCCATCTAATTTAAATATTTATTAATGAAATTAGCAACGTGTGTTCCAAGGAGAGCACTGCCCTTCTGCTTAGGTGCAGTCCATCCCAGCAAAAGAGCTTTGTTCTGTCAACAAACTCCTCCCAGTATGTGCCATAGGAGACACCTTGCTTCAAGCACCTTTTCTTAGCCATTCATTCATGACCTTTATTTTATTATTGTGGTGATCAGACTCTCTTGGGATAGAGAGAATTTTTGAAAAGGCGATGTCACATCCTAGGTCTATGACTTTATGAGTTAATGAGACATAGTTTTGCTTGAGTTTCTGAACAGAATCATACCTTATATTTTTTTTAATTAATTAACTTTATTGGTTTTCAAGATACAAACAACAAAGACCTACAGTACCAAAACAGGAGAATCATACCTTATATTGTTGGTCCCTGCATGTATGATCACCAGGGGTCTCTCCCCAGCATTGTGTACAGTATGTTTGACCATAAGGGTAATGTGTGAAATTTAGCCCCTCTAAAGCTTGAAAGGGTCCTGTTAGATTTATCCAAGTTAAATATAGCCCTGTTGAGATGTTTAATGATAGATTCCCCTAACACAAACACTTCTCTGGATCTGTTGGTGTTAATAGTGCTAGTATCCATAACCTTATCTCTGGAAGTGTGGGTTTCAAGGATAACTGGGTCTTGATAACAGTAGTTTGAGAAGTCATACATGGTGTAGAATTACTAGTTATAGGTGGATATAGATTAGATTTAAGCAGTCCAGGAATGTTTAAGGGACCACTGCAGGAGGGAGTAATAGTGGGATCTTGAGTAGTATTATAGTAGCTGGGGACTTTGGGGGAACCACTGCGAAAAGGTGCAAAAAGTGGTATAGTGGCATCAGTGTTATCATTTGAAATTGATGTAGGTGTTACAGAAGGTGGTATTATTAACTAATTTTGTGACGTAGATGGAATGGTGGCATTTTCTTCTATTAGAGTACTGATAGGGTCAAAGCAGTTAAAGGCTGACAAATTAAAATGGTTTGCTTTGCAACCTTTTTTTTTGTGCAACTTTTGAACTCTGTGCTAGATACCATTCCTCATCAGCCCCTTTTGTGTTATCATATTCCCTTATTCTTTTTTTATTTAGTGTGCCTAATGCAATTTTATCTGTGGGATTTGGTAATGAGGTAGAAAATAACCAAGTAGATGGGGCCTGGGATTGTATCATTAGTAATAGTTAAATTAATATCAGACTGAAGCCTGGTGTCAGTTAACATAGTCTGATTTATATTTTGGTCTCTTTGGCCTGAGCTGACCTGCAGTCTAACAGCCATGGCCCTCTGGTTAGACTCAATGGCAGCTTGTCTTGAATGAAAATAACTAATTTCTTTTAACATATCTTCATTCTGCTTATGTTTTTCACACATGAAGGATATGTTAGTATATGTATTTGTTGGTATACAAAAGATCCCACTCACGCTAAATAAGTCACACAATATATTTTATCAAAACAAGAACTCTTTTTTTTATTTATTTTCTCCCAGTCAAAAAGATCACTTCAGTGCTTCGGGTTAAACCCTTCCTCAGGAATATACTGGGATTTCTAGAATTAGAAATAGAAAATATATATACAGATATATTAAACAAAAATAATATAAAGAAACATCAATATAAGTAGACAAGAATGCTTAAAAACATAATAATTGAACACTCCTTACATTTTATAATAGTGACTTGTGTAATTTACTTTCAATCATTCATTACATATTTGACTCCCACCACTGGACACTATTAGAACACAAAACATACAAGGGTAAAGTAATTTAATTCACTTACTAAGATATAGCCTTTCAAACTAGTTATTTTTTCTAATCTGAATAATCTCAAGTGCAACCAATACCATATCCAATCACTACTAAGGTGAACTAAAATGATTTATACATTTCAACATTAATGCTAAAGTGCTAAGTACCAACACTCAAAGAAATGCATTTTAATTTGTTATAACAATGTTCTAAACGAATTTCAAAAATTATCAAATTGCATTTTAACCTTCTTTCTATAAAACTGAAACAGTTATACTGTTAATTGACATGCTAACCTGTAATAATGCTACGGTTTTCAACTCGACTTTCAAAGCTTTCCTTTTCTTTCAGCTTATGTAAAATACTCTTTAATAACTGTAAAGATACAAAACTGATGTTATTCATTATTTCCCTCACTGGTTTTAAAGCCAAAACTTATTCCATTTGTTTAAATAGGTATGCACTTACTTACTTGATGAAGTGTCCTCTATCCTGTTTTGGTGGAAGTGATGTGGGGGAAAAACACACCTGTATTTTACCTGTGAGGTAACTCCACCTCTAAGTCTGGCAACCAACGCAAATGCGTAATGCAAGCCATGCTTGCCTGAGTGCCAGACCTGCCCATTGGTGGCACCAAGTACCACATATCTTGATGTTAGAGGTATGGAGAAAAAGTACCAATTTATTCATCTATAGGCTTCTAATAGATTTTGTCTTGTCCCATCACTCAGCCACACTGATACAGGGAAACAAATGCTGTGTTCTCTATGAGCTTGACTTTATTAAAGGATGGGTTGCCATTCAATGACTTCATTTAAACCAAAACGTGGATTATTAGTTTGAAACCAATTAATAAACCAGGCTTCCCTTAACAATAATTTGATATTGTAATCACCTCCTCGAGTACTTTTATGAACCTTCTTAATGCCAAAAAAAGTAACGATAGTAATTGATGAGCTCTCTCTATAAAGTGGCATGCTATTGGGGATGTTAGATCTTTATTCCTTATATACACCCCTTATGTTCACCTGCTCTTTGTTTTAGTGATCTTTTCATCTTACCTATATACATTAGGTAACAAGGACATTTGATGCCATAAATGACTCCCTCAGTTTGACAATTTATAAAATCTTTCATTGTGAATTGTTCATTCCTACATGTGTTCCAAATAGATTTTATTCTGTGGGTATTCTGTGGGTATTGTTACAGTGGATACACCTTCCACAACTGTAATTTCCTTTTAGTTCCTCCGAAGTAAATAGAACATTCCTTTTTATTTCTAGAATTTTATGTTCAGTGTGTACTAGTCTATCTGTAAGGGATTTTGCTTTTTTAGCTACCACGTGAACTCCATAATGGAATGGCTCCTTCCCCCACAAAACTAAAGTGTACATCATGTTTTTTTTTTTTAATCTATGGTACTGGTCCTTGGTGTGGTTTCCAACTGCTACGATTGGCACTGTGTTGTCCTATGGTGTTTTTACTGGTGCTATTTTTGACAGCTCTGTTTATGCTGCAGGGTTCTTGATGGCACTTTTCTTGTTTTCAGTATTACAACCTAGTTCCTTACAATTGTAGGCTGGCCATTAAAAGCAGAGGAAGCCAGAGTCTAAGTCTACAGACTCAGGAGAGAGCTCTGGTCCAGAGAAATCAATACCAGCATACCTGCAGGATGTTGGTGAAAAAAAAAAAAAACAAGAGACAAAGGAGGTGACTGTTGGCAAATTCTCTTCCCACTGTCCTGCAGATTGTACAATGGAGTTTGCCCTTTAAGGGGCAGACCAGGTTGTCCTGGTGCACCCCTTCCCTCTGTCATGGAATGGTTGTGCTTAGGAGGGGAGGGGTGAAGGAAGGGAAGGGGCTAAGGACCAGAACAAAGGACAGGTAACAGGAAAGGGAGGGGTGAAGGGAGGTACATAAGGGACAGCACAAGGGGGCCTCAGCCACTTTTTGCTGGAGTTTTTTGATTTACGGAAGCTGCAGCATGTCAGATTGGCAGAACTATTGGAGGTTTGTGAACCAGGAAAACAGGTAAAATTTGAAGGAAGAGAATAATGAGTTGGATGTTTTTTTTTTTTTTTAAAAAGTTTTTTCATACAGTGCTGGAAAGAGAAGAAGAAGTTTTACAATGGTTGCTAGTTTAAAAAAAGAGAACTAATTTATCTGCATAGGTGTTTTTTTATGTTTGAGTTGCATGGCTTGGCAAGATATCATTTAGGTTGCAGGGCCAGGAGCTGAGCAAGTGGAGCAAGCGGTGCCTGAGCTTGTCTGGGCAGGCTAGGTGAGGGATGGTTTTAAAAAAAAATATATATAAAAATAATAAGGACCTGGAAGTAGCTTTCCTGGGGGAGCAAGTTTTGGTTTGGAAAGAAAATGAATAAGCGTTGTTGGTTGTGGCACATGGCCGAGAGTGGGGGCAGGTAGCAATCCAGTTTAGCAGATGTTGCCAGAGGGAATAAAAAAAAAAAACCAGAAAATGAGTGTTTTTGCAGCACATGGTAGGGACATTGTCGGTAAGCTTGTGGAGCGCAGTGTTAGAGAATTGAGTGTTTTGTAGAGAGGAGTGTCGAGAAGCAATCAGGGGAGAGCAGTTTGTCAAAGGGAGGAACGAGCGCTCTGGGTCCAGCACATGGCTGGCGGTATCAGGAGGGGCCTTTCAGCGGTAACAAGCGGGGAGCAGCAAGCACTGAGTGGAGAAGAAAGGATCACAGGGAAGGGCTGATTCCATGAGAACGAGCATGGTGGTGCAGTGCAAGACTGATTTAAGGGACAACGAGGGTAGGGTGGCTGGCGAGGGCCTTGAGGGAAGGGCGAGGGCTGAGACCAGAGGACAAGGCATTAAATGCTGGAATGGTGTGGGGGATAGCACACCGAACATGGGGGCAGCATGGCGTGGGGTCTGTGACTGGTGTGGGCCTTGCATGGGACTTGGATTGGAGGCCTAGAAGCCATTGGGGAGATGGGAGCAGAAGCACAGGCCTGTAAGGCCTGGGGGATAGCAAGCGGTGGGGTTTTGATGGCAGGGGGCCTCGCAAGAGAGGTGGGCAGAAACGCCCAAAAGGAAGGAGGCCTGCAATGGGCTAGAAGGGAGGGGAACAGGATGCAGCGCCTGGCTGGAGAGAGCTGGGGCCGGCGCTGGGGTAATGGGACATGGAGGACTAACAAATGCGGTTACAAAACCATGGAGGGGAAGGGAGGAAAAGGCCAGGATGAGAAGATGCTGGTGGAATCAAAATACAGGTTTTTTTTCTTGTGTGAGGGACTGGCACATGCACACGTGGCTGAAGAAGGACTACTGCAGGTGAGCCTGAAAAGACTTGCAGGGGGATTATGGGTGAGGCCTCGGTAGACATGAGGTTTTGGGGAGTGTTTTCTAGAAAGGGCCAACAGGAGAGGCCCATATTAAAAAAAAGAGGTTTTTATATAGCGACCCCGGTGATGCGGGCAACAGCAAGTATGGAATTGGTGGCATGGGGCCTCATGAGGGGCTGGGGTGACAGAAGGTCAAAAATGCCTGAGGACCCCCAAAAAGGGGTGCAGGCCACGAGAAGCGCTTGGGGGGGCATAGAGGCAGGGGGGTTTACAGACACAAGGGTGTAGTTTGAAGGGTTTTTTTTAAAAAAAAAGAAGGGGAAAAGGTGGGCCAACAGAAGGTGGCTCAATACAGGGAGGATTTAAGCAGATAGTGACCCCAGCATGAGGTCACACGCAGCATGACAACCCCCCCAAAAAAAGGGAAGAGGCATCGGGGGCGAAAGGAATACAAAAGAAGACAGGCAGGAAGAAAGAAAAGCTGAATAGGCACGAGGGTGCAAAAAAAAAATAATATATATATACAATATATATATGGTAATGCAAGCATGGAATAACTCTTGTTCTCTTCCTATATTTGTCTTCACAGGGGAAAAAAATGAAGGAAATGGCACCAAAGAAAAACAAGCCTTCAAAAACAGACACCTACAGAGCCGTAATCGAGTTGTCGGAGAAGGCCAACCGAATGTGGGAGCTGGTGGAGGGGGAGGAACCAGGGAGACCTGGGGAGAAAAGAAAAGCGGGCTCAAGAAAGGGAGCAGAGGGAAACGGCACAGAAGGGTCACGAGTCCCACCCAGGGTACCACTGTGCGTGTGGAACTCTCAAGGGCGGTGGATCCAGTACCTCTGCAGCCCATAGATGCAGGAACGCCAGTACCTCCTCCCGATCAAGGCGGGATCTTCCCTGGGGAACCCAGGCCAGACCCCCAGAATGTGTTGTTCCCACTGTAAACCATAGGAGCTCACCCTCCTCCTCAGCCACAAGGACAGAAAAGGGGGCAAGAGGAAGAGGCCATGCCGCATGGCCTGGACAAGGTTACAGGTAATGCACCCAGCGCAGTGGGGGACAGTATAAAAGAATACATAGGTCAAATTGTAGCGGTGCTGGGGACAGGAAGTTTAGGGCAGATGGAATAGGCCCTGGCAGAGATTAGGAGGGAAAAACAAGGGCCAAAAAGTAATGAAGAGAGTGCAGAAAAAGAAGGAAAATGTACAAGGGACATAGGGGCACCCTGGATGAGGATAGGAGAGCATGTCCCACTGGCCACGAAAGAGAAAATATGGAAAGGGGAGTATGTAGATATATTCGCTTTGGTGAGCTGGGAAGCGGCAGCAAAGTACGAAGAAGCTGAGCACATAGGTAAGAGCGAAATGGCAGCGGCAATAGTGCTTTTGGGGAAAAAGGAGGAGGACAAGTTCACGAAGGGAAAGACCTGGGAAGGATGGTTTGTAGGTTTTGCCACTTTCTCAGCCATTGTCTTAGAGAGAAAGCTGGAGCTGGGTATCCCGCTCATCACGTACTCCTTGATAATAAGGAGGGCAAAGGCAAAAGGGGGGGTGGGATGGCTATATTATGATGAATTATTTCGACAGAGAATGGCAACATTCAGGGATGTGAGATGGGACATGAAGCAGTTAGATTTATGGACAGACTACGTTACTAATCAGTCCATGCCCGAAGGGGAATGGAGAAAGAAAGGGTCGACACCCCAGAGATGTTGTTGGGTCTACAAAAGGGCTTTATGCTCATGGCCCCAATGTCGTTTTCACCACACTTGCTCAAAATGCAGTGGAGGACACCCAGCGAGCAGATGCAGGATGGCATGGACCCGGGGACACAGGAACACGGGGGACAGGGGTCAGGTGAACAGCATTTTCGGGAAGGACAGGGGTTTAAAGGGCAGACATGGAACGGGGAAGGGGTAGAGGGCACATGAGCAGGGGGGGTCAGAACCACTGATCAAAAGAACCCTGCACAAGATGGGAGGGGGGCTAGGGAGCAGAAAAGGGGGGATAGACAAGGAGCAATTCAGGATAGCCAGAACCCCCATCAACATAGAGGCATGGGCAACCGGTTTGGACAGATATCCTGACAGAGCAGTATGGTGGATGATTATACAGGGTTTTAAGATGGGGTTTTCATTACAGTGTGATGGGCCCAGGCAAGCAAAAGAGGCGGGCAACTTGGGATCTGTTAAAGGAAAGGAAGAAATATTGAGACAGAAGATAGAGAAAGAGAGGGCAGCAGGGAGGGTAGAGGGACCATTCAACACCCCTTTTCTGCGAGATATGTGGATCTCGCCTTTGGGCTTGGTACCCAAGAAACAAGAAGGAGAGTACAGGGTGATTCACCACCTGTCTTATCCAGAAGGGGATTTGGTGAATGACTTCATCGGGGAGGAACACAGTAGGGTGACATATGCAACACTGGAGGATGCAGTGCGGATAATCCGGGCTACTGAGGATGCATGGATGGCAAAGATGGATATTAAGTCCACCTTTAGACTACTACCAGTTAGGAGAGAAGACTGGGATCTATTGGGCTTTAAAATTGGGGAGCAGTATTATTTTGACAAAGCCATGCCAATGGAATGTTCCATAGCATGCCTGACATTCGAAGCTTCCAGCACATGTTTGCAATGGATATTCCAAGAAAGAACGGGTTATAGAATGGTCATTCACTATCTAGAAGACTTCCTTTTCATTGGGAGAGGGAAAAGAGAGAAGCAGATTATGCTGAGTAAGTTTCAGGAATTATGTAGGGAGCTAAGGGTGCCACTGGCATTGGAAAAAACAGAGGGGCCCAGCAGGGTGATGGAATTTCTGGGGATTGAGGTAGATGTACCAAAAGAGATATTCAGGCTGCCAGACAATAAAGTAAAGAAACTGAAGGAATTGATTCGATTACACACCAGCAGGAGAAGGGTACAGCTGAAACAAGTCCAGCAAGTATTGGGGGACCTGAACTTTGCCTACAGGGCCATTGGACCGGGGAGGGCTTTAACACAGAGGTTAGCTAGGGCTACATCAGTGGTTACCAGACCACATCACCGGATGGACCTGACAAAGGTGTCAGAGAAGATTTTGGGATATGGGAGGAATTCCTGAAGGGATTTCATGGCTGTTTGTTCTGGCAAGAAGAGTGGGTGTACAACACAGACCTTGATCTCTACACAGACGCAGCCGGGGGGTCTGGCATGAGGGTTTACCTGAGGGGCAGGTGGTTCGTAGAACCATGGCTTGGTAGTTGGGTAAAGGATGGGACAATAAGAGATATAACCTTGCTGGAAATCATGCCCATATGGGCATGCACCCTGATATGGGGGGAGGAACTACTGGATCAGAAAGTGACATTCTGGTGTGATAACAGATCAGTGGTAGAGGTACTAAACAACAGGGGATCCAGGTCAGAGATGGTCATGAAGGTATTATGACATTTAGTTTTAAGGTCTTTGCAGCTGAACATGTCATTCAGAGCAAAACATATAGAAGGGGTACACAATACCCTGGCTGACAGCCTTTCCCATCTGCGGCTGGACCGTTTCCGGAGGCTGGCACCAGCAGCGGAGGAACAAAAAACACCTATACCAACGAACATCTGGAACATTGGCAAGAAGTAGTAGAACTGTTGTTTCACAGCTCATGGGCACCTCAGACGTCTGAGGGCTTATGATGGGGCCTGGCGGGTGTTTCAGACATTCAGGACTGAGCACCAGATGGAGGTAAGTGGGCCACTCACAGAGGAACAGTTGGGAATGTTCACTGTGGAGCAGTGGCAGAAAGGGACCCACCCACGCCACAATGGAGGTTTATCTGGCAGGGATTAGTGTTATCTGCAGCCTAAAAGGGTGGAAGGACCTGACAAAATCACTGCTCATCAGGAGAATGATGCAGGGATGGGGCAGGCTGAAACGTGGGCCAGGAGATAATAGGAGGCCAATAGGGGAGCAGTGGCTAATAAGGCTAAAAGAGGTGCTCCCAGTAATATGCAGAACAAAGGCTGAGGCCCAGCTATTTTACACAATTTACTTGATAATGTTTGCAGGGGCTATAAGAGTGAGTGAGGTGGTAGGCCATGGGAAAGAGGACAAGGAAGGAGGCTTGGAATGGGACGATGTAAGCTGGGGGGTGAAAGAGATACGGATCAAGCTCAGGAGGTCAAAAACAGACCAAAAAGGGCAAGATTGCATGGTAACACTGAAAGGGCAAGTAGAGGTTGCAATATGCCCAGTGCAGGCTCTGTGGGCTTTCGCCGCAGAGCAGGTGACCAGGATGGGAAAGCTATTTGTACATGGTGACAGGAAAAGGGTCACCAGCTATCAAGTCACAGCAGTGCTGAAAAATGGCATACAATTTATGGGGAGGACCCAGCTAATTACTCATCCTATTCCCTACGGATTGGGGCTGCCTCACACTGGGCAGCAATGGGGGAACCCGTGAAGGACATTTTGGAAAAAGGGCACTGGCAGTCAGCCAGTTATAAGAGATACATTAGAGCACTGAAGTAAAAAAAAAAAGAAAAAAGTGTGGTATAGAAGGCAGTGCTCCTAGGGGGAATTGCAGGTAAAAGGGGGGAGGGGAAAAGTTGGGGGGGGCAAAGAAAGGAAAGAGGTTGGGGGGGATAATATGGTGATGGCACTAAGAGTATGTGTAAATTAATTAATTTTCCTTGAACCCCATAGGTAGAGGGAGGATCACGGAAGTCTGGATCTGTGGCCATTCCTATATTTATTGGGCTGGAAAGAGAGCAGAGAAGAAAGCTGGGGGAAAGCAGCTGTACCAGGATGTAAGACAGTGTAGGTTGGTATGGCACGGCGTAAGTGGGATGAGATGAGCACAGCTGCTTCCCGCATTGAAGGAACTCAAGGGATGTCGGCCCAGTCCAGACCTAATCATTATACATCTATGGGGCAACGACCTGGCGGGCAGACCATGGGTACACACATACTTACAGATAAAAAAGAACCTAGTGGCAATACAACAGTGGTGGCCTAAGGTGTGCCTCGCCTGGTCAGATATGATACCGAGAAGGGTATGGAGACAGGAGCACAGCCACAGGGCAGTGGAGAGGGCCAGGAGAAAGATGAATTGAAGGGTGGGGACATTGATAAGGCAGATGGGGGGAACAGATGATACTGTGGGGGGTAGAAGAATGGGTGGAGGACTTCTACAGGTCAGACAGTGTGCACCTGTCGGATCTAGCCATAGACATGTTCAATACAGAAACAATGGGTTTCATAGAGGCATGGAGAAAACAGGAAAAAACTGGTATATTAAAAAAAAAAGAGAGAAGAAAGGATCCTCCCTGAGGTAAGGGAGAGTGATACCCTAAGTATGGGGGGAAGCCAGCCAACCAACACAAGCTGGAGACTGGCTAGTGGGGAAAAAAGGGGGGGGAAGGAATAACACAAGAAGAGGAAGAAGAGGAAGAAGAAAGCAGTCTCGGTTTTCACCATTACCTAGCGGAAAAGGAGAAACAGATGGCACCCAGGTTTTCACCTGGGGGAGGGATAATCAGAGATTGATATGTGGATGGAAATAAATGAAATTTCTGGAAATATGATAATAAAGAAATGGAAATGGAATATTGGATTATGAATATAAATAAATTAATTGCCAATCTGAGCACAACAACAAACAATGGTCTCTGTCTTTTTGTGAGGGAAAAGGGGGGAATCCGGGACAATGGAGTTTGCCCTTTAAGGGGCAGACCAGGTTGTCCTGGTGCACCCCTTCCCTCTGTCATGGAATGGTTGTGCTCAGGAGGGAAGGGGGGAAGGAAGGAGGGCTAAGGACCAGAACAAAGGACAGGTAACAGGAAAGGGAGGGGTGAAGGGAGGTACATAAGGGACAGCACAAGGGGGCCTCAGCCACTTTTTGCTGGAGTTTTTTGATTCCTCCCACCCACCCTACTAGACAGAGCAAGAGGGGAAGACAATCAAAGGGGGACTGTATGGTGGGTCTGTCAAGGTGGATGACAAACATATCGGTTGGACAGTTTGGACTGCCAAAGGTGGATGGCAGGTTATGATATGGTTGTGGACTGCCAAAGGTGGATGGCAGGGGGGAAAAAAGGGGGGGAGGGGGAAGAAAAAAGGAATAACACAAGAAGAGGAAGAAGGAAAGCAGTCTTGGTTTTCACCATCACCTAGCGGAAAAGGAGAAACAGAAGACACCCAGGTTTTCACCTGGGGGAGGGATAATCAGAGATTGATATGTGAATGGAAATAAATGAAATTTCTGGAAATATGATAAAGAAATGGAAATGGAATATTGGATTATGAATATAAATAAATTAATTGCCAATCTGAGCACAACAACAAACAATGGTCTCTGTCTTTTGTGAGGGAAAAGGGGGGAATCCGGGACAACATCTACAGGTGGTGAGATTCCCAGATCCAATGACAGCTTGTGGAAATACAAACTGTAGTAGTTGATTCAAATTTGATTATTTAATGTCTCTCAGAGAAAAATTAACTTTTAAGAATTGTAAATTGGTCAACTGAAAAAAGAGGCACTGGGACAAATAGTGCAATTACCTATGCTAACATATATGATATCATGACTTCAAGTGCAAAAATTGAGCATCCAAAAATGTTACAAAGGGGAAGAATCCATGGCTGGTCGTCATTTCTAGAGTTGTGGTGTCTCCTTAAGACTTTGTTAAAATTAAATTAAAAGTTCTAGAGACCCAATCGCCGCAAGGACATAGACAAGATGGAAGTTGTCCAGAGGATGGCAACTAAAATGGTGCAGGGTCTGCGCCAGAAGACATATGAAGAGAGACTAAAGGAGCTTAATATGTATAGCCTCGAGGAAAGGAGGGAGAGGGGGGACATGATAGAAACTTTCAAGTACTGTACCTCAAGGGTATAAACAAAGTCCAAGAGGGTAGCATCTTTCAAAAAAAGAGGTGTGCAAGAACAAGGGGGCACAATTTGAAGATGGGGGGCAGCTCAGAGGTAATGTAAGGAAGTATTTTTTCACAGAGAGGGTTGTGGATGCATGGAACGGCCTTCTGGATGAGGTTGTGGAGTCAAAAACAGTGGTTGAATTCAAGCATGCATGGGACAGCCATAAGGCAATTCTAGGGGGTGGGGTAGAAAGAAGTAGGCTGCTGGTTAACTAGGATCTACAGCTTATCCATTAGGTAGGGAAATGGGCAGACTGGGTGGGCCAAGTGGTCCTTATCTGCCGTCAAATTCTATGTAAATGTGTTGACTGTAATTCAGGTTATGAGCACACAAAGAGCATTACAGTGTGTTTATGCTTCCTGCCAAAAAATCCAGCTCAGTGGCACCAAACGCCCTTCACTGAACCTAGTGGACCCTAGATCAGTGAAACTACAGTAACTGTGGCTTTTGCTGATACTGTTAATTTACCAAAGAGCCTGTGTGAATCACTGCAACAGAGTCAGAAGACTTAATTTGTGGAAATGGCAAGATTCACTATTGCCCTCTCTTGGCTAGGGATAGAGAGAGGGTGCAGAAGATATTTTAAAGACTGAATTCACAGAAAGTTGTGCCTCTGTTTTCCTAATGTTTCGAGTGTGACTTTGTGTTTTTGTGAATGTAGCATGTATTCTTTTTCTAACTGTGATTGGGACAGAGTTGAGCTATGTTCTAAACTAAATTTAATTCAAAACTTGGCAAGCCAGACTCCAGGTTAAGGTAAAAAAATCCTATGGTTTGTAATCTAGAAAAAAACTATATTTGATCAATCTGCTGAATCTACAACAAATTTTTATGGTAGTGTCACCCCAAGTCCATAAAAATTAAAAGATTTCTTCACATCATCTGGTTCTCATGACTATTACTTTTTATGATAGATATAATTTTATATCTGCTATGTGCATTAATGACATTTACCTAAACCTCTTTCTCTGCAATAATAGTTCTCTGTTTGGTTAATGGGCTATAATGTTAACATTTGTCAGAAGTGTTTCAGAGACTCTTGAGGCCAAATCTAAAGAAACTGAATGTCTTTGTTAATATTTCTCAATGTTTTCAGAAATGATTAATATTACTTACAGTAATTTTTCTGCCTTCCTTTGATTGGACTATATATTGTGGTGGGAGTTATAGATATGTAAATATTGCACACCAAGTTTATTATTTTGTGGCTTACTGGATACTCTGTTATGAACTTGCATCTCATTTCTTTTATTGTAATTTTTAATATAAATGAGCAACAAAAAATTCTAAAATAAAAAAGTAAGCACTTCTACATTGTGAAAAAAAAAAAAATCAGACCTGGCTGCTGTCAATTGGATGATTGAGGAGTTTGGTCAGGGTGGAACTGCATATTGGATTTTAGCTTTGAAGTTGTATACTGTAGATAGTTCTTCTATAATGTATTCTTATTTATTAACATAACTATGGCTATGTGGGAGCTTGTTGGCCAGATCATTATGACAAATGAGAGCTCATTTTCAATTACTCTACCTGGTTAGATAATGGTTTTATTACTATTGTTATGACATTTACTCAGTTCAGGAGTAAGGTTTATCGACCCATTTACTTCATTATCCCTAAGGTAATAACCTAAATAACTGAAACACCTTTAGTAATAAAACAAATACTTTTAAGCAGCTAACAATATTAATAATAAAAACACATGCAACTGCTCTACTGAAATGCAAACACATGTAATAGTGCACAACCCAATCCACCATATTTGCTGCCAACAAATTGCACAACACCACATCCACAAACATGATCCTCAGCTCTGCTCTGGAGAGTTTGCCTTGGGTAAGCTAATTTCAATCTTATTTACATTTTCTTAGTTCCACAGTTATTAACCCTGTACTGAAACAGAGCTATGCGACAGTAATACTTTATGTTTAGGGCAGTTCTAAATAAAATGGTTTGTGAGTCATGAGAATGAGAGTCTTCTGCCAGCAAAAAACAATGCCACACAAGAACAACCTCATTTGTTTATAGCCATAGTGCCAGTAGAGGGTGTCCTCTTCATAGTACCAACATTCATACAATTTACTGATACTGGTAAACAATGGCAACAATTGTTTTGGGTAATAATTCTGTAAACCATGAAAATATTGCATCAGGGGCCAGATATTCAAAACTTTGCACTGGGTGCAAATTGTTTGCATGTGGTTTGTGCCAGGTTAGTGCAAGTCTGCTATATTCAAAATACCAAATAGCATGGGCAAACTGCATTAGTGCTGAGCAAAAGTTTAATGTATGCACGGGGCAAAAAGAGGGGGCGTATACATGAATACAGGAGCAATGTTATGTTCAGTGCATTAGCACTGCGTAAAGTGTTTTTTCGTGACTTAGCATGACACTTTGTGCAGTGCAAATTACCACCCAGGAAAAGGTAGTCTTAACTCTGGGCAAACCAGCTTTGCATGACTTTGTGGCTTTGTGCAGCTTTGCGTGACATTGTGTGATATAGTACCATGGTTTATGGAACTGTGTAATTCACAAGTGTGAATTATGGAGCTTGTGAGGGTCTGCCAGTGGTGGTTTATTGACCCTAACTAGTACTTATTAAACATAGAATGAAACCAGACATGGAAGAAACATGCTGCACATGGATGGCACCTCCTATGTTGCCATCATCTGCCACCAGTCCCAGCCATGCCAGACATTAAGTGGTGACCCAGCAACCAGTGGACACCATGGCAGTGTGTCCATACAGCACACACCTACAGACCACCCTTCAGTGGACACTGACAGAATCCAGCACTCACATGCAGCACTGGGGGTGTGGAGGGTGTTGAGGGGAAGGTGTACAGGTAGCCAGTCAGCACCACATGTAGGGCGCTGCCACAAGGCTGAGACAATCTACGCAGTGCAAATTGTCTAGTATAGGGAATACCCCAACACCAGTGTGCCTGTCTGATGGTATGTCCCCCCCCAGCCACATACCACACATCTGTACAGACACCACAGCACACACAGCCAGCCATGTATATGTCACTGTGAGTATCCCATGCCAGTGGTGCACCCTCTAGCATAACAGTAATGTCCACTGTCAGTACTCACCTGCAAGATGGGCCTGTCACTGTGTAAAGTACAGCAGTCATTGATGCCCTACACACCATAGGCATTGCTGTGTCCCTCACACTACTGGCCCCCTTATTACTGTAGTGTCTGCTGTGCACTGTAGCAGGAACTACAGTTTGACAATTGCATGCAGCACCACCACCTGTGCCTGTGCTGTGTAGTCCCCTGGTGCACAATATGCTATGTGGTTCTGTACAAATGTAGCCTGCAGCTACCACCATGCACTTCCAGACTGACCTACAGGTGGAGCTGTGGCCAACCCCAGCCAACTCCTATACTTCCAGACTGACCTACAGGTGGGACTGTGGGACCCTGCAATAGCGCTGGGCAAACTGCATGCAAATCAGGACATAATGAGATGCTAATCTGGATGTTTAACACAGACTGCCTAAGTAAGCTCATTTGCATGTCACTTTCGAATATAGCAAATTTTTGCCTTGGGCAAACTTAATAGTGCCGGGCAAATGGCTTAGCTTCACACAAAATCTACACAAATGTGTCTGCACCACTCAAACATTTTGGAAACATGGTATATTTCTATAAAATATCTGTAGAATTTCACATGCTGTGGTGCATACAGCTTTAACGAATTCACTCCTTTGTTAGCACACACATTGGCCACATAGTTCACCTCTAACTTCCTTCACATCACTGTGCACTGAGCTGCTGCTGTGGTTTGCAATTCCTGGTTGCTATGTTTCAGAGCTGTCTTATTTCCTGGGCTATTTTTGCATTGCAGTCCCAGCTCAGTTTTCCCAGCTTCCTTAGCACACTATATTCAGCAGGTTTAGCACCAGGGCTATCCCTTTTGAATATAGTAGGCTATTGGTTCTGGGCTAATTTAACACACCGTGCAGTGCTAAATAAGCCCCATGGCAAAGTTTTGAATATCTTGCCCCAGTTGTTTTACACATGCCACAAACTGGCTGAGATTGCAAAAATTTAATTTCATACTATGCTGTAGAACTCAAATAACAACAATTATAAATGCACAATTTTGGCCAATCAACACCATTTCTTTTTATACATTCAGCAAATTGCAGGAAAAATAATAAAGATTTATGTCACATGCAAATTTCCCATTTTAGAGTATTTAATAAAGTCTTAGCTGCCTGAAGGGCAGGAGATGAATGCAATAGGACATGGGGGAGGTCATGTCAGATGAACTTGATCAATTTCTTTGACTGGGTGACCAGGGAACTAGATCAGGGTGGGGCAGTGGACGTAGCCCGCTTAGACTTCAACAAGGCCTTTTCCACCATACAACATAGGAGGCTTATAAGGAAACTAGACAGTTTAGGGGTGGGACCCAAGGTGGTAATCTGGGTAAGGAACTGGTTGCTGGATAGGCAACAGACAGTGGTGATAAACAGCACTCACTTTAATGAGGGGAGAATGACCAGCAGGGCTCCTTTGGACTCAGTGCTGGGACTAGTCCTCTTCAATGCATTCATAAACAACATTGCAGAAGAGCTGGAAGGAAAGGTATGCCTCTGCAGCTGACACCAAATTCTGCAACAGGGTAGATACTCGAGAGAGGGTAGAGAAAATGAGCTGAGACTTGAGCAATGTTGAGGAGTGTTGAGGGTATGGCAGCTGGGTATCAATGCAAAAAAAGTGCAAAGTCATGCGCCTAGGGCACCAAAATCCAGGGGTGGTGTATAAAATGGGGGAGAGGTATTCACAGTCACAAAGCAGGAAAGAGACTGTGGGGTCATTGTATCTGATTACCTCAAGATGGGGGCAGCGCAACAAGGCAGTAGACAGGGTCAGCAGGATGCAGCCTGTGGTACAAAGGGAAGGGAATCGCCAGCAGGAGGAAAGAGGTGGTGTTGCCACTGTATCGATCATTGGTGAGACCCCCACATGGAGTACTGTGTCCAGTTTTGGGTGGAGGCTTTCCAGAGAAGGGCAAGTAAAGTGATGCATGGTTTGCATTAAAAGCCCTATGAGAAGTTACTGAGGGATCTCAATATGTACACTCTGGAAGAGAAGAGGGAGGAGGGCATGATAGAGACCTATAAGTACCTCACAGGAGTGAACAAGGTATTGGAGGGGAGTATTTTTCTGAAGAGAAGGTGCACCAAGATAAGAAAGCATGCAATGAAGCTGAAGGGGGAGAAGTTTAGGAGGGATGTGAGGAAGTACTTCTTCTCTGAAAGAGTGGTGGACACCTAAAACATCCTACCAGTAGAGGTGTTGGGAGAGAAAAGAGTGGTGGGCTTCAGGCATGCATGGGATTGGTACAAAGAAATCCTAATAGGAATAGTGGGAAGGGAGGAGCAGCCAGATATCGGGTAGGTTCTGTGGTGACAGTGTAGGCAGGGACAACCTGGACAGACTGGGTGTGCCAAGCAATCCTTATCTGCCAACAAATGTTTCTATGTGAAAGTTTTCAAATCTGGCAGGAAAGGTGATTTCACAGTCGATCTACAAAATCACCTTTCAGGTAGGATGTGAACATTTTCACCTACCAGGTTCAAGAGGTGGGGTCATAAGAAGACTATGTGAAAATCTGAGGTTAAAATATTTGAAAAAAAAACACACAAAGCAACCAAGTTATGCTGGTGCATTGAAATGTTTCACAGCTTGCTCATAACTTTTGGTAATTTTCAATATTTTAACTCTGAATTTTCAACATAGTAATGTTTTCATACCACCTGATGAACAACACAGGTGTTGTTTTTCAAATCCTGGACAAAATGTGTTTTCGCACTTATAGCACAAAATGACATTTCAGCCAGTATTTTATAAATGAAACCTGTCATGTCCGGGGGGCAGGGGGTGTCATACAAAGACTATGTTGAAAATTTGGGGCAAAATGTTACAAAAAACACCTTATGAAGTAATGTTGTTTGCAGGTATAGCCATTGGCCTAGTGGGGACCATGTTGCCTTCCCGTGCCAGTGACCTGAGTTTGGGAGTGAACTCAGTGAGTTGGTTGAATGGGCTTGGGTTGGGGGGGGACCTGTGGCATGTTGCACCAGCCCCAGCATGGGGAGGGACAGAGTATTTTTCTGGCACATAGACAATATCTCTTGGTGGGCTGGAGAGCCTTCCCTCACAAGAGGTTGAAATGTGGGTTGAGGCCTGATGGGCATATTCACTGGATTGGCACAAATGAGGTAGCAAGAAAAATGGGAAAAAGAGTACCTGACAGGATGAAGGTCAGGTCACTGCAGGGCCAGCAATACTGACAGGCCCCCTACTATTTTCAGCCACCCAATTCCATCACCCGAGGAATTTACCTTGTACCACTGGTACTCCCCTCTCAGTCCTCCCATGATAGGGTAGAAGGGGAGGGACATTTGCCCCCTTGACTTGCAACCAGTTTGGTAGTCCATCATCCTGTCGGTATTGCAGGGGATGAGGTGCTGGCTTCATCCTGCCTTGTGGGTGGTCAATAAGGAGAGCAACTTGCCCCCACTGACAGGAGAGTGGGCCCAGGGACACTGAACCCTGTCCACATCCCCCACGATGGCCTCTTTGAGCTACCCAAGTCTGTTTTCAAACCCAGATAGCTGCTGTGGTACCAGTTTCTGCACTCCCAGCCCACCCCTCTAACTTCACCCACAAAAACAACAATTCCTTTCCACCTGATGGAGCTGATTGGTATTTTTATTACTCACACAAACACATTTTCTACTTTATCTAAAGATCCAGGGAAAATATGAAACAGTACTACAGAACGCTAGCCCCCGGAGTTGGAGGACACTGACCACATGTATCAGAAAAGTATTGTTTTATGTTTAGGGTACCTTGTTTGTCCCACTTGGTTATTAAAGAGCTGCAGATCCTTTGTGACCCCATTGTTATTCTTACTTTACAGGCATGACTGGATGTTCCCTCAAGCTGCCCAACCCCCATCCCATAATTCCCAGGACCAAGGTAAGAAATCTTTATTATTATTATTGGATCTAAGCTAGAATGGTACAGTGTAACAGTGCAACTACAAAATATCAAGACACTGTTGTCTTTCACTTATTGGTTGGTAAAGCAGGGCTACAAATATCTCCATTGTTATGTTCATTTCATTCTGGTGACCTGTATGAATGACAATATGATTCCACTATCACATAAAGAAGGGGAATGAATTGCAAAACCTGAGATAATGCAGATATTATGATTAAAGTACACAAAACACACCAATTAAGGAACTGAAAAAGCCTTAGGACTTGAGGTCTCAGAAGTCTTGGTGAATCAGTGGTGGGTTATTCCTTGAGGATGTCAACCATAATGGCCCCCCTCCCCTGAGTAAACAGGGTCAGATGTGGCCTTACTTCTTCACCAAGGGCCCTGCATGAAGAACATTTTAATTGATTTTGTTGGCAACATATGGCGAGCCATACTTCTCTACCTTTGAAGACCATGAGGCACTGGTTTGGAGCTGTATGTTGTGCTTTAGGTAGGAGGTTATGGGTTGGGGGAAGGGGTGGGTATTAGGGTTGACAACCCCAAGGAACACCCCACCACTGATTCGACAAGACTCTGGAGACTCAAAACCCTAATTTATTTTATTGCCCTTCTTTGTGTGCTTTGTATTCTTTATATCTACTCTTCTCATTAATATAGTTTTTTGTAATGAATCTGTCTGTCTATCTATCATTGTGTGGAAGTGTAAGTTTAATGTTAACCCCCAAGTTCTGCACCTTAATAACTTTGGCACCATTAGATGATATTGCACAAAACTGTGAATGCTTGGTCTGGGTGACAAGTTCTTAAGACTTGGCAAGTTTTGTGATGGCCATTCATTTAGAATTCGAGCTCCAGAAATTAAAATGCCTTTAAAAATGCACCTTTTTGCCATTTGGTTGTTCACCTGTAGAGCACAAATGGTTTGGACTTGTATTCCAAAGTTTTCAGGGCAGAAGGGGATTGACCCAAGGCTGTGTCTTTTAAATATTTTATGAAAAAAAATTAATCAATTCTGGAGTTCTAGGGATTTAAACTTTGGTTTCTGAGCATGCTCAGTATGGTTTTCATGGTAACTGTCTAGTAGGAACCAAGATATTACGTTTGTGAGCTGAATATATTTCATCACTGATATTTAGAAATGTAAAAGTGTGACTGCAGAAGTGGGTCTGCATGTTTTGCAGTTGCATGTGTTTTTGTTGCTGCAAAAACATAGGTCTGTGCTTCTACAGACATAAGTAATGTTGCAATTTGGGTATTGTAGATTTGTATTTGCAGCCAAAACTGGGTGTGTATGTCTTACACTGTGCATGTGCATCTGTGGCTGTAGAAATCCTGGCCATGCAGGGGCATGCACTTTTGCAGACAGAAGTAATGTTCTCATTTGGGTATCATGGATTTGCATCTGTGGCTGCAGAAGCACAGACCCTGTGGTTATGCAGGCAGAAGGGGATGTGTATGTCTTGCAGTGTGCATGTGTATATGTGACTACAGAAGCACTAGACCCTAGTGATGGATGTGTTTTGTGTCATTTGAAGACAATTGTATGTTGTTTGTCTTACCTGATGATGGCTGTCTGTGGTTGCTTGTGTGGTCTTGTCCTTTTACTAATCTGGGTTGGGGTTAGGGTTGCAAACTCTAACACCGCATTTCCCTACTTTGTGGCATTAAGTTGAACCTTAACTGATGCAGAGGATTACAGAGTCAACGGAAGCCTGCACCAAGACACAGAGTAAGAGGAGCAGAGCAAGGAAACCATGCTGGTTGAACAGTGAGGTAGTGGAAGTGGTGAGGGCAAAATGAGAGGTGCACCAGTGATATAGGAGGATGGGGTAGGAAGGGGACAGGGAGGAGTATGCAAGATGGTCCAGGGAGGAGACCAGAAAAGTGAGAGAAGTCAAGGCCCAGAGGGAGCTGAGATTAACGCAGGGAATTAACGGGGGGGGGGGACTTTTCAGATATATCAGGGAGAAAAGGAAATGCAAGAAGACAATAGTGAGGATAAAAAAGGGTGGGGTGTGGACGGAAAAGGGGGAGGAACAGGCAGAAGCACAGAATGAATACTTTTTCTCAGTGTTCATGGAAGAAAAGGGGGGACTGCTACCCCCATGGGCTGGGAGGGCGGGGATGGGGGAGAGGAGGCGATGGCGAGGTTGAAGAATAGAGAGAGGCAGAGTCCTAGAGGGACTGAGGGCACTAAGGGCAGACAAGGCACCAGGGCTGGATGGTATCTACCTCAGGGTGCTGAGAGAGATGGCAGAGGTGTTGGTGGAGCCACTGGTGGATCTGTACAGCCCCTCACTGGAGTCAGGATGTGTGCCACTAGACTGGAGGATGGCACATGTAGTGCCATTACACAAGAGCAGACCAAGGGATGAACTGGGTAATTATCATCTGGTAAGTCTCACCTCCATAGTATACAAACTCATGGAAACGATACTAAAAGAAAGGCTGGTGTTGCACCTGTAGGACAACAGCCTTCAGGATGTGAGGCAGCATGGGTTCATTTCAGAGAAGTCTTGTCAAACCAACTTGATACAATATTAAGACTTGGTGACAGGTGAGCTGGATAAGGGTCATGCGGTGGATGTTCTTTACTTGGACTTCAGCAAGGCCTTCAATTCGGTGCCTCATGGGTGGCTTGGGGGGAGCTAACTAGTGTAGTGGTAGGGGCAAAAATGACAAACTGGATTACAAACTGGCTGAGTGGGAGGCTGCAATGGGTGGTGGTGGGAGGGGAGCCCTCAACTCCAAGGCTGGTGATGAGTGGGGTGCCACAGGGCTCTTTGCTGGGACCAGTATTATTTGGGATCTTCATATCAGGCATTACGCATGGGGTGGTGAGCAAGGTAAGTCTGTTCACAGACAACACCAAAATGGGAGCAGTGGTAGATGGAGTGGAGGGATGGAAGCAGCTGCAGGGGGACCTAAGCAAGCTAGAGGAGTGATCAGAGAGGTGGTAGCTGGGGTTCAATGCAAAGAAGTGTACGGTTATGCACTTTTGGGCAAAGAACCCAAGGAGAGAATACTAGATAGGAGGGGTTAAGCTGGGGATCACTGAAGAGGAGAAGGACATAGGGGTAATGGTAACAGGGACCATGAACAACACTGCCCAGTGCAGGAGAGCAGCTGCAAAAGTGAACAAAATGCTGGGGTGCATAGCGAGGGGTTTTTCATCCAGGCGAAGAGAAGTGATCTTGCCCCTCTACAGGCCGCTGGTAAGGCTGCACTTGGAGTATTGTGTGCAGTTTTGGATGCCATACCTGAAGCCTGATATTAGGCTACTGGAGGGGTGCAGAGGAGGACAACAAAGATGATTTGTGGAATGAAGGGGATAGACTATGAGAGCAGGCTGGGAGACCTGAATATGGACACCCTGGAGGATAGAAGGGATGGGGGGACATGATAGAGACATTCAAGTATCTGAGAGGAATCAATAAGGATGGGGCACATGGGGTCTTTAAGCTAAGGAGGGGGAGGGACAACAGGGGGCATGGGCTAAGAACAGAGGAGGGAAGATTTAGGAAGGAAATGAGGAGACACTATTTCATGGAGCGGGTGGTAGCAAAATGGAATGCACTACCTGAATGGGTGGTATTGTAAATCTGTGAACAGCTTTAAAAGGGTATGGAACAGGGAACAGGAGAGAGTGAGGGTGGGGTGGTGGGAGTGGCAGTGGGATGAGAAAGGGAGGGATGGGGCAGTTGCAAACTAGGGTGCTAGCTGCACACTCAAGCAGATTCTAGATAGACCAGGTGGTCTGTTTCTGCTGGCACATTCGCATGTTTGTATAATGCATTAACACAGCTTTTTCAGTGAACACACACACACACACACACACACACATATATATATATATATATATATATATATATATATATATATATATATAGGGCACTGTTGTGCCCCTATAGTTGAGTAGCCTGTTTAATGTTAAACCTCAATGTTTACACTTTAATAACTTTGCAACTGATCAATGGATTTGCACAAAACATGGTATGTGCTGTCTTGTGAGGTAGATCTCTTGATGTGGCAACCTTCTTTTCAGTTGGATGTACGATTCTGAGATCCAGATAGTGCTAAAACCTTAAAAGTCACCATTGTTTGCTGTTTTTCCCTCATTGTTTTGCATCCAAATGGTGTGGAATTATGATGTTATTTTTTTATGGTAGAAATAGGTTCGGTAACGGAACTGCCATGCTTTGTTTGGTGAAAAAATATTAATGTGTTGCGAAGTTATTACATTTTTTTTTTTGTTACATATTTTTTCCTGCCTTACCTCCTCGGCAGGGGTGATCCTATGGTTCCTCTTTCAGGTCTGCCCCTGTTGACCCTTGTACCAGGCACCATACCCAATTTCAGCTCCTTGCCCTCTCACCCATTCGGGCCATGTCATTCACCCCACAGCTTGGAAGACTTTCGGGGAGTCAGGGTCAGAGGGAGCATCCTGGGATTGTCCAGTGCAGTGCCATGGGGGCTGTCCATCATGAGTGCCAGAGGACTGGGGCTAGTTGCCTGTTTTCTTCTGGTTCCCCCCACTGCATGGACATGCAAGGATGTCAATGATACTGCAGGGCATGCTTGCGTGCACCGCATGTCCAATGTCAGCCCACGCTGACTCCTCCAATTCACTGTGGCATACACTGACCTATAGCCACCACCAGGAGCTAGCATAATCACGGTTGTGCCTCCCCACCCTCCCTGGAGGAGGAGAACAGTTTCCAGGATGCTTAATCCTCCTCTCCCTGGCCAACCCTCCGACACCTGAGGTCGCTCAGGACCCCGGGTCATCGGCGTGGCGCGAGGTATGGCATCCAGTGCCTCAACCCTCAGTGCCACTGAGCTGGGTCAAAGTTATTACATTTTTGTTGTTTTCAATGGGAATTTCATTGTCCCGATTAGAGAGAGAAAGTTCAACAAAGGATTGAGAAATGAAAAAGGATTCATTCTCGTAAGATCCTTTCCTTTTTCGTTAGAATAAAATCCTTTTTCGTGAGTGAAAAATTCTTTTTCGCAAGCCGCCATCTTGTTTATGTTTTCTCCTAATTTGTTTTTCAAAAGCCACAAAAATGACATCTGAAGAGAGAGAACCACACTTAGCTGGCTCATCTGGACCCCGTTAGGTGCAATCTGCACTAAAAGGTTAGAAATATGCCCTTGAAATGTCTGTTTCTTAATATAATAAATCATTTTTTGTCATCGTGTGATATAAAACAAGCATTTGTCAATGCCGAATGTTGTCTCGCTGGCATTGGCATTGGTAGTGCAGGAGTTAGAGATGCATAATAGGAATGGCAGTGAAGTATTGAACTGACGCCAACCTCACCCCCACCCTGCAGAGAGTGACAGGTGCTGGGGTGTGCCTTTGGGTCATCAGCTATAACGCTCATGCCATTTTACCTCACCCTACCCTGTAGACACTAGCAAGTGTCCTGGTGTGCTTTGGGGTCTTTGGGCCTTATACTTATCGTATTCCATAAGGAAATGTGCTGAGATGGGTGCAGTATAGGAGAATGGAGTGAACTTTGGGGCCAAACACTGCAAGGCACACCTCGATGCCTGTCACTGGCTGCAGGGTGAGGGAGGGGGTGGAATGGCGTGAGCACTACAGCCGATGATCCCGAGTCACATCCCTGATGCCTGTCAGTCTCTACAGGGTGGAGTGTTACAGTTGAAAACCCTAACACCATAGGTGTTTGTTGGTAGTTTCACTCCAAACTTTCAACATGGGCCTTTTGTGACCCCACCTCATGAGGAGCGGCACTATCAGTTTGTTAGCCAAAAGGTGATTTTGTACAGCGACTGCGCCATTTGGTGCCACAGGTACGAAAACACATTTTGGGCAGGATGTGAAAAATGACAACTGAATTGTTCATGAGGAGGTGTAACAAAAAGGCAACTTTGAAAATCTGGAGTGAAAATATGAAAAATTGGTGAAGTCATGAGCATGCATAGAAACTGCACAACACACGTCTATAACCCAATTATTTATGGAATGTTTTTAACCACATTTTCAACATAAGCATTTTGGGACCTCTCCTCATGAACAGTGGCACTGTGATTTTGTTACTCTGTCCCAAAAGTTGATTTCCCACAGCAAGCACACCATTGTGTGCCACAGGTGCGAAAACACATTTTAGGCAGGATGTGAAAAATGACAGCTATTCTGTTCATAAGGAGGTGTGAAAAAATGGCTATGTTGAAAATCTGAAGTGAAAATATAAAAAAATGTTGAAGCTACGATCGTGCATGGAAACTGTGCAATGCATGCTTGTAGTGCAGTCATTTTTTTGAATCTTTTCACCAAATTTGCAACATGGGCGTTTTGGGACCCCACTTCATGAACAGTGGCACTGTTGTTTCATTAATCAGTCCCAAAAGGTGATTCTGCGCAGTGACTACGAAATCACCTTTCGGGACCGAGTAACGAGATGATAGTGCATGTGCTCATGAGGTGGGTCCTAAAAACCCCTTGTTGAAAATCTGGTACCAAAATTCCAAAAACTGGCTGAGATATCCACCTGAGTTGCAACCCCCCATTGCCTGCCATTATAAAGCGTATCACATTTTGTTCAGTTCCCTGCTGGCTTTTGAAAAGTTCAAACGTGTTCCCGCTCCAGAGAAGATCACAGCGCTGGCCCTCTGGAGGTAAGTATGGGGTGAGGGGTGTGGGGGAGGTGGGAGTGCATGAAGAGTGGTATGGGTTGGGGAGGGTGCGGCAGGATGTCGAGGACCATTTTTTTCACAGATAAAAAAAGAAACCAGACTTCAGACTGTTTTCTTTATTTACAGGTAAAAAAATGATTTGGGGCACACTGGGGTGGGCTCTAAGTGTACCATGAGTTTGGGGGGACATTATGCCGATGGGGACTGGGCCCCCCCATCTGCAAACAAACTGAACTGGGGGGACATGCCAACATAGGGATTAGGCATCCGCGATATCAGCTCTGTGGGGGTTGTGTGGAGGGTGGCAGGAGCCACAATATTTATTGAAATGTTTCACCAAGAAAGGCATGTAACAGAGCCTTGTCATCTTATGAAGGGAACTGCACCTCATTGGAGTGGCAGATTTCTTTCAACTCTGTGGCTGTCTCTGAAACTGCTGTCATATTCAGCATTCTCACTAATTGGTGGCTGAGGGACGCACCCACTAAAGCTTTCCCTGCATTCACCACAAAAGTGACACACCTCTGAATGTGCTACTACCACAAGATGTCACTTGCATGTGTGCACAAGACAACATAAAAAGGTAACAATAGATAACTAATACAACAGGTTTAAACAGTATAAACATAGGTTATAATTTTACTCAAGGATATTAGCCCTGTGCTAACAAACTACT
The DNA here is from genome assembly GCA_016271365.2 of Neoceratodus forsteri. Lineage (NCBI taxonomy): Eukaryota > Metazoa > Chordata > Ceratodontiformes > Ceratodontidae > Neoceratodus > Neoceratodus forsteri. Next base: position 1,467,592,588 of record CM057456.1, read on the forward strand.
CAGCTTGTGCGATACACCAGGGAAAGACTGTCCAACTCTCCTCCTTGCTTTTCCCCCATCCTCCCTCCCTCTCTCCTGGTCTCTAGGACCAGAGATTGGGTTTTCATTAACTGGCTATGAATTGTGACCCTGCCCCCCTAGATCGTTGAAGGGTCCCCATTACCCAATCAGGTGCATTACAACCTGCAAACAGCCACAGTACAGGCTACTGGGGTATCTCAATTACGAATCACAAACTGTCCAGTACACTTCACTCACTACCATGGTGGGCAGCCAGGTCATGGTGCAGTTGACCTTCCCCCTCTTGTTGTGAAACTATGGTGTAAAATGTCATATGCCACTGCACCCCCAACCTACCAAATACATCTTCTCCCTAGTTCCCCTGTCACTGTGATAGTACTAACCCACTTGCCTGGCTGTATCATGGCATCTCTCTTCCCCCCCTCCATGGATGCCCTTCATGTCTGGATACCCGTCTTTGAGGCATGATCTCCTGGCAGGTTCCACCACCCTGCCATCCAAGACCCAGCTACCAAGAGTCTCTACCTTGGAAGCTCATGATGCAGACAGTTTTGACTGAAAGCACTCGGTTGGTGCTCTCAGCCCTGGGTGTAGTGAAACCCTGCCCCATAAGATGAACTGGTAAGGTTAACTAGCCAGTAGTTCTTGTGTCTGTGCTCATGGTTATTCAAAATCTCTGTTCAGTTACAGTTTCTTGAAAATGCAGGAAATGTAGGAACCGGGGAGGAAGGGGATCGGCAGGAATGGGTGAGCTATCAGTGCTCTTTAGCAATTTAAAATGAGTCCCCCTAAGTTATATCTCTACTCTCTCAACGTCAGTGGACTCATGAACCCAGTTAAATAGTCCAAAATAATATCTCAGATTACAAAAACTAGGCCAGACCTCATATACATGCGGAAGTAAATCTCTCCACACCAGAGCATCAAAGTTTGTATAAATTTGGTTTTACCTCGGTATTCTCTTCCTGCTAGAAGGCTGACAGGCAAAGAGGTGTGGCAGTCATCATCATTCCCAGATCTACTGCTTTTCAAGACCAACAGGTCTGGTCAGACCCAGAGAGCCAGTTAGTAATAGTACAATGACTGTTACATAATATGGAAGTCACACTAGCTAACGTTTACCTCCCACCTGGTTCCCACCCTCAGAAAAGTGCTACACCAAATTCTCACCCAAACCAAAGGTATTTTAATGCTTGCAAGTGACTTCATTATCACACCAGACCTGAACTGGACACCACCAATCCTGCCCCCAGAGCCAACCAGCATCTCATAAATTTTTCAAACAATCTACATGGGAGATGCGTTGGACTAATACCTGATGCTTCTGACACCCACTTTCCCTGGGCTACACTCATTTCTCAGGCGACCATGACACATGGGTAGATCACTGTTACATGCAAGTTGAACATCTACAGTAAGTAGCTTAGCAGATTGTAAAATAGGGGACATAGCCCACTCAGACTACACCCCAGTTATGAGTTACTGGAATCTGGAGCTCGAACATAGTGAGATCTGTTGCTGCCTCAACCCTTACTACTTACAGACAGTGGCATTCCGGGAATTCCTACAGGATAAATCAGGGAGATCCTATATTACAATGCCACTCTATTCAATGGGACACTTTAAAGGCAGTTCTTTGTGGGTTAATAGTACAGTACATTGCAGCCCAGAAAAAGAAACACCAGGAACACCAGCAAGTGCTGGAAGAAACACATTCCCCACAAATGGTGCATTAGGAGGGGGATGACGCTGTTGCTCCTCAAATAAAACAAGGCAGATCTTGTCATTTGTCTCCAACAAACTAAACTGGCATTGATTTTTTTTAAGGCAACACTATTACGAGGTGGGCAGCAGAGCTTCCTGGTTGCTTTTATAGTTGGCAAACAGCAAAACGCTACCACCATTCCAGCCTTTCTTCAGCCATCCTTGGGAGCTAGGCTGACAAAGCTATATGATATTGCACAGGCATGATGCACTTAATACCAATTGCTCCATACCCCAGAGCTTGAGGCTACTCCTAGTGAGATTTCCAAATTCCTCACTTCTCTCCGCTCCTGCAAGAAGGACAGCTTATGTCCCCCATTTCTTTGGAGGAGTCTAAGGTGGAAAAATGGGATTCCAAGATTATGAATATCCCTTGCTGAGATGGCTACAGGGCAGATTATAATAAAGCTAGGAAGGTGCAGTTCCTCTGGGTACTACTCCAAGATATGAACAAGATCATGATGGGGGGCTCCACCCCAACACACAAATATGGTATTTTGCAGAAATCTCTTTAATTTTAAAACCAGATAAGTACCCCGTGCACTGCTATCCTACCAGCCGATATCGCTTTTTTAATTCTGATTATAAATTCTTCACGTTTAGCCTTGGGCATTGGGTAGATAAAACGCTTCCTCTACTTGTTATACTAGATCAGACAGGATCTGTCCAGTCTCAGATAACAGCAGATAACATTAGGTGAACCTCACACACAGTATATAAAATGTAACACTCAGAAGCAGCATCTGCCCTATTGAGCCTTGATATGGAGAAAGCCTTTGACTGGGTCTCTTGGCTGTTCCTGTACTCTGTGCTGGTGCAGTTGGCATTCCTGATCCCCTTCATCTACTTGCTGCAGCACATCTACAACTAACCTGGTGCATGCATTAATGTCAGTGGACATGACTCAGAGGACCTTCCCCCTCTGACAGGGCTCTCATCAGGGATACCCATTGTCATCTCCCTTGTTTTCCATATATATTGAGCCTCAGGCGCAGGTCATTAGAAAGACAACTACCTTTCGAGGAATATCACTGGGAGGTGAGGAGCACTGCATAGCTTTATATATGGACAATGTTTTGCTTTATCTGAGCTTCCCAGAAACTGCACCCCCGGTGGTGTATGAGATACTCCAGGCTTTTGGTTGTGTCTGGCTACAAGCTGAACACCATGAAAACTGAACATCTTGTATTCAGTTACTCTCCCTCCCAACAAATTAGGGAAGCCTTCCCCTTCTGTTAGGAATTGGACAAACTGAAATACTTACGAATATTCATCACCAGGAACTAACAGAGTGCCTATGCAAATAACTATGTGCCCTTCACAGCACGATTGATTCAAGACCTGTCAAGGTGGATGCATTGCCTCCCAGCCTCTCCCGGCACATTGAGGCAATCCGAATAATAACTTTCCCCAGGACCCTACACTTGTTCCAGAATGTCCCAATTTCTCTGTCTCTATGCATTTTAGACAATGGAACTGGGAAATTTCCCCGATTCATCTGGGCAGCACAGAGATCTCATGTTAAAAAGCAGACCTTATTCCTCCCTAGAGATTCAGGAGGTCTGGTCTTGCCACACCTAAAGCTATATTTCTGGGCAGCACACCTTGGCAGAGACTGCAGAGGGTCATGAGGGCTCAAGAGCCTGCCCTCCCAGGGACCTCACAGAAGAACTCGCCCCCCCTCCCCCTTGGAGTGACTAGGGGCTTCAGTTCACCGAGACCACAGAGGGTCGTGAGGGCTCGAGAGCCTGCCCTCCCCGGGACCTCCCAGAAGGACTCGCCCACCTCCCCCCTGGAGTGACTAGGGGCTCCTGCTCAGTTCGCTGAGACCGCAGAGGGTCATGAGGGCTTGAGAGCCTGCCCTCCTGGGACCTCCCAGAAGGACTCACCCCCTCCTCCCCACTGGAGTGACTAGGTATGCTGCAGAGTCGTTGTGGAGCAGCGCTTGGCTGCCTATGCACAGCGCTCCTTTGTTTGCCAGCTGTGTTTGAATCGGAGCACATTTGGTGCCAAACAGAATTTGAATAGACTTTACTGTGTAGTTTGAATTTCTCCATCGCGCCTTAATTGTCGGCGCAACATTATAGATAGACTTTTTCAATGCAATTTTCTGTGCCAGGAGTCAGGGTTTAGTAGAATTCTTACAAGTACTTTAAGTTGTTTGCCTGAATTGTAAAGCTGCTGTTTAGCTGCATTTTAATCTTGAGTGCTTAGCGAGTGGACCAGGGAAGTCTGTCCATTGTTTCTCTAGTGCTGTATCCAGTAAATTCAAGGAACAGCCCTCAACCAAAGTGGGAGTCGAACCCGTGTCCCCCAGTAACCTAAACTTAGATTAAATTAACTTTGTGGTACCAGCTCAGCCTCTCAACTTCAGACAGTGTTTTTCCCTGCTGAAACAACGCTGCAGACTGTACTGAGCTGAGGGCTGGAACCGACTTCGCATCATAGCCATTTTTCTTTCATTCCCCTGTCTCACACACCAGCCCTCTAGCAGGACGCCCGAGATAACACCTGTGACCTGCAAGAGGCTGTTTGCTGGGCATAAAAGATTATCAAACTGTATTTCAGCACTGCACACTCGTTTGCAGACCCTGAGCTGTGTAAATATACTCACCTGACCACGCCTCTAGCCTGTACTTAAATACCCCCTTTCTCCTCACTTCCAGGGGCTCCTGCTCAGTTCGCCAAAACTGCAGAGGGTCATGAGGGCTCGAGAGCCTGCCCTCCCGGGACCTCCCAGAAGGACTCGCCCCCTCCCCTGGAGTGACCCGTTATGCCCATGAAGTCGTTGTGGGCAGCACTGTGCAGAGCGCCCTTTGTTTGCCAGCTGTGGTTTGGCCTCCGCCTGTGCTGCACACTGTCCCCTCACCACCCCCACTACCACCCTTGGTTGGCACTCCATTATATAGCTATAGTCACATGGGGTGCCAGAACCAATCAGCCAACTTTTCCATTTGCAGGTTATATCTCCATAATACTAGAGGGAGCCTGCTCTCTAAACCAATGTTTTCTGCTACAAAACCACACATAAGCATGATCCTTGCAATGCTATCAATCATCCTGCTACCACACCCACCAACCACCTTGGATCCCTTTATATCCCCCACAGACGTGCTCCTGCCCGAATCCCAGCCCCTCCAGACAGAGTATCCCTATTATCACTCATATCACAGCCCATCCACCCATCAACCCATCTCCCCTAACCCATCCCGTACACTGGACCACCACACTGCCTCCACTCACCCACCGCCAATACACAACCCTCTGTACCCTGAACTCTATCACCGATGGTCACTCTTCTCACTAGCCACACCTGCACTAATCTCGCTCCCCATCCCATGCACCACCCATTTGAGATCATGGCAACCTCGAAAACATCTTACCCACAGCAACTGCAGCCCCATGATGCATCTAATTACCCTACTTCTCCTGCTCTCAGGAAATGTGCACCAAAACCCTGGGCTGGGAAATACTGCCACGCCACGGCCCACCCCTGGCAAAGGTCTCCGCATTGCATTTATGAACATATGTAGTCTCCCCAAGAAAACCGCAGCACTCCGATGCTGGGTTGCACAACACTCCCAAGACATCCTTATGCTTGTGGAAACCTGGCTCTCCCAGTCTACACCCGACTCAGCTGTCTCCCTCCCAGGTTTCACCCTGTTCAGGGCTGATCGGGTGGGCAAGCGTGGAGGGGGGTGCGCAATCTTCTTGCGTGACTCTATTCTAGGCCATGCACTCCCAACCCCTGAGCTCGACCATGGGGCACAAGCTATTACTCTGAAAATCACCCCGCACCCCGGTCGTGGCCCCCTATACCTCACCACGGCCTACATACCCCCATGTATGAAAAATATAGCTATCCACTCCCTTATAGAATATCTATCCACCTTATCACATAAGGCTGAACAACTAATCTTGGGAGACCTAAACACCAATTGGCTCAGTCCCTCATCAGAAAATATAAATGACGACCTTGAGGTCCTTGACCTGTCTCAATTGGTCACTCAGCCCACCAGACTTAACCAAGCGAAGGGAACTAGCTCCCTCCTAGACATAGTTCTCTCTAATCGACCACACAAGTTGGAATCGTTAAACGTCCTAGCGGACTCGATTAGTGATCATTCCCCTGTCCTATGCTTCTGGTCCTCCCCCACACTCAGCCCTGAGTACTGCAGCACCCCTCATCGTCGATTTCTCCCCAGGGGCCTTGACAACCTCAAGCGTCACCTCGCACAAGTCGACTAGACCCCAATCACCCTTGCATCAGACATAAATACTGCCCTAACCTATCTCACTAGGGCCTTCAGCAATGCCTGTGATCTATTTGCTCCCATCACCACATCTCATCCAAAAAAACGGGCTGCTGCATGGATATCCCCCGCACTGATCCAGCAACTAAAACAGAGGGACAACCTATGGCACATTGCAGTTGACTCCGGTAAAACAGCGGACAGGCAAGCCTATAGAACAGCCCGCAACCAATGCACCTGGGCCATCAAACAAGCAAAAGCCAGACATTATCAGGCTGCTTTAACATCCTCCTGGGGCTCTGCCAGAGCTTTCTGGGATAATATAAAAGAACTGAACGGCAAAACCCTCTCCCCTCAGATTGTTATCAATGGGGCTGTTTCAACGGATCAAACATGCATTGCAGACTGCCTAAACAAAACTTTCTTGGACCTAAGCGTGGTACTTCCTGCCCAATTCTTTGACCCCGTCCCCCCGTCCACCCACACCCCTACTTTCCGGCCCCTATTCCACTTCCGAACGATCTCACCCCATGATGCCAAACCTTTCCTACTAAAAGCCTTCATCTCTCACAACCCGAGTAATGACCCTCTTGACTCCAGGATACTCCGCCTCACGCTGGATGTCATGCTAATCCCCCTCATGAATGTCATTAACAGATCCCTATGCCTTGGTCAATTCCCGGAAGCATGGAAACAGGCTGAAATTACCCCTATCCATAAGTCCGGGGACCGAACACTACCAAATAACTACAGGCCCATCTCCATCCTCCCCCCCCAAAGCCTTGGAGAAAATAGTATCCATACAGCTCATAGAATACCTATCTAAATATGACATTCTATGCCCTGAACAACATGGATTTCACTCGGGCCATAGCATATCCACAGCCCTTCTGGAATCCTCCCACCATATCCACTCTGCGCTTGATGTTGGGAAACTTGCAGGTGCAGTATTCATCGACCTATCCAATGCCTTTGACACTGTGTGTCAACCCCTGCTGATAAACTCCCTTAGCCAACTGGGATTCTCATCTGGCCCACTGAACTGGTTCTCAAGCTACCTACACAACAGATCCCAAAGAGTCAAGCTAAATAGGACCCTGTCCACCAACCTACCAGTACGCTTTGGGGTCCCCCAAGGCTCCATCTTTGGGCCCACCATCAGTCTTTTCCTAAACACCCTCCCAAGCTCCTGCTCTGACAAAATACTTCTTTATGCAGATGATGCAGTCATCATAGCATCACATTCGGACCCACTCCTGCTCCAAAGCACACTGCAACGCACCTTCCACCAAGCAGAAAAATGGTTCAACAGCCATTGGCTAGTCCTAAACCTGAAAAAAACAAAATCAATGCTTTTTGCACACCGACAAAACAGTGCCAAGGACTCTCCCCTGCTCATCACCCCCAGCACACTCCACTCACTTGAACAGGTAACAACATACAAGTGCCTGGGCATCACCTTTGATGCAGGCTTTACCTTCCACACCCATTTAAAAACCCTGTCATCAGCCATGAACTCCAGGATTGTGCTCCTCTATCACCACAAAGACTGCCTTCCTGAATTTGCCTTAAAACTGGCCATCACCTCATCCGTGTTGTCACTGGCAGACTACGGACTCCTGATCTACGCAGCAGCAGACCACACCGCCCTTACTAAAGTCCAGACCTCAATTAACAAAGCCTGCAGGCTCCTGACCGGTGCCCATAGCAGAACTCACACATGCCTGCTATACTCTGCCACAAACATACTCACATTTGAGGAACTGCTGAAATACCACACCTGCCTGCTGGCAAAAAAGACCCTATCTGGGCTATGCCCCCAAGGGGTCTCCGCATCCCTGCAACAGGTCACCCGGCCTGTGCTAACCTGTAACTCCACTAAAGCCACCTTTCTAGTACCCAGAACAAGGACCTCTGTTTGCCAAAGATCCTTTCATCATAAAGCACTGGCCTGATATAACTCCCTCCCAGAGCGAATCACAGACATTCCGAGGATTGGCCAGTTCAAAATAGCCCTTCGAAAATACATTGTTGATAGTCGGTGCTGTAACTGCCTGTAGTGGAACTGTATTCTGTCTAATCTAGTCCCTCACAGACTTCGCTGGGTTCCACGGATGACTAAGCACTGGTTCTAGATCAGAGTATGACTCTTCCTGTATAACTATAACAAACTCTGTTTGTTTATCTATGCCTGTATCTCACCTGTATTGTAACCTCTGTCTAAACATCACTTACTTGTTGTCCACCCTCCCTGCGATGAGGTACCTTTGTAAACGAGTCTCTGACTCAAAGGTTGTAAATCTGATTATTCAAATAAATAAAAAAAAAATAAACAAAAAAAATAACATACTATATTGACATCTTGGCAGCACTCCCACAATCTGGTTAAAAATTGACAGAGAACTGCTCCCTAAGTATTTATCAAAGCATTATACCCTACAGAGGAAAACTCTGACACCATGGCCTCTCTTGATCCCTAGCACATGAGCCAGATCAGGACATGACACTCCATTAAGATGACTCTATTACTCCTTCCTTCCCTTTTCTTCCCAACTGCTCACCTAGAGCACTTTCACTCAGCCTGGATCAGTCCTGCATTCTGCAGTTGGCAGCACTACTCCTTGCAATATATGTACCAACTAAAGATTGTATCCACCCTCCAGTCCTTTACCAAGTAACAGACAACATATAGCATCTGCCCTTCAGATTTCTACCAATGCTTATAGCTCAGGCACTATATTCTCTCATTACCATTCGGAACCAGCACACCCAATACCTACCCAGCTATAGTTCAGTTGTTCATTTCTTTCTACAAAACAGTGGTGACCACCCACCTGCTCTGTCCCCTCTCCTGAGTCTTGTCTAACTCCTTTGGGGACCATTCTTTGGATAATGCCATGAATTGGGAGGAGGAACTAACCATCCCACTACCAGCTATAACTTGGAAAAAAACATGGCAAGTTTCTTCAAGAGTAACAAGTTCACTTCACTGGAGGAAGTACTCATGGAAGCATTTAATATAGTTCTTTCAGATCCCTGCTATTATAATACATTACCTAGTGTCGAGAGACTCCACATGTTGGTGAAACTGCAGTGAACCTCAGGCTTACCATACCCTTACCATGTGGGCTTTCCCCAGCCCTGCTTCTTTTCTTCCAAGACTTGGAAAGTGAGCTAGAAGAAGTCTTCCACAGACCAGTCCCTAGTTCTTTCTACTACTCCAACTCCAGGGGATCTCTGAGACTCTAACTCCTGGTACCTCATTGGCATGTTGCTCACAGCAGCAAAAGAAACCATGGCCAGATTTTGACACACCTCAAGGGTTCCAGATGTTGCCACTTGGTGAGATATGGTCAACCAGAAATATCGTATGGAGAAATTCACACACTCTCTGAATGATAAGGTGGAGTTCTGCTCCTCCAGATGGACCATTTGGCTCCTGTATTTGATGAGCAAGGACAGTGATTTCTTCCCATAGCAACAGACACCTGAATACACCCTCTGGATCTCCCAACTCAAACATGATCCCACCCTCCCCTGCAACAGGGTACACTCTATATCCTCATATACAATGTACTATTATGCTAGCACTTAGCACCTCCCACCTTGTGGGTCCCCCTCCTCAACTCTCCTTCTCTGGCTAAGGGTTTCATCAAAATTGAGTACCCTCACTGTACATGAAATGTCAGGTGACTGTATAGTCTAATTAAAGAATCGGTGTTCCTCACCTCATGCTGTAACTATGAAGGGAGAGCCGACCAGACATGTTATAGCACTGCATTATAGCTGACTACTGCTGTATCTCTGTAATGAAGACAGAAATCCACAAATGTATAGTATATATACTGTACAGTAGTGCTTAATCCAGATTAATTTCAATTGGTTACCATCTGTTTCCTCCCCCACCCCGAGTCTCCCCTGAAAAGGAACTCTAGTCTCGGGCCCACCGGTCAACAAAATTCAATCAATAAATAAATGTATGTTTTTATTGATGAACACCCTATGCATGGACCAGTTCAATAAAACTATATTTACAAAAGAAACAGAAATCATATGCAGCAAATAAAGGATACATAATAAAGGATACATCTAAAGATGGGGTTTGAAGAGTGAGGGACAAGTGAGGCAGAGAGAGAGAGAATGAGAGGTAGGGAGAAAATGAGAGGAAGGCTGTTCCATGAAGTGGGTACTTACAAGGTGACCTCTCTGCCACTGCCAGTGGACCAGTTATGGGACAGGAAAGAGAGAAGGCACAAGGCTGAAACTACAGAAGCAAGTAAAGCACTGAGATGGTATTCCATGGGTCGGATTCATTCCCAAATCATTGTATTATTTCCTTCTCACTACAACTTGTGTTTCAAAGTGGTTACTACTGTACAGCTTCCATCTGTAACATTCCTACAGTGTATATAGGGTTTTCAGTATGAGAAAGAAAAAAGGATGAGGCTGCACCATTGACCTCATAGGGCACTGGAACAGTATTTCAGAACATGGGTGCATTTCCCAGCTAGAGCTCCAATTCTGTCTCACTATAATTTGAATATGCATATTCTGCTCTATTACTTATTAAGGAGGCAGTGTGACCGAGCAGATACAGCACAGATGTGAAAGAACAGGGAAGCAGGAGATCCAGGTTAAATTCATACCATAACCACAGACTTGCTATGTGACATTGAGCAAGTCACTTAACCTCCCTGTGCTTACATCCTACCAACCACAAATTAGGCAGATGCAGAACACCACTGAAAATGAAATATTGTGCAGTGTCTCCACTGGGCTATCCTAGGTAAATAAACTGTAAAACATTCAAGTAAATCTTTACGTGCCTGCAAGGATTCATGCCAAGAAAGTGGCTGATGGGGCATATCATTTAAAATGAATCAAGGGAGGGCACTAAATTACACTTTTCAGACCTTTCACAGCCTAAAAATCAATACCCGGATGGGGATTTGGGGGGTTGGGGGGCACATGCCCCCCAGACTCAGACAGCACTGTCTGCTTGTCTTCTTAATGCATTTCCCAATACCACTAAGACTACACCACCTTATTGACCTTGAAGATTACAAATCAAGGTGAAAATCCTAATAACTGTACAAACTTTATGTGCCAAACAGTACACTGAATGTTTGACATTCACGTGATTTGCTTATATTACACTTCTCCTGACCTTTTTCAGCAGGAGTAAATTTTTTCCCTGATCTTCACGGGTGGTTCTTCACAGAGAAGATAGTGGAGGCATGGAATAAACTGCCAGAGGAGCTGATGGAGGCTGAAATGTTGGATGGGTTTAAGAGGGAATGGGACAGATACATGGGATTGGGAAAGGAGGGGAAGGGGAGGGCCTGTAGGAGTGGGGATGAGTAGGGGCGGGGGGTAAAGGTAGACTCGATTGGCTGATGAGGTCCTTTCTTGCCATCAGGTTTCTATGATTTTATGATCTCATTTGCAGTGCACAATATATGCTCCCATTGGGTGAGAGGATACAGAAGTATACGTTGAGTATATATTACTGTGCTGATGATGCTCAACCATGCCTTTCATTCAACTCTGATCCACACTGCGTGGTAGATAAGCTAATGCAGTGAGCGACCAAAATTCACATCTGTATGGCCTAAATCTCACTGTATATAAATCAGTCAAGATGAAAGTGCTATTGACTAGTGTAGGTGCCAGACAGAGAGTGTTAGCTGGACATTTGAGCACCCTGTCTGTTATGGATCAGCGCTTAGAACAGTGAAGGTGTAAAACCTTGTAGTCATCCTAGATGATATGTTTTTACTCAACTCCCAGGTGTCTGAGGACATAGGAGTGGCTTTCACAATCTGCAGAGCATTTCAATGCTGAAGCCCTTCTTTAACAATGATGGCCTGACCACTTTGATCCATGCACCCCCACATCGACTGTTGTGGTGCCTCTTACAGTATGTGGTCTTACCAAAATGTCAGGCCCACTACCTGCAGGTGCTGTAATGCAGAGAGCAGCAGCTAGGATTTTGGCATCCAGATGCGAGTAGGAGTTGAAGAGACCAGAAAGGGAACAAGTTATAAAGTTGACTGATGCTGCAGAGTGGTTCTTATCAGTAGTTTGTTCTCTGGAAATAGTCTGGGTTCATTAGGATATTGATAGGCTCTCAGAAGCCAAATAAAGTACTGCATTAACGGGTGATTTCTAAATAGAGGAACTGCCTAGTGAGTTACAAGTTACATCTAGATTTTAACATGTGGAGTTTGCTTCAGTCTGATGTGAGTTGGTGTTGGCACCTGCATGTTATGTCATTACTGCATTAATTACACATGAAGGTATATATTACTATAAATAGATATGCACTGGATTGGCATCTGTATTTCATGAATTGATGGCCACTGTTCGTAAATGTGCCTGTAGGAGTACAGGGGATGATGTAATAATATGCAGCAGGGACATGCTGAAAATGTATGTGGTGTTGTATTTGTTCTTCCAAGAACAAGGCTTGAAAATAAATGATACATGTGAATTTAACATTTCTTTAATGAAGTCCATCGGTCACTTGATGAAATAAAGGGGGATTAAACCAAAACTGTTCAATGTAAAAGCCAGTGCTGATGCTTCGATTCCCTTTGATCATGCTGCACTATGTAAATTTCTTATTAGCAGCTTATTATTCATGGTGTGTATCAAACTGTTCTGTAGTGGTACAGATCACTAAGAAATGTTGGCTTGCTGGCACTGGCATTGGTAGTACAGGAGTTAGAGAGATGCACAGTAGGATTGGCTGTGAAGTAATGAACTGACACTAACCCCTGCCTCACCATGCAGAGAGTGACAGGCACTGGGGTGTGCCTTTGGGTTGTTGGCCATAATGCTCATGCCATTTCACCTCATCCTACCCTGCAGAGACCGACAAGTGCCGCAATGTGCCTTGGGGTCTTCAGGCCTTACGCTCACCCCAGTCCATAAAGGAATATACTGACATGGGTGCAGTGTAGGAGAATAGGGTGAACGTTGGTGCCGAAGAGTCTAAGGCACATCTCGACACCTGTCACTGGCTGCAGGGTGGGGGGGGGTGGAATGGTGTGAACATTTCAGCCGACAATGCTAGCTCACACCCCTGATGCCTGTCAGTCTGTACAGGGTGGGACATTGCAGATGGAAACCCTAATGCTGAGGGCATTTGTTGGTATTCTCACTCCAAATTCTCAACATAGGCCTTTTGTGACCCCACCTCGTGAACAGTGGCATGATGAGTTTGTTTGCCAAAATGTGATTTTGTACAGTGACTGTGCATTTTGGTGCCACAGGTGTGAAAACACAGTTCGGGCAGGAGGTAAAAAATGACAGCTTCACTGTTCATGAGGAGGTGTAATAAATGGCATTGTTGAAAATCTGGAGTGTAAATATGGAAAATTGGTGACATCACGAGCGTGTGTAGAAACTGTGCAATGCACGGCCATAACACAATTATTTGGAGGATTTGTTTAACCAAATTTTCAACATAGGCATTTTTGGAACTCCAGTCATGAACAGCACCACTGTGATTTTGTTAATCTGGCCCAAACATTGATTGTCCACAGCAACTGCGCCATTGTGTGACATGTGCAAAAACACATTTTGGGCAGGATGTGAAAACGACAGCTGTACTGTTCATAAGGAGGTGTACAAAAATGACAGTGGTGAAAATCTTCAGTGAAAATATAAAAAATTGGTGATGTCACGAGCATGTATAGAAACAGCACAATGCACGCCCATAACGTAATTATTTTGGGTATTTTTTTATTAAATTTTCAACATAGGCATTTTAGGAACTCCACTCATGAACAGTGTCACTCTGATTTTGTTAATGTGTGTTGAACATTGATGTCTCACAGTGACCATGCCATCATGTGCCACATGCACAAAAAGCACATTTCAGGCAGGATGTGAATAATAACAGCTGTACTGTTCTTAAGGAGGTGTGGGAAAATGAAAATGTTGAAAATCTGAAGTGAAAATATTACAAATTCACAAAGTTATGAGTGAGCTTGGAAACTGCACAATGCATGCTCGTAAAACAGTCATTTTTTGGATTTTTTTCACCAAAATTGCAACACAGGATTTTTGAGAGCCCACTCCATGAACAGAGGCACTATCATTTTGTTAATCATTCCCGAAAGGTGATTCTGTGCAGTGATCGCAAAATCATCTTTCAGGACTGAATAACACCATGACAGTGACTGAATTCATGAGGAGGGGTCCCAATAACCCCATGTTAAAAATTTGGTGCCAAAATTCCAAAAAATGCCTGAGATATGCCCCAAAGTTGAAAAAACCATATTTATGCCGTTATACAGCTTACCGGAATTTCTTCAGTTCACGGTCGGCTTTGAAAAATGCAGACATGTTCCCAGTCCACCAAAGATCATCGTGCTATGCTCTGGAGGTAAGTATGCAGTGAGGGTATGTGGGCCAGTAGAGTACACAGAGGGTTGGCACGGGTTGGGGGAGGGGCACCGGAACACTTCGAGGGACCGTTTTCTCATTTTACAAGGGGGAAAAAAGGCACAATGTGGGTCAGTTTTCTTTGTTCACAGGAGTGCTTGGTACACTGGGGTGGACTCCCAGTGTACCACCTGCATTTGTGGGGAGGGGGACCAAAGCTGCAGGGATTGGGCCCCCCGTCAGCACAGAAACATGGGGGGCACATGATGCCGAAAGGAATTGGGCACCCCCTTGGCACACAATTGAAATGGGAGGGGGCTCATTATGCCAACTGGGAGTGGGCTCCCCGTTGGTAAATGAAGTGGGTCAGGGTATGCCGACAGGGGGATTGGGCACTCCTAACATTGGCATTGTGCACGGCGGCAGTTAGTGCCAGCATCTTTACTGAAAAACTTCATCAGTAAAGGCACGTCGTGAGGTGTGTTATTGTGCTACTGCATTATGAGCCTGCCTCTCATTGCAGTAGCACTTTTGTTAGATGTGGTGACCACTTTATGTATTGCTGGTGTCAGTGCCTGCATGCTTTCTTATTGGGGAATGAGGGACGTACCCACTGATGTGTGCCCTGCATTCGCCCACAGTGACCGCACCTCCAAATCTGCTACTAGCATGCAAGCCCGAGCCAACATAAAAAGAATCCTTTCTTGTATCATGACTCACGAAAAAGGATCCTTTTTCATCACTTGAGAATCATTGCTTGTCCTTTCCATTGCCCTCCCAGTACTCTACTATTTCCCCCTGGTGTCTAGTGGCCCCCACCCTCCAATATTCTGCCCCTTCATTTCCCTGGTGTCTAGTGGCACCACTCACCCACCCTCTGATTACTGTCCCTGTAATAAAAATTATTTCCCCTGGTATCTAGTGGCACCCCAACCCCCCAATCACTATGCCCATAATAAAATGAATTTCCCCGGTGTCTAGTGGCACCCCCACCCTCTGATCACTGCCCCTGATGTTCCCCTGGTGTCTAGTGATACCCACACCCTCTAACCAATGTCCATGATGTTTCTCTGGTGTCTTAGTGGTGCCACCCACCCTCCCATCATTGTTCCAATGGTTCCCTGGTGTCTAGTGGCACCTCCCACCCTCCAAGTGCCATTCCCTAGTCCCCTGTTTATTTATTTATATAGAATCTGACACCAAGATGCCCACACCCAGTGCCAAATGCTTCCACCCACAGCTGTTGTTTTGTTTATTGGCCAACATTGGGGTGCCCAGTCCCTGTGTCAGCAATTAGAGCCCCCCAAGCAGTGTGGGATACTGGGGAGCCCACTCCCAGTGTCCCAAAATGTTTTATTAATGAAATCCTGTACAAAGAAAAAAATCCCCATACATCTTTTTTTTAAACCTGAAAAAAAAAGAAAATGGTCCCATGTTTCATTGCTCCAGTACTGGTGGTGAGTGCATTCTTCTAAGTTTCAAACAGAAAATGGTTCCTCATCATCCCTGCTGTCACCCTCCCTCATACTGACCTTCCCACTGAGCACCCACCACACCACGCCCCCTCTTACCCTATACTTACCATCGCAGATCATAGGTTGTCACCTTCTGTGGACTGAGACACATCTGCACTCTTCAAAGCCTAACCATGAACTGAGGAATCAAATTAAGTGCCATATAATGTATTTCATTGGCCTTTTGAACTTAGTTCAAGTTGCAGTTCAAATTTATTACTACAAGAATTACTCCATTGAACAAACTCATTCACAAGGAGGTCCTGGAGATTTCAAATGATACAATGACGTATATGACCTTATACAAAAACAGATTTGGATAGCGGGAGTAAACAGCAATGGCAATGATAAGGTTCAACTTGGATTGTTGCAGATAACTGATACATTACATACAAAAAACTAACTGCACTAATGTGCACGTAGATGATACACATAGAGTGAGACAAGTCTTCACTGGGGACAGAAGGAAAAGAAAAAAGAAAAAAGTGAAAACATAGGTCTGTAAATGACATCGCAGAGGAGGGTGGTAGGTTCAGAGGGACAGGAATATTGTGTACTGAGATAGGGGAACAGGGAGGGTGGTCTATGTTAGGGTGGTGACTGGGGTAGGGGTAGGAGGGGTAGGGAGACAGGCAGGTGGGGGAAGGGGAAAGTGGTAGGTTCAGCAGGACAGGAATATTGTGCACTAAGATGGGGTACAGAGAGGGGGGTCTAGGGGAGGGAGGTTACTGGGGTAGGGAAGGAGGTGGTAGGGAGACAGGGAGGTGGAGGAAGGGAAGAAGTGATAGGAGGAAAAATGGGTAAAGGGGGTTGAGGTAGGAATATCGGGGTGGGGAGGAGGTAGGGAGACAGGGAGGTGGAGGAAGGGAAGAAGTGCTAGGATGCAGAATGGGTAAAAGGGGGTTAGGGTAGAAATAAAGGGATGGATGAGGTAGATGGGTGAGAGGATAGGCTGGGTGGTTGGTGAGGAAACAGGGATAGGGTGACAAGCAGAAGGGATGTTGAGGATTCCTATATTAGCTTAACATGAAGAGCAGCAGCAGACCACTTCAAATGCTTTCTTGGCTAGGGACTTAAAGCAATTTAATGTTATGTTCATAACTTTGCCATTTTGTGGAATTTTTCTACAAAATTTTCAACATAGCCTTTTTGGGACCCCACCTCATGAACACTGGCACTGCCATTTTGTTAATTGAGCCCAGAAGGTGATTTTGGGGATGCTGCATGAAATCACCTTTCAGGACTGAATAACAAAATTTCCCTACCAGTGTTTATGAGGTGGGATCCTAAAAAGGCCGCGTTGAAAATTTGGTGGAAAAACTCCTAAAAATGGTCGAGTTATGAGCGTTCTTTGGAAATTTTCTACACACACACATATAACTTTGGTAATTTTCAATATTTTGAATCCAAAGTTTCAGCACAGTCATTTTTTCACACCACCTCATAAACAGAACAGCTGTCATTTTTTGCATCCTGTTTGAAATGTGTTTTTGCACTTGTAGCACAGACTAGTATTTTGGAACCGATTTGAACATTTTCACCTATGGGATTTATGATGTAGGGTCATAAGAAGAATATGTTGAACATCTGGGGTCAAAATATTAAAAAATGACAAAGTTATGAACCTTTCTTGCAATTTTCAATATGCCAGCTTGTAACTTTTGAAATTTTAAATGTTTTGACCCCAGATTTTAAACATAGCCTTTATGTTATCCCACCTAATGTATGTCACAGCTGTCATTTTTCAAATCCTGCCCAAAAGGTGTTTTCCTATCTGTGGTGTGGAACGCATTGTAGTCATGCAGAATTATGTTTTGGTGGGGATTCGAAAATTTTCTGTAACAGGAACATGATGCTGGTTAATAAGAAGGCTATGTTGACAATTTGGTCACTGTTGTCCTATAAAAAGAAGCACAGGGCCTGGAGGGACACCTCACACCTGCTCTCCTGCCTGGTTTGGGAGGGTGGGGTGTTAAGGAAACCCTAACACCTCATTTCCCAACATTTGTTGCTTTGACCCTAACTGGAGCATTAACAAAGTTTTTTGCAACTTCTCTCTCTCTCTCTCTCTCTCTCTCTCTCTCTCTCGATATATATTATAGTGGCACAGTAGTGCCACTATAGTTAGGGTTGAGGAGCCATTTACATGTTAAACCCACAATTTTGCACCTTAATAACTTTGCAACCATTTCATGGATTTCCCTGAAATTTGGAATACACGATCAAGACCCATACACCTTGGGATCCGCCAAGTTTCGTACTGGTCTCATATACAGCTGTGGCATTATTAAGCGTGATCTGCACATGCATTTATGCTTTTCTGGAATTTTACTGTTGCACGTACAGGTCGCACGGCTTGCACGACTGGTCTGAAATCTTCAGGGAACGTGCGGCCAGGGTCCCCAATGTGCCTTTTGAAGAGTTCGTGAAAAAATATTAAACGGTTCAAAAGTTATTCAAAAAAAAAAGGTTCCCATTATAAGTCAATGGAAAAAGTTAAAAAGTTTGTTTTGTTTTGTTAGCGATCAGAAAAATGCCTGGCATTTAAAATTGGGACCCTCTAGCAACCTAATTCTTTTTGTATTCACCTAGTCGGACCCTGAGGATGCTAGCCATGTCTTTATTTTTGGGTAAAACACCCCAGAAATATGTTTTTCAAATTTCTGCAAAAAGTACTTTTGCAAAGTACTGTTGCACTTGTGACACTGTCGAATGAATTTGCGAAAGCTTTCGCAAACTTTGACAGTACTTTTCTAGGCTGTGTGAAAATGACAGCAATTCTTTGGCACCCTGCTGCAGAAGAACAATTTGGTGTTTTGGCCTGAAATTTAGAGGGAATGCAGACAGCATCTCATAGATGTGCCTTTCAGTATTTTGTTGAAAAAATATTACATGGCGGCAAAGTTATGGCACTCGAAAGTTGACGCTTTTCCCATAGGATAACATTACGGTGTCCGACGCATTACAGGAGTCCTTTGGTGCCCTGCTGCAAAATAACGGTTTGGTCTTCTGGGCTGAAATTTGGAGGGAACACAGCCAACATCCCACAAATGTGCCTTTTTGTGGATTGGTGAAAAAATATTACAGGGAGCCAAAGTTATGGCACTCTGAACTTCTCTTTTTTTCCGATAGGATAACATTTCGGCGTTCGCTGCACCTTTCAGGGCCCGTATCTCAGAAACGGTGCGAGATATGGACTTTTCCGCTAAGCACAAAACTAGCCAGGAAAGTCATAAATCAGGTGACTTTTAAATTTTTTTTCAACGTCATACAGTTCCTGAGATATAAGCAATTTAGTATTACAACTCCTTATTTTCTGCTCCGAGAACCATTATTATGCACACATTCTTTGTACTCACTGTCTTTCTTTATGCAGCTTTTGGGAAAAAACAGCCTGTGCACTTACATTACTGTTACGTTACCATTTTCACTTGCAGTTCCGTTCCCATTTCACTTACCGTTCATGTCTACGCCACCATGTGCATTACCCTTTGCGTTTTCATTTGCATTTGCTTTTGCATTGTTTTTAACATTTCTGTCTACACTACTGTTTCTCTTTCTGTTTCACTTTGTATCACCATGCACATTACTATTTGTGTTTGTGGGCACAATGTTACTATGTGACAAGACATCATGTGGCGAGAGCGCAGGGCCCCCGCTGCCACATTACATTCACTATTTCTCGTTATCATTCTCAAAAGAGAGGAATTAGAGGCAAAAACTCAGTTTAAGCATTAGTTAGGGTTGTTCCACCAACAAAGCGAGGAGGTTTGGTGTTAGGTTGAGCCCCTTTCGCCCCTGCTCACACCCCAACTGGCATCGGGTGCACATTAGGTTGTCGGTCCCAACTCACATACTTCACACCTCTGCTTCTTTACACATGTGATGGGGTGAGAGTTATGGCTGACAACCATACTGCGCACCCTGTTGCCGGTTGGGGGTGTGGGCAGGGGGGGCCAAGGGGGTATTGCAACCCTAACACAGAATTTCCTCGCTTTTGTCGGTGTGGAACAACCCTAACTAATGCATTAAATGGAGTTTTTTGCCTCTAATATATATATATATATATATTCATTGCAAAAACCTTCATTAATGCATCAGTTAGGGTGACTACCATAGTGAAAAAAGGAGGAAAATAAGGCATCAGGGTTTCCAACCCTAATGCCCCACACCCAACCTATAGGGACTGACAGGCATTGAGGGTGTGCCATGGGTCATCAGCCATAATGCTGATGCCATTCCACCCCCACCCACACCCTGCAGACACTGACAGGCATCAGGGTGTGCTTTGGCTTTGTCGGCCCTAACACTCACCCCATTCACCTATACGATATCCATCTCAGCTTATTTAGTTATGGAATGCTGTGAGCGTTATGGCCAATGAATCCAAAGCACACCCTGATGCCTATCAATGTCTGCAGGGTGGGGTTGGGGTGGAATGGCAGCAGCGTTATGGCTGACAACCCATGACAAACCCTCAACACCTGTCAGTCCTTGTAGGTTGGGTGTGGGGCATTAGGCTTGGAAACTCTAACACCTCATTTCCTTCCTTTTGTCACTATGGTAGTCTCCCTAACTGATGCATTAACAAAGTTTTTTGCAATTAATTTCCTAACTTTTTTTGGAGTCACCCTAACTGATGCATTAAAAAAGTATTTTGCAATGAATTTCCTAACTTTTTACAGAGTGTCTCCTTGAGGAAATAGTCATTGTTTGTAGTCCACACTAACTAAATATGCAGACTAAAGACATTTATGCAATACTGTGCAACTAAACTCATGAAAGTAAAATGCATGTTAAAAAGTGTACAAACCATTACCAAGTTTTGGACCCATGACCTTGGATCCCTCATGTTTTAGTGTTTGTCATGCTATTAGCCTACTGTATCATTGCAGCTTCTTGTCTGAATATGGTATTTTTTCATCCCTTTATTAACAGTGGCTGGTTCTCAACAGTTAAAAAAAGGTGACATTTTTGTATATGTCATAAGGAGAAACACAGGCGATATTTAATGTAATGAAAATTGTACAATACTATATATACATTATGTGAAGAAAGTTCAATGCCCATTATAATTGAAAACCCATTAGTGAGCCTTGAACGGTGAACATTTGATTTCTTATGCTGTGAAATTAATAAGCAATTAGCCCACTGTACCATCAGAGTCTGTTTTGTGGTTAACTTTTTTTTTTTTAATCCTTTATAAAGATGTGTGCTTGTCAAGGAAAATAAAACACTGTATTCATATGTCGGAAGAAACAATCAGTGGACCTATACTAAGTTCAGTGTTCTAACAAACCTGAGTTTATTTTTGAAAACTTTTCTCACTCGTTAGGAAAAATATGTTATAAATGCTTCTATACCCCATTAGTGCAATAGTTTTCTAGTTAATTGTTTTGGTGATAATGGGTTTTGCAGCACAAGACATGAAAGGAGAGAACAGTAGGAAAACTGCAAAATGCAACAAGTTACAGTCATTGTTCACATTAACATTCAAGGTTTTGCAAACTGACTATATGTTCAACTTAGTACTCTAAATCTTCATGGTAACAGGAAAGTTATAACTGCAGTAAGGTGAGAACAAATATATGTTATGTGAAATGAACAACATATTACTAACTTTTTAACAACATATGATACTGTGGTACCATAAGAGGATTCACAGTTGTCTGAAGAACAGTATGTTTCAACATACTGGTAAGAGTAAGACAGGTATTTTGAGTCACTGTCATGTGGTGTTTCACACGGGGCCAGATATTCAGAAATACGCCAAAGACCGGTGCAAGGCTGGCGCAGTGCAAATCTGATGTGCCATGGCACAATGAGTGGCATATTCAAAGGTTGTGCATGGCATAATGCGCCAGTGCAATATGGCTGAATATGGCAGGGACGCACCATGACACAACCAGACTTGCACCATGGTGCAACCAGACATGTGCCATAGTGCAACCAGAGATGCACCACGGTGCAACCGGACATGCGCCATGGCGCACATAGACCAGCCCCAGGCAATGGTGGGAGCACAGCAGCAGAGGAAAAGTGTGGGGCAGGGCAGGGGGAATACACCCGGGGACAATGCCAGGGATGCACAGTGGCAGGCCACAGGTGGCCACCACCAGCAGGGCATACACAGGCACCCAGACACCCCCACCCCGGAACACAGCTGTGGCACAGAAAGCAGGCAACAGGTGGCACCAGTGGCCAATGGAGGGCCACCAATGGAGCCCTCCCTGCCTCATGCCTGTGCCCCCACCCACCCAGATCCCAGCATGCCACACCTAGGACCATGCTGCCAAGCACACACATGCCACACATCCTGGACAGCTGCCCCATGGCCACCCCAAGGCACAGCCACTGACCAAGGGGCAGGATACCATGATGCACAACCCACACACTGACACATGCACACCACACAGACACACACCATGCTACTGCAGCATGGCTCCTCATGCCAGCTGCAACCCAGCATGCCATGACAATGCACAGTGGTGGTCACTTCTGCCCAATGGCCACCTGACTGTATAGAGACAGTCAGATGGCACAGGGCACCAGCAGCACCACAGCAACACCGGTGGCAGCCGGGTACACACCCACTGCACCAACAGCTGGTACATGTGTGCAATGGCCTCCCCACATTGGCATGCACCATGCATAGTATGCAACACACAGCTGCCACGGCACATGGCACAGGTGACCATGGCTGCACACACACCCCCTCTGACCACCAGTAATGTGCACAGGAATGCAACAGTGCCTACTTGCCCACTGTGGCACTGGTTGCACCTGTCCCACTACTGCACCTCTGCCACCGCTGGGTCCCACCGTGGCCTGCTGTACCTGCCCTGGTGCTCCTGCCTCACTCACCTGGCAGTGATCTTCAGGTCCTCGGAATGGAACAAAGACAGGTACATATCAGTGAAAACCCACAGCATGTGCCCACCACCCCCACTCCTGTGCACAGTGTGTGACCCTGCCCGACATGTCCTGCAAGGCTGTAGCACAATGCAACCTGCAGCTGGCAATTCCACTCTGCAATGCACATGATGACAGTGTACCCCTCAGCAAGGCATGCCAGGCAGCCAAGCCATCACCACAGGACAGCACTAGGGCACACTTGCAGCATGGAATGACTTACTTGGCCATGCCACAGCCCCTCTGTGGATACGTACCTGCAGCTGCCTCAGGTACTCTGGGTCCCACCTCATGAGGTCCCCATACCAGTGGCAGCATTGTGCGCTCAAGGTTGGACCAATTATGGGCCCGATGAACTCCCCACTGTGCCATCACAACCACTGCTATATGTGGAAACAAAATGGTGGCCAGAGGCACACATGTGCACAACATATGTGGGATGCATGCCTCGTGGAGGCATGCGCTGTGTCCACCAATTGCACATTGGCAGAGATGTGCGGAATGGGCATGGCCTGACAGACACATAGCGGTGTAGTCCAAAGGGGTCACAGGGTCACAGCAAGGGCCAGGCATCACCTGGTGCACTGTGTGAAGGCGTGCAATAGAGGCCATGATGCAGAGTGTTCCATGGCCCCTATTGCACAGTGGGCGCACAGTGCACAATAGGTGGTAGAACTCCACCTGATGCATACACACTGCGGTCCTGTGCACTGCGCATGCATGGACATTGCACTGTAACTTGCTACGGAGCAATTCCATTGTGCATGGAGCAAGTATGCAATATTCAGCTGCCACATGCAAATGAGCTCATCAGCCAATGCGTGGCACACTGATGAAATTAGCATGTCATTACCATTGTGCCAATGCTCATTTGCATGCATTGTGCTATAAAAGCACCTCAGAACAGCACAGGCCATGGATCGGTATTGCAACCATCTGAGGTAAGTTGCGCTTGCTGCTGAGCCCCAGTCAACACAGCAGGGTGGACTGGTAGGCAGCTGCTGACACTGACAAACATGTCTATGTCCACAAGTAGCACTACGTCAGAGTGTGAGGAGAGTGAGCAGCGTGGGCCTGCTCGCAAACGCATGCCCGACTTTACCAAGACAGAGGGTGATGCCCTGTTTGAGGCCTACCTGGACAGGGAGCCATGGCAGAGTGGTGCCACAGGCACACCACAGGCCAGGGCTGTGGCCTGGGTGGAGGTGGTAGCATGTGTCAACCAGCAGGGCAGCCACCAGTGGTCTGTGTGCAGAGGTGCAGGAAGAAGGTGGTCATTGATAAACGCTGCATCAAGGAGAAGGTGGCGGCCATGCATGCAGCCTGGACAGCCACTGATGTGCCACAGTTCACGGTGCAGGAGGAGCTGGTGGCAGCCACCATGCACTGCAGCACTGTCGAGGGTGTGCCAGGTGGCAGTTTTCAGACAGGAGGGAGCCCATCACTGCATGGTACGTATATTGGGCTCACACTGCAGGCAGTGGCCAGGGGTGGGGTGGGGGTGGGGAGTTGGGGCCATGCATCACTGACACATCTGTTTCTCTTTCAGCACCAGCATGCCTACATGTGGTGGATGGGGCACCAGCAGCAGCCATGGAGGCAGGCCCAGCCCCAGAGGACCAGCCATCCACCTTCACGGGCATCTGGGGGCCTGATCATCTGCAGCACACCACCACTGTCCATCTGGATGACCTGGGCATGGGCTCGGACGAGGCCCTGGCTGTGTTTCAGAAGTATGCCAGCCATGGTGTCCTCTGCGTGGAGACACAGATCGGAGCAGGGTCCAACACCGATGATGACCTGACCATGATCCTGGACAGCATGGGTGGTGTTGTGGGGGAGACGCCCATACCTTGTACCAACAAAGGCAGCATGCCCAGTAGCCTGTCAACTGTGGGACAGCTGCCTGCTGCCACTGCAGGTGCTGCCATGTGCACCGCCACAGTAGTGCCATGTGGTGGTTGTGGTGCATCTGTGCAGGTGCTGGGCAGTGTATAGGGGCTGGAGGGGCAGCAGTGGCAGCCAGCAGGGGATGTAGGGTGGCCGGACCTGGGGTCCACTGCTGGGGCACCTGATAGGGACCTACCCCATGGAGATGCCATTGTGCAGTGTCCACCTGAGCTAGGGGCTGTGCAGTATGGTCATGCACCACTAGAGGGTTGGCACCCTGCCCAGGTTCCCCTGGGCGCCGATCCATTGGCAGAGCACATCCAATTGCTGCGGGCCTCCGTGAAGCAACAGGTGCTGCTTGTAGCTGGGGTGCATGCACTGCATGCAGAGGTGTGCCAGCTGGCTGAGCAGTGTGAGGAGGGAGGCACTGCACAGCTCCTGGAGGCTATTCAGTGCTTGGGGGAGGACACGACCACATCCCAAGGTTGCAGTGCCAATGCGATCACAGATGGCCTTGCACTGCTGGCTGCTAGAGGGCATGGTCAGCCACCTCATACACCACATAGTGCACTGTTCACCCCATGAACCCAGCATCAAGTGGCACTCTCCCTGTCGATGCCAGGCTCTGCTGTTGGCATCCCAGGCATGCCTGGGGTGGGCCTGTTTGGATGCCTACACACCCCTGTGCAGACCCAATCATGGTCCCGCAGTACAACCGCTGGGGGGCTGTTGCAGACACCCCCTGTGGTAAATGTGCAGCCAATGTCTGCGAATCGGCCCCAGTGCGGCCACCCTTGTGGCCGTGGAGGCCATGGTGCCATGCGGCAGACCTGATGTGCATGCTGCCCTGGCTGCAGTCTGCTGCCACTGCCCTGTGCATGCATGGGTGGTGTGTGTTCATACCACAGATGGGGCACGTGTGTGTCACACTGTATGCTGCCTGTGTGTATACCTGCCCAGCCGCTGGCCCGTGTGGCGTAGGTGAGATGAGAGCAGCACTGCACCATCTGCACCTGTGCACCAATGCCCTACATCTGATCCCTGCCACATATTAGAGCCTGAGCAAGTGTGTGTGTGTGTGTGTGTGTGTGTGTTGCTGTTCACTTCTGTGTGCTGTAGTGTGTGACTGTGTGGCACTGGCACCCCCACCCCTGCACCATGCCTCTGTGTGTGCATGCCCATTGCCCTGCATGCCCCTGCCTGTGTGCTGTACCTGTGTGTGTGGCCAATGCATGGGTGTTGCACCACCTACCTGTATGCACCATAGTGCTCCCATGCAATTGTGTCTCTGTGCAGGTGTGCCAGCCTCTGGAGCCAGGGATCCCTCTGCCCATGGGGGCTGTCCACCACCCTCTGACCCACTGCCCTCATCATCCCCACTACTGTCCCCCTCATCAGCCTCTACAGCTATCCCACAATCAATGACCATGTTGTGCAGTATGCAGCAGGCCAGGAATAGGCCACAGGCTTTCGAGGGGCTGAACTGTGGGGCACCGCCTGACCTGTCAAGGCAATGGAACCATGCCTTCAGCATTCCAAATACATGCTCAATGATGTTCCACACGCTGGTGTGTGTCTCATTGTACTGTTCCTCTGCTGGGGACAAAGGGGGCTGGTAGGGGGAGAGCAGCCAAGGCATGAGTGGATAGCCACTGTCACCTGTGTGGATAATGACATGGTTAGCCTTGTGTCCTCTGTTGCTGTGCCCCTTGCCCATTCCTGGCACCCTCACCAGCACAGCCACTCTGCCCACCCCATCCCATGCCCTGCTCTGGCCGGCACCCCTTGGCCATCCCATACTCACCCACTAGGTGGCCTGTGGGGATGTCCCCACACTCAAACCTGTGGTACAGCACAGAACTGTGACAGATGAATGCATCATGTGCACTCCCAGGGTGTGTGGCACAGACAATGGTTATGCACCCCTTGGCATCGCACACCACCTGGCAGTTTACACTGGAAAAGCCCTTCCTCAGGAACAGGTGGCATGTGGATGCCCACATGGGTGCAGTCAATTGCCCCAAGCATGCTAGGGATTTGTGCTACCCTGTGGAAGTCCTGCATGGTTGATGTATGCTCTGCCTGTGTGCTGGAGAAATGGATGCATTCTGAAGCATGTGACAGCAGGGTGTTGAGGAATTGTGTGAGGAGGCATGATATGGCTGACTGGGTTATGCCTGTGGTGTCTCCTGTTGGTCTTTGGAAGGTGCCGATGGCAAGCAGGCACATGACAGTTGTTACCTTTGTCTCCACAGACATTGCGTGGTTCTGTCTTGTAGGTGTCTGCATCTCCTCACTGCACAGCTCACAGAGCTGCCTCAGAATAGCCATGTTCAGGCAATGCCAGCCCACAGTCTCTGTATCAGTGTACTTCTCAAAGGTGGTGTAGGTACGGTACCACCTGTTCTGGGCATACCGCCGACAGGCCCTTCCACGGCCACACTGCTGTACCTCATGCCTCCTCACACCTCTCATTACAGCCTCCATTAGGAATGGTGCACTGGCCAAGGCCCCTGTTGTGCTGTCTCCCCCTGGGTGGTCAGCTGCTGTGGGCTGTTTGCCACCCTAGTGCAGTGCATGGCACCTTGCCTGCCTCTCCCTCTCACTCCCTTAGCCCCTGGCTTGGTCTCCACTGCCACCTCTGTCCCACACCACTGTGACTGCCTGTTCCAGTCCCTCTGTCCCTCACAGGCTCTGTCTCCCTTGCTCTTTCTGATTTTGTCCCACCACCTTCCCATTCCACTCTCTCACTCTCTCTCTCTCCCTAGCCCCTGTTGCAAGTGCTGTCTGTGTGCTTGTGCCCTGTATTTATAGGCTCAAGTCTGCTCGGTGCTTCTGGGAGTTGCTCCGCACTTGCGCCATGGTTCAGCGGTTAAATATCACACTGCATCGCATATTAATGGACATGCCCCCTGCTCTTGTGCATGCATTCATTAGGGTTGCACATTGGCGCAATGGGACTTGCACTGTGCAATGGCTCCAGCTGAATAACGCTCTTTGGCGCATTTCCGCATTTGTGCTGGTGCAACTCAGTTGAGCCATGCACAACTGCTTTGAATATCCCACTCAAAGTGCTCTGCTGTGCTCCAGGCTGTTGCAGAATTCCTTTTATTTGTGTAATCTCAGAATTTATTTAGTGTAAAATAGATTGGTTCTGCCACTCTAATGTGACACGTGAATTCTCTGCTTGTGTCTGAAGGTGATGTTGATGAATAACATCCTGAATAGTTTTTGTTACTGCACTAAATCCATGTTCAGTCATAGATGTAACATTATCCAATTTCCTCAGAATTTCTTGAGCAACGTCACCTATGAGATCAGATAAGAGACAAGAGAGGACCAGAGATATAACATTGTATTCTGTTTGCTATGTAAACCTTTAACAGTAAGTGAATAGCAGTATTTTCAGAAGTACTCACTTGTTACTGCATTACTGACATCCCCTGGTATGCTTTGTTTCAATGGTCCAGGAACCTCTGCGCCTTCTTTTTCAGGTGCTATGCCCTTCTGTTGTATGTATTTTGAGGCTCTGCAGTGACTGTGACTGGTGAAAT
Organism: Neoceratodus forsteri; assembly: GCA_016271365.2. Lineage (NCBI taxonomy): Eukaryota > Metazoa > Chordata > Ceratodontiformes > Ceratodontidae > Neoceratodus > Neoceratodus forsteri. The sequence continues at coordinate 1,467,620,890 of CM057456.1, forward strand.
GACATCACATTGTCTGATAGTGCGCAGATGTTTCTATCAATGGCATGTTTTTCCTTTTTCTTCCTTTTGTATTTCTTCATATGACATATCTTCCTCTTTCTCTTCTTCAATATCATCTGCTGTCATTGGTATGGCTTCACCACCTTCATTTGTTGCTGTGGTCTCCATTTCTTCCAAGCATGCTATCATTTATAAAGAAGCTGTATGTGAGTAATGACCTAGATATGTTGTTTTGTGCATATGTAAGTGAGGTTATGTTTTAATCAACTTACCAGTATGACCAGTATTATTGCTGGTTCCAGCCTCCCCATCTTTATCTTCAGCTGTTTGTTCCTTACAACACTCAGGTGCTTTCTGTTCCTCACCTTCATCTGTCCCTTTCACAATAGATATTCCTTTAAAACATTCTGCGCTATAGATACAGTCATTACTTAACACAGAAACATAGACTTTGCTGGCAGATAAGGACCACTTGGCCCACCCAGTCTGCCCATTTCCCTACCTATTGGATAAGCTGCAGATTCCAGTTAACCAACAGCCTACTTCCTGCAGCTCCCCACTATAATTGCTTTATGTCTGTCCCATGCATGTTTGAAATCCCCCACTGTTTTAGACCACACAACCTCTCCAGGAAGGCAGTTCCATGCGTCCACCACTCTCTCCGTGAAAAAAAATTTCCTCACATTACCTCTGAGCTGCACCCCCTAACTTTAAATTGTGCCCCCTTGTTCTTACACATCTTTTTTTCTGAAAGAAGCTACCCTCCTGGACTTTGTTGATTCCCTTGAGGTACTTAAAAGTTTCTATCATGTCCCCCATCCCTCCTTTCATCAAGGGTATACATATTAAGCTCTCTCAGTCTCTCTTCATATGGTTTCTGATGTAGACCCCTGCACCATTTTAGTTGCCCTCCTCTGGACTGCTTCCATCCTGTCTATGTCCTTGCGTAGATGAGGTCTCCAAAACTGCACGCAGTACTCCAGATGGGGTCTCACCAACTGTCTATATAGAGGATAACCACTTCCCTTTTCTACTTGTGATGCCTCCTATGCATCCCAGTATCCCTAGCTCTCCTACGACTTCTCACATTGCTTACCCACCTTTAGGTCATCTGATATGACTACACCAGTATCCTTTCATTATTGTTGTCGTTAGTACCTCCCCTCATTGTGTACTCTTCTCCTGGATTTTATTTCCCAGGTGCATTACTTTGCACTTCTTTGCATTGAATCTAAGTTGCCATATGTCTGACCATTCCTCCAACCTTGCCAAGTCCCTTCTCATCCTTTCTACCCCCCTTGTGTATCAACTCTGTTACAGATATTTGTGTCATCTGCAAAGAGGCATACCTTTGCTTCCAGACCCTCTGCAAAGTCACCTATAAAGACGTTAAAGAGGACTGGACCCAGTACTGGGCCCTGAGGTACTCCACTAGTAACCTCCCTTTCTTCAGAATGTGTTCCATTCACTATTACCTTCTGTGTCCTGTTGTGCAGCCAGTTTGCTACACAGGCTACCACCCTGGGACCCACTCCCAGGCTGGCTAACGATTATTAATTTTGTGCGGGACTGTGTCAAATGCCTTGCTAAAGTCTAGGTAGGCCATATCACAGCCCTCCTGGTCTATTACTTTGGTCACCCAGTCAAAGAAATAGATTAGATTTGTCTGATATGACCTTCCTGCTGTGAATCCATGCTGCTTTGGGTCCTGTGCCCGCTGGCTATAGATACTGAACAATTCTTTCTTTCAGAAGTGATTCCATCATTTTCCCACCACTGAGGTCAAACTAACAGGTCTGTAGTTTCCTGCTTCTGCCTTGCTCCCACTTTTGTGAAAGGAATCACATCTGCCCTCCTCCAGTCCTCAGGTACCACCCCATCTTCCCATGATTTGTAAAAGTGTGGTTAGTGGTGTCACTAGGTCCTCCCTTAGCTCTTTTAGGATTCTATGGTGAATCCCACCAGGCCCCATTGCTTTGTCCACCTTGAGTTTTAGGAGTTCTTTCAGGACTCTTTCTTCTGTAAATGGACTGGCGTCAACCCCACTACCCAGAGTGCTTCTACTGTTTGCTTTAGGTAACTCCTCCTCTTCTTCTTTTGTGAATACTGAGCAAAAGTATTCATTCAGTATCTCTGCCTTTCACTGCCTCCCTCTGCCCACCTCCTCTCTCCTTTATTAATCTTCACTATCCCTCCCTTAACCTTTCTGTGCTCCCTAATGTACCTATAAAAGGTTTTATCCCCCTTCTTAACTGAGTTGACTATATTTTCCTTGGTTTGGGCCTTTGCTTTTCTGACTGCCTTCCCCACTTCTTTCTGCTTTAATTGATACAGTTCCCTGTCGTGCTCCATCTGTGATTCCTTATACTTTTTGAATGCAGCCTTTTTGTCCTCAACCTTCCCTGACACCTCTTTTGAGAACCATAGTGTTTTTTTATTCTGCTTTGTTTTCTTTATTTGTTTCACACAAAGGCTTGTTGCCTCCATGATAGCAGTTTTGATTTTTCTCCATTGTTCTTCCACCCCTCCTTTCTGGCCATTTGCTAATGCATTCCTCAGGTATTCACCCATTATGCCAAAGTCAGCCCTTTTAAAGTCCAGTATCCTTGTCTTTGTATGGCTTGTCTCCATGGTTGTGTTTATTGTGAAGCACACTGTGCAGTGGTCACTTGTTCCCAGATGTCTACTGACTTCTAAATTTGTGATCCTCTCTCCATTTGAGGGTACTGGGTCTAATATTGCTCTCTCCTGAGTGGGTTCCACCACTAGCTGTCTAAGGCATGCCTCCGTAGGGCATCGAGAATGACCCTGCTCTTGGATGTGGCTGCAGTCCATGTCGCCCAGTTAACATCTGGCATATACTTGTTGACCATACTGTTGCTGACTAGTTTTCCATGTGTTTCTGCATGTCTTTTATGTTCCTTAATACTTTATACATACTACCATAATGTCTTTCACGCAGTTTAGATTTACCAGCCACCACCCACATCACTTCTAAAGCAGGGTACCACTGTTCGTCTTGTGCTGGAATCTTTCTATTGAATTGTAGTTTAAAAAAATTCTGATGTAATAATTACCTTTTTTTGCAACATATAGAACCCTTAATAACATTGTGCTTGCTTTGAATCTCAGCACTAACTGCCTCCCACATGGCAGTTAGTGGTTGAGTAGTGGCCCTCATAATTATGTGAGGATCACGTAGCTTTTGTACAGCCTGCACAAGAAAAGGGATTTCTGACTTCTTCTATGGCCTTAGTATCCTCTGCTGGAACTCCTAATGTGCATGAAAAGTAATATAGGCAAGTCACTCATAGTTCTGAAACAAGTTTGATCAAGTAATACATTAGAAGAAAACATTTTCAGAGTCAATGATTTCATTTAGTACCACATTAGTGTATACAAGAAAATGGCCATCTGTGTTCAAAATACATCTACAATTGTTTGAAAGTAGCATATTTGCTGCAAATCCTAAAGTGAATCACAACTCCATATACAGAAGTGAGCCCAACTTCTAAAAGTTTTCATGAAGTGATAGAAGACAAGGAAACATTTTGAAACTCAAATTATTTTAACTGCCTCCCTGTCTTTTAAGACAGATTTTTTTTTCTTGTGGTACCAGAAAATACAAAGTGGAACACTTACTAATAAAGTCATTTCTGTTTATGTGAATACTTTCTCCTTTTTATATTGTTTGTTGCTGTATTTGACTGCCTACAATCTATAGCTTTGCCATGTGCATAACTGCTTTCATGAAAAGACCACTGAAACTTCTTGTCTGGAATGCGATTATTTTGACTACTGCTGTTCCCATGCACAAGAGTGAGAATGCATTATTATGTTGCCCCCCCCCCCCATGAAGTAAGCAAATTGACAGTGAACATCACCTACAATGAAAAAATATATTTGCTGGCTACACTGCATGTATTTGGAATAACAATTAAAGCTGTGAGCAACATTTCCGTTATTATTTAGAAGATAGTTTTCCATGTAATGGATCAGAAATTAGTTGTTTGTGAATGTAAGATTTTGATTGTGAAAGTAAGCATGGTTTCAAAAACATATTGTCTTCACTTCGAAAGCATAGTATCATGCATCTCGGGACATATGCCACGCTGGTTGAAAACACATCTATTTTGATAAGTGTGGCAGGATGAGAATGTCAACATAAAATTAAAAAAAAAAACATTTATTCTTTTCACTCTGTCCTATTCTCTTAAACTTTTCTGTCTATCCTTAATTTCTTGTCAGGGTGGCCAGCCTGACAATTCTGTTCTCCTATCTGTGCTATACCTTTAATCTGTTGTCATTCTAGCCATCAAAACTGCCACATTGAGCTAAAAGCAGATCCTCTTTAAAGTCTCCTGCTATGTAAATTCTGTGGAAGATTTTGAATCCCTCAAGAAACAAGAGTGTTTCCAACACCAGAGCAGATTGCCATATAGCCCCATTTTAAAGCGAGTCTCTGCAAGACTGGAAGATAAGCAAGCAGGCTGTTGCAAGGGAGAAAGTAAACTCTCCCTGCATCCGCTCACTGTAGATCTCACTCTGCTGCCTGAAAAACAAAGAGATTAAATAAAAAGTTAAAATAAGTACTGCAGAATTAGTGCAGACTGTTCCTGTGTATAAAAACATGATTTGGGGTGTTTGACTTGTTACTGTGCTGTTTAAAGCTGCCAAGAAGTGAAATACAGTATGGGGAGTGAAATAGTGCAATGTTTTCCGACTGCTGAAATGGCAGAGCTGTCGTGGGGGTTGGGGGTGGGGAAATGTAAAACATAAAAATATGTTTAAATACAGTTCTAGCACAGTAAATTAAGGATAATAATAATACTATGCTCTTTTTGGAATGTATGCAGAGAATAAAAATGTGTTCAAATGAAGTAAAGGTATAAGTGGAAAAACTAAGCCAAGTAACAAATTTAAGAGATAAATAAACAAGGCTGAATAGTGATAGAGCTACTCTGGCTTCACAGAATAAATAGAGGGGGAGCGCGCCCCTACTCTGTTTTTATCTGGGAGGGTTAGAGTCCTCTATAAACAAGTTTGATTTTCTTGGTTTCTTTACCTGAAATGGTGTCAGGTAGCAAGAGATGACTTCTATAGAGCTGACAGCCCAGAAAATGGCTGCTAATATAGAAGTGGTATGGTGATGTCATTGAAAGGGGAGGGGCTAAAAAGGTCCTTGATGATGCTTTCACCACCAATTAAGGTTCCTCTAAGTTAAAATGAGTACCTATAGAGTATTACTAATATTATGTTGAAAAAAGACATAATAAGCTTTAGATTTAGAGAATTTGAAGCCTAATCTTAAGTTCCAGAGTAGAGGAATAAGGTTTTTTTTTTTTTGTAATAATTTTTATTGTTGTTTTCAAAATATAGGAAAACAAAACATAAAACCACATTACAGAATATAGTCATTGATTGTGAGAGTACATATTTATATATCTATAAATGTATCTATATATATGCCGCCCCTGCCCACCCCTGTAGGGATGGTATACCGGTACAGTTGCCATGTAAAGACAGCAGAGTGTCACTTCAAAGTAACCTGTATACACATAACACTACAACATATAAAATAAAGAATACTATACTTCAGCTGGGTTACGGGCTCTAATTATGTAATGAAATACCTTGAAATAAACAGGATACACCCCAGCAACCACATAACCTCCCAGTATTAATCATATAAAGAGTACTTACCAAAACCCTGGGATCAGATCAGAACCTTCTCCTTGCCGACATACACAACTCTACAGAAGTAAGTTTATAATTGTCGCTAGGGTATTCCTTATCAAGGCATCTGAACAATTTAACTATGAGCATAGATATTTTCTGCAAAGACCAGCCTGATCCTGTAATGAAACCAAAGTAACCTAAGCTTAAATCTGTACTCATACTATAAACTTTCCACATGTCCACACTATTCATACCTAGCTGTTATAGTTCCAATATTGCCACAGCCACCTTGAGGCTCGAAACAGCTGTGCTAAAACCCTGGTTCAAGTCCCACCTCCTCTGACTACCTGTATGACCAGCAAAGGAGACTGAGGGTACTCACCCAATTCCCGCTGGTGGAGGAACTTGCACCAAGTATCTCAGGTATGGGTCCCAACAGGCTGTAAATAAGGGAAGTTCAGATTTCTGTATGTAGGATATCTTATCCAATTTGGCCAAAGTAGACAAAGACCCCATTATTGCAGCTACCATGGGGACCACCGAGGTCCTCCAATGGCTTAATATAGCTCTTTTGGTTTGTAGCGCTAACAAAGCCAGCCATCTAAGTTTTAACGGTGACAATTTGGGCATTACCCCACTTAACCCCAAGATATAGAAAAGAGGACATGTAGGAATGGTCTGTTGGAGAACCTGGGATGCAAAATCCAGAATCTCTTGCCAGAGAGGTTGGATCTTGGGACAGGTCCACAATACATGTGCTAGATCCCCCCCCCCGGCTGTTGACACCTCCAGCAATTATCCTTATCTATTACTTTAGCTCTATATAGGATAGCTGGAGTTCTATACCAAGAGTGTGCAATTTTATTTTGAATTAATCTAGATTTGGCATCAGTGAACCAGGAGTGGGTGCTATCCCAAGCTTTATCCCAAGCTTCAGAAGATATATTGGTCTGCAACATCTTCTCCCATCTGTGCCGTGCTGTCTCCGATTGAGATGGGAGAGTATCATGGAGGGTGGCATATATCTGACCCGCTAGGCCCTTGGTACAAGATATCCATTTATCCAATGGTGATGATTGGACACGACCCAAAGGACAGGGTGGAAGCTGCCGGATAACATCCCTAATCTGGAGATATCTTCAGAAATCGCCTGCTGGAATTCCCCATTACTGTCTTAGAGACTGAAATGTCTGAATATTCTTTTGATCGGGGGTCAACAAGTCTCCCAACTTAGTAATACCCAATGCTACCCACTGCCTCCATATGATTTTGCTTCCACCTATGGTGATGTCTGGATTATGCCATATAGGCACATATGAAAAAGGAAGAGGGGCCAGATTGAGTTTACGATGATAGCTAAACCAGTTTCTCCTAGCTGTATCTATTGTGGGAGACGTACGCTGTATCCCAAACTTACTCACCCTAGCTTTTTTGAAATTATCCTTCTGTACCAGAAGAGATAAGGGATGAGACAGCCCCGCAATATCTGTCTCAAGCTGCACCCACTGTGGTGAAAGAGGGGAGAGAGGATGAGCCCAATTAACCATTTGTGCTAAAAGAAAGGCTCGGTGTTAACCTTCTAGCCACGGGAGGTTCCACCTCACCTGTCGCCAGTGAGATCTTAATTTGGCCCGACTGAACCTGGGTATGGATCCCTCCCATAAAAAGTTCCCAATTACTTTATCAATACTCTGGAACCACTGTGTAGGTAAGGGGACCGGTAAATGTCTCAGGAGGTAAAATAGTTTGGGTGCAGAGATCATAGTCACTGCCGCCACTTTCCCCTCAAGAGTAAGTTTAAGTAACCTCCATCTATCAAAATCTGTCTTAAGGGAGGACAAAAATGGTTGTATATTGGCATGCCAAATTGCTTCTAAGGATGGAGTCAGGAAAATGCCCAAGTACGTGATCCCCCCTGGAGCCCAAACTAGCTTCTCCGCAGCTAAGTTCTGTTGAACACAGTACTCATTCAGGGGGAGTATTTCTGTCTTATGCCGATTCAGCCGTAGGCCTGAATGCTTAGAGAATTCTTCTAGCAGGTCAAGCAGCGGGGGGATAGTGGTATGTGCATCCTCCAAAAGGAGGAGAAGGTCATCCGCATACATAAAGCTTATATAGGATATTTTCCCCACTGTCAATCCTTTAATCTTTGGATGATTACAGATAGCCGCCGCCATGGGTTCCGCCGCCAGGACAAAAAGTAAGGGAGAGAGCGGGCATCCTTGCCTCATCCCTCTACCCAATGGGAAAGGTTGGGAAAGCGATGAGTTAGTATTAACTCTGGCTAAGGGGGCCCCATATATAGCTTTTATCCTTGCAAGAAAGGTGTCCCCTATCCCGAAATGAGAAAGAGTCATATATAAATAGTCCCACTCCACGGAGTCGAATGCCTTTTCGAAATCTACCGTGATAGCTGCCATGGGGGTATGAAGAGACCTGGCCAGGGGAATCAAATTCATCGGAGTTCTTAGATGATCAGAACTCTGTCTTCCCGGTATAAATCCCACTTGTGACGGGTGTATCAATTCCACCAGCATTGGGCTAAGTCTGTAGGCTAGGATTTTAGCATACAGTTTACTGTCCACATTTATAAGTGAGATAGGGAGGTAATTCCCTGGATTCATGGAGTCTTTGCCTTTCTTGGGAATCACGACTATAATTGCCTCCCTCATAGAGGGCGGTAAAGCACCCTTAAGTTCAACCTCCTGAAACACCTGAGTCAAAAGGGGAGAAATAATGTGGCCCAGAGTCTGATAGAATTCTGCAGGGTAACCATCACTGCCCGGGGATTTCCCCTTTTCCAAATCTTGGATAGCTGTCATCAGTTCTTCCTTTGATATAGGGAGATCTAACCGTTGTGTATGCTGACTCTGCAGCTTAGAAAAGCCTAGAGAATTTAAGAAGCCCTGAGTGTCCAAATTATGGCCTACATGAGTGGAACAATATAACTTTTTATAGAATGAAGACATAATCTCATTAATATCCCTTGGAGAAGTACATAGTGAACCTAAAGTATTTTTTAAGCCTGGGATAAATCTACTAGCCTGTTGTTTCTTTAGTTGGTATGCAAGTACCTTGCCCCCTTTGTCCCCCCCTTTCCAAAACATATGTTTAAGACGTAAGATAGCAGCTTCAGCTTTCCTATTCAGAAGCTGATTAATTTCAAACCAAATGGCCAAAATGGATTTCCCAATGAGAGAATGAATATTAGGGAAGGGCAGCATCTTAAAAATACTTTTAGCTTCAGCCAATTCCCATTCCAGATTAAGCAACTGTGATTCTCTTTGTCTGCGTCTAGCGGCCGAAAACCCCATAATAATTCCTGGCATTGTGGCTTTAAAAGCCTCCCAAGTTGTACAGGCAGAGGTGTCACTTATAGGGTTTTCTGCAAGAAAAAGAGAAGCCTCTTTAATAAGCCAAGGGAGGAACTCAGGGTCCTGAACCAGAAGTGGGTCCAGCCTCCATTGCTTAGACGTTGGAACCCCTGGGTCCCAGTGTAGCAGAAGTTGGACTAAAGCATGATCAGAAATACAGCAAGGTAGAATTGAAACATCCAAAGTTTTAGTAGTCAGAGTAGCTGATCCAAGCCAGAAATTAAGCCTACTATATGAGTCGTTTGGAACTGAGTGAAATGTATAGTCTCTTGTTCTGGGGTGGAACAGTCTCCAGAGATCTACTAGCCCCTGATCAGACAGCATTTGCTGAAGAGCCTTCACACTTCTAGGATGTGTCTCTTTCCCGCCATCATTTCTATCCAAAATAGGCATTAAAGTCAAATTGAAATCCCCACCAATAAGTAGCGGACAATCCGGGGGATTAAATTCCATTGTTACTTCTGCCAACTTATGAAAAAAATGCGGGGCATCACCATTGGGGGCATATACATTGCAGAGAGTGACTGGGCCAGTGGGAGTGTTATAATTGGCCATAACCCATCTGCCATCAGAATCTGCACATGTCTGGATTAACTTCCAGGGAAGGGACTTATGCACCAAAATCTGGACCCCGTGTTTCCTGGTCAGGGCATTAGAGTGCACTTGCTGGCCAACCCAATCCTTCACCATACGGATGTGATCTTCCCCAGTAAACTTTGTCTCCTGGAGAAAAGCCACTTGAGACTGTTTACATTTCAGGTGTGCAAGGACTTTCGTATGTTTTATCGGGGAGTTCAGCCCCCGAACATTCCAGGTGTGCATCACAATGTCAGCCATTTAGCTAAGATCCTCAATGTGAACCTAGCGTGTAAAATACTAAAAGGAACTGAGTTGTTCCCAGGCTAGGTATTTTAAGTCACTGCACCGGTCGAAACAAAAAAAACACAGCCGGCAGGGATTAGTTAACTAGACTACAACAACTATGTACTGATACTATACCTAAATAACAAACAACCAAACTAACTTCCTACTCCTATCCAAGAAAGAGCGGTAGGATTAAACTGGCTAGCAGCCTAGCCAATAGTATATCCTATCGTTCCTAGGGGGGGTGGACCAGATACTTCTCAGAAGAGGAGAAGATCCCTGGCTACTGTAGAGCATATACCACAATCCTCGTAAACAGGACAGAAACCAACGACAAAATCCGCACCTACTAGAGCCTTTTACGGATCTGCCAACTGTCCCTTCTTACGGGGGGAGGGGTAACAGTTCTGTGACCAAGTCTTTGGACCAGTTTACTACCCATCTGTAACGGAGAAATCAAAGTCCCCTCGTACCAACATAATGTCATCAGATGCTAGGACATCCCCCCCTAACTTGAGCATCTGGTATATACTTAAACATTAGTCCCTTTATTGAATATTTACCAACCTTCAGTAGAGCCTACGTATATACCGAGTCATGCACTTCGTAGTCTGAATAGAACTATGAGGTGCGGCCCGATCGCTACCACATACCTAGGAACCATTGTGTTACCTCTGGCAGTGTATAAGTTCTAAATATCATCTATAGGGTCCAGTTAAATCCCTTATTCTCCTCCCACTAGGCCCTCAGAGCAGACTACAGCAAGGGTGAGACACGTGTCCTGAGAAAGACGGTGGAGTCCCAACAATGGGTAAAGGACAGGCTGAGAAGGGAGATAGGGGAAATCATACTGGATGCCTCTTACACCCAGGGATTCATACTTATCACGAGAGGATATTCAAGCACCCCCTGACCTCATGAATTTACCTCCTACAATATAGGACCACATATCCACTTCCCTTTTAACCCCAGCGATTGCCCTCCGAGTGGACCACCTTTGGCAGCCAGATCATCTATCTGAACATATTAACTGGTATACTTCGACCCTACACCTTCTGAAAGTAAAACCACTTTCCCCAAGGGCTTCCCCCTGGTATAACTCAAGAAGCCATACCTATTCCCACCCACAAAATTATAACATTAGATTAACAGCAATTCAAATACTTATCTAACAGTAAACAGATTAATCCAAAGAAATAAAAGTCCCAATGCTCATGAAGTTTTCAGCTGCTTTCCCTCTTCTGGTTCTTGATCCACGGAATGACCTGGGGGGGAGCCTGGAGCTGAAAAGTCCAGTGATGTACTTGCTGCGACTCTGCTCATGCCATAAGGACTATCCTTATGTGGTTCTTCCTGACAACTTCCTTCCAAGTGTCCCCCGCCACTCTCCATTACTTCACATACTTCTGCATCAGGAAAATCGCTCAAGATTGCAAACCTGTTTTGTGCAAAATAGGGACTAACATATTCTATCTGGTCTTCACCCTCTGCCTCTAGGGGAGGAGACGTCAGATTGTCAACACTGTTCCTCCTATCTTGTGGATGACCCCGTTTAGTGTGCGGGGAGGATGGAGGCCTCTTTCGAACTTTCGAGTCCCTGGGTTCTAATCCCACCAGGGGCACAGACTGGGGAGAAGTAACAAGAGGATCAGCAGCTGAAATGGGAAGTCACTGGTTGTTTCCCGCCTGACTAGAAGACTGAGAAGTCAAACCTCTTGGGCAGATATTAACAATATATTCCAGAGCCACCTCTGAAGACGAAAATTGCTGAGTTGTACCATTCATTGAAATTTGCAGCGTGGCCGGATATCTTAAAGTGAAAGGGATCTTTAAAGCAAGTAACTTCCTTCGGACTTCAGTGAAAGCTTTACGCTGAGCTGCAAGTTCCTTCGAGTAATCTTGAAAAACCATGATCTTATGACCCTGCCATTGTAATTGTCCAAGCTCTCTCGCCCTGGTCTGTATTGCTTCTTTTTCGGTGAAATTCAGAATTCGAGCCAAAATGGGGTGGGGTCGCTCCCCCTGGGCAGGCCTAGGCTGGGCAGTACGGTGAGCTCGATCCATAGTAATTTTGGTGCCCTGGGGGAGCTTCAAAATTTCTGGCAGTGCCTGCTGCAAAAATGGCAAGACCCTCCCCTCCTCACAGCCCTCCAGAAAACCCAGTAGGCACAGATTATTCTGCCTACTCCTATTCTCCAGGTCATCCACTTTGTCCTGTAGTTGAATTATCTTAGCTGCCTGCTCTCGCATTAGGGCTGAGTGACTAAGGAATGAATCCTCCTGCATGTTTGCCTTTTGCTCCACTACGTCAACTCGGGCACTAATTTGCTGGATAGTGAAAGCTGAGTTACTAGCTGCCAGCATGAGATTATCTATGCTGGCCATAAATGAAGCGAACATTTCCCCGATCGAGGGCTCCTCTCGTTCCTTTGCTGCCTGCGCCATCTTTTGCAGCACGTAGAGCTGGGCCGCGGATTCCTTCCCTCACAATGTGCTTTGCCACTGAATCCTTGAATTCAAAAGCTCCCGTTCCTTTGAGGCAAAGTTTAGGCAGCCTGGTCCGTTAAAACCGAATATGAAATCCTCCCCAAAGGTAGTAAATTTCAGGTTCTTGGCTCCGTGTGAAAGGAACTACGCAATTAAGTCACCATCTTATCAGAGCGCTAACCACGCCCCCGAGGAATAAGATTTTTTGGTATAATTGATAGTCACATGTCAATGATGTCATGATTATTGTACTATATTAACCTCCCCACCAGGAGGCTAATTCAGGTGTGCTGGTCAGTTTCTACTGACCAAGCAAGGGAGAGGAGGTGTGAGTGCCTACACACCGGAGTGAAGAAAAATATTGAATATACAGAGAAGAGCAGGGAGTCTGAGGAAAGACTAGCCTGATTATTTTTTTTGTGTTTGTTGTTATTTTGGTGTGAAAGTTTAAACACCCATTTCTTTTCTGTAAATATATTTTCAACAGTTAATTTTTGTTATTATCATTTTTTGAAAATAAAATGATAAACGCTACACCAGCGTTACTGTTATTGAACCCACACGCTTACAATAAGATGCCCATAGCCACTTTCCGTTTAGTTTATTGAACTGTAAAGTTAAGCGTTTACCAATCAGTTGGGGTGAGGGGAGTTGGCTTGGACTGTTACTTTCCTCCACAGGAACAGACTAATGCTGGAAACCTGCCTCGTGCCTTTCTTGTCTCTCATATCTTAAAATGTTTCACTTGCTCTGTTTTTGCCTCAGTTTAAGAGTGAGTAACTTGCACTAAGAATTGTATAATGATGAGTCACCATCAGATGTAGAAGGGGGGGCATACTAAGAGGACTTAGTGTCTTGCGTTTATTTGAATTTACAACCGTGGCTTTTAAGCTGGTGTCTGCGTTACTGGTCTCTGTATAGAATATTACCAGTTTAAGGAGTTAACAGCCATAGCCAAAGAGAATGACTTTATAGCAGTGTTTAATTATATAGCTTCCCCCTTTATCTTGTAACATATGAGCAGTGACTTATTTGTACAAATATCAATATATGCTGTTTCATTTGATGTATTACATCACTCAGGATATATATATACGTATGCACTGTAATGGCATAAAACTCAGAAATAAAAAGTAAAAAAAAAAACACATCCATTTTCAAAATTAAAGTATTGATTGCCATGCTTTCAAAAGCAAACGTCCCTTCAAAAATGTACCATATGGAAATCACTACCTGCTACAGATTTGCCATAGGTGTGAAAGTAAATGTAGTTTTGAAATTATACCACAGAAAAAACTGGGACAAAACCAACTACCAACCTTCTGACTGGCTAGGAAGCAATCAATGTAGCAGTGGCTGTGTCCTATATTGTCAAAATCCAAAAAGATGGGTAAGCAGCCAGAAAACTGTGCTTTTGATAGTACTTCTATTTTTCTCAGAAAGGTAACAAGTGACATGTTATCGAAAATAAGTGTACTTTCAAATATATAATATTTCAAAAGCTTGATGTACTGCACCATTTCGAAAGTAACAAACAGCGTACTCATTGGCTATCAAGCAATGAGTGAACCAATAGAAGTTCTCCTTCTTGTGAAGTTGTGAAAACAACTCTGATGCATGCCCATATTTTTGAGAGAAAGACTAAAATTGCTGAAGAATATAACTTTGACAATCACATCTCTTCAAAGCAAAATCAATGCAACATGGAAGACAGCAAGTATACATGTACTGCCTCCAGGGCAAGGTCTCCATTGTTACACAGTTCTGAACACCACTGTTGGTAAGAAGTTATTTAATTGATGTAGTATTTGTATGGTGCAGAGTTCCATAATTCCAATTCTCTGGGTACTGATAGATGGTACATTTACTTTTGAAAGCATGGCAAGCAATACTTTAGTTTGGAACATGGTTGAACTTTTAAGAAACATGGGATATATCTAGAGATGCATGATACTATACTTTCATAGTGAAGACATAATGTTTTCGAAAGCGTGGTTACTTTATCAATAAAAAATGTTACATTCGCAAACAAAGCATTTCTGATCACTTACGTGGAAAACTCCCATCAAAATAATAAATTAATTGTTGGTCACAACTTTAAATGTTAATCAAAATAAATCCAGTGTAGGGACCTAATGCATATTTACATTATCAGTGATATTGACTGCAAATTTGCTAGGTTTATGGAGTCAGAGGAGCAACATACAAAAAGATAATCACTCTTGTGGGTGGATAAAATTTAAAAACAGAAACATTTGTATTATGTTTACTGAAACACACAAATAATATTTTTGGCAAACATTACCATGGTCTGAAATAAAAAAACATGTTTCCTTTCTACTGTTACTCTTGAACCTCTGACCCTATGATCAGCTGGTAGGTAATGTTACCAGAGCATTAGCACACTACACCAACCGTGTACTTCTGTTTTAGCACTTATTTTGTAATGTATTTATGTCACAGTGTGTCATAATTTTTTTCAATTTATGATGTCACAGTGAAGTAGCAATGTTTCCCTTACAGAAATAATTATATGAAATGTTTTCATGCTGTACACATAAATCTATCCAAGTGATATGCGTGCTGCAAGTATGATTTAAATGTTAAATTGGAACCGACTGCATGCATATGGCATGTGTGCAGCAAGCAAGTGTGGAAACTATGATTTTTATGTTAAATTGGGAAAGACTGCATGCTTGTGGCAGCCATACTGCTACAGGCAACCAACCAAGTATAGATATAAGTAAAAAGTCTGTTACTTGTGTAACACAGTGAGGGCGGTTGTGTTGCACTGGGATCTTGTAGGCGGGGATATGAGCACACTTTGCACCACAAACAGGATATTCAGGGTCACACAGCACTATGCCTGTATGTTTATTAGTAAAAATACTGAGAGAGGTACATTCAAAAATAACTCAGGATGCAAACAAAACAAAAGAAAATAATACCTGGCTCTTTGTTGAGCGCTACCTACACAGTGAATTTTCAGTTCCCTGTCTATAGCCCAGATAGGGAAGCTATTTCCTGGGGCAAACAAGCAAAATCAGAAAAGAGTCTCTTGGTCTTTGTTTCAAATGAAAGTCATTTACCAGTGTTGGGTTTTCAGCCAGTCCAAAGTCAAGATCCAATTCGTAGTCGCACGCCAAACAAAAGGTCAAAGCCGGGAGGTTAGTTGATTCAAAATTATCTTTGTTTCTTTCCTTTTTGCTATAAATGCTCACCAGCCACCCTCCATGCCTGTTTCCTAATCAGGTACTGAGAGAGAGCAATTGTTTGAGCCTTCTTTTGTATGCAGGCAGTCACTCTCCTGCACCTGTTCTCAATCAAGCACTCAGCTAGTTGGAGCTGTGGTGCAATGCCTTCTGGGGCTTGTAGTGTGTGCACCATGCTTTGTAGTCCTGGCAGAGAGAAAATGGAACAGACATGCTGGGAGATAATGCCCTTCCACAACTCTGCCCAGTGCTGTGTTACATACCCCCCCCTCAGCTTAGCCCCCTCAGGCTGAGCGGCAGCAGAAAAAAAGGAGTGGATCCGGGAAAGAGCATCTGCATTCGCATGCTTGGCACTGGCACAGTGAACAATCTGAAAATCAAAGGGCTGTAAACTCAGAAACCATCGGGTAACACACGCATTCTTTTCCTTAGCCTGTCTCATCCACATCAGGGGAGCATGATCAGTAACAAGAAGAAACTTACAGCCCAGCAGGTAATACTTCAGAGACTCAAGTGCCCATTTGATCGCCAGGCATTCCTTCTCCAGTGTGGCAAAGTGACCCTCATGTGGTAATAGCTTGCGGCTCAAGTATATGATCAGGTGTTCTTCACCATTAACCTCCTGTGACAGGACTGCACCCAGACCCGTTTCAGATGCATCAGTTTGTACAATCATGGGTTTGGAGAAGTCAGCGGAATTCAAGACAGGAGAGGCACACAGTGCCAGTTTCAAGCAACGGAAAGCTTTGTCTGCTTCAGGAGTCCATTTCACCATGTTAGGTTGGCTGTTACGCGTGAATTCACTGAGGGGGGCTGCTATAGTAGCAAAGTTTTGAATAAACCTTCTGTAATAGCCTGTACGTCCCAAAAATGCCCTTACTTGTTTTTTATTGACCGGTTGTGGACAATCTTGAATGGCAGCAATTTTTTTTTCTTGTGGCTTTATAACGCCTCTTCCTATTGTATCACCCAAGTACTGTGCTTCACTCACCCCTAAGGTACATTTTTTTGGGTTGGCTGTGAGCCCCACTTCTTGGAGGGACTGCATCTCAGCTTGCAGTTTCTCCAAGTGGCTGTCCCAGGTGTGACTGTGAATAATGACATCATCTAAATAAGCAGCAGCATACTCCTGGTGGGGTCGCAGCTCACGGTCCATCAGGCATTGAAACGTGGCTAGGGCTCCATGTAAACCAAAAGGAAGCATCGTATATTGATACAAGCCATCAGGGGTGGCAAACGCAGTCTTCTCTCTGGCAGCTTTTGTCAAGGGGACTTGCCAGTAGCCTTTCGTCAGGTCAAGAGTGCTGATGAAGCGGGCTGTTCACAGTCTTTTGATGAGTTCATCTACTCGCGGCATTGGGTATGCATCAAAAGCTGAAATCTCATTCAGTTTTCTGAAATCATTGCAGAACCTGGTTGATCCATCAGGTTTTGGGACAAGCACTATGGGGCTAGACCAGGCACTGTGAGATTCTTCAATTACTCCCAGATCTAACATCTTTTTAACCTCTTCCTTTATTGCAATTTGGCGTGCTTCCGGTACACGATATGGCTTAAGGTGTACCCGTTTCCCTGGAGGGGTCACAATGTCATGTGTGACGAGTCGAGTGTTGCCGGGCCGATCAGAGAACACATCTTTATTTCTGTCAAGGAATTCGAAGATGTCTTGTTTCTGACTTGGTGTCAGGTCTCCAACCGTCACTGCGTCTCTGGGGTTTTCCTCATCTGGATAGGGGTTTGTTTCACTCCAGAAGACATCACGGTCCACCCATTTTTTCAACAAATTGATGTGATATATTTGTTCAGGCTTTTGTCTACCCAGTTGTTTTAACTTGTAATTGAGTTGGTTTATTTTTTCAAGTACCTCGTAGGGTCCTCTCCAGGTAGCCAGGAACTTGCACTCGGAGGTGGGGACAAGTACCAACACTCTGTCACTGGGCTGAAACTCTCTGGGTGCTACGGGATGGTTATAGGCTCTACTTTGAGCTTCTTGGGCCTTTTGCATATGTTCCTTCATGATGGGCATTATGACATTAATGCACTCTCTCATCCCTTCCACGTGTTCAATGATGGTTTGGTGGGGGCAGGGTTGGTGCTCCCATGTTTCCTTTGTTATGTCAAGGAGACCTCGTGGGTGGTGGGCATACAGCAGTTCAAATGGGGAAAATCCTGTGGACGCTTGGGGCACTTCACGGATGGCAAACATTAGATATGGCAGCAACTGGTCCCAGTTCCATCCATCTGTCTCCATGGTTTTTTTAATCATACTCTTTAATGTTTTATTGAATCTTTCAATGAGCCCATCTGTCTGTGGATGATACATGGACTTGCGCAGCTGTTTGATTTGGAGGAGCCGGCACAGATCCTTCATTATTCTGGACATGAAGGGTGTTCCTTGGTCAGTGAGGATTTCCTTGGGTATCCCAACTCGGGAAAACATCTGCACTAGTTCTTGGGCGATGCTCTTGGTTGTCGGGTTCCGCAGGGGAATGGCTTCAGGGTATCTGGTAGCATAGTCTACTACCACCAGAATGCACTGAAACCCTTTTGCAGACTTCACCAAGGGTTCTACCAGATCCATGGCAATCCACTCAAAGGGTGTTTCGATGATTGGCAGAGGAACTAATGGATTTCAGAAACAGGGTTGCGGAGCTCTCTGCTGGCACTCTGGACAGGAGCGACAATATTGTTCCACCTCAGTGTGGACCCCCAGCCAAAAGAAATGATTCAGCAGTCTCTCTTTTGTTTTATCCATTCCCAGGTGTCCTCCCAAGAGGTGACTATGAGACAAATGCATTACAGTGCACCGAAAGGGCTGGGGCATGAGCAGCTGCTCTGTCAGTATGTCGGCTGTTTTGTGTACTTGATACAGCAAGTTGTTTTTCATAGCAAAGTGTGGGTAGGGGAGGGGCTGGTCAGGGTTGAAGGGCCTCCCATCCACCACTTTCACATTTCCTCTGGCATGCTGGAGTGTGGGATCTTCCAGTTGTGCTGTCCCAAATCTTCCTCTGTATTGTGTACATGCTGGTGTGAAGAAATGCCCCCTTCTAAGTCCTCTGGAGTGTCTTCTGTGACATCTGCTCCTTCATCTTCCTCATCATTGTCTTCTCCCACGAAGACTTGTACCATTGGTGTTGACATATTTTTTTTTTCTTTCAGATTTGTCGGACATTGTATTCACTTTGTCGTCCTCATTGTCTTTGTCTTCCTCTTTGTCGTCATCTTTGTCTTTGCCTTTGTCTTCATGGTCTTTATCCTCCTCTTTGTCTTTGTCTTTTTCTCGTTTCCAAAGTCTTTGGAAGAATGGACAGTCTCGTCCTAACAACACAGAGAAAGGCAACTGCTTCACCAATCCCACTGTTCCAGTAAACACACCTTCCTTTGTTTTTATTTCAAGGTGTGCTGTGGGATATGTCTTGGTGTCCTTATGGATGCATGTGATGGAAACGGGGTTGTTGTCACTCACTTGGCTGATGGGTGCTAAAGAGGGGCTGACTAGTGTCACCATACTGCCGGGGTCCAACAGTGCATCCACTTCCTGGTTATGGATTTGGACTGGACTGATGCTAGGACGTTGACTATGATTCCCCAGGAGGGCAGTGATGACATTACACTGTTTGGACAGGGTTGCTTCTACTTGCATTGGCTCATCTTTCTTAGGACATTTCCAAGAAATGTGTCCTGGTTCTCCACATGTGAAACAGGTTCTGGTATCTCGGTCCATCACTCCCCTTCTTGCTTCAAACAAGTTCTGGCGCCCTCTGCTGGTGCTGTAGTCATCTGGTCCCCTGGCTCCTTTTCTCCCTTCTGGCTGTGTTGTGCAGTGGATGGCTTTCTTGTCTTGCTCCCGGTGGGTTCTCTTGTCAGAACTGATCCTTTCAGGTCTGGTAGTCTTTAAGAGCTCAGCCGTAGCGTGATACCTTTCCACAAGGTCTACCAGGCCCTCTGCTGTGCTAGGGTTGCCTTGACTGATGTTTTTTTTTCAAATCATAGGGCAGCCCTCTGGTGAGGTGATCCAGCACCACTCTTTCCACCACTGCAGTAGACGTCAGGGTTTCAGGTTGCAGCCATTTTTGGGCTAAATGGATCAGATCAAACATCTGTGAGTGGGGAGCTTTCTCTGGTTGAAATGTCCATGAGTGGAATCAATGAGCTCTCACTTCTGTTGTTACTCCTAGGCATGCAAGGATTTCCTTTTCAACTTGTCATAGTCATCAGCATCCTCTGATTCAAGGTCATAATACGCCTTCTGTGCATCACCACTGAGGAAGGAGGCCAGAATGCCAGCCCACTTGCTTTGAGGCCATTCTTCTCTGTTTGCAGTCCTTTCAAAAGTTTTCTGATAGGCTTCCACAACATCTCTGGCTGTCATCTTCTGCAGGAAATGTTCAGCTACAATGGAAGATGCACCTGCTGGTTGGGCTTCCTTCCCTTTTGCCACCTCTGTGGCAAGTCGCTGTAGCTCCAAGTTCAACATTTGTTGTCCCCTCCGTTGCTCTTCCAGCAGCAGTCTGTTGGTCTCCGCCTGTTGTTGGTTTGTGGCTTGCTGGGCCAGGTGTGCTTGCACAAGCTGCTGCAGTAGGTTCTCCATGGCTGTATCAGTGTGCTAGTGTTGTTGTTATCCACACAACCTTACCTGTATTCTCCACCACTGTAACACAGTGTGTGCACCATGCTTTGTAGTCCTGGCAGAGAGAAAATGGAACAGACATGCTGGGAGATAACGCCCTTCCACAACTCTGCTTAGTCCTGTGTTACACTTGACTACTAGGGAGCCAGCGGCAGGAGTCTTTAAGAGATGATGTCCATAGGTCAGAGTGCTGGGGCGTACCCCTTTGAAATGAATGGAGTGATTTTATTACTATTTTATGTGTTATGATGGTGAGTTGGAGAATAATGATGGCCACTGTTCTACTAACAAGGTCCTTGTTAGTCAAGCGGTAGCCTTCATTAATCTCCAACTGTCCATCAATAATATATAAAATAGTAATAAAAAATACCCCTATTCATTTCACTGGTGCACACCCCTGCAGTCTCCTTTGTCACAATGTGCCTAAGCATGGGAATGTGGAGGTCAGCTTCACTGGGTGGGGGGGGAATAAGCCTGACTATAGTGGAGCTCCAATAGTCTGTGCATACCATACCATTGAACTGTCTGTGAATGCAAGGGACAGCTTTAGAACGCCTGTAACATCTCTAAAAGGTACAACTTCTTTGTTTTGACTGAAAAGTGATATGCAAATCAGGAAAAATTCAAATGTATAAGATTTATCTGTATATACCCCGGAGCAGTGCGTCAGATTTGGGCTTGAACCAACCCAGTTACTAACAAATTTTTTTCCTTGCTGAAGTTCTGCCTCCCCCCCAAAAAAAGAACTTTGTCCCAATTTTTTGCCCCAATTCCATTCCATTCAATACCCATCCCCTATAGGTCATGAAGCTGCCCAAAGGTGAAGAAACATGAAAAATACATCAATATTTCAGTCCTTCCTCCTTCCCTAATCCTCCTGCAAAAAATTGCTTACTTTTACTTACTTGGCCATATGGCCAGAACCTACAGCCTGGCACAGTGTGCCACCAGGCAAGTTTTCAGTCTGCTCCCCCTCTCTCCTACTGTCAGAATCTGGGTGCTAGAACCGAACATCACAGGTCCCCAACATGGTCCGCGATCAAGTCAGCTCACCAGCAAAACCCACCCAACCTGGGTTGCTTGATTCTTGATTGGTTGCTGGTGTGGCTGCGCCACACTGTACTGATCAACACCTATGAAGGCCACCCACACCACTGTCACCACTGATGCTAATGCCTAGCTTGCTGCCATGGGGGTCTGTACTGTTTTTTTGCAAGGCAAGCCTAGTTGAGTAAGTAGGTAGCCTAGTCTTGAGTTAGCTTCTAGCTCACCCTCTGCACCTTCAGCCACCAGGGGAGAGGGAGACTCACTAAGAGTATACCAACAAAAATATGCTGCCACAACACTGCTATTGAGAGTTAAGTGCTCACCATCTCCTCCAAGCTGTAATGTGCAGTCTGTCTACTCTGTGGCGGGAATGACAGTGTCACACTTGCAAGGCTCATGCACTCTTTCTTGGTTGAGGCTCATCCACATTACATACTAATAGGTGGAGAGAATGGACAACACAATACAGACACTGATGAGTCTGGATTGTATCTGCAGCGTGAGTACACGCAGGTCAGGTGGGCACTTATTGTGCAAAAGATTAAATTCAAATTTAATGCCATTATTACCACACCATAAGAACAACCTAGGCACAAATATGGTGGAGGAGGCAACTGTCCCCCTCTAGCCTCCCTAAATGGCACCCCTGCTTAATGGTAGAAATTCAGACTTAGGTGCTAATGGAATGGTTTCCACTGTGCTCTGAGGTACTGTATCTCCATGTTTCATGATGTGTCCTGATCATCATGTGGGTTAGTGCCCTCCTTGTCCCTCATTTTGAATGTCAATGTCCCTCATTTCAGTGACAAAATGTGAGATATGGTGCCTGCTCCAAGACCCTACTCAGCACAAAGACTGCTGAGCATGGCCATAGTATATATGCTCAATAGAGAATGACAAAGGGAAAGTAAGTGAGATGAAACAGTCAAGGAGAAACACATTTGTAGCACTAAATATGCATAAGGGATTTGCATGGTCTAAAACAAAAAGGACAGGCTTTCCAAAACAGAGGCCCCTCTTTGTACCTCTGGAATGGGGGATGTCCACTGGCTATATATCCTAGGCATTTAATGCAGTAAGCAAACAATACTTTATAAATTAATGGTGATTTAATGACATAAATAAAATGACATTAAACAATTTGCAAAAGGATCAAAATTAATGAGTTTAACTCATTTTTATGGGAATTTAAATAAAAATGTATTTTAATCACTCTAAGTGCTAGCAGTTGTAATATAAGAAATAGAAACTGCTGTGTTTTCTTTGATGAGATTTGCACCAGCTTAGCTGCTGCACACATGGCAAGAATGTGGCATGTGAACCTGATGTGATGTTTAAATGATATTCACACTAACTTAACTGCTGCACTCATATCAAGCATGTAACACATGAACCTGATGTCATTTTTAGAAGACGTTCACACCAGCTTACCTGCTGCGCACATGCCAAGCTTGCAGCATGCAAACCTGATTTGCTTTCTAGACCTGGTTCGCTTAGGATCACTTTGTGTATGTGAACTGCATGCAAACATTGCACAATTAA
This sequence comes from Neoceratodus forsteri, assembly GCA_016271365.2. Taxonomy (NCBI): domain Eukaryota; kingdom Metazoa; phylum Chordata; order Ceratodontiformes; family Ceratodontidae; genus Neoceratodus; species Neoceratodus forsteri. Next base: position 1,467,643,725 of record CM057456.1, read on the forward strand.
ACATGTGGCATGCATTCTGCATGTACACAGCACACCTATATTTTTGTAAGGGTTACCACCATCACACCCCTCAACTTATACAGCAAGAATTCCATCAGATATATTAAGAGACCATGCTCCTCATAATAATGAAATTGTGTCTCAATAGTTCACACAACAGTGTCTTTGTTCTATGTATTTTATCTTAACAGGCATGAAGAGGTACTGGGAGGATAACCAGATTCCATATTTGGTTGAGGCAGTGAAAGACCTGGCAGACCTCACAATAATAATGAGAGCCTCTAATCAGCCATTGACTGATATGTGGGAGGCTGTTAGTAATCATATAGAACAAAACACACCAACTGAAACATGATGCCATAACATGTAAACATAAATGGAAACTTGTCAGACCGAAGTTTTATAAATTACTGAATAAATAAGACATACTAGCATGCCACAAGACCTGATTTCAGATGATGAAAGAGCTGTGGGTATCAGTAGGCAAACTGTACTTTGGTACTTGGTACTATGGTAGTAAGTTTGAAAGAAGAACACACAACATACACAGTCAAAAATCAGATTATTATTAGATAACATGCATTCATGATTTCCTAATACTGTTTTGCGGAATGAAAAAAATGGATGCCACTGACACAACACCGCACAACCCTAGAAACAGATGACATTGAAGAGTCCCCAGAAGAGGAATCACTGGACGAACAACTAGGTGACGTCAGTGAAGAAGGAACAAGTAGTAGCACAGGTAATGGAAGTTGCAAATCATGTGAGGCACAACATTCAGCACAGAGAAATGTAATTGGAGCATTATTTTTATTCTCCACATAGGTCAAACACAACAATGCACCACAGCAGAGACCTCAGCAATTTCAGCCACAGAGATCCAATCTGCTGAGAAACCACAACCTGCCCTCACTGAGCAAAAACCATGTGCCTCTCCAGGTAATGCAAATTCTCAAGCATGTCAGGCAACACATACAGTTCAGAAATCTCTTACTGCAACCTTTTTACCCCTTTTCCAATCACAAACAGAACAGTTAACTGCATCATAGCCATCCAGAATGTCATCCAAATAAAGTCCAATGCAGGTACCACACCCCGGAGAGAAACACTCCAACATTGAAACAGAGACACAACACCATCCAGAAACATCAGCTGAGCAGGAAGAACAGACTGTTGGCATGCAAGAAGACACATCAGTGGTGACAGATGGGCTGAAATGGAGATCCACAGTAACAGTCTGAAGCACAGACACATACATACCACCTGACTAATAACTGCAGTCATTTTTATGTCAAAGTCATTACAAATATTTCAAGTGCTGCACAGTGTATATAAAACATTTGTACAGCAGCCAACAACATATTTTATTTTCTTCTTCCTGTTGTCCCATTCAATAAAGGTATACAGGAGCCAACAGAAGCAACACATGAACCACAAGGAGAAGCCACAACCACTATAGAACCAGAATCCCCACATGGCACACAACAGGAACAAAGAGACAAAGGCATACAAACTAGTAAGTACAGTTATTTTTTGGAAAACATTGACTGGTAGTATTACATCAAAAAGGACTATACATCTCTGTTTAACAGACAAGAGACTATCACATTCATTGTACTCTGTTCTGTTTTCCAGTACAGACTCATCCAGCATCAGATCTGGCAGCAAAACTGGACAATATGCCATCAGCAATAACCAAGGGATTTGATTTTGTCACTGAAACACTCTCAGGTGTTCTCCACCAGCAAAGTGAACAAACCCAACTACTAAGAGAAATTGTTCAACAACAGAACATACAAACACAAGTGGAGGACAACTGACTAACACTTGAGTGGCAGAATCAATCCATGCTACATGAGATTACTGACCAACTAATAGCCATGAAAGAAATACTTTGAAATGCAAAAGCTATCCTACTACAAGCTACCCATAATGCACCAACCACACAACATCCTCAGTAATATGTCACCTGTGAATGGTAAATAGTCTCCTGTCCCCCAATATACAAAGTAAAACTACAGTGTATTGTGTTCATTGCTTAGTTAATGTTCTTCCTACTTATGCTGTATATGTTTCGTTGTTTACTTAATGTTATTTGTACATGTGGGCCCAGATATTCAAACTGCTCCCAAAATGTGTGCAACAGCAGAAGCAAGCACAATTCAATTGCGCATATGCGCAACAGACGCGATATTCAAACATGGAGCAAAACAAATTGCGCAAGCAGCCAACGTCTGAATATCACACAAACTGCGCCATAGCTCAACCAGGAAGGGGAAGCTGAGCAGGGTGCGCCCATAGCGCAACAAGGCCAGCCCAGCTGAGCAGTCCAGAGGTGCCATAGCGCAAGCAGAGCCCCCCAGCAGAGCAATGGAACTGCACAACCAGGGAGGCAGGCTGGGGCCCACCGCCAGCCATGCCACACATGGGCACAGGAACACACTGCAGAACCAACAAGACACCTGCACACCCAAGCACAGCATCACTGGGGTGGGACGGATGATCCACTGGCCCATGGGGACAAGCCAACAAAGCACAGCAGGGCCATGATGCCCCAGCACAACCACTGGCAGGCTGAGACTGCCACACACAGGGGGTTGACAACCACAGTGCACATCAGCCCCATATGCACAACACACCCTGCACCGTGACCCCAAGACACCACCCATGTGCAGTGACTGGCACTGCAGGAAACACCATGCATCCCCCGCACACGTCAACCTCGTGTAGCAGAGAACCATACAAGCCAGACCCACCCTGTGCACCCAGCAGTGGGCGGCAGGAGATGGCAAGACCAACAGAAAGTCACTGCCACACTGAAGACACCTCTCCATGCACACACATGCACACACACACACACACACACATACCCAGGACCATACCACCCCAGATGGCATGCACACCACTGCAACTGAGCAACCATAGCCAGCTGCAAATCAGAGACCACCACAGTATTCATATCAAAATATATATATATATTCAAAAAATGGAAAGTACAACATGAACAACAACAAAACTATTTACAAGAGGGGGTAGGGGTACAAGGTAGGGGTGGGCAAGGAGTAGGGATGAACAACTTGGAGAGGGAAGGCAGGGTGGGAGGATGGGTGAAGTGGGAAGGAAGCCAGCCTAAGGCCTAGCAGGCTGGTCCTCCGCTGCCTGGTGCCGTCTCGTGGCGTGATTTTCATCTCATTACAGTTGCTCCACTCCTAATTTGCATGCATTGTGCTATAAATGTGCGACATTGGGCTGCACTGGCCAGATCGGTTACTGCAGGTGAGAGGTGGGTTGCATGCTGTGGGATGTTCTGGACAATGGGCATGGGATAACGCTGTAGACTGCACAGTGACAGGTGTCCACTTCCACCCATATAGATCACCATGACCGAGCAGAGCCAAGGTGAGGGTGAGGATGGTGGACAAAGGAGGAGGAGGCCCAACTTCACCACGGCAGAGACTGAGGCCCTCTTCCAGGCCTACCTGGAGGAGGAGTCACTACTGAGTGGATGGCGGGGCACCCCTCAGGCCCGTGTGGCTGCATGGGAGGGGGTAGCCCAGGCAGTGAACCTGCATGGAAGCCACCAGCGCTCCGTGCAGGAATGCAAAAAGAAGATTGGGACAGACCGCAGGAGGGTGAAGGAGAAGGTGGCAGCCCTCAGGGCGGCACGTGCTGGCACTGGCGGGGGCCAGCCAGTGGTGGTGGAGCTGACCCCGGCTGAGGACCGACTGGCTGCATCAATGCAGTGCAGTGCTATTGAGGGCATACCAGGAGGTGGATTCCAGACAGGTGGAAGCCCATCACTGCAAGGTATGACATGGTGGTGGTGTTGGGGGGGAAGGTTGTTCACATGCACTCACATGTCCTTTCTTTCTGTTACAGATCCTGCTTGTCTTCAGGGAACGGTGGTGGTGGGTCCAGGCAGTGAGGATGACCTTCTGGACATGGAGGAGGGTCCATCCACCTCTGTCACCAGCCAGCATGCACTGCACCAGCATGCACACTGGGCTGCCAACTCTGGTGTCGGTGAGTCGGGTGTGGGGGGGTGCACAGCCTGTGTCTCAGCAGTCTGGCATGCAAGCATGCCAGCACACTGTGACTGTGGCTGTAGCACGTATCTGCACCATTGATGATGCAAGGACTGCAATGGGCAGTGACATGTGTGTGTCCCATGACGGACACACAGCAGGCCAGCACGTGCCCCTGGGCCTTGCTGGTTCCAACTTATGTGCCAGCATGTCGGCACAGTCCCAGGCTGTGCCTGTCAGCACCGGTGGGGCAGCATCGGTGGCTGTGCAGGTGTCTGGCACTGTTGCGGCCACAGCAGTGGAACAAGTGGTCCCTGGGGCACAGCGGTTGGAGGGGCAGCATCAGCAGTCACCCACCAGGTCTGGGGTTACAGTGTCCAGCAGTGGCACATGCCCGCTGCCCTTTGATACGCCCATTCCTGGTCCTGGCGAACAGTGCCCACTCTCAAGGGGTGTTGTGCATCAGGACCTTCCACACCCTGGGGAACAGGATGCCGTTGTGGCAGAGTACCCATTGGATGAGCACACCCGCCTGCTGCGGGGAATCAGTACAGCAGCAAAGGCGGGTTGCAACGTCTGTGGAGGCACTGTGTGTGGCTGTGGAGCGGCACAGCAGGGAGTGTGCTCTGGACCATGCAGAGATGGTCCATATGTGGATGGATGTGACTGCCGCCATTGACAGGCAGACCCAGGCATTGGTCGCTGTCGTGGCTGCATTGGGCACACATGCAGATGCTCCTGTACCACGCACCCCACACAGTACGCTCTCCACTCCCCATTCCCGGTGTCATGCGACACCAGGCCTGTCGATGCCGGGTTCTGCTGTGGGCATCCCAAGCACTCCTGGTGCAGGTATGTTTGGCATCCTACAGACCCCACTGCGGACAAGGTCGCGATTGCGCAGTGGGACCCCTGGTGGTCCATCGGTGCCACCCCATGTGGCCTCTGCTCAGCCTGCCAGTGCTGTTGGGTCACGGTGGGGCTGCCCACACATCCACGGTGGCCGTGGAACGGTGCAACATGACTGACCTGTCTCCCAGTGCGGGCCCTGTCTGCTGCTGCCCTATGTGCACTGTGCGTCATGGTGGGCAGTGCACTGGTGGGTGCCCTGCCCATCACGCCGACATACGGACCACCTGCACACCATCCTGACTGCTGTCCACAGGTGCGTGTGTATGATGATGCCTACATTGTACTGTACAAAGGTGCAAGGGTGCCCAGCATCTGACACATGCTTGGACAGTACAGGTGGTGGGTGTGGTCTGTGGATCTGTGTGTTTGCCATGTCTGTTCCTGCTCTGCTGTGCACCTGCCCATGTACGCTTTGTGCCTGGTGTGTGTGTGTGTGTCCATATGACTGTTCGCCCCTCCCTGATAGTGTGTTTGTGTGCCTGGTCCCTTCCACCCCCCTTGCCATCATGCACCCCTGGTGTGTTACTCTGTGTGCCTGTGGGTTGTGCCAGGACAATGTTGTTTGCACATGGCCCCTTGACTTACCTGTGTTGTGCATAATGCTCCTCCGTGATGGTGTCCCGGTGCAGCTGGGCCTGCCGGATCAGTCGGGGGTCCCGCCGTCCAAGGGGGGGCTGCTCATCACCATCAACACTGGCGCTGCTGGCGTCCCCATCACTGTCCCCCTCTTCAACCTGTACGGCTATCCCACAGTCATTGGCCATGTTGTGCAGGATACAACAGACCAGGAATATCCCACAAGCCTTTGAGGGGCTGTACTGTAGGGCACCGCCGGAGGTGTCTAGGCATCGGAAGCATGCCTTGAGCATCCCAAACACCCACTCAATGATGTTGCGTGTGGCGGCATGTGCCTCATTATAGCGTTGCTGCGATGGGGTCATGGGGGGCCGGTACGGTGTGAGCAGCCAGGGACGGAGTGGGTATCCGCTGTCACCTGTGTGGAGATAGTGGAGATCAGTCTCATGTTCAGGTCCATATTGCCCATATCTCTGTGTGCCACTACCATGGCACCTGTGGCATTCCACCCTTGCCCCGAGTTTGCATTTCCTACATGTGTACTCACCCACTAGATGGCCTGTGGGGATGTCCCCACTCTCGAATCGATGGCACAGTGTGGACTGATGCCATGTAGACATCATGTGCTCCGCCAGGTGTGGCACAGACATTGATTATACGCCAGTGGCATCACACACCACCTGGCAGTTGACACTGGGGAAGCCCTTTCTATTCCTATATGCGGCCCCATCGGGGCCAGGTGGCGTGCGAATGGCCACATGGGTGCAGTCTATGGCCCCTAGCATGCCAGGCATGTGTGCTATCCTGTGGAACGCCTGCATGTTTGCTGTACGCTCTGCCGCGGTGCTGGGGAAATGGATGTGCTCCGCAGCATGTGGCAGCAGTGCGCTGAGGAATTGGGTGAGGATGCGTGATGTGGCTGACTGTGTGATGCCTGTGGTGTCCCCTGTTGGCCTCTGGGAGGTGCCCGTGGTGAGCAGGCACATGCAGGCTGTCACCTTGGTCTCCACTGATAGAGCATGACTCCATCGTGAGGGTGCCTGCATCACATCACTGCACAGCTCACAGACCCGCCTCAGTATTGCCCTGTTCAGGTGGTACCGGCCCATGATCTCTACATCTGTGTACAACTCAAAGCTGATGCGGGCACGGTACTGCCTGTTGGGGGCATACCGCCGATGGGCCCATCCACGGCCACGTCCCCCTGCACCTTGCATTCTCACCCCCCTCATTACAGCTTCCATGTGGAAGCTGCCACTGTCCATCTCCCTGGCTTGTGACCCCCCCGGCTGATGTTGCTCTGTTACCCCGCTGTCCTGACTGCTACTTCCACTGCACTGGGCACCTCCCGCTGGCCTCTGCAGCCTATGGCCCACACTGCTTCCCTTGCCTGCCCTGGCCTGTCACTGTCTGTCTTTCTCTCTCTCTTTTCCCCACTTGGCATCCCTGTGGTGTTCTTGTGCCTCTTCCTTGAGCCTTTTTATTTTGGCTCATTTCAGCTGGGGATCAACTTCCGGCTGGTCCGCTGTTGCGCATTGCGCAACTCTTTGGATATCGCATTGCGCTTCTTTATGCATGGATCCACCCCATTTGGTTGCACATGCCATCATTTGCATTGTGCTGTTGCTCAGCATGTTTTCAGTGGCGCAACTGCCTCCTGCTGAATATCGCAGAATGGCGCACTTTTGGACTTGCGCAGGTGCAACCCTATTGCGCATGGCACAACCCTTTTGAATATCCCACCCGTTGTGTTTTTCAAAAAATATCCTGTTAAAAGTTCATATTAAGTTTTCTTCCAATTTTCTGTCATGGTACTGCTTTACAAAATTTGTGTACCTCAGTCTATAAACATTCCTTGTGTTTTATATGACATATACAAGACATGTCTCACTGTTTGTGGTGCCGAGGGACATGAAATGTGTCACTGTAACCATGAAAACCTGAAAAAGTCACACACTGAGAAGTCCACTTCTATGCACAGTGAAAAAAACCCTGAAAAGTCACACACTCAAAAGTCCACCTCAGTGCCAGTAACAATGCCTCGTATAAGAACAAACATAACATCCAAGTTATGTTTCTTTTTTTAACATATAAACAAATGAGAAATAAATACTTCACAAACCAATACAACATGTTACCATGCTGTTGGTGTAGTTTGCTAATGCTAGGTTAATATTTTTTGACAGGCAAGTACAGGGTCCCAGGTTTGAGACTTACATTACAAATCAACCTCCTTTTTTAAATCAGAATTACGCATTGTGCCAACTCAGCCTGCAAATTCATTAGGTGCAAAAATATGCAAACCGCCTTAAAAACTAACAAATATGACACTTCTATTTCCGTGCATATCACAAACTTTCAAAATCAAGCTAATAACATATGCAAAAATATGATAATTGTAATTCTGCACACATCATAGAGTTTACAAAAACAAGGATGGTTTTTGGGATACTGGTATGAAACTTCTTGGTATCTGTACATTGTAGGGGGGCATGTGAAACAAGGGTGGGCAGAAGGGGTTTGGACCACAATGCCTCCTTTGAGGAATAATTTTTGTTTTGTTGTCTGTGACACTTGAAGAAACAATCTTCGCAGAGACTTTAGTCTGTGAGGGCACCCCCCCAAAAAATAATTATGATGTGACCCTGGATTGAAACTCATGAACTTTGCTGTTCAGTGTCTATGCTTTGTTTTCTGTGCTACTGTGGCAATACATTTGAGAAACTGCCTCTGTACAATTGTGTGATGTGGTCCACTGGTGAATGTTAACATTATTTGAATAAAAGTTTGTGTGAACTAATGAAGGTAATGTTCTTTTTGCGAACAGAGTAATGTGTGAAAATTACAACTATGATAATTTCACTCTTTGCACATGTTTGTTTTCTAAACCTATTAGTGGCTACATCTGGGGCTAGATTACTAAGTACTATGGAGGCAGTATCTTAAATGTACTGCCACAGTGGTGTAGAGGATGGAGCAGACACACTGTACAGCAAGGGTTGTGGGTTAGAGTTGGGGCTCACCATGGCAAACAACATTTTGGGAAGTTAGCTCACACATTATAGTGTGTTTGCTTTTGGTTTTTTTCTTTGTATTTTTTTCCCCACTGTTTTAAGGTGTTTGACACTAGTAGCAAGTATTCAGATGGTGGCATGAACTCCCTAATATGTGTGCTTTGTAGGAGAGCATGTGATTACTCAGCAGTATAACCCCATTGGTAACTGTTAACACCTTTTAAAAACAAACATGCACAATTATCATTGTTGTAATTTCACACAAACCACTCTAGTTTTGAAAACAACCATAGTTTTGTACTGGACACTTAACTTTTCCCATAGCAAATAATGGGGAAAAAATCCTTTATAACTTTTGAATGAATTCATAATTGTACACCAAACCTTCAAAATGCACTTCTGTGGACCCAAGTCTTTCAAAGAAAAAACAAATGACACCAATATCTACACTCATTTGTGAGATACATGTGACAAAAAGAGGCAAAAACTTGAAAAATTTAAGGATATTTAAACTTTAATACCTTTTGAACTGTTCAAAGGATTCACACCAAATTTAACAGGTCAACAGACCTAGTCATGGCACATCTTCATGCCAAATTTCATACACATGCATTGAGTGGTTCAAAAGTTATTTAGGTGCAAAAATTTAGGATTAACATTAAACTGCCCTCTCACCCTAACTATACTTGCTGTGTGGACAGTATTCAAGAGTCAAAGTGTGACATTCATAAACTCAAAAAAAGTTTTATAATTTGTCATGTCTCAAACTTAATTTTAATGTCTATATGTGGTAGTTGCATAATGCAAAATATAAAGATAGTTCTGTATTTCTAAGTTTGGAAAAATGGCTCAGTTAGTTATGACATGGAAACTACTTTTTGGGGTAACTTGGTGTCCATTATGTATTATTTCCCATTTCTAGTAATAAATGAATACATTTTTCAAATGCAGTGTCTCTGTTTTCTATTTAGGTGTATTAGTTTACATTTAATGATTTGATGATCTTCCATACCTATGTGTTGCTATTTACAGTAATGTCCGATGTATACAGCATTAAAAATACAAATAAGAGATTGTCAAAGTTTCATTACTACATGCTTATACTGTTTATGCCCAGTCTACATGCCTTTCACAGCTAAGAAGGACCATAAGCAGAAAGGTAAACATGAACAAATCACTTAGTTGCACTTGATTTATTATGTGATCATTTTTGTCTCATAGTACTACTGTGGGTAACACAGACACTGCAGCAGCAATGCAACATGTGATATACAAGGTATTACTTTTAGAAGTGGCTTATTAACAACTAAACAGCCAAACACATTGATAAGTACATGCCAGTGGTGAATATATTGGTTAAATTGTTTAAATAAATCATTTTACTTTTGGATATTTACAGGGCATTAATTAGCACCAGTAAAGTGGGAGTCAGTTTAACCCTCTGCTTCGAATGTTGGTGGTCAGACCAAAAAATCTTGGATTCAGAAATTTCTGGATTGGCTTTGTGCAACATTATTCAATACTTTTTCTGCCAAGGATATCTGGGAATACCTTTCAATATACAGGGTCATTGTTGAATCACTGCTTTTATCTTTGTTCTTTAAAATCCTCCAAAAATCCCATTTGGGGACTTCAGTAGGGGGTTAATGCAAGTCATGCATTCACTTTTACCAAGAACACCATTTATTTCTCTTAGAACACAGTTTAACTACATTTGAGAAAATAGGATAGTATATGGAGGCCCATTCATAGTCATGCTATTCTTATATTGAACATTTTCCATGACAAAAAGGACCTTGATAGCAAAACCACAAGGTATGAGAATAGCGTGGTTGTGTATTTGGGCTTGCATATACTTTTCTATGTAGTGTATGATGCCAAAAAAAAATATTTGCTTACTTTGGTTGTTTTTTCCTGACAGAGTTTGGCCCCGGGGACTAACATTCCATGTTCATCCACCCACAGTCCTGCTTGCAGAAATGGTGCATTGACCACACCCTGTAAACAGAGCTGTTGGGTGTGGTTGTTTTGTGTCATAGCTACTAACACAGAATGAAAAGTAATTTTTCATTAGGAGCTACCTCACTACTCCAGAACAGCATTTTGACTGTGTATGGATTTCCATGCACAACAACCATTCACCATACACTATGCTACTTACACTTAGAATCTGGAAATAGAACATAGAGAACAATGGGCAAGATAGAGAAGTATCAATGTATAGAAAGGCAGTTCCAGGAGACATACTTCAGAAAAGCCTCAAAATGTGTCACCCAAAGGGCAAAGGTGCATAAAATCATGGTGCTATGCATTTATCACCTGATTCCAACACCCTGACACAATATCATGCCTATTACTTTAATACTTAATAACACTTAATAGCAATGAAAAAAAAATCATAACATACTGTAATCATATACAATATTACCAGCATTGTCCAGTACACGTTAACCACAGTGACAGGTTAAACAGTTATTTGTCATCTGAACAATATTCCATAATTTGACATTGTAGAAGTTAATTGCTTGAAGTTGTCATCAGAAACGACGAGTTTTTAGAGTCTGATTTTATGGGATCAATTAATTTCCATACAGTGTCATCCAATGGTTGTGTTGAATACTCAACCATGTCTTCATCAACGAAACTGTATGTGTTGCCTCTGAGCCTCAACAGGTATTGGACTGTAACATCTGTAGTGGTGGATGACATCACCTCACCAAGGTAAACTGCAAAAATGTTTTCCCCCATCATAAACTTGACACCAACAAAGCTCCCTGCATTGAGGTTCCTGAAAAAAAAATGATTGTTGGTGCCGAATAAATCTCATTCCAGCTAGACCACTCCCCTCAATCCGTCAACCCTCCCCTCAATCACAACAGGAAAAAAATGTATGATTAACATTTACCATTTCGGTGACTTAAACATGAGGGTTGATTTTGGAGATTTTTACTCTACTTGACCTTTTACATGCCACTGGTGTGCCTTTCGGCTTTGTTATAGTCTTCTTTGATGATTGCATTAGTGTTTGTGACATTGGTACAGTTTCTGAACTTGAACATGCTTCTGCTGGTAGAAGTGAGGGCAGTGGTGGTGATGGAAATGGTGGTGGTGGTGTTGGCAATGGTGGTGAGGCTGGTGGTGGTGTTGGTGATGGTGGTGAGGGTGGTGGTGGTGATGTTGGCAATGGTAGTGAGGGCAGTGGTGGTGTTGATGGTCTCTAATCTGGTGCTGATATAGTCACCTCTTTCTCAGATTTTAAACAATACATTTTCCAATCTCTGCTTAATATTGCATTTTCACATTGTCCATCATTGAGTGTGCAGCTGGCAGAGAAGCAACTTCTTTCCTTTGCATAAATTACATACGGCTCAATACCTCTGACACAGTGCATCATGCATGTGTTAGGTAAAGTTTTAACGTTGCTTCTTTATGTATGTTTGTGATTGATTTCCCTTTCTTTAATGAAGAAGAATGTTTTTTGAGCATGCATGTGCTCATCTCTGACTTTGGACAAGCCACATTTAATTTCCCATATATAAATAAGCCATGTGCATTGCTAATCACCATGCATCTTGCTGTTACAGCTGTGTTAGCACTCTTTTTGAGCACACCAACTTCTCTATCACATGGACCTTTTCTGTGCCGACCTCCAAAGAAGTGCTTCTCTATTGGAGATCCAAAGTCTGTCATTCCAAATGATGCATCAGTGAAGTTCTCCTAACTTCCATACTGCATAGGGGCACCATCGGAAAAATGAACGACATTTGATATCTGCACTCCCTGTTTTTTCAGAGATTCTGTTGCTAGTCATGTGAAGTGATGAACCGAATGAAAGTCGTGATTATGGTCGTCACTGATAAACATCAGTGCATTATGCATTACTGTCCCACAGTCTGCTTGTGGACACCTGTAGTAAGCAACGACTGGGTGAATTGTGACTTGATTTTAAGCCCAGTGTGCACTCTGTGCCTCATTTTGGAAATGGCAATTGTAGTTTTCATCAAAATCCAAGCAATATACAAGCCATCCATCGGGAACATTTCTTCTGATATAATCGAACTGCTTGGTCTGCAATTTGGAATTGAAAAGATGCTTTGCAAAGTTTTCCAGTTCTTCTCTAGTTCTTTGACTAATTCACAAATCATTCCAGTATGTTGTTTTAGGTGCATATGTTTATATTCTTTTACATTCCCTTCCTTTCTGTTTGTCACATCCTCCAATGCCATTTTCACCATGTCACTGTAGAAGCCATATGATTACTTAATAATGGCAACAGTGTTCTTCTAATGCCATTGACACTACAGTTCTTACAGTCTCTGTCTATGCACTTCAATTTGTAGAATTCTCCTTCCTTGGGGCAAAGTGTAAGTGAAGATGCTTAAAATGTATTTATAATGGCTGACTCAGGAATTCTGAACTGAGTACATTTTGTAGCAATGCTTTTCAACTTTAGTTCAATAGTAAGACAATATTCACACAAACACTGAAGCAATTTATGTTTTAACACTGGGCTAATGTTCTTGGGGATGCATTTTCACAAAATTCCTGTACCCAATTACCACATCAGGATGTTCGTCTTTGAATTGTTCATAAGTTGCTTGCAATGAGGATCCAAGTGCCTTTTCTGGAAGCATTTCTTCTTTACCAGAATCTGTGGAATATGGCAGTTTTCTTGACACATCACCCCTTTGATAAAAATTGTTTACAGTTGTAATAGTTGACAGTGATAATGAATCACTTCTTTTTTTCCATTTCATTAAATAGTCTTCATCAAAAACTGAGTTGTCACAGAGTACGTTCCAGCTAAATTCAGACTCCCTGTGCAGCTGTAATTTTTTAAATTTCTTTTTTGATTTGAATGGATTTATGTAACAATCTTTTCAGTCATACATTGTCCTTCTTCCGGGACATCTTGATGGGTTCGAGTATTGCTCTGACTCTTGTTTCTTCACAGAAATCTAAGCATTTTTTTGTTGACAGTGCAAGGATGCCTTTCTCTAACAATGCCTTCTTTCTTCGTGGAGTCATGTTTGATATTATTGACAATAGAACCTCAACGAACTTACGTGGACTTCTAGGCGTGGCACTCAGTGATTGTGACACAGCTTTTCTCTTTGCCACTTTAGTGCTATATGGTGTTTGTGTGACAATGATGTCCTGCATTTTATCATTTGGAGTCATCAAGACTGATGGCAAATTATAATCAGCATTGGTGTTGGAGACATTCGTGCCTATTTGAGTAGAATTATTTATTTGTGCAATATCCAATTTCTTCAAAGAGTACTGTGCTCACTGTCATTCATTGATTCTTCCTTTTTTCTGAACAGTTAATTTTTTCCTCTGTTCTTTTTTTGTTCTCTCCAGTGTGCCCTCATTTTTCCATTTCTGCCCTTGTCTGCTTTCTACTTTCATTGCCTTCTTGGTTTGCTCTTTTTCTTGCATGGTAGTTCCGCATTAGAATCTTTGCTTTTTCCTTGTACTGCAATTTTTTTCTTCAGTCATTGACTCCTCATACAGCGTAATACGATCATTTTCATCCTGGTGGAACAGTTTATATGCTTCCAGATCAGCCTTTATCCGTGTCCAGTACTGTCTTACGAATTTCCTATTAGACCATATTTTTGAACTCTCTCCATCAATAGAAGTTTTCGCTGATGAAACTGAAGGATTTACTTCCAGTCCAATGCCAACACCACCACAATCTCCACTTGATGAATCCACACAATTGCCTTTTGATTGTCATTGTCTTAGGCTAATTCTTAGAAAGTCCATCTGAAATGATAAAATGAAATCCATGCTGTTGATGTCAATAAGATGCCATCAGAAATACAGTATGTATTCTGAGACAGTCACCACTACACCACTATATAACCAAGGGGGGGGTGGAGGTGGAGAGAAAAAGAGAGAGAGTGGGGTTCTAATGATCATCTGCAGCTCCACATTTGTCTGCCTTTTATGTACAAATGCAGTATCCATGTGCCTCTGCATAACACAGGAAGAAACAGGGGCAAAGGATGCGAGACATGAAGCCACCTATTGTAGACAGTGTGGTTTGAGGTACTGTACTAGCTGAGCATGAAACAAACTACACAAGGAAAAAAACCTTGGAATTTAGAAGCATGGCCTATGTCACAATGGGAGATTTCATGAGGGCAGCCCTAGGAGGAGTTACAGGTAAGTTACAAGTGGGGGAGCAGTGGAAAACAATGAAGGCAGTCATAGAGTATGCAACAAAACTTTTTGTCAAAGAGGTAACCAAAGAAAAGAGAAGAAGGAGGCCATTTTGGTTTTCTGGGGAAGTGGCTAAAAAAAGGTTAGAGATAAGAGTGTGGCCTTCAGGACTTACAAGCAGACTCAGGCAGTACAAGACAGGGAGAACTGTCAAGTAAGGGAAGACAGGTTCCAAACAGGAGTGAGATCCTGGTGTCATCATCTCAGAGAACCTGAAAAAGTCCAAATAATGCAACAAGACAGTAGCAAGAGCCAGTGGGAGATGCTGGGCTGCATAGGTAGGGGTATAACCAGAAGAAAGAGAGAGGTTATAGTCCCACTGTATAGATCATTGGTGAGATGTCACCTCGAGTATTGAGTCCAGTTCTGGAGATCCCATGGTGGGAGGGCCACACAATAAACACTATGGACACAGGCTGAAGGAGCTGAACATGTACTCATTGGAGGAGAGAGAGGGCGGACATGATTGACACATATAAATATTTCACAGGAGGAAACAGAGTGCAAGTGGATGAAATTTTCCAAAGAAAAGAGTGCTCAAGAACTATAGCCCACAACATGAAAGAGGAAATGTGAGGAAGCACTTTTACACAGAGAGGGTGGTGGATAGATGGAACAGTCTTCCAGCTGAGGTGGTGGGGCAGAAATGGTTACAGGCTTCAAGAAGGCATGGGACAGGTACATAGGAAGCCAGAGGACACCAAGGGAGTAACCATTAGGCTAATCTGGGATTCACTATATACAAAACAGGGCAGAGGTGGGCATGTGTCCCTTATCTACTATCAACTTCTATATTTCTATGTTTCGACCTTCCAACCATGTGCCACATCCTTTTGATATTGAGCCAAACCGAGGCCAGGCTGAACTACAGTTAACACCCGGAAAGAACCCAGGCAAGCTGTCTGAAGCTGATGACTGTATATGTGAGTACTCATGAAGCCCCCTGGCAGCCTAGTGCTGGCTTTTTGGGTAAGAAATGATGTCAAAAGGCCCACTCAAGGTTCACCACACGCATTACAAGGATGTCACTGCTGCGCGGTTCATGTAATGCACATGGAATGTCACATCCAAACTGTTAAATGAGTCAAAACAATACACCGAAGTGCCCCATGAACAACAAAAGGCAAGGTCAGAGATGGCTAGATGGTACACTAAAGTGCTGAGCAACATATTTTGCTGTTTTAGCATCATTGTAACCCCACAGAGCCATACTGAGACCAGGCTGAGCCACAGAAAACATGTGGAAGTAACCCAGGCAGGCTGTTAAAAGCAGATAATTGTAGAAGAGAGTACTGCATGAAGCCCCCCTGGTAACCTCATGTCGGCTTTTGGGGAGAATGATGACAAAAACAGCACAAGGACCCACGCCTGGCTCACTGCCACGTGCATTACAATGATGCTGCTACTGGGGCATTCTTGTAATGCACGTTGAATGTCACATCCAAACTGCTAGAGTCAAAACAATACACCAAAGTGCCCCCATGAGCAACAAAAGGCAAGACCAGAAACTGCTGTATGGTACACTGCATGCCGAGCAACATATTTTGCTTTCTAGCATCATTGTAACCCCATGGAGCCATACTGAGACCAGGCAGAACCACAGAAAACACATGGAAGTAACCCAGGCAGGCTGTTAAAAGTTTTTGCCAAATTACTACAACCCCTGATGTACCCCATGACCACATTTCTACACACGGTATCCTCCCCCTCGAATGTACTGAACAATGTCATGAGCAGGCTGCAGCCATGAGGTAGGCTTAGGTGCTGAATTTTTTCTTTTCAACCAGTATCACCAGCATTATGCCACCACTTAACGTAACATTTATAAGCAGTCTCATAATAAAGAAATTATAAAAATGTTTTTGAAAGATTACTATAACCCCTGATGTACCCCATGACCATATTTCTACACATGGTATCCCCCCAAATGTACAGAACAATGCCATGAGCAGCCATTTTGAGGTAGGCTTAGGTGCTATATTTTTTCTTTTCAAACAGTACCACTATCATTATGCCACCACTTAACGTAACATTTATAAGCAGCCTAATAATAAATAATAAAACTATTTTGCCAGATTACTACAATCCTTGATGTACCCCATGACCATATTTCTACACACAGTATCTCCCCCTGAATGTACTGAAAAATATCATGGGCAGCCATTTTAAAGGTAGGCTCCGATGCTGTATTTGTTTTCTTTCCCAACAGTACCACCAACATTATGCCACCACTTAAAGTAACATTTATAAGCAGTCTCATAATAAAATAAAGATACAGTAAAACTGCTTTTGCCAGATTACTACAACCCCTGATGTACCCTCATGACCATATTTCTACACGCGGTATCCCCCTCCCCAATGTGCTGAACAATGCCATGATCAGTCATTCTGAGGTAGGCCCAGGTGCTTTCATTTTTTTTTCAAACAGTACAGCCATCATTATGCCACCACTTGAAGTCTTAATAAAGAAATCGTAAAAATGATTTTAATAACTTAAAATATCTCACATTCATTTGAGACAGAGCCAGGATCACATCCCCAGATGCTGCATTTTTTTTCCAAACATTACCAGCAAAACATGTTCAAATTGTGCAATTTTTATATTCCTTACGAAAATAGCATACACATATTTGAAAAAGAGCCAGGATCAACTGTGCAATTTAAATATCAGGTGCTGTTTTCCCCCTTTAAAACATGTTCAAACTGTGCAATGTTTATATGCCTTATGAAAATATCACACACACATTTGAAAAAGAGCCAGGATCATATCCTCAGATGCTGCATTTTTATAAACATTACCAGCATCACACACACACACACAGGTGCTGTTTTCCCATTTCAAACTGTGCAACTGTTAGATTACTAACGAAAATATCTGAATTAGTGCCAGGATAACATTCCCAGGTGCTGCATGCCCCTTTAAAACATGTGCCAGCATCATCAGAGAGGTGTGTACCACAGGAAAGATCAGGTGCATGTACAGTAGTAGCATACATTTAACTAACATGCAGAAATGCTGAAAATGCTGATGATACATATACACATCCCCTGGATTAGACAACAAATGTACCTATACAGGTAGCAAAGTTTGACGAACATTTGGCAAAGTTCTGTACTGTACCCATCCTCCATTTTGTAGAGGGTCCCTTCATAAACAGCAAACAATAAGACGATTATGTACCTACAAAATTAAACAGTTGTGCCTCCAAACACAACACAGCATGACTGCTGCACTCCAGCTATCATCATCTCTGGAAACGTAACTCACTGCAGAAGGAAGATCATGATCACGTTAGGTATGGAGCACACTAAACACACCTCCTAACTCCCATGCAGCACTCTTGGTCTAAAATGGACAACAGTCCTTTCAGGTCATTTTGGGTACAGGTAAATTAGAGTAGCCATGGGAACAGGATAAATTTAAACAAATCTAGACAACCCTGAAGTAACACGGGATGTCACTACAGGCTCATGGCACTCTGGATCGAACCCAGCATGACTACCCACATTGGTAACAGCCAGACATGTTATAACCAGCAGAACTCTTTGGTCATGTGCCTCCTAAAAGACAGCAGGTACGGCAGTATGCATAATACCAGCTTGTGTGGGGAAAATAAACATAACAGTGTAAATGAGATAAAAAAAAATGAACAACACCAAAAACGGACTTTGAAAACCCTGCCACCCTCATAAAGTGTTTTTTCTTGTTATTTAACTTGTACATATATTTTGAGTTATTCTGTAAATTCTGAATCCAAGCTGTATCATTCATTGTGATGTACCTTTGCTTTCTCCTACTGTACTTTGTTTTGCAATCTATGACGTGGAACCTTTGTAAAACAGCTTGTGCTCAAAGTTTTTTTTCCGAATAACTAATAAAAAAATAAATAGAATTTAATAACAGACTACATGTAATGCACAAAAGTAATAAATTACATGTGGTGTCAAGTGAATGTTATAAAATATTAATGAAATCCCTACACACTGTGGAGTAGCTTTATATCCACTGTATCAACAGAAAACTAAACTTTATGGTATGTGCTTGCATTTCAGCAAAATTAATGGTCACCAAGATGCATAGCACAGCCATGTCACAAAATGGATGCTTTTTTAAAGCATATTTTCATTCTTAAAAGGGTGCCACCATAAAATAAAAAGACACACGCATTTTCATGCACACTGGGCCCTATTCTAGAAGGGTGGCGCAGGTTGCTGCCAAAAGCAACCTGTGCCACCCACAACTGTGACATTGACCCTGCACCCTATTCTAAAAGGGGCAGGGTCTCCACAGCAAAGTCCTGCAAATTGCGACATGTGGCAAGGTACGCTGCACAGAGGCCATATCTGGCCAGCATGTCACAACCCGCTGCTGTAGGTCGCAAGTGCACCGTCCACCCATGCCCCGACCCCCGGGTCACCTGCCTCCAATGCCGCATGTCACCAGCCCTGATAGTCCAGTGCCCCCCCAAACTGTACATGTTCCTGTCATAAATTAAATCCTGATTCTCTGGTAGTCTAGTGCCCCACCTCCCTGAACTGTACATGTCTATTTAATAAAATAAACCCGATTCCCTGGTAGTCTAGTGCCCCCCTCCCCAAACTGTATATGTCCATTTAATAAATTAAATCCCGATTCCCTGGTAGTCAAGTGGCTCCCACCCCTCCATCCAGCCATGCCAGCCCTCTCAGCACCCCCCACCCATCCCCAGCTGGCAACTGGCACAGCTCACCTCTCACCTCCATGGCCAGCCACTGACTGAGTGTTGTATTAGCGCTACAGCACAGTCGTGCTCAGAAATTAATTTCTGAGTGCATCAGTGCAGTAGTGCTAATACTGCACTCATTTGTTGGCTAGCCATGGAGGTGAGAGGTGGGCTGTGCCAGTCACTGGCTGGGAACAGGTGGGGGGTGCTGGGTAGGCTGGCACAGCTGGGTGGGGGGCCACTAGACTACCAGGGAATCGGGTTTAATTTATTAAATGGACATGCACAATTCAGGGAAGGGGGCACTAGACTGCCAGGACTGGAATATTGCCACATATGTGGCGGGCAACTCACGGTTCAGGGCACCGGTGGGGGGATGGCAGTGCCGCCCTGTGGAACTGCTGCCAATGGCTGTTTCAGGGGGCTGGGGGTATGGGTAGCCCTGTGGGGCCCCAATTGGGTGTGCTGGGCATGGGGGAGGGTAACTGTGCACTATCCACTGGACAGACGACGGGTCTACAGGACCCCGGGGGCATCCGTAAGTTATACCAGCTAAATGCTGGTATAACTTACATTGCCGGATCTCCTCTGGGGGTTCTTTTAGAATCCTGATGTGGGCACTTTGTGGCTGCCCTTCTAGAATAGGGGGCAACTGCTGCTGTAAAACCCCTAGTGCCATGTCGTAGGGGATTTATGTGGTGTAACAGCTGTTTGGCGCAAGTGGTCTGCGACATGTTGCAGGGCACTTTGTAGAATCGCACATGTCGCAACTGCTGGCATAAGTTGCTACATGCGCCATTCTGCTTGGCACAATGCTGTTATGCCTGGTGTAACCCTTCTAGAATCGGGCCCACTATCTCTTGGCTATGTCCGCAACAATACAGAGCACAAATTTTGTATTTTTAATAAATTATGAGTAAAATACAGGCATGATTTGAATGGTACACACAAGTCTCTCAAATAATGTCCGCACATCTATCGATCGATCTATCTATCTATCTATCTATCTTTATATATATATATATATACACATACAGTATATATATATATATATATATATATATATAAGCAGTATGGTAGTGCAGGGTTAGTGCTAGCATATAATGTTAAAGGCCAATTTTGCAGGGTAACAATTTTAGACAGGTTCAACAGATCTGCTTGAAATTGTGCACGCGTCATTGGAAGGGATTAGTCTATTGATGTTCCAAATTTGGTTTGAATCCCTTGTGTGGTTTGTGAAAAACAGAGTGTTCAAAAATAAGATTTTTTTTTATGTTTTAGCTGTTTTTGTCAACCTGTATCTCACAATCAGCTGCAGCTACAGGCATGACATTTTCAGGGTAGAACAATTTGTTCTCACCGATGTGTATTTTGAAGGGTTGGTGAAACAATATAAATCCATTCAAAAGTTATTAATCTTTGGTTTTCCCATTATATCCTATGGGCAAAATATTCATGTCCCTGTTGGCATAGGATTCTAAGTTGGAGCAGCACTCCAGCATTAGATTTTATGTTGAAGTTTAGCAATGGACATCCGATTCTATGTTGGAGCAGCTGTCTGGCGTAGGATTGTACGCTGAATGGTACAGGTGTAGGTCAGCACCCCACTCCCAAAAATGACTGTGGGTTACTGGAGAGCCACTCCCAGTGTCCCCAAATCTGTTTTGTGCCCCTAAAAAACCAGAAAACAGTCCCCCAATGTAATTTTTTAACTTCAATGCAGAATCCTGCATCCTGCCACTTTCGATGCAGAATCCTGCATTGAAGTGCTCATTTTCGCTGATGTCAGGGTACTCAATCCTCGAGTTGGCATTCAGTCTCCTCCACTGCTGTGGCACACTGGAGAGCCCACACCCAGTGTGCCGACATAATTTAATTAATATTTTTCCATCACCAGGATGCCGACTCCCGGTGTTGAATGCCTCCCCGAGCCAAATTTCATTTCCAACAGGAGTGCTCAATCCCCCTGTCAGCATTATGTATCCCCCCTCCAACTCATGTGGCACACTGGGAGCCCACCCCAGTGTGCTTACATTCACTTTGGATTCCTTGTAAATAAAGAAAACCATCCGCAATGTTGTTTTTTTTAAAACCTCTAATAAAGAAAATGGTCCTTGGTCATCTCTCCAGTCTCCCCTCCCCCATCTCCACCCTCTCACTGAGCACCCACCTCTCTGCACCCCCCATACCCATACTTACCTCTCAAGTTGGGAGCAGCAATCTTCTCTGGACTGGGACACGTCTGCACTCTTCAAAGCCCAACCACAAACTGAGAAATCATGGTAGGCTCATATTATGGCTCTCAATGGGGGTTTCAACCTAGGTGGATATCTCAGCCATTTTAAGGACTCTTTACTCCAAATTTTCAACAGAGGGTTCTTGGGACCCCCACCTCCTGAACACTGTCACTGTCATTTTTATATTCAGTCCTGAAAGGTGATTTTATGGTCGTTATGCAGAATCACCTTTCTGGACCCATTAATGAAATGATAGTGCCAGTGTTCATATGGGAAGGTCCGGAAAAGCCCATGTTAAAAATGTGGTGCAAAAATTCCCCAAAATGACTGCATTACGAGTGTGCGTTGCACAGTTTCTATGCAGGTTAATAACTTTGCCAGTTTTTAATATTTTCACTCCAGATTTGCGACATTGAGATGTTTTCATACCTCCTTATGAACAGTGAAGCTGTCATTTTTCACATCATGCCCAAAATGTGTTTTCACGGTTCTGGTGCAGAAGACACAGTCGCTGTGTGAAATCAACTTTTGGGGTATAATAACGAAATCACAGTGCCACTGTTCATTAAATGGGGTCCCAAAAAGATCATGTTGAAAATTTGCAGCAAAAATACAACCAAAAATCTCACAAAACTGGGATACTATTATACTATCTCAAAATGTAAGGACATTAATTAACAAAAACTTTATTTAAAAGACAGTTAGGGCTCTAGACATAGATCTTCAACCAAAGTGATACAGGTCAGAAAATTGGATGTTAGAGTTTACAACTGTTATACCCCTCCCCCACCAAACCCTAACATTGAAACCACCCCCCATACCCTCCACACACCAACAAGCATCGGGGTGTACCTTAGGGTCATGGGTCCACCATCCCCACCCAACCCTACCATCACAACACCACCCTCACCCTCCACACACCAGCAAGCATCGGGGTGTGCCTTAGGAATAACGGACCCCACCCTACCCCCCACCCAACCTAACCATCACAACACCACCCCACCCTCAACACAAAACAAGCATTGGGGTGTACCTTAGGGTCATGGGCCCTAACTCTCACCCCATTCTTCTATACTGTACCATGACAGGTTCCTTACAGATGGAATGGGGTGAGCATTAGGGCCCATGAACCTAAGGCACACCCCGATGCTTAGTGTGTGGAGGGTGGGGGGGGTGTTGTGATGGTAGGGTTGGGTGGGGTGGAGTGGGACCCATGACAATAAGTCACACCCCGATGCTTGTTGGTGTGTGGATTATGGGGGTGCAGTTTCAATGATAGGGTTTGGTGGGGGAGGGGTATAACAGTTGTAAATCCTAACATCCAATTTCCTGATCTGTATCACTTTGGTTGAAGACTTATGTCTAGAAACCTAACTGTCTTTTAAATAAAGCTTTTGTTAATTACAATATATATATAAGTGTAGGGCCTCCACCTTCTATAACTGTCCTTGTGTCATGCTGCGTGATTTTCCTTCTTCCTTTGGACCCTGCGCATCCATCCCTCCATAGATGCATGACCAAATTATCAGCATAGCAATGTTATTACCCTATCACATGTACCCAGTAGAAAAAAATGTCAAATCCCTGTCAAAACACAATTCTAAGCAACTGTAATGCCCTTCCATGCCACAGGTGTGAAAACACATTTTGGACAGGATTTGAAAAATGACAGCTGTGACATACACGAGGTTAGGTAACAAGAAGGTGATGTTGAAAATCTGGGGTCAAAATACTTAAAATTACCAAAGTTATTAGTGGAAATATCAAAATTGCAATGAATGGTCATAACTTTGGTATTTTTCCATATTCTGACCCCCAAATTTTTAACGTAGTCTTCTTATGACCCCACCTCATAAACCCCATAGGTGGAAATGTTCAAACCTATGCCAAAACACCATTCTGCACCACAGGTGCAAAAACACATTTTGGGCAGAATGTGAAAAATGACAGCTGTACTGTTCATGAGATGGTGTGAAAAATGGCTATGTTGAAAATCTGGAGTGAAAATATTAAAAATTACCAAAGTTCCTCATGTGCATAGAAATATTTCAATGGCTGCACATAACTCACCCATTTTTAGTAATTTTTTTCACCAAACTTTCAACATAGGCTTTTTGGGACCTCACCTCATGAACACTGGCACTGTAATTTCGTTAATCAGTACCGAAAGATGACTTTGCACAGTGACAGCAAAATCCCCTTCTGGGCCTGATTAACAAAATGATAGTCACAGTGTTCATGAGGTGAGGTCCCAAAAAGCCCAGGTTGAACATTTGCTAAAAAAATGCGTAAAAAGGCCAAAGATATCAACATAAGTTCAAAACACCTTTGAAATACATTATGCAGCACTTACCTTGATTCCTCAGTTCTTGGTTCAGCTTTGAAGAGTGCAGACATGTCCTGGTCCACAGAATATGAGAGTGGATGGCCTCCAGAGGTAAGTATCAGGTAAGGGGGAGTTGTGGGGTAGTGGGTGCTCAGTGGAAAGGTTGGGATGGAGAAGGAGGACAGTGGGGATGATGAGGGACCATTTTCTTTTTTATTAGGGTAAAACAAAAAGATGTCAGGGACTGTTTTCTTTTTTACAGGTACTATTAAATCTATATTTGGGGACACTGGGAGTGGGCTCTCCAGTGTTCCACACATCTGGGGGGAGGGGGGCTTGTACTGCTAACATGGGGATCGGGCCCCCTGATGTTGGCAAATATGAACAGAAGGTGCTGGGGGGTAAGCATCTGACACCGGGAGTGGGCATCCTGGTGACAGAGTTAAGAAAGAAAGAAAGAAAGAAAGAAAGAAAGAAAGAAAGAAAAAGAAAGAAAGAAAGAAAGAAAGAAAGAAAGAAAGAAAGAAAGAAAGTAATTGGAGGGCAGGGAGGTGCCACTGCACACCAGGGAAACGGTGCCACTAGACACCATGAAAAAGGGTGGCTCACTACTGAACCTGCAGCCAACAGCATGAGTTCCAGCTGCGACCACATGAGTCATGAAATTACTGCTGTTCTCATACAGAGAACACATCAGAAGTGGTCCTCTCTCTAAACTTGGCACCCAGGATTTTGGGTGCCCACAAAAGGTGTTTCTGGGCACAATTAAAAAAAAACAACTGAATGTAGCTAAATGGGTCCAGTTTAGCAAAGTTCAGATGTTTTATTTTTGTATTCCATTCATTTTTACATGTTTTCTTTCTTTTCAGTCTCTCACTAATGGGAAAACAAGATGGAGGACAAAACCGAACTCTGTGAAAATACAGTTGGGTCTATATGCCCCTACATGTGAAATGACAGTAGCTCCTATGAAAACAAGAGAGCTCCTTTGAAAACAAAGTAGTCTCTGTGTGACCCTACTTGCAAAAATGGAGTACCTGCTGTGAAAACAAAAGTATTTTCATGTAGCACATCTAACTTTCCCAATAGGACAGAATGGGAAAATTAAAAATTTAATAACATTTGAACGGATTAATATTTTTTCACCAAACCTTCAAAAGGCACATTTGGAGGCAAAGGCTTTCTACCCTGAAAATTCCAGACCACAACCTAAAGTTGTTTCTTAGATACAGGTGAACAAAGAAATGGCAAAAACTTGGTAAATTTAGGGGATTTTGAACTTTAATAACTTTGGAACTGTTTAACGCATTCACAGTAACTTTACCACATCAGGGGACCCAGCTGTGGAGAGAAAGCATGTCAAATATCATTCAAATACATTGAACAGTTCCAAAGTTATTAAGGTTCAAACATTTGACTTTAACATACTGTAGAAGTCTGCACTCAACCCTAATATATATGTATATCTACTGTATGTATATATATATATATATATATATATACATATATTCTATGCAAACAACTTTGTTAATGCATCAGATAGGGTTCTTCTACAGTGAAAAAAGTGAGGAAATTTGATTTTAGGTTTCCCACCCTTTTCATCCCTCCGTCACCAACAGGCACTGGGGTGTGCGTTGGGGTCATTGCTTCTAACTCTCACCCCATCCCATGTGTAAACAAACTGAGGTGGTGCAGTGTAGGAAAATGGGGTTAGAGTTAGGGGCAATGATGCCAACTCACACTCCAATGCCTGTTGGTGGCGTTGGGCTGGCGGTAGGGTGCAAAGAGCGGGAACCCTAAAATCAAATTTCCTCACTTTTTTCACCGTAGAAGAACCCTAACTGATGCATTAATGAAGTTTTTTGCATAGAATTTCCTTACTTTTTAAGAAAGAACAAAAAGTATAAAGTTGTGTAAGTTGGTGGGAGCGCAGGGCCCTTTGGGCCCCATGCTCCCAACAACTTGTAAGTGTTGGGCCACATTATACAGCTGATGACTAAAAAGCACAGTAAGAACAGCACAGCCAGGCACTAAACGAATATGAATGTAGCAGAAGAACATAAAATGCTGTCTGCGAAACATTAAGTGCATCACACAATCTGTCCACAAAAAATACATTGTCCAAGACATAAACACCGCAATTCACATCTATAGGACATCCCATCAACACCCTCCAAATTTCAAGTAGAAAGACCAAACTGTGTCCAAGATATGACATGTCAAAATTTGAAATTTTGATTCATCAGAGTGGCACAGTTCCGCACCTCTTGACCTTTAACACACACAATGACATAAAACTGCATCCATGACACTAAGGGTAGGTATCCTATCAATTAAAAGCCACCACCACCACAAGCAAAATGCTGTCCACAGAATGAAAACTGCACCTTGCCATATCTCGCCAAAAAAATATTTCCTGACACAAAAACAGTGTAATTTACATCCACAGGACATGCCGTCAACACCCTCCAAATTTCAAGTGAAAAGACCAAACCGTGTCCAAGATATAACATTGTAATGTATGAGATTTTCATTTGTCAGACTGGCACAGTTCCACACCTGTTGACATTTAACACACACAACGACTGAAAACTACATCCATGTCAGTAAGGCTAGGTATCCTATAAATTTCAAACCACCACCACAAGCAAAACACTGTCCGCAACATGTAAAGTGTGTCACGCAATATCTCCACAAAAAAAAAATCTCCAACATGTAAGCATGATAATTCACATCTAGAGGACATGCTGTAAACACTCCAAATTTCAAGTAAAAAGACCAAATCATTTCTGAGATATTCAATCTGAAAGTTTGGCAAAATGTCCCTATCTATTCCATTATAAAAAACTGGCCATCTTGTCCTACCCTCACGATCAAAGATGGTGGTCAAAGAATCTCACAATCAAAGAATTTGAAGGCTCGCGATCAAATAATTTGCAGGCTCATGAGCAAAAAATAAAAACTTTTGAAATTTACAAAATTGAAAAATTGCTGTAAACCACCACCATGGTTCGACAGAACGAAGCCCCCTGAGTAAAACCCACCCTCATTTGACTTCCTAGGGCACCCCTGGGCTGAGTAAATTGACTTTTTATTCTGGTCATCTCATCCTACCCTCACGATGCACGATCGTGATCAAAGAATCTCATGATCAAAGAATTTGCAGGCTCACGATCAAAGAATTTGCAGGGTCACGAACAAAGAATAAAAAGTTGTGTAATTAACTAAATGAAAATAATTGCAGTAAACCACCACCATGGTTCATCAGAACGAAGCCCCCTGAGTAAAACCCACCCTTATTTGTCTTCCTAGGACACCCCTGAGCTAAGAAAATTAATTTTTTTTCTGGCCATCTCATCCATCACTTGTGATGCACGATCGCAATCAAAGAATCTCGCGATCAAAGAATTTGCATGCTGGCAGTCAAAGAAATTGCTCAAGCTCATGAACAAAGAGTGAGGGACGAGATGGCCAGATTTCAAAATAGTTTTTGTAGCCCTGGGTGCTTCTTATTATGAAGAAAGCGATCAGGTAGAGTTACCAGTGGCAATTCAAACAGGCACTCAGAAATTTCCTAGCACTCAGTTTGAATTGCCGCTGGCAATACACACAGTCGGAGGCTGGCCATGGAGGTGAGAGAGGTGGGCTGTGCCAGTCACCAGCTGGGGAAGGTGGGGGTGCTGGGTGGCTGGCATAGCTGGGTGGGTGGTGGAGGGCCACTAGACTACCAGGACATGCAAAATGGAAATAAATTTTATTATGATGGGGGGGACTGCTAGACTACCAGGGTTAGCAATATTACTGATAATGAACTACAGATCATGGGTGGGGAAGGGCACTAGACTACCAGGGATATAATAAAAATATATACATAAACACACATGGGGGGCCACTAGACTACCATAGATAAAACATAAACATATTTATATGATATTCATTGGGGGGGCCACTAGACTACCAGGGATAACAGGCATCGTTATGTACATTGGCATGCTAGGGAGGAGGCTGCTAGACTACCAGTGATAATAAAAACTACTGTTTTTTTATTCAAATGTAGCACAGCGAGGCCCCCTCAGCAAAACCCACCCTTATATAACTTAATAGGGCACCCCTGGGCTACACAAATATAATTTAAAATTTGGCCTTCTCGTCCCTCGCTCGTGATACATGATCATGATCAAAGATTCTTGCAATCAAAGAATTTGCAGGCTCGCGATCAAAGATCATTAGCGAGCCATGAATGAAGAATTTAAAAGATAATAACTCTATTTTTGGACTGATTTGGATAGAACCAAAGCCATGGCTTGATAGATTAGGGTCCCCTGAGTAAAACCCATCCAAGTGTTTACCTCAGAAGTGACTCCTGAGCTGAGATATTTGTGCTTTTCTGATCAGAAAACTGAAAACAAGATGGCAGACCTTGAGATCAAAGAATTAGAAAAAATCTTCAGGGACAAAGATTCTTGAACTGCGAGGCTGCAAATTCTTTGACCGCCAGGCGGGACGAGATGGCCAGAACCCCATTCTTTGATTGCAAGATATACATATAAATTTTCCCTTTGACTTATAATGGGAACTTAAAAGTGCCATAATTTTTGAATGCCTTAATATTTTTTCACCAAACAAAAAGCGGCATGTTCGGACACCAAAGCTCTTTCAAACAAGCTATCTTGCAGAGTGGCCCACCACACAACGACCATGCAGGACCACTTTCAGAATGCCAAAGGTGCCTCCAAAAATGGATAATTTTACATTTTTCAGCACTTTCGTACACAAAGACTGGCACTCCAACCAAAATGCAATTTTGCAAATCAAGAGACCTACCATGCACCAACACGTGGACCAAATTTCAGGCAAATCCATTGAACGGGTCCAAAGTTATTACCACTCAAACTTTTGACTTTAGTATGTAACTGACCGCTGAACTCTAACTATAGTGGCACGACTGTGCCACTATAATATATATATAATATATATATATATATATATATATATATATATATATAGAGGCACAGTCACACCTCTAATTAGGGTTGAGTATGCAGTTTAATGTTAAACCCCAAATTTTGCACATTAATAACTTTGAAACCATTCAATGGATTTGCACATAATTCAGAATGTGCAGTCTTGGATGGCAGCTCTCTTGATATACCAAGTTTTGTTTTGATTGAATGTGCAGTTTTCGAGCAGCAAATCACCAAAAAACTCATTTTTTGCTTTTTTGCACATTTTTGCTGATTTGTGCCCATCATGCTGTGGCCACACCGTTGGGAATTTTGGTCTGAAATTTTCAGGATATAAAGGGGTTGTCCCAAAGAACAATCCAGCATTGGTTTGGTGAAAAAATAGTAATTTGCTCAAAAGTTATTTAATTTTGAATATTCAGATTCTGAGCATGCTCAGTTCAGTCTGATTAATATATATGTTTTGAGAAAGAGGATTTGGCTCATGATCAAGGATTTTTTCAGCTCATGAATGGAGATTTATAAAATCCCCATCCGTGAGGAAAATTCCTCTTTCATGAGCTGTCATCTTTTATTTTCCCCCACAAATAAAACCTTCTAACTTCTCCCACGGGTGTGTTGTGTGCTATTAGAAGTATGGGTTTTGTTCAGGGAGATGCCCTATACAAATCCATGGCTTTTGTTTTCTTTGGTTTCAACAGAAATGGGCAGTTTACATTTTAAAATTCTTTGGTCATCACTCACTAACAATACTTGTTCACGAGAGGTAACAAAATCCTTGATCGCGAGCCGGTCTTTGATCGCGAGCCAATCTTTGATCGTGAATTGTCAAATTCCTTGATAAATTTCAGGACCAGATGGCCCTATCTTGCAAACAAGGATCAGCTCATGAACAGGGATTTTGTCAGTTCACAAAAGGGTATCGGCTCACGAAAGGGTATTTTGACAGCTCGAGAAAGGGGATTTTTTTTAATCCCCTTTCACAGGCTGTCAAAATCCCCATTCGCAAATTGTCAAAATCCCTTTTTGTGAGCCAATCCTTGTTCGTGAGCTGTCAAAATCCTTGATCACGATTTCTGGACCAGTTGGCCCTATCTCACAAACAAGGATTGGCTTATGAACAGGGATTTTGTCACCTCATGAAAGGGGATTGCCTGGTAAAAAGGGATTTTGACAGCTTGCAAAGGGGATTTTTTTTATTCTCTTTCACCAGCTGTCAAAACCCCTGCTTGTGAGATGTCAAAATCCACGTTCATGAGATGAAGACCAGATGGTCAGATAGGATCTGGTCCTCATCTCACCTCACAAACTGGGATAACCTCAGGAATGGGGATCCTCAATGGTGGATCACTTAAAGTTTAAATGCCCCCAGTGTACCAAACATATATTTTGTTATTAATATTAAATGCTTCCAACACCGGGATGCCCACTCCTAGTGTCGGATGATCCCCCCCAAGGTGGTACTATTGCATTGCCATCATGGTGTACCCAGTCCCCATGTTGGCATGTATCCTCCTCCCACCACACTAATATGGTACACTGGGAACCCACCCCAGTGTGTCCAAATAAGCAATATTGAAAAATACCTATGAATAAAGAAAACCATCCCCCAAAGTCTTTTATTTTTTTCTTTAAACCTGAAAAAAGAAAGTCCCTCATCATTTCCCCAGTCCCCCTCCTCATCCCTACACTCCCACTGAGCACCCACCTCCCCACAAACCCCCTTACCCCATACTTACCTCCCGAGGTCGTGAGCAGCGATCTTCTCTGGAGTGGGACACATCTGCACTCTTCAAAGCCAAACCACAAACTGAAGAATTAAAGGTAAGCACCGTATAATGGCAGTCTATGGGGGAGTTCAACTTAAGTTGATATCTCAGCCATTTTTTGGAATTTTTTGGGAATTTTGGTACCAAATTTTCAACATGGGGTTCTTGGGACCCCACCTCATGAACACTTACACTGTCATTTTGTTACTCGATCCCAGAAGGTATTTCATGGTCACTGCATGTAATCACCTTTTGGGACTGACTAATGAAATGTCACTGCCACTGTTCATGAGGTGGGGTATCAAAAATCCTGTGTTGCAAATTTGGTGAAAAAAATCAAAAAAATGACTGTGTTATGATTTCTACGCACGCTTGTAACTTCACCAATTTTTAATATTTTTCAGTCCAGATGTTCAACATTGCCATTTTTTCACATCTCGTTATGAACAGTATAGCTGTCATTTTTCACATCCTGCCTGAAATGTGTTTTCACACCTGTGGTGCAGAATGGCACGGTTGCTATTCAAAATCAACTTTCAGGATGGATTAACAAAATCACAGTGCCACTGTTCATGAGGGGGAGGTCCCAAAAAGCCCATGTTGAAAATTGGGTGAGAAAAGTTTAACAAATAACCGCGTTACGAGCATGCATTGCGCAGTTTCTACTCACGCTCGTAACTTCCCCAATTTTTCATGTTTTCACTACAGATTTTCAACATTACCATTTTTCACACCACCTCATGAAAAGTACAGCTGCAATTTTTAAAATCCTGGCAAAAATGTTTTTCCACACCTGTGGTGCAAAACAGCATTACAGTTGCACAGAATTACATTTCAACAGGAATTCAAAAGTTTTCTGTACTGGGTACATGCGGTGAGGTGATAAGAAGATTAGCTTGAACATTTGAGGTTAAAATTATTTAAGATGACACAGTTATGACTATTTGTTGCAATTTCTCTATGCCTGCTCATAACTTAATTTGTGCAAGCACAGAGACCTGAGACTCCTGTTTTTCCACAGCTACATACATACAAAAATGGGCATCTTGAAGGGAGCATGTGGCCCTAGAAGGTCTGCACTCCACACCAACACATACTAGTTATCAATTACATTTCAGGTTCTCAAAAAGTAAGGAAATTCATTGCAATAAAATGTGTTAATGTATCAGTTAGGGTTGAAGTGACAAAAGTAGGGAAATGAGACATTAGGGTTAACACCTAACATCCCTCCCCACTCCCCACCCACCACCCAGACCAGCAGGTGATGGGGTGTGCTTTGGGGTCATTGGCTCCCAACTCTCACCCCATTCTCCTATAATACCGCATCATGCAAGCTTTGTTACACATGAAATGGGGTGAGAGTTAGGCCTGGATGCTCTAAGACACACCCCATCACCTGTTGGTCTGTGGTGGGTGGGGTGAGGTGGTGGTTGGGGGGTGTTAGGTGAACCCTAATGCCTCATTTCCTATTGTAGCTTCAACCCTAACTGATGCATTAACAAAGTTTTTGTAATATATATATATATATATATATATATATGCCATACCTGTAAGGATAAAAAAGGCAAATATTTTCAATATTCTCAGGGTGGTCAGATCTACAGTGAGAATATCGCATTTATCCTCACTGTAGGTAAATTTATCCACAAAGTAGGTAGAGATTGGCTCATTCGGAACTCATTTGCATATTCAGCCACAGTAGCAGTAGTAACCGTATTCAAATGTGAATAATTTTCAAATGAAAAATGATACCATGGTATTGTGAGCATGAAAGTTGTTCAGCACAAAAATATCTACAAAATGAGTGGTGTTTCATTTATGACTAACTTTTATTTTTTTATATAATAAGCCGAAAAACAGTAAAAAAATAAATTTTGTTCACTTATTTTGACAAACAAATGTACATAACTTTAAAGCAAAAAATGATAGCATGGTATATACACTCCGTCGACCCTGTCAGTGTGTGCAGGGTGGGGTGGGGGTTAGAGTTGGAAACCCTAACATCATATTTCCCTCCTTTTTACTGTTTGATATCAACCCACTAATGTAGTTTCTTGCAAATAATTTCCATACTTTTTGAGATAGTGTAATCGTAGTCTTATTTGCCTGTGGGGGCGCATCCCTGCATAGATGCATATGTGTACAGTATGTTGCTGTGGAAGGACCCTGCACTTCCATTTATAGGTCGACAGTGACCAAACTGCCAGAATAGCCATCTTTTTACTCCATCTCATGTACCTGGTACAGAAAATGTTTTGAATCCCCACCAGAACATAATTCTACACAACTGCAATGCCATTCCACTCCACAGGTGCGAAAACACATTTTGACCAATATTTGAAAAATGACAGCTGTGACATACATAAGGTGGATTAATAAGAAGGCTATGGTGAACATTTGGGGTCAAAGTCTTTAAAATTTCCAAAGTTACAAGTATGCATAGTGAAATTGCAATGAAAGGTCATAACTTTGCCATTTTTACATATTTTGACCCCAAATTTTCAACATAGTCTTCTTATGATCCTACCTCATGAACAATATGACTGTCATTGTACAAATCCCACCCAAAAGGTGAATTCACCAAGCAACTGCAAAATTACCTCTGGGTGGGAGATGCATAATGACAGTCATATTGTTCATGAGGTGGGGCCCCAAAAGACCATGTTGAAAATTTGGGGCAAAAATGTCAAAAAAATGGCTGAGTTATGAATATAAGTTGAAACCCTCTGGGCCCTGCACTCCCACCCTTCTATAGTTTTTGAGACAGAGTAATCATATCTTTATTTGTATTCATTGCAAAAACACTTTGTTAATGCAATGTAGGAGTTAGTTAGTGACAATGTAGGGAAATGTGGTGTAGGGTTCCCAACGCTATCACCCCATCCTTACCCTGCTGGCAGCTAAAGGAAAAACCATTATGGTTTGACCTGTTCTGCATCTTTGCAAATCAGCTGTGGAGTGTGTCTTGGGATTGTCAATCTGAGTTATCACTCCATTCCATCAGTAAATAATCTGAGATGTGTACAGTATATGAGAATGGGGTGAGTATTAGGGTTGGCAACCTCAAGGCACACCCCACTCCTGATTTGTGAAGATGTAGGAGAGGTTAAACTGTAATAGGTTTTCCTGTTGTTGCCTGCAAGGTGCAGGTGGGGTGTTAGGACTAGGAACCCTAACACCACATTTTCCTACTTTTGTCACTGTAACCCTAACTAGTGTATTAGCAATGTTTTTTGCAATGAATTTCCTTACTTTTTGAGATAGTATAATCATATCCTCATTTGCTTGTGGAAGCACAGGGACCTCATAGCCTTGTGTTTCCATCCCTCCATAGATGCATAGATCTATGTTAAAGTTCCAATGTTATGTTATGGGAATTTGCATTTTTTGTACTGTTTTATATTGACATTAAATGTTTAGGAGAATATGAGTTATTTTTGTAATACCCAGTAAGACCTTTTTTATATATATAGATCATCCCTGAAGTCCAAATACTGAGGGAGTTATGTCTTCTTAAAGTTCAAATGTGGGAAAAAATTAAGTCCAAAATCTTTCTTTGTATGAAGGAATCCTTTTTCGTACCAAACAAAAAAAAGTACAAAAAAGGATGCCTTCATACAAAAAAGGATGGGAAAAACACAAAGTCTAAATTATTTCTTCATATGAGGGCATTCTTTTTTCATATGAATGAAAAAAGTATAAAAAAAGGATGAATGAAAAAAAGCACATGAAAATGGAAGCCTTCATATGAAAAAAGAATTTGGACCTAGCATTTTTCCCACATTCTCTTTTGTATGAAGGCATTCTTTTTCACATGTCTTTGTCATTCATACAAAAAAATTCCTTTCATATGAAAAAAGAATCTGGAAAAAAACACAAAATCCAAATTCTTTTTCATATGACGCCAACCTTTTTCACATGGACCAACTCTTTTTTCATATGCCCATATCAAAAAAGAAACTTGGCTCATGAAAAAGGATTTTTTAATGTTAAAAATACATTTTGGGGTAATTTTTCTAGAAACGAACTGCAGAATCCACCTAACGGGGTCCCTATTAGCAAGGTACATGTGTTGGTGTATGTGCAGAATATCCTTTTGTGGGTTTTGACATTTTTTTTAAATGGAAACAAGATGGCGGCCATATGAAAAAATATTTTTTTCTCATGAGAAAGGATTATCCCCATATGAAAAAGGATCCTTTTTTCATATGGAACAAATTATTTTTTTGTTCCAAGCAGCTATCCGAAAGAAATGCTAACATTTAATAACTTTGGAATGGATTTTTTTTTCACCAAACCAGCAAAAGGCACATCTGTGAGCCAAGCCCTTCCTACCCAGAACATTTCAGACCAAAATTCCAACCCATCTTGGCACTAGTAAAAACAATGTTTTTTTTTTTACTTTTTTCACTATCTGAATCTTGGAATCTGCACATCTGACAGGAACAAAACTTGGCATGTCACGAAATCTACCCCCTGAGACCAGGCATGCAAAATTTTGTACAAATCTGATTAATGTTTGTGAAGATATTAGCGTACAAATTTGAAGTTTAACATAGACACCCCTGCTCAACCCCAACTATAGTGGTGCTATCATGCCACTATAATATGGGTGTTATCACATATAGTACTAGTACATATAAGATGTTATTCCACTGCAACCCACAGTGTGTGTGTGTGTGTGTGTGTGTGTGTGTGTGTGTGTGTGTGTGTGTGCATGTGTATATCTTTTTGACCAATGTGAGCTTGCTTTGAAATATATGTCAACCTTGCATTGTAAAGAAATCCTATTAAAGACAACTGTCTGCAAAAAATTGGCTCCTGGTCAGTATTTATTAAACAGGGTTCTATGAAAGTAAGAATTTTAATACCCAGCTATATGAGACTAATTTTCTAAATTTGTAGCGGGTGTACTCCCATTCCTGAGGTTTCAACCCACTCTTGATTCAGTATTTTCTTTTAGAAGTAGAGTGAAACAAGAACAAGAGTAAAATAATGCCAAGAAAAGCACAATTAACATTGCAAAAGGGATCCATGAATTGCAGGGTAAAATAAAGCTAAAACTGCTAGGTGCTTTACTCATCCATACATGTTGATTAATATAGGTCCTACACTTGTTCTTACATGAAAACATGTTTAGATGAAAACAATCATCTCCCATACACCAAAACAAACACACCATGTCTTTCAATTGCATATTCTGTTATTTGGCAAGAGAAACTTTCACAGTATGATAGTATTGAGAACTTGCATGTAGCATGCCTTCTCAGACATGGGTAAACTCTCTCTCTAGACTTGTGCTTCTCCTGCACATGGCATTGTTGGCTAGTAAACAGCAGCTGTAGTTCAGTTTGTCTGCAAGAACATTGTTCAATGTATAGATGGAATTTTTCAAACCAACTAATTTTGTTTTACTATGGTGGCTTTCATTATGGGAAACACATTTAGCACGAAATGTAACTGAATGGTCCCTTTATTTTTCAGCAATTAATTAATATGCAGTCTTAATGAGGCTTCAAAATAGCCCTCAGTCCCTGTGGGTGTATGGGTTTTAGTGCTTGATTGAATGGGAACAGGCACCTGGTTTGTGGCTGGGAATCTGCCAGTGTGCC
Organism: Neoceratodus forsteri; assembly: GCA_016271365.2. Classification (NCBI taxonomy): domain Eukaryota; kingdom Metazoa; phylum Chordata; order Ceratodontiformes; family Ceratodontidae; genus Neoceratodus; species Neoceratodus forsteri. Next base: position 1,467,680,097 of record CM057456.1, read on the forward strand.
AAGACTTGCCAAAAGTCCTCATCAGAATGAAGGGCACCCTGTCACTGTGATCCATACAGACTGGGGCTTCTCATTTCATTTATTCATGCCTATGCACCGTACCCTTAGCAATGGAACCTCACAAATGCAATGGACAGGCGGTCGTTTGTAGCAGCAGGGATCACTGAATGTTTTCTCTCAGTAGCCCTCCTGTTTGCTCTTAATTTCAATGATCTAAGTGTTCACTTATGTACTGACTCACTGTAGTGTAGGTTGATCAGATACCTCAGTTTATGGCAACAATCTATCAGAAGATACATTCTGTCAAAACAAGGGGTTTCATTGAATATTATTTAGAAAGTTCCCAAACTCATTTCTTAAAGTAAGAAACAAGAATGGTAAATATAAATACATTGGCAGGATGATGGACATTTAGACTGTTCCTGTGTGTGGTGGTTGTGTGTGTGTGTGGGGGGGGGGGTGCTCAGTTTTATACAGTGGGATAAAGAAACTGAATCTTTTTTTTTCCAACTCCTTTTCCCTCCAATCGCTGGCCCCATAGGACTCCCTCAGATGTGGCTTCACAGCAGGCTTTTTTTCCCACCCAGCCAGAGACCCTCCCAAGTCAGACCTCTCCACCAGAGCCCCCTCCTACACTCCCACTTTGTTGACCCCAAGCTTCTACCCCCCCCAAGGTGGAGCCACCACCGCCTTGCCTTGGTGTTCCATGAAATCTAGACAGCAGGTGGAGTGAGGAGGAGAAATTGAGAGGTTGACTGGGAAGGGTTCAGTGATGGGTGTGGCCCCATTGTCATCTTCTTGGGTGCTGTTCTTTTTCCTTGTTCTGGTGCTGGTCCCTAGAGGTGTGGATGTTCAATGACATCCAGCATGTGATAGGCACAATCCAGCACCCACCTGCAGGATGTCCGTCATTGTCTCCACTCCTTCAGAGTGTCTCCTTGTCTGCAATGTGCCCAGTATCCTCCTGGAGCTGCCAGAGCCATAGAACCCACAAACACAATCCCCAGGAGGGGAGAGGAGAGCAGTCCTATGGATGCTCAATCCTTTCCTTCCCAGCTGACCCCCCCAGCGCCCTGAGTTCACTCCTGAACCCAGGTCACCAGCATAGCACAAGGTAAGGCAGATGCCTCAGCCTTCAGCGCCAGTGGGTCGGCTATGAAACTGAATCTTAAAAATATGATTAATGGACCAGTGTTAGTAATAGCTCTCTTTATTAAAAACATTATTCTATGGATCTTCAGTTTGTAATTCAGTAGCTTCATGAATTAAGAATTCAATTTCTCATTGTGTTATTAGCATGGTCTTCACAAATAAAAACTCATCTGAATCAAATAAAAAGCTGACCTCAATTGGAAACCCTGGAATAATGTGATGTTCTCTTGAACTCAGTTTCCTATAAATCCCCCATACCTCAACTGTCTCTGATTGTGAGGGACCTCCCTCATTGTACCCCTTAGAATTGGTTTGTCCCTCATCTGCCCTTCATGAAAAAAGTGCTGCCCACACAGAGAATGTGATGTAAATTCAGACTTTAAAGAAAAAAAAAGATCTAAGATGTTTAATCAAAATTAACTCTATCCAAGTAAACACAATGGTTTCAACAGTGGTTTGAGTTTGTATCTACATGTTTGAGGATGTATTTCTCAGTATGAAAGTCAATGTCCCTCATTGTTCCTCATTGTGCATCCGTCTCCCCCATTTAAGTACAAAATGTTGAGACGTATGCCCCCAACTATAAAATGACTTGCAGGCTACTGATATATCATGGCAGCTTTCATGACAGTATCACCCTGCAAATGATTGGTTTTCTCTGCTGGCTGCATAAACTATCTGGCTCTGCCAGTTTAGGTAGGCACCAGTATTAAAAAAAATAGATAGACAGATAGATAGATAGATAGATAGATAGATAGATAGATAGATAGATAGATAGACAGACAGATAGACAGACAGGCAGATGGACAGACAGATAGACATACAGACAGAAGTCTCTTCATTCACTAGTGTGACTGTTTTGTGAGTGCTATGCCCATTTCTTCCTCCTTAAGAGCTTGGGAGCTGCTTTGAGCTCCATTCATGCAGTGTTAGGGCAGGTCCAGCAGCTGCTGCAAGAAAGGCTGTCATCAGAGTCCCAGCAGCAGAAGCAGCAGCAGAACATTTATACAACCTGCATTTCCTAGTCATTGCTGCTTTGAAACAGTATTGAAAACATTCAGGCATGAAAACTGAGTTCTATTGGGACACAGAAAGGGTTTTACCATTCCCAGTAATTAATGTGTGTGTATATATGTATATATATATATATATGTATATGTATATGTATGTATATGTCTATCTATCTATCTATCTATCTATCTATCTATCTATCTATCTATCTATCTATCTATCTATCTATCCCTGTTCCATTGTATCAGTGCAGTTTCCCCAGAAAAGAAATACAAGGACAGGGCATTTGTCTAGCAATACACTGTCAGTCCCCTATTTGCTCTTTTTTATTCCCCTATTTCTGCTTTTTGTTTGTATGTCTGTCTGTCAGTGTCCCTTTTGCTCTGTTTAATTTCTCCCATTTCTGCCATCTGTTTGTCTCTGTCAGTCTGTCTGTCTCTGTCTGTCTGTCTGTCTATCTATCTATCTCTCTGTTTGACCTTGGTCCATTGTCCAGTGCAGTTTCCTCAGAAAAGAAATAACAGGACCGAGCATTTGTCTAGCAATACACCATCAGTCCCCTTTTTGTTCTTTTTTTTATTTTTCCCATTTCATTCTCTATTTCCAGTGTACCTTTTTTCTGGTATCTGAACTTTTTTGTCTTTCCATGTCTACTTTCCTTTGTTGTTTTTGGTGGTTAAACAAATACTTTACTTGTCACAGGACTGAGAACATGGGAAAGGGTGGGTGGTTTGCAAAAGCAGTGAATAAATGCTTTAGAGGAGTATTATACAATGTGCACTGTTCTGAGTACAATTTAATCATCTTCAGACTGTTATATGCTGGATAGCCTCAAAATATTTACTTTTCAGTCATTTTTGTAGGAAACACATTCAAACTGATCTGGAAACTGGTAATATGTTTATCACAAGGACTAATAACACAATTAAATGTGAATTCAATCATCTAATGTCAGAGTCACAGTATGGCTGCAATTATTAAAAAGAATAACTTGATTTAGTCTGAGACGGTAGTGCAGAAATGTTCTTCACAAAGCCTTCTCCAGCAATGAAAGCAAAATAGGCTACAGACCAGAACACAGAACAGACTCACACCATTTGTTGTTCATGTGCATTACATCAATGTTTCAGAATGTTGCATGTAGATAGTTGTCACACATATGCACCATTGAGGCATGCAGATACTACTGTATAATCCTTGAAAGTCTGAAGAGCCATAAAAATACTGGTAATGGTGCTCTTCCTGTGGCTGGTGAAATATGTATACTTCTTGGTAGCTGTACATTGCCAGCTTCTCTTTAATCATCACTTGCAATTCATTCACCTTTGCCTTCTGCAACAGCTTACTGATCAGTAATAAAGGAGTAATGCATGACAGAGTGTGTGTCATGCTGGGATAATGCCACGCCTGGGGGGGGTTGGGCACGAGGCTGCAGGCTGAGTGCATCCAATGCCCCAGGCGTGGCGTTATACCTGCACGACACACACCCTGGAGTGCATTATTCCTATTATACAATGGCTTGTTGTTATATATAAAATAAAAAAATAATTTTAAAGAATGTTTTTGTTTCTGAAGAGAAGTTGCAAAAAAAGAGAGGTTGTAATGAAGGGGAGCATCATCCAAATGGGTTCACAGTGCTGAGACTAGACCTGTAGCGTTGTGCTGGGATAACGCCACAGGTCCAGCCCCAAACTGACCAATCAGAGACCAGGATTCTTTCTTTGCCATTGTATAATTTATTTTCAGCATTCTGCATACCAATTATTAATGGAAAGTTGTAATCGAAGCCCGAAATGGCATTGTACATAGCTTAATTTTTTTTTTAACATAGAAGATTTTATTAAGGTTTTTTTAGCATCGTCTTACACTTCCATGTTCATTCCTCTCTCATACATGTTACAAGATCTTCAAGGTCCATATTCATGTATTATACAATACATAACCACAGGCTAAGCACCTATATTTGCTTCACATACATTCACATATATATCCTATCCTCCTTAACCTATATCTACTCATTCATGTTAGACATCTGGATCATCTAATACGGCACTTCTAATGACTAGTAGGGGTAGAGTTCCTCGGGGGGGGGGGGGGGGGGGTTCTGCACAGTGGTGAGTTAAAATAAGAGTCCCACTTCTTATGGAAGTGAACCAGTTGGCCTCAGTGAGCATAGGTCAGCCTTTCCAACAGTGCCAGTTTAGATATAGCTGAATGCCATTGTCTTAGACATGGACTATTGACTTGTCTCCATTGCATTAGAAGAAGCCACTTAGCCTGTACTAAAACTACCATGACCCACTCTCTTAAAGCCTTTGGGAGTGTAAGAAGACTAGACATTTCACCCAGCAGCAATTTGGGATCAAGCTGGAGGTCCCTTATGCCTAAAACTAAACAGCAATCTCACCTAACTGCCCCCCAAAAATCAGAAAGTCGTGGGCATTCCCACATTATGTGAAAAAGGTGGGCTCCAAGTTTCTGGCATCTCCAATGATCCGAGTGTGGCAATAATCTTGCCGCACATAAAACGGCTGGGGTTCTATACCATCCCAACAAGATTTTTAACTGTATTAATTGACGTTTAGTATCCTTATATAACCTATGTGCATTTTGGAAGCACCCAGCCCATGTGGAGCTCGGTATTGCTATCCCCATCTCTAGCTCCCATCAAGTTCTACAATGTTTGGTAGCATCTGGTAAGGAGTCTCTGCCTATAGCATAGAATTTACCTATGGGCCCCCAGGAGGACGTTTCCTTATGTAGGGTGGACAGCCACTTCCACTTGTTATCTATTCATATCTGAGAGGAAAGGGTCTGTATAAGGCTACATATTTGAAGATACTGCCAAAAGTCAGTATTTGGATGGCTGAATTTCTTTTTCAGCTGTTCAGAGGATAATAATGTATTCGAACCAGGCATCATGAGATCTCTTACATAACATATTCCTTTTGTCTCCCAGATAGACCAATTAAGGGGTTGTCCCTCTAATGTTATAAAGGTATTACACCACAACTCTGCATAGGCCAGGGGTGGTGCCCAAGCAATCTTAGGGGTATTTGACAGGATGATAATGCGATGCTAGGCATAATGGGAATGACATATGATCGGGGAGAGGCCCTTTCCTGCTGATCCACCAGAGCTAAACAGGGATCTAAGCGAAATGGGACCTGCCAGGTCTCTGTTGAGACCCACCCACTCTGGCCAGGATGAGTTAGGTGGTACAAACCATTTTGTTATTTGTGCTGCAGTGCATGCCAGATGATAATTCATAAACCAAGGGGCCCCAAGGCCTCCCCCTAGTCCAATGCACTGTAAGCTTGTTTTTCTCCCACCTATGTGCCTTTTTCTCCCATACTAGTGAGGAAACCATTCTTTCAAGGGTATCAAAAAGTTTGGGGGACAGCCGTATTGGAAGATTATTAAATACATACAGCACCCTTGGGAGTAGTAACATATGTACTGAAGCCACTCTACCCATCAAGGACAAATGTAGCTTTTATCGTCTCTCCATTTCTACACTTAATTGTTTAAGCAAGGGGGAAAATTTGCAGATTCAAAATTTGCCCAGTTAGAAGGTATATAAATTCCCAGATATAAAAACCCTTGCGGGGCCCATTTTAATTCTGTGCCATGAAGACATTCTGGTAGGCAGAGTGGGTTCAACGGGGGCAAGTACAGTATTCCGTTGATTCACCTGTAGCCCTGATAGCTCCACAAAATTTGTAAGAACTGAGAGGGCTAGTGGTAGTGACTCTTGAGGATGAGACAGGGTAATCAATAAGTCATCCGCATAGGCAGCCACGGTATACTCCCTACCCTGCACTGATATGCCTGATAACCACTTTTTATTATCAATTGCACAGATTAGGGGATCCAAAGCAATTAGAAAAAGTAAGGGGGATGGGGGAAAGCTTGGTGTGTACCCCTATAAAGTGCAAAGGAGGGGGAGATAGTAGAATTAGTAAGAATCTTTGCTTTGGGGGAGTTATAGAGAGTCGAAACCCACGAGCAGAATTGGGGACCAAATCCATATATATGAAGAACCTCATGTAGGTAATTCCATTCTACTAAATTGAAGGCCTTTGCAAAATCTACAGCTAAGGCAGCCATGGGAATTTTTGCTCTGCCTGCCACCCACTTCAGGTTCAGCAACAATCTGGTGTTATCAGAGCCTACCTTTCCAGGTATAAAGGCAACCTGAGATGGGTGAATTATTGAGTCAAGAATATTTTGCAATCTAGTAGCCAATATTTTAGCCAGAATCTTCATATCCACTGGCAATAGTGATATGGGGCAGAAGTTAGCGCAGTTCAGGGGGTCATCAGATTTTTTAGGTAGGACCGTAATTACAGCCTCATTTATTGTGGTGGGACGGGATCCTGTAGAGTGGGTACCTTGCAGAGCAAGCAGCACAGGGTTTGTAATTTCTTGGTCTAGAGCTGGATATAATTTGACGGTCATTCCGTCTGGTCCAGGGGCTTTCCCTTTAGCCATATGGAATAGCGCTTGCCGCACTTCTGTCTCTATGATAAAACAGCGATTAGGTTTATTCTACCGCACTAAACACCTATTCATGTTAGAAGCTCGAATGAGGCTAGTACAAACTACATTCCTACCTATACTGGACTACGCTGACTTCCTTTACAGTCATTGCCCATCAACGATGCTAAACAAACTGGACACCCTTTACCACCGGGCTTTAAGATTTATCTTAAATCTACCCCATAGTACACATCACTGTCGTCTATTCCAGGTTTGAGGATGGACCTCACTCTCAACTAGAAGAAAAAGGAATGCTCTCCTCTGGTTTTTTAGAGCATTATCTGATAACCTCCCTGCATACATCTTGAACAGCTTCAAATGGGCTAAAGGTTCCTATGGCCTGAGATGCTTCTCCTTAATCTGCTTCCAGATTCCTAGAATGAAAACTACCCTTGGCTCAGCAGCAATCAACTTCTCACTTCCATCACTTTGGAACACTATGCAAGACTCATTAAAATTATCCTCACTTCCAAGCATTTTCACATTCAAAGCTCTATTAATGGATTATCTGAAGGAATCATGCAACTGTTTCAGATGCCGATGACCCCTAAGCCTTGGGTGCCACTCTCAAATCCTACACCTAAGTATCTCATCCACCCCACATTCCTAACAACAGAAACCCAGTACCTACAAGCCTAGTTCCCTTAATCCAAGATGATCTTGCCTACTCTCTACCTTTTACCTATTCTGGCCTCCCTTTTGGCTGCCTACTCTTTCTCCCCAATTTCTACCCTATTCCTTAATACCTCCTTATTTTTTATCATTTAGGTATGAGCTCTTACTCAGCGGAGACTATATGGGATTGTTGTCTCTTCTCATTTCAGTAAAGCTTATCATTATGTACCTTTGCATGTTAATTATGTTGACCAGTATGTATAGGCCCATATTGACCGGCACCTTCACAATGTTTTTTCTTTTTTTTTTTTTTACACCGTTGTCCACCATAATTGTAATCTTATGAAGTGTACTGTATTGTATTTATGCCCAGGACCACCTTGAAAATTAGCTTGCTCAATGGTGTTTATGCCTGGTTAAATAAAGTGATCGATTGATTGATTGATTGATTGACTGATAGGGTGGTCTAGAAGATCAATTTGCTCTTGGGTTAGTGAGGGCAGTGCAAACCCCTGACAGAACTGATGCAGCTTATGTGCAAGCTGTTTCCTCGTATATATGGATATGGATTGATGTATTGTCTGGTAGTAGTTTTTCATAGTCTCATTAATCCCTTTCGAGTCACTAACCACTGAGCCGATAGGAGTACGTAGAGCATGGATCTTTGTGGATGCTTGCTGTTTTCTTAACTGGTAGGCAAGGAGCCTCCCCCCTTTGTCACCCCCTTTCCAATACCGATGCTTCTCCCTAAGCCAGGTCCATTCAGCCATATGCTGTAGTAGTGAGTTTATTCGATATTTGAGTCCCACTATATGTCTTATCAATGAGGGGTCCCTACACATTGCAGTAGTGGTCTGGGATGCCTTAAAGCGGCCCTCTAAGTCAGCAAGTTCTGCCTGTAACATCTCTATCTCTTTTTTCTGGTTTTTATTCTTCTTTCCAGCAAAGGCAATGATATGCCCTCTCAGAGTGGCTTTAAAAGCCTCCCAGATCACACTCGCTGAGACTTCCCCTGCCTTGTTAAAAGTAAAATACTCCCAAACTACTTCCCGCATCCTTTTTTGAAATTCAGGGTCACAGACTAACAAGGGGTTGCACCTCCATCTTGTACCCCTATTACAGTTCCCAGGGGCAGTGTAGGTGCACGACACTGGTGCATTGTCTGAAATAAGTATACTGCCTGTGTCAGTATTTGTGATGGCACTTGAGGCTAGCTGGTTAGCTAACCAATAGTCTATCCAACTATGGGTGTCATGTGGGGAGGAGTAGTATGTGTAATCACAGCCAGAGGGGTAGTCATGCCTCCAAAAGTCCACTAAGCCCCATTCTGCTATCATCTCCTGGAGTGCAGCATGTGCCTTCATGTGTGTCTGAGGGGTGGGCTGGGATTTATCCAAGAATATATCCGGTAATACGTTAAAATCTCCTCCTATTATCAAGGGAATAGTGGAGTCCGACTGTGTTAATCCAGCAATAGCCTGGCTTAAATTTGGAAAAAAACTCTGCTTGGTCTATATTTGGAGCGTACAAATTGCACACTATCAGACTGTCCGAGCCAGATCATAATTTAACTATTGCCCACCTCCCTTGTTTGTCCACTCGGGACTCTTCCATTACCCACTTGCGTGCCTTCCGAATTAAAATAGCTACCCCCCTTGTTTTAGTATATGCAGAGCTAGCAAACACAATGCTGACCCACAATTTCTTGAGCCAAGGAGTGGATTTATAAAGGAGATGTGTCTCCTGCAAGAGAGCTATGTCTGTGTGCAAGGAACGCAGATATTGTAGCACTTTAGTTCTTTTAACATGGTGGTTCAAACCCTTTATGTTCCATGACACGAGACGCAGACCTCATATAGTAGCTGGAGGCATCTCAGCCGTGTATTAGAGACTGCAGGGCTTGCTCCACGATATTCTACCAGAGTGGACCTTGACATCCTACTGAAAACTACCACTTGAGGAATCTACTGTACCTTATGATCCGAGAGCTATCAGATGCTATGCCTCCACACACAAGAGAGATTTTGGCTTAACAACAACAGCCACAGGAAGTGTATATGTAAACAATAAAACTAGTCTGCCTAACCCTAAGTACTGCTCTTATACGAGCGGAACACCTATATATGTCTGACTTAACTACCCTATGTAATGATCAACCAACAGGTCACTGCTAACTGCTACAGACGTTCCCAGGAAGAGGATAGACAAAAACCGTATCCTCAGCCCCACTTGCGTCTGTGCCTAGGGGTTATCAATGTGAGTCATAACTCCTCTGGGTTTTAACCCTCCTCAACTGAGGAACATTCCTTGGAGAAAGTGCAATCCTGGGGGGGGGGACCTAATGCCAGTATAGAGGGGAAAGGAGGAAGGGGGAAATTGCCAACTCAGTGAAACGGGGAAGGAAATGATAGGGAACTGATAGGGAACTACCCTAATCATAACACACTGGCCAGGCCCCCATAACTCTTGCCCATACAGTGCTATGCACCCTAAGGAACCCGAAGCATGGACATTTCAGCCACTTCAACCTTGTTTATACTCCCCAGCTATCCAATTTAGAAGGTAGTGATGGAGGGGGGTAGGGAAGGGAAGTAAGAGGGGGGAGCGTGGGAGGGGAGGGGAGAAGTTTTCCCCACCTGGATCCTATATTTCAAAACATTTAACCATCACAAGCAGGGGAAAATGTATTGATTTCCTACATTGCTATTAAACCAACTGTTTGCTACAACATGCAGAAGGATATTAGAACTATAGTATGTGCAGACAAGATCAGTCCAAGGACCAGGCTTCTTCCCCAAGACGCTAGTCATCTGGGATCATTCTCCAGCAGCTGGGACCTCTTCGGAAGCTACAGCTGCCGCATATGATTTTATCCCTGGTTTAGGCTGATTTGAGATATCCACCACCTCCAGCAAGGAAGATTCTGGGATATCAGCCCAGTCCATACAGTTCCCTTTTTCAGAAATCGAGGATTCAGATTCATCCACAAGACGGTCAGAGCCAGGTTCTATAGGCTCATCTCTAGGCATTTTTGCTGGTGGGGCTGTTCTCTGCAGATCCGGGGAAAGCTGTTACTTGCGCCTGGAGCGCTGTCGCTGACTTGGAATCAGGCTATTGTTTCTGGGAGGAAGAAATGGCAGGTTTGAGTCAACAGCCGGTGTAGGTACAGGCCTATCATTTGTGTTGGCAGATCTCTCTCTCTCTGGGGGGCTGATCAGTCCAAGGACATGGTCATTTCTCAGTCCTGTCCTCTGGGTTCAGTAGTTGATGATTTTGGTTCCTAGTTTTGGTATCCGAGGGTTCTTATAGCTTTCTGGGGGATGTAGTTTGTAGGGGAAGATTGGGCCAGTACTTAGAGGCCCATCTTTCAATCTCCTCAGGTGTCTCTGCAAGCAGTTCCCTCCCTTCTTTGGACACCTGCAGTCTGGTAAGGCCTTTAAATCTGTACTGAAATTTGTAAGCTGACAACACCTTCTTGATCAGGCCAAAAGCTATGCACTTATTCGTGGTTTCTTGTGCAAAGTCTCTATATATTGAAATCACCGCCCCTTGCCATCTAATTTCACCCAGATCTTGAGCTTCACTTAAAATGAAGGAGGCAGTATAGCACAGTGGTCTAAGGCTCTGAGCTGCAAATCTGGTGAAATCCAGCAGACCAGACCTGGGTTTGAATCCCATAGCTTCCACTTGCATACTGTGTGGCCTTGAGCAAGTCACTTAACCTCCTTGTGCTCCCAGGTTGCTCCTGTAAAAAAGCTTCCAGCTTAGTGTGCTATACCTGGTTAAACAACTAAATAAAAAAAAAACAATGTTTTCTTTCGTAGTGTACCTCAGAAAGTAAGCCACAATTGGCCTCGGGGCTAGTTGCTGTTTCTCTTTCCTTCCGACGATCTGATGGGCCCTTTCAGTTTCAACTGTGCCTCTCCAGCATTCCCCCAACATTTTCAGCAGAGACTCATTGAGAAACTTTTCCATGGAAGTTCCCTCAGCGCCCTCAGGGACTCCAGTAATGCGGAGGTTGTTACGCCTCCCCCTGTTTTCCTGGTCTTCCACTCTGGCAAGTAGCATTTCCAGTTGTAGGCCTTGCATTCATACTTTCTGTGTTAATTTAGCCTGTTGTAGCTCCAGAGACTCCACTTTTTGTTCTGCGACATTTAGCCAATCTTGCAACACACATACCTCCGCCGTGGTGTTTGTAAGCATGGTGTTGATGGTATCCATTCGCAGCAAAACTGCCTCCAACATTCGGGTGATATATGTTAGTGATTCAGTCACAGAAGTCATTTGCACAGTGGCAGCTGGTATTGGGGAGAGTGCGGGTGAAATAATCTCAGTCGCTACCTGCTTTGGGGTTAATTGGGCTGGCACGGGTGCTAGTAAGGCCTCCATCTGCAGGTAACGTGGGTCAAATGCATCTTAAATCCTGAGGTTTGGGCCTACGACTTATCTGGCCTAGCTAGTGATTAAAACAGTTTAATGGTGCAGCTTACTTTCAGAAAACACACCGACCGATTAAGGGCAGTTCCCCCAACCCCCAACACGTGTCTCTCAACAAAAGAACCAGTTACATCCCGGGATTAGACTGACTCACCGTTGTTCTTTCTCAGTGAAGAGGAGCCCAAGAATTATGATGCCATTTCTATGGTGGTCAAGCCACGCCCATACCAGATGTACATAGCTTAATTTGAAATAAAAATTCATTACAAAGTGAGATTAATCCATGATAAAAGCTCTTCATTTCATTTTCCCTTTGCCTAAATGGCTGTTCTCATGACACTTGTTCAAATCTGCAATAGGGATGATGAGGGGGTTCCTTTTAAATCTTTTAGGTGGGCTTCAGAGCTTTAGAATACAGATAAAACTGGAAACAAAACATCTTAAGTACTTCACTTGCTATAGTTTTTTTATTTTATTTGATAGGCAAAAAGCCTTTACAAAACAAACATACATATAACAATCCTATACAAATCTCATTAAAATATAGAAGTCACATCAATTAGTTTGACATTTACAATTGCTTTGCAATAAATGTCGTAAAATATGAATGGACCCATTTCCTATACTCCATACAAAAATTCTCAATCCTGAAATTATTTCAAGAGTCATCAGTTTTCTTTCTATTCATTAAAATATTTACAAATGTATTGCTGATAAATATGCTACAAGTTTGTTTAATATATCAATGTCAACAGTAGCAAAGAGATAACAGCATACGATCAGGAGGATGGCCAAGACTTGCCAGGATTTCTCCAAGCCACTTCTTTCTAGCTTTTGCATGGTTAGGGCACAGTAAAATAGGTAACATGTTTTAAGTCATCTTCTACTACATTCCCACAACCACAGAGGGGATCCATTACCCCTTTCCTCTTTTGTCTAAAATGTATATATTTAGCTGCATAAAGCTCTAGATGATACCTCGTAATCAATTGTATACTATGAGGGTTTGAAATGTTAAGCAAATATGGTTCTAATTGATGTACTGTTTTTATTTCTTTATACCATCTGTAAATGTTTAGATTTTGAATTCTTCTTAGATCTTTCACAATTGCCAAAACCCTAACCCTCAATTTTACTATTGAGGAAATTTCTTCTTTTGGTCTTATGTAAATTTCATATAGAAGGTGACCGGATCCCATTGAGAAATGTTCTTTTTGAATCAGTTTAATATTTGGGGAAATAAAGCTCACATTTGCATAAGAAATGTCTACTTCCAGACACCATCTAGGCATCCTGTTCTCTGGAAGATGAAAATGTCCCAGCATAAACAATATTCATTTTTCTATTATCATAGTTTCCAGAGAAAATTGTCCAAGTTCCATCCTGAGCACTTCTGCAGGAACTGATTGTGGTACCATCAGAATATAATAATATACTTTGTTAATGATGTACTCAAGATCTTTTAAACTTGAATCACCCATACCTCTAATGAGTACAAAGTACTAGCCTTCAATTTAGCATTAAGAACCCTAAGAATTCCCTTAACTGTACCTTTGCCCAGTTTGGAGTTAAACAGCCTTAAAGCGTTAGATGCCACTTTCATTTTAGACTGTGTAAGCAAAATGTGACTATTCCGTGAGTTATTTTGCACAAAACATAATCCTAAATCATCATAATAGTTGTCGGTTACAATTCTTTCATGATTTACAACTGCTTTAGGCATTAGTTTTGATTTATTATCAAATATTACTACCTTAGTTTTTTTCTTTGTTTATATATTCAAGCCATCAGCTTTGCACATTTCTATGAAGCTATCCAACTTCCTTTGAAGTCCCAGAAAAGATGTAGAAATCAAAACGAAATCATTTACATATGGCAAGAGCAAAACTCTATTATTCCCAATTTTTGATTAATGATATTTAGAATTATCAAGATTCTTCAAAATAGGATTAATGTATACATTTTGATCAAAGTTGGGTCCAGTATGCATCCCTGATGAACCCGTAGGTTCATATTAATTTTTACTCTTGTCAGTCCTTGTTGGTTATATAGTTTTTGGGTCCAAGTGTCCTTATGCAGTCTAATATGAATGTTCAGAAGGGTATAATCAAGACCCAAGTTCTGCAACTTTTCCCAAAGAAGCACCCTACTTATATTGCCCCCTCTTTCCCCCACAAAAGACAGACCACTTGTGTGTTGTTGTGCTCAGATTAGCAATCAATTTATTATATATATCATAATTTAATTTCCAATTCTCACTGTCATTTATTAATGTCTTTTTACAATTCTATTTGTATTGCAACCAAATCTCCAACTCTGATCCTCTCTTTCTCTTTTCTTCTTGCTTCCCCAGGTGAAAACCTGGGCGCCTTCTTCTTCTCTTTTCTGGTACGTAACAGTGAGAACCGAGACCACTTTTGTCCTTCAGTTTCTTCTTCTTCTCATCATATTTCTTTTTCCTTCCCCCCTCCCCTCCTTTTCCATCCCCTTTTTTCCCCACAGCCTGTCTCCAGCTTGATGCTGGATGACTGGCCTTCCCCCCTTTTAGGGTTCTCCTCACTCCCCCCCACCTTTTTTTTATCGTCTTCCTTGTCTCCTCCATGCCTCAATAAACCCCATTATTTCAGTATTAAACATGTCTATTGCTAGATCAGATAGGTGCACCCCATCTGGACTGTAGAATTCTTCTACCCATTCTTCCACCCCTCGCAATATTACCTGCCCTCCCATACTCCTAATCAAAGTTCCTACTCTTCTATTCATCTTCCTCCTGGCCCTATCCATTGCTTTATGGCTATTTTCATGTTTCCATACCCTCCTTGGTATCATGTCAGACCAGGCTATGCTCACTGTAGGCCACCATTGCCGTATCTTCCCTAAGTCCTGTTTTAACTGCATATACGTGTCCACCCATGGCTTCCCCCCAAGGTCATTACCCCCAAGGTGTATAATAATTAAGTCTGGGATGGGCTGCCTCTCTTTCATGTCCTTCAGAGTAGGAAGCAACTGTGCCCACCTCATCCCTTGAATGCCGCGCCACATGAGCTTACATTGTGTGGCATCCTGGTATAACTGCTTTTCCCCAGCTTTTTTCTCCGCTCTCTTTTCCACCCAATAAATGTATGAGTGCCCACAAATCCATACTTCCATGGTCCTCCCTCTAGCTATAAAAGTTAAGCAAAATAGACATCTTAATCACTTTTTTTTTGCATCTGTGGACAAAGCCAAAAGAGGTGACATGCTAATCTTAAACCTGTATATCTCGAATACACCTCTTGTAGCTGGCAGACTGTCAGCATCCCCTTTCCATCATACAGTTCACTGTTTCCCCTGCTGCTGCCCATTTTCAAAGCAGCCCCTATTTGGAAAGAGTGAGAAGAATAATTGCCCAGGTCATTGCTGAGAAATTCCATGCCCTTTTTTAGCATGGTCATTACTTGGTAACTCGTCGCCCTCTTCCCGTCCCCATGTACAAATAGCCTCCCTTCTTTACTCCCATGCTCTGTGGAGTATGCCTACAAAGCTTTAACTGGGAGCACTATCCCGTCCATGTGTGCCTTAATGGTTATGGCACACCCATTTCCCACTTAATCCGTTTTTGACCTCTTCACTAGGACTTGTATCTCGTTCTGCCCCAAGTAATGTCCCCCCATTCTAGCCCCCCTTCTGTGTCCTTCCCTTCATGTCCTACTGCCTCATTCACTCTCAAGACTTCTGCAAACATCACTAAGTAAATCATGTGAAATAATTGTGCCTCATCCCTGGATCTGCAAATTGCCGGCAATACCCCTTTTAATTTTGCCAGCCAATGGTCTGCTATTGGCCATCTTCCATCCTTGGGTCTTTGCTGCAACCTACTCCACCTTTGTATCATTCTCCTTATCAACATTGATTTTGTAGGGTCCTTCCATCTCCTTAGGCTACAAACTACACTAATCTCTGCTAGGTAAACCCCCATTGTGGTGTGGGCTATCCATTTCTGCCATTGGTCCACTGTAAACTTTCCTAGCTGCTCTTCCATAATTGGCCCACATACCTCCATTTGGTGTATTGCCTGAACATTTGTAATGCCTGCCAGGTCCCTTCATAAGCCCTCAAGGTCCATGGTGCCCATGAGTTGCGAAACAGCATTTCTGCTCCCTCTTGCCAATGTCCCAGATGTTCGTTGGTATGGGTGTTCTCTGTTCCTCTGCTGTTGGTGCCAGCATACGGAAACGATCCAGCTGCAGATGGGAAAGGCTGTCAGCTAGGGTATTTTCGACCCCTTCTATGTGTTTGGCCCTGGATGACATGTTCAATTGCAAAGCTTTTAACATCAACTGTCTCAACAACCCCATGATCGTTTATGTTCTGGCTCCCCTGTTGTTTAAAACCTCTATCACAGCCTTGTTGTGACACCAAAATGTGACCTTCTGATTCCTTAATTCCTCCCCCCATACCAGGGTACAGGCCCAAATGGGCATGATTTCTAACAGTGTGATGTCCCTTACCCTTCTGTCTCTCACCCAATGGCTTGGCCATGGATCAGAAAACCATTTTCCCAGCAAGTAGCCCCCCATTCCAAACACCCCCTGCAGCATCCATATACAGTTCAAGATCTGTGTTGTAAACCCACTCCTCCTGCCAAAACGAGGAGCCATTATAGCTGCTGAGGAATTCTTCCCATACTTTGAACTCTTATTTCCCTCCTCTTGTAATATCTACCCAGTGGTGTGGTCTATTTACTCCTGCTGTGACCCTTGCTAGCCATTTTGTGAATGTCCTCCCTGGCCCAGTTGCCCTGCAGGCAAAGTTCAAATGCCCCATTACTTGCTGTACCTGCCTCAATTGTACCCATATTTTGCTCATATGCACCTGAATCAGCTCTCTAAGTTTTGATACCTTGCTATCAGGCAACCTAAACAACTCTCTTTGTGCAGCTATCTTGATATGCAAGAATTCTAGCACCTTACTGGGACCTTCCATTTTATCTGGTGGCAGTGGTACCCCCAGTTCTCTACACAGGTTCTGGAAGCTATCCAGCATCTCTTTTGCCTCCTCCTCCTGTCCACTGCCTATTAACAGGAAGTCATCCAGGTAATGTATAAGTGCTCTGTAACCTGTCTGTTCCTGAAATATCCATTGTTAACAGGTACTGAAAACTTCGAATGTAGCACAAGCTATGGAACAACCCATGGGCATGGCCTTGTCAAAATAGTACTGGTCCCCTAACTTGAAGTCCAATAGATCCTAATCTACCTGTCTAACTGGGAGCAATTGGAAGGCATACTCTATGTCTGTCTTGGCCATCCATGCATCTGGTGTCACCCTAATAATCTGTACGGCCTCTTCCAGTGTTGCATACGTGACTCTGCTGTGCTCCTCCCTTATAAAATCATTCACTGAGTCCCCTTCTGGAAATGACAGGCAGTGGATCACCCTGTATTCCCCTTATTGTTTCTTGGGGACCAAGCCAAGTGGCGAAATCCTAATATCCTATAATGGGGGAGAGGTAAGGTCCTTCTACTCTCCCTGCCGCTATTTGTTTCTCTATCTTTTTCCTGAGAATTTCTTCCTTCCCCTTAATCGACCCCAAGTTGTTAGACTCTCTTGCCCTTCTTGGGCCTTCGCACTGCAATGGAAAACCAGTTTTAAAACCTTTTCTTAATGTTTCTGCCACTTCTTTCTCCGGGTAACCTCTTAACCATCTTTCCCACTATTCTATTTTGATAGGGGTTTTTGCTATTTGAAATTGTGCCCCTGACCCCCACCCCATCCCTCTCCCATCCCCTCAATTGTTCAGTAGGGCTGGTTCCTCCTACCCCCATATCCTCTGCCCCTCGCTCCTCATTCTATGGCTGGCCCCATAGCCCTGCCTCCTTCCCTAAAGGCCATTGACCTGTACCCCTGCCCCCACCCCTTGGGCCCCCTTGTGGCTATGTGGTCCCAGCATCTACCGCAGGAGGTGCACCTCCACATTTTGAGCATGCATGGTGGAACTGACATTGTGGCCAGGAACAGGTCCCCCTGTTATAGCCCCAGCAGCATTTTTGGGGTACTTCCCCCCTTTTTCCCATCTCTCCCTCTGGTGTGGATTGATCGGTTACATAGTCCATCCACAAATCCAACTGTTTTGTATCCCACCTTACATCTCCATAGGTCACTATCCTTTGCCGGAAAAATTCATCATAACAATTCCATCCTACTCCCCCTTTTGCCTTTGCCCTTCTTATGATCAGTGAGTATGTAAGGAGAGGGATGCCAATCTCTGGTTTCTTCTCCTGTACTATGGCCGATTATGTGGCAAATCCCACAAACCAGCCATCCCACATCTTCTGCCTTGTAAATTCGTCCTCTTCTTTCTTTCCCAGCAGAACTACTGCTGCCGCAATCTCACTCTTCCCAATACTTTCAGTTTCCTCATATTTCACCACTGCCTCCCTACTGACTAAGGCAAAGATGTCTACATATTGCCCTTTCCATATCTTTTCCTTCGTTGCTAATGGCACATGTTCCCCTATTCTCATCCCTGGAGCTCCTATTTCTCTTGTACCTTTTCCCGTGCTTTCCATCACCTGTTCTACTTCTCCTGTTGTTTCTGTATCCAACCTAATTTCTGCCAGTGCCAATTCCATCTCTCCTAATCCCTTTGTCCCCAGAGCTGTAATAATCTGGCCTATGTATTCTTTAATGCTGTCCCCAATGGTACCTGATACATTACCTGCAGGCTTGTCCACTCCCTGTGGCCTGTTATCCTCAAGTGCCCCTGGCCTGGCATCCTGCAGCTGGGCTGCTGCTTGTGGCACTGTCCACAGGAGAACTGCTGCATTTGGGAGATTCAGTCTGGGTTTGAGTGGTGGTGGCGCCACTTGCTCCTGGGGAGGTACTGCCAGGTCTGGTCCACAAAGCAGCAGTGGTACTGGGCTGATCGCTCAGGGAGGAACCACCGTTGGTGGGTGCAGTCTCTTTGGGCTGGGCACCCTCCCTATTGGCCACTTCCCATAGCCCCCTTTTCCCTTTCCCGCCTTCCTTTTCTCCCCGGACCTCCCTGGTTCCTCTCCTTCTACCAGCTACCACATCTTGTTGGCCTTTTCCACAAGCTACATGATGGCCTTGTAGGCATCTTCCTTTGAGGGCCTGCTTCTCTTTGGTGCCATCTCCTATCTTGTCTATATAATGCTGTGGATAAACTGAAAACAAAACATTTCTCATTAACATCTCTGCCTGGTGACCTTTATATTTGAAACCGTCTCTTCCTTCTCCCACTCTTGCTCTTTATTTATTTATTTATTTATTTTTAAATTAGGCCTTTGTTGCCTGTCAGACATCCTGCCGTGCATTCAGGCCACTTGCCTGTATCCTTCCCCCAGCCCTTCTTGCCTTATTCCTCTACAACGTGGGAAGACACCCCTTCCCTTTTTTTTTTAAATCTCCTACCCCACCTTGCTGCCTTGCTGCCTTGCTGGCTCTCCAAATCACTGCCTTCTTCGGCCTTTGCTCCCCCCCAGTGCATTTTATATTATTTTTTTTTATATATAGGCCCACTCTGCCCTCAGGCCTGCCACATGGCTGAAAGGCCCAGCTCCATATCCCCTTCACCTTTCACCTGCTTTTTCAGGCCCCAAGTCTGCCTCATGGCCACCAGGCCCAGTTCCCTTCCGATCCCCTCCAGCAGAAAAAAGACATCTGCCGTAGCTCCTGGACTGACCTTTCAACTGCTGGCCTCCCCTTTTGTGCTTCCATGGCCTGTGCCTTGCTGATTTCCCTTGTCCTCCCTCCAGAGGCTCTGCCTGAAGGCTCATCCTCTCCCCTGTTTTGCAGCATGTAACAGCGTGTGACGTCACGCCACATGGTCCCCTCTGTCGTTCTTTCCACCATTCTGGTTGGGCCATGACCTGGTTTTCCTTGTGTTATCCCTGTTCCCCATCCCCACCCCCATGGCTGGGTTGCATTCCCTGAGGCCCTATTGCCAATTTGCGATGCTAGCCATGGCGTGTGCCATCACACCATGTGGTCCCAGCCTGTAACTGGTCTCCCCCCAGCCAAACAGGTCCACGCTCTATCCTCATCCCCTTTAACACTACATGCATTCAACTCCACATGCTGTGTCCTCTTTCAGATTTCAAGGCCTCTGCTCAGCTTCTCTGATCTCCAGACCCCGCCCATGATTTCCTTTCCTTTCTTTTTTTTAAATAGGGCTTTCCTCACTTCCTCCCTTTCCATAGCTCTCATTCTGCCTCCTGCAGCTGTTAAAAAACAAACTAGCCAGCACATACAGCCTGTTCCAACCTTCAGGGCCACTCCTGGCCACTCGCTCCATTGATTCAATGACTCCCCTTCCCCAGTGCTTGTTCCTGTCCCCTAACCACCCCTTCCAACATCGCGGCCTGACTTTGATTACCCATTTGTTTTTGTTTTGTGTTGTTTTTTTTAATGCTCCATTGTCCAAATGAGCCATTCAAACATAAGTTCTTCACCTAGGTAAACGCCAGCCTCTCAGCAGTGTAACCTAACCACAGTATCCAGTAATTCTAGTGCAACCCAGTTAAAGTCAACCTCGTGCTGGCTCCCTTATGCCTTCCTTCACAGTTCACCCCGGTAACCACCAGCATTTCTCATCGGGTACCATTTAAACAAACAGACCCAAGCAGTTCTAGTGCAACCTAACCACAGTCTCCAGCAATTCTAGCACTACCCAGCTAAAGCAGCCTCACGCAGGCTCCCTTACCCCTTTTAATTCACAGTTCACACAGGTAACCAACAGCATTTCTCAGCAAGTACCATTCTAAAACACATTCCCAAGCAGTTCTAGTGCAAATCAGCCAAACTTCTGCAGGCTTCTTTGTTTCTGGGACCTTCTAACAATTCACACACTTTGGCTTTGCCTGGTTAACCTAGTTAGTTTCTTATCTTCTCTCTAGTGAAACAAACCTCCAGTCAATATGCCAATCTGATGTGCTATAGTTCTTCTGTAAACAAAAACTTTAGCAAAAAGTGGCTGAACCACCTCTGTGCTGCTCCTTTTGTACCCCCTTTATCCCCTCCCCTTCTTGTAGCTTGGTCCATTGTCTGGGCTCCCAGTCCCTCCCCCCCTCTTTCCTGAGCAAACCACTTTCAACAACAACAAGGGGAAGGGGTGCACCAGGACAACTTGGTTTGCCCCTTAAAGGGCAAACTCCATTATCAAATACTGCTGCTAGATCCATGAAACAACAAAATAACTTACTTTTTTTTTAACTGTGACATATTTCCATTTCAAGCATTTTAAAACATAACAATGTTGAACTGTAGATTCACCAGTTCTAAAACCATTCTGATATTCACTTTATTAAATTATTGCTAATCCAGTATTGGAGTTAATATAATATATTTTTCCAAAATACTTTCTGTGAAACATCGATCAGACTTATAGGTCGATACATTCTGGGGTCCATTAGGACTCCTATCTTTAGTATTGGGAAGACAGTGCTCCCCTTCCAACTATCTGGGACATTCTGTCCCTGTATCAAGGAGTTGAATAAAATGACAAAGACTGGTATCCAGCAAGTCAGAAAGGTTTTATGTATGTCACCCAAAATACAGTCAGGTCCAGGGGCTTTATTCAAAGTTATCATTACTAATGCTTGAAATATTTCAGTTTCTTCTATAACCATTTTGGCTGGGTGTAATATATCCCCTTTAGTCAGTTTAGTCATTATTAAATTGTTTATCCAAAATTCCTCTTCTGAGAAATATAATTTCTGAAAATGAGTCTCCCAGACATCTGGCATGACATAAGCTTCTATTTTAGTTGAATATTGACCATATCTTCCACTAACAATTTTCCAAAATGTTTTATCTTTCACAATAGCAGCTTTTCTCAACTTTTCCCATTAATTGATGCTATATTTATTCTTTTCTTGTTCCAACATCTGCTTAAAAGTCTTCCTTGCTCTGTTTAAGTCTTCGATATTCTTTATTGTTCTCCTTTGTTTTATTGCTCTAGCCATTTGATTTAATTTTTGTTTAGCTTTTTTGCAGGTATTGTTGAACCATGTTTTCTGACCCCAAATCTGTCTTTTATTTGTCTTGCAAAGAGGCCCAATATAAAGATTTTTTTTGCCATTCTTGCATTATATTGGCAAAGCTGGCAGGTTCTAACAGATACTGTCACTGGTTTTCTAGGCTACTTTTCATGAATAGTTACTGGAATATATTTATGGTATCTCTCTGCCACTTAATCCTTTTAGGATTCAGGATTTCTGTGTCACCCTCCTGGGTGAAAACATCTAGTTGTTTACCATCAGAATTTTGTATCTGTACCAAAGTTAATATTGGATAATGAGAAGAATCTGGTCAGTCCAGGACCATTAAACTTTGAATTATACTAAATGCTTCCACAGTGACCCAAACTAGATCAATTGTGGAACAACCCATGGGTCTTTTATATGTGGAATTTCCTACCTGATTTTCAGTTGATCTTTCATTTATTAATATGAAGTTATTTTCTGAGAGGAAGGTTATTGATTTCTTCTCTCTTTTATTATATTTTGTATCTTAAGTTTCATAAAATAACATGTTATAGTTAATTGCTGGGAGATATTGCAAGAGATCTTTATGCAGATCTCTTGTATATTTTCCCATTTGGGACTTGGGCATTAAAGTCTCCTACTATCAAAATTGGGCAGAACTCTTGTTCCTCTATTAAATTTTCCAAAGTTTCTTTGGTGTTTTTCCACAAATCCACTGATTTATTTTTTATTTTTGGAGGTATATATACATTGATTATTAATAATTTGATTTTGTCATTTTCCATCTTTAATGGGAGTAAATCATTACTAAAGCATTTAATTTTAGTTATTCTAAAGTTCAAGGAGGTCTTCACATAAGTAATAAGTCTAGTTTTCAGGTGGACCTGCTTTTTTCTTTTGCTGTGGGGACCCCACACACGGTAAATCCTGGAATCAAGCATGTTTCAAAGTGATTGCTCCAGGTCCTTGTAAACACAGCACATGAAAGGTTCCAAGAAAATCCTTGATGTCCTTGTCAGCCAATTTATATTTTATATCCTCTATGTTCTATGATAATACTTTTAGGTCCATGACAGTCTTCCTATCATTAAGTTCCTGTCATTTTGTATTCAATTCCTAAGTCTATATAACTGGACTTTTTTCTTTCTTTTGGCCATTGTTCATTGTTTGTCCCTTAGATAGTTTAGATATCAAAATGTTATTTATGCCTTCATTGTTATGTTTTTCACTACTTCCCTTTCCTGTTCTATTTGTAGTTGCTGTAAAGACTTTTGGAGTTGTTATAAAAATACAAAATGTTTCCAATAATTTAGCTTTTTTGAGAATTGTATCCACCACGCAAGCATTTTTGAATATTATATCTATTTGTGTTGTTACTGATGTTTCATCATGAATTCTTATATTATCAATTGCATGAGTTGGACTTTCAATATTAAGAAAGTGCAATAAATGCAATAATTTATTTCCTGATTTTCCCCTTAGACCTTTCTCCTAGTGTATTCCATCCAAAAATTGAGATAACTTTACTCCCCCATTCTGAATATTGTTTCTTTTCATATTTTGTTAAAATTTGAATAAGAATCTGTATTTCTTTGTCTTTTTCCCTTTTATTTTGCTGTGCTTTATATTTTGAGTTTTCCTCTGTTGTTCTGCCTGGATTAATGGGAACCCTCTATGGTTGGCTTATATTAAAGCCTTTTGCTCTAAGTACCTCTGCCTGCGCCCTTATCCTCTCCATCAGTGTCCAAGACTGAGAGTATATTAAAAAGCAATCTAGAACTTTAGGGTTGGGAAGTCTCATTATATATATTTCCTTCTCCTGGTGATCTGTATTTAGCAGTTCCCTAATATGTTTATCAAAGTCTTCCGGTGTCTCTTTTTCCAGTATCTCAACCCCATACATTTCCAGTAGAAATTCTGTTTTATATTCCTATCTCTCTTCAAAAAGGCTGAAGGAGGTATATTTATGCTTATTTCCTTTACAATTATTATCAAGTGTCCCTCTTAATTCTTCAAAATTTCCTCCTGGAGTTACAACATTTGAGGTCCTGGCCTTCCCTACAGCCCATTCTCATGTCAAAATTTCATTATTTGCTTCAGCTCTTTCAGTATCAAGATCTTTTCCAGTGAAAATGTCATAGTTTAAGTTCTTAATTTCTTTATTCTTTTCATTTACTGGATCCTTATGCCTAGTCTTTCCCACTTCCATCAAAGCAGATTGTATCCTTCCCCTGTTTTAATTTCTCCTTCCTCTTTGCTTTCCTTAATGTCAACTTTGCAACTATTTTAATTTTTGTCTTTACCTCTATTTTGGTTTTTATTCTTATTTTTGGTATTATTCTGATTATTTCTGCTTTTATTTTTATTTTTCCTTCCTTTCATCTTTCCTTTGCCTTGGGCCCTTCCCTTAAACAGAGCACCATCTGAAAAGGGAGAGGCAGACTGGTCATTGACCAAAGGTGTGGGAAAATTCACCTGTATTCCATGATTCATCCCTTGCCACTGAACTCCCTGTGTAACTCTGATCTCCATGTTTGAGTTAAGCTCATTACTTTCCCCCACATTTCCAATCTGTTCCAGGAAAAGCTTATTCCTAAATGCATTGACTTTCAAAGGAAGAGACCTCTTCCTTAAGGGCTGCAATATCTTCTGGAATTAGTACATTTGCATAATATTGATTTTAATCATCTCCAGCATCTGTCTAGACAAAACAGAGCTGGATGAAAAATGTCCTTCATTCATGAAGAATGCTTTACTATACTGTATTGAATGCATGGTCTGATTTGGATTGATATGTAATTTTTTTGATCTCAGGTCTTCTGTGCTAAATCCTCCTCCTATTTGATGATCTCTAGAATACTGTTCTCCATGATCCATTTCTAATTTCTTCAAGTCATCTATAGTATTACCCAGTTTTTGTATAACTGAGGCCATTTATCACTTCTACTTCTTTCCAAACTTTTCCAGTCCTTCTCTCCTCTATGAGAAGGGGGGGGGAGGATATAAGAGTTATTCATTATTTGATTGGGTATAGTTTCTCCATAAGTGGAGTATTCTGGGGAAAAAAACTCTTCATAAGAATCTAAATCTAAATTATCTTCCTCAGATTTTTGGAATTCTGTTGTTTCTCAGGCATATGTAAGTAAAGAAATATCCCCATCTTGTGCTTCATAAGTTGCACTATTATTCCCCTCTGTGGGGTTTTCTTGAGAAACCAGATTAATTATGTCCCCATCTTTAAGTTGTTTTGGATCAGACTTTGATGTAGATAAGTTTATGGGGGCATCTACATGTTCAGGAAAAAAATCAGTTATTTTAAATTGTTTGCTTTTTTTTCTTGAGGTGCTTAAACTGATATCTTTTCTCCTTCCATTATAGTTTTCAGCATTCTTTTAGGTTTCTTTCCCTTCCCTAGTACTGGTTCCTCTAGGGTACTTAAGTTCAGGGAGCTATTTTTACCACTTCTTGTTGAAACCATGATGTAATAATCTAGGTTCAATGTATTCCAATATACCCCTATATTAAACGTTATACTATGCAAAGTTTTTAAATTCAAATATAAACAATCAAAAATGAATTAGGAAATTTCAAAATACCATGCTGATATACAGGTATACTGGCTAAGGTAAGTCTAATAACAGTGTTAACTATCTCAGCAATTAGACAGTAAATATAATATATTCCAAGAGAATGTCAAAATACAGAATACAAAATTCACCACTAGTTCTTTGTGAGCTCTGTGATGTGGATTCATCTGGAAATGAAAATACAATATCCTTACAGCTTTTCCCTTCTGTTTCTTTCAAGGGCTCAGACTCATTTTCAAGAAGACACAGCTTTGTCTTTGCTGAAATCAATTTCTTGGCTTCTCAGCAAGTACATATGGAACAACTTTGAATAAATAAGGCCTTCTTCTTTGCTTCTCTTTGCTTCCCTTTGCTTCTTTGAGCTGATTCCTCTTGTATGGAAGCTCTATTTAATTTAGTCAATATCGGAAAAAGACCCAATTCTTTCTGAGAGCTGCCTTGTGGTTCTTTGAAGCATCTTTAGTTCAAGTTAATATGGCTCTTTGCAAGATCTTGCAGACTTCTAGATTCTCCACTTTAGAGGAAGACTGCAGTGCTTCTGCCCTTGTACCCACTGAGTTTCTAACTAAGCTACTGTCTGTAATCACTCAGTGTAATTTCAGAAGTAGCTCTGCTCTGAGAGAACACCAATACCCACTTGTTATATAACTGGCACAGCCTTTGCCCTACCTTTCTCAACCCTTTCCTCCCAAACAAGGACAAATCTGAAAAAATAGAGACACATCTTAAAAATGGTTATTATATCAGGTCAAGAAGATGTTATATTATTTGGCTCAATAGAAAACTAGACTGTAACATTATTTTATTTTCTAAAACACTACTTCTAAGTGGCAGAAATACCAAATTTAGGAGGGACTGAGGACATATTTGAGGTAAAATCAGGGGCATCAATGAAAATCAGTGGCACTTGAGAGGCATGATGGAGTCAGAATTTTATTTCTTCACACACTCCAAACTTGGGGTTCCTCATTCTATTTTTGCCAGCTGCCACCTTCAGTTTTCACAAGTCCCTTTTCACCAATCACATCCTAGAGGGTCACCTTGAGGAGAGGAGGATTTCCGGTTGAGCTGCTGCATGCTGTTCAGTTGAGGAGAAATTTATACAGGAGGACCTGAATAAAGTGCTTATTTTTGTTAGAAAAGGTATGCTGTCTATGCCTTGCCCCATGCCTGTCTAGTACCTAGGTCTTTCCAGGTCGTCTTGTGCAGCTCATTTCTTGTGGTCCTCTGCTGTTGCTGTCTCTTGTCTCCCCCACAGGCTGGAGTACTGAGAACAGAGTAGCCCACCTGGGGAGAGGCGGTGAAGATAGTGCTGTGGAGCATTTGGTGAGCAGAGGAGTACAAGTTTGCAATAGTTGATTGATTGTCGGCTATGTTGGAGTGTTTGCCCCGGGAAAAATGTCTTTCATATTCCAGCCTGAATGAAGCTGTCCCTTTAAGGGAAGTGCAAGTTTAAGTACAAAGTTTACATCACCAAGCACAAAGTCTAGTTTTATTAGTCATTTGTATGTGTTTGCATTTACTTATTCTAGTTCTGTTTTTTGTTTTATTTTATTTTATTAGTCAGGCTTTTGTGGGTCTGTCTGTTTTCTTTTTTCTTTTTAAATTATTTCACCCCTTTTTTCTCTCCCTTGTGATGCTTGCATATAAATATGCATGCGCTGTGAAGTGAGAACAGACTGCTTTGTACAGAGGAGGGAGTAGGAGTGAGCACTGTGTGCAGCCTGCGTAATGATGAAATTTTTTTTGATTGCATCTCCACGACTTGCATAGCATTGGTTTTACATGTTATTTTGCCAGTACATATTGGTTGGAACTATTTAAATTATCAGCGTGTATCTATCTCCTACCCTGAACTTCTTGATCATTCAGATTTCAGTTTTGGATTTTAATAGTCTACAATGGTGTAAGTGTTCTTTTCTTTTTTTCCCAGCAGTAACTGCTGGTGTCTATGAGGGAGGGAATGGAGAAGTAGTTAGTCTGAGGGAATCTGTAGTTTTGAAACTTGCGTGAATTTGTGACGTAGGTTTTAATTAAGTGTTTTTACTTTTTTTGAAGCTTTTCACTGCTCTGGGTCTTATGAACAGGTGGCTGGCATTTGTTGATATTTTCGGTGAACAGCCCTGAATCAGAAGAACCATTTTGGAAAATGTGGAAAGCTGCATGTGGACTTTTGTTATTTGCACAGTGGTTCTTTGTTGCCCAGAAGGAACTTAAAAATGTCCTAGGATCCTGCTGTGCATAAAAGCCCCATTTAAGTGCCTTTAAGAAAAGGAGAAGCAGTCATTTCAGCAATTATTTAATCACATAATTTATTCAGACTGAATTTTAAAGGAAATTTTTTTGGACGTTTAATTGGATTGAATTTACTGAACTGAAGCAAAGCTTTGTAAGAGATATATAAGAATCCATGTTTAGTTTTATATTACTGATTATAAAAAGCAAAAGAGGAATCTATTCACTGCACTATCCTGTTTGGTGTGGTTTAAGCACTTCTTACTGTGAGGGTGTTTTAACTGTTATTTCCTGTTAGTGTTAAGATCTAAATGAAATGGTATTTACAAGGAAAACAAAGAACGAATAATACTCAAATCTCTCCTTTGCAAGAACTCCCAGCAAAGAATGTTAAAATATGAGGGAAACAAACTAAGATTACTGACCATCTAAAAAAAAAGAATGAGCAGTTTAACACATCCACCCCGCATGGTATTATAACTCCATTTGAAATTCTAAGCAGTGCACAAACTGTGAAACATCAAGCTGATGTATCTGATGCCTCAATTGCCCTAGATTATACAGGAGAGCTGGGGGCAGAAATGTGGGAAGCAAATGGTTGTAGTGCTATTATTCTTACCTCAGGAGTTGGGCATGTGTATCACTCCTTTCAGTCCTATGAATGTATATCCCGCTCAGTCAAAAAAAAACTGCATAATTCATTTGACTCTGAGAGTATGGGAAGTTCCCACAGTTTATGGAGGTAGTTTCAGGATCCCCCAGTAGTTAATAATGTCTTGGAGGAACCAGATGTGGTGAGATTAGAAGCAAGTTCAGAATCTGTTCATTTAGTGCATTGGAATAACAAATTTAAGGAGGTGATAGAAGATTTACAACATACTATAGATGGTCTTAGAGGTATGGAAAAGAGTCTCAGTAACTCTAAATGTTATGGCAAAGATAGGGATGTTAATTATTCAAACTATATAAGGCAAAATTGTGGAAATAATGACTGTATTCAGGAAACTGAAAACTTTATTTCTACTAGGCTGAGTTATGAGCTAACTGCTCTATTGAGGAACCCTCAAAATTCCTTTTTGATTTAATGGCACAACTGGTACTTAACAGGGATTTACTAGAAGAGTTGAAAGAGTGGCCAGTAATGAGAGCAGACTTAGCCAGCTCTTGGATAAAGTTGATTACCTGCAAGACAGGTTAGAGAAAGTAGTAAAATCTGAGAATTTAGAAAATCTAGAAGTGGTTCTCCATACAGAACAGAGCTGTGACAATATGAAAATAGATCAATTAAGATCTGATTTTAGCATAATTGATTTCCCAGAGTCTCCTATGAAGGGGATTTGTGGAGGAAAAAAATAAAGAAAAGGAGGAAATCTAGAAAGACAAATAAAGGAAACGTGCAAATAAATGTAAAGCAAGGAGAAAAGGTAGGAACTACACCTAATTATGTGATTCAGACTTCACATGCACCGTCAAAATTAGAGAAGGAATTGGCAATATTGGAGCAAGAGGTGTTAGGGTTAAGATGTGATATAAAGGCAAATGAATGTACTGACCCAGAACCTGCCAGAAGTAATGATGAAATTGGAGAACAGATTAGTAAAGATAGTAGTGAGCCAATTTTGCAGAAGGATTTAAAAAAAAATCTAGTGCCAGTTTGCATTGCATGGGATAAACCCTTAATTAGACTATATGGTCTACCTGATTGGGGAACATTTGAGGATGCTACGCTAGAATTTTCGTGTGCTGGAGTTCCTGAATATGGAACTGGATATAGATCTCACAGAAGCTGACATCGTGGAAATTAAGAGGGTACCAATCAAGGGAGCAACTATTATTGATGTTTATTTTGAATCCCCTAGAACAGCTAATTTGATTTGGGTCAATAGAGATTTGATGACAGACAGGGAGGTATTTTTGTTTTTCCCCAATAAAGAGAAGTTTAATAAAGGTAAATCAAATGAGTAAATACCAAGGAATGAAAGAAGCAGAATTATAAAGCTTTTTGGGATGAATTATATGACACAGGAAACATATTATGGCCTGACTGTGTCTATCAGGAATCCCTTAACAAATTTCCTGATTGTCCCAATAGAGAGTCTTGGTAGTTTTCAGGCAAATCACAGGCATGAGGGGAGCCAGATAGACATCTATGTATCTAATGAGAGGTTAGCAGATTTAATGTTGCTCCAAGGTAGGAAATTAGATTATCTGGGTTTACACATGGTAGACCTAGCTGCCATTGATGAGGGATTTCAAGGATCTAGATCCTCAGAGTGTAGTTTTATCCTGCCTCTGGCAAATAGATTTATGCTATTGGCTGGGTATAATGAGTGACTACCTTTCCTGATGGCTAACCATGCCCCGGACACACAGAATTTAAATTACCAAACTAGATATATTACCTGGAATGTAGCTGGTTGGCAGCCCATATGGGCAGATAAGGAGTGTATGCAGTTCCTGATGGAATATGAGATAATTTGTCTCCAGAAGACGTGGCACTATAAGGAGGCTGTTATTGAAATAAATGGATATGAAGCTTTTCAGGTACCTGGCCATAAATGCAAGAAGCTAGGGAGACTCTCTGGTGGGACTATTACACTGATTAAAATAGGTGTTTTTGGTAAAGCTGTAATTTGGAAATTTGCAGATAATTATATAATTGTCTCATTTAAGTGTGGACTAGTGGATATAATAGTGATGAATTGCTATGTACCTCCTGAGAACTCCGATTATTTTCCGGAGGGCATATGGCAAGAAATATCCAAGCAATTAAAAGAGGTACAACAAATATTTCCACAAGCAGAGGTACTTTTGCTGGATGATTTAAATGCCAAATTGGTCTGTATGATGGTCTTGCAGACCATTCCTTTTTTATGTGTAACCAAACAGTTGAGCTACCCTGTAGACAGTCCAAGGACAAACTGGAAAATCTGTATTGGTATTAATTGAGGAAAATAATATGTACCCCCTAAATGGAAGATTAGATGGAAATAAAGAGAGGAGTTTTACATATGTTTCCTCATAGGGTTCTTCTGTAATTGACTTTGCCTTTTGGACCGGCCAAATGTGTTGTTGGACCAAATGTGAAGTGTTAATTAGGGCTGAAAGTGATCACTACCCTCTTGTTCTGAAAGGTCAGTTAGGATGCATGATCAGGTCACCTGAAGAGCCATTTCTTTTTACAGAAATTAGAGCGGGATAAAAGATTGTATGGAGGCAGAACTCAGATAATGATAAAGCTTCAATTATTCATAGGTCAGTACTAACCAAATCCTATGAGACTATTAGTAAGTATGAGACTGACTGCATCTGTAATGAGTTAAGTGATCTTCTAGTGGAAATTAGATAATCTTTGGAAGTTCCAATAAAAGTAGGTAGGAATTTAGTTATGGATTCTTGGTTTGATAGTGATTGTAGAAAAGCTAAAGTAGATCTTAGGAGATTTTGTAGATTATATAACAAAGGTAAAAAAAAAGTTAATCTTAAGTTATTGAACAAGAAAAAAAGGGCATATAAGGCACTTATTATCAATAGGAAGAAAAGCTTTTATGAAGCTAATGGGAGAAAATGCTTGAGGTAATATATAAAAAAGATGATAGAGCATTTTGGTCTCTGGTGGCAAAAGGTTTTAATCGATATAAGGTCAATATTGACACCTTTATCTCTGAGGAAACCCGGGTAGCTTATTACAAAGAAATTTACTTTGACCCCGAAGTAGAGGTTTTTCAAGTAACAGGACAGATTTGTAATACTTTACAACCTATCACATTAGAAGAGGCCTATTTGACCTTATATACATTTAAAAAGCAGAAGGCTTCTGTCCTGGATGGAGCTTCAGCTGAAGTCTTTCTTATAGAAACCCCACTATGGTGCAGGTATTTGACAGTGTTTTATAATAAATGCATAACCTCAAATAGTTATCCTAAATCATGGCAAGGAGCCAATATTATTCCATTACATAAAAAGGGTTCATTAAACGATCCAAGGATGTACAGACCTATAAGTCTCATACATGTGAATTTAAAAATCTTTTCAAACATAATGTTGATGTGGCTCCAACAGGGGGATGAAAAATCAGGGGATATTTCCCCATATCAAATTGGTTTTAGGCAGGGACTGTCCACTTTGGATAATACCTTTGTCTTGAATCATTTGTCAGAAAACTACGTGAAACTTAGAGGTCAAAGGATGGATTTGTGTTTTATAGATTATAGTACTGCCTTTGATAGTGTATCAAGAAGTTTATTATGGCAGATGTTACTAGCCAGAGGTATAGATCCAAATATAGTTAATATAATTGCTCAGTTATATACTAACACCTGGGCTAAAATTAGACTTGGATCCAGTGGTCAACTAACTAATGTTTTTGATTGTAACTGTGGTGTAAGACAGGGGTGTATTCTTACACCCTTGTTATTTACATTATATTTGGATTGTATGTTGAAGCAGAGTGTGGTAATAGATGATGACTCACCAAAAATTAGGAATTTTCCTTACCACCTTTTAGCCTATGCTGATGATATTCTTGTTTTGCCTTTAACTAAACCTGGTCTACAAAAAAATGATTTTTTTATATAAGGAATCGTAAAAATTAAAATTAAAAATTAATATGAGTAAAACTAAAGCTATGATTCTAGGAGGAGAAAAAATATATTAGTGGTGCTTGGTTTATTGGACCAGATAAGGTGGAAGTAGTGTCCATTTATGTGTACCTAGGAATAGTGATTCAGCAAACTGTAAGTGGTCCCCCCATATAGAAATGGTAAAATGGAAAATGAGGAAAACTCTGACCGGGTTATATAGATTTAATTGCAAATATGGGGGTATGTCTATAAGACCTTTGGAAAGAGTGATAAAAATGAAAGTGGAAGCTCATCTGTTATATGGTTGTTAAATTTGGGAATTTAATATAACAAATAAACTGAAAATTCCTTTATTTAAATCATTAAGATACACATTTAGGCTTGGACGTTCATGCCTGTCTTCTTATATTTGTTCAGAATTGGGAATAACTAATATAAATGCTGCTATTGAATCAAGGAAGGTTAATTATTGGATTACAATTACTAATTTTAATAAAAATATATTAGCTAAGAAATGTCTGTTAGAAAAAGAATACTGGCATGAAATGGGGTAACATACTGGTTTTTGGCTGAACACTGTTTATCTCATCATGGGGAAGTATAAATTAGTACATTTAAACAATTCTGTAGAACAGGGTGTTCAAATAAGCTTTAAATATAAAAAGTATAAAAATAAAAAAATCAGCAATTTCTGGAATGCAAAGGATTTAAAAGAAATTAAATAGTCCCGGTACTCGAAATGGTTTGCTGCAAATAATTTTAAACACGGATACAAAAAGTATCTGGATATTTTATCTAATCCTCAAGTACATACTAATTTTATAAATTACAAATTTGAGCAGTTTCCTAGTAAAGTTTTGGATTATAGATGTAAAAAAACAGGCATATTTTCAAAGGAATGTGATTGTGGTAGTGGGGGCAAGGAGGATCTCTATCATGTCTTCTGGATTTGTAGATGGTATAAAAAACAACATGTATTCTGGTTGGGCCCTTATTTAAATAACTTGTATAGCATTGACAAAGTAGAACTTACTGATATTCTGCTTCATACTGAAGACTGCTGGACAGTAGATAGGTAAGCGAATTATATTTCTATTATTAGGAAAATTAGGAGCTAAATCAAAATGACATGGAAAGGGTAATTACACTGATTATGATATGCACTTTAAGAGAAATCTGAACTGCTGTTGTGTTACTTCTACTGCATTTGTCATAGTTTTGCACATGGAAAAATGAACTTTGTACTAAGTGAAATGGGAAACAGGATATTGTATTCCTTTTTATAAATATGTATGTGTTTATAAATATATACTGTATGTATTAATGCATGTACTGTACTTGTTATTGATTGTGAAGGTGTGTAACCATAAAATAACATTTTGATGATGATGATGATGATGACACTCCAAACTTACTTATATGATGGTGTTTGAACATGTGGACTGTGGTCATCTATTGCTTAGTTCAGTTTTGAATTGATTTATTTACAGGGCTACTTCCATTCCAAGGCCAATGTCAATGGAAATGGTACTTGTCAATTGAATTCAAAATGGGGTTTGCCATTAAAAGGCAGGCCAGGTTGTCCAGTGATCCCTACCAGGAATAAGTGCATAGGAGAGGAAGGGGAAGGGGGAGGGGACAGAGAGATAGAAGGGGAGGGCCTGATGACATCACCAGACAGGAGAGGGTACTATGACTAGGGCAAGCCAGAGCCCCAGAGATTGGCTGGGGGCGGAGCCAAACAGGGGTCCTGACCAGGGGCCTATTAGGGGTATAATAGGCCAGGGCTAAGGCAAGACAACCTCTTTTGCTGGGAATTTTTCTGGAGAGGAACTCAGCACATTGTTGGCAAGTCAGATAAGGCACATAGGGCTAGTAGGCCTGTAGCCATGTGGCCCAAGTGACTGTGCTCATTTGTTACTTTGTTTCTTTGTTTCCTTGTCTCATGGGGGACAATAACAAGTGCATGGCATAAGTTTATGATGTATGTAGTGCACAGGATATCGTGGTAGCACTAGGTTGTGGGCGAGTTGGAAAGGTAGCAAAAGTGGTGCGACTGGGCCAGCGGGCCAGGTGGTGTGGAGGTTAGAATGTGGCGATGGTAGTTTATAAAATAAAAATAAGTTTTGTGGCATTTGGGCAGGTGTTAGCAGGCTGGCTGGAAAATAAAAGGAGCATGAGGCCAGTTTTGGTGCAGGCCAGTCACTGCTTGGGCAGAAGAAGGCATTTTTGGTGGCTCTGTGTGTCCGTTTTTTCTGGGTAGTAGGAAGTTTGCGGCAGGCAAGGAGCACCTGTAAAGTGAATGAAGCCTGAAAAGCAAGGTGCATGATTCCCAGTTAAATTGCAGGCCAGTGCTCTTTAGTAATGGTGAAGGAAGGCCTATCCTGCATGGTGGCAGCTCCGAGAGACCGGGCTGGGAGGGGTAGTAGGAAGGTCTGCAGGTGTGGAGCATGTGTAAAGGAGAGGAAAATAATGAAAGAAAAAGAAAGGGGGGAGAAAGAGAAGATTGGGAACAGGTTTCCCGTTTTCATGTGCAGGCCAGTCGTGGTTTGGACAGCTAAACCGAGAGCCTGCCCTGTGTTTGGGGGGTTCTGGGTGGCCCCTGCTGGGGGCAGTAAGAAGGAGCTGCAGGTGTGGGTGACTGTGAAGGTGTACAGCATGAGCGAGAAGAAGAGGAGGAACAGAAAGCTGGGGATGTAGCATGGTGACCGGATCGCCGGAGCTGCAAGGCCGTGGGGTCGGCTGGGGGAGGACGTTATGAGTAACATGGCTTTGAGAGGAGCTGCTTGGTAGCAGGCTCCAAGGAAGAAAAGGATGCTATGTGGGGCAGGGCAAGCCTGTGGTGTGGGCAGCTGGGTGGCTTAGGAGGATGCTTCAGCTGGGCTTTGTTTGCAGAAGACAGGACCCATGCGGCGGAGCTCAAGAAGGGGGAGATAAGGAAGATGATGCCACTGCTGGGGGAAGGAATGGAAAGGAAGTTGGGGCCTGTCTCACAGCAGATATGGCAGAGGCCACGGGGGACATGAGGGAAGCTCTCTCTGGGCTGGATAGGATGGCACGGCCCACAGTGGCCACATGGTTTCAAGATGGGGCCCCATGCCCAGCATGGGAGTGGGGAACAATAACAGGCTGCTCTGGCCAAAGAGATGGGGGAGCGGACTGGCAGTGGGAGGGCTGGCTTTTATTGCTAGCCTGGGCCAGTGCATTGCCAGGCAATTTCAATGTCTGGCAAGATAGTAAAAGGGCCAGGACACCACGACGAGGTGGGAAGCGAGGTGGGCCAGGCCGACCGCCATTTTCGAGGAAGGTGTGTGGCCCTGGTGGATGGGGTGAACCAAGGCCCAAGGCTTGCTGCAGGGGCCTGCAGCATGGCAGGCTGAGGCTGAGGTGAGCCTCGTGACATGGACAGTGGAGCGGAGTGATTGGCGGGTGGCACCAGCCACCAGCTCATAGGAGAAGGCTTGGGCACGGTAGTTGAAGTCACACCACAAGCCTATGAGGGGTGTAGCATGGCAGGGGGCAGCCACATGGCAGAGGCACAAGTGACCAAGGGTGTGCAGGGTTGTTTTGTTCCTTAAACAGGGCAGGCTTTGGCCTGCAGCAGCAAAGAGGTACTGCATGGTGAGGCAGCCCAGCGCAGTGGCTGGAAGGCAGGGCTGAAAAGTGGGGGATCTGAATTGAATCCAACAACTCTTACTTGGAGGTGGCCACTGGACCGTGCCTATGAGGCTTGTGGCACCTGGACAGGAGGGGGAGTATAAAAAGGAGATATATAACTAAATAAAAAAAAAGGGAAAACAGTAATATAATAAAAAGGGATGGAACAGACAGGGTCGCTGAGTCACAAGAAAAATGGACGTTGGGACAGTGGGCCTGAAGCGGGGCTCAGGGTGGGCC
The DNA here is from genome assembly GCA_016271365.2 of Neoceratodus forsteri. NCBI lineage: Eukaryota > Metazoa > Chordata > Ceratodontiformes > Ceratodontidae > Neoceratodus > Neoceratodus forsteri. The sequence continues at coordinate 1,467,716,145 of CM057456.1, forward strand.
ACTGGAGCAGGGGGAGGGGGCAACACACCTGTCCAGCCAACCATGGCTATGGGGGTTAGATTTTGGTGTGCAGGACTGAATGTGTAACCTTGTGCCCCTCAGACTACAAGGAAAGAGAAGAAGACATGGCAACAAAGCAAGCCCAGTTGACCAGTGAAAAGATGATACAGGAGGCATCAGTCTTGATGGGATAGATGACGGAGCTATTGGCCACAGCAAAGAAGAGAGAGGCAGAGGAGGAGGAGGTGAAACAGAAGTACAAGGAATGGGAAGAGCACCCAGGAAGGAGCAGAGGGGGTAAGAGACCCAGGCAAAAAGGCCCATGCACAGCACTGGTACCGGTGCCCCTGCCCACACCGGAACCGGACAATGGGAACCTGGATGGGGGTAAGGATGATGTGGACCTCATGGATGAGAATAGTTTGAAAGAGTACCTTGAAGAGTTGCTGGGTGACATGGGGACGTGGGCATTGAGAAAATGGAGTGGGTATTACAGGCATTAAAAGGAAAGGGGGCTGGGCCAGAGAAAGGGGGGAGGGGCACTGGCTAACAAGAAATTTTATAACGGGCCCCCGGGTTGCTCAATTGGGGACCATGTGCTAGCCTCAATCAAAAAAAAAAATTGGAAAGGGGAGTACATCGACATCTTTGGGCTCGTGGACAAGGACACAGACACAAATTATGAGCAAAATGAGTCGGTGAGGAAATTGGAAATGACAGTGGCATTGGTGGTGGTAGGCAACAAGATGGAGGAAGCAAAATATAAGGGGAAAACCATAGAGAATTGGCAAGGTGGTTTCATAATATATAGTGCGTTGATGCTAGAGAAACAGCCTGAACTTGCAATCCCCTTGCTGACATACATGTCCATTATCAGGGAGGTGTATAAGGCAAAGATCAGGTACAGGTGGCTCAAATATGATGAGGCCTTCTGAAAGCAGATGGCAGCAAAGGGGGACCTGAGATGGGACTGCACCCACTCAGAGCTGTAGGTGAGGACCCTTTCTGGGGAAGGGGGGACGGTAGGAGGTCAAGCAAGGAAAATCACTCCCATCATGGGGGCCAAAGGCGTGTTGGGGTTATAACAAGGCCACCTGCATGTGGAGCAACTGTAAGTTCAGGCATGTCCAGCCGTCGGCAGAATGGTGACAGAGGGGGGCAGAGTGGGAGACAGTTTCATGAGCAGTCCTTTTGGGGTGCCCATGGATACAGGGCAGGGGCCATGGAGGCAGCCACAGAGGGCAGCATAGCATCCCGGGGGATGGTGGTAGTGGGGCACTGAGGAACATGCGGTAGGGATACATGCTGGTGCGTACTCCCATTTCCCTAGCAACAATGGAGGAGTGGACCGCGGAATACCTGAATAAAGGGGCAGGTGAGCTGCTTCAGGAGGGTTTCCAGATGGGTTTCCCACTGAGGTTTCAAGGGGGGCAGGAAAGAGCATGGGCCAAGAATCTAGGGTCAGTAAAAGAGAAAGAAGGGATTGCAGGGGCCAAGATAGAGAAGGAATTGTAATGAGATGGAGATTAGTGCCCAAGAGGTGGATAGGCAGAAAAGGGGAAAAATTCAGCAGAAAGGCAGACAGCAAGGAGAACCAGGTATAAAGGACAACCAAGGAAGGGGCTGGAGTAGAACAGTGAAACAGTCTAGGGAGGTCAAATCATGGAAAGCCATGTGTGCAAATGCCAGAAGCCTTAGCAACAAGATGGAAGATCTGGAGGCTGTCATGGTGCAGTCAGACCTGGACATTGTGGCCATCACTGAAACCTGGTGTAATGATAACCACGACTGGGAGATGGCCATACCTGGCTACAACATATTCAGAAGAGACAGAGCAGGCAGGAAGGGAGGAGGAGTGGCACTGTATGTGAAAAATGACATAAGGGCCACAGAGATCCAGGAGGAACAAAATGGGGGAGAGATACTGTGGGTTAAACTGGAAAGGAAAATGGGAACAGCCATCCGCACAGGTGTGATCTATAGACCACCAGCCCAGGAGGAAGAAACAGATAGGGAGCTGATGCTAGCCATCCAAAGGATGGCAGACAAGGGTGAGGTAGTACTGGTTGGAGACTCCAATATTCCAGACGTGACTGGAGCATCCCAGCAGCAGCATCAACTAGGAGCAGATTTATCCTGGACTCCTTCAGGGTGCCTTCCTCAAGCAACTGGTCATGGAACCAACCCGGCAGAAGGCAATACTGGACCTTGTGCTCACAAACAGGGACAGTGTGATGGGGGTAACAGTGGGGAGCACCTGGGAACAGTGACTACCAGTCATTGTGGTTTGAAATCACAGAAAGAGCAGAACCAAACCACACAAAAACACGATCCTGGATTTTAGGGGGGCAGACTTTGGGAAAATGGGGAGATACTTGAAAGAGGCATTAAGGGGAATGGGACAGGAATCAGGAGTTGAGGAACAGTGGGCAGTATTTAAAATGGGGATTACAAGAACAACAGAATTATGCATTAAGCAGGTTAGCAAAAGGAAAAGGAAGAGGAGACCATTGTGGTTTTCCAAAGAGGTAGCAAGAAAGTGAAAGCCAAAAAGATTGCATTCAGGCAATACAAAAGACACAGGCAGAAGGGGATAGGGAGAAGTACCAGGAGAAGCAAAGGAGGCAGGAGGTCAAGGAAGCCAAAGCTCAGACAGAAGAACACATTGCAAAATCAGTGGGTAGAGGGAAAAACCTTTACTGGTACAGAAGTGAAAAAGAAAGACAAAGGGAGGGATAGTGAGACTGAAGGGGAGGATGGGGGCTCTGGAGGATGACAACAGTAAAGCTGACATATTGAACAGGTATTTCTGCTCAGTCTTTACTGAGGAAGAGGAGGTAATGGGTCTGAAGGAAGTACAAGGGTGAGAATGGTGCAGAAATGGACACAAGTCCCTTTACACGAGAAAGGGTCCTGAAGGAACTGGAAGTAATGAGAGTTGATAAAGCAATGGGGCCAGATGGGGAGCACCCAGGGTCCTTAAAGAACTAAGAGAGGTGGTGGTTGAACCTCTGGCTATCCTGTTTAGCCGATCACTGGAAACAGGGAGGTACCCAAAGACTGGAGGACAGAGATGTAGTCCCCTTATACAAAAGTGGGAACAAAGAGGAAGCAGGGAACTACAGACCAGTCAGCCTCACCTCGGTAGTGGGGAAGATCATGGAAGCACTACTGAAGGAGAGATTGGTGGAACATCTGGTTGTCAATGGACCACAGGACCAAGGCAGCATGGTTTCACCAGGGGAGGCCATGTCAGACCAACCTGGTTGAATTTTTGACTGGGTGACTAGGGAGGTGGATCAGGAGGGCAGTGGACATGGCCTATCTGGACTTCAGCAAGGCCTTTGACACTGTGCCACATAGAAGACTATTACACAAACTGGGGAATATGGGTGTGGGCAGGACAGTAGGGTGGTGGGTAGGTAACTGGCTGGGTGGCAGGACACAGAGGGTGGTGTAAATGGCTGTCACCCACAGAGGGAAGAGTGACCAGTGGGTACCACAGGGATCAGTGCTGGACCGTCCTATTCAACATCTTCATCAGTGACATTGCACAGGACCTAGAAGGCAGAATTTCACTGTTCGCTGATGACACAAAGCTCTGTAATAGAGTAGACACACCAGAGGGTGTAGACAGAATGAGAAGGGACCTGCAGAAACTTGAAGAATGGTCAGGGGTTTGGCAGTTGAAATTAATGCAAAGAAGTGCAAGATAATGCATATGAAGTACAAAAACCCTGGCACAATATATCAGTTGGGGTGAGGAATAGCATGCACCAAGCAGGAAAGGGATCTTGGGGTTATCATCTCTGATGACCCATGTAGGGAAACAGTGTGACAAGGCAGCAGGTAAAGCAAATAGGATGCTGGGATGTATAGGCAGGGCATCACCAGCAGGAAAAAGGGAGGTCATAATTCCGCTATACAAGACACTAGTGAGGCCCCACCTGAGTACAGTGTACAGTTCTGGGAGACCATACCCACGTAAGGACATAGACAGGGTAGAGAAGGTTCAGAGGAGGGCAACAAAGATGGTGCATGGATTGCATCACAAGTCCTATGAAGACAGGTTGAAGGAACTGAACATGTACTCCTGGAGGAGAGGAGGGAGAGAGGATATGATAGAGACATACAAGTATCTCACAGGGAGGAACAGGGTGCAGGAACACACTATTTTTAAGTGAAAAGATGTTCCAGTACTAGAGGGCATGGATGAAGTTGAGGGAGGATGATTCAGAGGAAACATGAGGAAGAATTTCTTCACAGAACGGTGGTGGACAAGTGGAACACCCTGCCAGAGGAAGAGGTGGGGCTGAAACAATCACGGATTTAAGAATGCATGGGATAGACATAAAGGAATTCTGGAGGTCAGTAAGGGGCAACAGACTTCTAGGAAAACATAAACTGAACTTACAAGCTCAAATGGGCAGACTAGGTGGGCCATAGGCCCTTATCTGCTGACACTGTCTATGTATCTATGTAATTGCCGCAGGCTGGGTGGAGGGCCCATTGGAAAGCCCCCCATGCATGCATTTCTGGATTTCCACATTGGGGGTGGTGCCCAAGAAGGAAGTTGGGGAATTCTGCTTTATTCTTCATTTATCATACCCGGAGGGCTCCTTGGTTAAGGATGGCATTCCAGACCACCTTAAGGCAGTGTCGTATGCCTCTTTGGAGCAGGCCATAGCACTAATTAAGGCACTTGGGGGGGCATGGCTGGTTAAGATGGACATTGAGGCAACATTTTGGCTCTTGTCTGTCAGGCCGGGGGATTGGGACCTACTGGGTTTTCAATTCCAAGAGCACATATATTTTGACAAATCCATGTCCATGGGGTGTTCAGTGGCCTGCTCCACATTTGAGATGTTCAGCACCTGGGTGCAGTGCATTTTTGGGGGCCAGGTATGGGCACAGGAGGGTGGTTCATTACTTGGATGACTTCCTTCTCATTGGGAAAATGAGAGAGGAGGCACAGAAAATGCTAGGTGATTTCAAGAGCATGTGTCAGTGGATAGGGATTCCGCTAACACAAGGCAAGATGGAGGGCCCTGTGTGGAGGTTGGAATTCTTGGGCATAGAAGTGGACACCGAGAAGGGCTGTTTTCAGCTGCCCAGGAGCAAAATAACATGGCTGAAAGGTTTATTAGCCCAGGTCAGGAGGAGGAGGAGGAGGGTGCAGCTGGTACAAATACAGCAACTACTGGGGCACCTTAATTTCACCTGCAAGGCCATCAGCCTAGGCAGAGCATTTACAAGAAGGCTGGGGAGGGCCACGGGGAAAGCCAAGTGGCCGCACCATTGGGTGGACGTATTGAAAGGGGTGAGGGAAGACCTCAGGGTATGGGAGGAGTTTCTTGACAGGTATAATGGGGTGACATTCTGGCAGGATGAGTGGGAGTGGAACACGGACCTGGAGCTGTTCACAGATGCCTCAGGCACCCTGGGAATGGGGGCCTACTTTCAAGGGGAATGGATGTTGGAACCGTGACCGGCAGTTTGGGCTGAAGCAGGGACACTGAAGGACAACATCTTCCTGGAGATCTTCCTGATATGGGTGGCCCTGGAAGTATGGGGTGATAGAATGAGGGGGAAGTGCATCTTATTTTGGTGTGATAATAAAGGGGTAGTAGAGGTGATTAACAGGTGGGGGGGAGTATGGAGATGGTGGGCAGGCTGATCAGATGTATCATCTTGCTGGGACTGCAGCTGAACCTGTCTTTCAAAGCACAACATATTGAAGGTTTGAAGAATGAGATGGCTGACAGTCTGTCCCATTTGCAGCTCGATAGGTTTCAGAAGCTGAAGCCACAGGCGGTGCCACACAGGACCAGGACCCTGGACCGGTTATGGGAGGTTGGAGGAGCACAGCCAGGGCACTCTACTGGGGCTTCTGGGCAGAGAACACACTGAAGGCCTAGGAGGCAGGGTGGGCAAAGTTCCAGGGCTTCAGGGGGAAGCACGGGTGGGAGAAGGATGAACCAGTCTGGGAAGAGCAAGTAAGGAGGTTTGTTATGGAGCTGTGGGAGGAAGGGCTGGCCCATGCCACGATGGTTGTACACCTAGCTGGCATCAGCTGGGCATGCCAGGACAGGGGCTGGCCCGATGTAGGGGCCAGCAGGACCATAAAATGCATGGTAGCAGGGTGGTGTAGGAGGCAAGGGGCCAGGGTGGATGGAAGGTAACCCATAAGGGAGAAATTACTGGTAAGGGTCTTAGAGGCCACCTGGAAGGTATGCACATCAGCTCATGAAGGGCTTCCATTCCAGGCTATGTTTGCAGTGATGACTGCAGGGGCATTCCAGGTGGGGGAGTGGTGGCCCCGAGGAAAATAACCTCTAGGCAGGCTTTGCAGCATGAGTATGTCCTGTGGGGACATGACAGGATGGTCATCATCCTGGCCAGGTCCAAGATGGATCAGGGATGGAGGGGACACAAGTGTCACTGGCGAGGAAGCCACAGTCGGCCACCTGTGCCATGAGGGCATTGGAGGAGTACAGGAGTGCTCGGGGGAGGGCAAGGGGGATGCTGTTCAGGCACGGGGATGGCTCTCCAGTCATGGGTTTCCAAGTGGGGGAAGTTCTGAAGAAGGCGCTGGCATTTCTGGGTGAGGATCCCAGCAAATTTGCTCCACATTCATTCAGGATTGGGGAAGCCATGGAGGCAGCAGGGAGAGGGGCTGCAGTGGAGGAGTTACAAAGGGTGGGGTGCTGGAGGTCCAGCAGCTATCAGAGCTATGTGAGAAAATAATAACAACTCACAATGTGTATTCTGTTTCCATGGCAGGTTCCAAGAGGAAAATATGGATAGTGGGGCATTCCTTCGTGTACTGGGCAGAGAGGTTTATGGTGGCCACCTCCAGAGGAGCAGAGCTGAGATATAAAATGGAGCATACAAGGGTGTTATGGAAAGGCATTAGGGGGATGAAGTGGGTGCAGCTCATGCCTTTGATGGAGGAACTGAAATTGCAATGGGGCACCCCAGATTGCATTGTGATACCCCTGGTGGAAATGATTTAGGGAGCCTGCCATGGGGTATTGGGACAGAACATCATGGGAGACTTAGAGAGATTGAAGGGGTGGTGGCCGAGGGTGATGATTGGCTGGTCTGATATTACCTCCCAGAGGGTATGGAGAGGGGTGCAGGATGTCAGGCTGATCGCAAAGGTCAGGAAGCATCTGAACAGGAGGGTAGCAAGGATGGTAACAGAGATGGGGGGAGTTCACCTTCAGTACAGGGACATTTCCTTCGACTAACCTGCAGTGTTCAGGTTGGATGGCATCCACCTGTCAGAGTTTGGGATGTGCCTGTTCCTATGACCTATTGGGGAACTAGCAAACCAAATGGCCAAGAAAGGGCTTACGTACTAGCCCGCAAAGGGGAGCCCTTCTGTCCAGTGCAAGCTGAAGGAGGGGCAATGGAGGTAAGGAAAAGGGAGGAGCAGGAGGGGAGAAGGGGGAAGGGGTAGGATACATGGGCTGGGGACAAAGAACCCAGACGTGGTGATAAAGTTGGGAGTGGGATAGGTCCAGGTGCCAGATTCAGAAGTGTCCCGGCCTGGAAGGCAAAAGCCTGGGGAAGTGGAATGGCCTGGTTCTGGTGTGGAGGAGGGGGCTGGATTCACAGTGTCCGGCCCCTGAAAGCAAGATGGAAGAAATGACCAGAAGAAGGACAGAGGCCAGAGCCAGGGAAATTTGGAAAGAATGTTGATGTAAATTGAATCGTGAATTCAAAGTTATAGGGTTTGTAAATATAGTCCTTTGTGCCATAAATAAATTTTGCCAATGAGTAACTAACAAGTAAATTGGTGTGGTGTCCATCATTCCTGGGGGGATTCAGGGAACAATGGGGCTTGCCATTAAAACGCAGGCCAGGTTGTCCAGTGATCCCTACCAGGAATAAGTGCATAGGAGCGGAACGGGGAGGGGACAGAGGGATAGAAGGGGAGGGGCCTAATGACATCACCAGGCAGGAGGGGGTAATATGACAAGGGCAAGCCAGAGCCCCAGGGATTGGCTGGGGGGCAAAGCCCAAAGGGGGGGTCCTGACCAGGGGCTTATTAGGGGTATAACAGCCAGGGCTCAGGCAGGACAACCTCTTTTGCTGGGATTTTTCTCCCACCCTCCCACCCTTATTAAGGAAGGTGATGGGAGGCAGGTATGGTGCAAAGGAAAGAAATGGAGGGCAGGTTGAGTGCCCTAGGGACCTGGAGTATAGGGCCAGGTATGATGGTCACTACTGGGAGGCAGCTCTTGGCCAGAGGCTGGGGCAGATTCCTAGCAGGGAAGGGCATGTATGCCCATGGGAAGTGAAGTAAGGAAAAGGGGGAGTGGGGAGAAAGATGGGAGGGGGTAGGATACATGGGCTGGGGACAAAGAACCCAGACATGGTGGTAAAGTGGGGAGGGGGATAGATCCAGGTGCTAGATTCAGAAGTGTCCAGGCCTGGAGGGTGAAAGCCCGGGTAAGTGGAACGGCCTGGTTCTGGTGTGGAGGAGGGGGCTGGATTGACAGTGTCCAGGCCCTGAAAGCAAGATGGAAGAAATTACCAGAAAAAGGACAGAGGCTGGAGCCAGAAAAATTTGGAAAGAATGTTGATGTAAATTGAATTGTGAATTCAAAGTTATATGGTTTGTAAATATAGTCCTTTGTTTCATAAATAAATTTTGCCAATGAGCAACCAACAAGTAAATTGGTGTGGTGTCCATCATTCCTTGGGGGATTCAGGGGACAATAGCTTTTTAAGCATTTGTAAGCAAGCAGTTTTCTATTCTCAGGACAAGTGTTTGCCAATAGAACAAGCATTAACACATTTGTCAATAGCATCTTCAATTTTGTCACTTTACACTATAAGTACAGTCAGCCCACTAGTTTCAGTAATTTGCCATATAGGATTCTCTTGAAAGCATGGAGTGATTTGACATTAACGATAGTAGTACTACTGAGAACTGTAGACTTAAAGAGCCCCCGATGGTGTTGTGACAACTTTGAAAAAATCTGTTTAGACACAATTCAGCTTATATTTGCTATTTTTTCTGTAATTCTCACCCTTACTTCTTTATTATTTAGGACATTTAGATGTGATCAGGATCACAGCCCTTTCTGTTCTGACTCTTGCCTATGCCTGACATCACAGTTCTGTTTATGACATCACAATCTGTTGCTGTGAAAATAGTTATGATACCATAAACAGGAGATTATGATGTCAGGTGTAGGCAAGCAGAAAGAGCAGAAAAAGATTAAGAGATAGTAATTCTCTTTTGAACAACTGTTCTCAGTGATAATGAAAAAAGGGAAAGATTTGTAGAAAATCCATGAAATTGAAACTGAATTGTGTCTAAGTCTCACATTTCTTTCAAGTTTCCTGAATGGTGTCAGGGGTTCTTTAAGCACGATGCAATGTTTTTAAGGACATGTTACAAGAGCGCTCCTCTTTGAAGTTGTGAGGCAGTCTGTAAACCTGCATTTATTGTGGTATAGCCACAGCCCTCCATTCATGAATTGATGCTTGCATCCTAGCAATGACTTTACGATCTAAAAGTGCATTGCAGCCCTCACTTTCAGTTTCAATTTACTGTGTGTTTCTCAATATCCCCTCTTTCTTGTACTTGACCCTTTGCAGTTCTTATCTGAAAAACTGAAAAGTAAGGCGGTGTTAGGGTCACTTGTTTGTACTATATGTGGAGATTTCTTTTTCATTTGGCTTCCTTTATATGTTGCAGAATAAATGAAACATCTAACAGTTTTAATACTTAAACATAAACATTATTTTTTTCAAGCATATATAAAACAGTTGCCCATTTTCTAAGCACAATAATACCCTCTAGGGTGGGCAGTATTGTGCTATACTGGCCTTCAAGGGGCTATAAGGCCCTCTGCCTGCAGTGTCAGGCCTCATTATGCCCCTGGGCAGTCCAGTGTAGCAGCACAATACTGCCCACCCTGTTAGATATTATTGCTTACATCTCTCTCTCTCTCTCTTTCTCTTTCTCTCTCTCTTTCTCTGTCTCGCTGTCTATCTATTGACCCATCAAGCAGATCAGGGTGCTAGTACCAGTACCCCTACTTCCCCAGTACTGCTTCTTTCTACCCACCTCCTCTCCAGGTCACCCCTGCCAAAAACTTGATTGTGGCACTGGGGTACCCAGCTCCGGTGCCACTGAAAATGATCCCAATACTGGAACCTGAACATGTCTCATGATGTAGATGCACTCTCCAATTGAAAACATGTCACTGCTGGAACCGATGACTGCTATATGAGAAAATAAGGTAAGTCCAGTTTAATGTATTTCAATGGGTTTTGAACTTTTACTCATAACTTTGCAATTGTTTTACATTTTTACACCACATTTTCAACATGGCCTTTTTGGGACCCCACTTCATGAACAGGGGAGGTGGAATTTTTCAAATCCATCATAAATGGTGATTTTGCATTCACTGCGTGAAATCACCTTTTGGACAGTATTTGAACATTTCCACCTACTGGGTTCATGAGGTGGAGTCAAAAGATGGCTATGTTGAAAATTTGATGTACAAATATGCTAAAATGATCAAGCTATGAGTGAACATTGAAATATTTCAAGGTTCATTCATAACTTCACTGATTTTAAATTTTTTCACCAAACGTTTAACATCGCCTTTTTGGGACTCATTTCATGAACAATGCAGATGAAATTTTTTAAATGCACCCTGAAAGGTAATTTCATGGTTTCTCCATGAAATCACCTTTTGGGCAGGATTTCACCTATGAAGTTCATGAGATGGGGTCATAAGAAGACTATGTTAAAAACGTGGTCTAAAAATATGATATAAGTTCAAATTATGAGTGAATATTGATATATATAAATTGCAAAAAACTTTGATAATGCATCAGTTAGGGTTAAACTGACAAAAGTAAGGAAAAGTGGCATTAGGGTTTCCAATCCTAACACCCCATTTCCCATCCTCAAAAGACCCACAGGCGGGGGGGGGGTCTGTCTTGTAGCTGTCCACCCTAACGCTCACCTCATTCCATTAGAAAATAAGGTGACATGGGTACAGCATAAGAGAATGGGGTGAGTGTTAGGGTTGATGACCCCAAGACAGACCTCCTGCCTGTGGGTTTGTGCAGAGTGGGGAGTGGGGAATGGGGTGTTTGGGTTGGAAACCTTAATGCCACATTTCCCTACTTTTGTTGGTTTATTTATTTATTTATTTTATTTATTTAGTTTTTGTTGACCGGGTAAGTGCATTAGACAAATCCTGCCTATTTTCAGGCATGACCCAGGGAAGGGGGAGACAGATGAATACCAACTGACCTTGAACCAGATGAAACTGTTGGTGGTATTTTTAGTGAATGAGGGAAATTTGGTCAGGATACCGGGGAAATTCCCCTACTCTTTTCGATAAGTGCCATGGGATCTTTAACATCCACCTGAACTACCACCAATCCAGGCAGATGGGACCTCGGTTTAACATCTCATCCAAAAGACAGCACCTCAGAAGTACAGCACCCCTCTCATGCTGCTCTACAGTGTCAGTACTGGGATATTAACCCAAGTGCCAGATGTGGGAACTGAACCAACAGCCCTCTGATCTCCCGGCTTCAGAAGCGAGTGTGCTACCTACTGAGCCACTGACACTGATGACTGATGTTTAACACTAACTGATGTGTTAAGAAAGTTTTTTGCCATTTATCTCCTTACTTTTTGAGTTAGTATAACTGCAACCTTATTAGCCTGTGGGAGCACAGGACCCTCTGGGCCCTTCGATCCCAACTGTACATAGATGCATATATATATATATATATAACATGCACTTCCAGTTATAGGACAACAGTCACCAAATTGTCACATAGCAATGCTATTACCCCAGCTAATGTACCCAGTGCAGAATATTTTTCAATACTCACCAAAACATGACTCCACACAACGCAATGCCATTCCACAGTGCAGTGGCAAAAACACATTTTGGACAGGATTTGAAGAATGACATGAGGTGGTGTAATAAGAAGGTTATGTTGAAAATGTGGGCTCAAAATATTTAAAATTCATAAAGTACTATAGTACCCCATTCTCGTATACTGTACCCATCTGAGCTTATTTACTTATAGAAAGGGGTGAGTGTTAGGGTCCACAACTCCAAGTCACTCCACTGATGCCTGTTGGTATCTGCAGAGTGGGGGTGAGGCATTTGGGCTGGAAACCCTAACACCTCATTTTCCTGCTTTTGTCACTATAGTACTCACCCTAATTGATGCATTAACAAAGTTTTTTTTTTGCAATGATAGATAGATACTGTTTATATGTGTATATATATATATATATATATATATATATAAAATTTATTATAGTTTACATTATTGTCTTATAAATATACATCATGTTTCTCTGCAAGGCATTCGTAATACAAATACAATTTGTTGGTCCATTTTCTTACCAACGTCTTACAGGCTTTTATCTCTTCAATACAACATTTCTTCATTATGTTTAGATATTTAAATCCATATTTATCTACTGAAGAATATGTAATGGACTATTTATTAAATTATTGCCCCCTTCATTTTCAAAACCAGTTAAATATTTGGATTATACAAACCCTGTCCACCCAATACAGTTTATTTTTGTTATTCCTGTTCTAATAATTAATTATTTGAATAGAAACATAAAAAAAATAGAAGTTGATGGCAGATAAAGACCGCAAGACCCATCCAGTCTGTCCATTGCTTTTTCTACCTTATGAATGTGCCATCGGCCTTTGCTCTGTCAATGGTCTATCAATTCATACTCATCTGTATTGCTCCCTTATGCCCATCCCATGCCTGTTTGAAGCCCTGCACTGTATTCATATCCACCACTTCCTGAGGTAGGTCATTCCATGCATCCACCACCCTTTCTGTGAAAAAACTTCCTCACATTACCCCTTAATTGGCCTCCCTCTAATCTCATGCTGTGTCCTCTTGTCCTGCTATTTTTCTTATATTGAAACATGTTAGACTCTTTCACCTTGTTAATGCCCTTAAGGTGTTTGAATGTTTCAATCATATCACTCCTCTCCCTCCTTTGCTCTAGGGTATACATATTGAGCTCCATTAATCTGTCCTCATATGTTTTCTGATGCAATCCCTGCACCATTTTGGCTGCCCTTCTCTGGACTGCCTCAGTTTGGTTAATGTCCTTGTGAAGTTGTGGCCTCCAGTACTGCATGCAGTACTCCAGATGGGGCCTAACCAGTGTCTTGTAAAGAGGGATTATTACCTCCCTTATCTGACTTGTGATACCCCTACTAATACACTCCAACATCCCCTCTAGCCTTACCTACTGTTTTAGTGGTCTGCTTGGATGATTTCAGGTCATCGGTAATGATGATGCCCAAGTCTCTTTCTTCCCTTGTGATTGCCTGCAACTCCCCTCCCAGCCTATAGGTGGCTTCAGGGTTTCTCTCTTCCCTATGTACATGATCTTGCACTTCTTGGCATTAAACCCCAGTTGCCACTCTTCTAACCATTTTGCTAGTTTATCCAGATCTCTTCTCATTCTGCCCACCCCATCTGGATCATTTACTCTGTTGCAGATCTTGGTGTCATCTGCAAACAGACAAACATTACCCTCCAGTCCATCTGCAATGTTACTGATGAAGATATTGAAGAGGACTAGCCCCAGGACTGATCCCTGAGGTACCCCACTTGTGATTTGCATCTCTTCTGACTGTATACCATTTACCACCACTCTCTATCCACCCCCAGATCTCATTACTTATAATTCTATCTCATAGCTGCAATATAGGAGGAAATATGTTTAGAGTCGAGTTCTATGTAGTATCAAAGATCTCTGTAGTGTCACTTATATAATCCATCAGTCTTTCTATACATAAAGTAGATTTAAAGTTTATGCACCATTTATTCTGGTTGAATTCCAGTTGTTTGGCAGAGTTCCAGTTTTTCAATATCATTCTTTTTGTTGTCATAGAAGCTAATGCTATTATCTTGTTTTCTTTTAATTGTAAATCTAATTCCTTATAATCATTTAAAATAAATATTCCAGGTGATAATGGTGTTTCATTTTTAAGATTTTTTCCAATTCCTGGTGTACTTTTTGCCACCATTTGGAAATCTCTTTACAGTCCAATAATAAGTGGAAATGGTCAGTTTTCTTATTACCATTGCAGTTAAACCAGCAATATATTTTATTTGTTTCTTACATATAGCTAAGGTTATTTGGCATTGTGTGGGCACAATCTACTTTTTTAAATTGAATTGATTTTTTTTGCATATGTATAAATCTTATTATCCTGGATTTATATTTACTGACACTTATTATTGTCCCACTTAATTTCCAACTCGTGTTCCATTTCTTTTGTGTCATTTATGATTTTTACAAGTCTCTTGGAACTAATTCTAAGGAAGGATTCATAGAAATATACCATTATGCTAACATTATTTTTTAAGTAGAGTTATTACATCAAATAATTTATTAGATTCTTCTATCAAGGTCTTATTTTTAATGTATTTTTGAAATGTGTTTTGGAAGTTAAGTATTTTACCCCCAAAGTTTTTAATTGTTTATTTTTACATCTTTTCTCAAATGGTTTCCAATTCATTACATTACTGTTTTCCATAAAATCTATCCAGTTTATCAGATTCATTTTTTTAATTCTTTTGCATGTCCTTGTACTTCCTCCATATCCTTCCATATACTTATATTCCATCTGATGCTAGATGCTAATCTGAAGTTATTATATGGAAAAGATTATTTGGTTTAGTACATATTTTGTGTATAGCATTAATAACAGGATCTTTTATCCAAGAAAAAGTCTTTGGAAATGCCAATATGTTTTGTATTTTAATGATGAGTCCTCTTTACTTAACACTATTTGTATTTGGGACTGATAAGAGCCCTCCAAATCTGTGTCTGTTCGATCTGCATTGATCCAGTATATCATTTGTTTAGATTTTGCAGTCCAGTAGTTTCACAAGGGATTTGGACATCCCATTTTATGTTATTTATGAATCATGGTCATTTTTTCCCAAGCAATTCTGAGAACTCTGCCTTGACATAGGAATGTTTAAAAACTTTCACACATCTGTTCCAGCCAAGATAGAGGGATTTCTCCCTGTACCCCTTGAAAAAAGTACATTAAGTGAGGCATTATTAGCATTTTAAATGCTTCAGTTCCACCCAGCAATGATAGTAATTTTTCTTGCTAGCTTTCCAGTAGAATATTTATTCTTTCCATGTAGAATAATAAGTTAAACTCTGTTTTTATACAGAATATGTGATAAATACACCCAGGTATTTGATAACTTCTTCCACTTCCATGTTTGTAATATCTCATTAGTTTCAGGGCATGTAAGTAATTAATACCATAGCTTTTGATTTGTTTATTTTGTAACTGGAAAGTCTGGAACATTTTCAAATTCCTGCATTAATACTGGGTAAGTTATTTTGGGGTTAGTCAAAAATATTAATATATTGTCTGCATAGACATTTACTTTCAAATGATTATTAGGGTTATTTAAGCAAGTGATCAACATATTCATGTGAATGTGATTTTGTTATAGTTCCAGGCTTAAAATAAAAAGAATTGGGGAGAATAGACATCCTTGTCATATGCCATTACTCATTTCTAAAGGATCTGACTTAAACTGATACATTTTGAAAAAAGCTTTGGGATTTTTGTAAAATGCTTTTATGGATTTTATTAAATATTGTATACTGGAAAGCCACATTCTTTTAATGATTCAAACATAAAAGTGCCAGTTTAATAAATCAAAAGCTTTGTTGGCATCCAACGCTATGACAATGGTTTCAGGTCTTCTGGTAACAGAGGAGATCGCAGCCTGGACATCGTTAAGACCTTCAAAAATATTTCTATTTTTCACAAACCATTTTTGGTCTGTATGAATAATTTTTGGTATTTGCATTTGGATCTTAATTATTATGGTTTTTGCCATAATTTTGCAGTCTGTATTTAATAGTGCAGTTGGTCTATAATTTTCAGGATAGAGTCTATCTTTGTTTTCTTTTAGAAGCAAAATGACATTCACCTTAGAAAATGAAAATGGAAAATCAGAGCCATCGGCTATCTCCTCCATCATTTTATATAATCATGAAGAGAGTTCTTCTATAAAAGCTTGGTAGAACTCTGATGTAAATTCATATGGCCCCGGGGATGATTTTTTTTTCATAGAAAGCACTGCCTCCATTATATCTTGCTTTGTAAATTTATCTGATGATATTTCTATTTCATGTAAGTTTAGCCTTTATCAAATAGTCTTGTATTAATTTGGAATTATTAAAATTTTGTTTGTTGTGAATAGTTTTATAATAATCTACAAAAACATTGGCAATGTCTTCATATTTTGTAAATATTTGATTTGTGGAATTTTTTATATTAGTTATAATATTTTGTTCTTTATGTTTTTTTAGCATACACAAGTAATTTACCAGAGTTGTTTGCATAATAGTATAGTTTGTTTTTAAGTTTGGGATTGTTAATTTGCACTTCTTTCATTAGTCTATGTTTTTTATCTTGAATTTTCTGTTCCAAGGATTCTTGTAAATGTAAACTACCTTATCTTATCTTGCAAATCTTGAATCTCAAGATCTACATTTTTTATCTTTTCTTGTTGTATTTTGTTTAGAGCAATTTTGTATGATATAATGGTGCCTCTGATTGCAACTTTTAATGAATCCTAAATTGTGCATGCTTTTATTCCCTTTTCATAATTAAAGACCCCAAATTCTTTAATCTACTTTTTTTATAATTTCAATGAAGGTTGTATCCTATAATAATGAATATTCAGATCTCCAGAAGGGTATATGTTTACAATCTTGTGCTGGGATAAAATTAATTGTAATCATTGCATGATCTGATATGGATATTTCTTTAATATCTGCCTCAGTTATGTCCTTTATTATTTCTTTATTTGCCAAAATGTAATCTATTCTAGAGAAGACGTTAATATATCTGGCTTTATAAGTGAACTTAATTTGGTCTGGATTCTCATTTCTTCAGACATCACGCAAATTATGTTGATTTATGAAATGATTTATATATTGGTTAATCTTATGTCCTGTAGCAGGGTCTTTGTTGTTTTATCCTTATTTTGGCCTTATTAATGCATTTAGATCACCCCCATTATAATGTTTTGTGTATCTAAGTCTATTAAAACTTTAGATATTTGATAAAGAATATCAGAATAAGCTACAAACAGGCCATAAACAGATCCATTTACTATATTGGTCCAATATTGAATACCTTTAATCAACATAATTCTACCATCCTTGTCTTGCCATTGTTGAATACATTTAAAAACTACATTTCTAGCTGTTAAACTTGCTACTTCTCTGCTGTTCATAGCACCATTTGAGAAATATACTTGATCTATTCAGCCTTTTTAATCTCTTATGATCTTTTGAATTTAAGTGTTGTTTCTTGTAATGCTAACATTTGTAGATTATTTTATTTTCCATAAAGTAGGATAGGATCTCTTTTCTTAGCATTATTTAATCCATTGACATTCACAGAGGTGAAGGCAAGTTTGGAGGATGTAATACTATTTAAACAGTACAGTTATAAAAGCTCTCTTCTGTCTGTTTCCTCCTATTCCAAACATTATTCTGTGCATATTATTCTGCATGGTTGTTGTTGTTTTTTTGTTCATTTCCAGGTTCTGTGTGTCTTTATTTACTATTACCCTGTGGTCAAAAGTGAAACTTTCACTTTTATTTCCCTTATCTATATCTTAACTCCAAAACTCTTCTTCTTCATTTGTAGTCTCATAGGCACTCTTCTTAGTGCCAATGCTGGGTTTTCTTATTTTAATGTACACCAGTAATAAGACTTCCTACTCCTGTGTGATGGTGAAAAACATCTTTAGATTGAAAAGGGAAGGACAAGGGAGGAAAAAAACTTAGATTTTTCACCACATTACAATAATCAGAGCAGCTCCCCTTGTTAAATAAAAATATACATAACAAATTCTATTTTCTATTCGCCCATCTTTTGTTAGTCCATTACAGCAATTGAAAGAATGTTCTGAGAAATATTTTTTTCTTTTGTTTTTCCTTTTTCCCCTCTTCTGTTTTTCTTTTTTCTGAAATGTTCACCCTGGCCATGTATATCAAGTGTCTCTTTTACTTATTTAATTAAACATCTCTGCATATTTTTCTTTTAATGCCCTTTCAGTTTCCTAAGCAGTCCCATAGATCCATTGTGTTTTGTTGATAAATACTTTCAGCTTATGTGGAGGAAAGAATGCTGATTTATGTCAATTTTTCCAAATAATTGTTCTGAGGTTTGCATATTTTTTCCTTTCTGTAATTACTTTATTTGGAAAATCTTGGAAGATGGATATTGTTGCCACTTTTAAATGAATTTTTTTTCTTTTTAAAATCAGCTGCCAAAATTGTATTTCTGTCATCTGTCTTCTTAAATTTAACTATGAGAGGTCTTGGGGGTGGCATCATCTTCAGGTCACTGTCTTAAGACTCAGTGAGTTCTACCATAATCCTTTTTAATTGATTCTTTTGGAACCTCTTGTAGTACATCAAATATTTCATCCAGGGTTTATCCTAAGGAGGAACGTTGGTCCCAGATTTCCAGTACTCCTAGCAGTCTCACATTATGCCTTCTTGTTCTGGTTTCTACTTCAGTTATTTTTTTTTGTAGTTGTTTCAGTTCCTTTTCTTGGTGTATCACATGTGGTTTTAGCAAAACAGTTTCATCATCCATTATACTAACTCTTTTTTCCACTTCTTTTATTTTCTCAGTGATGTGTTTATTGGTAGTTTCCATCTTGTTTAAGGTTACTTTTATATTATCCAATCATTTTTCAACTTTTCTAGGGTGTTCATTTTATCTTTTAATATGTAAAGTTCTTATAATATGGTATTTTCCCAAGAAGGAGGATCTTGTTCTTGTGTTTGGCTATGTGCATTGTCTTTGTGTGGGTTTTCATTATCAGAAGTTGGTAAGCTTTTATCAGTTTCAGCTGCTTTATGATTAGGTTCCTCTGGGTTTTGTTTGTTTTCAGCTCCCTTATTCTGAGATATTGATTCTGCATAGTTTGAGGGTTCCTCAATAGTTGTTTGTTTGGATGCTCCTTTTTGGGGGGGGGGTTGGTTTAATATCTTCTCTGTTTCAGCATTTTCATCTTTGTGGTTCATTTCAGTCGAGGTACTGCTGCTTAAATCTTCTCCTAGTGAATGATCTACTGATTCATGTCTAGCTGTGTTGTCTTGTTTTGGTTTTGTAGGTATGGCTCCTTTAAGAAGCAGAATCTGAATAGGAGAATTTGGGGTTGCCATATTCATCTCATGAGAAGCAAAGAAAATATGTATTTTTGATTTATTTGACTTTTCTAGCAATTGTGTTGTAGACAGATTTTCCTGTGAGTCCATACTGTTTTCTTTGTGTTTATTTGCTTTAGGTGGTTTAATTCTTCATGGCTTAGTTTCAAATCTTTCAGCTGCTGTTTTTGTTTTCTTTATTAAACTTTGTTCCTTTTCTCTACTTCTGGTAAACATCAGGGGCCACTTAGCCTTCACTTAGTAGGTATAAAACTTTACATAGAGTTTCCTGTATTCCATTGAGTTTTATCTTAACTATCAGTGTAAGGAATTTGCAACTCTATTTCAAGATGAATGTTTTGAGACCCATAAACTTACTAATTGTATTGTCACTTTCAATGTTGCTCAATGCACACCGAGTTTTTACTGTACCTTATGGCTTAAATTATATCATAATGTGATTAAAGATAGATTCAGGGAAATATAAAATGGGACTCAATCACATCAATCAAGATTTAATGGAGACTGCAAGGCCAAAGGTCACCACTTAAGTATCCAAATGCTTTTTATTTTGTCACGGTTTTATTAGATTTATTTTCTGTGTTTGATGTTATTACTATTAGCTGGCATTCAACACAAAAAAAACACAACTTGCAGCAAAGACTGGAGTATCAGAATATCTATGCCTTTTACACCAACAATATTCTTCACTATGTTCAGTATTTTCAATGCTCACTATGGTGAATTTTTCAGTACTTACATGCATACAAAGTTTATCATTGATGCCCCTTTTTCCATGAGTTTTCACTGTAGCTTTTCCAATGTTTTTCACAGGCTTCTTTTATTCTGGTAGTAATTTTCTTTTTTTACTTGCTCATAATTTTTCACAGATGCAGAGTTAACCACTTTACTTAAAAGATCTGAGATGAAGTACCATATGATGATCTGTGATTCCCAATTACCTGGACCATAGGTGAGCATTCTCAGTCTACCAAGTCTTCAGGCCATTCTGCTAGAAGTCATTTTATCAATTGCAGTAAAGACTGCGCCATTATTAGACTCATTTATTCTAATGCATGTGGTTTCAATTACTATAGTTTGTATCTGTCAATTGGATATAAATGTTGAACATAATCCATAAAAGGGATGATAAATCCTTTTAGACCTTGGTTGCTAAGGAGATTGCTCAGCATAAATATCTATTAGATATGAATATAACAGAAGGAGAATGACTAGCTTTCAATACAAAAATATTTTATGAAGCTCCTGAACAAGGGAGGCTAATCAACTATAATGACACCTCTTGTACCCAAACTATTAGTATACCTAGGCAAAAGGTATATTTAACAATTAAAACACTTAAGCTCAATAAAGCACCAGTTCTGGACTTTGTACCTCCAGAAATATATCTGTCAAGTGCATCCCATTGGGCAGATGTTGTTGTTGTTGCTTTTAACAAACGTATTTCAGATACTATATACCCCTGTCTTGGAGGGGTGCCACAATTGTACCAATTCACAAAAAAGGAAAACAATCTTATCCATTGGTGTACATGCCAAATAGCCTCCTAGATGTGAGTCATAAAATATTTTCTAAAGTCATCCTGGAAAGACTTTGATCTGCCATAGACAATAGTGGCAGCTTAAGTGAATACCAGGCTGGCTTCAGGAAAGATTACAATACAATAGACAACTGTTCTGTAGTGAGTCACTTATTGGAGAAATATATTAGTCTTAGAAAACAAAGACTATGGCAAGGATATTCAAAGTTTAGCAAAGTGCACAAACGGATTACGTCGGGATTGTGCAGTGTTTGCGCAGGTTAGCCATAGTCAAAGCAAGACATAGCATTGGAGCAAAAATATAATGTAGGCAAGTGGCAAAGTGAGGGGCAGGAGCCTGAATACAGGTGCAATGGCATATTCAAAAGAATAGCACAGTGCAAGGCCCCATTGAGCGACATGCAGCACTGTGCTAGTTACCACCTATAAAAGGCAGGTCTTATCCCAGGGCACACCACAGAGAGGAGTGTGGTCAGGACAGGAAGCCAACATGGCTGTCTTTGTAAATAGAGTAGTGTATTATCTGATGGAGGAAGTAGTGAAGGAGGAGGAAAGGGATCAGACCCATCATCGCCCACAACACAGGCCAAGGAGGAGATATGCTGCACACAAGTTGTACTGGCCCAGAGTCTCCTTTGAGACCCTGCCTGATGAGGACATCACTGGCTGGTACAGGATGAACAGTGACATGTTGAGGTAGATATGCAAACTCCTGCATGAGCAGCTGCAGCCTAACACCAGATGCAGCCATGCTATGTCAGTGGAGGAGAAGGTAACAGCAGCAATGTGCTTTCTAGTCACTAGGACATTACAAACCCCAGTGTGAGACACCATTGGTGTATCACAGTCTACCACCTCCTGCCTCCTGATCCATAGATACATAGATACATAGATACATAGACAGTGTCGGCAGATAAGGGCCTATGGACCACCTAGTCTGCCCATTTGAGCTTGTAAGTTCAGTTTGTTTTCCTAGAAGTCTATTTCCCCTAACCCCTGACCTCTAGAATTCCTTTATGTCTATCCCATGCATTCTTAAATCCCGTGATTGGTTCAGCCCCCACCACTTCCTCTGGCAGGGTGTTCCACTTGTCCACCACCCGTTCTGTGAAGAAATTCTTTCTCATGTTTCCTCTGAATCGTCCTCCCTCCAACTTCATCCCATGCCCTCTAGTCCTGAAACATCTTTTTCGCTTAAAAATAGTGTTTTCCTGCACCCTGTTCCTCCCTGTAAGATACTTGTATGTCTCGATCCAGTTCCTAGATGCCTTCCTGCCAGCATGCTGATGAATTCATAGTATTTCCCAGCATGGCAGCTGAGTGCAGAGTAATCATGCAGCAGTTCTATCGAGTTGTGCACCTACCAGCAGTACTTGGTGCCATTGACTGCACCCATGTTGCCTTCCATGCACCACCTGGTGATGACAGTGACACATATGTGAACAGGAAGGGGTACCACTCCATCAACTGCCAGGTGGTGTGCGATGCGACAGGGTGCATCAGCAATGTCTTTGCATGGTACCCCAGCAGTGCCCATGATGCCTTCATATGGCACCAATCTAGGCTGTGCCAGGCCTTTGAGGAGGGCAAGATTCCCAGTGGGCATCTAATCAGTGAATAGCACACTTTGGGCAACAGTGCAAGGGAGGCATAGATGGGGGGAGCAATCAGGACAGCAATGCATGTGTAGTACCATGGCAAACTCCATATAGCAGGAATGGGCAGCTAACTGAGTTCCATATGTTCACAGAGGACAGTGCCTATCCCTTGTGACCCTGGCTGCTCACACCAGTACCATATCCAGCAACAGTGGCCAAGGAACGGTACAATGAGATGCACACTGCCACAAGGAACATCATAGAGAGGGTCTTTGGCATGCTGAAGATGTGGTTGCACTGCCTTGATCATTCAGGTGGTGCCCTACACTACAGCCCTCAGAAGGTATGCCATACATTTCTAGCATGTTTCATGGTACACAACATGGCACTAAACAGTGGTATACATGCACCTGAACCTGCAGAACAGTCAGACAGTCAGCCACAGCCAGAGACCCAGGGGGGGATAGTAGGACAACTTGAGAGAAGAGACCCCTAAAAGGCCAGAAGATCCCATGAGCACAGGAGGAGCATTATTTAACACACTTGTGTAGATGGGAAGGATAGTAAACAGACCATAGACAAACAACCGTTGAGGTGTAATGAGTTTATTAGATGTGTAATGTATGTACAGAGCTGAAATGTGCAGCATGTGCATAAAATCTGGATGAAGACAGTGTTACAGTGTGCATATGAAGTATGTGTGTGTGTGTGGATCTGCACAGTGACAGTCAGAAATGTGTGTGTGACACATGAGTGCTATGTGTGCAAGGTGTGGGGCAGGGGTGTTGATGTGCAGGTGGGTAACTGTGTATGAGGTACCACTGTGTGGGTGAAGGACTGTGCATGTGTGTGACACTATGTGTGTGATGGGGAGTGTGGCAGAAGTGCCCCAGCAGCCAATGCCCAGGAAATGCCAGGCTAATGCTGGCTCCTACCCCCATGGACACATCCTGCACCATGTCTGTGGGGAATAGATATGGGGGTGATCAGTGGCATGGACACAGGCAGTGAGGACTGTGGGGATGTTGTCAGTGCAGCATGCTGACATGCATTGCTGAAACCTGCACCAGTCCTGGAGGGTGGGTGGCCACATCGCTGTGCCTGGACCACAGAGTGCTGGGAGGCTGGGGAGGACAACCCAGTGTCCACACCATTTGTGCATGACACATGCCGAGGTGTTGCACTGGTCCACCTGTGGGTGGTGGAGACTGTGCCATGCTGACCAGCAAGTAGTGTGACATGCATGGTCTCAGCATGTGCACACACTGCCACAGTGAAATCCCTAAAGCCCTGCCCCATTGCACCAAGGACCCGGGACATGTGCTCCTCAGCACATTGCTCTGTGCAGATCATAGAAGCAGCAACTGTCTCCCACAGTTGGGAGAGATCATTTCGCATCTCACACCTCAGGTCTTGGAGATCCTGCTGCACTGCATACTGTGACTCAAGAGCAGCATGTAGCATGAGTCTCGCACCCTGGCCATC
This sequence comes from Neoceratodus forsteri, assembly GCA_016271365.2. Taxonomy (NCBI): domain Eukaryota; kingdom Metazoa; phylum Chordata; order Ceratodontiformes; family Ceratodontidae; genus Neoceratodus; species Neoceratodus forsteri. The sequence goes on from CM057456.1 coordinate 1,467,740,056, forward strand.
CTGTGCTGTGGGTGATGACCCAGCAGTGGGTGGAGAGAGTGGTTGCAGTTGTGGGTGCTGGGGCTGCTCAGCAACCTGTATAGGCTGCTGTACCTGGGCCACATGCTGCTGCCACTGTTGTTGGCCAGCACGGGACCGTGTCTGCCCCATGGCCTGTTCAGTGGTCTGTGGCAGGTGGTGCAGCTCCATAGGTGCAAACATGCCAGCTTCATGGCCAACAGCAGACAACTGCACGGTGACACCCTGATCCAGTGCAGCCCTCCACCCCTTGCTGGTCAGATGTATGTGCAGGCCCTGCACACTGTGCTCCCACATCCCTGACCTCAGGGCCCTCAGTTGTTGGTTCCACATCACAGTCCGATACCCCCCAACCCTGGTCACTGGTGACCGTAAGGGTGATGACAGTGCCATATCCAAAGTCCTTCACCTGTGCATCCTCCATAGGTATGTTAGTGTCCAGGGTCTCAGCAACTTCATTGTCACTGGAATCCTCTGCAGCATATGCTGTTCTGTGGTAGGGTGCTGGATGAGTGCTACTGCCACATGCACCCCTGTGATGGTCATCCACATGAGGTCCATGCACCACCCCCATGCCAGACATAGATGGCACTGGCCGGTCTGCCTCCAGCTCATCCACAATGTCTGCCATCCTACACTCTGCCTGCACACTTGCACTTTGTAGACCTGGTGCTGTGAAGTAAGGAGGACACTGTTAGTGGGACTGTACAGCACTGTTCACATCATCCCCATCACCGGTACCAACATGCCACTACAGTGCACAGCACCCTGAATGTCCAATGCCCCTATTGTGCAGTGTGAGTGCCAAACAACAACAGTGCAACCAAATAATAGTGAACAACATGTGTAGCAAACACATGGACAGAGTTGTGTAGCCAGGAATCTCAAACCCACAGCAAACACCCATATGTGTGATTTCACAGTGCAGGCCAGACCTGACAGTGGCAATCACACAACCAGCAAACTATGTCATGCCACCACTGTCTGATGCAAACCATGTACATACCTGGACATGGTAGTGTCAGTTGCATCTCACATCCTCCTCCCTCTAAGCCCTCCATGGGCACAGGCCTCAGGGTGGATGCAACAAGGAACAGGAGAGAGTCCCATTCTCTCTGGTCCAAGGGTTGCAGCCCTCCCCCTGTCATAAGGCATCCCCACAGTCTCTGGGCCTCCTTCTCCTTGGCTCTATGCAGCAGATAACGCCATCTCTTGTGGACTGCATTGGGGTTGTGGCCACATCCCCCAACAGCATTGACCTCTGCTGCAACCTCCTCACACAACTACCGAACCAGGGGATCCTTGGCTTTCTGGTCTGCAGACTCCTCTCCCATTTCTTACATGCATGTACAAGGGCATGCAGCTCATCCTCACTAAATTTGTGGGTGTGATACCTCTCCTGGGCAGTGGTGACATCTGTATGGGACCGACTGCAAGTATTGGTTATGCATGGTTGTGTGGAGTGTTAATATTTTCACCAACACATATGTGGATCATGTCACTCCACCCTATCTGTGTTACTTATTTTTATTTATTTATTTCAGTTTAGGAGAGCTCATGTTACACATATTACTGCATATGTCCATTGTGCCTGCACAACAGACAGCTGTGGTGTACACTGTAGTACCTTAACCGCAAGTTCCCCCAGTGTGCAGCACTGTGCTGCACTGTGCAGTTGCTTGTGCTACAGACCACATAGGTGCTACACCTACACCAATGTTGCAGTGTGGCCATGTGTAGCATTCACCCTTGTTCCACCCATACATTCAAAGTATGGCCAGGGGACATGCAGAACAATGTGCTACGAACAATACCAGTGTAGCCCTGCACAGTTGCCTGTTGTCAGTGCATACCTACTGCAACCTGTGGAGTTTCCTGTGCAATCCTGCAGTGTGTATGCATACATAGGTTAAATACTGTGCAGTGCAGTTCCTGTGTGTACCACAGGTGGTGCGCTGTTAGCCCTTAAACAGCCTTGCCGGGCAATCCACACTGATTGGTATGCAAATGACAACATAATGAGATGCAAATCAGCATGTTTGCCCTGCACATGGATAATCAGCCTCATTAGCATACTGCCTTTGAATAGTGACACTGTTTGCACTGGACTAATGCATTGCGCAGGGCAATCCAGTAGCCCAGGGCTATTCCCGCATTGCACAGTGCAGCACTACTAACATAGTGCAGCACAACTATGTATTGCATGACACATCTGCTCATGTGCTGTGCATGCGCATGTGCTTTGTACTGGTGCTACCACAGCACCGCACCAGTGCTGTAGTATTGCGCAGGCTACTTTGCATATGCTAGTACCAGCACTGGGGTCATTGTTGGGTCATGCATGCTCAGTGTATTCACTTCTTGCTTGCACGGCTCTATTGCAAGAGCGTGCTTACATACACAATAGTGCTGTGCACATTTTGTGGCATAGCACAGCTCCATTGCCTGGTGACAGGATAGTCTGTGGGCATTCCTTCTGCTGTGCCAGTGCAAAGTGCAGTATGTCAGGCAGAAGGTGCAAGAGGGCTGTTGTTCACAGGGACAGGAGGTGGGTTGAGGTGAAGACTGCCAACCTGGTAGAACTGGTTGTGCAGAGGCACAGGTGCCTGTTTGGTGAGGTGAGGGAGGGTGACCTCTCACACAGACAGGTGTGGGCCTCCATTGCCCGACACCTGATGTCCCAAACTGGGATACACCATGATAGGGAGACATGCAGGCATCAGTACATGGACCTGCAGAGGCATCAATGTAGGTAGCTGGAGCGATTTAAGTGCATGGTCCAAGATGGTACTGTGCCAGTGCCAGGGGGGGTTACCAGTCTCCGCACGGTGATGGCCGTGTGTCTCTGTGTGTGCATGGTGTGTATGGGGTCTCCCATTGCTTGTGTTTGTGTGTTGGTTGTATTGTATGCCTGTGCGTGTGTTGTGATATTACACAGGTACCACCCCCACTGTGTGTGTGTGTGTGTGTGTGTATGTGCCCTGCCACTGGTTCCCCACATGTGGGTACCCTGTCCTGTATTGTGTGCAGAATGGCTGCTTGGTGTGCCTTTAAGGTCACACCTGTCCAACCATATGCTTGTCATGGGTGAAGTTATCATCTGGGAGGGGGGGGCCTTGCATGCTGGTTGGCATGCCAATGGTGTCATGTGTGTGCTGCATTGTTTGGTTTACATATGTCATTTATGTGTATGACTCTGCTGTGCTATGTCATCATGTACTGATGGACCTGTGCCCTTTCCACCCAACATAGTGAATGCATCCAGCCAAAGATGGTGGCGCATCACAGGGGGACAGCCAATACTCAAGAGCCCACAGGATTACAGGAGGGTGTCCCATATGCCCCAATGTGCACAGGAGAGCAGTAATGGACACCATGTTGTACTGCATGAGTACTCTGTTTGGTTCTGCAATGCTTATGTCTTGTACCATCTGGGGGATATTTCCTATACTCTGCCACCATTGCTGTTTCCCTGGACATGGCTGTATACAAGGTACACTGTGCTGTGCTACTCTGTCCTGTACTGGACATTCCAGTGGCCATGTGTGCCATGTGTCTGGCAGGGATGTGTCACAGTGTGCCCACCGGTGTCTGTGAGTCTGTGCAGGTCCTCTGCTGTGCCAACACGTGCTGCAGTTTCCATTGATTGCCTTTCTTTTCGGGCCTGGGTGTGTCCAGTGGTGCTGTTGTTGTCTGTACATTATTGGGCCTAGGTGGGATATGGGTGCCAGTTCCTATTGCTGCTGTGAAACTACTGCTTGGTCTTCCGCTGACACATTTGTGCCACTGCACAGTGGCCCACCAGTAGCAGCACATCTGTGTGGTGGGCCCTGTTCCCTGTTCTGCCATGTATTGCCTGTTCCACAGTGAGCCAGGTGCATATACACCTATCATGCCTGTGCTGTGACATGTGTGTTGCTGTTCTATCTGTGTGCTGTTCAGTGTGTTTGCCCCTGTGATGGTGTTTGTCACTGGGTGGGGGGGCTTCATGCCCTACATGCATGTGCATCACTGCACCTGCCTGTGTGTGGCTTATGGCAGTCCTGCTACTGTGAGTGCATGGCAGTCATCATGTCATGCCTGGTGGTATCCCTGCATTCCAGCGATATGTTTGCTATAGTCCCGGTGGTGGGCCTTGCCTCATACATTGCTGGGCAACTGTAGTGGCTGACTACCATTGTGGTTTGTAGTCACTGTTCCTATTTCTTTGGTTCTTGCTGACTGTGGTTTGTTACATAGCTTTGTTTCTGTGGCCAGCATGTCCCATCCTGTGTCATCCCATGTGTTTGTCATGCAATGCCCCATTGTTGTCCATGTCTCAAGGTTTGGCTGTCCGATTGCACTGTTTCACTGTGTGCACTACAGAGCTGTGTGGTGCCCACTGTTCTGTGGTGCTGTCTGCATACATTCATGCATTTTCATGTAACATAGGGTGGTGCCGTCTACCTTTGGCGTCCTGCCTTGTCCTGCAGGTCCATGTCAGGTGTGCCTTCTGTACTGTTCCGATGTGCCTGTAGATGATTCCTTCAGGTCTGTATAAATCTGCCAAGAAGGGGGTTCCCTTATGTGTCCATTCTCCTTTTTCTGTATGTTGCTTTTTTTGTATGTGCACTGTTGTCTGTCCTACATGGATTGGCCACCCATGTATTTATTGTATTGTATTGTGTCTCCCCCACCCCTGTCTTGGCAAGCTTGGCAGATTAGAAGGTATTAGGATAATTCCCATATAAAACTCTAGGCTTAATAAATACATGCTGCCCTAAGGTGGGTAAAACAGTATGCACTGTGATAAGGTGACTTCTTTGTACAGAGAATCCATTGATCAGCTATCTTCATTTTCAAGCTGCTTCAAATAAGGTATTAAATAGTTGAAACACCCCAGGTACCTGTGAAAAACAAATAGCTATGCTTCTGGTTGAAAGCTGGCTGTTAAGAAATGCTCCCATTCATCTGTGGCGTTTTTTGTCACAAATGTGCACACATATGCGATAGCGGGAGCTGCATGATAGCGCGCACGTTTGCGATGGCTTTCAAAATGCTGGCTTTTCTCTGCTGAGCTCCTGATTTGAAACAGAGCTTGTTAAACCTTCTGAATCCTTACTAAATACATTACATAGGTCACAAACTCAGGCAGCCACTGTATACTCTGTTAAAATATCACATTGAAGGACTTTATGGAGTAAAAAGAATTAAAGCTCACCTTAAACTGGCTACAAGTACCTTTATGTAATACCCTCTGCAACTAGAGCTCTTTTAGAGCTGGCCAGCCATAGAAGTGCCATATTTATGCTGAGCCTGTTGGTGGGAGGGACGATTAGAGTGTTTACCTCTGAAATTAACTAAAATAACAAAATAAAATGGGATTTGCTATACTCCAAAGCAGAATTTCAATAAGAGTGAGCTAATAAAATGAAGTTAAACAAATTATAAAGTTGTTAAATAAAGTTTAAAGCATGTTATGTAACCCCAGTTGATTGACAGTTGAATTGAGCCAATCCAGGATATGTCTCAAGGTATACATTTAGATGTTGGGGAGGCAGTATAGCGCAGTGGTCTAAGGCTCTGAGCTGCAAATCTGGTGACATCCAGCAGACCAGACCTGGGTTTGAATCCCATAGCTTCCACTTGCATACTGTTTGACCCTAAGCAAGTCACTTAACCTCCTTGTGCTCCCAGGTCGCTCCTGTAAAAAAACTTTCAGCTTAGTGTGCTATACCTGGTTAAACAACTAAATAAATAAAAAAATAAATAAATGTGTAACTCTATGAATTCAGATGCAGATGGAGTGCTGAAGCAGCAGCATCCAGAAGAACTAGTGCTTACTAGTTTTTTGTATTCCTAGAATGCGTTATCGCTGAAACTAAGCTACTTAAGTCATTGCTTGATTTGTTTATTTTGTTTTACTATTTTGATGAACCAAGTCCGCTTATTTTTGTTTCTATGTAATAAAAGAAGTATATTCTGCAAGACTACACCTTGGCTTATGTGTCCATCTGTACCCACTTGGAAACTGTGACAGTGCCAAATGGGCATGGTTGTTGGGACATGCTGTCAACCATTTGTTTGCCTTCTGCAGTTGCATTGTGCCTCTGTTTCATTCTCACAGTCTAACATGGCTCCCCCATTCCCCTATAGGTCCATGCCATTCGTCCCTATGGGCCACCCGACCTGAGGAGACTGAGGGAAGGGAAGGGAAGGGGAGGGAAGGGAGGAAGGAAGGGAAGGGATGACCTCCTATGCCACATTGTTCGGCAGCATCAAACTCTTATAGAGCAGCAGGCAGTGATTATATCAGAGACAAGGAGGGTTGCCTCACTGTTGGAGGAGAGACTGCCAGCACCCACAGGACCTTGATCCTGATGTTATTTATGTTTGAGCTGTTCTTCCCACACACCCTTTGCCATTTACATTGCCTTGTTTGTTCCCCATTCAGTGGCCCCGTTTGCTTTCTTTACCCACTTCCCTTTCCCCTTCCCCTACATTTCTACTTCCCAATTGTTTTTATGTCCTTTTTTTTATGTTTCTGGTTCAGCTTCCCTATCCCATATTGCCTTACTGGTTTCCCCTTTCATTTACACACCCTTATAGCTCTGTTGTCCCCCTTTTGCTTATTTCCTGTTGTTTGCCTTTTTGTTACTATGCCGTTGTTATCCTACTGTTCGTGTTTGATGTTTTGAATATAATTGCTGTTTCTGTATATCTCCATGTCCTTTAGTTTTATTGGGTGCTTGCGTTTTTTGGGTGTTTTTGTACTGTTAAGTGGTTGTCACCTGTGGGTCCTGGCTATTCCTTGGCATTCACAGGAACTGCACTGCTGTCTGCACCTGTGTACACATTCAGGTCTGTTTTTCTCTGCCTGTGTTCCTGGTGGGATATATCTCACCTCTGCACTGTGTGTCTGTCAGTGTTTGCACTGGCTGCCTGGGAGCTATATTTAGTGCAATCTTATTTTCTATATTCAGTGCTGTCATATTCCCAGGCTATTTTTGCCCTGCACTCTAGGTCCAGTTTGCATGGCTTCCTTTGCATGCTATATTCAGTTGATTTGGCACCAGGCTATTCCTTTTGAATATAGCAGGCTATTTGCTCTGGGCCATTTTGCCCACCAGGCAGGGCTAATTTAGCCCTGGGGCAAACTTTTGAATATCTGGCCCTATATGTGGTATTTATAGAATTCAATGCTGTGTTTGACACCATGTCCAGGAACATTTTATGGAATATAATGAAGCATAGAGGTATTGACATGAATTTGGTGAGCATCATAAGAAATATGTATGATGATACTTGGGCTAAAGTAAGAACTGGGCTGAACTATCAATTAACTAAATCCATTAACATCAATAGAGGTGTCATACAGGGTTGTGTACTCGCACCTACACGTTTATGTCTGTACATAAGTAAGCTGTTTAAGTATATGACTAGTTTGAAGTTAGATTCTCTAAAAATTCTAGATATGACATGTGCTGCCTTAGCGTTTGCAGATGACATACTCATTTTGTTAACCAAGAAAGGTCTCCAGAAAAAATTAATTAAATCAAATTACTAAGAACCTAAATTTAAAAATAAATGAGACCAAATCACAAATAGTAATACTCAACAAAGTGAAAAGTGGAGGGGCATGGGAAGCAGAAGCCAAAATATTAAATAAAGTGGATTCCTATATGTACTTGGGACTAAGATATACATACACAGGACTATGGATAAATCATATCAATAAAACTTTGCTTACAGCTAAGCAGACAGCAATAGCACTAGGTAAATTTAACCATCAATATGGGGGTTTAATGATGAAACCATTGCTAAAAGCAATAAGGGTAAAATATATTCCCCGTTCAACATATGGAGTGGAAATATGGCACAATAAAGACAAGGAAAAATTGATGAGACCAATCTATAAATTATTAAGGAAAACACTAGTATTTACTTATTCCTGTCTTGCCCCCTATACAAGGGTGGAGCTGGGGTTAGATCATATTAATTCATTAGTAGATACTAAAAAGTTAAATTACTGGCTTAAGTTAATGAGTCTAGGGAGAAATAGACTCCTGAGAAGCTGTTTGGAGGAAAAAATCTAATGGATTATGCTGGGATGCCAGAAGCCAATATGGTACAGCAATATCTTAGAACTTTTCCTATTAAAATGTACTGAAAAGGGGGTTACCATAAACCACCAGTATACAAAGTGTGTAAGAAATAGAGTCAAAATCTACTGGATTAGTCTTGACTTACAAAAGATTGACAGCTCTAAATATTCAAAGTGGTATGTTAGCAGTAACTGTATATATATTTCAATTGTATCTAGAAGCTCTTACAAATCAGATATTAATGAACACATTCACCAGATACAAGTTTGAACTGTTCAAGAGCAATGTGCTCAATGTAAGATATAGTGAAAGGAATGATACAAGTTGTGACTGTGAACAAGAGGGTGAGAAATATTTAATACATGTCCTCTGGCACTGTAAGTAGTATAACAAAAATCATAAGTACATTCTGAATTCAATATTTGACAATTATACAATGGCAAGTAAAATGCCTTACTCTCATTGGTCAGCTGACACCATTACCCTGTTGTAAAATTCAGCAACACCAAAAGGAACAAGTGCCAGCTGCACAAAGCCTCAAGCTACAATTAAGTTGAAAACCACTCCGACCCCTGTTCAAATATCGAAACACTGCCATCTTGAATCGCACAGCCGGCAACCACAAAACTGGGCCTGTATCATGTAAAAGTAAAAAAATGGAAATGACTTTCGACCTCATTGACAATGAGGAGCTGGATGCCATACTTAGATCGTTAGAAGAAACTCTACCCCACAGTCCTGAAATAGAAGCCATAGTAAAAAAAACAGTACCTGTAACATCCATAGAGCAGGCACCACGAATCCTCATCCCTCTGCCTCACATCCCCAACCCCAACACCCCAGACAAGCCGCAGGCAGTAGCTTCAACTACCACAGAGGAAAATTCGAATTCGGCGCTTCCATTCAAGGCCATCACAGCAGCCAATCCTGAAAAAAATACAAAGCGCCGTCACCACAGCGTCACCTCAGAGCAAATGACTAAACTAGAACTCCAAAGACATGAAGAAACCACCGTAAAACAAATCAGATGGGCAGTCAATGTCTTCCTAGATTGGGCAAAAGAAAAAGACCTACAAATAGATTTTAAAAACATCTCAGCTCAGCAATTAAATGATGTACTACGTAGCTGCTACAGTACAGTTAGAAATATCTCCGGAGAAGAATATGTACTCAGCAGCTTCATCAGCTTACGTTGTGGATTAAACAGATTCATAAATGATCCCCCCCCCATTGCCAGACAGCTAAATTTAATGCTTGACCCAGAGTTCACAACTGCCAACAACATATTTAAAGCAGTTGTCAAAAAATATCGAAAATCAGGCAAAGACATAGCTCAACATCACCCAGCACTCACAATATCCCAGCTAGCAAGCATTAGAAATTCAGATGCAGTTTCCCCACAAACAGCAAAAGGGCTAGTACAGAAAGTGTGGCTAGACATTCAGCTACATTTTGCAAGGTGAGGCAAAGAAGGGGTGAGACAATTCACAACACATTCATTTGAAATAAAAACATCAGAAAATGGGTTGTGATACGTTACAAAAACATTCAATGAAGAAACTAAAAATCATAAAGAATATAATGATCCCACACAACATCTCACAAAAGGCTGCATGTTTGAGCAACCTGATGATCCCCTGTGTCCTGTGAAAAGTTTTGAAAAGTACCTAAGCAAGTTACCTCCAAACCCCACAGCATTATTCCTCCACCCGAAAAGACTTCCTCAAGACATAACGGATAAAATGCCAGTATGGTACAACAACGAACCTATGGGCATAAACTACCTAGATAAAATGTTGCCACTCACCTGCAAACAAGTCCAATTGCCAGATGTATACACCAATCACACATTAAGAGCCACCGCTGTGACCTTACTCAGTGATGCAGGGATGGAATCTAGTCAAATTATGGCAATAACTGGGCATAAAAGTGAATCATCACTTCATAGTTACTGGAAGCCCAACATAAATGACTTCAAAAAATGAGAAAATATCATCTCAGAAGGCAACCGTCAAGAAACTGCAACCCTTCCCCCAAATCTCTCCTTTCCAGACACAAAAAATCAGTAAGAATCAGTTCCTTCAGCAATACAATCGCCGACAATGTTCAACCCCAGAAGTCACATACCTCAAAATCAGCTTGCAAGTGCACAAAGCAATACTTCCAACATCGCCAGCGTTTTTCAAGTAATCCCACCATCTTCAAGCCACGATGCAGACAGAAACGCATTACTCAATCACCAGCCCTACCGAGTGAACATCGCAACCGGATCAAGCCAGCATGATTGCAGCTCCACACACCCTGGATCGAACCAAACATCATTTGGAGGCCTCTTCAACTATGGCACAGTCAATTTCTACTACAAATAGTTCTGAGGTAAAACATAAAGCAACAGCACATATGAAATAAAAATAAAATCACTCATAAATAAAATATTTTTTTTCTCTCCTTTTACAGCTTCCTAACAACTACGTGTTCTCCCCCCAAACCAAATCAGAATGACAACAACCTACAGGCATCTCAAAAGAAAACACAATCAACAAGCATCTTAAAGAAACAGGACAATCAACTGTCTCTCTCAATAAAATACTACACTGGACTTGAATAGTGCTAAACAAGAATACTATAAAATAAGAATACTGAATCATTTAACATAGATCATTTCTGAAATAGTAAAAAGCATCTACTTTCAAGCAAAACATGCAAGTAAAAACCACATTTGTTGTAAGCTACTGTTCTGCTTTATTGCTGAAGTTAATCACATTATAACTTTCTTTCTTCTTCAAATAAAAAAGAAAACTTCAAAGAAATGTTAAACCAACATAAAATAAACATTACTTCATGTTAAAAACAAACCCAGTATATGGACTATTTTTTTACATGGAAGGATATTGGCACAATTTTCTTATTCTTTACCAAAAATAAATAATTACAATCCAATTTGTCTTCCTATTTTACTGCACACTGCATTTGTCTAATTCCAATAAACCACTCCAGGGTGTTGGTGATACTGGTTTTACCCATGCCTGGTGAGGTTTAGTCACTCGGCCCGCGGCCTCGTGACCGAACCATGCCAGGCGTGGGTAAGACCAGCATCACCAACACCCTGTTGTGGTTTATTGCTTAATTATAATACCACTGATTTAGCCAGCACAGATGTAGTTTCAATGACATTGATTTTGATTAATACAGAGGATTTACATATGACAAAGCATCTAGCAAATTATTTTGTAAGTATTGCAAAAATCAGGAAAAAAAGGACTAAACAACAAGGAATGTCCCAAGACAACAACTCTTGTATCTAACTTGGACATGGGTAAAATGATGAGACTAATAGTTTGAGGACAATGGCTGGTTTTGGTGTGGCAAGAAATAAGTGCAGTAACAGTGATGGGTTCCTAGAGGAGTGTTCTATGTGCAATAATTAGATAGCTATACATTTAGGATTGTTAAATTAACTATTTTAATGAATGTCTATATAATGAAAACTGAATGTTACACATTGAAATGTATTTTAAATGTTTATTTTTTAAAAATGTATGCTTGTAAAGACTAATCAGTCTATCAATAAAGTGAATGATGATGATGACCTAGCAATTGCACATGTATTGTATTTTCTTGGCTCTGTCTCAATAAAAAAGTAAATATAAAATAAAAATTAAAAAAAGAAAATATAATGATTAAGAAACATTGTGTGTAGTGCCAGCCTTTACCCAGTAGGTAGTGCATTGTGATCCCATGCTAGTGAGCTGAGTTTGGGGGTGAGCTCAGTGAGCCAGGTAGATGGGCTAAGGCTAGGAGATTGATGCTGTCATGTGACACCACAACCCCCACCTGGGAAGGGTAGGTACAGGGTTGCCCACATATGCTCAACTACTGTATAGTGAAGAGAACTCTTTTCATGGCATAGGGTCCTGTACCTCTGCAGCATGGGTGCAAGTGGGTCCTGTGGTTTGGCTCAGAGATGGACCCTTTGCCCTGTGCATCTCTATCTGCAGCCACAAGCAAGTGTAGGGCCTAGAGGGCCCAGTGCTTATGCAACCCACCAGACAGCCTCAAAAATCTTTGACATCCATTGCCACATGCAAGTACATGGGCTGGAAGGGTCCTTTACTTCTGCAGATAGACAGACATTTCTCTTGATGCAAGGCCCAGTGAGTCCTGTGCTTCTGCACCTTTTCATGTAGGTCCAGGACCTGGGTGAATGAGAGTATGGTTCCACTATCTTAAAAGAAAAGAAATTCTTTACAAAAAAAAAAACTGTGTTATTGCACCAGTTAGGGTTGAACTTGATGCAACAAAAGTAGAGAATTATGGCATTAGAGTTTCCAACCCTAACTGCCCACCTGCACCCCTCCAAGCAGCAAAAGAAAAAAACATTTGGGTTTTGTATCTCCAGAGTATTGGTGAATCAGTGGTTGGGTCTTCCTTGGAGTTGTCAAGCTTAATGCTCACCCTTCCTCCCAGCTGGTAAGATCCTGTCCAAATCCAAGGTACAACTCCAAGTCACTGCCTCATAGTGATACACTCTTAAAAGGTAGAGAAGTATGCCTCACCACATGTTGCCAAAAGAATTGGTTGTAACTTTCTTAACACAGGGCTCTGTGGACCCTGTATGAAGAAAAGATCCCTTCTGACCTTACGTGCACTCAGGCAAGGGGGTTGGCACCAGCTCTTTGAATAATTATTGTGAGCACCCCACTTCATTGCGTTTATAACTGTAACTGTGCTCATGAGTCAGGATGGGGAGAAAGCTCTCGCTCGCTAAGCGAGAATAAAACAACATGGTGTATTTCATTTTTTCAACTTTCTAAGGGCTTGTTAATTGTAGAACTAAATGAGGCAAACAGAGACTAGGACTAATTATTTCCTGGTCTCTGTTGTCTCATACCGGACCGGCTGATTGGCGTTTTTAGCCAATCAGGTTCAACATTACACTTTGCCAATTTTCTGTCTGTCTGTCTGTCTGTCTGTCTGTCTGTCTGTCTGTCTATCTATCTATCTATCTATATCTCTCTACCTATCTCTCTATCTATCAAACACTGAGAAAACAGATGTAGCATTACTAATAGAAACTTGGTTAGATGATGGAATTCATGTGGGTATAATATTGAGGGATATAATATCATAAAAAAGGATAGAAAGGGGAAAAAAGGGGGAGGAATAGCAACTTATCTATTATCTGACATTGATTTTATTGACATGGCAGAAAAAATAAAAGATATTCATAATGAAACAGACACACTCTGGTTTCAGATCATTGAAGAAAAAAAGGAATATATATTAGGGTCATGTTATCGCCCACCTGATGCTAACACCTCAGCTGATCATAAAATAATAGAAGAAATTAGTAAAGCATACAACATCATTCTAGTATGTGATTTTAATTTTCTGGATATAAACTGGACTGACAGAACTGTAACCACTAAACAAGGTAGAGATTTTTTTAACTTATGTTCTGAACATGATTTGAGACAACACGTCACCACACCAACTAGGTTAAACAATCTTCTAGATTTAGTTATTACATCTGAAGATATAAATATAACAGGATGTGCTATTGGTCCCCCTTTAGGTAACAGTGACCATTCTTCAGTAATATTTACTATCATATCACATAGTAATAATATTACAGTTAAAGGATGTACATAGTTTTATTTATTTTAAGACAGCAAATCATGAAGACATTAAGAATGATTTGATAGACACTGACTGGGTCAATCTTCTAAAGGAAAAATCTATAGATGAATCATGGGACAAAATAAAAGCAATAATTCATAATACAATAAAAAAAAACATGTCAGATCTATTAAAAAGCATGGTAGACAGGGCATCAAACCTAAATGGCTAACATCAAGTATTAAAAAACATATTAAGAAAAAAAACAAGTAATACAGTAAGTACATGAATAATAAATCAGAGTTAAATTGGAGTTGTTTTGAAAATATTCATAAAAAGTGTAAAAATAAGATAAAGTAAAGAAAAAATTTGAACTACACTTGGCAAAAAATGCTACCAAATCTAATAGCAAACAATTTTACAGTTGCATCAATTCATTGAAAAAGGGTAATAATTATCAACAATTACAATAAATAATGAATATATATCAGGCCCTATTAAAATGGCCAATGCTTTTAATAATTACTTTTGTTCTGTTTTTTTTTCTAACCACACCCAGTCACCAACTGATGTGAATTATAATGATGTAGGATCGCACTCTTTCACCAAAAAGGAAATAACTAATTAAATCGAACAACCAAAGGATAATTGTGCCCTTGGGCTTGACAATATTATATCGCCTATGCTAAAATTACTTAAGGATTATATATGGATGCCCCTCAAAATATTATATGAAAATTCTCTTAACTATGGATTAGTCCCTAATGATTGGAAGAAATCAAGAGTAACTCCCATATTCAAAAATTGTAATAGAATTAATTTTTCAAATTACAGGTCAATTAGCCACACTGCAATACCATGTAAAATACTTGAGTCACAGATTAAGATCAAAATCCTTGATCATCTCAAAACTATCCCCTTGTTTGACCATAACCAGCATGGTTTTGTAAAAGGTAGATCCTGTATTACCAATCTTGTGTGTTTCTATAACAATGTAAGTAAAATGTTGGATTCAGGTATACCAATGGATATAGTACTTTTCGATTTTAGTAAAGCATTCAATTTGGTTCCTCACTAGGCCATCTACCAAAAACTATGTAAATAAAATATAGATCCTTACATTAACAATTGGATCATTTATTGGCTCAAAGACAGAACACAACATGTTTCCATCCATGGCCATCTGTCACATGAGGGCATCGTAACTAGTGGTGTCCCCCAGGGATCCGTATTAGGTCTAGTTATCTTTCAATATTCTTTGCTGATTTAGACTACAATGTAGAAAATGCCATTGTTAAATATGGAGGTGACACCAAGCTATGTGGGCCATGCAGTACCATTGAGCAAATTGAACTGATTCAAAAAGAAATAAATTCAGTCTCAACTTGGACCTCAACTTGGGGTATGCGTTTAAATTTTGACAAATGCTGTGTATTACATGTCAGGAGTCATAATCCCTTAAATACATACACAATAGACAATGTACCTCTCCCTAACAAAAAAATCTGAAAAAGATCTTGGTATAATCATTGATAAAGATCTTAATTTCAGTTTGCAATGTAGCTTAGTCATCTCAAAGACAAATGAAACAGTATTAGCAATTAAAAGAAATACTAAGAGTCATAAAACAGAGGTTCGTATGCCTCTTTACTTATCATATGTTTGACCCATATTAGATTATGGAAGTCAATTGTGGAATCCATTTAGAAAATCAGATCTTCTCAAACTGGAGAGGATTCAAAGGCGTTATATCGAATCAATAAAAGCATAAATAATCTGAGTTATAAGGCTAGATTATTCTCCTCGGCTCCTCCTCCTCCTGGGGCTGTGTGGGTGGCTGTTTGTGCTTGTCTGTGTCTGTAGGTTAGTTTTTGTTAATTTACATGTTTTTCTGCTTAGAATACCTACACCATTCTTGCACACAACATCTGTGAAAGTCTCCTGGACTGAAATTCTGCAAAACATCATCACCAGGTATCAACTTTTTAATTTTAAATCACCTTTTTGAAGCCATCCCAAGGAAACATATGTCTTGCAACTAGTCCAACAAATGTGGTGATGCTGGGTCCTGCAACTGAATCAACATTTTTGTCTGACCACTCCTAAAGCAGCTGTACTTGTGGATGTTAAAAAGCAAAGGAAACATACAGACAAAAGGATTTCACATCTTGCATATGCCCAGGCCGCAATTTATCACATTTCAGGAATGTTAATGCATTCTTTGACTGAATGAACATTTTTTATCTGACCTGCTCCTAAAGGAACTGTACCGGTCTCTGAGGACTTTGAAAATCAAAGGAAACATACTGACAAAAGGATTTCACACCTTCCATATGCCCAGGCCACAGTTTATCACCTTTCAGGAATCTTAACATATTATGTGACCCTGGATCTCAACAGTTCATCATTTCTTCTGGATGTAATTAACCATCAGAATTTCATTATAAATCAACTTTACATGCACTTTGCCACTTTATCCGCTCTCTAATCCTGCCACTCTTGCTACTATCAGGGAATATGCACTCAAAACCTGGATCCCCTCACTCTAAAATGACTTAGCTTAAAGGTTAACTTACTATAGTATCATTAAATATTAACAGTCTCCTTGACAAGTTAGCACAATTCCAGGCATGGGTGCAGGTGATCAACCCAGACATTACAGCACTCACTGAAAACTGGCTTTCGCCCAAAACACCAGATGCATCTACCTCCCTTGATGGCTACAACTCGTTCCAAAAAGATAGGATTGCTAAATGTGGGAATGGATGCCTAGTATAAGTCAGGTCTCGAATAAAAGTGCAGGCCCTTGATAACAATCTTAATACAAAAGAGGCCCAAATTCTGAACCTCAAATTAAACATAGGGACACAGAATAAAGTCCTGCTGGTCTCTACAGTATACATACCTCCAGGGCACCAACCTGCTGGGCTAAACCATGTCATAGTAAGCCAAGAGCAACTAGGCAACCACTGGGAGAAGATCATTATAAGTGACTTCAACATAAACTGGCACTCACAGAAAGAAACAAAAGCCAAGGATCTAATTACTAGCCTTTTCCTAAAACAGATGATCACTGCTGACACCTGGCTTAACTACAAAACAGGGAACAGCTCTCTCATAGACTGGATCCTGACCACATACCCTGAGCATGTAGCATGATGTCACTGTCCTGCCTGACAGCCTCAGTGACCACTTCCCTGTAAAGTGTACCTGGTCTAACAATTTCCCTATAAGTTCACCCAAGGTGTGCAAAACTTCTGCCTGAGGCCTGGACTACTTGAACATTTCAAGCTGTACATGACACAACTGGATTGGCCCCCACTGGCTGGGGATATAGATGGTAATGAGGCACTTAACTACTTCATAATGGTTTTCAGCTGTGCTTGTGATATTTTTTCACCATACAAAATTAAAACAATTAAGGGAACCTCCAATCCCTGGTTCTCCAACTCCCTTATTGGACTTATGAAGGACAGTGACAATCTTTGGCATTTAGCAAAAACAGTTGGTACACCTACTGCATTTAATGTCTACAAGGCATCTAGAAATGCCTGCATGAGACTCATCCAACAGGCTAAAGCCTCCTACTATAAGGATGTACAAACCAAAACCTGGGGTTCTGGAAGAGATGTTTGGTGCTCTCTTAAATCCTTAATGGGCAAAGCCCCCAAGACCCCCCAGATCTACTACTGACTGTGAAGGGGCCCCTACAGGAACCCATCAAAATTGCCAATGAGCTCAACAACGCATTCACTGACCTTTCAAGTGTACTTTCTGGTGACTTCTTCAAAGATATGCATGTTCAGAAATGCCCAACTGCCCCTCAAGATCCCCCAAGGAAAGGTGTACCATCCTTTTACTTTAGATGTGTCACCAAAGCCAAAACCATCAAGCATATTAAAAGGGCACTTGGCAAGACCAAGATGGGGCATATCTGCTTGATATGAAGCTGGTTGGTCTACTCCTTCACAAACTTGCGGGTCTTCTGACCATGGTGTTTAATGCCTCTCTAAAATCAGGAGTATTTCCAAATGCATGGAAGTCAGCTAATGTGATGCCTGTCTTTAAAGTGGGGGAAGGGCCAGCCCATCAGTAAAGCAGTTGGATTCCCACTTGCAATGCCGGCAACCCAGGTTCGGGAATGGACTCGGGTCGCTGGAGGGACGGCTGGGTGAAGAAGGATAGAGCATCCTATGGACTGCTCTCCTTCTCTGGGGGGAGGGCAGAGTAGTGCCCAGCACAAGACCAACCCCTGGCAGAGGCCAGGAGTCATGCAGCTGCCGGTGCTTGAATGCAATGGAGGTGGGGCAGATGCTGGACGTCATTGCACGTCCCCACCTCCCGGAGGAAAAAAAAGAAAATGGAGGGGAGAGCCTCTGTCTCCATGAAGCCCTCCCCAGGCTTCAATTAGCCACTGCTACCACACTCCCAACCAGATACTATGCCCGTGGCCTGGAATTGGGAAACCGGAGCTGTGGCCCTGCCCTCCGGGGGGGTAAGCCGGGGGTAACTGGGAGATTGTGGGCATAGGCAGTTGGTGGAAGCTCCGGGGGCCATGACCAGGGCAGAAATTGACAGAGGACCTTCCGAATAAAGGAGAAAATAAAAAAAATAAATAAAGCAGGGGATAAAACCCAAACAACCAACTATAGACTTATATCCATCCTTCCTCCCCTTTCAAAAGTACTTGAAAGAATGATTTTGGAGCAGCTTACAGAATACCTTGATAACCATAACCTACTCTGCCCACAACAGCACAGTTTCTGTAAAAAGCACTATACACTCACCACTCTAGTCGAATATTCATCCCAACTATATAATGTCTTGGATAGTGGTCAGGCAGTTGGATCAGTCTTCATCGACCTTATGAAGGCTTTCAGCTCTGTTAATCACAACCTCCTTCTAAGTTGCCTCCTGTCTACAGGTCTATCCTCAGATAGGGTACTATGGTTTGGCTGTTACCTCTTTAACAGATCACAACAAGTCAAAATTGGTGATACCCTATCTGCATCTAAGGAGGGGCACCTCAAGGTTACGCAGGGGTCAATCCTTAGTCCTCTTCTCATTAGTATTTTCATCCACTCTGCCCCAATGGCTTGCTCAGCAAGCACAGTTCTCTATGCTGATGATGCAGTGATCTCAGTCATTGGCAATGACCAACAATCCATCACAACTGAACTCCAAAGCAGCTTCCATAAACTTGAATCTTGGTTTACGGAAATCAAACTACTATTAAACATCATCAAAACAAAGAGTATGCTCTTCACCACCTCACAAAGCAAAAAGAAATACCTGCCCCTGCGTATTCATAACCAAAAGGGTGAGATCCTAGACCAAGTATCTAACTTTAAATATCTTGGCATTACCTTTGATGACATTCTTACATTCTTAAACCACATTGACTCTGTTATCAAGACTGCAAATATAAAACTTGGTGTACTTTATCATCACAGACATTCAATGACACCGGATGCACTTAAACTAGCCACCAGCAGCTCAATACTTTCTACCATTGACTATGGGTTGCCGATATATGGGGTGGGCACAACACCTGCTCTTAACAGGATCAACACACTCCTCAATAAGGCCTGTCATCTTACTTTGAAGCTACTCTCAACACCCACACCTGCTCACTGTACACTGAAACTGGATGGCTCCCACTCCATCTTAGAGGGCAATAACAAACCTGCCTACTTCTAAAAAAAGTACTACTTGGACTGACATCCCCCACATTGGGCAGACACTTTAAGCTGGCCATCCCAGTGAAATCTACTTGTAGTGCGGTCGCTGACAAGATGATGATTCCCTTCAAAAGGACAAAACTTGCCCAGAACTCTATCCTGTATCAAGGACTGAAATGGTACAATGAACTACCTGCTGGCCTCATTGATACTACCAAGATTGGTACCTTCAAAGCTGGGCTCAAATCTCTCCTTGGCTCTAAAATGAATTGTACCTGCCTGCATTAATGTGATAGTACCTATTTATTTATTTTATTTATTTATGTCTTTGATTAACGGGTAGGTGCACTGGTCCAAGGGACCATTTTCAGGCAAGACCCGGGCCATAAAAGATGGCATAGTTAGGCAACAATTTAAATCACAAGGCACAGGTATGCTACAGGTTAAACAGAGGTCATGAACATTTTTACATACAGGGAATAATAAATGCAGGAACAAATGGTGGAATTCATGGTACAATAGGTGAGACAATAAGAGGGTACAGACAAACCCTACAATTCCCCCTGATTCACCCCACCTTTGAAAGTTACATCTACACAGAGAGAAGAGAGAGGGAGAGAACTGGAGCCAGAAACAAGCTTGGGGAGAGCAGCTAAGAAACTCCTAGGGGAGTCAGGTTAGCGCAGGAGAGAGAGTGTTAGGTGTGAGGGGGATCTACCCCTTATAGGCAGGAGCAATTTGCTCTATCCACAAGTCAGGATTTGTAGAGGGATCTGAAAGCTGAATGGGTGTTAGAGGAGCAGAGGGGAGCAGGGTTCCTGTTCCACAATGTAGGGGTGGCAACGGATAGTGATTTCCCTCCCATACCAGTGGACTCCCTCAGTACATGTAGGGGAGGGACAGTAGGGGATCGAAGACACCTGGGTAGAGTTCTGACCTTGAGCAGGGGGAAGTCAGGGGACACATCACTGCTTCTGATGGTACTATCCATGATACAACCAAGGGTAAAACCAAAGCGCCCTTGGAGGGGTAGCCAGCCAAGGGAACTATAGAGGTTGCAGTGGTGAGTTGAGAAAGGTGCCATGAGAGCAAAATGACAGGCACTGTTGTAAGTTGATGTGAGCCTGGTTCTGAGGGCTGAGGATGTTTGAGAGTAGATGGGGGAGCAGTAGTCAAATATAGTAAGTAGGTTACCCTGGACAGTTGCTATTCGAGCCTCTGGGATTAGCAGGTGGTGTAGACAGTAAGCAGCCCCAAGTTTTTGATTGACCCTGCGAACCACAGTGTTGATGTGGTCCGAAAAGGTTAATGATGGACCAAGTGTCACCTCCAGATATTTGAACAAGGTAACATCTTCAAGAGTAAGACCATCAGGGGATAGTATTTGGAGGGAGGAGCCAGGACTATGAAATTTAGTGAGGTGCAGTTTGGATGTGAATAGGGCAGATTTGATCTTTTTTCCATTTACCAATAACAGGCTTGCTGTGAACCAGCTAAAAACACTGCCATAGTTCTGGGTATGAACTGTGGAGACCTGGGCAAGGGACTTATCACTGTGGTAAGTGACAAGGTCATCTGCATACAGAAGTGATTTACAGTTTAGGCTATCGGCTGGCAGTGAATTAATGAAGATGGAGAAAAGCAGTGGTCCCAGGATGGAACCCTGGGGAATGCCAGTTGTGACAGGGAGAGTCGGAGAGATGGCAGAACCAATGCACACTGATTGTGAGCAGCCCAGGAGGTAGCTCTAGAACCAATTTGTTGTCTCAGTTTAGCAGCTGAGGAGGTGTAACTTGGAGAGGAGGAGTGTGTGGTTTACCATGTAGAAGGGCTTTGTGAGATCCACAAAGACAGCCCCAGTAGCGTGCCCGTGATCCATGCTAGTTAGGACATGGTCAGTAAAGAGTGCCAGAGCAGAGGTGGTACAGTGAGATTTGCAAAAGCCATGCTGTTGGCTACACATAAGATTGTATTTATTTATGTGTTCCAACAGTTGGCAATGGACAATCTTTTCAAGAAGTTTGCTTAGGTGTGGTAGGATAGAAATGGCGCAGTAATTATCAGATGAGTGGGAGTCCCCTGCTTTGAAGATAGGGATAATTTTCACTGACTTCCACATATCAGGCATGGAGGAGGCAGACGGAGCCAAGTTGAAAATAAATGTGAGAGGCTTGATGATGGCAGGGGAGATGAGTTTGAGCAGAATAGGTGAGGGGCCATCCCAACCTGGGCTTCCTCAATCAGAGAGGTTTCTTAGGAGCTTGATGGTGTCCTGCATAGATATGGTCTTGAAGTGAAAGCAAGGGATACCGGGGTGGTGGGAGATAGCTGCTGGTTTGTACTGACTCCTGGGTTGGCAGGAGGGTTGCCAGTTAGTTTAGTGAGATGGGCCAACCAGTCAGTGAATTTTATGTTGAAAGACTGGGCTACATCAGATGGTTCAGTCAGAGGGCCCAATGTGGAGTTAGGTTTGATAACAGGTCTGTTATTATGAAAGTCTGTGAGGGAGTTAAGGGAGGCTCAGAAATTTTGGGGGTTCCCTAGGCTGTCCTTCTGGAGGTTAATGTAGTACTTCCATTTTAAGGATTTAGCCAGCTGTTTGCACTGATTTCTCAGACACCTATATTCATTCCAGAGGGAAGGAGAGGAGGACAATTTATGATCAGCCCACTTACAATCACATTCTTTCATGAGTTTTAGAAGTTCCTTGGTGATCCACCATGTGAATCCTCCTCGCACTCTCCTCTTCTTAAGGGGGAAGTGGTGGTCCTGAATCCCCAGGATGGCATTCATGAAATAAGTCACTGCCAAGGTCACATCAAGTTGTGAGCAAAGGCTTCACCAGTTAATGGCTCTAACTTCCTCCAAGATAGCAGGGTCAAAAGAGGCTCAGAAATTGTGGAAAGAGAGATACTTGGGAGGTGGATGTTTTTTCATTTTGAACCAGATTATGTAGGTGGAAGAGTGGTCACTTATGGAGTTTACAAGTGTCCCCACCTGAGTGATGCATTCTTCTTGATTGGTGACTATCCAGTCCAGAAAGGTATGCAAAGAGGCGTGCGGGTTCAGCCTGGTGGGAAGTGAAATGGTCTGAACCAAGTTGTGCTGCTTCAGTATGTTGGCATAGTCAGGTTCCTGGGTCCCTAGCCAGTTTAGATTAAAATCACCAAGTATGATGGTGTCACGGATGGGGGGGAGAGAGAGAGCTGAGACCAGAAAGAAGGTTTAGGAGGCCAGCAGTGCCCTCTGCTGGAGAGTTGTAGCAACACCCCAGGAAAAGCTTCTTTGAGTAGCCCAGTACTACCTCTGCAATGAGCCACTCACTCAGGGAGGCTGGATCAGACTTGAGGGAAACT
Organism: Neoceratodus forsteri; assembly: GCA_016271365.2. Taxonomy (NCBI): domain Eukaryota; kingdom Metazoa; phylum Chordata; order Ceratodontiformes; family Ceratodontidae; genus Neoceratodus; species Neoceratodus forsteri. The sequence continues at coordinate 1,467,762,814 of CM057456.1, forward strand.
GTGGCAGATAGTGATTCCAGTATATAAATAGCTACTCCACCGCCCTTTTTCTTTCCTGTTCTGTCATGGTGGAACAGGTAATAACCAGCCAATTGACACAAGGTGTCAGAGATATGTGGTTTGAGCCAGGTTACAGAGACCCCAATAACATGAGGTTTGTGGAGGGCTACCCAGGCTTGAAGCTACGTGTACTTTGAGGGGATGCTGCATATATTGATGTGAGCGATTTTCAGTCCATAGGGGTTGGTCCAGCAGCTATGTCTGGAGATAATAGGGATGTTTTCTGGGCCAGGGTTGATCTCTATGTTGCCTGCAAGTAAAAGCAAGTAGAAAAGGAGGAGGTAAGGGTGGGATGGCCGTGGTGAGAAGAATGAGTAAGAGTAAAGGAAGGAGCCAAGAAGTCTTTTCTCTGTATTACATAGGAACAGGATGGTATGTGGGCCATAGGTTGTGCATTCCCACTGGAGTAGTCCAGATAGGGGGTCTAATTGTGGTAGAGACACAGAGAACTTGTGAAAATTTGCTTGGTCATGTATTAGTGCCAAGGCACAGGAGTTAGCCACCCAGAGGGTGCTGAATAGTGTGACTATCAGCACCAGTGGTAATAAGTAATTCATTGCTGGAAAGGCTAAAATGGTGTAGTAGGTAGCTGGAAGTAAAACTGAGACAGCAAAGGTGTGCCAGCTGTGAAATTAGCCGAAGCACAGGGCAATTTTGGTAAAATGCCCTCGCCCCCAGTTTTCCATTTACCTACATCTTTCTGCGATATTCCACTTTTTCCTTAACCCGTTCCCCTAGCCCCAATTACCTGATGATGGCCTCACTTGGTTGAAAGCTCCACCTCTCTCCCACCTCAGACGATGCCACCTCTGGCTGACCCCCCAACCCCTTCTTATCTATTCAGTCTGTCTGTTAATATGTACTATTTTGATGTGTAAAAGTTCAAATTTTACAATTACTGCCTGTGTATATGCTTCAATGTTTTTCTTTTTTTTCTCTGTAAACCTTGTATTTTCTAATGTTTGTCCAACACTGATGTGGAACCTTTGAAAATGAGTCATTGACTCAAAATTATTAATCCCAAACTGAAATAAATAAATAAAATTATTAAAATTAGGCCTACATAGTCTGGAATTGAGAAGATCTAGATGTGGTCTTATTCTATACTATAATATTCTAAATGATCCCTCCTTAATGATAGCATTAAATACTGAATACAAAAATTATAACTTTAACTTTAGAGATCATCCACTCCAAACCAAAATAGATAGATTTTGCACCAAGAAAAGAAAATATTATTATTCTGTCAGAGTGGCCAATCTCTGGAATAGACTACCACTGGATGTGATAACAAGTTCAACCAAAGAAAGTTTTAAGAATAATTTGGACAAGTATATTTCAGTGATGGAAAACATGGATTTTTGCATCTTGTCCTAAATGGAGCAAATTATGGGTTAACACCTTCTTTGCTCCTTGGAACTTGGTGAACTTAGTGAATGGGCATGGTAGTGCCCATAAAGTTATGGTTGAGCAGGGCTTTCTATGTTAAACCTCAAAGTTTGCACTTTAATAACTTTGCAATGGGTCAACAGATCTGCACAAAATCTTGCATGCACTGTTTCATGGTGGAGATCTGTTGACATGCCATGTTTTATTCCAGTTACATATGCTGATTCTATGATCTGAATAGTGCAAAAACACTAAAAATCATTTGTCACAGTTTTTTTCTCATTACATTGCACCCAAATGGCTTGGAATGTTGGTCTGAAATTTTCAGGGTAGAAAGAACTTGGGTCATAGATGTGCCTTTCACTTGTTTGGTGAAAAAATATTAATTTGTTCCAAAACTATTAAATTTTAAAGTTCCCATTATTTTAAATGGTTAAGTCACTCTCCTGGATAGCCTCCTGGAATAAAAAAAATAATTTGGTTAAATGGAGGGCTCTGCACTCTCATAGGAAAATAAGGATAAAATTACACAATCTGAAAAATTATATATGGATGGAGGTGCAATAGGATACGATTATACCATCTTAAAAAGTAAGGAAATAAATTACAAAAAACGTCTTTAATGCAATAGTTAGGGTTAAAGTAAAAAAGTAGGGAAATGTGGTGTTAAGGTTTCCAACCCTAACCCACCTCCAGGCAGCACAGGAGGAGTATGGTGTGCCTCAGGGTTCTCACGTCTAACTAGTACATTAATGAAGTTTTTAGTAATTTCTATCTATATTATAGGTATATATATATATATATATATATATATATATATATATATATATATATATATATATATACACCATAGGGTGAGACAAATTCCAGTGAAATAAAGCATGTTATTTTCACTGGAGTGAAATAAATCCTGATGACATCAGGAGAGTTAAAATAAATACCCATTTATACATACTCTGCTGACATGACATCACACACCTGCATCTGAAAACACTAAGAAACACCCCTGTAATTTGCTGAGTTCTAAAACAGGCCCTACACTGAAATTAACACAATTAAGATAGATAATGACAGTCAGCTACAGCACTCCTAAATGTAATAATCTACAAATCTCTTGTGCTGTATTTCAAAACCCAAGTTTAGTACATTACTGAATCAAACAGATGACGCCTGAAATGTTTAAATAAATCTAAAACAGCCAAACATGAAAACACAAACCTGCCAAAAGAAATCATTACCATCTTCCTTATTGTCACAGAACAGAACCTCCCTCAGGCAACCAATTACCAAAACACAGCACACCTAATCAAGACCCTGACACACACACCAACCAACAACAGCTCACTACAACAATCCATTCATAAAAGTTCACTCACACACACACACATATTACCACAGCACCAGCATCATTTAAAGTGACATGATCCTCATAACAACAAACATACCTCTCTCACTGAAACTGGTCTCACCTCCATGGTATAAATAGCACACTGATGGGCAGATGAATATGGAAAAATATTCTCACTCCTGATCAGAGCACTGTATATTCACTTATGCCTGGCACTCTGTGAAATATCCTGAGTTTCACTCTGCAGGAGAGAATATTTTCCATATTCCACTCCTGCCCATCATGTATCCCATATATATATATATATATATATATATATATAATATATTAGAGCAAAAAATCAGTTTAATGCATCAGTTAGGGTTGTTCCACAGCGACAAAGCAAGGAAATTCAATGTGGGGTTGAAACCCCTTTGCACCCTCAGCCCACCCCCAGATGGAATTGGGGTGCGCGTTAGGGTCGTCGGCACCAACTCTCACCCCATCACATGTGGAAAGAAGCTGAGGAATAGGAGAATGGGGTGAGAGTTAGGACCAAAGACCCCAACATGCACCCGGATTCCAGTTGGGGGGTGGGCTGAAGGGGTGCAAAGGGGGTTTCAACCCTAACATCGAATTTCCTCACTTTTGTCACTATGGAACAACCTTAACTGATGTATTAAATGGTGTTTTTTGCCTCTAATTTCCCTTCTTTTTGAGAATGATAACGAGAAATAGTGAATGTAATGCGGCGGCGGGAGCACGGGGCCCCGCCACGTGATGTCTTGTCACATAGTAACATTGTGCCTGCAAACGCAAGTCGTAATGTACATGGTGACGCAACGTGAAACAGAAAGAGAAACAGTACTGTAGACAGAAATGTTAAAAACAATGCAAACGCGACCGCAAATGAAAACGTGAAGGGTAACGCACATGGTGGCGTAGCGTGAACGGTAAGTGAAACGGGTACGGAACCGCAAGCAGAAACAGTAATGGTAACAGTAATGTAAGTGCACAGGCTGGTTTTCCCCAAAAGCTGTATAAAGAAAGACAGTGAGTACAAAGAATGTATGCAAAATAATGACTCGTAACAGAAAAATGAGGACTTGGAATTGTAAATTGCTTATATCTCAGGAACCGTGCAACATAGAAAAAAAATTTAAAAGTAATATGAATTATCACCTTCCTGGCTAGTTTTGTACTTAGTCCCCATTAGGGGGCTAAGTATTTTTTGGTGAAAACTCCATATCTCGCACCGTTTCTGAGATACGGGCCTGAAAGGCACGGCAAACGCCATAATGTTATCCTATGGGAAAAAAACAGAAGTTCGGAGTGCCATAACTTTGACTCCCTGTAATATTTTTACACTAAACCACTGAAAGGCACATCTGTGGGATGTTGGCTGTGTTCCCTGCATATTTCAGCCCAAAAGACCAAACCGTTGTTTTGCAGCAGGGCGCCAAACAATTGCTGCAATGCGTCGTATGCCGTAATGTTATCCTATGGGAAAAAGTGTCAATTTGGAGTACCGTAACTTTACTGCCATGTAATATTTTTTCAACAAAATACTGAAAGGCATATCTTTGAGAGGTCAGCTGTGTTCCCTCCAAATTTCAGGCCAAAACTCCGAACTGTTCTTTTGCAGTGGGGTGCCAAAGAATTGCTGTTCATATCCCACAGCCTAGAAAAGTACTGTCGCAATTTGCGAAAGCTTTCGCAAAAATTTGCAACACTTTCATGAGTGCGACAGTACTTTGTGAAAGTACTTTTTCCAGAAATCTGAAAAACATATTTCTGGGGTGTTTTACCCCAAAATAAAGACATGGCTAGCATCCTCAGGGTCCGACTAGGTGTATACAAAAATAATTAGGTTGCTAGAGGGTCCCAAATTTAAATGCCAAGCATTTTTCTGATCACCAACTGAAAACAAAATGGCAGATTTGCAACAGTAAAAGGGCCATTTGTGAAAGTAAAAACTGCATTTGCTACACTGTCAAACTTTTTGTTAACTTTTCCCATTGACTTATAATGGGAACTTGTTTTTTGAATAACTTTTGAACTGTTTAATATTTTTTCATGAAATCTTCAAAAGGCACATTGGGGACCCTGGCCGCACATTCCCTGAAGATTTTGTACTGGTCGTGCAAACTGTGCAATCTGTAGGCGCGACCATAGAATTCCAAAAAAAGCGTAAATGCATGCGCAGATCATGCTTAATAACTCCACAGCTGTATATCTGACTGGTACAAAACTTTGCAGATCCTAAGGTGTATGGGTCTTGATTCTGCATTCCAAATTTCAGGCAAATCCATTGAACGGTTGCAAAGTTATTAAGGTGCAAAATTTTGGGTTTAATATGTAAATGGCTCTTCAACCTTAATTCATGGTAGCACTACCGCTACCATAATATATATATATATATATATATATATATATATATATATATATTAGAGGCAAAATCTCATTTAATGAGTTGTTAGGTTGTTCCACAGTGAGGAATGTGTTGTTGAAAACCCCTTGACTTTCGTCACCTCATTCTAGCATATGGGTGTGCATTGGGATCGCTAGCCCCAACTCTCACCCCATGACATGTGTAAAGCAGCAGAGCTAGGAGAATGGGTGAGAGTTAGGACCCATGATCCCAATGCACACCCTAATGCCGGTTGGGGGTGGACGGGGTCCAAGGGGTTTTCAACCCTAACACCGAATTTCCTCATTTTGTTGCTGTGGAACAACCCTAACTAATGCATTAAACAGAGTTTTTGCCTCTAATTTCCTTCTTTGAGAATGATAACGAGAAATAGTGAATGACGCGGCGGGCGATACAGGGCCCCGCCACGTGATGTCTTGTCACATAGTAACATTGTGCCTGCAAACGCAAATCGTAATGTACATGGTGACGCAACGTGAAACAGAAAGAGAAACAGTACTGTAGACAGAAATGTTAAAAACAATGCAAACGCGACCGCAAATGAGAACGCAAAGGGTAACGCACATGGTCGCGTAAACGTGAACGGTAAGTGAAACGGGTACGGAACCGCAAGCAGAAACGGTAATGGTAACAGTAATGTAAGTGCACAGGCTGGTTTTCCCCAAAAGCTGTATAAAGAAAGACAGTGAGTACAAAGAATGTATGCAAAATAATGACTCGTAACAGAAAAATGAGGACTTGGAATTGTAAATTGCTTATATCTCAGGAACCGTGCAACATAGAAAAAAAATTTAAAAGTAATATGAATTATCACTTTCCTGGCTAGTTTTGCACTTAGTCCCCATTAGGGGGCTAAGTATTTTTTGGTGAAAAGTCCATATCTCGCACCGTTTCTGAGATACGGGCCTGAAAGGCACGGCAAACGCCACAATGTTATCCTATGGGAAAAAAACAGAAGTTCGGAGTGCCATAACTTTGACTCCCTGTAATATTTTTACACTAAACCACTGAAAGGCACATCTGTGGGATGTTGGCTGTGTTCTCTGCATATTTCAGCCTAAAAGACCAAACCGTTATTTTGCAGCAGGGCGCCAAACGATTGCTGCAATGCGTCGTATGCCGTAATGTTATCCTATGGGAAAAAGTGTCAATTTGGAGTACATAACTTTACTGCCATGTAATATTTTTTCAACAAAATACTGAAAGGCATATCTTTGAGATGTCAGCTGCGTTTCCTCCAAATTTCTTGCCAAAACTCCAAACCGTTCTTTTGCAGTGGGGTGCCAAAGAATTGCTGTTAATATCCCACAGCCTAGAAAAGTACTGTCGCAATTTGTGAAAGCTGTCGCAAAAATTTGCAACACTTTCATGAGTGTGACAGTACTTTGTGAAAGTACTTTTTCCAGAAATCTGAAAAACATATTTCTGGGGTGTTTTACCCCAAAATAAAGACATGGCTAGCATCCTCAGGGTCCGACTAGGTGTATACAAAAATAATTAGGTTGCTAGAGGGTCCCAAATTTAAATGCCAAGCATTTTTCTGATCACCAACTGAAAACAAAATGGCAGATTTGCAACAGTAAAAGGGCCATTTGTGAAAGTAAAAACTGCATTTGCGACACTGTCGAACTTTTTGTTAACTTTTCCCATTGACTGATAATGGGAACTTGTTTTTTGAATAACTTTTGAACCGTTTAATATTTTTTCATGAAATCTTCAAAAGGCACATTGGGGACCCTGGCCGCACATTCCCTGAAGATTTTGTACTGGTCGTGCAAACTGTGCAATCTGTAGGCGCGACCATAGAATTCCAAAAAAAGCGTAAATGCATGCGCAGATCATGCTTAATAACTCCACAGCTGTATATCCTACTGGTACAAAACTTGGCAGATCCGAAGGTGTATGGGTCTTGATTCTGTATTCCAAATTTCAGGCAAATCCATTGAATGGTTGCAAAGTTATTAAGGTGCAAAATTTTGGGTTTAACATGTAAATGGCTCCTCAACCCTAACTATGGTAGCACTACCGTGCTACCATAATATATATATATGTTAGAGGCAAAAAACTCCATTTAATGCATTAGTTAGGGTTGTTCATAGCGACAGAAGTGAAATTGTGTTAGGTTGAACCCCCTTGGACCCCTCATCCTCTACATCTGGTAGCATTGGGATCTGCCAGCCCAACCTCACCCCATGACATGTGTAAAGTAGCAGAAGCATAGAAGAATGGGTGAGAGTTAGACCCACGATCCCAATGCACACCCCAATGCCGGTTGGGGGGGTGGACGGGGGGGTCCAAGGGGGGTTTTCAACCCTAACACCAAATTTCCTCACTTTTGTCACTGTGGAACAACCCTAACTAATGCATTAAACAGAGTTTTTTTGCCTCTAATTTCCCTTCTTTTTGAGAATGATAACGAGAAATAGTGAATGTAATGCAGTGGCAGGAGCATGGGGCCCGAACACATGATGTCTTGTGGCATACTAACAGGGACAGCAATGCAAACAGAAATGCTAACAGTGGCACACATGGTAACACAAGCACGAATGAGAACAGAAAGGGTAACGCACATGGTGGCATAGACAGGAACGGTCTGCCATGTGATGTGTTGTCACATAGTAACATGGTGCCTGCAAACAGAAATGTCAATGGGCATGGTGGCGTAAAGTGAAACAGAAAGATAAACAGTACTGTAGACAGAAATGGCAAAAAATAACAGAAACGCAAGCGCAAAATAACTTTTTTGTGAAAGCTTTCGCAAATTGTGACAGTAGTTTTCCATCTGTGGGAAAGTGACAGCGATTCTTTGGCACTGTGCTGCAAAAGAACTGTTGGGAGTTTTGGGCTGAAATTTGAAGGGAACGGAGCTGACATCTCACAGATGTGCCTTTCAGTGTTGTATTTAAAAAATATTTCACAGTGGCAAAGTTACGGCACTCCAAAGTTGATGGTTTTTCCCATAGGATAACATTACGGCACCCAACGCATTATAGAAATCCTTTGGATCCCTGCTGCAAAATAACGGTTTGGTCTTTTTTTCTGAAATTTGAAGGGAAGACAGCCAACAGCCCACAGATGTGCCTTTCAGTGGTTTGGTGAAAAAATATTACAGGGAGGCAAAGTTATGGTACTCCGAACTTCTCTTTTTTCCCCATAGAGTAACATTACGGCATTCGCCACGCCTTTCAGGGCCCGTATCTCGGAAACGGTGCGAGATACGGACTTTTCGTCGGAAAAACACTTAGCCCCCAAATTAGCCAGGACAGTTGTGAATCATACGACTTTTAAATTTTTTTTCTATGTCGTACAGTTCCTGAGATATAATGTATTTAGTATTCCAAGTTCTCATTTTCTGCTCCGATACTCATTATTATGCATACATTATTTGTACTCACTGTCTTTCTCTATGCAGGTTTTGGGGAAAACCAGCCTGTGTGCTTACTTACATTACTGTTACTGTTGCCCTTTCCACTTGCGGTTCCGTACCCGTTTCACTTACCGTTGATGTCTGCACCACCATGTGCGTTATCCTTTGCGTTTTCATTTGCGCTTGCGTTTCTGTTATTTTTTGCCATTTGTGTCTACAGCAGGGGTTCTCAAATGGTGAGGCCAGCCTCCTTGGGGAGGCCCCAACCTGTTCCAGGGGAGGCTCAAGCAAGTCAGAAAAAGTACTGTATTTAAATTTTGAGTTTTATATATTTTATGTGAAGAGATGAAGCAAATTGAAACAGGACAATAGTAGGTGAATTTTATGTATTTATTTACTAATAGGTTGCAAGGGAAGATGAATGAGAGAAGGCTCATTTCAGGTGTACCCAGGGAAGGGTAGGGAGTGAATACATTTTAAAAGGTAACTGCAAAACAATCAAGAAATACACAATGAACAGTAGTGCAAACAAATATGAACAATAAACTAATAATGAGTGCTGGTAATTAATCATTTGTAGACTGATGGCAGAACAGCCCAAATACAAGGGCTGAGCATAGAAGTGCTAAGAGCAATAGTAGGAAGGAGCAAAGTAATCCCAGAGAAATTGCTGAGGAGCAGGGAAGGAGGGAGAGGTAAAGTATGAAGGAAGGTTATTTCATATAGAGAGGAAACAAAGAAAGTAGTCTGACCCATGAAGGTACTGCAACAAGGGGTAACAATGGCTCAAGAATGAAAATAGTGGAGTAAGTAGGCTGGCCTGTGTGTGTGGGGGGGGGAGGGTGTTACAATAAGCTGAATAATAATATTTATTTTATTTATGGGTTATTCAGATAACACCTTTGAGCACAGGAGCTCTTTTTCAAAGGTTCCACATCAGTATAAGACAAAGAGCTGAATGTGAGCCAAGTACCCAAAGGGGTTTCAGTTTATTCAAGGTGTAGTGCGCAAAGTACAGTATGTTATTTATCTTTGGGGAGGCCCAAGATTATTTCAGTTTTTGGGGGAGGCTCTAAATCTTTTCCATGGATTTGGGGAGGCTCACTGTGACAAAGTCTAAGAACTATTGGTACAGTACTGTTTCTCTTTCTCTTTCTGTTTCACTTTGCGCCACCATTCCCATTGACATTTCCATTTGCAGGCACCATGTTACTATGTGACAACACATCACGTGGCAGACTGTTCTCGTCTACGCCACCATGTGCGTTACCCTTTCTGTTCTCATTCGCGCTTGTGTTACCATGTGTGCCACTGTTAGCGCTTCTGTTTGCATTGCTGTTCCTGTTACTATGCCACAAGACATCATGTGACTGGGCCCCACGCTTCTGCCGCTGCATTACATTCACTATTTCTCGTTATCATTCTCAAAAGAAGGAATTAGAGGAAAACTTGTTTAATGCATTGTTATAATTACCAGCGACGTGAGGAGGGGTCTGGTAAATAAGGAAAACCCTTGATTGCCACACCGGCATTGGGTGTGCATTTGGATCGCGGGTCCCAACTCTCACCCCATTCTCCTATACTTCGCTGCTTTACATGTCGTGGGGGTGAGAGTTAGGGCTGACGTATCCCAATGCACACCCCAATGCCGGTTGGGGGTGGGCGGGGTCCAAGGGAGGTTTTCAACCCTAACACCGAATTTCCTCACTTTGTCGCTGTGGAACAACTCTAACTAATGCATTAAACAGAGTTTTTGCCCTAATTATATATATATATATATATATATTGTAAAACTTTGTTAATGCATTAGTTAAGGTTGAACAAAAGTAGGGGAAAAGAGGCATTAGAGTTAACACCCTAACACCCCCCACACCTCAATACTCCACTCACCTTCACTTCTCCACAGACCAACAGGTGATGGGGTGCCTAATATTATCTCTAACTCCTCACCCCATACCATGTGTAAGAAAGCTGACATGGTACAGTATAGGAGAATGGGGTGAGAGTTAGGGCTGACAACCCCAAGGCACATCCCATCATCTGTTGGTCTGTGGATGATGGGGGTGGGGTGAGGTGGAAGATGTGTGGAGTGTTCGGGTGTCAACCGTAATGCTTAATTTCCCTACTTTTGTCACTTCAATCCTAAATGATGCATCAACAAAGATTATTTGCAATGAATTTCCTTACTTTTTGAGAAAGTATCATCTTACCCTTATATGGTTGCAGGGCCCTCTGGATCCTGCACTCCCATAGTAACAGTTTTTTTGAGCTCAGAGCCCCATGGGCCCTGCACTCCCATTTGTCCATAAGTGCACAGACATTGTAATGAACTGTCATGTCACTGTGGAAGCGAGGGACCTGCGCTCCCATTAGTGCATAATGGATGGCCCAGCAGTCCCATTACTGCATAATGGTATCCATATGTGTGAGCACAGGGCCCACCTACCTATAACTGTAGAGATGCAGAGCAGCCCTAGACACATTCCAAGAAAACCTTGTTCTGCAAATGGTGTAATATCTCAGTAACTGTAGCAACTTTGGAAAAAATTCCACTGCAATTATAATTATGGACTGGCAATCTGCACACATGCTTAAAGGTGTACTAAACTGCACTTAGTGAAACATTTGTATCTCAAACCATTTTTGAGATATATCCACCAAAAGGTGCTGCATTTGCCACAATGTTATCCTATGAGAAATGTCTCAACTTTGAAATGCCATAACTACAGAACCGATGCAAATTTTTACACCAAACCAGCATAAGTCACATCTGCTGAACAACCCCTTTATACCCTGTAAATTGCAAGCTAAAAGTCCTGTTTCTTTGCAGTGAACAAGCAAAGTAACAGCAACCTTTCAAAATCTCTGTTCGTGAGCTGTCAAAATCCTTGTTCGTGAGCTGAATCCTTGTTCGTGAGGTGTCAGAATCCTTGTTCATGAGATAGGGCCATCTGGTTGTCCCCTCACAAACAAGGATTTTGACACCTTACAAACAGGGATTTCTCATGAACAGGGATTTTGACAGCTCATGAACAAGGATTTTGACACCTCATGAACAGGGATTCCTTTTTAATAATCCTTGTTGTTGAGGTGTCAAAATCCTTGTTTGTACTCCGAATCCTTATTCATAAGGTGTCAAAATCCTTGTTTATGAGAAATCCTTGTTCATGAGATAGGGTCATGTGGTCATCCCCTCATGAACAAGGATTTTGACACCTCACCGACAAGGACTGGCTCGTGAACAAGGATTTTGACACCTCATGAACAAGGATTGGATGCAACTAGCGAACAAAGATTTTAAAATTAAAAAATGGCCATTTTTTGACAAATGTAAAGGAAACAAAAGCCATGGGTCTCTAGATGGTGTCCCCCTGAACAAAACCCATACTTTAATCTTCACAGAAGATACCCTTGGGGAAAGTTACATGGTGTTGTTTGCCCAAAATATTGAAAACAAGATGGCAGCTTGTGAACAAGTAATTTTTTCTTATGAACAGGGATTTTATAAATCCTTGTTTGTGGCTGTCAAAATCCTTGTTCATGAGGCAAGTCCTTGTTCGCAATTTATACACCTATCCAAAAGACTAAACTGAGCATGCCCAGAATCTGAAATTTCAAAATTGAATAACTTTGGAACTGATTAATATTTGTTCATCAAACCAATGATGGCTTATTCTGTGGGCAAGCTCTTTCTACCATGAAAGTGTTGAGTCAAAATTCTAAATAGTGTGGCCACAGCATTAGAAAGAAGAACAGGGGAAATTTACAAAAGTTTGCAAAAAATGCATTTTTTCACTATGCACTACATGAAATACACTAATCTGTTAAAAGAAACATGGCACATCAAGATATCTACCCTACAGGAGCATGTATACCAAATTTGTGCAACTCTGTTGAACAGTTGCAAAGTTATTAAAGTGCAAAATTTGAGGTTTAACATTAAAGTGCCTATTCAACCCTGACTACAATGGCTGTTCTGTGCCACTATAATGTGTGTGTATATAAACTGTTAATGCATTAGTTTTCTACTACAGCGACTAAAGTTTGGAAATGCAGTGTTAGGGTTCAAAACCCTAACTCTGCATTCCCCCTCCACACAGACACACACACTCAAGGGAAAGGGCAAGGCAACACAACCAATCAGAGACAACCAGCATCAGGTAACAGAAAGAACATGCAACACTCTCTAAATGTACTACAAGACACATCCATCATCACGGTCCACCAACTGAATGAGTTCTGCTGCCATCCAAGTGCCTTGGGGGTACATACACATGCTGGGCACCCATGAGTGATGGCCCACAGTTTGCGTTGTTGTGTTACAAAGATCAAATACATGAATTAAGCAGACACTTATGTTTCAATAGTTAACACACGATGAAACACAGAGTATGTTATTTTCAGATAGCTATACTGAAAATGAAATAACCCTACCAACAGTCATTGGATGTTTACATTTTTTTTCTGATAGAGTTAGTCAGTACTAATAACAAAGGGTAGTAATAATTAAGCAATATAGCATGACTAAGGGTTATGTTATTGTCTGTTAATCACCTTCAAGGGGTATACTGTGGCACGAGGTGTAGCCAAGTGCCACATGCCCCTAGAGGGTGATTAACTGACTATTAACATAATCCTTGGGAGTGCCTTATTGCTATTATAATAAAAAAAAGTTTTTAAACAGTGTTAATCCTTGTTCAGCATATAGCTAAGCTCTACATGTATGTTAATAAACGATTAACATAAGGCTGTTAGAATGTTTGCAGACAATCAGAAAGTTCCATTTCTCAAATCCTTTTTATAATAAAAGTCATTTTTGTCATACAGTTTACAAGTAACATGTGAAAGCAACTGTGGTAACATCCAAAGCTAACCATAACATGTTGCTAATGAGTATTTTCAGGTAACGCAGTAGTATAATAGTATAACAACATGTGGTGGTACTAGTTTCATACCTGAACAGTATCTGAAAAGTATTTTGTATGTTTGAGCTCTATGGTAACACATGCTTATGTGGTAGCAGTGATATCTACAGTGAAGCAATTGTTGAATTATGCTACATAAAAATCAATATGTAAAAAATTTGTACAGGCTAAGTTTGATTGTATGAAGAAGATATGCCAGGAATAATGTGTTATCACACTGTTATCATACTGTTCTGGCAGTATAGTCAATCATACTGTATTTGTTTCTTCGTTATATAGTCTTATGTGAAATGAGTACAGTGTTGTGATTATTGTGCTTACAAATGTGAGTGATTCATACAGTGTCTGACGATATTCAAATAAAGTTGTGACAGAGTAATACAATTGTATTGAATAGAAATATTGCATAGCATGACATGAATAAAAAGTTTTTGTTTTTTGTATGTAACTCATACTGTTTAGTATCATATTATGGTGGTGCCTTTACCATGTCATGACATGGCAGCAACACTTATATTCAATGATTGATGTAGTAAATGTTGACAAACATAGTTGTATTATGGCACAACTCATGGCAAGCTGTTTAAATTGATGAATGAAGCTACTGCCATTTTCAAATAATGACACATATCTGTTACTAACAGTTGTTGTTAACCATGTTCTGTCAATGTTTGTTATGAAATTATGCTAACAATAGGTGTCTTACAGTACTGCAATATTGTGAGTAGTATTTTGATATGAGATTTTCATATAAGTACAGGTTTTGTGCCCTTATTGAAGTACATTGTCCAGTTTCATAACACACATTAGATTATACACCTTCACAGGATTTTCCCATGCACTGTGATACAGTGAGTCATGTGGGCCATCATACATGGTTGCACAGTATGTGTGTATACCTCCAAGAAACTTGGATGGCAGCAGAACTCATACAGTTGGTGGACCATGATGATGGATGTGTCTTGTAGTACATTTAGAGAGTTGTATGTTCTTTTTGTTACCTGATGCTGGTTGTCTCCTATTGGTTGTGTTGCCTTGCCCCTTCCCCTACTTGCATGTATGTGTGTGTGTGAGAGAGGGGGAGGAATGCAGAGTTAGGGTTTTGAACCCTAATAGCACATTCTGAATCCTCATTAAAAACATATTTATTCGGCCTGGCATTTGGGGATAATGTTTAGTTTTATTATTGCTGCCGTTTTATTTTTATATGTTTTATATGATTAAATGTCTGTTTTTATATTGTATTCGTTCTTTGGTTTTGGAAAAGCACTTTAGAAATAAAAATCTGATTGATTGATTGATTGATTTCCAAACTTTTATCGCTGTAGTAAAAACCTTAACTGATCATTGGGTTGCAATACTACAAATAGAGTGAACATACAGAATTGCCAGCAGATACAGGCCATATGGTCTATCTAGTCTGCTCAAGTGTTTAGCATTTCAGCCCATTAGACTGCAGCTGCAGTTATGGTCGTATCAAAATATCTGTAAACAGTAAATTACCTTAGTTTCACAGTTGTTGTACCTTTTTGGGTCTCACTGAATGTCATGTACTATTCATTGAATGTTGAACATTGTTGCAGAGTCTCTTGTAGCAATGAAAGACATAGTTACACATTTTCATCACAATAATAATTGACATATTAATTTTCTTGTTGAACTATTGTAAGTTTTTTAAATTAGTCATTGATTATCAACAGATACTAGAATTAATCAATAAGGCATGACCAGGTGTTATGTTAATGGTCTGTTAATCACCCTCTAGGTGTGTAATGTGGCATGAGGCATAGGCAAGTGCCACATGCCCCTAGAGAGTGAGTAACTAACCATTAACTTAACCCCTGTGAGCGCCTTGATGGCAGCAGATGCCCAGAGCATTGAGTCACAGACTGTGACTGTAAAGGACCAAACCTTGGGCATGGAGGGGCCAGCAACCAGTGCAGTGTCCAGATCTGGTGAGGGTGACAGTAGGGCCAGTGCCAGTGAAGGGCAACAGCAGCAGAGGAAGGTCATCAGCATTCTGAAGCCAGAAGCAATCAGGCTGCAGACTGAGTTGCACAGAATGGAGCTGGAGTTTCAGAGAGATGCTGAGTGAGAGAAATAAGCTGCAGAGAAGGAGAAGAGGGAGTGAGAACAGCGAGTGGCAGACCATGAGCACCAGAGGTGATATGAACTGGAGAAGCTATGATTTCAACCACCAGCACAGAGCATGTAAGTGGCTTGGGTTTAACTGGAACTACAGGACTGGGTTACAAATTGAATTCCAAATTGATAACTGAATTGAAAGAGGGGGAGGATATGGATGCCTTTTTAAATTCCTTTGAAAAAGTTTGTATTCAGGCAAAAATTTCTAGAGGGTCCTGGAGCTTTCAGCCATCCCCGCTACTTACTGGGAAAGCTCGGGATGCATGGGGTCAAATGGAAAATGAGGACAGTAATGATTACAGCAAACTTAAAGCTGCCCTTTTAAAAAAGTTTGATTTAACAGCAGAAGCATACAGAGCTAAATTATGTAAGCTCAGGAGAAGCCCTGACATGAGCTATGAGGAGCTAGCCATGAAACAACATCAATGATTAAAATGTTGGTAGGAGGGAATTGAAGCAAACTCTGTAGATAAAATTGAAAATGCTATTTTGTTAGAACAGTTTTTTCTGGGCATGCCCAGCAGAGCTGAAAACCTGGCTGGAGGACCAAGATCCCAAAACAGTGCAAGAGGGTGCTGAACTCTCAGACTGCTATGCCAAGAGTAGACATGCTCTAAGAGTGAATGGGGTGGTCGTGGCAACACAGAAAGGAAAAGCGCACCTTCAGGGCAGCAAAAACCCTCACTGCCTCCACTGAAACCAGTTAGCCCCAGGTTTCAAAGAAAAGAGTTCTCTGAGAAAAGAAACAAATGTTGGGTTTGTAAAGAAACTGGGCATATTGCCAGACAAAGTCCCAAAAGGATGAGCAATACGTAACATGGGGCTAGGAAAGAAGTGAGTTGTTTATGTGTCCCTGGAAGGATGCCTGTGAACATGAGGGAACACATGCACCCAGTCACAGTGAATGGTGTACAGACACAAGGGTTAAGGGACACAGGGGCATCCCTAACATTGGTAAAAGGGTATCTGATAGAGTCTGGTCAGCTTATACACAATGAATTTGTAACTGTACAAGACTTCACTGGTGAGGAGAAAACATTGCCACTCGCTAGTGTTCTTCTGGACTGGAGTCAAACAGGGGGAACTGTGCGACAGGTGGCTGTAGCTAAAACTTTAGCAGCTGATGTCATCCTTGGCAACAATCTCAAACAGGGGATGGTGTGTGCAATTGCCCATAGCCAAGTGGCAAGGGAAAATTGTAGTTCCCTGGACATAGAAACATAGAAGCATGGACTTTGACGGCGGATAAGGACCGCTAGGCCCATCTAGTCTGCCCATTTCCTTACCTACAGGATATTCCTCAGATCCTAGTTAACCAACAGCCTATTTCTTCTGACCCCCCACAAGAATTGCCTTATGTCTGTCCCATGCATTCTTGAAATCTCCCACAGTTTTAGACCCCACAACCTCCTCAGGAAGGCTGTTCCATGCATCCACTACCCTCTCTGTGAAATAATACTTCTCACATTGCCCCTGAACTGCCCTCCTTCTATCTTTAAATTGTATCCTTGTTCTTGTAAGTCTCTTTTTCTGAAAGATGCTACCTCTTGGACTTTGTTGATTCCACTGAGGTACTTAAAAGTTTCTATCATGTCACCCTCTCCCTTCTTTCCTCAAGGTATACATATTAAGCTCCTTTAGTCTCTCCTCATACGGCTTCTCTTGCAGACCCTGCACCATTTTAGTTGCCCTCCTCTGGACTACCTCGATCCTGTCTATGTCCTTGCAGAGATGAGGTCTCCAGAACTGGACACAGTACTCCAGATGGGGTCTCACCAACTGTCTGTACAGAGGGATAACAACTTCCTGTTTTCTGCTGCTGATGCCTCTCCCTATACATCCCAGTATACCCCCAGCCCTCCCTACTGCCTTCTCACATTGATTGTTAACCTTAAGGTCATCTGATATAATATGGACCCCACAGAAGCCATTGTGGAAACCACTGGGAGGCTGGTTCCTTAGCCTGTGTCTCCTGATATGGAGACTAATGAAAAGGGGGTTGAAATTTCCCCAGTAGCAGTTAACCACACAGCTATGGAGGGTTACTCCAAAGAAGGAGGGGTGACCCACTGTCAGAGGGTTAGGGATGGCAGTGATACTGAGTGCCTTGATGCTAGTGCTAGAGACCCTAGTTTAGAGACTGAAGGGAACCTGTCTCATGCCTTGGGAATGTGTAAGGAGTTTGCAGTTGTTCAGAAAAGTGACCCTAGTCTAGAGAAGCTGAGGGCTTAGGCAGACTGACAGAGCACAGGGAGGTGATGGTAAACATAAAGTTTATTGGGAAAATGGACTGATGTATACTCAGGCTGTGAAGACAGAGGAAGGGGTGATAGGCAGGCAGCTTGTCTTTCCCTAGGGGTACCGTGAGCAGTTGCTCAAGATTGCACACAATATTCCCTTGTCTTGACATCTGGAAATCACATGCACTAAGCAGCGGTTGGAACAGAATTTCTATTGGCCCAACTTCATCCAGCAGGCGAAGGAGTATTGCAGGTCTTGTCACCGGTGCCAAGAAATAGGGAAGGCAGGTAACAAAACCCAAGCCACCCTAATTCCATTGCCCATAATGGAGGAGCCATTCCACGGGTTGGGAATGGATATTGGGGGGCCCTTAAATACCTCCAGCTCCTCTGGGAAGAGGTTTATCTTGACTGTGGTGGATTATGCCACCTGGTATCCTGAGGCAGTCGCCTTATCCTCACTGAGGACAGACAAAGTGGCAGATGCCTTACTTGGGATTTTCCCCTGTGTTGGGTTTCCGCAGGAGGTCATCACTGATTGAGGGAGTTCCTTCATGTCGGACCTGATGAAATTTTTGTGGGAGAATTATGGGGTGGTGCAGAGGTGCATGACACCTTATTACCCACAAGCCAATGGGCTTGTGGAAAGACTTAATGGTACCCTGAAGTCAATGCTCCTAGTGTTTGCTGAACAGCATGGAAGGAACTGGGAGAAATACCTTCCCCACCTGTTGTTTGCATACCAAGGGCATAGCTACCAATACGCCTGGCATGCCACGGTGTGCTGTAGACCAGTGCGAGGGTAGCAGAAGCCAGCCGGAGTGCGTTTATAAATTTCCTTTGTCTTCCCTTATTTTTGCGGGCTTTTCCAGTGGCCCAATAGTGCTTGCAACTTTCAATTTAAAAGGGGGGGGCATGGGTGTCTCTGATGATGTGCACGCCTACACCAAGCTGCCCTGACTGAGACATGTGTGCTTTGTCCTCAATCAGGTCCGCTACCACTTGTGAGGAGGCGTGCCTAGTAAGGGGCGGGCCAGGCGGGCTCTTTAAATTCCCCTGGTGGGTAATGCTTCCTCACAGTTCAGAAGAGCCTTTGAAAAGAGAGTGAGTCAAGCTGCGGATTGGAGCACTACTAGTTACTTCCGTTGCCGTCATTGCCGTAGAAGCCGTATGCCATAGAAGCCGAATCCAAAGAGATGGAGCATTACCCTGCACTTCTGTGTTCCCATTTGAGCTGCACTGCTGTAGAGGGAGATAGCGAGAGAGAGGAGAGACTGTACAGAAGATTGTAGGAGCCGCCGCGCTGACATGTAGTTCGTCTGACTTCCCCCCCAATGGTGCATTTTGTTGCCACTGCTGCTGCTGTAGTCTGTTGTCAGTGCTGTGCCCTGTACTATTCAGTAGCCAAGAGGAATTTTGGACACCAGCACCTGAGCCTGATACTGTAAAAAATATCATCTGTTTACCAGGTATGTTTTTAGTGGGTTAATGTGTGACACTGCTGCTCTTGTGGTGGGTGGGCAACTAATATTGGCAAGGCAGTAAATGTAGGCAGTTCTGCTTCTGTTCATGAAGGTAGTACTAGAAATCTGTACACATACTGCCATTTCTTGTCTTGAAATAAAATCGCCTATGTATCTTTCTCTCTGTTACTGCAAATTTCTTTGGTTGTGTCCTTTCCTGTGACTTATCTGACTGTACTCTGGGTGCTGAGGGTAGGAGGAGGAGTGATTTGCACTGATGACAGGCTGTACTAAATGTGAACTGAAGCCCCCCTCTGAACTTTGAAAACAATTTTGATGTGCAGTTTCAATGTGTGTGTGAAACAACTGCAGTTTCACTGCATACTATCTCACTTGGCTTACAATACTAAGACCAACTTTCTAATGAAACTTGCAAGTACTTCAGACCCTTTTCTGTACCAATAAACAGGAAAATTAACTTATTGGTTTGGCTAAAGATGTCTTATGGCTGCAAAGTTTACTAGATTAATGCAGTTTCAGATTATGCCCTCAATATTACCTATTATAAATCACTTGTAATTTCAGCCAATCAGTGTCCAGAACCATAGAACATCTTATTCTGCATATAGTTGTTGTAGATGTTAAAGGAGGATGTTCCAGTTCAAAAGTACAAAGTAGGGGCATTACTGTTTTTATATATTCACTATTGACAAAATGTTCCAATCAGGCTAATCCCATGAGATGCATCAACTTCTTTTCACGGAGGTCCCAAGGAAGACAACAGCAGTCCACAGTGTGCAACATGGATGTGGGTGTGTGGTGTGGTGTGGTGTGGTGGGGGGAGTGTGTTGTGGGTGGGAGTGTGGTGTGGTGTGGTGTGGGGGGAGGTTTTGGTGTGGGGAGGTGGTGGTGTGGTGTGGGGAGAGTGTGGTGTGGTGTGGTGTGGGGGGAGTGTGGTGTGGTGGGTTTGTGTGTGATCACATTTCATTTCATATATGCTATCATGAGGGCATTAGGGTAGCAGGGAGCTGCAAGGTTATCTCATGTGGGAAGCCAGTTTAGCCTTGAATACCTACAAGTTAGGAACATATTTTAAGATGGTGAAGTTGACAGCAGACAAGTACTTTGGCACACTATGCATGTGCCATATCTGAATGTGCCATATTAGGCCTTTGTTCTACCAATGGCCTATCTAGTCATATGCATCTGTATTGCTCCCTTATGCTTATCCCATGCCTGTTTGAAGCCCTGTGCTGTATTCATATCCACCACCTCCTGAGGTAGGCTGTCCCATGCATCCACCACCCTTTCTGTGACAAACTCCTCACATTACCCCTTAATCGGCCTCCCTCTAACCTCATGCTATGCCCCGTCGGTGTGATAGTTTAGACACTTTCACCTTGTTAATGCCCATAAGATGTTTAACTGTTTAGATCATATCAACTTTTTCCCTCCTTTGCTCTAGTCAGGGTATAAATATTGTGGCATATATTTACGTTAGGAGACTGTCTTAGGATTCGAGTGCACCGGCGAGTAATGCGGCCGCATGCGCATTCAGGCAATGCTACGTCACGGGGCTGTCAAAAGAAACGAAACGGTGATATTTTTTAATGCTTACAACAATTGTGCACTGCAGATCGAGGGTGTGGCGGGCAGAGCGCCCCCCCCCAGGGAAGCAATGAAATTTACTATAAAACTGCAGATCACCACTGGGGACCCGGGTGGTGTGGGGGGCAGAGCACCCCCACAGAACAAATGTCAAAAAGCAACTCCGCAAGGCCACCTTTTCAATCCTGACTCCTCTGGTATTGAATTTCAACAGCGGCTGAGTGGACATGGAGAAATCTGATTTGGAGCGTTCTGACTGATTACAAGATGTGTGTGGGGGGGGAGTGTACAGACGTTGGTGGGAGGACATATTACCATAATCCACTGAATTCTGAAATGGGGGCACTATGTGTCCCCTAATCTAATCACTCATATTGTGCTTTAGTCAGGATATACATATTGAACTGTTAATCTGTCACTTGTTTTCTGATGCAGCCCTGCATCATTTTGGGTGCCCTTCTCTGGACTACCTCAATTTTGTTAATGTCTTGTTAATTTCTTCCCTGTGATTGTCAGCATCTCCCCTCCCAACCTATAGGTGGCTTCAGGGTTTCTCTTCCCTATGTGCATGATCTTGCACTTTGCATATAAACCCCAGTTGCCACTCTTCTGACCTGCTGCTAACACTACTTTTGTAGTGAGAAGTGTGTTAGAAAGTGTTCTTTCTCTGCTGTAGTTTTTAGCTCATAAGAGGGATATAATTCATGGAACTACCCAGCTAACAAAAACTAAAGTTATTGGTCAATGTTTAAAATGCACTCTGCAGAAATGTGTGCATTGGGAACTGCTTTTTTGAGTGGTGTGCTTTTTTTTTTCCACCTAATAAAGGTTTGATAGTGGTTGCATGCTTTTTATGTAGTATTACTGTTCCTTGGTCCTGAATGAGCACTTAATGCATAATAGTAATACCTAAAGTAACTGCTGCTGTTAATGCTGTTAGAATAAGTGCTGGTCACAAGAAGGGTTATTGGAAGCAGTCACAACTGACATCAGCAACTGTCTAAGTTTAACCTCCAGTTAAACCTTGAAGGAGTCCAAGGTGGATGCTGAAGTGATATCATGGGTGCAGCGAGCTCATTAATTTTTTTCTTTATTTTAGCCTTTGGTAACTGGGTAAGGCCCACTAGGCACAAGTGCCCATTTTCAGAGGCGACCTAGGAGCACTGTTCAGTCACACAGTATGCAAGTGGAGGTTGTGAGAATCACTCTGGTCTGCTGAATGT
This sequence comes from Neoceratodus forsteri, assembly GCA_016271365.2. Lineage (NCBI taxonomy): Eukaryota > Metazoa > Chordata > Ceratodontiformes > Ceratodontidae > Neoceratodus > Neoceratodus forsteri. The sequence goes on from CM057456.1 coordinate 1,467,784,992, forward strand.
GCCAAGTTCATTCACACCTTGTTCCTCCAACCTCTGTGCTATACTGCCAACCCATAGCAGTCACGGTAGGCAAAGGACCTTTGTCCCACAGGTGCGACAGCAGTGTATATTAAAAATCTGGCTTGTAGAGCTTCTGATGCAGTGACAGTTGATAGCAGAGGTAATAAGTTTTTGCACTCCGAGGGCCTTTTGCCTAAGCTTTTTTGGACAGTAACATGTTTGGTACATGAGTATCTTTGTATTGGAGCCAGTTAGTTGATGGAAAGAGGGTAAGTTCTGAGCCTATCAGGGAGCTGGAAAATGGCATAGTTAGTCTTGTAATTCATAATTAACTTGTGCATATGGAACCATCTTTCTATGACTATGAAATTACTCTGTAGCCTGGATTCAAGAACCTTATGGTCTGGATCACTGGTAAACAAGATGGCATCATCAGCATATAAAAGGATGTGACCCTGACAGGAGTAAGGAAGGTTGTTGAGAAATGCTAAATAAAAGAGGGTCCAAGATGCAAAGTCAACAAGGAACTCCAGATAGGACAGGTCTGCTATCTGAGTGGGTGTTACCAATCTTCACCTGCTGTGTACAGTTGTGCAGGTAACTTTCAAACCAGGCTACACTGTCATGAGCTAGGCCAATGGTGGTAAGCTGTTCGACCAGGAGAGCATGATTCACTGTTGCACGACTTGGTTAAATCAATGAAAAGCAGCACCGACCAGGTGTCCTTGATCTGAGGAGTGTTGAATAAAGCCTGTGAACTCCAGAAGGGCGGTAGCAGTATACCATTTCTGAACTCGTGTTGCAGGAATTGTAGATTTTTCTAAGTATTCAACCAGCTGGTCAGCCACTATATGCTCAAGAGCTTTCAAGAGTGGGGGCAGGATAGAGAGGCCTGTAGCTCCCAGTAATTGTGCAACCCCCAGACTTATGAACTGGTGTCACAGTGGCAGATTTCCACTTGTGAGGGAATTGAGTAAGTGACATGTTAATGTGTTTAAAGGTGACAATTTCTGAATTTATTGAACTTTCTGAATTACAACCTGTGAGTATCTTGGTATCCAGTTGATTTTGCAGCATGCTTGCCTCAGGACAGGCTGGGGTACTGACTGGAGTTTTTCAGTTCCAATTGTTGAACCAGGAGAGATGCACTAAACTGAAAGCTTGTTTACTGGTGTTTGATATGGGAGCACAGGGAAGTTAAGTGTCTTGCTCAGGGTCACACAGTATGCAAGTGGTGGCTATGGGATTCAAACCCAGGTCTCAAGATCTGAAGCTTTAAACCACTGTGCTATACTGTCTCCCATGTTTGGAGTCTTGACGGTATGAGCTGCATCGTGCAAGGCAGTCCTTCATGCAGCAATGCTAATGTATTACTTTTATAATAAAGTCTTAGTGGCACACTGCCAGTAGATGGTTTTGCAGCATACTTGCATAGGATACCTGATCAATGCAGTTAAGTGAGAATTGGCATGCTATTCATCAGTAGGCAGTCCTAAGACTTTAATATGTACTTGCTGGTGGAGGAGGGACCTTGTGGTCGGCATTAAAGTGCCTCAAGGGTATAAACCAGGTGCAGGGGAGATGCTGTGCAATGCTGCTGTTGGACAGACAAGTCTGGACTCTGAGATCTAGTCGAATGGTCAGCGACATGGGTGACTCGAGTGCTGAGGACATGCCGGTCACAGTGCTACAGTAAATAGTACAACTGTTGCACATCAGAGTGCAGGCAGTAGCTGTCCCATTTGGAAAACACAGTTGTGATCCTGCAGTAACCATCCATGTGGAAGGAACTAGTTGGTCTCTAACAGACTGCGGAGCTGTGTGCTCTGTTACAGAGCAGTTGCTTGCATGGGCCTGGGCTGTCTAGGTGTTCTCAGATTTAAACAGGAATATTTCTTTATGCTACTTGAAATCATACAGCCCTGGTATTGTTTCTGTTCCTTTTATTCTACTTTGGATGGCCCTGTCAACTTTATCTGTGCAGGGAAGCAGTTTTTCAATTATAAAATGGCACATTACGAAATTTTGCCAGCAGATGAAGGCCTAGAGGTCTATCAAGTCTGCTCGAATGTGCAGCTAGCACACCTTATTCTTTCAGCTGCCCTTCCCTTCCACCCTTCCCCTACACTGATCCTCCCCCTTTTCCTGGTCCCATCCCCTTTTGGAGCAGTCCACTGTTCTACTGGATACCACTTCTGCAGGTAATGCATTCCACCCAGCTACTACCCTCTCTGTAAAAAAGTGTCTTCATCTCTCTCCTGAACCTTCCTCCTTCCAGTCTCATATCATGGCCCCGGGTGTCCCTCCCCTCCCTTACTTTGAACAGCCCCTCTGTACCCGTCTTGTTTATTCCTTTCATGTACTTAAAGGTTTCAATCATGTCCCCCAGTCCCTCCTCTCCTCCAGCGAGTACATGTTCAATTCCCTCAGCCTCCTCTCGTATGATAAGTCCCCTTATTATATAAATACTTTTACTGCATACCATTTACAGTACCTGGGTGTAAAAATACCCAGTGGCCAAGTGGCACATGGGCCACTTTAAAAAAAAAAAAGGGGTAATCAGGCAAGAAAATGCATTTGCTGCCCATTCTGTAAAGTACATTAAATACACACCTTCTTAAAGAGATTTGTCCACAGAGGGCCTTGTGGACATTCTAATTCTAATTTCTATTTTAAATTAAGGGTGCCATCTTCGAGGTTGGGTACAAGGGGCATAAGCTGCGGCAGTGTCTGGGGAAAGTGTGCTACACAGAACAATGGAGTCCATTAAGAGAAAGCAGCCATCTGGGTCCCAGGTGTGAAAGGCCAAATGGGCCAGAATGGAAGAAAATGCACAAATGTCTCGGCTGATGCAGTCCTTCATCATCCGACCCACATCCACTGCAGGGTAAGCTTTTTTGATGGTACTGATTCATCCACTTGTGTGTAAACAAATATCTAATTAGTCTCAGTTTACAAATTTATTTACTTATTGTTTTAGTGGTAACAATGCAGCTACACCACAGATGCAGGAAGACTTAACACAAGAACCTGTGCAGATTCCAAATGCATCTGCCACTGAAACCGAAGCCACCACGGAATCCCAGACCTCACAACCTGCATCCCAAGAACCTGATGAGGCTGACCTGCACTCTGTGATGGAGCCTGTTGAGAAACAACATTGTGCCACTGACAGATGCAGATACCTACTCTTGTTGGAGAGTTGGAGTTGAACCAGCCAGACACTGAAGACCTTGGCTGTTTGGATCGTGGCCACCTCACTGATGCACAGAAGAAACGCATCCTTGGAATGCAGTGGCAACCACCATCTGGATTTCAGTTTCCTTCCTGGCTAATGGGTTCTGAAATTGCCAATCAACGCTTAAAGAGATTCAATCCACAATACCTGCAAACATACACATTTGCAAGATATTCAAAGTCTTTAGATGGTGTGTTTTGTGCCCATTGTTTTGTGTTTAGTACCACAAGTGGCACTATGTTGATATCACGCCAATGAGGACTGGTCAAACAGCAAGAAAACCCTTGAGAGGCACAGCAAATGTAAAGAACACTTGAATGCCACTGCTAAAACAGATGGTTTTCTTTCTGTCTGTGATGGCAAGCTGGTGACTGCCTACCAGTCTCTAATTGACCAAAATACAAGGGGCGTCCCAGCAGACCAACCACTTCCTGTGCAGGATTGTAAAAATAATCTTGTTCTGTGGAAGAAACAATGTTGCCCTGTGAGGAAAATATGCAGATGGAGGGGAACTTCCAGGAACTATTACAGTACACAGCAGAACTGGACCAAGAATTACAAGATCACCTGAGACTAGCTCCCAGAAATGCAGTCTACACATCTCCTCAAATCCAGAATGAGCTGATCCAGCTTATGGGCCTGCAACTGCAGCGAAAAATTTTACAAAAAGTCAAACAAGCTAAATGGTTCAGCCTAATTGCAGATGGTACAACTGATGTATCAACCAAGGAACAGATATCCTTATGCATTCGCTATGTCCACCACAACACCATAGGCGACACTGAGATATGTGAAGATTTTGTAGAGTTCACGGAAGGCTTCGACAACACAGGTTGAGGACTGGCAGATCTCTTTATGCGGTGCCTGTCTGCCTGGGGCATTGATGTCAACATGATGAGAGGGCAAGGATATGACAAGGGCAGTAATATGAGTGGTAGATTTAATGGGGTCCAAGCAAACATTAAGGCTGTTGTGCCAGAAGCCTTATATACAGTCTGCAAAGCACACAGCCTCAATACTGCAATTGTTCACTCCTGCTCCATGAGGCAAGTATCAAACATGTTTGACACTACAAAAAAAATTATTGCCGCATTAAAGGCATCTGCCAAATGGAATAATATTTTCCTTACAGAACTGAAGGAATTTCGCAACATCCCCAACGATTATGAAGAACCTGCAGATCACATCAGAACTATTCCTGCAGCAGGCAACACAAGATGGATGAGCCAGGCTGACTGTCTGTCAAGGTTTAAGGAGAAATACTTGGTGGTTTGTAGCACACTGGAGAAGATGTCAGAATTTGAGGATGATGCTGAACAGTTTCTTTATTCCATCACCAAATTTGATTTTATCGTGACTCTGAGCTGTGTTGATCACATTATGGCCTTGACAAAACCCTTGCACCTTTATTTACAGCATGTGGACACAGACCTCATTCAAGCATCCGAGGAGGCTACTACTTTGTGGGAAGTATTGAGGGGCATGAGGGAGTCCTCTGAAACTCATTTTGGGGAACTGTACACAGACATCATGTCACTGGCAGCCTCAGTGTGCACTGAGGAATCTGTTCCCCGCACCTGTGGAAGACAAACTAACACAGCAACATCAGTGCCACTAGCCCTAAGGAATATTACAGGCTCAACATCTTTATCCATTTCTGGACCATGTCATTTCGAGCTACAAGAGCAGCTTATTGAGTGTCGGCCTTGCTTCCTTGCTCAGTACCTTGTCCACAAAGTTACATTTGCTAATACATGAGGAGCAAGTGTTGGAGCTCTATAATGCATACAAGGTGGATTTGGGCAGTATGGCAGAATTTAGGATGGAGCTCGTAAGATGGCGTGCAAAGTGGGTGAATATTCCAGTGAAACAGAGGCCAGAATCTCTAATTACGACAATGCAGCACCTAAACTCGGCACTGTATCCAAACATCAATGCCGCATTATCCATCTTGGCAACCATGCCAGTAAGTGTAGCAACTGCAGAGAGGTCTTTTAGTGCACTGCAACGGTTGAAGACATGGCTGAGAAGCACAATTGGGGAGTCGCGTCTCACAGGATTAGCTCTGCTGCACATCCACAGGGATATGGAAATTGATGTGGAACAATTGTTGAAGGACTTTGACCCATGCCAGGACAGGTGCTTTTCTAAAAGATGACCCCTGCTGTGTCTGTTTGTAATGCAATAAGTGTGTCTGGTGTGGGTGGGTGTGTCTGGTGTGGGTGGGTGTGGCAAGCTTTACTGCAGTGAGTTGTGTGGCATGCAAAGTGGGTAAATGTTCAGTAAAGTGGATCTGACTCCCAAGTCAGAGTATGAATGGTTCTCTGTGGGACTGGCTACCTTGTCGTGGTACAGAGGCTTGACACAATTGAGAAATTGTAACTAAAAGCCAGTCTTGGTCTGAATGTGAGTGCATTTCATCTTTACATTGTCGTATAGAGATGCTGCAAATGATGTGGTGGAGGGGCGGGGCATGGAAAAGCGGTGGAGGGGCAGGCAGGGCATGGAAAAGTGTCTGTGGCAGAAAGGCAGTATGGACAACAGTGGTCTGGGGTAGTAAAGGGGCAGCTTCGTGTACAAAACTGAAATGTCTTGCTACACCCCTGTTGCATACAGAGAGGTGCCTCAAGAGTCAACAAGATTTCTCCCCTTCAAGCTCTTATATGGATGCAGGGTATGTGGGCCCCTAGACTTAATCTGGGAGGACTGGGAAGGCAAGCATGCCACCCAGGGAACTCCCATAGTGGATTATGTCCTTAGGTTTAGGGAAAGGCTGAAGGAGCTTATGTGGACAGCCCAGAGCAACCTGGTAGCTGCCCAACAGAAACAAAAAGCGTGGTATGACCGCAGAGTAAGAGCTCACGCGTACAAGGTAGGTCAGGAAGTCATGGTCCTTATTCTGGTCCAGAAAGGCAAGCTGCAGGCTGAGTGGGCAGGACCATACAAAGTAGTTAGGAAGGCAAATGACATGCACTATATCATAGAGTTACCTGACAGAAGACATACAGAAAGAATGTACAGTACCATGTCAACATGATGAAGCCATATGCTAATAGGGCTGACATGGTGTTTGCAGTGTGTAGTCCTGGGAAGGGGATGGACAAAGGAGATCCCCTTCTGGACTTGCTGGAAGAAAGCAAGCAGGAGTCCTCTATGGAGGCAGTTAAATTGTCTCCCCAGCTGGCCCTAGACAAGATCCAGGAAGTAAAGGAGGTTCTAGCAGACTTTGCCCCACTGTTTAGCACCAAGCCTTGACTAACCCCCTTAGCAACACACGATGTGGAGACAGGGACACAGACACACATACGGAGACAGCATATCGGGTGTCAGACGCTGTCTAAAAGGACACTAGGAGGGAGGTGGAGGAAATGCTGGATTTAGGGGTAATCCAGAGATCCCATGGCCCCTGGGCCTCACCCATAATCCTTGTGCCCAAGCCAGATGGCTCTACTCATTTCTTTGTGAATGCAGTCACGAAGTCAGATGCCCAACTGATGCCCTGGATGGATGAACTCCTGGACAAGTTGGGAGGTGTGACCTACCTTATGACTATCGACATGACAAAGGGGTACTGGCAGGTAGAGTTAACTGACAGAACTAGGGAGAGGTCAGCCTTGATCACTCTGATAGGCTTATTTGAATTTAAAGTAATGCCTTTCAGAATGAAGAAAGCCCTGGACTCTTTCCAAAAGTTCAAAAACCAGGTGTTAAATGGTGCTGAGGAGTATGCCATGGCATACCTGGAATGACATTGCCATTTTTAGTGCCAGCTGGGAGGAACACCTGTCTCACCTTAGGGATGTGCTGGGCAGGATACAGAGGGCTGGGCTCACTGTCAAAGCTGAGAAGTGCCAGGTGGCCATGGCTGAAGTGGCATACCTTAGGCATGTTGTAGGCTGGGGACAGCTCCATCATAACCAAGTACAAATAGAGGTGATCAAGGCATGGCCCAGACCAGAAATGTAGAAGCAGGTCAGGAGTTTTCTAGGGACAGCAGGGTACTATAGGAAATTTGTACCCAATTACAGTCCCCTGGCTGCTCCCCTATCTGACCTCGTAAAGAAAAAGATGCCTAAAAAAATTACCTGGGAACCAGCCTGTGAAAAAACCTTTACCAGCCTGAAGGAGGCACTGTGCAGTGCTCCTGTATTGACAAGTCCTGACTATAGCAGACCCTTTATAGTCCAGTCTGATGCCTCAGATGTAGGTATTGGGGCAGTACTGAATCAGACATCCAACCAAGGGAAATATCACCCTGTAGTGTACCTGAGTAAAAAGTTACTTCCCAGGGAGCAGGCTTACTCTACTGTGGAAAAAGAGTGTCTTGCCATAGTGTGGGCCCTAAAGAAGTCAGAGCCATATTTATATGGGCAGTGTTTTGAGGTACAAACTGACCAAACCCCCTGGTTTGGCTGCCACAAATGGGAAAAACTAATGGCAGGCTATTAAGATGGAGTCTTGCCTTGCAAGGGTATGACATGACAATCTTACATAGTCTGGAGCAATCAATCAGAATACAGATGGCTTATCACATCTGTATGAGGAATGAACTGACTTGGGAAGCTTATCCCTTTCGGGGGATAGTGCCCCAGTCTAGGTGGGGAGGACTGTGATGCTTGGCCAGCTGGTTATGATTGTTCTATGATATTTGTAATATAAAGATATAGTCTGTGATTGTCTCACATAAGACAGCCTGTGCTCCTAGGTGACCCCCCCACCACCTGGTTTCAGTGAATACTACAGGATGTATAATTAACCAGGAGATCTCTGTAATATAATAAATGGTGACCCCCCTTATCAACCCATTTTCGATTATTGTAAAAAGTCATGTCAACCCGCAGGTTGATATGAAAAAACTCGTATCAACCTGTGGGTTGATGTGACTTTTACAGTCTCGCACCGAGAAGCCTGAAGCAGTCCAGACCAATCAAACAGACTGAGGCAGCACAAGACGGTTCTCCAACCGTAAACTCAAATTCACAGCACTGACCCCATTTTAAAAGAAATTAAACAGAGCTCAAAGCCCAATCCTAAATTAAAAGTGAACATTGAAATGTCACACAATGGAGAACTGCTTTGTTGCCACCTACAGTAGTGACAGGGAAAAATTAAGTACTTACTAGCTCGAAAAATGCTCTACTAAAATTGCACTTTCCCCATTACCCCTTACTGGTTCCCTAGGCTGCATGAACTTTCACTTCAGACTGGAACGACCCTGACCCATCGAGATGACACATCAACAGACACAGAAGCTGGAGGATAGCTTCTAATGCATTTTTTTAAATAAATTAAATGAACTTTTTTCCATTGCTACGAAAGTTGATCCACTTTACCTGACTTGAACACACAGCCATAAGGTACCATATTTATTATTTTTGCACCAGTTATTATAAAAAATAAAACATTTGTCAGGGGTTGATATGCAGTTTTTTTTAAATACACCCTCGGTGTGTGATATTATTGAAACCTCTCGAGCTTCACTCTCGAGGTTTCTTTAATATCACACACCTTGGGTGTGTAAAAAAATGCATATCAACCCCCACCTAAGCATTATTCTCTATGTAATTAACTTCCTTGAGACATTGCATTTTATGGCCTTTTTATGACCTGTTGCTTCTTTGAAGTGGAAATGAAATAGGACTTTATGAGTCTGCCAGAGGATGGAAATCATAAACTTTTATGTCATCTTAAGAGGAAGAACATTTAATATCAATGGGTGTTAAAAAGCTATAAATCCCTTTGAAATGCCTTGGGAGAAGGAACTGGGAAATCGAAAACTTATAATTTGGGAAATGAGTTTTTGCTAATGTCACCTTATTTAAAATACCTCCTGATAGGACATCATGTTTGTATTTATTTTATATTCTAAAAGGAGAAGCTAGATGACTCATAGAAGGGGTGTGGAGAGACACAGTTGAAACCAGTACTGGTGTCTGATCTTGTATACATACCATCGTGGGACTCTGGACAGACACATATGTCTGATATAACTATAAGCACTATAGAGGTAATATACTAGATAGAACAAGTCTAAATGTATTGTGGTAGAAGTTTATGTTTTGTACTTTACCCTTGTTCTTTTAAATGATTGTATGCTTTTTGATATAGTGTTCTGTGTTTGCATTTTGCATATTTTAATCCATTTTAGTAAATATATTATTTTGAAAGACTGCCTGGGTCTGCCAGTTCTTTTTTTGCATGTGACGTATAGATGGTTAAGACTGACAGAAACTGTTCAAAAGCTTGATGGTGTTACTAAACTGAGAAAAGGTAAGAATATAGCTAAGGTCTTTTATAGATTTTTAAGTGTTCATTTTGGATACCTGGTTAGATGCCCTTAGGCGAAAGATATATTGTATCCCCCAAAGAGAATATTATCTGAGCCTATACATTTGGGTACACTAGCATATGGTTCACAGTTTGAATCCCCCAGCACTTGAGACTAAAGGTGATTCAGACCCACAAGCAGACAGGAGGGTTACCCTGTCTGTGGCTCGATCAGCACCTTGACATTTCTGCTCATATAGATGTAATCCACAAGAAACTGCACCTCAAGCTGGGCATCCTATATCGGAACAAGGGCTGCATACCTCTGCCAACCCGCAAGGCAATTGTACAGAAAATTATCCTCCCAATATTCGATTATGGGGACGTCGTCTATATTGTTGCTCCTAAGTTCTCTCTAGCCAGACTGGATCCTCTCTTCCATTCCTTCTGCCAGTTCATCCTGGACTGCTCCCCCTCAACCCATCACTGCATCCTCTACAGGTCTTTGGACCTCCCATCACTTCATGACAGGAGACTGGTCCACTGTGCTAGGACGACAGCAAAATTCTGGGACCAGTCCCTTCCCCCTTACCTCACAGCAGCCCTATCAACTCAACCCCCACCAGAGTACTCACTCAGAAACACTGACTCCCAGCTCTTCTATGTCCCACAGATGTCCACCAGTTCTGGCCAGGCTGTCTTCAAATACCACATGCCTAAACTATGGAACTCCTTTCCTGTGGACATTCGACACACCGCCAATACCCAGCACCTCCACTCTCTCCTCAAGGAGCATTATTCCACCTCCTGCACTTGCACCTAGCACCACTGAGGGCTACACGTCTTACATTTCTACAACACCCTGACCACCTGTTAGTTGCACACAGGCTCCACTCCATGCGTTCATTGTCCTCTAACCTCAGCTGTTAATATGTAGTAAATCCTAATCCTGCTGTTGGATGTGTTTAGCTATTGTACCTGTACCTGTATATGATCTGTATAAATCTCTATTGTATACCTCTCCACTGCCCCTTCCCCCAGGACACATCTGGAATCGAGTGGTACTCCGCTCAGTATGCCTTCCTGGTAAAACTTTAAAATAAATAAATTGTTGCTCTCGGAGGTTGGCACTGTGGGAGCAGAGGGTCTGACCTGCTGAGTACGTTTGTGACAACCATTAACATAACCCCTGTGAGTGCATTATTGCTGTTATAAATAAAACAAAGTTTTTTAAACAGTGTTAAACCTTGTTCAGCATATGATTAAGCTCTACATGTATGTTAATAAAAGATTAACATAAGGCTGTTAGAATTTTTGCAGCCAGTCAGAAAGCTTCATTTCTCAGACCTTTTTTATAATTATACATAGTAGAAGAGTATTTATTTTAGATTTACTGTAGTGTTGCTGTGATTTACTGACATTATAGTTAAACTACAATACTTAAACCTTTTACCATGACCACACAGTTTTAGTTAAGTATGATAGATACACATATTGAAATACAGTCTATTTATGTTGTACACAGTATTTAAAAATCTGCACATAAATACTATCACTGTGATCTAATGCATACATGAAACACACAACAAGAGGTAGATAAGGTTAAAAAAATATTTATTTCCAAATTAGTAGTTGATTAAAAAGGCTGAATTGAAAGCCAATTTGAGAAACACAGTCAGCTTCTCAATACAATATTGAAAAATAATATGTAAATTTGTAGAAGTCAAGCATATACTTAATATAGCATTACACATATGTGTGAAGCATGCCTTGTTGTGTAGAAAAGTAAATGTCAAGTAATCATTGCATACCACAGACGTGTGAACATTTATTAGTATAAATTTAACTTTTATATTGCTATTGTCACTGTGTGGCTGACAGTGTTAATGTTCCTGAAATGGGCGAAAAACCAAATGCTACATGTGTAACAAGAACCAAATCAATGAATTGTACTCTGAACCCCTCCCAGGAATGATGGACGCTACAACTTATTAGACTTTTTGGTTGCTCGTTGGCAATATTTAATTTTGGCACAAAGAATATGTACATCATCCATATTAATATTTCAATCTCTATACATAACAATTAACTCAAAGTTTTCTTGTTTCCGGCCTCTTCCTTCCTCCCGTTTCTCATCCATCTTGACTTTTCATTGTCTGAACACTGTGAATCCGGCCCCCTCCTCCACACCAGAACCAGGCCATTTCCACCTACCCAGGCCTTCATCCCCAGGCCTGGACACTTCTGAATCTGGCACCTGGACTTATCCCCCTGCCCGCTTTAACACCACATCTGGGCTTCTTGTCCCCAGCCCGTGTATCCTACCCCTTCCCCATTTCCCTTCCCCCCTGCTCCCCCTTTTCTTCTTCCACATCATCTCCCACTTGTCATCAGGCCTTGCTGCCCATCTCTCCCGGGGGCTATGACCCAGCCCCTGGACCTGCAGCTGCCTACCCGCAGCCAGCTGCACTGGCCCCTGCTCAGGGCCCCGGGCACTTACTCTACCTGCCACTTTTCTCTGTACCAACCTTGCCCACCCAAAGCCTTCCTTAATAAGAGTGGGTGGGTGGGAAAACTCCAAGCAAAACAGGTCATCCTGAAGGTGTCCTGGCCTGATATACTGCCACAGGACCCCTGTTCAGGACCACTGAGGCTCCACACCCCCAGGCAATCCCTGGGGCTCTGACATCACCTTGTCATATTATCCTTCCACCTGGCTTGGTGATGTCAATAACCTCTCCCCTTCTACTTGATCCTTCCCTCCCCCTCTCCCTACCCCTTCCCCCCTCATGCTCCTTCCTGACTGGAGTCATCAGACAACATGGCCTGCCTTTTAATGGCAAGTCCAATTGTCCCCTGAACCTCTCCCAAGAATGATGGATGCTACAACTTATTTCACTTTTTGGTTGCTCATTGGCAATTTTATTTTTGGCACAAATAATATTTACATCATCCATGTTACTATTTCAATCTCCATACATAACAATTCACTCAAAGTTTGCTTGGTTCCAGCCTCTTCCTTCCTCTGGTTGTTCATCCATCTTGACTTTTCAGGGTCTGGATACTGTGAATCTGGCCCCCTCCTCCACACTAGAACCAGACCAGTTCCACCTACCTGGGCCTTCGCCCCCAGGCCCGGACACTTCTGAATCCAGTGCCTGGACTTATCCCCCTCCTCCCTTTAACACCACATCTGGGTTCCTTGACCCCAGCCCGTGTATCCTACCCCGTCCCCTTTCCCTTCCCCCCCACTCCTCCTTTTCTTCTTCCACTGCCCCTTCTCCAGCTTACAATGGACGGAGGGGCTCTCCCCTTGTGGGCTAGTATCTCAAACCTTATTTGGCTATGTCTCCCACTAGCTCTCCAATTGGCCTCAGGAATAGACACATGCCAAACTCTGACAAATGAACCCCTCAGACCTGTATGCCACAACTTGGTCAAAGGAAATATCCTTGTGCTGCAGGTGCACACTCCCAATTTTAAATACCACCCTTGCTACCCTCCTATTCAGATGTTTTCCAACTTCCTCAATCAGGCAGACATCCTTGACCCCCCCTCCAACCAGCTGGGAGGTGATGTCAGACCAGTCAGTTGTCACCCTCAGCCACCACCCTTTAATCTTTCCCAAGTCCCCCAAGATGTTCTGCCCCAGATCCCCCCATGGCAGTCCCCATGAGTCAGTGCTCCCCAAGTGTATGATAATGTGGTCTGGTGTGCACCACTGTGCTCTTAGTTCACCTAATAGTAGCAGAAGCTGCACCCACCTCATATCCCTAATGCCCTTCCATAGCACCCTGGTGTGCTCAGTATTGTATCACAATTCTGCTCATCTGTAAGTGGCGACCACCGACCTTTTTGCCCAATAGATGAAGGAATACCCCACTATCCAAACATTCCTCTTGGAACCTGCCATGGAGACAAGATAAACAGTGTGAGTCACTGTTATAAACCCTGACATACCTCTTGTAGCAGCTGGACTTCCAGTTCTCAACCTTATTTACCTCTTCCACTGCAGCCCCTTTTTCTTCTGCCTCTGTGGCTTGAGTCGCTGTTATAAACCCTGGCATACCACTTGTAGCAACTGGACTTCCAGTGCCCAACCTTCTTTACCTCTTCCACTGCAGCCCCTTTTTCTGCTGCCTCTGTGGCTTGAGTTGCTATTATAAACCCTAACATACCTCTTGTAGCAGTTGGGCTTCCAGTGCCCAACCTTCTTTACCTCTTCCATTGCAGCCCCTTTTTCTGCTGCTTCTGTGGCTTGAGTCACTGTTATAAACCCTGACATGCCACATGTAGCAACTGAACTTCCAGTGCCCAACCTTCTTTACCTCTTCCACTGCAGCCCCTTTTTCTGCTGCCTCTGTGGCTGCCCCCATCCTAAAGGAATGCTGGGCAAATTCACCTAGGTCCTCCCCAATGAAAGCCAGGGCCTCTTGAGTACTGGCCCCATCTGAAAACTGGTGACCAAGGAGTCATCCCCCTGCTGGCAAAAGGCCCCCCAAGCCCTCCCTCGGGTGCTCATGTATGCATCCAGGGCCCCCAGTGTGCAGTTGGTGGACTGTGGCTGCCTTACAAGTGACACCTTGGTCCCCCTCCCCCTTTGGTCTGTCTTGGACCTGTCCAGGTTAATAACCACTCTGTCCAACCTCCACCATATGTCCCTGTGGTTCAAGACTTGTACAGCAGCTGTTTTCTGTGGGACCACCACTTCCCCCACCTGGAAGGCCTCTGTGCTGCCATGACAGCAAAGATGGCCTAGAACAGGCCCCCCTCTTGGGTCAAGGTGCACACCTGCTGTGTCACCCCCCAGTACTTTTTCTAGCAACTGCCCTCTGATGGGGCACCTCCCATCCATCCTGGCAATCTGTCCCCTCCACCAGCCTGTGACCATTCATTTTATTGCCCTGCTGACCACTTTGTTGGGCCAACCCCTGTCCTGGAATTATTTTTTTATTTAGTTGTTTAGCCAGGAGTTTGGCATACCCAACTGCTGCCAGCCAGGTGTACCACTACTGTGGTATGGGCCAGCGCTTCTTCCCACTTCTCCATTATAAACCTCCTCACCTGCTCATCCCAGGCTGGTTTTTCCCTGTCCCACCTGTGCTTCCCCCTGAATTCCTGGAATATCACCATCCCTGCTTCATATGCCTTCAACCTGTTGGCTGACCAGGAACCCTGGTACAGCACCCTGGCTGTGTCCTTCCAGCCTCCCATAACCATCCTTTTCACATTATTAAGCCTCTTTCAGATTTAGAATTTGTAACAGCTCCTGCACGATCAGGGTGCTCCCGTTGAAATTGCCATGCTCTCACAGTTAGTAGTGAAGATTCCCTGGCCCCCCACATCTCACCTCAGCCTCCCCACTAATTCAGCTACCAACAGATCAAAGGTATTGCCGCCTGTCCTACTTGTCCCACATCCATGTCTCCCCTTCAGTTACCTCAGCTCCAAGGGCCTTCACCATTACTCAGCTACCTTAGCCCCCCAAGCTATGAATAGAGGGGATACATATCCTCCTCTGCCTGGTATATTGGCTGCTAAAAGACAGATCACAGGCATCGACATGACCAGCAACTCCAGGAGCACTGGAACTTTCGCCATACCATGTGACTGTGGCTGGGTCCACTGAAACATTCCTGTATTGTTGGGGCTGGCACCCCAGTGATTGGGGTTGGAGATGCTCTATGCTGGATACCAATCCCCTCTGGTCCATAATGCCACTGGACTCATGGCATCCTTCCTCACCCTCCACAGTTGGCCAAGCTGGCCCAGAGCCCCTAAAGTGTCCCTCTCTGTTTTGCTCATATTAAACCAACCCTCTTAACAAAACTATTGCTCTCCCTAGCAACATAGTACCTGATCTGGCTTAGACCTCCCAACTGTAACTTTAATTGGCTGCAACATCAGTCCATCACTTCCCAAAATGATCTACCTAGGCACCAACCTTCCAGGTGGGGATAAATTCTATACCTGCAACAGCACCAGCAAGGTGATCCCCACATAACTGGACTTCCCCAAACCTATGCTGGAGCAAACCCCAACTGTCTGGTTAGCCCTCATACCCTTCCTGATGTTGGTCCTGTTGACTTACCTAGCCAAAAGCCTGGCCATGGCAGCAGTAGTGGTGCCACGCCACTGGCAAGCCTGACTACCATCTGACCCCTACGATAGCTATAATATTAGATTGCTGCTTACCACAATACAAGTCAAATGTAATGCTGGCTTCATTACTTTTTATTTATTTTATTTATTTA
Source organism: Neoceratodus forsteri (assembly GCA_016271365.2). Classification (NCBI taxonomy): domain Eukaryota; kingdom Metazoa; phylum Chordata; order Ceratodontiformes; family Ceratodontidae; genus Neoceratodus; species Neoceratodus forsteri. The sequence continues at coordinate 1,467,800,751 of CM057456.1, forward strand.
TTTTAATTGGAATGACCACATTTGAGCTAAAGCTCAACTGACACAGGATCCTCAGTACACAGAGGGTGGGAGAATATCGAGTACATGGATAGTAGAGAAAACAGAAGCAGTTAGTAGGCCTTGTCAGTCCCTTTATGGCCCCTAGGTTTAGTCCCAGTCCTCCATGTGCCACTGGGAAAGCCCAGCTATTTGAATCCAACATGTAGCCTTGGGTTTTACCCAATTCAATACCAGCTGCCTTGAACAGCCTGAATTAATAAAAATAATAATCATAAAAATAATAGTAATCTTTTTATTTGTCTAGCACAATTCGAAACATCAAAGCGCTTTCTATCAAAATATATTGAACCAATCACATAAATACATCAGACTTTCAGTTAAAATTCTCCTAGCTATATCAGCTTTACCTAATTACATCAACATCAATTTAAAATTCTCAAAACCATCAGATATTAAAAAGGTTGTCTGAATAAATTAAGCAGTCTGCCACCCACCATAACAGTACATTTCCTTATGACTCACCCCCTTGGCTTTGCTTGAACAGACTTCCAGAAGAAAGGTTACTCACCCATGTTTTACCAGAGAAGCTATCCAGAATGATTTCAAATGTAAGCCCTCCTCCTGGAGGGAGCAGGTAGTTCCCACTGTCTATTTTAGCTCTGGGTATTTTCCCAAGCTACTTTAGTACCTATATCATCTTAGCTATAATTATAAAGCCTATTTTGTTAATCCAACATCTGACAAGTATAAGTTACAGTAGATACACACAGGCTATTTCTTTTTCAAAATTCAGATGGCATAGCCATAATGACTATAATCATTTATATATATATATATATATATATATATATACACACATATATACTTACATACATACTATATACATACATACATACAGTATATACACACAGACATCTTTTTTTGTACTACCCCAGCATCATGGAAGTCCCTCTCATTATAAAAGAACATAGAGAATAAAGTATGGGTCGGGGTGCGTAACAAGATTTTACACACACCCGAGTTGTGGGATGCTACATAAACCCCGAAGGCAAAGCATCCCACAAGGAGGGTGTGTGTAAAATCGAGTTTGACACACATCCGACCCATATTTTATTTTATATAATTGCTGGGTTTCCCTTTTTCGCCTCAGCAATTACATAAAATAAAAAGCTTCCGGCGGCTTCTCAGGTGCCGATTTGAATCGGCATATTTTAAAACATTTACTTTTTGTCCTGGTTTGTGAGGGTTTTCACTGTGTAGGGGGAAAAAAGAACTTACCACCGAGTTCTTCTGGTGGTGGCGGTGCTGTTTCAGGAGAGATGGAAGTGGTCAGCGGTCTTGAGTTGTGGTGCTGCTGCGTGAGGATGTGCACAGCAAGGGAAACTGTGTGTGTGTTTGCCGTTATAAACACTCCTTTATAACGGCAAATTATGCCATGGTTTCCCTATGGGAAAAAGGGGAAGCTGGTTATTATATACAAATTATCAACAATGGCTGTTTGAGTCTAATGGCTTTGGCAGCCAATTTTTTTAACTCATCCCCTGCTACAACAGAGTTATGTAGCTGTAATCCAATCTCAAAAGAAGCGTTCATCCCAACAACACCTGTTAAGTGTGGGAAATGCAAGAACATTTTAAATTGTTTCAATAGGATAAGTCTTGCAAGAGACTGTTGAGAAATCCCTTCTTAGGATTCATTCTAATGCTGCAGATGATTATATCCTAACAGCTGGCCCATACCTCATTATTTTTTTTTCACAGACTAAGCAGTTCTGGTACCCTCATGCTGGCTCAGCCTTATTGCAGCAGTCTCAATAACCCCCCATCCAGAAATGGCCACCACCATGTGGCCTTTATCAAAATTGCGGCCGCCACATGGCCCCATATGCACGCATCTACACCCAAAATGACTGATCCCACCCCCTGTGACCACAGCATGGCATCATGAAAGCATTGCAGTATACCCCCCTTGCATTCTTTTTTTTTGTTATTTTAACATATTTCTTTCCTTTATTCAATAGTATGCTGATCTATTCATTAGCCCTCCTATGTCCCCATGCCTCCCCCAAGGGGAATCAAAGACCAATTTCTATTATGTTATTTTATTATTTATATATGCATCCATATATAAATGATTGCTGCCACACTACCTATACAAATTGGCACTGTCACGTGGCCTGAATCAAAAAGACCACTCTCCCAGCCCTTATGTTGCCTCCTGCCCACTCCTTTGATTTGTCTGTTGGAAGCTGAGAACCTTGCTATGCTGCAAAGAACAAACTATAACTCCATTTAGGACCTGGAAACCTGGTAAGGCATAATATTGTTGGGGACTTGTTAAGAAGGGGAACTACGCTTTCTACAAAAAGTTTCATTTTTTTTCCTTATTGGCATTAAGCAGAGAATTGCAGGATTCCATTAAAAGTGTAGTAATTTTATAACCAGAGGGAGTGAGATAGAACTGAATTTGCTTGATTGCTGGGATTGAGACCTAGGATTTGGAAGGATATTTTTGCAACATTTTAAAAGTGTCCTGCTGGCTGAGAAGTTAAGTTTGTATCCCTGGTTTCACTGAAAGGTTTTGTGTATTGGAATCAGACATAGCAGAGTGCATACATTGAAAGGCCTGCTTATATCACAGGTGTCACTAGTCAATCAATTGGCTCTGGGTGGGGTTTCATCACTGTGCTGTCTTAGGCATCCTTCACAGTTAGAAGCCAGTCAGACTGACTTTGGGTTGTCTGTTGGAAGCTGAGAACCTTGCTACACTGCAAAGAACAAATTATAACTCCATTTAGGACCTGGAAACCTGGTAAGGCATAATATTGTTGGGGACTTGTTAAGAAGGGGAGCTACGCTTTCTACAAAAAGTTTCATTTTTTTCCTTATTGGCATTAAGCAGAGAATTGCAGGATTCCATTAAAAGTGTAGTAATTTTATAACCAGAGGGAGTGAGATAGAACTGAATTTGTTTGATTGCTGGGGTTGAGACCTAGGATTTGGAAGGATATTTTTGCAACATTTTAAAAGTGTCCTGCTGGCTGAGGAGTGAGTTCATTTTTATCCCTCGACTCAGTAGAGTGGTTTGTGTAGGAGAAGTGATCTAGTAAACTGTGGTGTTAGTTGAATTACTATAAAGGGCAGTACTCACCAGGGTGGTGGAGCAGTTGTGTACTTAATTGTTTCTAACAGTCACCAGTGGCTGTGGACTACCCACCCACCCTTCCCCACACCCCACACAACCAGGTGTGGCATTTCCTTTAAAACCAAAGTTTTAATATCACTTCCTCAACAGGACTTGGGGCAGAACTGTCATATTCTTAATAACCCAGCACAGTGCATAAAGGGTAGGTACACACCACAATAATAATAAAATATATATATATATATATATATATATATATATATTACATATTGTATATTATAAGGGAGAGGGACATGTGGGAAGTGGTGCAATGCACTGGCTGTGGGGCAGCAGTTTTCCGGGAGGCATTCTGGAAACTGCGTTGCTGTCCTATTACCAGGCAACTGTCAGCTCTGAGGGAAGAGGTTGCCCACCTCCAGGCTGAACTAGCAAGGACTAAGGAGGCCTCCCCCATCCAAAGAGCACCACTGCCACAACCACTGCCTCAGAGGTGGCCAAGTATGAAGAGCAGTTGGACCACAGTGGGTTCTGGGATGGTGCAGGTGGTGGACCAGAGGTGAAGCCCCCTAGTTGTACCTCTACACAAATTATATGCCATTCTGGCAGAGCAAGGTTCCTCTATGATGGCACCCTCAGTGGAGACCCAGAAAAATGCTGAAGACATCCACAAGGGAGACCCATGAAAGGGAGGCAAGGGACACCACAGGGGTAGGAAACAGCTTCTGATAGGGGACTAAATTTTAGGGGGGTAAAATTGGGGAAGAGAGAGAAGGAAGTAAGGTGCCTGCCTGGTGCCATGGCTTGGAGGGACAGGAAGCAAATCCTCAGGATTGAAGAAGCAGCATCACAGGAGAAGGAACTAGATATCATTGTCCACCTTGGGACAAATGACCTAGCCAGGTATGGGATCAGTGCAGTGCAAAATGAATTTGTGGAGTTTGGGGAAGGGCCTCAGATGGGTAGCAAGCACAGTAACCTTCTCAGAGGTGCTGCCAGTCCATGGCAGGAGTGAGGCTAGGGTACTGCACACCATGCAGTTTAATGAATGGTTGCAAAACTGGTGCAGAGCACAGGGCTTTGGCTTCATTGGGGACTGGGGGTCCACCTGGAGAGATAAAGGTCTATACTTTCACGATGGTCTGCATCTGTCCACGAAGGGAACCAAGCTCCTAGGTGACAGGTTTAAATGCTTCCTTGGCAAGCTTTTAAACTAACCAAGGGGGGAGGTGCTGATAAAAGGCAGGAAATTTCAAGCCTCCCCCCACAAAACATGGCAGGTACTAAGGTAAACACTGAGGTAGAGGGCTCAACACAGGGCAGGACAGGGGTAAATGGAAAAATAGACAAGGGCAATAAGAGCAGGGATGGTGAAAAAAAGGATAAAGCCAACATTAAATAGAGGGCAATGAGTACCAATGCCCGTAGTCTGGGAAACAAGCCTCCTGAGCTAGTATCCCTGATGGAAGATGAAAAATTGGATATTGTGGCAGTCATGGAAACATGGTACACAGAGAACCATGACTGGGATGTCAACATACCAGGGTACACAATCTACAGAAGGAACAGGGAAGGTAAAAGAGGAGGTGGAGTAGCTCTATACGTAAGGGACAGGATCAAAGCTACAGAACTAAAAAGTAAAGGGGGAGGACAAGAGGCACTCTGGGTCACCTTGGAGACAGGGAATGGCATCACAATCCGCACAGGGGTTGTATACAGACCCCCATCTCAAGGGGAGGAAATGGACAAGAAAATGATAGAGGACATTCTCAAAATGGCTAAAAAAGAGGAGATACTGTTGATGGGGGACCTGAATATGCCAGATGTTAACTGGATGACATGTACTGCAGCCACATCCAAGAGCAGGGTCATTCTCAATGCCCTGCAGGGGGCAGGCCTTAGACAGCTAGTGTTGGAACCCACTCGGGAGGGAGCAATACTAGAATTGGTACTCTCAAATGAAGAGAGGATCACAAATTTCGAAGTCAGTAGACATTTGGGAACAAGCGACCACTGCACAGTGTGCTTCACAATGAGCACAACCATGGAGATAATCCATACAAAAACAAGGATACTGGACTTTAGAAGGGCTGACTTTGGCAAAATGAGTGAATACCTGAAGAATGCACTAGCAAATGGCCAAAAAGGAGGGGTGGAAGAACAATGGAGAAAAATTAAAACTGCCGTCATAGAGGCAACAAGCCTTTGTGTGAAACAAATAAAGAAAACAAAGCAGAGTAAAAACCCGCTATGGTTCTCAAAAGAGGTGGCAGGGAAGGTTAAGGAGAAAAAGGCTGCATTCAAAAAGTATAAGGAATCACAGAAGGAGCATGACAGAGAACTTTATCAATTAAAGCAGAAAGAAGCACGGAAGGGAGTCAGAAAAGCAAAGGCCCAAACCAAGGAAAAAACAGCCAACTCAGTTAAGAAGGGGGATAAAATCTTGTATAGGTACATTAGGGAGCACAGAAAGGTTAAGGGAGGGATAGTGAAGATTAATAAAGGAGAGGGGAGGTGGGCAGAGGGAGACAATGAAAAGGCAGAGATACTGAATGAATACTTTTGTTCAGTATTCACAAAAGAAGATGAGGAGGAGTTACCTAAAACAGACAATAGAAGCACTCTGGGTAGGGGGGTTGACACCAGTCCATTCACAGAAGAAAGAGTCCTGAAAGAACTGCTAAAACTCTAGGTGGACAAAGCAATGGGGCCTGACGGGATTCACCCCATAATCCTAAAAGAACTAAGGGAGGACCTAGTGACACCACTGACCATGCTTTTTAACAAATCATGGCAGGATGGGGTGGTACCTGAAGACTGGAGGAGGGCAGATGTGATTCCCCTTCACAAAAGTGGGAGCAAGGCAGAAGCAGGAAACTACAGACCTGTAAATTTGACCTTAGTGGTAGGGGAAATGATGGAATCACTTCTGAAAGAAAGAATTGTTGAGTACCTAGAGGCCAGCAGGGCACAGGACCCAAAGCAGCATGGATTTACAGCAGAAAGGTCACGTCAGACAAATCTAATTGATTTCTTTGACTGGGTGACCAAAGTAATAGACCAGGAAGGGGCTGTGGATATGGCCTACCTAGACTTTAGCAAGGCATTTGACACAGTCACACAAAAGATTAATAATAAAGTTAGCCAGCCTGGAGTGGGTCCCAGGGTGGTAGCCTGAGGTAGCAAACTGGCTTCACAACAGGACACAGAGGTAATAGTGAATGGAACACATTCTGAAGAAAGGGGTTACTAGTGGAGTACCTCAGGGCTCAGTACTGGGTCCAGTCCTCTTTAACATCTTTATAGGTGACATTGCAGAGGGTCTGAGGAAAGGTATGCTCTTTGCAGATGATACAAAGATCTGTAACAGAGTTGACACACAGAGGGGTAGAAAAGATGAGAAGGACTTGGCAAGGTTGGAGGAATGGTCAGACATATGGCAACTTAGATTCAAAGCAAAGAAGTGCAAAGTAATGCACCTGGGAAACAAAAACCCAGAAGAAGAGTACACAATAGCAGGGGAGGTACTAACAACAACAAAAATGGAAAGGGACCTGGGGGTAGTCATATCAAATGACCTAAAGGTGGGTAAGTAATGTGAAAAGTCGGTAAGGAGAGCCAGGGGCATACTGGGATGCATAGGTAGGGGCATCACAAGTAGAAAAAGGGAAGTGGTTATCGCTCTAAACAGACAGTTGGTGAGACCCCATCTGGATTACTGTGTGCAGCTTTGGAGACCTCATCTACGCAAGAAGATAGACAGGATGGAAGCAGTCCAGAGGAGGGCAACTAAAATGGTGCAGGGTCTGCAGCAGAAACCATATGAACAGAGACTGAGAGAGCTTAATATGTATACTCTTGATGAAAGGAGGGATGGGGGGACATGATAGAAACTTTCAAGTACCTCAAGGGAATCAACAAAGTCCAGGAGGGTAGCATCTTTCAGAAAAAGAACAAGTGGCACAATTTAAAGATGGGGGGGCGGCTCAGGGTAATGTGAGGAAATTTTTTTCCAAGGAGAGGGTGGTGGATACATGGAACCGCCTTTCTGAGGAGGTCGTTGGGTCTAAAACAGTGGGGGAATTCAAACATGCAAGGGACAGACATAAGGCAATTATAATGGGAGGTTGCAGGAAGTAGGCTGTTGGTTAACTAGAATCTGCAGCCTATCCAATAGGTAGGGAAATGGGCAGACTGGGTGGGCCAAGTGGTCCTTATCTGCTGTCAAAGTCTATGTTTCTCCTTTTATCCCTGGTGCACTGGACTGGTGGCTGCACCACTACCTGGTTGCTCCCACCTCCTTTTGCAACCGGGCCTCGAAGCCAAGCTGCAGTGCATTTGGATTGCCATTACTGACAAGGGGCCTTGACCACCCCTTGAAAGCCTTTAAAGCTGTGCCCCATGACATATCCAAAATGGACCTCAGTAGGACCCAGCACCAATCGCCATCCAGCCCGAGAGAAAAGCTCTCCCCTTTTTGGTGCACAAATGTGCTTACTCGCACTATGCTCCATGCTCTCTGTGTGCCTGCACAGATCGCCTACGTGCTCTCACCAAAATCACCAGCTACTCCCAGGTGCTAGCATCCTGCCATGCAGCTCCTCCCATCCTCCACCCTGACCCCAGAAAATGCCAAGTGCTTCTTTCTGTTCCTCTCCATGGGGTGTTTACACTGTTTTTTTTTTTGAATATTTCTTATGCCGCTTTGCACCAACACCCCAAATGCTGCTCACATCACAGAAAACCGCCCCTGTTTACTATGCACATGCCCCACAGCAGATTGAACCTTGCCATGCTGGTGATCTCGCACCTCGCTCATGGTCTGCCTTTCCTTCTCTGGACACCGACCTCGACTGCACAAGCACGCTCGCCCCTACAGATGAATGGCTGGTGCCTACCACCACCACCCAAACAACTGCCTAAACAAGGGCCACACTTTCTGATCTTGCCTGGGCTTGACGTGGAAGGCCCCAAACATGTCCTTGCTCCACATGCCACTCGCAAGCATCCCAAGGCATACCAACAACAGAATTAAAATTAAGAAAATGGAGCAAGTCGTACTGCTCCTCCTCCTTGTTTACCTGCTGCTCACATTCCTCCCTTATTCTCTCAGACTTTAAAAACAATGTCCCTCCCAGATGCAGGCCACAAGAGCCATGTGGCCTCTCCAGGCCTAGCTTCCACCACATCACACTGGGGGTGCCTTCCTCCATGACTGCCACACCATCCCAACCTCCAGGATTACTGCCATGAATACCCCAAGTGCACCCTGTGGGCCTCGCGCTACATTTTTTCCACATTCTGCGCTGATTTGCCATTGGAACACACCATCCCTTGTGAGCTCAGCTGCCACGCATATGCTGCTACCACAAAGCTTCCAAGCACTACCCCCTGAGAGCAGGCCATTAAGATGAGCCCTGTCTGCTTGCCCCACTGAAAATGCTGAATACTGTCATGCCCAGTGACTGAAAACACAAACGTCCCAAAGATCCTGCCTTTTTGTGGCCATTTCTTTGCTTCTCTCTGCTTTATTATTTTTTTTTAGACCTGAAACAGATCAGAATGTCCAGTGAAAGGAAAAACACAAATGATCCTTCACTGCAGATACCTCAGAACAACCTTTCTGTAAGGAAATCTCCCCCTCAAGGATTAAACCCACAACCTTCCTAGACAAAAATTCCTATGCAGCTGAGCCACAGATAATCACAGCTTTCTTCCAGCTAAACATTATGTACTTGGAACACATGACCCAAACCACCTGCCTTCCTATACCCTTCATTTCGTTCAGGCCCCAGGCCTACTTCTCAGCACCAAACACCTTGCTCCAAAGCATAAATATCTTTGAGCTCACATTCAAGCTCACCCATGACCTACTGCAAACCACATTAAATGTCATTCCAAGTACATGTTTAACATCATCTTATTCTATCTATTAAATGTAAGCAATGAGAGGCTAAAAGCAAACACACAAACTGCTCTGGGCCCAGTCACCTGGGCCACATGGCCTATTGGCCTAGTAATTCTTTGTGCCTTACCTGCTGCTGGCCAATGCTGTTCTGAGTTCTATGCAAGAAAAATCCAAGCAAAAGAGGTCATCCTGAAGGTGTTCTGGCCTGATATACTGCCACAGGACCACTGTTCAGGACCCCTGAGCCTCCGCCCTCCAGCCAATCCCTGTGGCTCTGACATTGCCTTCTCATAGTACCCTTCCACCTGGTTCAGTGATGTCACTAACCCTTCCCCTTCTACCTGATCCTTCCCTCCCCCCATGCTCCTTCCTGGCAGGGTTCATCAGGCAACCTGGCCTGCCTTTTAATGGCAAACCAAATTATCAGTGCAACCCAAAAAAGAACAATAGTATTAATACTACCATACATAAATATATGAATATAAATATATATATATATATATATATATATATGTGTGTGTGTGTGTGTGTGTATGTGTGTATACATATGAATATACATATATACATATATTTATAGAGAGAGACAGAGAAGCATTTGGAAAATTCCCACTCGACCGCTCAATCAAGGCAATCCAGAAAAATAATCAGGAACATGAAAATCAGTTGTAATTAGTGCAAGTGTCTGATTTACAATAGTTAACATGTATACTAATAATAATAGTTAACATAATAATAATAGCTGTAAATCACATTTTTAGAACAAGCAATAAAGCAAACTGTACTATTTTTTATGAATCATCATGTCAAAATGTATAAATGAGTAACTGACAAGATAACTGTTACATAAATAGTAATATAAGCAAATGACTGTAGAAAATAATTGTGAAATACACAATTTAATACTATGTTAAGAAATGATTAAGTACTGTGCCTAGTGTATACAACATGGTAAGCTGGTAAGTATGATACTGGTTATTATTAACAAAACAAAAACTGATACATGTAACTACTTATACATTCTACTGTTTATCCTAATTATATTTAAACTTTTTTAAAGTGAAGTTACATATTCAGTTGAATTGGCACCTATAAAAGAACTAAGTGAAACACTATAGTAGTACAATGAACAGCATCATCAATATCTACATGTACTATTTATTCAAGTCTGAAGAACAGATTAATATACCAGCATTGTAAAATATATACACTATAATATGTATTATTACAAGTGTGCAATGGTATATACATTAATAAAATCAGACTGTGGCATAACAGTAAACACATTCACTAAAATACCACCAACAGCTTAAACTCAATTTCAGTTGCTTACTATCTCTATATTCCCCGTCCCCTGAAAAGGGACTTTCTAGGCCCAGTGGGCTTACCGGGTCAACAAAATTCAACAAAACAAAACAAACATTGTAGTTGAGTGTTGCTATTGTGAAGGCATGTTTGATGAAAATCTGTAACATATAATGAACAACAGAGTCACACATGTTAGTTGTTTTCTGTAGCTGCAGTTACAGCGATACGGTAGGGTAATAGTATAAAGTACTCTTCCATAAAAACCTGTGATAAATAATTGTAAGTAGTGTGACCATGTGAAATGCCACATCAACTTTAAAAAGAATTGTTTTAAGTCATTAAAGATCTTAACAACATTACATAGATGCTAAAACATGTAACAATACATAATGCACTGATGTTTCATGTACATGTACATATGAAATACATGAACAGGTAATAATGTTGGAAAGTATGTGAAGTCATACTTCCAGAGATAGAATGCAGCTTGTTAACAACATTAAGAGAATATCAGCATAGTTCAATACATAGTTATATCTGCACACATTTTTACAAGTATCATACAACTATATAAGTGTGCTCTGACAAGTAATTATGAACACTGTTGGAACTGATTTTCGACCGTTTCAACCATATTTACTGAATCACAGAGTCATACACTCATCTTTGTTGTATGATTCATAAAAGCATAATTATGTGCTGTAGATACATTTGTGTGAGTTTTATTGACTCACAACATATCAATGACATAATAGGCATAGTTTGCTGTTGTCTGAAGTTTAGCACAGTGGGATGGTTATGTATGTCACATGCTGTGTGACTAGTCTTCTGATTGCTGAAGATTGTTGTAATTCTTCAGTATCAATACATAAGCATCGTTTAACTGATGAGGTAGCCTCTGTTTAAAAGTACTTATTGAGACATTGTATTTAACCCAACCAGATCTGTACCTTAACCAAGTGACGTAATGTCCAGAATGTACAGATTGCCCATGGTGGTAGACCACAGCATGAGTATCAAAATAGTGTCTGAACAAATGACACTACCAGCTGTGAAATCTGTGATAGGTATGTCAGCTCCTAGTTCATGAGAGTCAAATCTATGCAATACAAGGATAAGATATTAAGAAGTCCTAAAGCATATAGACTGAAAACATGACCTCCACACTTAATACAACGGTGACCATGTTGTGCATTCCTAATCAGTTATTAGGACTTAACAGCACATGACTGAGGGACATACAGAAAAATCCAAAGCATATTATCTGTAATTTCTTGCTCTGAAGGACTCCAAGACAGGCATTTATATTTGGTGACATAGTTAGCAATAAAATACTGTCACAGTGGAATATGCTCATCATCCAAACTGTTTATGATGGCCATCATAAACTCTGTAACATCCTGTTGCATGTTATCTGCAAACATTCTGTATCCACTGTAAGTACCTAAAACATGTCTTAGAGGTGTGAGGGACTATATATTGTCAGTATATTGTGAAGTCACATGTACAAGTTGCTTCAATGACTTTGATAAGGGAGTCTCATGAGAAGCTGTTATTCTTTGTACAAAGTGAGTAATGTGGAGAAATGCGTGAATTGCAGAATTAGCATAGCAATTAACTCCAGTACTGTTATCAAACACTGGGACAACAGCCAGACCAAATGACTTCTTACAAGGAGGTGATTTTGTATCTGTGTGTGATGTAACCTTCTCAATAGTGTTTGAAGGTAATTCATGAGTTGTTGCTCAGTTCCTCTTGGTTGTACCTGAAGCTGTGACTGTTGCATTTCACTGTACTATGTACATGGGTAGCGGTATTAGAGGCAAGTCTGGCTGGTACAGACTATGTAATCTATTGTACTTGACATTACGTTGTTTATCAGCGCGAATCTTTTGTGATGACAGACTGATGATGTGTAAACCAGCAAGACTGCGAACACGTGAAAGTGCAATATAGCTCATGCCATCTCTGAAGATGCAACTGCCTATGTCAACCATTGCTGAGTCCAAACGTAAGCCCTGTGACTTGTATATGGAAACAGCATATGCAACACATAGTGGAAATTGTTTTCTAGTCACATATATGTCCTTCAAAATCTGGAACTTCACAGAAGTTCAATCAATTTGCATAGACTGTTCAATGTTGCCAAACTTAACAAGAAGTGCCTCTAAGAATGTTTTCTAAAGATTGTACAGAAAGTCGATAATGTGTCCCATAGTACCATTGACTATACCACGTTCAACATCAAGGTTTCAATGTAGCATAAACCATGCATTCTTATAAACAGTAAGAACAGCTTCTAGATCACCTGTATGGGACACATATGACTTAAGTTCAGACAGTTGTTCGGTCAGCTTAGCTACTAGATTGTGACCTAAGCAAACACCATCAACTGTATCAACAGCATGCAGAGTGATGAGCATCTTTTTGTAGCATGACGCTATTGAATTCAGCATATTGCTTAAGCCATGGCATAAGACAGACGATACATGTACTGTTTGAGTACACTTCACCAAATGCATCACATGCAGCATAAATTGATGCACCATCAGCAGTGATTCTACATGCATTCAGCATCAAAAGATGCAGTAGTGATAAACTGTCAGTGCAAGCTTGATCCAACAATGTCTTATAAGCTAGATCACCACTCTGTCGCATGTTCTGAAACAACTCGATATAACTGAATAACTCCCATAGGTTAAAACCTCCAGTGCACCCTAGCATCTTCTTAGCCTGCTTCACAGTCAGTGCAGTAATGACATGCTCTCCATTGATGGGTGCAAGTTGCAGAAGGTCTCCAAATACAACAATTCTTTTTCCACCAAATGCATCACCATACTCACTGCCCAGAATCTCCAGCAGTGGAAGGTGTATGCAGACAAGCATCACATTAGAGACCATGCTGATCTCATCAATGATCAGTAGCTTAATTTTCGTAAACATAGAATGAAGTTCAGATGCCACCTCAAAAGACAGTTTACGATACTCCCCAGATTTACCATGCTCTACTGGCAACATAAACAAACAGTGTGAGGTAACTACACCAATATTGTATGTAGCCAGTGCAGTTTGAGTACTAACAGCAACAGACATTGCTCTCCCAGTGTGTGGCCTTATGTCAGCAGTGATGGCCTCAATAAGAAAACTCTTCTCTGTTCCTGCAGAACCACTAACAAACATTAGTAATGGCTTGTACTCATCATATTGGCATTATTTCTGTTCATGCAGTATACAGTGCTTAACTGAATCTGTAACAGCAGCATAAACCACAAGCTGTTGTTCATTAAGACTTTCTTTCAGTTTACCAGGATCAACAGGACAGTGTGATCCATGCTGCATAGCAGTTTCCACTTCTGCCAAGAGTACTTCTGGGTCATTCATAGGTAGAGGGACCCAAGTGTGCCCTGTCCTTCAGGATCAAGGTTATCCTGTGAATTAACAGGAGTATCCTCTTCGAGCTGTTTTTTAGCTCTGTCAAGCTGCTCTTTCTCCAGTTCTAGTCTGTGTATATACATCTCAGACTGCTCTGTTTTGAAAGTGTCATAACTGTGGTTGAATTGCTCCTCAAAAGTATCACAGCCACCTTTCAATGTGGTCTCATCCCTCTGGGGTGGAACAAGAATAGTAGAGCAAAATAATAATGTTCTCTGCTCTCATTAATGGACAGGCTTAGCCAGGGATCGACAAATTTCAAAATAAAGTACTTGTCCAGGACAACTGACCTTATCAAAAATGGTAATCCCATTGCTGGAAGTGGTAGTCCATGGTCTGAAGGCTATATTTTGAGGGAAATTACAAAGACTTAATGTAGCAACAAAAGACTTGATGTGGGGATTGTATTATTAATACTAGGTATAAATATTTATTTCATGTTTAGGATTCAATGTCTTTGAGCTCTAGGCTCTTTTACAAAGGTTCAGTGTCAGACAAGCAACAAGATCCCATCAATGGCAGTACACAACAGGATGATAACTGATGAAAATACAAACATGGTTATATAGTGCAAATATTTGTTATTTACAAGTAGTCAAAAGCAGGGAGTACAACAACACTACTGGAGTGTGGTAAATGCTTGTATACTATCATAAATATCTTGGGGTCACTGTGGGTCCCAGACTCTGGTCATTTGTGGTAGAGAATAGTAGCAACCAGAAGTGGCTTTGTCAAGTTTAGAAAGAGGGGGAATGAGAGAGGTAAGGTGTTGGGAGAGTAGGGGGGCAGTGAGGGAGGGGAACATTACAAAACAGGAAAAATAATTTATAAATAAAATGTTTTAATATATTATTTTTCCCTTGTTTCCTTCTCTTTCACTCACCATACTACATAACCCATCCCACGCCACGTCCCACACGCTTCTCCAGAGATAGCAGTGAAGCAAATTGTTTTTTATATAGTATATATTTATTTTCAATCATTTTTTTTCAATTATCAACTTTGCTACATTCCATATGGTCGAATTGATCCAACATGACACCCCAAGATCTCCTCATCCCCCTCCTCTTAGAGTAACTTTTCTTCTCCTTTTTAAATGAAATCTGTTTGTTTGATTTCATTTCTTTTTTAAATTATATTATTAGGTGTCACTGAGGACAGACTGAAATAAAGACAGAGACCTGCTCCCTAAATGCACCTTTCTGACTTCAAAATTTAATTAGTCACTTCAGCAGTACTGTATGAGACAAGTCTGCTGTCTACTCGACTACCCACTGACAAGCTGTCTTCATGTGTTCCACTCTCACATAGTGCAGTTCCACCTGCTGACAGCTCACCACCATGATTAACTGCTATGAAATTGGTGAAATACCCTTGAGTGACAGGCAGCCTACAGTTTGCAATATGCAGACTGATCTGTCACTCCAAGTGGCGCGGCTGCTGCAATGGCTGGATGGGAGGTACTGGGAAGACTGCAACACTGTCTAAACTGTGCTCGCTCCCAGTGCTGCTCCAGAATGGCAGATCCATGAAAAACATGTGGTGCATCTCTTCTCCAGATTGCTCTCTCATGTGAACTGCACGACAGCAAGCAACCTATGTACTTGACGATACCTGGTGGCAACATCTGAACAATGTAGGACCTGTAAATAAAAACAAAACAAATGAAAAAAAACAGACAGCCTGAATTAATTTGGTTGCCCATGGGACAACCTCTGGCTCAGCTGAGCTTGTCCCTGTCAGTAGACTGGTAGCCCAGGACAAGGCACTACTGGATTTGTTGATCCCTGGGCTTAGCTTACAGTGGTCAATCAGCCAAGGTTTATGTCTCTTAACAACATAGCCATCCAGGCCTCTGACCTTGTAAATGTCATGTGTACTATCAGATGTAACATCAGTTTTGTAGTCATACCATTTTGCTACCTCAAAGAGACACATACTCTCCATGGTATGGTGTCTGCTGGGGTAGTATGTGTCAATCAGGTTGTTCTTCAAGATATGCTTTGAAGAAGGTCACTTGAGAGCCAGTTTCTCAATCTTGCCATGAGGTTTTAGCACACGTTTGTGTTTCTCTTTGTAGTTCACACTGAGAAACCGTACAACACCAGATTTGCTGTACTAAGTGTGTCCCGATCAAATGATCGCTGGCCTCATATGCACCACACTCTCTGTGTGACAGTGTCTTTAACCCAAGTGATCACAATTGTGATGTGATAGACTTGCTTGAGCTAGCAATATCCTCCCCAAATTCTTGCAAGCTGGTCTGCTCATGCTTGGTAATGTATGAAGTTATGTACCGAACAAGAGCCAAAGAATTGTCAGCAACAAATTGAATATCAATTTTTGCTTGCCACATGAGTTGAAGAGTGGGGGTTGTAATCATTGATGTACACATTCTCCTGTCTGGGTAACTCATATTCCCCCTTGGTAGATTTTGCCTTCGAGTGATGGTGCATTGATGAAAACAGCTCATTCATGTGACCGTGGTGACAGATATGTCTAGGAAAACTAAAGCGACACCTGGTGTACCAATCAGTATGACTTTTGACTGCACGTCGACAGTATTTGGCACACATATGTTGTTGGAACTTTTGCACCAACTTTCATAGTGTAGGACTGTCATACTTGTCAGGTATGTGCCAAGTGATGTAACACTTGATAAAGCTTAGCACTTCTGCTACTTCATTTTCATCAATCTGTGAAGCATCCTTGATCCATAGTAGCATATGAATATGAGGAGCACCATGTGTCTGGTACCCCATCTTCCAAAAGTAGTGTTCTACAAGACCAATAGGCATATTGTCCTTCAACAGAATGAATATTAGAATGTCATGGAATAATTGGTGGAAATGTCTGGTGACAGACACTGGGCCAAGTAAGCATATCTCGCCATGAGTCATTGATGAAATACCCACAACGTCAGCACTTGCCCACTTTAGAAGTTCAATCAACTCATCCCAGGTGTTTTCTGCACAGCTGAGAGTGACAAACCACACCATACTCGTATAGCATGATCATAACCTCTGAGTGTCTACGATACCAGTATTCCTTAGTACCACATAGATTTGAAAGTATAGATGACAAATTAACTGCAATGTGTCATCCTTGTCCTTCAATTTCTGAAGGAACTTTATGGCAGTGATTCCATCAAGTGGAGTTGTGAGTTGTAGAGTATGTGCAATGGATGCATGGAGTATACTAAGCTCACTCTCCCATAACAGGTGAAACAGATATTAAAAGTTTCTATGGAATTTGCCATGCTTATTCAAACCTCTAGATGAACGGTATTCAGCACCTGGTACACACACTTCTCTTATATCCAATCGACCACCTGATCCTTGTGGAAACAAATCAGGAAAGCAACATGCTTCCAACTTTAGGTCCCAGATACTAAAAGGGGAGCCTTCCACCTGTTTCATCTGATAAAGGTTAATATTGTCTCCAACTGGATCTCTGCCATGTGAATGGTAAATTATGTACTGTTTATATACACTTTCATTTGATTCCACATTGACCTTCTCAATCATTGACTTCTTTGTGTCCAGCATTCCATACTGGGCAGTGATGCTGCTCATTCTGTCAATGTCAAAGTCTGCATAGAAGGAATTATTGTTCTTCAAATAAGTGAGAGCCATTTTCACCTTCTGTACATTGACAAAATCCTGCCAGATAACCTTTGACTTAGTTGGTACACCATTAACAAGAATAACTAGTCTATGTACATTAGAGATTGCCTCCAAGTTTTCTTGTAAAAGAAGGGGCAGATACATGATGAAGCACTTTAGAGAATTAATGAGCTCTTTCTGGGGTATGTTCCATGTCCTAGTATTCAGACATAGAAAAGTCTGGAACGGTTTCATAGTTTATATAAGAATCCATTCAAACATATTCAATGCAGAAATCTCATTGAGTGTAACGTATGCCTCCACGTTGTTTAGAACTGATCTAGGTGGCATTGTGTTATTTTTCACCTTACAAAAACAGTATTTGCACATGATAACCATTGATTCTAGATCAAAGTTATGTTGTAATAGTAAGAACTCTGACAATCATACCCACATCTCATTAAAAGACTGTATCTTTTCCAGATCAACTGTGACAGTTTGCTTCTGGTAACACAGTCTATGACATGAGACACAAATAGAGTCAAATTTCTCTCTCTTTACCAACTGAAATCTGGCAATGGGTTTACCAAAGACTTTAACAATCTCTGTTTCCATGAGAGAGACACTACTGTAATCAACAGCTGATGTTTCTTGAAGAAGTGTATCCGTAGCATGACTGCTATGTTGTACATTTTCAATAAGTTTAGTAGCACCTTTCATGTCACCAGATTACAACAACTCAGAAAGGTGTGTGTACAGTGAGACAGCTCACCTTACTTCATATAACTTGTACACAAAGGTGTGCATGCCGGACTGATGTACCACTAACATCTGCATATGGTGAAAGACGCTGTTACAAACATAACTGTCTAAGCATGCCAATGAATGACCCAGCAGCCCAATATTTTTTTTATTTAGTAAACTCTAGGATTACAAGAACCTTTGAGCAGGAACTGCTCATTTACAAAGGTTCCACGTCAAAGGATGTAGGGGAATGACAATACAAAGGAAGCAATAGATACATATATTACATTTCGAAGTTGAATTAAGCATGGCAAGTACAGTGGTTTGCAAAGAGAGACAGCAATAGCCAGCATGAGTAAGTTTTGATGGTGAACTGCATATGGAGTGGAGAGAGGTAGGAAGGAATGAGCAGGCAACATCATTGTCAGGTAGAAGTGGCAGGGGGTATGAGATTGGTCATGGTGGCTCAGGCCTAGTGTCAGCTGAGAGGGGAGGGGTGGGTAAAGGGAGAAGTGCAGGGGGGGTGACAAAAGAGGGACAGGAGGCAGGAACCCAGAGCACCACTGTCACCGATACAATGTGAAGACCATTCTTTAGGAGAGGCAGTCACACTGCGTGGTTGATGCAATGGAGCATCGTAGTTCCCTTTTAAAGGGACCAAGAGTCGTAGTTGTAAGTGCTTCTTTGTTAAGGGTATTGTAGTACTGAGGTGCCCTGTGTGAGAATGATCTCTGCCCCCATAGTGGTCTGGCACCTGGGGACCTGGAACATCTGTTGCAGAGCTCTCTGTGTAGATTGAGTGCTGCTGTGGGCAGTGAGAAGTTTTGCAACTCCAGGTGGCATGTGCCCAAGGGGAATTTTTTTTGTGAGTAGACAGGTCTGGTACTGTATTCTGCTCTGGAGAGGTAGCCATCCAACCTGGGCATATAGGTCACAGGTGTGAGTCAGGTGGGGGGCACCTGTAAGGAGCCTACAGGCTTTGTTGAGAGTCACAGATATCCTCCGGAGAGCCATAGGGGAGGCAGAGCCATAGATGGCAAGACCATAGTCAATGATGGAGGTGACAGAGCTATAGATAGCCAGTCTAAGAGCTTCAGGGGTCAGGCAATACTTGTGCTTGTGGAGCAGGCCAATCTGTAGATTGGCAGCTCTTGCTACATTACCTATATGATGTGAGTACAAAAGTGAGCAGTCCAGGGTGATGCCAAGATATTTGAACTCAGGAACATGCTCAAGTGAGGCCCCTGCATGGTTCTTGATGTTGAGGTGCATAGTTTTGTGCTTGCTCCATGTGTTGTAGAATGTCATAGTCTTAGTTTTGCTAAAGTTCAGAACCAGTTTATGTGAGCTGAACCAATCTTCAACACACCTGAAGTCGCTTTGAAGATGACTGTCTAGCAGGCTAGTATCACGGTTCCTTGAAAATAGTACTGCATCATCCACATAAAGTAATACTGTCTGTTGGCAGATGCTAGGGAGACCATTAAGAAAGAGAGAAAAGAGTAGTGGTCCTAATATTGACCCTTGGGGGACACCTGAGAGGACTGGCTTTTCATCTGAGGTGACTCCAGTGATCCTGACACATTGGGCCCTGTCCCCTAGGTAACTAGCAAACCAGCTCACTGCATGTTTGGAGAGGCCAAGGGCGGACAGTTGATTGAGAAGTATAGGGTGGTTAATGGTGTCAAAGGCCTTCGTTAGATCAATGAATACTGCCCCACCACACATGCCTTGGTAGTTGGTGTCATGGAGGAAACTGGTGAACTCCAGCAGTGCCGTGGTGGTACTATGCCCTTTCTGGAAACCATGTTGTTCAGGGCAATGGATTCCATACTTATCCAGGAACTCCACAAGTTGATCAGAGGCTATACGTTCGAGAGCTTTTGATGGGGGGATGGAGATGGGCCTGTAGTTTGTGTGTAGCATCTTGTCTACATTTTTGAACACTGGTGTGATAGTTGCTTGTTTCCAGAGTGATGGGAATTGACCCAATCTTAGGGAAAGGTTAAAGATCTTAGTCAGGGGTTCAAGGAGTTCATCTAGAACTAATGCGAGTAGCTTCAGATCAAGGGAGTCACCACTGTATCCAGTTTTGCTGATGGCCTTGCTTATATACGTTCTGGCTAGGTGCATGGGGACCTCTTGGATGAAGAACTGTAGGGCAGGGTGTGCTTTGGATGACGTTGTTGAGGTGAAGTTGGTGGTGGGGACATTGAAGAAATCAGGTGGTAGGATGCTGCTCAGGTTAGAGAACACATTGTTGAATGTGTTAGAGATCGTATCAAGGTCAAGTGTAGGTGTGCCATCAATGTTACGCATAGTTGGTGGTGTCTTAGCTTCCTTCCCTGTGAGGTCCTTCAGGTTGTTCCAGAATTTTTTCTCATGACCCCAGGAGTTGGAAAGTGCCTCTCTAACGTGTTTGCTTTTGGCATTATGGATAGACCAGGTACAGCTATTTCTTGCTGCTTTGTACTGTTGAATGTGGATAGATTTCAGAGTGGTCAATTGTCTGAAATAATTTATATCTCTCTTTATGATCAGAGACAACAAAGAGATTTATGAACTGTTTAACTTCATCAAAAGATGATTGTCTCAGATTACATGTAGCATCACATGTCCATGTTAGGCATTTGCATCTATGTGGACATTCTATTGAGGCATTGTCATCACTGGACTCAGGTGGTATATCATGACATACTGTACACTCAACACATTGCATACTTTGCCATTCTCTTCAATGCAGAAATTGCTGTCCTTCTTCTTTGTGTGATATGATTCCTGCCAGAAAAAGGCCTCTGAATACTGTGTGTGTAGCCAGCTTCCTCTAAAAATGTTGCAAAAGTTGTGTTTGTTCAGCTTTGGGAAGTGTTGCAACTTCATCTTCACAGCACATACGACTTTTCTGAAGCGTTCAAGTACGTCTGCCATTTTACACCACAACCATTGAAGAACAGCTAGTGCTCTGTTGACAAATGTGCATACTCTCAGGCATAGCTTCATTAAGGCTAGATGACTCTTCGGTCTCCTGCCTTCATGTTGCATGACAGCTGCAATAATTCTATCAACCTTAGCTTTAGCTGCTAATGATCGATAATACTTCTGTTTCCTCAGATGACAAGTGACAACAGGGATAGATCTCTGTTGTGTACTATGTATTCTTGTACATAACTGTCCAACAGCTTTTTTCAGTTTTATTCTGATGTTAAACTGTTGACTAGTTTTGCATTTTTTGGTTGCAGATGAGCAACCACATAGCATTGCAGTGGAATCAGTAATTGGTAACCTACATCTGTGTACAGACTGACTGCTCTTCACATGCTTTGATGTGCTATGTGTACTGCTGTTTGACCTCTTCAGCAACACAACACTACTATGGTACCTGTTACATCTTTGTTTGGCATTCCTTCTCTGCTTCGATGGCATGTTTACTGTGTTGTCATGGAACAATTTTCCAAAATAGCTGACCAATATCAGACACCTATAGGAGAAGTAAAGAAAACATGCAATTCGTATCACCAACAAACTTACTGATTTTCATTAAACTTTTAATAGTTCATGCCCTTGTCTTCAAACTAATATACTGACATGTAATAAGCACAGCTTTAAGTGTCATGCTTTGTTGTATAATGAAACAGGTGACTTTATGCTGTTAATTTATTAACATAATGGTGTGCATATGTGGTACTAGAGATCCTGAATGCCACACTCTAACAGTTACATGTACATATGTAAACAAAACTCCATAATATATACACATCGTTGTCTGGAACCCAGAAAAGTTTATATCTGTGTGTATACAGATTGTTACACAACAAATTTAAGAAGAATAGCTCAAAACATTTGATTGCAATGAGCTTGTAAATAGTGATTCTAAATTTTCATCACAAGTGTCACAAATCACGAAAGTGTTGTCTTTTGCGAAACCAGAGCATTAAAGTGCTGTGTTAGTGAAATCAAATTTGCAAAAGTTTCACATTTGTGAAAGTATATTTACAACAGTTTTGTGTTTGCAAGAGAGCATTTGAGACACTTTTGTGTTAGCAAAAGAGCACATGCGACAGTTTCGCAAATCACGAAAGATTTGTGCTTTATCGTATTTGCGAAACTGTTGAACATGCACTTTCACAAACATGAACGTTTCACAGACGTATCATTTCACATGGGCAATGTAACAAAATGCAAAAGTTTCGCATATATTCTGTTGCAAATCATGAAAGTTTCACAAACATAGTGTTGTATATGTGACACTTTCGCAAAAATGAAAAATTTGACCTCTGAACCAAGTGATTCCTGTGATGTATCACAACCAGGAAATACTGCCAAATGACGTTAAAAACATCAGTGACCCAAAAACACAGTAAAATAAAACATATACCAGCAATGTACATGATTAACAGCCTCAAACTCGCTTACTTAGAAGGCTAAATGTTGTAATTTACAAATACAACAGCCTTCACCCACTAAGAGCAGCCATGTTTTTTTCTGAAAAAAAAACCATCCACACAGCAGTTTTAACCAATCAGATTTTTATGACAGCTGATTGGCATCCAATTAAACCAATCATATAGCACAATATATGAATATGTATTTAGTTAAATGAATTGTTTCTGGAGGCAATCATGTGCTGTAACAAGGACCAATCAGAGACACATAAAATTGAAGAAGAAATGCTCAGCAGCCATCTTAGGTTACACTGAAAAACAGCTTCAGAGAGAGCAGCAAGTACAGCTAGTTTCTACTTAATCAATCAATCAATCAATCAATATCTTTATCCAGGTGGGCACCATTGAGCAAACTCATTTACAAGGTGGACCTGCAGTCCTACAGTAATAATATAGAAAGACAAGTTACAATAGTACAAACAGTAAAAATAGCTGCTATTATAGTAAAAATGCACATTTACAGGTAATATACATTGAACTTAGAACTACAAGGAGTCGTGGATAATGAACTTGTGCTGGATCCAAGCTCAAAAACTATGCATTTTGTAGTGGGAAATGTTAGGGAGAGGGTAGGCATACCAGATAGAAGATATCAAGCACATAATGTAGGGAGAGGTGGGGAATAGGTGCGCAAGCGAAGAGGACCCAACTGTTAGAGCACAGTGAGGGATTGGGAGGGCAGAGGACCGTATGAAAGGCGACAAAGTGATTTTTGCCCCAAATCGTGGTGACATATGGAGGAGAAAAGCTGCCATTGTACTAAGTGCAAGCGGAGGAATATAGTAGCAGGGGCATAACTGAAGGGTCCTGGAGGTTGGGGCAGAGGGAGGTGTTGGATGGATGAGGGACCGAATATTTTTTGAAGCGAAAGATGATAATTATCCCCAAGTGTGGTAGCATGTGCTAGAATCAGGCTGCAGCTCTTCAGAACATCAAAGAGTAAGATATGGGACTTTAATAGAGTAATTTACAGTTTTGTAGCATAAAAACAGCATATAACAAAATGTTTTTTAGAGGGGTACTCGGCAGTGTTAACATAAATAACAAGTTATACTGTAAACTGAAGTAACCAATGTTCAAAGTCAGACCAGCATTGTAAACTTACTACCACAAATGACAGCTGAAAATGGAGGTAGTACACACTGTGCACGTGTTCTATAAAGGAACTAATAGCCAATAAATGAGCAGCAGTCATTTGTTGTTGTTTAAACAGACCTATTAGCAAGCTGCATGTTCCCTTCTCACTAATTTTGCAACATTGCAGTGTGCCACCCAATGTAAAGGCATCATTTGCATAATGTTAAGTGCTGTGTCTCAATTGGCAGGCAGATAATTATTTAAGCCAATATATTTTTTTTTAATTCACTGCTGCCAGCCCATAATAAATCAGTAAATAAGAGAGGGAACACTACTTCTTTACTCAGTCAGTACTGACAGAACACTGCAGGACACACACTGATTTCTTAGTAGCTAGCTGTCAATATCTCTGTATAATCAACTTAGAATGGCAGAAGCAGTAAATGTACTCTGTGGATGGTGGGGATCAGTCTAATTCGAAGAGGTTGTGAATATGCTCGGTCCAGTGACTTTAGCTGTGACCTGCAGCTGCCTAATTGCAGTATAAAGTGGTTTGGTAGGGGGGCATGAGGTGGGAGCATCTGGCATGGGGTCATAATGTCAAAAGACATTATGCCTCATGGCAAAATCGTGCTGCCAATACAGCATGATTTCTGCCATGAGGCATAAGTCTTTTTTCAGTGGGGGGCTATGCCCCCCACTACCTCTGTTATGGGGGGCTGCAACCCCAACCCCCCCACTAAAGATTCTCAACTAGAGGGGGGTTCAACTCAGGGAGTGCACAAGATGAAAAAAATTAAAAGTTTCTGGGACTGGGATTCAAACCCAGTCCCAGACACAGCATCTGAGTTCCTACTACTGTGGCTCAGTCCTGCAATCCATGGCAGCTGCTTGACAGAACCTGCTCCAGGCAGAAGTCTTATCCTCTGCCTGTGAAAATGCTACTGGTACAATATCGCATACAGCAGTATATGCCATATTGCACCAGTAGTGCTAGCATCCTACGCTGTACCGAGTTAGCCATAATGTTGTACGCTATTTAGTGTGCGACATTATGACCCGGTAGGGGAGCATCTCATGCCAGCCAAGTACAGGCTACTGAGCAACCAGCCTCCCCCAGACATACTGCTGATCCATCTTGGAGGTAATGATTTAGGTGACAAAAGATCTGGTAGATTTGGTTGATGAAGCAAAATTGGACCTGGCTTCATTAGTAGAGATGTTACCTGCCTGCAAGATTGTCTATTCAGACATCATAGAGCTTATGGTCTGGAGTGCAGAACAGCACATGTATCTGCTTGACAGAGGCAGAAGAAAGTTTAACCTCCAGATATCTGGATATTTACACATGTTTGGGATGCATGCCATACATCACCCAAGCTAGTGCACTTACCCGGTCAACAAAAACTAAACAAACAAACAAACAAACAAGCATTAAGTATTATAAAGATTGGCTGTACTTACAAGACGGTGTGCACTTCTCACACGCTAGCAACTGACTCTTCTTGGGAGACTTCCGAGATGGTATCCTCAGAGTACTCTAAACTTCAGCGTGTTAAAATGTGGCCTGTATAAACTAAATGGCTCTTTTAAGACCCATCTCATTTCTTTGGTCAAAAAATAGATTATGCACCTCACCTACGCAAACACAGTTGTGAAACAGGAGAAGTAGATAGAATGATGTATCTGTATATATCAGTGCAGTAATAGATTGTGCAGTGTTACCAAAAAGGTTTTTTTATTGCAGTAGTAGAAGAACATATTATTGATGTACAAATGTACATAAAGAGATACTGCTTGTCTTATAACAGTAAATAAATGTTTTATAACAAAATATCATATAATGCTATGTGACACATCTCCGTTGGTTATTTATTAAGTTGTATGCTATGTTTTTCAGAAAATGGTGAAACTGTGGTCAAAAAGAGAGGTGCCTCTCCTTGTTGAGGCAGTTGGGAGGAAACGTGATGTCAAAATTGTGATGCGCAGTGCCAGTTTAAGACTGGAGCAGACCTGGAAGGCTGTCAACCAGTACCTCAATAGAAGTTAAACATTAGAAACAAGACTGGCATGTGCAAGCCAAAATGGAAGCTGCTGACACAAAGGTTCTACAGCCTATTAGAACACCCTGAGATACTAGTGCAGAATCTGGGCTGGTACTGCTTCACCTATGAGTTGTGGGAGAAGGCTGGGAAACCCCTTCCAAGGGAATGTGTCATCAACCATTAGTAAACAAGGAGTGAGGGTGTGTGTGTTTGGGGGGGTGGAGAGGACATTCACAAACTGAAACCATACAATGTCCTTGTATTTGAACATATGTGCTCCTGCTACCAGGTAGCTGTACTGTGAATATTAAGTGGTGCATTTTGTTTGTGATTGTGAATTCAGTATACAAGCACCAGTGTTGGGAGATGTGTGTTTGTGTGTGTGTGTGTGTGTGTGTTGGGGGGTACTGGGTAAGATAGTGTAATTATTGTTTGGATCAAAAATATATGTTTGTGAGAACATTAAGTAGTAATATTAATATGTAGTCAATGAGTTGAGTTATGCCTGTGACATCAGGATCCACATGGTGTGTACACACCTGTATTTGAATCCCACAGATGCCTAGGCGGATACTGGGTGATCATGAGCAACTCACGTTACTTACTTGTGCTCCCAGACTATATCTGTAAACAACCTGTGGGTTAGTTAGCAACTCCTGGTTAAACAGTGTACCATTTAATATTTTTGTGTGTGGGGGAAGGTGTGGGGGTTTGGACAGTTGGGGTGGGTGTGATAGCTTTAAAAGCTAAGACCGAGCAATCTCATATTCTTCAAAACTATCTGTAGATTACACCAGGGAGCTGTAACCATACTCTTAAGTGGTTTATGAAAGCTGTGAATGTTAACTTGTAATTAAGTAAAGAGTATGTGTGTGATGGGGTGGGAGTGGTGTGGTGGTGGTGGGGGGGGGGGTCCCTGATGAACACAATAGAATTTACCAGTGTTCAAACATATATGTTGTTGACATTACAGTGTTGTACCTATCTTTTTTTGCTGAGTTATGTGCTGATCTGGTAGTGCTACATAGTACACAGAGATATAGTTGATAGCTGTAGACAAGTATAACAAGCTATAACAAGTACATTTCTGCAATGAAGCAATAATGTATTTATTACATATAACAGTCCTGTTTCAGAGCCTATTAAAAGAGATCCCACAAGGCCAGAGGTACTACCAGCCCAGGGAGAGCAGATGGAGGAGGTAGAGTCAGATAGAGATGATGAGGTCATCTTTATCGAATGATCTGGTAAGTACATGATGTAGTAAACAAAAAAGGTATTACAGTAAAATAGCACTGTGTGATAATAAAACATAATTATTGTGTTTATCAGAAGTACTAGATTGCTAGCATATGTAACTGATTTTGTAGTAAGATATAGCTCAGGATTTCTAAAATAACAAATAATTGCTTTTCTTTTGTCGCAATCAATAGTACAAGCAGGATAAAGATATACAGCTAATACAATAATTTCTAGCAATACTATGTACCTTGCTTAGTATAATCGTTTAGTGGTAAACAGTACGATGTCTCTGAATTAAAAAGTGATCCGTTATCTGTAAATAAGCACAGAAATATTAATACTAAAGTGTAAGCACACTTAAAAATTAATTAATATAAAATAATAAATTAGATAAATTATCCAAAACACAAAATAAGATACATTATGTATTTAATATTTTCATATTTTTACAACCAACAGCCTCTGGGAAGACTGGAGATGGCTGTCCACCTGTTGTGGTGAAACAGGAGGCAGACGATGGCACTGAAGGTTAGTACAATATTTACTATTACAGTTCTTGTGTATGTGTGTGTGGGGGGGGTGTCAATCCCTGTGTGAGCAAAATAAAGCATGAAGAGTACAGAACATATATGTGTTCTTGACACTAGGCATGATTGTATTGCACTGATGTTTTGGAGTTCACTTGGACAGTGTCCCTCAAATCACAGTTAACTAACTTGTTTAGTTGGGGGTGGGGTCATGACTACAAATTTAAAAGGCACATTGCCCTTACATATTTGTATCCATTACCAGTACAGTGTAATTGATAAGTTTTTCACCTCACTTAGTTTGTTCTTGTCGCCTCAGAAAACTAGAAGGTGAAGGGATCAGATCCATTTTAGTAGCTGCTCCTTGCTGCTTTTACACTGCTTCTTGTTGATTTCACTTGGTAGAAGGTTATTTATTTTCTTTCATGCTACTTCTAAGGGGATAGCAGAGTATGGTTTGGGGGCTATTGGACTTTTGAAACCTATTCTGGTAAGCTGTAAGTGGGCTGATTTGTCTTGTTGTTTCACTGTGTAGCAGGCTGAGTTTTTCTTACTTCTTAAAAGGGGCTAGCAGGGAACTGTTTAGGAGCTGTTGAAACTTTGAAACCTATTTTGGTGTGCTTTAAGTGGGCTGTCATTTCTTTAAATTGGAGATCTGTTTCTTCTGCTTTCTTCTGATTATTCTGATTTCAATCCTATTTAGTGTACCTTTATTAGGGCTGTTTTGGTGGGGCTGTTTCTTTGAATTGGATACTTATATCTTGTCATATCAAGCCTATTTTTGGTATGTTGTTGGTGAGGCTGTTTGAATTGGAGACCTGTTTCTTCTGGAATCAAACCTATTTTTTTAGCTTTTAGTGGAGTTGTGATTGTTTTTTGCTGTCTTCACTAGCTACAAAGTTTAGTGTATGGAAGGGGAAGGGTGCTAATTGTCTGGCCAGGGGCCTCAGCTATCTAATTGTTTCTGGAAGGCACAGGCTGGTCCCATCCTCCCTGCCCCTCACCCCACCTGCCCCAGGTACATAATTTCCTTTATACCAGGGGTTCTGACATCACTTCCCCAAAAACGCAAAAGACATGCACCTGTCATAGCAGAAGCAGACATCCAGGAAATGAACAGCAGCGAGTGAAGAGGTGACTGCTATTGCAGTGGAAGGGAAGTAACTGCAACACAAGGAGCTTTCATTGTTACATGTTTGCATTGGGAAAGGAGGGGTAGGAGTTAGAAGGAGGCTGTGCAATAGTTGCTTACAGTTTCTTTTTGGGTGAGGACATGAGGGGTAGGAATGTAAAAAGCAGTTGATCAATCTATCTAAAGTGTATGACAAAGGGGGTAAGGGAAATCAAGAAAAGGAAAAGAATGTTTTTCAATGATAGAAACTGGAGAAGGGAGACTTGGGGGAGCATTGGGTATCCTTCATCTGGAAGGGTGGCAGGTCACTGGTGGGCAACAAGACCAATGGGTAGGGTAGTAGGCTGCAACAACTGTGGTGTGTCAATCTTTCTAAAAATTGCATGGAGGGTGGGGGGATGTTTAGTGTGCAGCCAAATAGAAAAACTTAGAAAGGAGATTGAGGGTCTGCAGGAGGAACTAAGACAGGCAAGGCAGACTGGAAGAGGCTATAACCCAACACTGAAGGGAGAGAAGAGGGGAGATGAGGAGGGAGGGCAATTTGGGCCAATAGAAGGGAGGAGAGGGTCAGAAGAAGGGACGCAGAGACAGGAGGGACCGGGCCTAGTCCAAGAAGAACTATGTCAGGGGAAACCAGGTCAAGGGAAAAAAGACAACTGGATGGAGGAGAAAGGGACTTGTGAGGAGAGGAGGAGAAGTGGCAACAGTTATGGAGACGAAAAAAGGGAAAGGGCTACTTTGAGGAGGGAGGAAGAGGGCATTGGAGAAGGGGCTTCAGAAAATTGTTTTACAGTACTAGAGAAGAAGGAGAGGGAGGGAGGTGATGAAATTGGAGGAGTAACTGGTAGACATCCAGATGAAACTGGAGTGGGGGAAGTTCTGCTGGGGGAATTACAACAGGGTGCAAGGGGGAACTACTGTGCAGGAGGAAGAGGAGGAGGGAGCTGGGAGTGAGAGGTGGGGAGGAAGGGAAGCAAGCAGTTAGTAGGAGGGGTGGAATCTTGGTGCTGGGGGACTCAATACTAAGAGGAGTCAGGTGGGAAAGCAAAGGGGAGAGACATAGTTGCATTTGGGTGGAGGCAATGTTGGGAATGACAGCGGAAAGGGTGGAACAATCTGTTCTAAAATATGCTAGAAGGGGTAGGGACAAGCCTAATTTAATTATACATTTGGGGATGAATGACCTGGCTGACAAGACAGTAGATATAGTCCAGAGGAGTTTTGAGGAACTAGAACAATTATGTGAGGGGGCAGGAAGATCAGTAACTTTCTCAGAGATACTTCCAGTGCCCAGGGCAAGCACAGCAAGAATGCTAAAGGGTATGGGCTGGTGGTGGGGGGGGACCTAGGAGGACAGTAATAGTAATAATAATAATAATAATTATAACCTTTATTTATTCTACTCCTTTCAATTATCAAGGCGCATTACAAAATGTAAACAACCAGTTAAAGCAAATACACAGGAAGACCAAAGGGTAACAATATCAATCACAGTAAGCTTTGCTCCACAAATATGTCTTCAGTGCCTGTTTAAAACCCCTCACAGTCATGCACTCCCAAAGCCAGTGGGGTAGAGAATTCCGAAGGGCCGGGGCCATGCACATGAATGCATGGGCCCCTGATAATTTCAAAGCTACCCTTGGAATCTCTAGCAACCCCTCATTGGCCGAGCAAAGTAGTCACCGGGGGCAGTAAGAGGATAGAAGCTCTTTCAGGTAGTCAGGGCTAAGTCTGTGTAGGGCTTTATAAGTCAAGTAATCCAACTTTGAAGGTGATCCACCGCTGAACTGGCAGCCAGTGCAGTTTGCATAGTAACGGTGTAATATGGGAGGTCTGAGGAGTCCCCATCAACAATCGGGCCACAGCATTATGCACCAGCTGCATGTGGCAGATATCAACCCCCGGAAGCCCAAAGTAGAAGGAGTTGCAGTAATCAAAGCATGAGGTCATGAAGGCATGGATCAGAGTGGGAAGGTCACCAGACGGAACAAGGTGTTTGACCTTAGCGATGTTCCTTAGATGGTAAAAGGATGACTTAATGACGGCCGACACCTGAGATCATAGTGTCATCCCATCGTCAATCATCACCCCTAGGTCCTGCACCAGTTCAGAGGGTAGGAGCTTGATGCCCCCCCAAAAAAGTCCCATGGACTGACCAGCCCCCAACCCCCCTATCTGGTAACCAGGATCCACAACCATCACCTCAGTCTTCCCTGGGTTCAACTTCAGCCAGCTAGAATACATCCAATCCTGGATTTCAGCGAGGCAGTTATTAAATACTGAGGATGCTCTATCCTGGTCAGGTGCAAA
Organism: Neoceratodus forsteri; assembly: GCA_016271365.2. Taxonomy (NCBI): domain Eukaryota; kingdom Metazoa; phylum Chordata; order Ceratodontiformes; family Ceratodontidae; genus Neoceratodus; species Neoceratodus forsteri. The sequence continues at coordinate 1,467,831,661 of CM057456.1, forward strand.
AGACAGGTAGAGCTGGGTATCATCAGCATAGCAATGAAACCTCAGCCCATGCCATCTTACAATGTCTCCGAGGGGCAGCATATGCAGAGGTAGCCACAGACATTGCCAGCTATTTCCAGATATTTCACAAAATTTCTGAAGAGTTTCTCTCTGCTGCCCCTACTGTTTAAATGCAAAAAGCATCAGATATTTCTGGAAATATCACAGAAATTTTGGAAAATAGCTGGCAGTGTCTGTGGCTACTACTGTACACCTCGAACAACATGGGAGACAGCACCGAGCCCTGAGGGACCCCACAAGCCAGAGGAAAAAGGTAGGAGGAATAAATCCCCGACACCACCCTCTGAGTTCTACCAGTGAGGAAAGATCTAAACCATCTGAGGACTGAACCAGTCAGTCCACAGATGAGCTCAGGTGCTCAAACAGTATCCCATGATCCACGGTGTCAAAAGCAGAGGAGAGATCGAGAAGCACCAGAATAGAATGGCTTCTTCGATCTCTCGCCATCAGGAGATCATTGAGCACCCGAACCAGTGCAGTCTCAGTGATGTGTCTCTTGCGAAAACCAGATTGGAAAGGTTCGTAAATGCTATGGATGGTCAAATGTTTCTCCTGCTGTACAGCCATTACCTTCTCAATTACCTTCCCCAAAAAGGGGAGGTTAGAGATGGGTCTATAGTTTTCCAGGAAATTTGGGTCCAGAGAAGCTTTCTTCAGGAGGGGCATCACCACAGCCTCCTTCAGGGAACTAGCAAACTCACCTGACTCAAGGAAACACCAGACTATCTGTGCTAAGACCGGGCCAATGCTGTCACAACAACCCATAATCAGGAAAGTTGGACCCGGATCTAAACTACAGCACATAGGGTGCACACCCTGTACAATCTGCATAACATCCATGATCTCTAGCCAGTCGGAGGTACTCCAGGAGAAGTGAGGGACAGTGGCTGGGCACTGATCCTTTACATCTCCCATAGAGTGTGATGAGCAGATTTCCGCCCTGATGTCCACCACCTTATCAGCAAAGAACTGAGCAAGCTCATCACACTCTGATTGTGAAAAGGCTCTTCACACCTGCAGACAGGTTGTGTTGCACAACCTGTCCACAGTTCAAAAGAGCTGAGCTGGTCAGTTTTGAGTGGCAGCAATTGTCCCGGACAGGAACTCTGCCTTCATACGGGTGATTGCTGACTGATAGAGTTGGTAATGCTCAAGCAATCTAAGGTGGTCGGCCTCCAGGTTGGATGTCTGCCAGTGATGCTCTAACCTTTGCCCTTGTTGCCGCAGCTCTTTCAAGCTTCCATCAAACCACAGGAACCAAGGGTGGAGGGAGAGAGGACGAACACGGACTGGAGTGACAGAATCCAGAGCTGTGGCAATGGCCTTATTATAGACTGGAACCAGATTCTATGGATTCCTGCTTGCCACAGGAAAATCTGATAGATCAAGTACCACCATTAGGTCTTCAGTACTTAATCCCCATAAAGGGAGATACCTGACCATCTCCACAGGAGTAGGCCCACTTGAGGGGCACAAAAATTGAATCTCACAGTGTAGTGATCAGATCATCCAACAGGTTCCACCCCCATGTCAGAGGATTTGATCCCCAGGAGGAAGACCAGGTCGAGGGAGTGACCATGCTTATGAGTAGCAGAGGTAACAATCTGTGTAAGGAACAGTGATATCATCAACTGGAAGAAGTGTTGGTCAAATGGCCAGAGTTCATCATCTACCCAGGCATTGAAGTCACCCAGGACCATCAGCCTAGGTGATTCAAATGCCATATAGATGATGAAGTCCACTACTTCCTGAAGGAATAGCTTCTCATCCCTGGGTGGACGGTAGATATGGGCTATCCTACAGCCTACTCCTGCTACAATGGTACACTCAAAAAACCTGGTATCCTTAACCGGTACACTTGTGAGGCTCAATTCGGTCTTGAAACAGACCGCCACCCCCCCACCCCTGCGGTCCAATCTCGAGCGGTGTATCACTGAATACCCAGCTGGAATTGCAGCCTCAAGTATGGGGCTAGTATTTCCATCCAGCCAGGTTTTGGTAATGCAAGCCAGGTCTGTTGTCCCAACAAGGTCCGCTATAATTGCAGTCTTGTTCTTAACAGATCTGGCATTGCACGACACTGCTCAGACTGGACGGATCTCATGGGCTGCCTTAGCTACCTGCCCACCCATAGTGGTGGTGCCCTTGGGTATGGAGGGCATGATGGACCATGTTCCAGAATCCATTTTGCCCCAGGGTGTCTTCTGGACTTAACTACCCCAATGCGAGTGCCCCGCTCATCCATCCCCCATTGTTCACACCACCCACCCCACCCCTGACCTCCTCGAAAAATACCCAGAGCTCTACAGTGCTGGTAGGTGGAAAATAGTAGAGGTGGGGGGGGAAAAGGATGGAGGATGTGAAGAGCGGAAGATGAATAGCGCATGACCTGGGGGTAGATCCACAACACAAATCACAGGCCAAAAAAACCTAGAACAGAGGAAAAAATACACAACCTCCACAACTCTCCCTTAGGAGAGATAAACACTAAACAACTGACACATCAAATATACCCCTTTAAAATTATAAAATTAGTTAAAAGCCAGATCAGACACTACAGTCTCTAACAAAATAAGTCCAAAAACGGGGTTAAAACGCCATAGAGAGTCACTTCTAGGAAGTTAGAGTCACCACATAGAATCCATCCAACATATGCAAGTACAGAATTAATAAAAATGAAATAGATAATGAAGATAATGTAGATTAAACCTCCAGCACTGAATGAAGTAAACAGTACAAGTTTGAATTCCCAGGCTCTCTCACCACCTGAGATCTGAAGTATCTGGGCACTCTCACTGCCAGGAAAAATAAAATAAACAGTACTAGTTTTTGAAACCCCCAGGCCATCTAACTACCTGGGGATCTAAAACAATTGGGCACTCTCACTGCCCAAAATGCAGTGAAAAAAATCATGAGAATTTATTTTGATGAACTCATTCTCCAAAAAGTACATGCCAAAGGATAGAAACCTCCTGAAACAAATAAAAATAACTTTGAGGGTGCAGGGCTCAGTAATAATCCAGATGTTGAAGACAAGCCAGACACCTTAAGACCTTTTAGTGGGGCTTCACCTCAGGAAATGTCGGCCCCACTACATCAGCACCCAATTTTATGCCTACCCACCGGGTGGCCAAAAAAGGGGCCTGGGAATACCTTAGGCCCATCAGCCAGCTCCCCAGTTGAATAGGGCCCAGACCACCTGGACAGAAGCTGACTCCTGTGGCTGGCCACCCACAATTTAGGATAGCTAGTCCTGGTCTGGCAGACTCCATGGATCGCCGTCACACATCACAGTAAAAGTAAGTCAAACCTAAGAGTCTTCAAAAATAAGAATTCTTTAAACATTCGATACCACACATTCACTCTCTTCTAAGCGCCCCTTCCACCATGTGTAAACGCTGTGGTTCCTTCCCTCACAAAATACAATCTACGGTGTTTTCTCCAGGACATGCAACTACAGAAAACCTCGGCTCACTCACAGTCTCAATCAGGTCCAAACAGGATACGGAGGCAATATCCCAAAAAGCAGTCTCGACAGAGAAGTCAGCTCCAACTGATCGCCAGAAAGTCCACTTCCAAACTCCGCCAGCCTAAAGGTTACCGCAGCACCAAAGGACACCACAGCAATACATCCAGAGCCACCAGCAGAAGAAATCAGCACGGGCAGATAAAATTACCAGTAGCCTTGCAGCAGGCGATCTAAAATCCAACAATCCTCATACAGTCACAACTTTCATTTAGGAGTCACTAGTAGTTGCCCTAATAATGTGTTTAACGAAAGACAGAAATGAAGGCCCAGTTTAACAAAACAACACAAAAATAAAATAAAATAAATAAAACCAAATAAAATAAAAACAAAAACAAGCTAAAATGAGTCACTACCGTGTTACTCTGTGCTACACCGATGTCCAGCCCAGTGTGGCCGCCATCTTACACCAATATGCCAAGGATAGACTACACTTGAGCGAGTGGGGAAAGAAAGTGTTGCAACAAAGGATGGAGGAGTACATAGAGGAAGTTGGGAATTTAAACTAGGAGCGGGGGGTGGCAAGTGGGCAAGGGACATGTAGAGACCAGAGGTTGGGAAGGCACATGAGCTTACCCCCCAATAACAGTGACAAAGGACAAAGGGCAAGTACTAGTGGTGATGCTAGTAAAGGAGGGCAGGATGGGGGGTAGTGGTGAAAGATGGTCACCCTGAATGCTAGGAACCTTGGAAAGAAAACTGCAGAACTACAGAGGGGGAGGTGGACATTGCAGCCATCACAGAAACATGGGCCACCCAATACAATGACTGGGACTTGTCAGTATATCAGGGCACAAGTTATATTGTAGGGATAGAGTGATTGGGAAAGGAGGGGGGGTGGCACTATATGTGAGGGAAGGACTGAAGTGTGTACGGGAGGAAGGGGAGGAGGGTAGAATGGAGTCACTATGGATGCAAATCCAGGATTCCAAGAATAGGACTCTCAGGATAGGAGTGATGTACAGGTCATCCTGTCAGACAGATGAGTTAGACAGGGAACTAGCTGGGACAGATCAGAAGGACCCGCTAGAAGGGTAGTGTGGTGATTGCAGTTAACATGCCAGGAGTGGACTGGAGTACTTCAACTACCAGGAATAGAAAGGAGCAGGTACTGCTGGATGCCTTCCAGGACAGTTTTCTGATGCAAATGGTCAGTGAATTTAATATCCTTGACTTTGTGCTGGAAAATGGGGAATTTGTGAGGAGAACTTAGGGTGGAAGAACCGCTGGTGGGGAGTGACCACCACTCAGTATGGCTCACATTGGATATGGGTAAGGGAGGAGTGGAATCTGGCACAAGGGTGCTGGAATTCAGGAGGGCCGATTTCAGGAGGACACTAACCAGAGGTGGGAGCTCATAAAGCTGGGGATAGTGGAGGCAATCAGAACCTGCAGCAAGGTCCAGAGCAAGAAGGCTAGGGCAAAGAAACCTAGCTGGGTAAGCAAGAAGGTCATGGAAAAGGTAAGGAGGAAAAGAGCTGCCTATAAGGAGGTACAAGAAAACAGGGAGGGGAGGGCAGGGAGGAGTACCTGAAGGAATCGAAACAGGTGACAAGGGCAGTAAACTCAGTCAAGGCATCTACGGAGCTCAGGTTGGTGCAGGGCATTAAGAAGGGGGAGAAGGACTTCTTTGGGTACATCAGGGAGAAAAGGAACTGTAAGGACCATATAGTAAGGATTAGAAAGGAGGAGAGTTGGGTAGAAGCAGGGGGTGATAATGCAGAAGCGCTTCCTACTGATTACTTCTGCTTGGTATTTACTAAGGAGAAGAGAAGGGTGATACCCAAGGGGGAGGGAGGGCAGAAATGGGGGGGGGTGACAGATGGAGAAATCATGAAGGACAAGGTTCTGGAGGGTTTGAGGACACTGAGGGTGGACAAGGCATCAGGCCCAGATGGCATCCACCCCCAGGGTACTGAAGGAGCTGGCAGAGGTCCTGGTGGGACCTTTGGCAGACCTATTTAATGCTTACTACACTCAGGGTGTGTACCTTAGGATTGGAGGATGGCTCATGTGGTGCCCCTCCCCAAGAGCAGCCCCAAGGATGAACCTGGGAACTACAGACTGGTGATCCTCACATCCATCGTGGGTAAGCTGATGGAGACTATCCTGAAGGAGAGGCTAGTGGCCCTCCTGGAGGCCAAAGGAATATCAGACAGCAGACAACATGGCTTCGTACGTGGTAGATCTTGCCAAACCAACCTGGTGGAGTTCTATGACTGGGTAGCTAGGCAATTAGGTGGCGGCCATGCAGTGGATGTTCTGTACCTGGGCTTCAGTAAGGCATTCGACTCGGTGCCATATGGGAGGCTGGGAAGTAAGTTAGAAGGCACAGGGGTGAGCGCAAAGCTGATGAGATGGGTATGGAACTGGCTTCAGGGAAGGTAACAGAGGATGGTGGTGGGTGGGGAGCTCTCATTCCTAAGGGTAGTGATGAGCAGTGTTCCACAGGGCTCGGTGTTGGGACTAGTGTTGTTTTGGATATTCATTACAGACATGTCATTGGGCATCAAGAGCAAGACCAGTCTGTTTGCTGATGACACCAAGATGGGAGCAGTGGTAGATGACTTAGGGGGATGGTGGGGGTTGCAGGATGATCTGACAAAGCTGAAAACCTGGTCAGAAACCTGGCAACTGGGGTTCAATGTCAAAAAGTGTAAGGTGCTGCATTTTGGGGTAAAAACTCAAGGAGGAGTTACCAGCTGGGGGAGAGTGCAGCTAGCAGAGACAGAGGAGGAGAGGGATCTGGGGGTGCTCATTATGGGGCAATGAACAACTCAGCACAATGTAGGAATTCAGCTGCAAAGGCCAACAAAATGTTCGGTTGCATTGCAAGGGATATATCCTCAAGGAGGGTGGAGGTGATTCTGCCACTGTATAGACCATTAGTTAGACCGCACCTGGAGTACTGCGTGCAGTATTGGTGCCTGTATCTGAAGAGGGACATTAAGTTGCTGGAGGGGGTGCAGCACAAGGCAACAAAGATGATCAAGGGGCTGGGGGACTTACCATATGAGAGGAGGCTGAGGGAGTTGAATATGTACTTGCTGGAGGAGAGGAGGGACAGAGGTGGTATGATTGAAACCTTCAAGTACATGAAAGGAATATACAGGACCAGTATGGAGGGTCTGTTCAAAGTAAGGTAGGGGAGGGACACCTGAGGCCATGATATGAGACTGGAGGAAGGAAGGTTCAGGAGGGAGCTGAGGAGACACTTTTTTATGGAGAGGGTGGTAGCTGGGTGGAATCCATTACTGGCAGAATTGCTATCCAGTAGAACAGCGGACTGCTTCAAAAGGGGCTGGAACAGGGCAAGGGAGGGTCAAGGGAGGGAAGGGTGGGAGGGGGCAGCTGCAGAATAAGGGGTGCTAGCTGCACAATCGAGCAGACTTGATAGACCTCTAGGCCTTTATCTGCTGGCAAACTTTTTGTTTGTATGTTTATAATACAGTGCCCTCGTCTTTGATAAGGTTTAGGGACTTCACAAAAGCTGACTGAAATAATTTGAAACTCTCTCCAGAAATGTATGCATTTGCAATCAGGTGTGTGCAGTACTGCTCTTTAAATCATTATTTGTTTCTATGTATGAGATCAGTATTCAATGTCTTTTATTTGGACATCTAGTGTCAGTTATCAATGTCACAGCCACAAATCTGAGAATACAGGTAGCAACACAATTTGCCCAACATGACACTATAGTGTATGGTGGAATGCTGTTATGCATGGGATTTTGCACCTGGAATATGCTTGTTCTGGTGCAGTAGTGACATCATTATGTTGTTATGCTGCACTAGTGGTGTCTCTACTGAAGCAGAACAACTTGGAATGCTGCCACATACTTGATTTCTCCTACACAATTAAGTGGAATTTGTTTTTTTTACTTGAACTTGCAGAAATATCTACAACACACAGTGTCAGTAATTTGAGCCTACCACCAGCCCTCAAGTGCCCCCCCGGCAACCACATCTAAGAAAATGTCCACTGCAATGAGAAGCAAGCTTCTCATTGCAGCGGCACAGCATCCCCACATAAACATGGCGACAGGGGTTCCCCATCCGCATGTCGCATGCCCCGACCCACTTCATTTGCCGATGGGGGAGCCCACCCCCCCTTGTCAGAATGACTCCCCCAAGTGTGTGCCGAGGGGGTGCTCAATTCCCCTCTGCATTATGCGCTCCCCCCCAACAGTCTTCCTTTGTCGGCCGGGGCTCAATCCCCATCGGCTATAGTCCCTCCATCCCTGTTTATTTAGCCGACGGGGGACCCCACTCCCCGTCGGCATAATGTGCCCCCATCTGTTGTGTGTGGAGAGGGGTGCCCAATCCCCTTCAGCTCTTGCCCCCCATGTGCTGATAGGGGTGCCCAATCCTCCGTCAGCTACAGCCCCCCAAAAACAATCAGGTGACACGCTGGAAGCCCACCCCAGCGTTCCAAATGTGCCTGAAAAAAACTAAATCTGTCCGGCAATGTTCCTTTTTTTTTTACCCTGTAAAAAAGAAAATGGTCCCTCGAGGTCTCCCTGCCCCCTCCCACAACCCGTGCCCACCCACTGCACACCCTGGGTCCTCACACCCCCCCCCACCCCATACTTACCTCCAGAGTTCAGAGCACAATCTTTGGTGGACTGGGAACACATCTGCACTCTTCAAAGTAGCCCGTGAACTGAAGAAATGCCAATAAGCTATATAATGGCATAAATAGGGGTTTTCAACTTTGGTGCACATCTTGGGCATTTTGGGGAATTTTTACACCAAATTTTCAATGTGGGGCTATTAGGAACCCTCCTCATGAATTCAGTCACTGTCATGGCATTATTCGGTCCTGAAAGGTGATTTCGTGATCACTGCACAAAATCACCTTTTGGGACTGATTAACAAAACAGTGCCACTGTTCATGAGGGGGCTCTTAAAAAGCCTATGTTGCAAATTTGGTGAAAAATCCCAAAAACTACTGTTTTATGAGCATGTGTTGCACAGTTTCCACACAAGCTCATAACTTCATGAATATGTAATATTTTAACTCCAGATTTTCAAAATTGGCATTTTTACACACCTCCTCATGAACTCTATAGCTGTCATTTTACATATCCTGGCCAAAATGTGTTTTTGCAAGTCCGGTGCAGAACTGCGCGGTCGCTGTTGTTTTTGGGACAGTTTGAGGAAATGACGGTGACACTGTTCATGAGCAGAGGTCCTAAAATGCCTATGTTGAAAATTTGTTGATGAAAGTCCATAAAATTACTGTGTTACAAGTGTGCATTGTGCAGTTTCCATGCACCCTTGTAACTTTGCAAATTTGCAATATTTTATGCCACATTTCCTACACTGGCATTTTTTCACACCTCCTTATGAACAGTACAGCTGTCATTTTTCACATCCTGCCCAAAATGTGTTTTCACACCTGTGGTGCACAATGGCATGGTCGCTGTGGGAAATCAACGTTTGGGACAAATTAACAAAACCACAATGCCACTGTTCATGAGGGGAGGTCCCAAAATGCCTATGTTGAAAATGTGGTTAAACAAATCCCAAAAATATTTGGGTTACAAACATGTGTTACACACTTTCTATGCATGCTCATGACTTCACCAATTTTTAATATTTTCACTCCAGATTTTCAGCGTTGCCATTATTTTTACACCTCCTCATGAACAATACAGTTGTCACTTTTCATATACTGCCCAATATGTGTTTTCATCTCTGTGTCACCAAATGGCATAGCCACTATGTAAAACCACTTTTCAGCTAACAAATTGATAGTGCCGCTCTTCATGAGGTGGGGTCATAAAAAGCCCATGTTGAAAATTTGGAGTGAAAATACCAACACACGCCTACAGCATTAGGGTTTTCAACTGTAACACCCCACCCTGTACAGACTGACAGGATTCAAGGGTGTGACTTAGGATCATCAGCTGTAATGTTCATGCCATTCCACCTCAACCCCCACCCTGCAGCCAGTGACAGGCATCATGGTGTGCCTTGCAGTGTTCGTCCACAAAGTTCACCCCATTCTCCTATACTGCACCCACCTCAGTGTATTTCCTTATGGAATGGGGTAAGTCTAATGCCCAAAGACCCCAAAGCACACCACGACACTTGTCAGTGTCTACAGGGTAGGGTGAGGTAAAATGGCATGAGCGTTATAGCTGACGACCCAAAGGCATACCCCAACACCTGTCAGTCTCTGCAGGGTGGAGGTAGGGTTGGTGTCACTTCAATACTTCACTGCCATTCCTATTATGTGGTCTCTAACTCCTGCACTACCAATGCCAATGCCAGCGAGACAACATTCAGCATTGACAAATACTTGTTTTAATTGTAACTGTATAATAGATGTTTTTACACTTTGACTTGTAGAAGCACCTGCAGCACACTGTGTAACTTATTTGAGCATTCCAACAACCCTCAAGTACCCCATCTCAAACACCAGTTAACTGCAACAAAGTGCTCTATCCAAACCTTTAATTGATGGGCAGACACTATATATAATAGTGGATAGAGAACTCCATGCACAAATACTGTGTTTTGCCACCTTGGCAATCACATTTTCATAAACATCCCTATGTTTGTTCTCAAGGTAACAGGTAATCAGTGACCCTCATTGGTACAGGACACTGTTTGTGTATAGTTGTTACTGCACTATCGGATATACAGTATGTGCTAATGTATATGTAGTATTATGGCCTGTACCACAACAAAGAGTGTCTGGAGGTTTTATAAGGTGGCATGCACTTATTTACTTAGTTAAATGTCACAGTGTTATTACATTTTTGTATTTACTATCATTGATATGTAACAATTATTTGTAATGATTTAGTTAGTCTATGTCTATTACCTTAGGATACAATAACTGTTATTTATGTGTCGCTGTGTGGTGGTGGTGGGGGGGTGCAGATGTGGTTGACATTCCCAGCTTGAGAAAATGCAAATTCAACACAATAACCACAGTGTGTGGTATGGAGGGACAGACAGAAATTAAAGATGTGAAATCTGAGAAATCAACTGCGTTGCAGTGGGGCGCCATTTAAAAGCGCATTTATTGACAGGGTGACACGTCCCAGCATTCTGTCATTTCAGCATGTGGTATCATTGATGTGCGACACTTCTCAGTTTTTACTTAGTATTTGTCTGTTCCCTCAGGACACACTAACTGTTATTTATGTGTCTCTGTTGTGGAAGGGGATGCGGGGGATGGGACAGTTGTGGTTCAGATTCCCTGCCAGAGGACACACAAGTTGTATGCATTAACAATTGAGTGTGGGACAGAGAGACAGACAGAAGTAAAATATGTGTAATGTGCAAGCTCCTAAAAGTACTACATGTCCATTCAATTGCAACAGGTTTTAGAAAAATTATGCAAGCATGGTATTACAAAATGGAATTATTAATGTTGTGTATGTGTCAACATATTAAAAATGCTATTTCTTGTCAAATGAAATCAGAAATTGATTTTAAATGTTTCTGTTTACAGCTCCCAGTACCAGCCCATCCACCAGCAGGACATGCCATCATCACTGCAGCTGCGTCGACATGATGTTGCAGAAGATAGACAAAATTCAAAAGACCCTTGCAACCCTGCTGTATCTCCAGCAACAAGTGCTGGGTGTGCAGCAAGGCCATGCGGGATCTATCTATCATCTGCTACAACCTGTTGACACAACTGCAAAGATGCAATCATCTATAGCCACTGCTTCACCACAGGTCCAGGGTGGAAGATCAACTGCCAGTCTCCCCACGGATGTATGAAGACACCACCCCTCCATACAGACTGGTACCTCAGGGCTACTTGCCTCAGCAGCTTTCATTTCTGTACTGCCTTCCAGGTCTACTCCAGCCACACCCTCCCCACCGCCTTGACGAAAGAGAGGCACCTCTCCAAAGGCTTTTTTGTTATATATTAATATTATTTATTATTATTTCAAACCAGTTTTTTTGTTATTTTAAAAAAGAAATCAATAAAAGTACTTTATTTTGAAATAAAAAAATTATATTTTTATACTTGTACCCTTTTAGATTTTGTGTTGAAATAAAAGAATGATATTTTTATACATGTAACATTTTAGATTTTGTTTAAAAAAATGAATGAATAAAAGGCTTTGTATCTTTTACATTTGTGTACTCCCTATACATATTAATATATAATGTTTCTCTGTGTGTGTGAATGGGGGGGGGCAGTATTGCAAAGTGTACAAGAACACAGTATTCAGACATATATATGATTGAGAGCATGAGTATTTACCAGCTATTCTTAGAGCTTCAGACACTGTGGTGAGCCATGGTATCATCAGACCAGCTCTCACATCATTCCATGTGTAAACTTGTTGATATGCTACAGTATGTGAGAACACAGTGAGGATTAGGCCATCGACCCCATAGCACACCCGATATCTGTTGATATGTATTGTGTGGGTGGGGGTAGAAATGAAAGTTGTAGTGGTGGGGGTGGGGTGACAGCATATTGTTTTGCAACATTGTTTTTATTACAATTTAATGATGAAAGTAACTGGGGGGAGGCTCTTGGTGTGTGGTTAACACTGACATTACTGTGTTCCTGAACTAAAATACACACCTGAATGCTATGTGTGTATGTGTCTTTGTGCATGTCTGTGTGTTAGCGTGTGTGTGTATATCTGTGTGTGTGTGTATGTGTATGTGTGACTATGTATATGTGTGTATGTGTGTGTCAGTGGCTATGAGTGTGTGTGTGTGTGTGTAGTTAAGGAGGGGGTTTAAGTCTGCGGAGAAGACACTCAGTTAGTTAAATAGTGCAAGAAAACAGTATTCCAGCATATGTATGATCACCACCAGTAATATGTTCCAGGCATGTTTAGAGGCTCATACATTAGAGTGTGGCCTCAAATATGTACCAGCAATGTTCAGTTGTTTCTAAGTGTGCTGTGGGTGGGGAGGGGGGTAGCATGGTTTTGCCAGACTGAACTCTCACCCCATTCCATATGTCAACATATTGATCTGATACAACATAGTAGAATGGGGGGGGTGTGGTGTGGTGAGAGTTTGGCCTGTCAACCTCGTAACACACCACGACTGTTGTTGTGTGTACTGTGAGTGGCATGTTGGGGGGGAAGCTGTTGGTATGTGGTTAACACTGACATCACTGTGTTCCTGAACTAAAATACACACCTGGATTGTATATGTGTACTAAAATACACATCTGGGTTGTATATGTATACGTGTATTTGTGTGCGTGTGTGTGTGTGTGTACGTGTACCATGTATATGTCTGACGTGTGTGTGCATGTTCTATGTGAGTGTGTGTGTGAGTGTGTGTGTGTGTGTGTGTGTGTGTGTGAGGGTGGTGTTTGAGTCTGTGAAGGAAAAGACACTCAGTAAGTTAAACAGTGCTAAAAACAGTATTCCAGCATATGTACCTGATATGTTTAGAGGTTTATACATTGTACTGTGGCAGTGCATATGTAACAGCAATATTTAATGGTTCACACACCAAGAGGCATCAGGTGTGCATTGGGATTGTCAGGTTAACTCACCCCATTCCATGTGTAAACAAGCTGAGGTAGTGCAGTATAGGAGAATGAGGTGATAGGTCAGACGACCCCAACGCACACCCCGATGCCTGTTGGTGTGTGGAGGGTGGCGGGGGTGGGGGGTGGTAGGGGTGTAACCCTAATACCACATTTCAAAACCTTTGTTGGTGTTCTATTAACCCTAATCAATGCATTACCAGAGTGGTTTTTTTTGCAATGAATTTCCCTTCTTTTTGAGAAAGTGTAATGTAACTGGTAAGTGGTAAATGTTAGTGGGAGTGCAGGCCCTCCAGGCCCTGTGCTTCCTTCACATTGTCCATTTCTTTGCACAATGGTGTGCATATGTGAGAGCTATGGAGCCATACAGCAGTGCCATAGAATGCCAAAGGAACCCTTGAAACATGTTTTTGCCAATATCTCCATAACCACAGCAAGTAGGAAACAAAATTCCACTGCAGGTGTAATCGATGATTTCCAAACTTGTTTTTGTAGCTTAGATCACCTAAGGGAGGGTGACCTAAGATACAGGCAGCAAAAAATCCATATCTCACTTCATTTTCGAGATACGGGCACTGAAAGGAGTCACAAGTGCCACAGTGTCATCCTATGGGAAATTTATCAACTTTTGAATGCCGTAATTTTGGGTCCATTGAATGTTTTGGCACCAAACCACAAAAAGGCACATCTGTTGGACAAGGACTTGCCACCCTGCAAATTTCAGCCTGAAAGCCCCAATCATTTTGTTGCAGGGGGATGGCAAAGATGTGCAGATTTTGGAGAAAGTACTTTAGCAAATTGTGACAGTTTCACCAAAACATTATGACACTTTCAAGATTTGTGAAAGTGTCACAGTCATTTCTGTTACAAACTGCGAAATGCACTGGGGTGCTGATTTTAAAAATGGCTTTTGTGGGGGTTTATCCCCCAAAAAAGATAGGGCTGGCATCCTCAGAACCCAACTAGGTAAACACAACAGGCAGTGTTTACCTAGGGGGTCCCAAATTTAAATGCCAGGCATTTTTCTGTCTCGCTAACTGAAAACAAGATGGCTGCCGCACAAAAGTAGAAGGGCCATTTGCAAAAGTAAAATGTAATGGTGGCAGCTTTTCGAGAGACACATATATTTTTCCCCATTAACTATAATGGGAAACTTGTTTTTTGAATAACTTTTGAACGGTTTAATATTTTTTTACCAAATCTTCGAAAGGCACATCAGTGACCCAGCCTGCATCTTCCCTGAAGATTTCAGACCAAATGAACAAATCTTGCAGGCTGTAGCCATGAGCAAAGAAACATGCAAAAAGGCTTTGGTAAACACCAACAGTTGTGTTTACCTAATTGGGGCATGTAGAAATGGATTCTGTGGACAGTTTTTTGATAACTTAATTAGAAATGTGTTTTTTAATCCACACAAATTCTTTGCTGCAAATCGCAGAAAACGTAAGCCGCGGAACATGATCCTTTTTGGCAATTTGCAGAAAAGGATTTTCTTTCGCCACAAATTGTGGAAAAATAAATTGCTTAAAGGATACTTTTTTTTGCAATTTTCAAAAAAAGGATTTCTTAGATAGCTGTTTCTTTGTCAGTGCACGGTTACAAAATGACTTGTTTTTTTGTGCTGAACGTTTTAGGGTACAAAGGGTTTGACCCACAGATGTGCCTTTTGCTGGTTTGGTGAAAATACATTACTTTGGTGCAGAGTTCTGTGGAGTTAAATTTTGTTTAGTTTTACATAGGATAACATTGTAATGGGAGGCTTACCCCGTCATTTCTTTGTCACTGTGCTGTGAAGAAACAGTTTGTAATTTTCTTCTTAAATTTCAGGGTACAGATGGCTTGCCCCACAGATGTGCCTTTTGCTGGTTTCATGAAAATATATTAATTTGGTGTGGAGTTCTGCAGGGTTACATTTTGTTTTGTTTCCCATAGGGTAACATTGTAATGAGAGATATACAGAGTCTTTTCATAGTCACTCTGTTGTGAAGAAATGGTTTGCAATTTTCTTCTGAAATTTCTAGGGTACAGACAGCTTTCCTCACCAGTGTGCCTTTTGCTGGTTTCCTGAAAATATATTAATTTGTTGTTGAGTTACACAGGTTTCACATTTTCCTGTGCTTTCTATAGGAGAACATTGCAATGTCAGGTGTTTCTTTGGGTCTGCAGACTATGGCATTGGAGCGCAGGGCCCTACACTATGTCAAAAATAATGCATGGATGGGAGCGGACTTACAGGCAAATAGGGATACTGTTAAGGACTGACAGGAGTGCAGGGTCCTCTTAGACTGTACCCATTTTAGCTTACTTACTCTTTTCCCTTCCCAAAAGTCCTACTTAGAGCCATTTTGTAAGTGTAATAAGCCCCTCCAGGGTGTGCATTATAGGATTTTAATGCACTTCCCGAGGCATAAGGATACTCGGCCTTTGGCCACATGCCTCACTACACCTCTGGGGTGTGCATTAAAATCCTATAATGCACACACTGTCATGGCTCATTACTTACATATATACTTTAAAAGGATACTGCCAGATACCTCCTCAGTGAATACCTGAGTATAGAGAAAGCCTGTAGGGATGGAAGGTAGACACAGAGGATTAGCCAACTGTAGGGTTGAGGGGCAACCCTTCCCTGGACTGGGCTGTGAAAGATGGAGTACTGCTCTATTTGCAGGAGATTTGAGGCACTCCATGCACAGCTGAAGGCAGCTCAGGGATAAATGTTCCTGCTGCATAGACAGTTGAGCTGAATCCTGAACCATTCCCCCGCCCCTATCGGACCAGGAGGATTAAGGGTGGTGGGAAGAAAGACAGGTGAAAAAAACTGTTCACAGATGTTAGACTGTGCCCTCCAGTAGTGTCCACAAACAGATTTGCACCCACTGGAGAAGGCACAGTTACTAGACTCGGCCGGGGGAGGGGCTGTGAGCCAGTCACAAAGGAGGATGACTCAAGGGGAGCATCACCCAGTAGGGCAGTGAAAGGAAAGAAGATAGCAGACAGAATTCTCATAGTAGAGGACTCTATGGTTAGGGGTGTCAAGAGGGTGGTTTGTGGGGGAAAGAAAGAGTCAAGGGAGGTCAAATGTCTCACAGGTGCTTTGGTCTTTTAGAGACAAGGAAAGAATAGGGAGTATAATAGACTGGATGGAAGAAGTCCTTTCCCATATGTTCTTGTCCAGTTGGGTACAAACAAGCTGGCAAATCAAAGCTTGGAGTAAGTTAAACCTACTTCTAGAGACTAGGAGGGGCGCTAAAGGGGATGGGTAGCTTTGCTAGTCTTCTCAGAAGTGCTCCCAGTATGGGGCAGAGGGAAGAGCAGGGCTAGTATGATGAGGCAGGAGGAAACCAAGGCATTCAATACCTGGTTGAAGGGGAGGTGTTAGGAGGAGGGATATGGATATATGGGAGAGTGGAGTAACTTCTGGGACTGAAGGTTATTTAAGGGAGACAGCTGTCATCTCATGAGGAAGGAAACAACCACATTAGGACAGACGTTTTTTGTTTTCATGGACCATAATTTAAACTGAAGAGGGGGGAGTCAGAAGATGTTCCCTAGAAAGAGAAGAAGGACAGGGAGTACCTAGCAGGAACTCCCCTGAAAAGGGACAGGAGACTGGGGATGTCACAGATGACAAGAGTGGGGACTAATATTGTTTACGAAGGGAGATGGAGTTTAGGGGCCACAATTTTATTGTTTTTTTTTTTTTTTGGTAACCAGATAAGGTCCACTAGGCACAAGTGCCTGTTTTAAGGGGCAATCCAGGAGCACTGGAGAGGTTAAGTGGCTTGCTCACAGTCACATAGTATGCAAGTTGAGGTTATTGGAATCAAACCCATGTCTACTGGGTGCGCAATGCTCATTCATAGCTCTAACCTCTAGGCTATACTGCCAGCCAACAATAATTTAGCTAGTTGGAGGAAAAAAGAGAGAAATAAGAAGGTTGCAGAGGGCAAGGACCTGGGAACATATAATTGGAAGGAGAATAAGGGCAAGGGGTGGAAGGGGGTCTGCCTGAACACCAGAAGCCAAAATAAATAAAATCATTCATCTACAGGCAATGGTAGCCGAGGTCAAATTAGATTTAGTAGTTACCAAGCTCCAGATGTGATGAATATTAAATGGTAGGATAAACATCCATGAGCTGATGTCTGATGCCTGTTCTACTGCACTGATCATTATAATTACACTTCTGTAATGCTTGCACATTATTTGTGTGTGTATTGGTTCATGTGTAGTTTGCAATGACAGATTGTGGTGTACGGTGTGTATAAATTAGCACAACATTAAGTCACCTGACTCTACCCATTTGGGCTGGGGCACGTGTGATGACTGGAAAAATGTTGATTGTTCCAGTGGACTGGTATGGGTTTATATTTTGTACGGACATTTGTGAGAGGGAGTGCCATCACTATTGCTGCCTCCCCGTGGAATACTGTAAGAGCCCGTGATTTGCATGTGTGAATGCTTATTTTACCTTGCAGATTGACCTCCACATGCAGAAATCATGCAAATATCTTGGAATGCCTATGTGCTGTTACACTGTGTAGATGTGTGTGCATAGCACTTCTACTCAGCACTAGTGATGTGCAAAGTTGGAAAACTTTGCTCCGTAAATTAATTCACTAATTCACCTCATTTCACATAGTTAATCTTCCTTGCGAAGTCCAAATTCACTGTAAACTGATAGGTTTGTGAAATGCAAAGTTGGTAACTTCACTGGCGAAATTTGGTACACAGGCAAAGTTTGCAATGTACTATGGGATTGTAGAGCACATATTGCTGAAACAAGTTGTTTACCATGAGGAGTCTGTCTACAGAGCAGTCTTCTGAAGACAGAGCAGGAGAGAAGTCTGTGTTTGCTTGACTGAGAAAAAAAAAATTAACGTCTCAAAACCAAGCTTTTTGAATCCAAATTACTCACAAATTGCTCTAGAAGGGTCTTGTGCTGCTAGATTTGTGTGTTTTTTTTTCACTGATTACCTTAAAGTAGTGGTTTCTGTTTTGTCAATCTTTGAAGCAGTGGTGTGGGGGAGGGTAGATGTACTGTAAAGCAAGGCAGCCCAGGACAATCTAGAGCTTTTTTGTCTAAGCAGGAGATTTGTGTTATATTTTGGTTTTCTCACCCTTCCTTGTTCATCATTTTTGATCTGTAGTGAGTAAATTCTCATTTTTATGTTTGCTTGCACGCATGTGCAAGAAACATAGTGCAGTGATCAAAAATGCAGTGCCGTACAGTTGAAAGGGAAGCACTGCTTCAGTGAGCAGCATCCCCATCCCCCATACACAAGCATGCATATTGCGTGCTCATGCATCTCCCCACATGCACACACACTGTAGGCCAACAGGGTGCCCAATCCCTACATCAGCTTCCGTCCCCAAAAGCTTTCCTGTTGCCGCTGGAGCCCACCCCAGCATGGCAAAGTGTGTGCCGATGGTTGGGGCCCAATTCCCCATCGGCTCAGGCCCCAAACAGCCTTCTAGCTGCTACACTGGGAGCCCACCCAGCATGGCAAACATCCTGGCGAGGGTGCCAAATCCCGTCAGCTTCACGCCCAAAAAGCTTTCCTGTTGCCACGCTGGAGCCCACCCCAGCATGGCAAAAGTATTACTGTCGACGGGTGCCCAATCTCCTGTCAGCTCCAGGCCCCCAAACAGCCTTCCAGCTGCCACGCTGGGAGCCCACCCCAGCGTGTCAAACATCCCACGTCGTCTTCCAAAAAAACCCAACAACCTGTAAACAGAAAACTGTCCCTCGCTGTCTCCCTGCCCACCCATAACCATCCACTGCGCACCCTGCCTCCCCACCCCCCTCACCCCATACTTACAGTACCTCCAGAGTCTAGTGTGATGATCTTTGGTGGACCGGGAACACGTCTGCACTCTTCAAAGCCGACTACGAACTGAGGAAATGCCGGTAAGCTGTATGATGTAATAAATAGGGTTTTTTCAACTTTGATGCATATCTCAGGCATTTTTTGGAATTTTTACACCAAATTTTCAACATGGGGTTTTTGGGACCCCTCCTCATGAATTCTTTAACTGTCATGGCATTAATCAGGCCTCAAGGGTGATTTTGCAGTCACTGTGCATAATCTCCTTTCAGGACTGATTAAGGAAATGACAGTGCCAGTGTTCGTTAGGTGGGCTCTCAAAAAGTCTATGTTGCAAATTTGGTGAAAAAATTCCTAAAAATGAGTGTTTTTCGAGTGTGCGTTACGCAGTTCCTATGCAAGCTCATAAGTTCACGAATTTTTAATATTTGCACTCTATATTTTTGACATTGCCATTTTACCACACCTCCTTATGAGCAGTACAGCTGTCATTTTTCACATCTCACCCAAAATGTGTTTCCGTGCATGTAGCGCACAATGGCGCAATCAGTGTGCGAAATCAATGTTTGGGACAGATTAAGAAAATCACAGTGACACTGTTCATGAGCAGAGAGTCTAAAATAGGCTATGTTGAAAAGTTAGTAAAAAATTCCCAAAATGACTGTTTAGGAGCACATTGTGCAGTTCCTCACTGCGCTCTCAAGTTTGTGAATTTTAATATTTGCAAGCCAGATTTTCAACATTGCCATTTTACCACACTTCCTTATGAGCAGTACAGCTGCCATTTTTCACATCTCACCCAAAATGTGTTTCCGCACATGTAGTGCACAATGGTGCAGTCGATGTGCGAAAGCAATGTTTGGGACAGATTAAGAAAATCACAGTGACACTGGTCATGAGCAAAGGTCTTAAAATGGCTATGTTGAAAATTTGGTGACAAAAGTCCATAAAATGACTGTGTTATGAGTGAGCATTGCACAGTTTCCACGCACCCTCGTAAGTTCATGAATTTGTAATATTTTCTGTCCAGATTTTCACCAATGGCATTTTTCCACACTTACTTATGAACAGTACAGCTGTCATTTTTCACAACATGGCCGAAATGTGTTTTCACACTTTCAGCACAGAAATGCATGGTGGCTGTGGGAAATCATTGTTTGGGACAGATAAAGAAAATTACAGTGGCACTGTTCGTGATTGGAGGTCCCAAAATGCCTGTATTGACAATCTGCTGTAAAATATCCCCAAACTAATTACATTACAGGTGTGTGTTGCACAGTTTCTTCGCAAGCTCATGACTTCACCAGTTTTTTTAATATTTTCACTGCAGATTTTCAACATTGCCATTTTTTTACACCTCCCCATGAACAGTACAGCTGTAATTTTTCACATCCTGTTTAGAATGTGTTTTGCACCTGTGGTGACAAATGCCGTAGTCGCTGTGCAAAAGCAGCTTTCAGCTGACAAACTGATATTGCCACTGCTCATCAGGCAGGGGTCACAAAAAGCTATGTTGAAAATTTGGAGTGAAAATACCAATGAATGCCTAAGGCGTTAGGGTTTTTGACCATAACGCCCCACCCTGTAGAGAATGACAGGCATCAGGGCTGTGACTTGGGATTGTCGCCTGCAATGCTCATACCATTCCACCCCCACCCACACCCTGCAGCCACTGAGAGGCATCGAGGTGTGCCTTGGACTCTTCGACCCCAAAGTTCACCCCATTCTCCTATACCACACCCATCTCACCATATTTCCTGATGGAATGGGGTACGCATAAGGGCCAAAGACCCCAAGGCACACCGTGACACTTGTCGGTGTTTGCAGGGTAGGGCATGGTAAAATGGCATGGCCGTTATGCCTAATGACCCAAAGGTACACCCCAATGCCTGTCACTATCTGCTGGGTGGTGATGGGGTTGGCTTCAGTTCAATACTTCACTGCCATTCCTATGATGCAGCTCTGTAACTCCTACACTA
Organism: Neoceratodus forsteri; assembly: GCA_016271365.2. Taxonomy (NCBI): domain Eukaryota; kingdom Metazoa; phylum Chordata; order Ceratodontiformes; family Ceratodontidae; genus Neoceratodus; species Neoceratodus forsteri. The sequence goes on from CM057456.1 coordinate 1,467,852,555, forward strand.
CCAATGCCAATGCCAGCAAGCAAACATTCGGCATTGACAAATATTAGTTATTTCTGTGGTTTAGTTTGGTGTGTTTAAGTAAATAATTTTGTCAGTGTTTTTCTGTAGCAGTTTTAGTTATTTTTTTAATTATATTTTTCTTAAATGGTGGTGTTCTGCACTATGACCTAGTGGTAGTTCAAGCACAGAGATGGAGACACACAGAATCTGAGAGGTGTCACATGATACCCCGCTCTCAAAATAAGTGAGGCAGTATGACATAAGCAGTAGTTCAGGCTCAGAGATGGGAACTCGGAGGCTGAGACATGACACCCCACTAGTGATGGACGAAGTGGGCTCAATCCGCTGCACAAAGCATTTAACGGAGCACAGGCGGATTGGCGGAGTGCTCCATAACGTGAAGCGGAGTACTTTGCGTTATGATGAGGAACGCAAAGTGCATTAGAAACAGCTACTTTGCATTACTATGCCTCCATTGTTTACTTCTCTTTCAATTTTTAAGGCGAAGTACATTGGTGGCAGTTCGTTTTGCCTCACTTCGCCTTGTTTTTTGAGCTCCGAAGGTGGATTTTGCAGTGATTCATGAGAGTTCAGGTCACATGGGCTCTATATTAATCTGCACAGCCTCAGTTCGGGGTAGTATGAGTAGGAAGGAGTAGGAGACAGTGTGCTCTGAAAGCTGTCTGTAGGAATCTTTTAAAAGCTGTTCAAAAAGCATTTTTGCTTTATTTGGGGGGATCCAACTCTAGTTCATCGATTGTAGGAAACCCTCCTGTGCTCACATCATCGAGCGTTTTTGTTTGTGTGTGGATTTTGAATGTTAATTTACAACATTGTGTGTGTGGTAAAAGACAGCGAAGTGTGCTGTGTGGGGAAGGGGCGTATCTGTGAGTAGGTAGATTTAAGTTAGAGAACTAGTGATTTCTTTGTGTTTTGGTTATTTTTTGTTACATAAGTGACTGTATTACTGTACACATAGTAAAATTGTCAGTAATAGTAGAAATGTTCTTGCTGTTTGTTGTGTGAATGTGGTGCAGCATTTCATAAGGTCAGGTTGTTTAAATTACAAATTTACATTATTTGTTTTACTTATTTAGTTTTTGTTGACCGGGTAAGTGCACTAGACAAATCCTGCCTATTTTCAGGCACGACCCGGGCAAGGGGGATACAGATGAATGCCAACTGATCTTGAACCAGATTAAGCTATTTACGTGGCAGTACACTGAACTTTTCCATTTGCATCGCATTCCGCATTCAGCATTGTACACAAACTGTTCTGTGTTGTGTGTGCAGTGTTGCATGCATCAAATATAATACACCTTTTAAAATTTGTGATGCAGACTAGTGTAAGTGCAACTAAGCACAGCAGTGTGAACCTGCTAGCCACTGCAGCTGCCTGATTTTGCACTGCGATCGTGTTCTTAGTTTTGCTGCTTGTAGTGCCGTAAAAATTGGCACTGCCTCTATTCAGTGCTCCCCCCCACCCCCACATTGAAAAGGTATTTTTTACCAGACTGGATTGTTTTTGTGACCCCATCAGCACCACTGGTTACTGAAGTTGTTTTAATTCCGTGACAGTGTCACAACACAGAAGTCTTTTATCTGTTGCTGAAGCCACAGTTGTTTATTTTGCTTCATATCCAGCCAGTGTCCCTCCAGTCAGAAAGTGAATGTATCAAAATCTGAATTTGGTAATAATATTTGTGGTTGATCCCCCAAAATGCCTGCAAAGAGAAGTACAAGTAAAGCTGTTTCTGGCCATGGCAATGGTGGCAGTAAGAGGGTCTGTGGGCATGGTAGTAGTATGCGGACGGAGAAGTGCATTGTTGATGTGAGGAAAGGTATTTCTCCTGCAGTGTTTTTTTACAGCCCAATCAGTAGCTTCACTCATAGCTGGAGGAGATGATGTTTTCCCAGCTGGTGGTGTTAGTGGTATTAGTGGTGGTGGAGGTAGTATTAGCATTGTTGCATTAAGTTCTAATTCCGACCAGTGTACCATATCCAAATATACTGAGTGTGAAGCAGTGCAAGTGAGTGACAGCATAGATGATGTCATACTTCCCAGTAACATCCCATTAACTGAACCTGATTCTGATGATGATGATGTCAACGATAGCATACAATGTGATATTCCATCCACCGTGGCACTTAACGTCACATATTTTCCATGCAGTGATTCACAGTGTGGTGAAAAAATATCAGATGATTGTGGTGTAGATGCTGATGATGAATGTGATGATGCTGATGATGAAGGGTACAGGTACTGCTGGATGCCTTCCAGGACAGCTTCCTGCTGCAAATGGTCAGTGAAACAACCAGGTTAGGGAATACCCTTGACCTTGTGCTGGCAAATGGGGACTTTGTGAGAGAACTTACAGTGGAGGAACCGCTGTCAGGGAGTGACCACCACTCAGTGTGGCTCACATTGGATATGGGCAAGAAAGGAGTGGAATCTGGCACAAGGTGCTGGACTTCAGGAGGCCGACTTTGGGAGGATGGAGGAAGTGGTAAAGGTACCTGGCCAGAATTCAATCTAGTATGGACACTAACCAGAGGTGGGGCTCATAAAGCTGGGGATAGTGGAGGCAACCAAAACCTGCTGCAAGGCCCAGAGCAAGAAGGCTAGGGCTGGAAACCGAGCTGGTTGAGCAAGGAGGTCATGGAAAAGGTAAGGAGAAAAAAGCTCCCTTTAGGGGTACAAGAAAACACGGAGGGGAGGACAGGAGGAGTACTTGGCAGATTGAAGGAGGTGACAAGGGCAGTAAGGAGTCAAGGCATCTACGGAACTCAGGCTGGCACAAGGCATTAGAAGGGAGAAGGACTTCTTTAGGTACATCAGGAGAAAAGGAACTGTAAGGACCACATATAAGGATTAGGAAGGAGGGGTTGGGTGGAAGCGGGTGCGATAAGGCAGAAGCACTAAATGATTACTTCTGCTCAGTGTTTACTAAGGAGAAGAGGGGGGTGACACCCAAGGGGGGGAGGAATGGCAGAAAAGGGGGGAGGGTGTGACAGATGGGGAAATCATGGAGGGCAGAGTTCAGGAGGGTTTGAAGGCACTGAGGGTGGACAAAGCGCCAGGCCCAGATAGCATCCACCCCAGGGTACTGAAGGAGCTGGCAGAGGTTCTTACAGGAACTTTGGCAGACCTATTTAATGCCTCACTACATTCGGGGTGTGTACCTCAGTACTGGAGGATGGCTCATGTGATGCCCCTCCACAAGAGTGGCCCCAAGGATGAACCGGGAAACTACAGACCAGTGAGCCTCACATCCACCGTGGGTCAGCTAATGGAGACTATCCTTAAGGAGAGGCTGGTGGCCCTCCTAGAGGCCAAAGGACTGCAGGACAGCAGACAGCATGGCTTCATATGTGGCAGATCCTGCCAAACCAACCTGGTGAAGATCTATGACTGGGTAACTAGGCAACTGGAGGACAGGGGCCATGCAGTTGATGTCCTGTATCTGGACTTCAGTAAGGCATTCGACTCGGTGCCTCATGGAAGGCTAGGAAGTAAGCTAGAAGGCACAGGGGTGGGTGCAAAGCTGGTGAGATAGGTAGGGAACTGGCTTCAGGGAAGGCAACAGAGGGTGGTGGTGGGTGGGGAGCTCTCACACCCAAGGGTAGTGATGAGCGGTGTTCCACAGGGCTCGGTGTTGGAACCAGTGTTTGGGATATTCATTGCAGACATATTATTGGACATCAAGAGCAAGATCAGTCTGTTTGCTGATGATACCAAGGTACTAGTGGTGGTGTATGACCTGGGGGGGGTGGCAGGGATTGCAGGATGATCTGGCAAAGCTTGAAACCTGGTCAGACACCTGGCAACTGGGGTTTAATACCAAAAAGTGCAAGGTGCTGCATTTTGGGATGAAGAACCCAAGGAGGAGTTACCAGCTGGGGGGAGAGCAGCTAGCACAGACAGAGGAGAAGGATCTGGGGGTGCTCATTACAGAGTCAATGAACAATTTGGCACAATGTAGGAAGGCAGCTGCAAAGGCCAACAAAATTCTGGGTTGTATTGCAAGGGGTATATCCTCGAGGAGGGAAGAGGTGATTTTGCCACTGTATAGGTTATTAGTTAGACTGCACCTGGAGTATTGCGTGCAGTACTGGCACCTGTATCTGAAGAGGTACATTAAGTTTCGTCAGTGTCAGTGGCTCAGTAGGTAGCACACTCGCCTCTGAGGCCGGGAGATCAGAGGGCTGTGTGTTCAGTTCCCACATCTGGCACTTGGGTTAATATCCCAGTACTGACACTGTAGTGCAGCGTGAGAGGGGTGCTGCACTTCTGAGGTGCCGTCTTTCGGATGAGACGTTAAACCGAGGTCCCATCTGCCTGGATTGGTGGTAGTTCAGGTGGATGTTAAAGATCCCATGGCACTTATCGAAAAGAGTAGGGGACTTCCCCGGTGTCCTGGCCAAATTTCCCTCATTCACTAAAAATACCACCAACAGCTTAATCTGGTTCAAGGTCAGTTGGCATTCATCTGTATCCCCCTCCCTGGGTCGTGCCTGAAAATAGGCAGGATTTGTCTAGTGCACTTACCCGGTCAACAAAAGCTAAAAAAATTTAAAAAAAAAGTTTCGGGAGGGAGGGTGCAGTGCAGGGTGACAAAAGATGATCAAGGAGCTGGGGACTTATCATATGAGAGGAGGCTGAGGAGTTGAACATGTACTCACTGGAGGAGAGGAGGATGGGAGGACATGATTGAAACTTTAAGTACATGAAAGGAATAAATAAGACAGGTACAGAGGGCTGTTCAAAGTAAGGAGGGAGGGACACCAGGGGCCATGATATGAGACTGGAGGAGGAAGGTTCAGGAGGAGATGAGGAGACACTTTTTTTTTACAGAGAGGGTGGTGGCTGGGTGGAATCGTTACCTGCAGAAGTGGTATACAGTAGAACAGTGGACTGCTTCAAAGGGGATGGGACAGGACAAGGAGGAGGGTCAATGAAGGGAAGGGTGGAAGGAGGGCAGCTGCAGGATAAGGGTGCTAGCTGCACATTCGAGCAGACTTGATAGACCTCTAGGCCTTTATCTGCTGGCAAATTTAGTATGTTCGTATGTTGTTGCAACATGCAGTCCACACGTTAGCATCCAAGCAGAAGATGTGGATGTGTGTGACAGTGACATTGATGAATATGATGATGATGTAATTGACCGCAGTTGGGAACTGGAGAAAAAGAAATTAAAAGTGGCTGTGTCTGAATCTGTTTGCAGGAATCCCCTCCCAGTAAAAACTTGTGATTTACCAGTTTTAGTTGATGGCGATGATGATGAACCAGTAATCAATATGATAGGTAGTCGTGGTGGTCAGTTGCAGTCCAGGTGTGAAGTGCCAGAAACATCACGTGCCCCCCCACTTCAGTGCTTAAAATAACAGACATAAATAAGCCACATCATCATGGACATGTTAAAAGTAGGGCATCACACTCCCTTGTTTGGGATTTTTTTGTTCAAGATACAAATGATGATTCCGTTTTTTTCAGGTTTGCCATGTGCGTGTGAGGCGAGGTAAAAAGGGGAGCCATCTTAGGACAGCAAACGCATCTTATGAATAGGCACTTGGCTCTGTGGACCCAGAACAAGCTGGCAGCTAAAACCAGACTGGGGCATTCACCTGTATCACTGGCAACCATAGCCAGCATGTTATCCTCTTCCATGACTGTTAAGCCCAGTAGGAAATTAAACGTGTGCAGTAGTGCGGTAATAAGAGCAGAGGATTACTACAGGCATGATGAGGTGGAGGACCATCATGACTTTGAAATGTTGTCCAGTGCTGGTGAGAGTAGCATTTTTTGTGGTGGTGGTGAATGCAGTATGTCTAGTGCAAGTGGTACATCAACCCCGGTTGGCAAATCTGGCAAAATAACAACATTTCTGGGTTTGTCATCATCACCTGTGCAACTGACTTCATCAAATGTCCACACTCCACCCCCTGCCAATGCCATTCATCACAGAACGCAACCATTTGTGACCAACAGCACACTCTGTATAAAATGTTTAAGTCAGGCCACGTTACAGAGTGTTTTTGCGCATAAGCTGAAGTACCTCCCCAATCATACAGTGTCACGTGAACTTAATACTGCTGTAGCGGAAATGCTGGCAATTGATCTTTTGCCCTTCTCCTTTGTGAAGAATTCTGGGTTCCAGTGGTTTGCTGCCTGTGCCTGTCCAAAATGGAAAGTCCAATCCAGGACATACTTTTCTACCCGTGCTGTTCCGCACTGTCTCAAACTCAGTAAGACATGCCCTTCAACATTCCTCCTCTCCATTCAACCATTTACGTATGGATATGTGGACAAGTGGCAAAACAGCAGGGAGTTCATATCTGTGTATAACTGCACACTGGGCGCAGGTGCCGGGGGTTGTTTGTGATGTTGGTAGTGTGAATAATCAGTGCAGCAAGGTGGATTGTCAAGGTAGCAATCTTCCTTGAATTTGCCAGGATGCAACAATTGCTATGCACAGTGTGACCTGTTCACACACTGGTGAGAACATCTTGAACATGGTACTGACTGAAATTGATGAATGGCTAAACCCTCTGTCTCTGAGAGCTGGGTTCATAGCAAGTGACAATGGGTCAAATGTGGTGAAATGCATCACTAATGGTGTTTTTTTTTTGTGTTCCATGCATGGCACACTGTTTAAATCTTGTGGTTCAGGAGTTTCTGCAGCACCCTGACATAAAGGAAATGCTGACCGTTGCATGACATCTCTGTTCTCACTTTTCAAGGTCTGGAAAGGCCCTTGACCAACTGCGGCAGTTGCAGATATGAAACAGCCTGCCTCAGCACTGCTGGAAGCTGTCACCCGATGGAACTCCATGTTATACATGGCAGAGAGGTTGTATGAACAATACAAAGCCATCTCAGAAAATCTTGTTCTGCACACTAGCCATGACGGTTCTGGAGCCTCCATGTCTATGATGACTGAACAATGGTGCCTCATGGGCTCTGTAATAACAATTTTGCAGCCTTTTGAACATGCCACACAGGCAGTGAGTGGCGAGTCTGCCTCCATTAGCCAATCAATTCCACTGCTGCAGGTGCTGAGGCAGACATTGGTGAATGTACAGCATAGCCTTGATGTTGCTGTAGATGGTGGTAGCAGTATGTTGCTGCAACCATGCTGAGAGTATTCGACCAGAATCGTCACATTGTAAGCATTCAGCGTAATGACAACTTTGCCATGGCAACAACGCTGGACCCTCGATACAAACATGGAATTGCATCAGTACTGGAGGGAGGGCCTGAACAGGTAAAAATATCACTGGTCAAATGGTTCGCTTGGTTCATGGAGCACAGAAGGCATGTGCCAAGGCTTGCAAACCTCAGCAGCATAATCCAGCTGATGGTGTACCTGGAGGACCAGCAAGCATATCATGCAAGGGTGGGGACTGTAGTTCCAGGTGATCTGTCATCCAAAGTGGGTGGCGTCAACCTGCTTTGGGAGGCTTTGTCCCAAGTGGGTATTTGTGAAATAAATTATTCCGGAGAACAGGCTGATGCATCAACAATTGGTCTCAGTGCAGCACAGAGAATGGCTGAGTCATACATGTCTGAAAACAGGCATCTGACAATAAGTGAAGATCCTCTTTTGTACTGGAGTGGAAAGGTCAGTGAATGGCAAGAACTGACTGCAGTGGCACTGAAGTACCTCACATGCCCACCCTCCAGTGTAAGTGTTGATAGGGTATTCAGCTCAGCAGGTGCAATAGTCAGGGATCGTCGGACAAACCTGTCTCCTACAAATGTTAGTTTGCTAACCTTCATTAAAATGAATGAGAGGCACAAACCAGCACAGACTGCAACCTCGGTATTCATACCCCGGCCTAGTCATAGTGGTCTTGCTGATGTGGAAATGGAGCATCCTGGTGGCACTGGCAGTGGCTGCCTGAAACGGCCCACCACTGACGTAGATGATGACACAATGGAGAAAGAATTTCCCAGTGGTCAGACTTCAGACATCGATGACTGTGAGGGCAGTTTTCTTTATGAGGATGATGATGTGGTTAATGGTGGCAGGCTTTAACTGCAGTATTTAAAAGGCGGTGTGCCCCCCCACCCCAGACCACCACCACTGGGACTGATGTTATACAAGTCTGCCACCATGAGTCTGTCTGCCCCCACGGACCACCACCACCACCACCACCACCAGGACTGATGTTATGCAAGTCTTCCACCATGAGTCTGTCTGCCCCCCACGGACCACCACCACTACCGGGACTGATGCTATGCAAGTCTCCCACCATGAGTCTGTCTGCTCCTCATGGGCCACCACCACCACCGGGACTGATGTTATGCAAGTCTGCCACCATGAGTCTGTCTGCCCCCCATGGACCACCACCACCACCACCACAACTACCACTACCGGGACTGATGCTATGCTAGTCTGCCAACTTCATGAGTCTGTCTGCCCCCCATGGACCACCAGTCCACCAGTGCACCACCACCACCAGCTTCTTAATATTTAAACCATAAAGTGAGTATGTGCACTCATGTTTGTTATGCTGCCTCACTTCCTTAAGTTGTATGTTTTGTTTTCTGTAGCTTTTCAGAGTCGCAGTGGCAAAACACATACAGTACACTTCTTTTGCTTCTTTTACAGGAGAACAAAACAGGCTTCATCGCTAATACTCGTTGGGAAAGATGCTGTAGCTATACTGTACAGAGAGGAACTGATGTAATGTCCATGTGAAATCCATTCTGGTAAGTATGAAGATTTTATTTCATCCATTTCATTGCTTTGTAAAGACTGCTGCAAATATTGCACACAACAGGTTGTCTTAGTATGTGACAACATGTGTCTCTGAAATGTAACTTGACAATAGGGATTGAGATTTGAGAACCAGGGAGGGACACATAACAATTAAGTTGTAACTTGTAAGAAGTCATTCATTTCTTTTTTTAGGAAACTTCGAGATGCTTTGTTGTTCTGTCAAAAATGGCCTTATCCAAAGAAGTTCTTCAACATCAGGCACACCCTTCCCCCAAGATTGGGCACACATGAAACACACAGAAGTCATTTCATTAGATGACCATGACCATCATTAACAACTGGACTCCAGAAGGATGCTGATGAAATCTGTGAAGAAGTAAAAAAATAAGAAACCATTACAGACAATACTGAAAATATGATTTCCCCAACCCCTACAAAAAAAAAAAAAAAATACTTGCCTTCATGTGCATGAGAGTTATCCATTTCCATTTAAGTCCCAAAAATTCTCATTGAGCACTGGAATGTGCACACCAACAGTTTATGAGTTACCTGTGTGATGCAGAACAATAGCATGAGTACACGTCCATGTCAAGTTCAATCCTCCCTCATCATCACCTACAAAATACACAACCATACATCTATATATATATATATATATATATACCTACTCGTCAAGACTATTATTCGTGTACATCCAAAGGGCACTTTTCAATCCAGTTGAGATGATCACATTTCATTTGGTGGAATCGTCTTGCACAACACATTGGACCAGCAACACGAACCTCACAGTCATCATTTTATACTGGGGTATGTGCTGAAACAGTGACTGAGTGCACCATTAATTCTGGAGGACTTTGCATGTGCTGAAACAGTCTCTTTTCACTTCGTTACCACTTGTAAATTTTCTGCACACAAGGAGGATGCAGTGTGGGCCTGCAGAAAAAATCTGGGGACTCTGTGCCACCACTGTGCGTATAACTGAGTGCGCCATTAATTCTGGGAGACTTTGTATGTGCTGAAACAGTCTCTTTTCACTTCATTACCACTTGTCAATTTTCTGCACACAAGGAGGATACATTGCGGGCCTGCAGAAAAAATATGGGGACTCTGTGCCACTGGTGTGTTCTGTGATTGTTGCTGTGAGCTCATAGTCATGATGTCATAGTGAAATTTTTACAGTTAAAGCAACATTGCAAGAATGTCCTCACAGTTCTGAACTGTACTTTTTTATGCTACTTTAAATTGCCACAGCAACTACTACTTATGTCCGAGTCATCAGTGACTTAAATGATACGATTCTTCTCACAATTTTTTATGTCTACTTCTCTTACTCCTACTTGTTTTCATGTATGAAAACAAAATGAGCACATCTTCCAATATTGTTCCGACCAGCTTTGTATTTATTTGCAGCTGCTTTTCAATAACTATTGTTCCGTGGTGTCATATAAAACACTGACTGATGCATAACTGTTAGTTAACAACAGAAGTGATATATGACAACTACTTGAAGTGATGGAGAAAAGCAGAGGAAAGCAATGACAAAGACCTGGTCACACTCACTGTCAGCAGCACCAATTTAAAAAGAATGCTCCTTTCATTATTTCACACATGAAAAAAGGTAGTACAGCACACTCAACTACTGCAAATTATCATATCTTTCCAGTCAGTCAGGATGTAAATAAAGGAAGTTGTAACATAGCATTAAAAAATATAGGTCAGAGTTATCAACAGATTGTTGTGCTGCTGCTTTACAGACGGTCACCACATTACATAGTTATGGCGATGCACATAAACTAATATGTGGGGGCACTACTACCACTGGAATATTTCTTGCTCCAGAGTGCAATATATGTCTGTGAAAACCACCCATAATTTCATTACAGTGAGTCACATGATGGAGGAATTAACAATCTGAAAAGCAATCCACATTGTGCCACACTTTCTCAGCAACGTTAAGACGTGATGGCAGGGGGAGTGCAGTTGCATGCTTCACTATACTGAATGTCCAGCAGCTATCCCAAGCAATGTTTCCTAATGTTATAAGGTTCACTTTGTGGTGAAATGTGGGATGTTTCCACTAACAAGGCTCTTCTTACTGGAAACATGGCCACACATTTCACAACAAATTGACCATTAACATAAAGAAACATTCGCAAACCTGCACAATTGAATATTCACTGTAAGGAGCATGCACACACGCTCTCCCTGCCATCACGTCCTAATGTTGCTGAGAAGTGAGGCAGAATGTGGGCAGATTTTCAGAATGGGAATGCCTCCATCACGTGACTCACTGTAATGCATTTACGGCTGGTTTTCAAAAAAAATGTATTGCACTATGTGGTGCAAGAATGATTCCCCTGGAAGGGAAAATGTGTATGATTTAATAATAGCAAACAAAAAACACACAACAAAAGTACAACACAGTAGTGGGGTGGGGTCAGGGTGGGGGTGGGCATGGGGGCAGAAAACAATACCCAGACTTACTATGGCTGTGGAATGCCGTGGTGGTCCAGCAGCAGGTGCAGCTGTGAAAGTATTTGCTGCTGCTGTGCTTCTACTCTGGTAACCTGCTGCTCCAAAGCACTGAAACGCTTGTTGTTTTCCTCCAGTGCTGCCCACACCAGGAAGAGGTCAGACTGGCTTACAGGGACTGTGCTGGGGTCCAGTGCAGCAGGTAATCCAGGTAGTGGGGCTGGTGGTGGACAGGGTGGTGCTGGTGGCTGTGGTGGTGGTGGTGGAGCACCTGATGTAGCACTCCTCCTCCTGCTGCAGTGGTGACTGCTGGGAGGCACATCTCCCACCCAAGCAGCACCCTCGTCAACCACAACCACTGCCATGGAAGGCCAGCAGGTGGACACCTGGCCCCTTCTATGGCAGCCTGCCACTCTGCCCTGTGGTGATTCATCATGTGGGTGCGCTGGCCACCGGTCCCCAAATGTGTCCCAGGAGGCCCATGGTGCACCAGCACACCACACACATGGTACTCCACCATTGTGCTGTCTCCTCCCACACAATTAAAAAACTCCTACACTAGTCAGCTGTGGGGGGGACCAGACACAGTATGCACTTGTCCGGCATGAGTCCCACCACCACCCACAATTGCCGGGGCCACCTCCTGTGGCTGGGAGGTGGTGGAAGGGGTGCTGCTGGAACCCCAACAGCTTCTGCTAGTGGTGGTGGTGAAGAAGGTGGATGAGCAACAGCCACCGGTGGCACTGGTGCTGCTGCTGCTCCTGTTGCTTCCGCGGGGGAAGCAACACTGGCCAGGAGTCTGAAGCGATCCAACATAACACTACCGCCCCGCCCACCCACGGGTCCACACTCCTCCCCTCCTAACACTCCCATGTGCCAGCGACTCACCTTCTCTGACTCCAACATGACCCTCCATCCTCCTGGGTCCATGGGATGACACACACACCCAAATATATATATACACACACACACTCACACAGTCAGTCACACACACAAAACAAAAACAAAACTTATACAAAAAAATTCACTAACCAAAAAAACACTAAGACAATACAAACACTAAATAAAATAGCTTTTAAAAAAGCTGTTTGATTGTTATGGCAGTAAGAAATGACTCTGAGAGCCAAGCAAACTCCTTTCCTCTCACAGTTTTGCTTTCTTCCTGTACAAATGCAAAGGAGAAAGTGAAACTGCTTCTCTGACTCACTTCCTTCCTTTCTGGCTAAAGCATGTGACTTACAGTACTGCAGGCCATGTGATGTGCCTATTTTCTTCTCACTTCGCCTTACTTCACGTTAAGGCATAATGAGAACGTGAAGTGGTAATGATAAAGTGAAGTGAGCACTTTATTGGGTCCACTTCATGTTGTGCTCCTCGGACGGGAAGTGTCCACTTGGCGTCCACTTCGCTGGTGGATTTATAATTCGCTGCATCTCTACACCCCACCTCCCTAATGTCCCATAAGATAACACTGCAACTTTTAGAAGCTATAACTCCACCAGTCTTTGGAGTTAAGGGGCACTCTATACATCCAAACAAGGGTTGCAATGTGTACTACAATAGTAACACATAATACCCCTGGAAAAATGCATGGGTTGTGCACAACATCCCAAAATCACCTCCCAACTTGATCATGGTGCCAAATACACAATTTAAGTCCAGTGATGAAATGCACCAAATATGCACCTCCTCTTGGACTACAATCATACCAAGTTTCAGATTTCCATGAAATGTAATTATTGTTTGCCTGTTCTTTCCTTTGATGCATATGCTTATTTGTTCATCTTTTACCTGCTTATTTGTTTCACCCTGTTCATTGCCTGTATTTCACCTTGTTGTAATACTCTCACACTGCTTGTAATCCATGTTCTTGTAATCTCCTGGGTCACACCTGAAAATACATATTCCTTGTCTAGTGTGCTTACCCAGTAAACAAAAGCTAATAAATAAATAAATTTGACACAATTTGACGGAGTTATGCTAAAAAAAGAAAAAAAAAAAAGCAACAAAAGAAGTAGTTGGTGGAAGTCATTTTTACCCAGCTTTGCCTTTGTGTACTCCAAGGAGAAGTTACAGGCGAAGTTGCCAGGTAAAGTTACAAATGGTGAATTTCCTATTAAATAGATAAACTTCATGAAATGATCCACAGAGGTGAATTTGATGACTCTGCAACATCTCTACTCAGCACACAGTGTGCATTGTGTGCTGGCATCTGGCTGACTTCTGTGGTTTTTGTGCAAAAAAGTGCCTACTCCCTGTCACTACACCATTGCATAAGGCACTTGCAGCCTTTGTGGACTAGGCCCTTTAGCATGACAGTGCATGTCTTATGCTGGGCTAACATCACACCTTGGGTGTGTTGAAGCACAAGGCACTGCTGGGGGACTTCAGCGAGCTGGCAAGTACATAGCAAGAAGAATACACACCCTTGAGTGCATTACTGTGAATATAAAATGGATCGTGCAGATTTAAAAAAAGTCATTTTATGTAGGTTTTTGTTTACATTACTTTCAGACAGCGATGTTGTACTGAGATAACATCATGACTGGAGCTGCCTTTAGACTGTTGTGGCTAAACATATCTTTTGGTTCCACAGCTGAAGAAGCCTTTTTGGACCCACATCTACTCCTGCACTTTGCCAGCACCCCCCTTCCTATCTCCACCACCCCTGCTGGTCCATGACAAATGCCACCCAGCTGCACTACCTCTATTCTTATCTGCCTTCCACCTCTCCTCTCCTCTCTCTGTCCCCACCAACCTACCTCCCCTTCTCTCCCATCCACTTAGTCTCCCTGATTTCACCCTCCTCCTTTCCCTTTCCCTTCCCCAAAGTTTCACCTTATTGTTCTTTTTTCATCTACAAGACTATGTGTTGTTTTTTTTTTTAATTTTATAAACTGTTATCTTTGCTTATGATTGTCTCAATTGTACCAATGACGTGGAACCTTTGTAAAAGAGCCTTGGCTCAAAGATATTTGTAATCCTAGAACAAATAAATAAAAATTAAAAAATAAATAGACTAACCGACATTTTAGATTTTTTTTGTATCCATTTTATAATTTTAATTTTTATTTTTCATTTGTTGCTTTACTGGTTCAGCAGATGACTAGATATTTTTCTTGTGCAACATAACTAGTGTGTGATATTATACTAAGTACTGCTGGTAGTCTTAGCACTGTTGGTAGTTCAAGCTTGAATTGCAAGACTATAGCCTGCAGTTTAGTAGGATACTGAGTGGTACTCACCATGCCCTCCCTCTCCAGAGCTATTTAAGGGTGCATGCTCACAAGCTAATTTTCTTTGCTGTAGTCTTGCTGCTGTTGTTGCTGTAGTCTGACTGCAGGGGCTACATGCCCCCCCCCCCAGCTTCCCTTTGTGCTTCTGTCATGGCTGATAGGGTTTGTCTTTCAAATTTTTGGTGACTTCTAATCCATATCTGCTGCCTTCAGCATCTTAGTTTGGTTGTCATTATGTTTAATTTGTTTGTACTTCTACTTTTAGTATTCATTGCACTAACATGCTCTATTTATTTATGTCACCATTCTAGGTTACAGTTTGTTTTTTTGTGTGTACTTACTAGCCTTGTTTAGTATAGGATTCTCCAGCCTGTGAATTCCTCATGCTGTTCTGGAAATAGTTTTGTAACAGTGTCCAAGCAAAAGCACTTATGGCTATGTTTTCAGCAGACTCAGAGCATAGTTACCAACTCTCCTTTTTCTTACATAATTGCTTTAAATGTTTTCATTTCTTTGGTGGTTCATGCAGCTACTTGCTTATGTAAGAAAATTGAAACTCCACAATTTCTTTACATACAACGTATCTGTTAAAGAATGCCTGTCCATTTGCATTCAACATTCCCATTTAATTTCACAGTCAGATTCCTTGTATTCGAACTTGCTTCATGTGCTTTCTGATCCTTCTGTCTTCCAAACTGGAGTTTTAGGATCAGGGAAATTTATTATTTTCAACCTACAGTAAGTTCTAGATAAATACTGGACTGGATTCACTACTTCATCCATATAGACTCTGCACATGACCACTACAGTTTCTCATACTTTCATTGCACTCCTTCACATTCTGACTCAGATTTGGTCCTTTCTGAGCCTTTACTCAAGACTACACTACATGCTCAGATACGTCCAGATATTTTGCAATATATCTAAAGAGATTTTCTCTGGTGGCCCATGGTAGTACTGTAGGCAGGCAAGGGATTTCTCTGGAGAAATCACAGAAATTTCTGGCAATATCTGGCAATGTCTTGGCTTCAACTGTAGGTCATACACCAAGACAATGACTACAGGGTCCAAATTCTTCCCTGCTTTGGGTCTGTATTCTACTTTCTGTAAATATGCCCACCAGTCTGCCCAGGTGGTTGTCCTGTCCTCTCCTTAAGGCTCAACACTTGTACTACTACCACCACTACCAACTCAGTCATACCTACCATGCCTACTACTCTTACTTTATCTGCTACTCTATCTTCTATTGGGCAGATGCCCCAATGTCTACCTGATGCAGTCAAATATTTCTGGATGCACACACCAGCACAAAAGCAAATGCCCAACCTCTTAAATTCTGGGCTGCACCCCTCAAGGTCCAGTCTCCAATGTTAAATCCCTCCAGGCCTCACTCCAATGGAATACTCTGCCTTGCCTCTCAAGGGGTTGTCTCCTTTCCTAAATGAATGAGCTAAGCAGACATGAGAGTTTCAGGGCTGCTTTGCCTGCAGCAGCTGCTCAGATTGTCCTCTCCTTTTCTTTGGGATATTTCATAATCCTTATATTCCTTCAGCATTCAGACATAGCCTTCATGTACCTCTCAAGGGCGGTGCCTCCACAACAGTGGTTCTCTTGGTTGCAGGGCCACACCCCAGCAGATGGTGAAGTCTCGACAAGACAGAAAGAGAGGATAGTATTTATCCTAGTAGTTCAGTGGTGTCAATCAGATTCAGTTGCATGCTTAATGTCAACAGAATCATTAGCTCCTTCAATTTGAATTTATAAGTTTTGGTAACAATGTAATTAAAGGAAAGTTATGGCTGGAGGGATGGTGACACAAGGCCTTGGATTCCCAGAGGTTTCCTCCTCAAAGGAGTTTTTCCTCTACTTCCTACTGAAGATAACAATAAAAATATTGTATGGATACAATATAAATATGTATTAAATATTTTTGTAGTTAGACAAATTCTAGCATGAACTGGGGTTGTGGTTGGATGATGGCTCCTTCATACTATTTATTCATCACTTATTCTAATCATCACCTGCTGTTTCTTCTCTTTTTAAAATGAAGTAAAGCTTCAGACAGTGAATGCTTCAATTGTAGGGGGCTGAAGCTCCGGTGGAATGGGGTTTGGGTCTCCTAATAATTCAAGATAGGCCAGACGAATCTGGAAAGAGAGGCAGAAAGCTTACTCAGAGACAAAGATGCAAAAGGTTTATTCACAAGTGACAAAAGGAAGAACAGGATAACTATTTTTTTACAATGCTACAAAATAATAGAGCCAGCAACAAAACAATACAATCAGGACTAGCAATTGACTGAACCAATAGCAGGGGGTTAATCCTGTTCAGTCCAAGTCCTGTGTGCACTTTACTGAGACAACAAGATAACTGAAGAACCAAGCTTGTGTTTGTGATGCATTGGCTGATCAGCAATTGGGAATTAACACCCACAAAACACTTTTAATACACAGACCATAATGGGGCATCCCCTGGATGAACAGAGAACAAAGAAGAATGCTGCTAGCCAGATGATGAAGAACTTGACAATCCTCTAAGACTCTTGACAAGGAGCTGGGGTCTCCTGGTTAAGCAAATGGTTCTCTGGATGATCTGCTGCAATGACCAGTGGGAAGACCCCTGGCACCCAGACCACCTTCCAGCAAGGAGACTACTGATGCTGCGATCCTTGGAGCAGCCTCTGTGGAGCAGCATTGGTATGCAGACAACTGATAGATGGACAACAAAATAAGAAAATGATCATGCATGACATCTACAGTGGTCCCTCACTCTTGAGCCAGGGTGGCTGCTAAGTTGACTCACTTTTGGTTGCCAAACTAGTGGCTCTCTACATCTTAGCACCATGAGACTCATAATGGAACCCTGTTGTGGAGATTTAAAGTGGGACAAAGTCACTGGAGACAGGTCTGCTGAAGCTGGAGGAGTGACCAGGGATCTCCCCCTTAATTCAGAGTCAAGTGCTGAAGAAGCTGGTCCTGGCAATGGAAGCAAAGCTGTACATTAAGTACACAAAGGACACAGTTCAATAACATTCAGGTTGCATGCAATGCAGTTTGGTTCTTTACTAAATAGGATCCATTGCTGGGGTTCTAGGTATGCTATGGCACAATTCTGTTCATGGGGTTCAGCACACATCACATAGCTCTGTAGGCAACCTAGGGCTAGTGAACACTTCTCCTCCCCTCCTAAATGGGTGATGTGCCTTTAACAGAAGGCATGATAGGTTGGCCTCTGGTGTAGAGACAAGGCTTTTTCCTGGCTCAGTATCATTGAAGGTCTCCTCTAGGGTGCAGGAGCTGGGCATTATTCTTGACAATGAATTGACACTTGAGTTTCAGGTGTCTTCCACTGTCCATACTAGTTTTTGTCATCTGAGGAATATCACCAGGATAAAGCCCCTAGTTCTGCCGCAGGACCTCCCCACCTTGGTACATGCCTTTGTGATGTCCAGGCAAGACTACTATAATGCGCTCTATCTTGGGGTCTCTGGGGGTACCCTGCGCCAACTGCAGCTGGTGCAGAATGCGGCAGCGAGGCTGTTGACAGGACAGCCTAAGTATTGTCATATTACTCTGGTGCTGCGTCAACTGGATTGGCTGCCAGTTAGGTGGAGGGTCCTATTTAGGGTGGGTTTACTCACCTTTAAGGCCCTACACGGCCTGGGCCCTGGATACCTGAAGGACCTTCTCAGTCCGGCTGCCTCGGTCCGCTCCCTCAGCTTCTCCTCTAGGGGTCTTCTTGCTATTCCCAGGATGAGGTTAAAAACAGCTGGCGACAGAGCATTTAGTGTCGCCGGTCCCGTCCTGTGGAATTTGCTCATTCCAGCTGTTAGGGAGGCTCCTTCTGTGGAGGTATTTAAAGCCCACCTCAAGGCCTTCCTGTACAATCAGGCCTTCTCAGACTGTGCTTTATAGTCCTTGCCTATCTTTAGAACCTATGTCTAGGTTAGCCTTGGCTTTTTAGGTAATTGTTGTTGCTGCTTAGGTTAATGTTTATATAAATTTTGTTTAACTGTTGACATGTTGTGTATTTGTGTTTGATTGTATTGTTATGTATCTTTTATAATGTGTGTTATGTATTTTTAATATGTTCAGTGCCCAGAGCCTCTGGGATGGGCATCTCTTAAATAAAATTTGCCTTGCCTTGCCTTTAAGGATCTTTCCCTCTTCTGGCTGCTTCTGTAGAGCTCTCTTGGGGCAGAGCTTCCCCTTAATTAATAATAATAAGGACTGTTGTGTCTGCTCCTATGGGATGCTAGGCATGCATATGCATATGCATATGCATGCAAATAAGAGCCTCTGCTACTGGGTCCTACCCTGCACTCAAGGCATGAAACTAGAACAAAGGGCTGTATGCCCACTGCACCTCCCTTCTCCTTACACTGATTGTTGCCACTATAGTGTGTGGGCTTCAACCCCTTTAATGCCACTCGCCCCCTCCTCCCTTCTGTCTGTCTGTCTGGGCTCTCAGCCCACTGCTGCCTTGTCTTTCCCCCTCCCCTCTTCCCAGCACCTGTGGCATGAGTCTAAACCAAAGTTGGGCACAATAACCACTCACTGCCATGCCCCAGACCTGCTTCTGTTGCTGGGAGGTCCAGGAAGGTGGCCGAGGAGCTGTGCTCCCACCAGGCTTTTCTGTAGTGCTCCAGGAAAATAAGGCAGAACCAAAAGGTCCAGGGCACTTGTTTCCAGACCAGATTCACTACAGTGCACCCCCCCATCTGTGCCTGAAAAAAGTCATCCCTCCACAGCCAATTTGGACTTGGGAGATGAGGATGGGGAACTGCTTACGTTGGGAAGCCACTGCTCCTCTCCCTACTTCTGCTGCCACTGCTGGACTCCAGCTGGAGGGAAGTGATGCCAGAGGAGTTATTGACCCACCAGAGGTACATTTAGGCATCTGTGCTCCCCTCATCCTCCAGCCTGCCAGCCGAGCAACAACTGCCCTTATGATCACTCCCCAGGCCCTTTTGTAGTGTAGGGGAGGTTCTGGTTGGCAGAAAGGGGATTGGGCCTTTCAGGCCTGGAAGAAGGATCTCCTGGCAGGATTGAGTCCTACCATTGACCACCTGCTGCACCAAGGGCATGAACAAAACAAAGGCTTGGGTTGAGAAGAAGGAGAAAAAAAAAGAGAGGACAGGGGGTGGAAATTTCAAATCCCCGGCTCAGGGAAGGGTTCCCATCTCTCTCTGTGGTGCACCTCAACTCAGGGGCACTATACAGTCTCGCCTTTTTCTCTGACCTTTTGGGCTTCTTCACTAAGGTATCTTTACATAAAGGAAGCTTGTTCCCATGGCACCTCTAGGGGTGATACCCTTGTCAAGAGGGTTCCATTGCCTTCCTGATACCCCAGTAAGGTGGTAGTCCCAGTCCTGACCAGAAATCTTTAACAGCCACAACTGCGTTGCTTACACATTCAAACAAAATTCTACCAGAACAACATGCTGTATTGTACAAGCACCATTCCACATGCCCATACTTAGTTGCTGCCTGACCCTGTAAATTGCAAGATTATAACCTGAGATTTGGTGGGGTGTGAGAGACACATGACATGACACCTGAGGTGCCTCTGGCAGATCTCTTTCTTTGATGCCAGCATCCTCCCTTCCCCTCCTGCAGTGAGTCACCTCTGTCCTTATGGGCTCCTTCCATAAGGTACATTTAGTCTAAAGCAACCTTGCTGCTGAGGCATCTCTAGAAGTTGAATCATCCCTAAGAGGGTTCTGGTGTGTTCCTGATATCACAGAAGGGTGATAGTCCCATTCAGGACCATACAGCATGAAAGGCTACAGCTATGCCACACACGCATTCAAATAAAATTATGTTATTCAAACATCTTCAGTTATGGCCGGCCCAGTGGTGCAGAGGGCTGAGCTGCCTTAGGTGCCTTACTCTTCCATGTTGGTAACCCAGGTTTGGGAATGAGCTTGAGCCACCAGGGATCATCTGGGGGGGGGGTTAGGATTGAAGAGAATTGAGTAGCCACTTGGCAGCTCACCTCTCCCAGGTAGGGGAGGTAAGTCTCAATGTGAAAAAATGAAGTGTAGGATGAACTCCACTGTCCAAAACATCGTTCTTCAAGCAAAAAACAACTGATTTATTTACAATTTATTCACACCACAAAAAAGGGGTGATGGTTTTGTGGCTCCTGCCACTTCCTCAGGCCCAACAACAGTGTTGTTTAGTATAAAAAGAATAAAGAAAGACATTGTTTACTATTTCAGACATCTTAAACATTCCTGTCACAAGACAATCTAATTCTCAGTATCTCATTACATATATATATCCAGATTTTAAACTGTAGCAACATTAAAATATCATTTTGTATTTTACAGATAAATTCATATTAAGTATTTATTACCTTAATTTCTCAAAGTGTGGTTACTTGAACCCCAGAAAAAGCCACCTGTGCTATAGACCATCCATGATTAGTGAATATAAAGTATCAGTGAAACATAATTTAACTTATGGTCTTCTATACCTTCTGCTTTCACAAAGATGATAATGCCCACTGTCTGGTGTAAAATTTATTCATTTCCAGAAAGAAAAAAACAGTGTTTTTACTGAAGAAAAGTTACATGCTTTGACAGTCACTCAAGAGCAAAGAAGCCCTAATAAACTTTACAAAAACTCCTGCCCACCTTCAAACTTTATGTCTGCTTCACATTGCTCCTGTTCAATTTATTGATTCAGTGTTCCTTAAACCATCTGCTGCAAAGTGAAAGTACAACAAGTCTAGTAAAGCCTAGATCACAGTATTGTCTTAATCCTAAAATCTGTAGAGAAAAATACTCTCTTTAGAGTTTCAAACTCACCAGCAAGTTGCAGAACAGAGTTCCAGCATCTCCTTTGGTGCAGGAGCAGCTAAGCTCTAATTCAAACAGGATTTAAATATTGCTAGGTGTGGGGTTAGGTGCCGATGTCATGAATGACATCATAGCCCCACCCACTCATGGTTTAGCCTTTTCTTTAGATAGAAAAGTTAGAAAATGAGTCCCCTAAGGTCTGCCAGTGGCATAATAGGCTGAGATGGAGTATTTTAATCCACGCAGAGGATTAGGTTGGTGGTTCACTCCCCACTCCTGGAGTTTAGACAAATTAAACTTTACATTTTTATTTTGAAATAGGTGACAAAATAAGACTAAGAAGGGTCTTTATCAGAAGTATTTTTTTAAAAAGTGTGCAAGACCATATTAGAATATGGGACATACAGCTGTGCAAAAACCTTGGTATTGCTTTAAATAAATTCTCTGTGCTGTTGTCTTGGTGAGACAGAAAAGCCTATGTAAATGCTCCACAAGAACTATAGTCCACCTGAAAGGGGTTCTGTACAATGAAAGAATACAGTATCCACTTATAATAGACTGCTCTAGCATAAAAATATGGAAAGTAAGGATTTCTGGATCAAAAATAAAATGATTCTTCTACCAAGTTTCAGAATCGCATCCACCTTCCAAATAGTGATGCAACAAATTAAAATTTTGTCAATGAAGTGCGGTAGGTAATGAAATTCTTGTGGAGCACTTCGCGAAATTTTCCCATGGAAGGCGGAATTTTACCCAGGCAGTCCGGACCCACCATTGTGACCTGTACGCAGCTGTTGGTTGGACGTCACTTACCACTAGATGTGTGCTTCATGCTGGTACTTGGACTCTCAAAATACTCCTGAATAAGCTACCGAGCTATATATTACATCTCTTATCTGCATCACCTACAGTGTATACTCGCTTAGGAAATCGGATTTTATCTTCTTTGATGTGCCTAGGACTTGTACCACCTTTGGCAAACAGGCCATATCATGTGCTCTTCCAACCATTTGGAACCAGCTTCAATCTACATTGAAACTATCTAGCACTGTCTCTTTTAACTTTTATAAAATGCTAGCTGCATCTAAATTTAGAGATAGTTGTAAATGTTTTTAAGTCTCTTCTCCACCTATATTTTTCTCCACGCCCTCCAAACTTGTTGTTATTAGCCCTCGTCCTGTTGGAATCCTTCTAGAACTTGCCCAGACTATTACTCTGAAATGTCTACAGTGGCCAATCATAATGATCTTTTCAGCTGATCTTAAGACTCTCTTCTACCCTTATCTTCATCACTTATGTCACCTGCTCCCCTTTTCCTCTATTTTTCTCCTAAAACTCTTCTCTACCTTTATGCTCTCCATCTATATCCTACCCCCTCACTCTCTCCAGCTCTTTTCCTACTCCCCTGTATGCTTTTTCCTCAAACTCTAGCTCCTATGTAGTTACTCTCTCCTAATGGATGTACACTCCTGACTACTAATGTTTCTCACAAGGTTTACGCAGTTTATATTACCTTGTTATGTCTTAATTTGAGCACCATGTACCATATGAATTTAAACTTTATTTTATTTTATTTACTGTGATGCTTTTTTTCTATGTGATGTATTCCTTGTCTATATACATGCTCCATGACCTCCTTGTGAATGAGCTTGCTCAACGGAGTTTTCCTGCCATAAACTTGAACTTGAAATTTCACCTTCCACGGCGGGTAATTAAATCCCTGGTGGCTAGCAGTCCCTCCCCCACCAGTTCACCCGCCAGCCACCTGACATAAAAAAAATTCTTTATAAATAATACCCCCCCACCTGACAGTGCCTACACATCCAAATGCCCTTATGCCCTGGTGGCTAGTGGTCCCTCCCCCACCAATTCACCCACTGCCAGGCACCTGACATAAAAAAATCTTTATAAATAGCACCCCCCACCCAACAGTGCCCACACATCCAAAAATGCCCTTATGCCCTGGTGGCTAGTGGTCCTTCCCCTACACCCCTTCACCCCAAGCCCAAGTGTATAAATTTATAGTACCCTCTAATGTCCGTCCCACATCCTACTGCAGTCATAGAAAAAAAATGCTCTCTAGAGGTCTAGTGGTTTGAGGTTTCCATAATAGGCAGGCTGCCCTGTCCATCCTGAACTCCTGTCCTGATCCCCCAGTCACATCACATTTTCACTACATAATCCCTCCAGTCCCTGGTGGTCTAGTGCCTCCCACTCCCCCCACCCCAGCTGGAGTGAGTCCAGTCAACCACCTTACTTCCCTTCCACCCCTAAACCCTGCAGCAGGCAGACCAGAACATCCCTCCTCTCCTCCACGGCCGGCCCACCCACTGACTGAACTTTTAATGAATGAGTGCGACCCACAAAACTCAAGATTTAGGGAACCCCCCACTTATTACTTCCAAGACATTAAGGGATAAACTAGTCCACATGATACATCCCATGCAGGTACCTCAACCAAGACAACTACTGTTAGGCTCACTGAAAAATGGAAATTACCCCTGTGGACACTGTGGACACTGTTCTCAATGTAACAATATGAATAAAAAGACACATTTTTAACACCCATTATCTGGTGAGAGCTTTGAGATAAAGCAACCTATAACATGTAAATCGGTCCATGTTATATACATTTTAAAGTGCCCCTGTGACAAACTATATGTGGGAATAACAAACAGGGAGCTTAAGACACGTATTAGTGAACACAAAAGCGATATCAGAAATAGGGATGAGACCACCACTGTGGCAAAACACTATAATGCAGCAGGACATACTGCATCTTCATTGAGGTTTTGGGGTCTGGAGAGAGTGGATGAACTACAAAACTAAGGCATCAGCTGAAAGAATTTGGTCCTAAGCAGAAACATTTATTGGATTTTAACATTGGAAAGTACTAATCCTTGGATTGGCCTGAATGAGACGTGCAATTGGAACCATTATTGGAAATAATCCAGGGGTCTAGAACATCTACTTTTCAAGATTTCTACATACAGAAGATGAGTGGAGAAGTTGTCTTTGTATATAGTCCCAAGGAACATTTTCATACAACAACTTGATCCTTGTACTTTCCTTATTCCTCTCTGATTCCCTATGGAATGGAATGATCATTTATAAAATGTTTCCTGTATCCTATTTTAGGTACAAAGTCCTGTTCGTATAGTTCATGCTATTTTTAAATTCACTCTCAGCTCATTTACATTCCTTATCAATAATATTGAGATTTTTATCATAAATCCTAGAGTTGGGGGGGGCTGCCTTCTGATCCCAAAGTTTGGTTTTAGGCAGCCCACCCTCTCCATCATGCCCTGTCTGACCTTGTGGGACCAGCTCTCATTCCTCTGCATCAAGAGACAAGGCTGAACCTGGAGTGGGCGGGTTCTTCATCCCCCCCCACTCCTTGTGATTTTTGAATTGTGCTTGGATGTGAGTTCAGCAGCTCCTAACCCAGAGGGGGTGCTGGAACTCAGTTCCACTTCTTTCTTATTATTGTGAAATGTTTTGGAAGGTGGATACCATTCTGAAACTTGGTAGAAGGATCATTTTATTTTTGATCCAGAATTCCTTACTTTCCATATTTTTACTCTAGAACAGTCTATTATAAGTGGATATTCATTGTACAGTAGCCCACGTTTTCAGGTGGACTATTTTTATTTTATGTTGACTGGGTAAGTGCACTAGATAAATTCTGCCTATTTTCAGGCACAACCCAGGGGGAAGGGGGATACAGATGAATGCCAACTGACTTTGAACTAGCTGTTGGTGGTATTTTTAGTGAATGGGGGGGAAATTTGGCCAGGGCACCGGGGAAATTCCCATACTCTTTGGAGGGGGAACCTTTGGTGGACGGACGCAAGATGGCCACTCCTGCTCAAGCATCGGAGAGTATGGAGGTGGTGGAGACAGGGGAGTGGGCCTCCTCCCCTGCTCCAGTGGAATTGGAGGCTGAAAGTATGGCTACAGTTCTACAGGATGCTTCTTTGCCTATAGAGTTTTTTGACTTGAATGAGGAGGTACGATTTGGAATTTCTAGCACTCCTGCCTCGTTTGATACTCAGTTGGAATCGGAAGATGTACTTACTCAAAAGGAACGCCAGCTTCAGGAAGTGCTTTCAGAAGCTGAACACTGCGCTTGTTGCAAACTGCAGCTGGTGAATGAAATTTCTGCTTTGCGTATGGTTTCTCCTGGTGTGACTGTTTCGGCTACCCGTACTTCCGGGTCGCGATCGAGTGACGAGAGCACTACAGCTCTGCCATGCCCTTCTACTCCTAGGCAGCAGTCTGTTTCATCTCTGCAGCCTCCGTTATCTCCTGCTGGTTTTTTGGATCCTGTTTCGGATCTTGGAGGTAGGACTGAAGTAGCGACGGATCCCCGAGGTCTGGTTCCTTCTGCTGCAACGCTTTCAATTAAACGGATGGGTATGACAAATGTGGTGCTACATGGTGATGTTCTACAGTCTGACTTAACTAATTTGGCGGTGGGGGGCAGGACAGAGTGTGTGGGTACTGGAAATTCTGACCATGGCCTGGGGACTCCTACTACTACTCCTGTTTCTCCTATGTCCTCTGAACTTGTACATTCCCAAACTGTTTTGCGTATAAAACCCATAGGGGCTACTATTGATTCTTCAGGTTGGTCTCCTGAGTCTGCCATAGAAGCTGCAGGATGGCTGAAACATCCAATGGTAGCTGGGTGTCGAATCTTGCAGATGTTACTGTGCAGCGTTATCATTCCCCTGTTAATGCCCCTGTTGCTTCTTGTTCCTCGACTGCTGCTGCCACAGTTTCATTACCTGTACAGCAGATACCTTCCTTGGTCCCTATTGTTCCAGTTTCTGCACCAGTTAATCCCTCTACTACTATTAGTATAATGCCTGAGACGAAGGTCCCAGATTCTGAGCAGTCTATGGAGGACCCCCCCCCCAATTTAAACTTTCAGACCTTTTTTCTAATAAGGGTGAACCGGCTCCCCGAAGGAATGCAGCGCAATTGATTTATAAAGGTGGCTTGGAAGATCTGCCTGACAGACTCTATATTGCTAAGGTTTTGCTAAAAGGTTCAATGAAATTTTTGTCTGCTGATATCTATGCACTACTTCATTTGGGAAACTCTAATTTTGATGTAAGCTTTAAAACTCCTTCAGGTTTAGAGCGATTTTGGACTATGTTCCAGATTGTTAAAGACTCTCCTCTCTGGATACCTTTTTTTGCAGTACCCCTTACTAAACCATCTGTAAAATTGATTACCATTTTGTTTCGAAATGAAGGGGTACACATCGAGGACATTCTCTTTTGGTTACGTCGGAGATGTGAAGTTTTAGATAAACCAGTACCAATTTTGGATAGTGAGCAGATTTGGAATGGGGGTTGGAAATTAAGGGTTAAATTGTTTGCCTCCAGTAATGGCCCTCAACATTTGCCCAACAGTTTCTTTTTGGGAAGGGATAGAGGAAGTTTGTTTTATGTGGGTCAGCCGAAGTCGTGTTTTAAATGTGGTTCACATACTCACCTTAATACAGCTTGTGATACCCCTTGATGTTCCCATTGTTTTGAATTTGGGCATTTGGCTACTAAGTGTCTAAATTTGTTTAAATGCAATTTATGTGAACAGACCGGACATGGGTATGCCAAATGTCCTTGGGCATCCCATAATAGGGATGATTGTCCTTCCCATGAGGATTTGATTATGGTTGCTCAGCAAACAGGCAGTGTTCCGCCTCCACCCCCTTCTCCTGGACTTTCACTTCCGCAGTCGCCACTCCCTAGTATTTCTTCTCATTCAGGCACAAACGTAGGGCTGTGTGCTTCTGTACCAGTGGATGGGCCGGATACAAAGTCTCAGCCTCCCTCGGTGGCAGTTTCTTCTGTAGTCTCCTTACCCACTCAGTCTGCTCTTCCTGTAGCTGACAAGTTGGATGAGACGGAGATGCCTCCTCCTCCATCTCAAGCCCCACCTTTTAAAAAAGTTACCACAAAAAAATGACATAGATCAGGGAAGCCAGTTCCTACTCATCAAGTACCTAAGGCCTCTACCAGTGGTGTTTCTTCTGAGTCATGGAAACAAGGCAACAGCTTTGCTGTTTTGGGATCAAAGGATGACTCTGATGGTAATGACTCAGATCTTTCTTCTAGAGCTTCTGTGGTTACTGACAATTTTTCCGAGGGGGATGATGGAGACATGATACAGGCGGAGGGTCTTCCTAGACGCTCTCTAAGTAGGCGAGTTTCTAAAGTCCCCTGATTACTAGTTTCTAGGTATGGGTTCTAGTTCTCCTGTAATGTTTCTTCATCTCTATTTTATTATGGCTCCTTTGACGTTTACCTCTATCAATGTTAATAGCATAAAGAGTCATAAAAAGATGGTTACTACTTTGTCCTGTTTGCAACACTTACAAAGTGATGTTATTTGCCTCCAGGATACAAGGTTGAAAACTCTTTGTGAGGTGCAGTGTGCTCATAACTTATGGTCTGCAGGACCGTCCTTTTGGTCAAATGGGGAAACCCTGTGTGATGGGGTGGGGGTGTTATTTAAAAATTCGGCATTAAAGGTTTCTAGGATGGTGGATATTTGTCCAGGATGTGCATTATTGCTTGATCTAGATTTTGGGGGTGAAAGATTTCGCCTAATTAATATTTATGCTCCACAGACAAAAGCACTTCGTGTTGCACTTCTGAATGAAATTCATCCCTATTTGTATACTTCACGTTTAATTGTTTGGGTGGGTGACTTTAATTGTGCACTTAGTGTAGTTGATAGAGGTATGAAGACGTCAAAATTATTTTGTGACTCACAAAAGTTGCTGCAAATTTTGGATACTTCTCAACTTAAGGATGCGTATCGCTGTATCCATCCTACTAGTGGTAGGACGTTTTTTAAAAGTATGTTATCTTCAAGGATTGATTTCGTTTTTCTTTCCGCCCCTTTGCAAGTTACCAAAGTTGATTTACGGGTATGGGAATTTTCCGACCACAAGTCTCTCTCAGTAACCTTAACGTGGGATGGTTCTCCGCGATGTAAAAAGAATTTGTGGAGGTTGAATTCCTCATTGTTGTCGGATGAATCTCTCCAACGAGCTTGGAAGTCAGAATTGTATGCTAGGTTTTCAGTTATCGATTTTTATGATGATGTGGCTTCCTGGTGGGATGATTCTAAACAGGATTGGAAATCCTTTTTTCAGAATTATTCTCGTTCTAGTATTAATGCACGATATCTTGAATATTTAAGTCTCAGGGCACAATTACAGAAATTGATTTCTTTAACTGAAACTGAAGGGTGGGATTATAGTACTCAAATTAGAAAAATAAAACAACAGATGTTGGAATATAAATATGATAGGGCTAGGTCTCTAGACCATGAACACCGTTTTGGTTTGAAGTTACACAAGGGAGCGTTGGATCCCTTCCAAGATTGTAAAGATCGGGTTGGTAAACGTGTTATTAATGAATTGGCGACTGACCCCGGTGACTTAGTAAAGACTCCTACGGCTTTGCTAGAAGTTGTTGGACGTTATTTAAGTAACTTATATCAGAAGGATGATGATGTACAGAGTGGATTGATAGACTTTGACAAGTTACAGATTCCTCAATTGAGTGTTGCAGACAACCAACATCTATTACAAGATATATCAGACTCAGAAGTGAGGGAACTATTTTTTCATTGAATGTGGATTCTACACCTGGTACGGATGGTTTAGGCGTGACCTTTTATCAGACTTTTCAGGAAGAGTTGGTTCCGCTATTGTCTAAGTTGTATAACCTTATGTTGACCTCGGCAAGGTTGGCCCCATCAATGACTCAAGCGTTGGTTGTCTTGCTTTATAAAAAAGGTGCGAAAACTGATTTACATAATTGGAGGACTTTGAGTTTGTTGAATACGGATTTAAAAATTTTGAGCAAAATTTTACTGCGTAGATTAACGGTGGTAGTGGACACGGTGATAAGCCCACATCAATCTTGTTCCATACCGGGTAGAACACAATATGATAACTTATTGTTACTACGTGAGCTTTTTTCCGCATCGCAGTCCAGTTTTCTGGAAGGTTATTTGCTTAGTCTTGATCAGGAAAAAGCATTTGATCGTGTTTCCCATGCTTTTCTATTCTTGGTGTTGCACGCTTATGGGGTACCACAAGGTTTTATAGATTGGATACGGTTGTTATATCACTCTGCTTATCTTATTCCAAATATAAATGGCTGGCTTGGTACTCCAGTGGCTGTACAGAGAGGTGTTCGGAAAGGTTGTCCTTTAAGTCCGCTGTTGTATGTGTTTTTTATTGATGTATTTATTTGTATGGTTAGTGTTCATGATGGTCTGGCAGGGGTTCGTCTCGCAGATAATGTCTTGCCAATCAAAATTTTTGCATATGCAGATGACCTGGTTGTTTGTCTTTCTGAGATTTCAGAAGGGCCTATTATTAGTGCTGAATTGGATTTGTTCTCCAAGGTTTCCGGTTCCAAGATTAATTATGGGAAATGTAGAGGCTTTCCTTTTGGCTCCTCTCCGGTCCCAGACTCTGGTACTATTGCTGGTGTTGTTATTTCTAAGGCTCTGATTTCTATTTTAGGGATTGAATTTAGTGATGGTGATGTGATGTATGCAAATTGGCTTCATAAGCTAACTACTGCCCAGTCGCTATTAGCAAGATGGAGGGGTAAACAAATAGCCAAAAGAAAACGTGTATTACTTATTAAAACTTTGTTGTTACCGATTTTTTTGTATATTAGTTATGTGTTTCCACCGCCGATGTCTCTTTTCACGCCCTTATATAGTATATTTTTTCAAGCCTTTTGGGGGAACAGACTGAATCCAATTAAAAGGGGTTTCACTTATAGAGATATACGACAGGGTGGTGTTGGTATGGTCCACCCAGTAGCCTTTTTCCTGAGTATTTTTCTTTCTTATAATTTCTGTCCTTTGCTTCAACCGGGTATGAAGGTTTGGTTTCCCTGTGTTAGGTTATGGTTTGTGTTGGGTTTACCATTATGGAAGCATGGCAAATCTTCCGCTTTGGCTAGGATTCCTAGGTTTTCTGGTTATGGTATTGTGGCTTTTCGTCTTTTGTTGAAATGGAAACTTACAGTTTCACATTTGGAAACCATGTCAAGAAAGCAATTATATAATTTAATTGTTTTAGTTGATTTTCCAGATACCTTAACTTTTCCAGATTGTCCTCCGCAGTCTCAGGACAGGATTCTGATGCTGCTCTCACATAAACGTCTACCTGATTTTCTATGGGATAGTGTTTGGCTGAGTTCTTATGGTAGATTACCGGTAGGTAGCACGCATAAACATAAGCAATTCAGTGGTAGATGGTGTACTAGAGAGACTTGCGTCTCTTTGATAGAAACACAAGAACACCTTTTTTTAGATTGTCCCTATATAAGACCTTTTTGGGTTTGGTTGGCAAATAGATGGAAAGAACCTTTATTTTCATCGCTTTCCTATAGTACTTTGATGTACAGTACAAATAGGGATGAATGGCCTATGTATCCTGCAGACACTTTATTGTTAATTTTCTTTGTTATTCGTTTTTATATTTGGCAATCCAGATGTTTATGGTCTACTCAACAGTGTACTGTTTCCTTTGATGATCTCTTTTTTAATATAACCACTACTATGCAGAATATTTATGCCTCTGATATGAAGACTTATGGTCAAGTGAAATATTCCCTTTTATGGGTAAATTGTGTCCGATGGCTGAGTTGATTGGGAGAATTCTGTTTATATTGTTTATGTTATGAGGTTGTTTGCTCCTTTTTTGTATGCTCTTGTTTTATTGTTCTTGTTGTGATGCTTGTCTGGAGTCCTCCTTTCAATAAAAGTTCCCCTACTCATTTTTGAGAAGGGGCCATGAAATCTTTGACATCCACCTGAACAGGCAGATGGGACCTCAGTTTTTACATCTCATCCAAAAGACGGCACCTCAGGAGTGCACTGCTTGGATTAAAGCACTCCATCTCAACCTATTATGTCACTGTTAGACCTTGGCGGAATCATCCTCTAACTTTTCTATCTAAAGACATGGCTAAACCATGAGTGGATGGGGCTATGATGTAATTTGTGATGTCAGCACCTAATTTTGTGATGTCAGCACCTAACCCTTCCCCTAGTAATATTTAAATCCTGTTTGAACTACAGCTCAGCTGCTCCTGCACCAGAGGAGATGCTGGAACTCTGTTCTGCAACTTGCTAGTGAGTTTGAAACTCTAAAGAAAGTTTTTTCTTATTGATTTTAGGATTGGGGCATTATTGTGATCTAGGCTTTACTAGGCTTGTACTTTCACTTTGCAGCAGATGGTTTAAGGAACACTGAATCAATAAATTGAACAGGAGCAATGTGAAGCAGACAAAGTTTGAAGGTGGGCAGGAGTTTCTGTAAAGTTTATTAGGTCTTCTTTGCTCTTGGGTGACTGTCAAAGCATGTAACTTTTCTTAAGTAAAAACAATGTTGTTTTCTTTCTAGAAATGAGTACATTTTACACCAGACAGTGAGCATTATCTTCTTTGTGAAAGCAGAAGGTATAGAAGACCATAAGTTATATTATGTTTCACTGATACTTTATATTCACTAATCACGGATGGTCTACAGCACAGGGGACTTTTTCTGGGGGTCAGGTAGCCACATTTTGGGAAATTAAGGTAGTAAATACTTAATATGAATTTATCTGTAAAATACAAAGTGATATTTTAATGTTGCTACAGTTTAAAATCTGGTTATATATAATGAGATACTGGAAATTAGCTTGTCCTGTGACAGGAATGTTTAAGATGTCTGAAATAGTAAACAATGTATTTCTTTATTCTTTTTATAGTAAACAACACTGTTGTTGGACCTGAGGAAGTGGCGGGAGCCACGAAACCATTGCCCTTTTTTGTGGTATGAATAAATTGTAAATAAAGCAGTTGTTTTTTGCTTAAAGAATGGTGTTTAAGACAGTAGAGTTCATCCTACACTTCATTTTTTCACATTGAGATTGCTAGTCTATATAGGATGACCCAAACAGAGTCTCACACTAGTTTTAGGGCACCCTAAACTCTCATCATTCTCACATAACTAGGGGAGGTAAGTCTACCCAGCTCTTGGCTGCCACTCAGTGGAGACTCAGTGGTAGTGTGAGCAGATGGGGGGCCTGTGATAGGCTGAGTGGGTGGAGTGGAGTTGTCAGTTCTGGCGTGTATGTGTGCCTCCACATGCATGCATGACCATATTGCTGAGGCCCTGAGGAGTAGAAGGGAGAAATCCAGTGAGGTTAAAAGCACCATGTCCTTCCTTTGCCGTATGTGATGGCCCTCATGGACTCTCGGGTCCTGCATCTTGTGGATCTCTGCTGGTGTGATGGCATGGGGAGCAGCAGACAGGACTAGGAATCCCTGAGTCCAGGGCCCAACAGCAGGTGTAAGGTGGTGACAGTGGGAAGGGAGGTGCTAAAAAGTTATATAAAAAAATCTTCAGTTACAAATACCCTACCAGAATAGCATACTATATTGCACAAGCACCATTCTGTATACCCATAACATAGTTGCTAGCTGACTCACTGGACTGTAGGTAGTTTGAATATTTATGTAATGTACATCTGGCCTTTTCTGCTCTCTGTCCCCATTGTAGACTGCCACTTTTTCAGGGTACAGAAAAGGCACAAAAATCCTCTTCGGGTGGGTTCCACTGCTAGAGGGGCCATAGGAATGCAGGTCCCTTAGGCTAAAGGTACCATGGTGAAGATTCCTATAAGGAATGTTATTCCCCTCTGGAGGAGGAGAAGAGGATCTTGGGATAAAAAAGTAAACTGAAATTCACAGGTTTCATTCACCATACTCTAGATCAGGGTCAACTTGTTGGTGGGTGCAACCTTTATTGACCTGTCTAAAGCATTTGACACAGTCAATCACCATTTGCTGACACATCAACTTGCTTGGCTTGTTATATCTTCAGAAGCCCTAAAATGGTTCACCAGCTATCTAGCAAACTGCACACAACAGGTGAGAATAGGGTCTGCTCTTTCTGCTAAACTGCCTGTCTGCTCTGGGGTTCCTCAAGGTACAATACTGGGACCCCTTCTATTTAGCACCTTCCTCAATAATCTTCCAGCATCTTGTTCTGAACCTGTACTCCTCTATGCAGATAATGAGGTCATTTTCTCAAAGACTGCTGACTCTCCCCTCCTTCAGGCCCAACTTCAGAAAAGTTTTACTGAAGCTGAGTCCTGGTTCATCTCTCATAAGTTGGTGCTTAATTGCAAAAAAATAAAGGTCATGCTCTTCCATGGTACCCACAGCAAGCACAAAACCAAGCAATTGGTGATTAAAAACAGAGCAGATATCGTCCTTGATCAGACTCAATCTTTTAAATATCTAGGAGTTACTCTGGATAACACGCTCTCCTACTCCAACCGTGTTGTGAATGTTGCCAAGGCAGTTAACATTCGCCTAGGCCTTCTACACAGGCATAAACACTGCCTTATTACTGAAGCTTTCAGATTAGCTATACAAAGTTCAATTATGTCTATTATTGACTATGGTTTGGTCATTTATGGTTCTGCCACAGACACAACCCTACATTGGCTCACCACAGCTCTGAATAAGGCATGCCATCTACTAACTGGTGCAGCCTATCATACTCACACTTGTGACCTTTATGAACAAGCAAACTGGCTTCAACTCCAGGCTCACATTGAATATCAAGCCTGCCTTCTGGCTAAGAAGGCAGATCCTGGTCTCCTACCACCAGGTTCCATTTAGCTTTTCAGTCCCTTCTGGCACACTCATAGCAGACAAAGTTCTATGAACCAAACTTTTACTGTCCCTCGCTGTCTAACCTTGCTTCGACAGTGATCCATTGCAGTTAGAGCTGCTAATTTATTTAATTCTCTTCCTCCTGAGATTGCGACAATTGCAACC
This sequence comes from Neoceratodus forsteri, assembly GCA_016271365.2. Taxonomy (NCBI): domain Eukaryota; kingdom Metazoa; phylum Chordata; order Ceratodontiformes; family Ceratodontidae; genus Neoceratodus; species Neoceratodus forsteri. The sequence continues at coordinate 1,467,886,685 of CM057456.1, forward strand.
TTGGGACCATTTAAGCAGAAGCTGCATCAATTCCTTATTTCCAGAGCATCTTGTGACTGCTATACCTAATCTCTGTTGACAGCTAAATGTACTGGGACCTCCCTCTTCTACTATTTACCCCTGTATAGCCCTATCCTGTTGCTGCGTTATTTCACTCATAGCACTTCCTCCCTTACCCTTTCCCATTCCTACCCTCTTTTCTTCCTACCTTATACCCCCTTTCTTTACCCCTCCACTCCCACTCCCCCATCCTCTGTTTCCTCACCTTGTTCTCTCCCTCCACCCCCCGCCTCATGGGTCTTTCCTGCTTAAGCTTCATTGTGGAATCTCCCTCCTTGCTCTTATTTTGCTCCTTCCACCCCCCAAATTCACACCCTGTACTTTTCTCCTTGTAAGCCCTTTCACCCCTCTTCAGACAAGGCCACTGGCTGCACTTGACACAATATTTGTCTTGCCATATTGTTCTTTTGTTTATGTAATTACTTTCCTCATGTTGTACTATTTACTGAAACCATTGTAATTTGCTATTCTTGTGACTTGACATGGAACCTTTGTAAAAAAGCCCTTGGCTCAAAGGTCTTTCCGATTTGTTAAATAAATAAAAAAAAAAAAAAAAAAAAAATAAAACATCTGAGGGATGTTTCGGCATGTGCTCTTAAGAAGCATTTGTGGAGTGACTGTGGTATGAGTTGCATACTGCCCCAAAGAACTCCAGGCTTAAACTTTATAACTCACTTGTTCAGTAGATAACTTAATACTGTGCTTGTTCAAGTAAATAGTTTGTGATATGATGCTAACTACTATGTTAGCCTTAGTACAATTGGTCGCTGATACATCATCTATAATTAATAAATAAACTGGTATTTTTTTTTCAAAGTGAGAAAAATGGAAGTCCTATAATTTGACCAAAATAGGCTATTTTACACATTCTTAGATCCTGACATGGATAAACCATTTTGTTAATGACTGTGCAGAATTCATTTGAGTTCATCTTCAAAATGTATCTATTAAAAGCTTTGTTTCATAGATAAGAATTATTTGTTCATGTTGAAAAACCAACCAATCAATCAATCATAATCTTTATTTATCCAGGTGAACATCGTTGAGCAAGCTCATTTACAAGATGGAGATATTTACAATAGAGCCAAATAACACAAGTAAAGAACAATTAATGCAAGTAAGTACTCAGTGTTACATCAGTCATACCAGTTCAGAGTGTTTTTGTAATATTTAAGGAGGACATAAGATGATGCTTAGTAGGAACTTCAGTAGGGAGAAGTGATCAGCTGCTCATGTGGGGAGCGGATGCAAGCACAGAATTTCAAAAGTAGCCTAATCACACAGTATCCCTAAATGTGACACTCTAAACAGAAGGATAAGGGTCTAAACAGTCCAGGAGAAAAGTAATTACAGTTCTTTTGGCAAATTTTGGTGTGGAAATCAGATTTATGTTTGGTTTAGAACAGACACAGAAGCAGACTGCAGGAACCTATCAGAAGCCAACACAGAGGAGTGGCGACAATGGAACGACAATGAAAGTGGCGACAAAGGAACAGGACAAGGGTCATGTTTCTGTGCCATCCATTTGATTGAATCCGGTCAATTAAATTAGACATTATTTGCTGTATCAGATTTACTTATTTGTCACTAAGGGAATATTAGTTATGGGGATGGCTGTTGGGAGGTAACAAAATGGCTATAACAGAATACAGCAGAAGCCTGTAAAACCCAATGGGATGTCTTGCTCTTGGTATGTTTTGTTCTCATAATCACAAAATTGCCCTTCCCCCATGATATCTCTGTACAAACCAATATACATAACAAAGGGCCAGGGCAGTTGCACACACCTGACACATTCTATTCTTATTATATTTAATAAGGAAAAAGAACACTTCAACATTGATTTTGCCGGAGAACAAAAGCCCTCCATGCCCAGATTTCTATTGTCTCTTGATGACCCTGTAGCCATAAGTCACTGCAGATCAGGATCAGAAGACAGCCTTGCTGTAACATGTGTCCTTCTTTTTTGTTGCCTAATATTTCAATCCACTGAAAGAACATTTTTGGTGATAATCAACAGAATGAAGAGAGAAAGAGAGAGAGAGATTGAGATTCTCATCATTTTTATTTCAGCAAAACTCGTTAAAAGAGTTACTGTAGCATACTGCCTGAAATTAATATTAACTTGCTAAAGTAGTGAACTATTGCTGCTTGTAGCTGAAGTGTGTTTTTTTTCATTTGCTAATTAGAAGATTTTCTATCCGATGATACTTGGTGTGATGTTTGGAATTGTACTTTACCTGGAGACTGACATAGTTAGTTATAGTCCTCCTCATACATTATCATCCCTATGACTTCACTGCATGTGACTTCACAATTGTCAAGAAGAGCCAAATACCAGCTATCATATCAGGCACTTGTGATATCACAATAAGTGAGGTCACATTTCGGAATGTGCAAGTTGGATTTTCTGGTTATGTCAGGTCAGGTAAGGTCAGATCAGGAAAATCAGAATCAGAACAAAACCTAGAACCAGAACCAAACGTGTAATATATACAGTAGTAATAATTAGTGGTGCAATCACTAGGACAACAGAAGACTAATTTTACATAGCAGGTCTGGATCTGCTGCATTGAAAAGGGTGGTGTGAACTAATGGCATTATTTCTACCTCCAGCAGTTCCATCCCACCACCCTGCATCAAGTGACAGCAACAGAATTATGATGGAAATGAAAAGAGAAGTCACACAGGGACAATTTATGACAGGAAGAGTAACAGTAGTCTGGAACATGCAGTGCTAACCACAGAATTATGAAGGAAACAATATAAGGAGCCACATAGGGACAAGTTACAACAGAAAGAGTAACAGTGGACTGGAGCATGCAGTGGCAACAACATAATTATTATGGAAATTATAGAGTCATAGGGATAATTTAACTGTAATTGGTATAACGGTGGCACTGATAAAAAAAAAAAACAGAATACTCAGTGTAATATTGTTACATATTACACTCACAGCATGTGTGGATCTGCTGCACTGAAAAGGTTGGTGTGAACCAGTGGCATCAGTTCTTCATCCATCTGTTCCATCCCACTCACCCTGCTCCACTGATACAGTGTCACACACGTAGTGCTACATATTTTTGTCCTGTACGGTAAGTATGGAACACACACAAATATAAATACAAGCAATACTGTATGTAACTGTATTTCCAAATCAGTGAAGGTAATGACATATGACTGCTGCCAGTATGTGTATGATGAATATTTTATAATGACTTTTAGTGACAGTGACAACAGGAGGAGTGATCTGGGTGTGTACTGGCAACAACAGAATTATAAAAGATGACAAGCGATCACTTACATACAGTATGTCAAGAATATGATATCACTGAAGCTGGCCATCAGCTTAAAATTATTGAAGCTGGGCTGTGCACACTAAAGAAATGGAACACAAAATTCTGCCAGGGTGAATAAGGGAACTTGTATTGTTGGATCAAAAACTGAGATTTCATATGCAGACAGTGGCGTATGGTGTAGCACCCATTTGAAGAACTCGGCAGCAGCAGACAGCAGTAAGGCTTTTAAGGTTATTAAAATCAAACGTTAGCATCCATAGTGCATTCTCTCATGTACTTCCTCCAACCAGGAGAAAGTAGGGTAGCACGGGATTACCTAGCCATCTACACATTCAATAGCAGACTCTTTTTCATCTTCTTGTACATAGTGCAAATCATAATTGTAATTCAATGTGGGCAAGTTGACTTAAAAAATGGCAGTTTTTCAACATGTTCAGGGAGAAGTGTAAATCTGGTTGGAGATACTATGATACCAGTGGTGCTGAATATCTTTTCTGAAAGTACACTGGTGGGTGAACACCCAAGATAATAGGCAGCAACTTGAACAAGAGGTGGCCAAATGGATTTCTTTGACTTTCAGCACAACAAAGGGTTTGCTTCAGGGTTTGGGTCAATGGGTTCATTTAGATAGGCCATGAGTATTCTTTCAGCAGTGAAGACCACTTGTGACAAGATTTCTAAATGTGGCCTTGTTTTTTTCAATCTGACTTACATAAGTCCAAATACTTTTGACATGGTGTATGTCTGTGACACTCATCCTCTGCAGCTGTGCTAGAGAGAGGCATACTCCTGGAGATTTCAGAATAAAAACTGATACTTGAATCCTGTGTCTGAGCCTGAGGACAGTTTATCAGTTGTACTGGAAGAAGCAGTTTTCAAGAGTGCTTCAGCCACTTGCACCTCTCGGAATATGTGTTGTTTACACTCCTATAAAACTATGGGATGCTGAATAAAGAAGTCATCTTCAAAACAAGGATCTAGTATTGTAGTTATGACATATTTTTATCTTTCAAAATGTTATTAAGTCACCTATAGAGCTTGTTATTCAATGTCTGTGGCAGTTGTATTAAATCAGAACAGTAGTCATCATTGTCAAGTGTGTCATTGGTGAAGTTGAGGAGAATATGCACCATGGGATTTACATTACTAACAGAGGCACTGCTGCTGCTGAGTTCTTGGGTAGAACTGCCAAATGGGACAAAGATGTGATGAAGTTGGTTCATGGTTGTTCAGAGGTGAATAGTTCCACCAGTGCCATGTGACATATCCATTGCATGTACGGCCTTTCTTTGTTCCACCTTTCTTTCTATCATGTAATACATAAAATTCCATCTAGTAGTGACATCCAGTATTAAGGAGTGTTGAGGCAGTTTTGCTACTGACTGGAATGTCTGTAATGTGTACGGTTGCTTTCGCAGACCTGTGGAAGTGGTTGGTTATTCTAGTGCCATTGCAATAAGATTGCTGATACTTATACTCCTGTCTAAAACTTGGTGGAGAGCAAAATTTAATATGTGTGCAAAGCAGTTCACATTTACTTTCTCCTCCCTGTCACTGTCAATAAAAGCCTTTATCATGATAGCCACATTACCTGTCACTGTCATGCCTACTCGTAATCCATTTTTGAGTATCCATTCCTCTCGCAGTTTTTCTGGGATGTTACATATGTTGACTGCAGTGTGTTCACCATCCATAACAGTAGTGCTGAGCAATGCCACTCCCCTGCACCACCCTTTTGGTGTCAGATTAGATTTCTTTTGTGACTGTGAGAAAGAAACTCAGTGTGTGGTCAGAGAAATATGCCCATGAGTTGATGCACTTGTCCAACTATCTTTTTTGAAGTGTACAACCCCACCCTCTGCCTCCTTTAGTGTATGCACAATGCAGGTTTTGACTGCTTGGTTAAGCTCTGGAACTTCTCTGTGGGTAAATGTAAACCTGGATGGTATTTCATATCTTGGCTGTCAAAATACAAGCAGCCTTCAGAATTCAACATTTTCTATAATGGAAAAGGACTGTAGATCTGTTCCTATCATTTCACTGGTAAGTCGTATAATTAGGGAAGCAGTTGGATGCTTGGAGTCAAATTTGGTCTTGCAATCAATTGACTGACCTATAATTAATTGTGTGGATTTTGGAAAAGGACTCACCAAGGAACTGGTGCTGCTGCTCTGTTATGGCAGGGGTGATGGTGATAGTAGTATTGTGTCATTTGATGCTGTCAAGTCCACAGAAGTTGATCTACTTCTTTTATATGATGTAGGTGGGGGCTGCAAAACTGGTCTCTCTCTCTCTATCTCTCTGCCATCACATTCTCTATGCCACCACGGTTGTCTAGGAGGACTGACTGCTACTACTATCATGATTCAGCTTTGACTCATCAGAATTATCACTATCATCTAAATCCCCAAAATGGCTCAGTGAGATCCATGGGACAAGCCAGTACATGTGAGTGCTGCCACATTAGAGGTTGTCTCATGCCACTGGTTCCCATGCCACAGAGTTTCTTCCCCCTACTAAGGGTTGTTTTACAGTGTACACATAATACTTTAAGTTCATCACTGGAACTTATCAACCAGTGATTCCATACCATGCTGGTACATTTTTGGTTTTAAAGCCAGGCAAGAAATATGACTGTGCTCTGACTCTTAATGGAGGTGCAGCAAGAGGTACAGGAACTGAAATTGGGCTGGCAGTAGCAGAAGACAGGGTCCTGGTGGTAGAGGAAGACATTTGGAGGGAACCTGTGGAAGTAATAGTCATTGGTCTGGTTGCTGTAATTGCAGTGCACTAGGTATAACCCCCTTGTTCCCAGGGGTTACAAGAATCCCATTAGAGTTAGTGGTAGGCAGCAAAGGCAGCTAGTGATTTGCCAGTCAAAGGTCATCTCTCTCTCTCTCTCTCTCTCTCTCGTCAGTCTCAGCTGAGAGCTGGAGAGGTGATGTAATTTTAGAACTCTTGCAGCTGCATAAGCCACACAGCCAGTTGCTATGAGTGGGGAATTTAGAATCCTGTAGTCAGTTGGTGGCTGGAGTCTGCAGAGTGTAGTTGCAATTCCATCACCAGCTCTGAAATAGAGCTGCAGTGTGCCTGTTGGTTTTTTTTCTCACCGTAGTGGAGTACAGCAATCTTCCAGCTTTGTTTAAGTGGTGGAAACCATCTCCAGGGATTTTCCAGTGTTTCATCTCAGGAGGGATGGAGCAGGCTGCCAGGATGTTAGGGGCAATCCCCTGATCCTACCAGAACATTGGTGAAACTGCCTTGTTTGACAACTTCTATGAGTACCTTTGTTTATGTGAAACTGCCCAGGTGTACCGGCATTTCTTGGGTGAATTCTCTGACAAAGGGACCCTATCACCTACAATAATTTAAAAATTGGCTGTCCTCGGTGGAGTCCAGTATGTGACCATCCATGTGAACAGAATTTTTACCTTTGGCACCCCTGTGGTGTCCTGTGAGGGTGTTAAATGTGAAATACATTTCTAGAAAGCATTTTCTGTACATTTTAGATAATGGGAGGTGTATTTACCAGAGGGATAGCTGAGTATGAACTTGGAAACAAAAGGTGGGAGACCCCCCCATCTGGAGTGATCAATTTAGCACTCCAGGTTCTGAAGGGCACCTGTCTTTTCTGTCACTGTTTGGGGCCAATAACTGAAGAAAGTTCTACCCCAGTGAGTGGGTTTTTCTTCTAGTTTTACCCCAGTGAGTGAGTCTTCTCCAGTTTTGCTCCAGAGAGTTGGTTTTCTCCAGTTTACCCCTTGTATGTGGGTTCTGTGATTCTTGAGCCTCTTGTGCTCCATCGTGGTTTGTGTGCCACAACTTATCCTATGCAATATGGGAAGTGTCCCAGTACTGGCCGTGTGTGCCTAGTCGAGGGAAATTGCTTGTGTGTGTTTTACAGATGGCTAGTCCACAATTTCTACGGTCATCCTATGTTATATGGGAAGTTTTGGAGTTCTGCACCTCAGATATCTGCATTTACCATGTGTGTAACCCTCGGGGTCCATCTTCGCTTTGTGTGTTCCAACTCTGTTATGGAATAAAGCCACACTCTAGAATCCCAACCTGGTTTGGACATTTATGTTATTGCTTCCTGGGAGTGGAGTTACTCCGGTACCTCCATCCAGAAGTGTAAACATAGCATAGCCCTGAGCAAACATTTTCTCCCCACCTGGGTGATGTCCATGGTATTGGGCCCACCAGGTGTGTGCCAGGTAGTAGCAGCACTTGGTTTGTGTTTTATAATGTCTACTTCATCTGCATATCCCACCTTGTCTATGGTGGCACAATGTAACCCCCATCCCTTTCTTTTCCCCTAGACTATGGGAGGTGTGCCTGCTAGTTAAATAAGGGGCCGGTGGGGGCTTATACTAGGCAAGAAGGCAGAGGAAGGTGTTCTGCTCCTATCACAACTAGGTGTGATTGTGGCATCAGTATTTTCATGTGGCACTACCTCATTACCAGACACATCATCATCAACATTACTGTGATCAGAGTCAAAATCAATAGATATATAGGGCCTGATGTTCAATGGTGGACACAGGGCTTGTGTCCAGCCCTGTGTCTGATGCAAACTCTGACATGCCAGCATCCAAGAGGCTGCCACAACTTGTGCCCTATTTTATAACAAGGATGCAAGTTGTGACATTTTCCACATTTTGTGGCAGATTGGTCCAAACCTTTGGCACAAGCCCCAGAAAAGGAGTTCCTGTTAGATGTAAAGTTAGACTGGGGGAGCTGGTCTAACTTAGCTGTGGTCACTGCAGTGGACTTGTAGCATGGGGTATGTGGCAATTGTTTTTGAAAATACCTCTCATGGCACTGTTTGCCACAAGTCACCCCTTGTGAGGAACTCTCAGCTGCAAGCCCATTGCGGCGGCCACAACACATTTGAAAATTGAGCTCATAGTCTCTATCAGACATATGTGAGGAGTCAGCATCATTTTCAGAGGACATACCATTCTCAGGATGGGAGTCAGACTCAGACTCAAATGGAAAATTTAACTCAAATGCAGCCAAATCTGTACATGGTAAAAGGGGAGAAGAAAGCACTTGAACCTGAGATGGAAGCTGTGATGATGGTGAACACAATGCAGTTTGGTTCTGCGTCGGAATACATGTAGAACTGCCTACTTCTCTGTTTAATGACAATGATGAAGATGATGATGTGACAGTAGCACCTAATGTCATTGACAGTCCTGAATGTTTCACAAGGCTGAAGCTTTTGAGTTAATATCCTGACCTGCTAGGCAGGTGGGAGCCTTACCTTTACCATTGCCTCTATAGGCTCTAGTGTTCATGTTGTCTTATTATTGTTGGGGCGCACAACTATAAGTGACACAGATGGGGATATTTCTCTGACTGCACACTGTGTTTTAAAAAAATTTTAATTAAATAGCCAATTGCTTAAACTGCAACCAGCTCTTTGGGAAACTGTGACAGAACAGTACACAAGTGGATGTGACAGCAGACTGCCAGGAATGCTAGGTGGCAACATGCAGAGGTGTACTACACTGACCGACTGACTGGTCCCACTACTTTTTTTGTTTAAGGAAAATAGCCAAGTACTTAAATGCAACTAGTCCCTTGTGTAACTGTGAAAGAGTAGTATACAAGTGGAAGCAGGCAGCCAGAAATGCTAGGTGGCAACAAGCCAAGGTATACTATATGGACCAACTGGTTCTACAACTTTTTTCAGGAAAAATAGCCAAGTGCTTTTAATGCAACTAGCCCTTTGGGCAGCTGTGACAGAGCAGTATACAAGTAGATGTGACAGCAGACAACCAGGCATACTAGGTAGCAACAAGCAGAAGCATACTACTCTAACCGACTGGTCCTACAATTTTTCTTCTTTTAAGGAAAGATACACAAGTGCTTGAACTGCAACTAGCCCCTTAGGCAGCTGTGACAGAGCAGGACTAAAGTGAGCATTACAGCAGGTAACCAGGTACACTAGGTGCCAACAAGCAGAGGCTTACTACACTGACTGACTGGTCCTACAGTTTTTTTTTTCAGGAAAAATAGCCAAGTACTTAAATACAACTAGTGCTTTGGGCAACTATGACCGAGCAGTATACAAGTAGACATGACAGCAGGCAACCAGGAATGCTAGGTGGCAAGAAGCAGAGGCATACTATATTGATCAACTGGTTTTACAATTTGTTTTTCAGCAAAGACAAACAACCTGCAACTAGTCCCTCAGGCGACAGTGACAGAGCAGTACTTAAGTAAACATGACAGTGGGCAGCCAGGCACGCATGATGGCATTAAGCAGAGGCATACTATACTGACCAACTTGACCTACTCATTTTTTTAAGGAAAAATAACCAAGTGCTTATTACAACGAGGCATGTTCGCTTCCTGTCATTGTGTATGGCGGCCAACCAAGGTGGTGAGAGGAGGGCTGTGTCGGTTGCCATCTGGGCTCCCCATGGCACTGAAGACTATGGAAAGGGGGGGTGTCAGGTTGGTGTACTCAACCCGGTATGGGCAGTGTGGGAGGGCCATGAGATGCCAGGGAGTTAAAGAGCAGTGAGCGATCAGAGGGTAGTGATGCCACTAGACATCAGGGAAACATTTATTTAATAGGAGGCCAGTGATCAGAGGGTGGAGGTGCCACTAGACACCAGGGAAACATTTATTTAATAGGGGCTGGTAATAGAAGGGTGGAGGGTACCACTAGATACCAGGGAAACATTCACTTTCTATGAGGCTGGTGATCAGAGGGTGGTAAGTACCACTAGACACCAAAGAAGCATTCAGTTAATAGGGGGCCAATGACCAGAGGGGGGGCTCTAGACACCAGGGAAACATTACATAAATACAGGGCAGGAAGGGAGGATGGGGAGCACCACTAGACACCAGGGAATGAAACATTAAATTAATATGGGGCTGCTGATACACAATTCATACATTCCTTCTGCAGTTCAGTGACACACTGAACTGTGGAATGAATGTATAAATTGCAGATTAATGTTTTAAACTGCTGAAAGAAATTCTGCAAAACTAACCACTGATGGAGATCAGTTCTGCAGAATATTCTTCTGCAGTTTAATACATTAATCCGCAGTTCATATTTCTATTCCGCCATTCTAAGTCAGAATTTCCATGAATGTTACCAATAAGATGTTAAAACTTTATTGAAGAAGTGAAAGTCTGACTTCCACACAAATTCTGCCAGCGGCATACCTCTCAAGTGTCCCGGATTTTCCGGGGCTTCATGAATTTAGACTGCTTGTCCCACAGTTATGAATTAATTGCTTCTGCCACGGATTTTTTGAATGCCACTGTGTTGTTTAACCCTTAAGCTACCAATAAAATTAGCAAGTCTATGAATTCTGGACTGATATATCAGCCAGCAACACAGGTTAAACTAAACAGATAACAGCAGTCTGGAGGAGGCAGCCTTCCCCCTGCATTCCACAGGCTTAGTTTCTGGAAAGAAACTGAGAGAGAGCAAGAGAGAGAGAGAGAGACAGACAGACAGACAGATAGACACACACACACACACACACACTCTGCATTTCAGTATATTTCTTTTCAGGAGAACTGTAATGAGCCTGTAAGTCATTTTTCCAAATACAAGCATTTTTTTTTTATGTAGTAGTTAAATTTCTGTTATTGTTCCATCTGTAGTAATCCAATCTATAGTGGGACCACTAGTGGGTTAAACTCATGGCTGCTGTAACAGGCCTGGTGTGCTGAACTTGTATTTACAAGGACTTGTCACAAGAGTAAATCTTGTCTTGATCTTGGATCATCTGTCAGTGCTGATTTCTTTGTATTACTATTATTGGAATCTATCTTGCACATCAGAAAAGTATTGGAGCTGCTTTTAATTGACATGGCATTGTTCCATCTATACAGGCCTTTTAGGAATCTCAGAGGGTGTTTCTGCTTTACTCTCTGGTGTTAAGCATCAGTTTAGAACTGTATGATGTAGTTTATGTCCCTCTTAGCCCAGAGTTTATAGTAGAACACAAGGCGCTTTTACACTGGCAGTCTTGCCATGGAATAAGCATTACAGAAGGACCTTACCATTCTATCCAATGCTGTGTAAATGCTATTTGTTCCATTCTAAAAATGAACAATCGCCTGAAACGCACTCCGTGGTGTAGGTGGTTTCTCCCAAAATGTGCCGTTGCAGCGCGCAGTGTAAAGTGCCCATTCCGGTGCTACAACTCTAGCTTTAGCTCTCGCGTGACGGACACTGTTCTACCCAGCATGCATGGTGATGCCGTATCCAGGAAGTGCACTCGAATGCAGAAGTGATCTCCCTTGCATGGCGCATTGCTCAGATTGTCTGCTTTGTTTTCATTTGCCACACAGTTATATTATATGCTGTCTCTCTACTTGCAATCCGCTGGCGACTGTTGGGGTTGGAGTTCAGGTATGCAATCTATGAAGGCTGCTTTTCTTACAAGGCTGCTTTTCTTGTGCCAGACTGCAGTAACCAACCTTGCTTTGCCTGCGTGGCCATGTTCTGTATGACAGATAAAGCAGTGGTGCATTGTGCATTCTCGGGGTGCTGGGGGGGGGGTGCAAGTTCATACTAGCAATCCAAGGCTGCATTTGTTATGCCAGTGTGCAAAAAGATATCTTGCTCTGCCTGCCCTGCATGGCCATGTTCTGTATGGCAGAGAACACTGGCATCCTGTGCAGCATGCAGTACGGTGCAGTGGGCAGCGTAAGTTCAAACTGCGATGGTTGTGGCTGCAGTTTTCTGTCTTGGGGTTACCTGTGACTGGCATTCCTTTCAGGAGATCTGCTAATGTGACCCCCAAGGTTTAGCAGTGTTGTCCTTTCACTTTCTCGGTGTGCTTTTTGTGGGGTTGGGGGGTGGGGGGTGGGTGTGGGGCTATGGCGGACACCACAATATGACATGCTTAGCCAGCTGCTTGAAGTAGCTGGACGACTGAACCTGCTGTCTTTGCATGATACATCTCAGGCGAGGTCCCACACACCTCCACTGGTGTTTGTCCCTTGCTACTGATGTGGGTGGCGTCAGCCCTTTTTTAGTGATGCTTTTCCTGTGTGTGGAGTGGTGCCATGGCAAACACCAAAGTATTTAAGTGCTTTGACAGCGAATGGCAGCGTACATCCCTCATTACCCTAAAGTGTAATATAATTTCCCTGTTCTCCATGTCCATGACAAATTTTCCCACATTTACTTAGATTACCACCCACAGTGTGGTTGCTTGAGGTTCATTTTGCTTCCAATCTATGCTTTGCTGGGTCACCATAGGGACCCATCATCTCAGTTTGCCTGCACAGACAACATTTTACACGTGTTAAACACTGCAGCAAACCGTTGTTGTTTCCTGGTGTAACACACACCTCATAACTGTATGGTTTGTTCCCCTATACAACTGCCCTCTGTATTGGGCAGTTCTGAATGCTATTGTCCACGTTGTTGATGACCTTGTATGACCACGCATGTGTGGCACAGGTACTTTCTCTGGGTCGAAGTCCAAGGGCTTGGTACAATTCAGCAATGTCATAATCGGTGCCTCCATGATCATACTCACTACATGAGTGGCCTATTCTCTCCTGTGCCATCTCCTAGTACTGCTGTAGTTGTTTCATTCCAGTAGTCCTGAACCATTACTGCATTGAATGATTTGGCTGCAATGCCTGCACCGTCTGCTGCTAACTCCATATTTGACTACCTTGACTTCAACCCCCCCCCCCAACACACTAATACACATTGGCTTACTGTAGTTGGTCACCATGTGGCCAAAAATATTTGTTTTGGCCATGATGCTGGTTTCCCGGTGTTGTGGTACCCAACTGTGGGAGTTAACCGTGCCGAGGTTGCTGGGCTTAACCCAGTGCGGGCCATGTGCTGGGGACCAATAACTCCTGTTATTTGCATTTGCTGTTTCATGGGGTTTTTTTTAGTACTGCGCCGAGGGCAACTTCTTTGTGAATCCTGCCCCACATGTATTGCATAGTGTTATAGCAGTGTACCTGCAGTATACCTTGCTGCTCACTGCAACTACATTGGCATACCGTGTTGGGGTTATACAGTTTAGCAATGGAGCATAGCTGGTACATCAGATGGGGTTTATGTTGGCATGGGTGGGCATGTGCATTTTTTTCTTAGATTACTCACTCACACTATTCTGTTTGCACATGCTATCGATGACTGACTAAGCATAAGGCAAGGCTGAAGTCACAAACCTAGCTGTGTAGGCACGCAGGTAGTGGAACGGGTAATGAGACAGCAAATATCCACCTTTAGGGAATACAAAAGGCCAGGAAGGGGAGGGAAACTACAGCTGTAAAGGCAGCCAATGCATCCATGGAGAACAGGTTTGCTATGGCCATTAAAGATGATGTGAATGAATTTGTCACTTTCTTCTTGGTGAAATGTGGTTGGTGGGACAAGATAGTCAGCATTAATAGTTATGGTTGGATAAGGGTGTGGGTAGTGTAAGGCAAGAACCGCTTAATGACTACTTCGGCTCAGTATTTAGTAAGGGGGGTACCACAGGTGGGAGGGAAGCTGGGAACACAGGGCTAGAGGCCATGCCCAGGGCCATTGGAAAGGAAAGAGAACATTGTTTATCCTGGAGCAGAACACTAAGCAGAAGCTTGTGTTGAGATGTGACCTTGGAGCACAGGGAAGTAAAGTGACTTGCTCAGATTCACATAGGATGCACCTTAGGTGGCTGTGGAATTCAAATCCAGGTCTCCCAGTCTGCAGCTCAGAGTCTTAACCCACTGCACTATACTGCCTCTGTAGACCAGAGAGTAGTTTGTACGCACTGCATGCATAAGCATCAAGCTGTGCGGCAGCTACACTCAAGTTACTGAAATAACATGAATCGCTAACATATCTTCACAGTTTTAATCATGGATCTTGACATATGGACTGCCACAATACAACCGGAGGACAGAGGCAATGCAAATCATCCAGCAACAACATTAGTTTCTACCCATCAATGTCTGTATCAATACTTGCAGCGCTGAAGAGCCATGGAATTTATGTTCCTTTGCTTGATGTCTGAAGCCTTCCAACCACGAATTCGGACTGTTTGGTCTCAAATCCGGACTCCAGTTTTTTGGATGGTTGTTGTTGCCCATTTTGATGATGAGCAGTGGCTTGAAAATTTCCGCGTATGCAGATCAACGTTTTACTACATTCTTGAAAAAATCAAGCCACTGATTCAATGGCAGGACACTAGCATGAGACTGGCAGTTTCTCCAGATATACGACTGGCAGTCACCCTATGGCGATTAGCAACCAATAGTGAGTACCGTTCCAATGGACACCTATTTGGAGTTTCCATGTCAGTGGTATGCGAGGCACTACATGATGTATATTCTGCCATTTGCTCAAGTTTTAAGCATCTAATACAAATTTCCACAGGTACTCGGTTAGAGAACATCACCTCTGGGTTTCAACACAAGTTTGGATTGCCACAAACTGTGGAAGCAATAGACGGCACACACATTCCCATTCTTGCACCTGCAGTGGATCCTGTCGACTATTACAACAGAAAAGGGTGGCACTCCATTGTAATGCAGGTTGTTGTTGACCATGAGTACCAATTTTAGGACCTGAATATTGGATGGCCGGGCAAAGTACATGACACACGCATTCTGTCCAATAGCACGCTATATGCTAAAGATATCAGTGGGTCTTTATTTCCCAGTGTAACTTGTGACAATGGGACTGTTAGTGTGCTGATTTTTCTTTTGGGTGATCCAGCATACCCTTTAATGCCATGGTTAATGAAACCCTTTGCAGACACTGGTCGACTGACAGCAGAGCAGGAAGGTTTTAACCACAAACTGTCACGCTTACGAATGGCGGTGGGGAATGCCTTTGGCCACCTTAAGGGTTGATGGAGGTGCCTCTTGAAGAGAATAGATATAGACACCAACTTTGTACCCAACATTGTATACACATGTTGCCTCTTACATAACCTATGTGAAAGTCAGGGTGAGATGTTTGATTCAGATTGGATGTTCACGGGTGATGTCCCTGTTTTGGTGCAGCCCAGTGTAAATGCATGAGATAGGGCAGGCAGAGGCCCTGGGGTACAGCATGCTCGCATTATATGCAGTGCTCTGGTGGAGTACTTAAACTCGTAAATTAGGTATGCTGGTAAGCGAAATGAAGGGCAGGATGTTCTTTGTGCCAGTGCCAATGGCACAGCCCTTACCAAAATTGGCTACTTGGCAAGGCTATTTGCATGACTTCAGCTTTATTGTGTCTATTGTTGTCTTTGGAGTGGCATTTGTTGGCAACCCAGCATAACCGCCCCCTCCACCCCACCACAACAGTTGAATGTTGTTGTCAATGTGCAACAGTGGTTTGCACATTCTCAACAAGCACAGATGTCAATTGTTTCTACCCCACTCACAACTCCTAGTGCCCAGATACTAAATCCCAGAAATGTTCCCCTGGTTAATATTCAGAGGAGGGACTTCATAATGTGCCGGGATGTGCCATGGCATGCCCATGGATATGCAGTGAAGCACCCATCTCCAGCACGGTAGGTGCAGCACATATGCTGACACAACCATGAGATGCGCAACACAACCGCTGGGCAATGCTGAGCAAGAAAAAACAGGCTGAAATGATGGCCACCCACAGGCACGCTGCTGTACTGCATGGAAAAGCACAGCTGCCGCCAGCCGAAGGTCGCGGCCACCAGTGCCCAACCTCCCATACCCTCCCTTCCACCACCCCAAGGAAGAGCATGCATTGGGCCGCTGAAATGTGCCAGCATACAATTCATTTGTATTGTGACTGTTCCACTGTCTGCAGTATCACTGTTGTTTTGCAAAAATTTGATTTGCCCTAGTTATGCATTGATATGTTATTGGGCCCTGGAAATGTGTACTTGTTATTTGTTTGTACATGATGTTATAAAGTTAGTAGTAAAAACAGTAAACACATGGACAACAAAAGACAGATTGGACAGTGTTTTTATTACACAAAATACAGTTCTTTAAGTTGATTATTGCACATGGCTCACAGCTGATCAGTTCACAGACCTAAAAAAGTACAGTTCTACATTTTAGCTTGTAACAACAGTAATGAAAATCTTAAAAGGTATAGTTCTATATTTTTGCTTTTAAAACCATTACTAAAAAATCCAAGAAATAAAGAATACGTTGCTTAATCTACTACTAATAACCCACCTATCCCCAGGTACACAACAGTATTGTTGCACTGTTTCGTCTACACCAGAATAATTATTGTACAGCTAACTCCTTTTTGTCATTACATTATTACATCTCACTAATATGCAATACATGAACAGCACAAATAGCATATCAAGAAACGAATTAATATTTTTACGAAATATTGCACAATCCCATGCTAGTAATTTAATACACTGTAAATTACTAGTATCATAATGGTACGTCCCTTGCAGAACATCAAATATGTGCAAATGTACGTGCGTAATCAATGTCAAGCTTGTTATCTGAATACTGCGGTTCTTCATCCATGCTCACTGTTTGTTGTCTGAAACATGTTTGTCCATGTGGTGGTGTAACCAAGTGAAACAGTTCCATGTTAACAGGATGGTCACCCGCACCATAAGGCTGTTCTTCAGCAATGGATATTTGCACTTGTTAGAATGCATGTTGCACATGTGGTGTCACAGGGTGTTGAACCGTGTAGCATGGAGAGTTGACTGGGTGGTCCAGATCGGCATACAGCTGTTCTTCAGTATTGGTTATGTGTCGTGCATGGAATGCTGGTTGAACAAGTGATGTTGCAGGCTGCTGAAACATGTGTAGTGGAGGTGTGCCAGGACATTCATGGTCTGAATAAGGCCCTTCTTCAGCAGTGGGCTGGACCAGTGGTCGGAATGCATGTGAGACTAGCGGTGTCGTCGGCTGTTGAAGCTTGTTTGATCAAGTCGATACTGGATGCTCTTGCTCTGCATACTGCTGTGATACAGCCATGGGAATATGCTCTGGGTGTAAAGTTCATTGAAAATGAGGTGTCACCGACTGTTGGAATTTTGGGAGTGGGGCAGTGACTGGAGGTTTGGGCTCAGCATATTGCGATGGTTCATCCATGCGCAGGAACTGTGATCGGGACGCACATTGTATTTGTGGTGTTGTTCGGGCTTGTAATGCTGCAGTGGAAGGACAGTCATGCTCTACGAACAGTTGGAATATTTTGTGCTCATGCTCCATGGGCTGCAACTCCATTCACTCTATCAGTTCAATGCGCTGCCTCTCGACCTCCAACCTGTGCCGCTCTGCCTCTGCATCAGCTTGTTCACGTTGTCACCGTGTCTCCACTTCAGCATGTTCATGTCATTGCCATGCCTCCAATGACAAATCCTCATGTCGCTGCTCCACTTACAGGAACCTTTCATCTGCGCGTTCCATATATTTCATAAACTGCTCTGCTATTGATGCCATAGTTACCTCACTGCATTTGTGCTGGCTCCTGGAGCTTTGCGAAGTGGAGGGAAGTGGTTGTGAGGCAGTAGTTTTGATGGTTACTTCTGGCTCGGTGAGCTGTGACAGTGGCCCATCACTGCTTGAAGGAGTGCCATTGGGCAGTTCATTGAGCACTGCCCCTTCATCCTCTAGCTCATTTTCTGAATCTTTTCTTCCAGGAACACTTGTCACTGCCATCTCTATGAGCACTGCTGGGTCTGTTGTGTCACGAGTGCCGAGGATGGCATCAAACTCTCGATAAAATCTGCACTCTACCCATCCATGTCCACTGCAGTTGTTGCTATCCCGGCAACAGATGTATCTGTGTTTCAGTCTTTTCATGTGAGACCTGCACTGACTTTCAGTATGCTGAAATCCAAGATCTCGAATTTGTGCTGCGATGTCTTTGTAGATGTGGCTGTTCTTTCTTTGGCCATTTAATATCAGCTGAATCTGGTCATCCCCCCCTTTCACTATCAGAGCCCGTGTCTCATCATCGCTCCAATTGCAGGTCCTCTGTTCACATTCCATGGCTAGGGAAACAGGATAGGAGAGCATACGTTACTTTCAAGACATGTACTAAGTCCTGGTGTATCACAACAGTTATAACTTGGGTACCAAAACATTGCTGTGGTATGCTTGCATATTGCTTTTAAAATACCTATAACATGACGTTGGCCATGTTATAAGTGGATTCAACCAATATGGGGCATGTCTTTAGTCATCTTCAATCCATGCCTTGGTGGTTCACACAAGTAAGCCAGCAGTATGATGCAGCACAACCACAATGCCCCCACCACCACCACCACACAGTGCCGAGTGATACTCAGCATAGCCTTACTCTGTTGTGTGATGATGACTCTTTTTTTTTTTTACCATTGTGTTCACTGATTGACACCTTAGGCCTTGTGCAAAGCTGATTTGTCACAATGGCACTGGGCCATTGGCAGGCACAAGTGGAAAATAAGTAGTGCCAGCTTCATGGTCTGAACCCACTTGATTTGTTGAATCCCTCCTTGAGGGAACAGTTCCTAGCAAGTGGAAAGTTGCGACCATAGTTCCAGTGCACAACAAAGGGCCCCGTGATAAAGTGGGGAACTACAGGTCCATCTCCATTCTCTGTCCCCTAGGGAAGGTGCAGGACAGACTAGTCTATAACCAACTGCAAGACTACCTTGAGACACACTGTCTCCTAGCAGATATCCAACATGGCTTTAGGGAAGGCTATGGCATGGACACGGCCCTTATCTAGCTCACGTCTGGTGTCTTCGAGGCAATGGACAATGGCTCCCAGAGGGGAGCCCTGTTTATTGACCTGTCCAAAGCCTTTGATCGTGTCTCCCATCAACTTATTCTCCCCAAACTCCACCTCTTTGGACTAGATGGGCTCTCACTTTCTTGGTTTAAGAGCTACTTGCTTAATCGAAGCCAAAAAGTTGTCTGGAAAGGTGTCCAATCTGGTATCAGACCTGTGGTCTCTGGGGTACCCCAGGGCTCAATCATGGCCCCCTACTTTTCTCCCTCTTTGTCAATGACATTGAAAGGTGTTGCAGGCCATGCAGACTAATTCTCTATGCAGATGATACTGTTGTCTACTGCAGTGACCCTCAACCTAGTGTTATCACTGCCAAGCTGCAAGCTAACCTCTGAGCACTTGAAGCCTGGTTCTCCACCCACCTCCTAGTCCTGAATGAAGAAAAGACCAAAGCCGTCCTGTTTGGAACCAGGCATCTGGGGACTGTCATATCTGACCTGCTTAAACTCCAAACAGCCCAGGGGAGGATTGTCGAGGTCCTTGGCAAGATCACTTACCTTGGAATCCTCCTTGACCAGGAGCTGTCCTACAAACCTCATATTGACACTTTAACTAAGACCATCCACCAGAGGACTAGACTCCTCTACCACCTGGGACATTCACTCTCTGATGAGGCTCGGTGAGCTATCGCCAATTGCACCCTGCTCCCCATCCTCCTCTACGGGAACCCCCTTCTCCAGTCCCTTAGGGAAGGTGAACTACATTGTCTCTCTGTGCTCTACCATCGAGTGGCATGCTTCACAAACAATGACCCCCCTTGGAGGCATCACTGTGAGGTCCTTACAGACCTCCATTGGCCCACTTTACAGCACAAACTGGCCTACTCCTCTATCTGCCTGACCTACAAATTCTGCACCACAGGCCCCCCTCCTCACTTGTGGGGTCTTCTCAACCCTAGGGCACATGGCTGTGACACCAGGTCCTCAGCTGGCTGTCCCTGGCCATCCCATGGGTCCGCACCAATTCTGGCAGGTGTTCCTTTAAATACTCCGCCCCACACCTATAGAGCACTCTCCCAGATAACCTGGTCAACAAGTCGTCTCTCCAAGGCTTCAAGCTGGGCCTCAAAGTTTACGTCCTGGAACTCAGCCTCTGTGGCTGCAATCGTTAGCCCCCACATATTTCCCCTTCCTACATAGGTCTTACCCGTGACTATGGTACTCCATGCTCATTTTTATGATAGTATCTACTGTGTCTAATGCTACCCCATTGTATTGTGTCAAAGGTATAACTGATAATGCCATTTGTAATTACTGTCATTCCAATGTACATAACAATTGCAACCACTGAATGTTGTCCAATGTGTGAAAGTATGTTTTTATGTAACTAATCCCGGGTCGCCCCTGAAAAAGGGACCTCTGGTCTCAGTGGGCTCACCCAGTTACTAAAATTTAAATAAATAAATAGATTTTGTTTGGAAGAAAGTTTAGGGGCAGGGGAGAGATCGGATAGGTGCTGGGGTTGCAGCCATAACAGTTGGCAGCGGCCTTATGAAATGGACAGATACACGTAGAGTATGGGGTGGGTGATTTGATAAGATAGGTGAGGCAACTCTGGTTGGAGACATGCTGAGGGGAGTAAATGAGAGGAGAAAGCCCAGAGGGAAGTGGGGGGTGGTAAGGGACAGGAAGAGTGGCGAGGAAGATAGGGAAGAACAGTAGGTGGGGGGCTAGAGGAAAACCGATGAGAATGAAGATGTTCTTAGTGCATGACACAGTCCACATGAATACACTGTTTGTCTGCTCAACACCTGGGACCAAAGATGTTTTGTATATGTTGCACACTCCACAAGCATGCACTCTTGCTCACTCATGACCAAAAAGGCACTGATTGCGAGAGTGTGGTCACTGGCAAGAGCCATACAACTTGAGGAAAGGGAAGGTGGGTGGCTTTGTGGGTGCTCAGTGATGAGGTTGGGGGAATATAAACAGTGTCACTGTCAAATTTAAAAAGGGCACACGCAATGGTACAGTTCACACTGCACCAACGCATTGCTGCAGTGCGTGTGTGTGTGTGTGTGTGTGTGTGGGGCGGGGTCCATACTAGTGGGTACAATGGGGCGTAAGAATTTGTGAAGGGTGGTGTTTGAGAGCATAAATTGTTTTGGATACTCCCCTGTGCCTGACAAGCCATGCAGTGTTTGCATGTGCACAGCACTGGGTGCTGTCATTGGGACTTGAGAGGTGGCAATGGCAGAGGATTCCAAAAAGTTCTTTAAAAGGACAAGGACAGAGGAAGGTGGGAGGGCCCACAGGGTGCCCACTTAATGTATGATGGGTGGTGGTGGGGCCTCTGGCATGGCTATAGGGGGTGATAGATCACTGTGCAATGTGGTATAGTCTTCATGCGGTCCTTGCTCTGAATGAGATAGCAGCAGTGCACCCTGACTCTTGAGCAGAGATGGCACACAGCATTGGGTGTTGTCATTGGGACCTGCACGGGATCCTACATGGTCCAGAGGGCACCATATTCCAGGAAGAGCTGCAAAGTGACGAGAGCTAGGGACGAGGGGTGGGGGCATTCAATGCTTGAGATGGCACAAGCGCATAAAGAATACACCTTGACCCCCCCATGGTTCTACAGTCACACATTTATGATTAGACACAGGTCGTGCTACCCATGCTTGTAGAGTTTGTAGTCATGGGGTTGGGGAAGAGGTGTACTCAGTAGCAGAGTGTGTATATCCACAAGCAATACATATCAAGAATGCCACCCATGGCCGGCATACGTCACCAGAAAAGGTAGCTCACACAACACAATGTCTAAGCAACACTATTGTGGGTCGCAGAGGCTGGCAGTTAGAGGTCTGATGCAAGGACATGCAAGGGCCTCGGACAAAAATAAGCTATGGTGCTCACAGAGGTTGTTTTAATGTTGAACTTGAAACTGTCCATACCCAGCCCTTAAACATGTAATACATGTGTTTGTCAAGTGACAAGTTATGCTGGCCAGTTATCTGTGAGTTGCACCAACCCCTACCTCTACCCCACACAATGTAACCAGTATGCAGCACAAAGACCTAGTGGTATTGGTAGTGGAGTACAAATGCTGTCCCACCACCCCCAACTCCCATGCACCAGGTAATACCCAGCACAATGCACCCAGTACACAGCTATATGAAACATGCAATGCTTGCATATATCTAGGTACAGCATTTGTGACATGGTACACCCCTCCACCCAACCACCTATCTCCACAACTCCCCCATACCAGGTAATTTTTGGCACAAAGTACTCAGGCAGTACCTGGCCAGCACTTGCATGGTGGTAACATAGTGATAAGATGAAATGGCCGACATTGGCACATACCTTCCTACTCAGCCGGTAGATTGGTAGGGCAGCAGCAAGAGCAGGTCAGTGACCGGAAGACCGTCACCACAACAACATGACACGTCAGCCCGCAGGTCGCACTACCTCTCGCACCCCCCAGCTAATCTCGCAAGGAGTACTGCACTGGTACAGATGGCAGGGGCCTTTTGTGATGAAAGATGGCACTCATGTAATCAGGACGTGGAGCAGAACAGGCTGTATCGGCACTACACAGGTAACACTCGTTTTGGCACAGCAGCATGTGTGTAAAAGCGCCTATTGATGCATTGTGCCAACAACAGAAGAGCATTACAGGGACACAGACTACATTACATAATTCTAAAGTGTTTTTTACCAGCAGCATGTAAATCAGAAATACCCACCAGGATAGCTGAAAAGCCTGGATAGCTAGAGCAATAACACAGTTTGAAGCAGTAATTAAAAGAACAACTACTGGGGAAAAATGACCTATAGATTCAGTGCAGTTCTCCTTTAATTCTGGAAAGTAATAACAGTGGATCCTTAAAAAGCCTGGAAATTAACACAGGATCCAAAAAAAAACATTTCTTTAGAAGTGAATGTGTTCCACTTTAGTTTCAAGTATGTACTTGAAAAGAAATTACAGCATTAACATGCAGAACATGTGACTGTGTTTTATTATGCCATTTGATAGTATGCAACTGAAGTAGAATTTAAAAAAAGCATAAACTAAAGGTTGCATAGCCTCAGAAGTCACCCATAAATCCATACCTTTTTCAACCACTTTCTGGGTGTTGGGAATACCACCTCAAGTACCCCTCCCAACTGCATCTGAACATAGATGGTTAGCGATATTAAGTATGCAAGCCAAGAGGCTCCTCCTATGCAAATGGTGCTCAACTGAGATTCCTACATTCTCTGAACTACTCGACTCCCTTACACAAACTGCCACCCTAGAACACCTCTCTCATATAATACCAAACACTCTTCCAACCTATTGCCGATGTTGGAACCCTTTTATAACATGCACTAAGCCTAGAACAGGTATACAGTAGGATGAGCTATCCCCTATACCCCACCATGTATCTTCTTGTATGAACTAACAGGGACAAATCCACCAGAGTTGTTAATAAATTAGTACGCATATCTCTGTACCATATATATCCTACTGTAGTCTAGTTTCTTTGTGGTTATATGCTTCCTTTTCAGGGTAGGATAAGGTATCTCACTTACAAGGTGATATCGCATTGCTCCGTAGAAGTCACCTCTTAGAAATGATGGGCCAAGATGCTTCCTGGTAGGTCCTTTCCTCTTTTCATAATAATTTGAGTGTTTGGAATGTTCATGTGACACAGTGTACAACATATATTGTATTTCTACTGCCTTTTACTTATTGTAACTTCTCATTTGAAAATCAATAAAACATTTAACTGAAAAAGAAGCATTTTGTCTTTGCCCCACCATCCTCCCCTCCTCCTCCAGCAGATCGCCTCTCTCCTTGGGGTTCCTACGTAAGGTACCTGCAGCCAAGGGAATCATTCCCATGGCACCTCTAGGTGTGGAGCTCTCCTCCAGGGTTTCTTGTCTTTGGTACCCTTACAGAGTGGTATTCCACATGGAATAGAGAGGCGAATGTCCACAAAGGTTAATCAGCAAGTTGCACAAGCATAACACTACACTGAATTGTACAAGCCCATTGAAAAATTAAAAAAGACTGCCTGCTTTTACTACTCTTTTTTCACATTCTTTCAGACTCAAGAAAAGCCTAAGGGCAAGGCCTCACAGAACATTTTTTATGAAGCACCATGTTGGTCTTCTTTCAGGTATCCCCAACCCACTAGGAGAGCAACATGGCACAGTCAAAATGTTTTGGCTGGGTGGCCACCCCGATGGGCCAGGTTCAGAAGAAACAGAGCTGGGCAGGTGCCGTGTGCTGTAATAGGCTCCAGACTTCTCAATGACAGCTCATAGGGCCTTAACATGGTATATCCCATTCCCTGTCTGATTACAGGGTAGGGTATATCCCTCTCTTGTTTGAGGTTACACTCCTATCTGATTACAAGGTATCTCACTGGTGGACAATAGGAGGGGAAAATAATACATAAAAAACAATGTTTTGGTTTCTTAAAATGAAAGGAAAGAGCCAGCCCTATAGCACTACAGTACTGTCAGTACTGCTAACCTTTCCAACAAACTGAGTTTCTGAATGGACCTTAGTCACTCAAGCTGTCAAAGGGAGAGATAATTAAGTATTCCATGAATGCTTCTTCACTTGGAAAGTGGGGGCACAGACAGTGTCCCTCTGTGCCGCAGCACCCTAGTGTAAGCTGAGCAAAGTGAATGTGTGGAAAAAAGAAAATGCAATGAAAGGGTTTTAAAAGAGCAATAAAAGTGTGCAATATTTTTATTTGTGAGATAAATAATTGCAAGCAAGAAAGGGATAGTAAAATGATGAAAGCAGCAAAAACAGTCAGCTAAACAAGCCGTATCTACGAAACGTTGGGGCAATGGGGGACCTGGGAAGCAAGAAGGTTTGGGGAATGTTGTTTTTGCAGGCATTATACAGTATAAAAGCAGGGTGGTGAGTGGTGCACAGTGTAGTGCACCTAATTTTCCAGCCTCATTGCTATAAAGTCATAACATGAGAAGCAAATTATTAGCACCCACTGAGTTTGGATTCACCTTGGGACTAAGTGGTTGTGGAGGGATCCACACATGGGTTCCTCACAGGAAGATTTTATATAATAAATTTAAATTACTATTTTGAAATGAAGTCACTCCAGTCTCTGCAGCAATGCTGAGCTGACAAATCTCACTCACTGTAGTCAAGCCTTATTAAATTATCAAGAAAAAAGCATTTCTTTAAATTTTTTCTTGGGCACACAGTCACAAACTTAGAAAAATATCTTGAGTATACATCCATGCACATACACTGAACACACAAATGGCTAACTGAAATGGTGGGAGTCAGCCGACTAGTCCCACCCTGCCAGTAGCAGTTACGCTGCATTCAACACTTGCTTAAGTGGCCGAGGAGGGACCCAAACCTGCAGTCCTCACAGGAAGATCTCTGATCTTAAATGTAAATTATATTTATTATGAAATCAGGTCACCCAAGTTGCTGTAGCAATGCTGAGCTGACAAGTTTCAGCCACTACAGTGAAGCCAGACTAAATGCTTACAAAAAATATATATATTTTAAACGTTTTCTTGGGCATGAAGCCAAGTTATAAACAACAACAGAAAAAAGATCCCTAATAGCTAACTGCTCCTCAGTTAGACTACTTGCCTGGTCCTTTGTTTCAGACAACTAAATTACAAAAACCTTAACTTGCTAAACAAAAAAAAATCCTACAAAATCTTCCTTACTCCCTTAAGCTGTTAAGTCTTTAAAATATACTATAATGCAGCCTTAAATCTCATATGGGTTTAGTACAGTACACACACACACACACACACACACAATTTATGCGCATTTGGGGTCAGCCTGCATATATAATCTCCAAACACTAAACAACCCTTCTATGTTCCTGTTTCTCTCTCAGTGCAAACAGTAAACAGCTCTTCTGTTTTCTCTTTTTTTAAGCCTAATTTTCATCCCACAGTGTAAAAATCAACTGTCTCTAATTTAGTATTTACAGAGGGAACAAAAAATGTTAAAATGTTACCCCAAGGTGGGGTCACTGGTTCGCCAACAGACTGACGAATGGTACCGGGGGTGTGAGGGGTCATGGGTCACATTGCGGGTCCAGGGACAGGGAAGACATCATCTTGCTGATGGATCCCTAAGGGTTTTTCAGAGAAAGACCCCCAAGAGGCGGGACATGCAATGATGTTGAAGGCAGATGTGCCGATGTCTGGCCCACCTCCCACAAAAACAGGTGCCAGCAGCTGTATTCCGCCCCGTCTCTGCCAGGGGTTAATCACACTCCAGTCATCCCACACTTCTGGAGGAGGTGAGCAGTCCACAGGATGCTCAATACCCCTCCTCCATGGCCAGTTCTCCAATGTCCCGAGTCTGGATTCAAACTCAGGGCACCAGTGTCACAGGTGGAAATCTAACCAATGCGCTAGTGGGTTGGCCATAACCAGTTGGTTATAGCAACAGATAATACAACAGCCATCCATGTGTAATAGCACTTAGCACTTACAGTATTATTGAAAATATTTAAAACTATTTTATTGATATTAATTATCCTCTGATGTGAAACCTGCAAAAGTGAGGAAGAACTGGTACTGCTGGGGTTGGGAATGGAATGTTTCCCATGTAATTTAAGGCATAAAATGAATGTTTATGGGTATAACGCTCATATAGATACTAATTAAATTATGGGATCTAATATCAAAATTCTGAAAAAGCATACAAAATTAAAAACATTTTTTTCTAAAACCGTCATGAAAATTTCTATGTCAATATTAAAAAAATACAACTTTATCATTATGGAAAAAGTGTATCAATAACATTTATTTAATTAAAAAACACCTCTTTCATTATGTAAATATATTTTTATTTTTTATTTAGTTTTTGTTAACCGGGTAAGTGCACTCGCCAGAAAGTGACTATTTTCAGGCACGACCCGGGAGGTACATAGTACAGTGCAAAGACAATAAGGCAGGTACATGATAAGGTGCATTGAAGCATTCAGACATTGTTTACAAATAAACAGGAGAGAACAACGGGTACTGGTGCTGGGATAGACCAGAGTACAGGAGAGAGAAAAGAGAGAAAAAGGGGGGGGAATGATAAAGGAGGGGATCAAGGATAGGTAGGGTCTGTGCACAGCTAAGTTCAGCGGAGGTGGCAGGGCTAGAGACCAGAGTCAAAGGTTGGCTTACCAGCTAGCAGTGCAGGTGGGGCAAGGGTTTCGGAGACGAGATACTGTGTAACCTGTGGCATCGGCGGCTGAGAGTAAGAAAAGTGTACGGGCTGCTGGTTCTAAAACCGGGCGAGGAAGTAAGCTCCAGTCGGGTGGGACGAGAAATTACGGTGTTTGCGGCAGAAGGCTAGGGCCTGCAACTGGGCTCATGGAACCGGTTGCCGGCTTGGAGTGATTCGGGAGGCGGGGTTCGGGGTAAAAGACGGCAAAAGCTTGCGGCATCAGTGGATGGTAGTGAGAAAAGTGTCTGGGCCGCTGGTTCTGTGACCAGGAGTGGGAGCTGAGCTTCAGTCAGGCGACAACGAGAGATTACGGATTTTGCGGAAGAAGGCAGGGGTCTGCGACCAGACTCATGGAACCGTTAGCCAGCTAGAAGGTGTTCAAGATGCGGGGTCATGGACGGCAAAACCAGTTTTAGCGTCTGAACGCACAAAGCGTACCCGGTCTCACGGTTTCGTTCCCGGTTAAGGTACCAGTGAATAAGTCGGAGATGGGGGGGGTTACGGTGGTCAGGCGGCTTAGGAAGCTGGATGAGTAACTACTGAAACAGGTCCATCGCGGGGCAACAGGAGTTACACATAAATTGGTATAGTGAAAACATTGTAGAAGGGGGGACCAAACGGAGCCAAGCTGGCTTTAGCAGGTTAAACCAGGGGAGAGACCCACAAAGTTAGGGGTCTGGAAACGGAAGCAAGGACGAAGTCCTGGCCACTGATTCTTATTTCAGGTATAGGAGCCGAGGAATTCAGCCGGGGTGTGAGAGGGAATTTTATGGCATTTGCGGCAGATGCTAGGATCTGTGTCCGGGCTCATGGAGCTGCTCACTGGCGAGAGCGAGTACAGGAGGCGGGGTCCGAGGTGAAATACAGCAAAAAAGTGGCTTTAGCGGCCGTGGGTGCGGAAAATGCCCGGGCTCATGGACCTGATTGCCGGGTAATAGGTCTGGGCTTAGTCGGTGAAGGGGGAGGGGGGAACAAAAGAGGCTGAGATCATTAAGATGTACCAGTACCCAATACAAAAAACTTTCACCTCAAATTATATAGGCAGCAAGTTGAAACAACAGGCAAACAGTGTGATGGCGAGAGGCATTGTCAGACACAAAGGCATTGTAGGGGCATAAAATAGTAAGGTCTTGTATTTTTAACATCAGCATTAAAAGTGCAAATAGGCTACCTAACATATAAGGCTGACAGGGGAAATATAGACAGTAAGCAGATAGATAGGATAAGGAAGCGATGGGAGAAAAGGAGGGTAATTGAAGCGAGGGGGTCCAACACATTGGGGAGAAAAAGGGGCATGAAGGACAGGCATAGGTAGGGTCATAGCAAGCACATTGGTCCATTGAAGTTAGGTGGTTGCGTAACCCTCGCTTGAAAAGGTAGTGCGAGGAGGCATGCTTTAGGTCGAGTGGTAGCAAGTTCCACATTTGTGGGGCAGCATGCCCGAACGCACCTGAACCCTTTGAGGTGCGGCAGAGGGGAACTTTCAGGAGAGATTTATCTGATGACCTCAGTTCACGCGAAGAGACATTGGGCTGAAACAGTTCCGATAGTGAAGCTGGTTTATCCACTCTGATGATGGAGTCTGAGAGGTAGCATAGATAGTAAAGTCTGGTGGCAGAGAAGGAGAGCCAGCCTAGGTCATTGTACAGTTGGCAGTGATGCTTGAGACGGGGAGCCTTTGAGGCATACCGGCAAACATTGTTGTAGGTGACATCCCATTTTTGCAGGGTAGTTTTATGCGCCATAGACAGGATGGGAGCACAGTAGGTTAGAGTGGGAAGGAGGATTCCTCTGGCAATGGCCAGTTTGGCAGCAGGTGTAAGCATATAGCTGGTTCTGTAGGCAGCCCCCAGTTTGCAGTTTACAGTTTTGCAGGTTTCTTGAATATGCAGGTTCAGGTCCAGGGATTGGTCGAGCAGTATGCCCAGATAGCGGAACGTGCTAACAACCTCAAGAGGGGTCCCGTCAAGGTCAAATATATTTAAGGGAGATGAGCAGGATCTTAACTTGTGGGCAGTACCCAATAGCATAGCTTTGGTTTTGCTGGCATTTAGGATAAGGCGATGTGAGTTTAGCCAATGTTGAGCAGAGTGGAAGGCAGATGTTAGAGTCGTGCGCTTAGGTGGTCAGTATTATCTGACTGAGCATAGATGACCAGGTCATCTGCATAGAGAAGTGAGGCACCTGATACTATACTGCTGGGAAGATTGTTTATGAACAATGAGAACAGGAGAGGGCCCAGTATTGAGCCTTGAGGCACTCCAATATTGATAGTGGCGCTGTCAGAGATTGCAGAGTTGAGTTTGACAGCTTGGGTCCTATCAGTTAAGTAGCTTCTGAACCAGCTCATTACAGGGGATGAGAAGCCAAGATCTTTGAGGGTAGACAGTAGTAGGGGGTGATCCACAAGGTCAAAAGCCTTGGTGAGGTCGATGAACACAACCCCAGTAAGCTGGCCTTCATCCATGTTTGTGAGAGTATCCGAGGTGAACTTTGCTAACGCAGTTGTGGTGCTGTGGTTTTTTCCTAAATCCATGTTGTGCTTCACAGAGTAATTTTGAGGATTCAAGGAACTCAATGGCCTGGGTGGCTACAATTTTTTCTAGGATTTTGCTGAGGACCGAGAGAATGGCTATAGGTCTGTAGTTTGAGATTTCGTTCTTGCTTCCCTTTTTAAAAATGGGGGTAATCCTTGCAGACTTCCATATACCTGGGACAGTGCCATTGGTGAGATACAGTGTGAAAACCCTGGCTAGTGGATAGGAGATGAGGTGAGTAGCAGCCTTCAGCAGACGTGGTTCCAGTGAGTCGGAGCCTGGGCTGGTATTGTCAGATATGGTGTTTAGTAGTTTAAAAACTTGTATTCCAGACACAGCTTTGAAGTAGAAAGACTTGGTTGCTGTAGACACAGGTTTATTGGTTGAAGGGCAGGCTGTTTCATTGGTAGAAAGGGGCTGAGTGGCAGCGGGTGCAGTTGTTAGTGTGGACGTGTAGGGACACAGGTCAGAGAACTGTTGATTGAAGGCATTTGCTATGGTGAGGGAGTCATTGCAGTGGATACCTTGTAGAATAATTTCTGAGGGGGTGATTGATTGTGGGGTGCCCAGGAAGGTCTTGATATGACCCCAGAACTTGCGGGGATCATTTGCAGAGCTGGTTAGCAGGTTTTGGCAGTATTTGCTTTTTGCAAGCCTGATTTGTTTTTTGCAGAAACTTCTATGTTGTTTGTAGATTAAGTGATCCCTGGGTAGGCCGGTGGTCTTGAACTGCTTCCAGAGATTATCCCTAGTTCTGAGTTGTCGGAGTAGATCTTTATTGAGCCATCTCGTTTGTTGACCTCTGACCCTTCTCTGCACTTTCGGTGCATGCCGATTTTGTACATCTCTGAACCTGGTCAGGAACACATCTAGGGCATCTTCAACTTTTGTTGCTTGGTAGATTTCAGTCCGGTCAATGTTGGCTATGTCTAGGAGAAAGGCGTTTAGGTCCATATGTGCAAAGTTAGTAAATGTGACCAGGCGGGACTGAGGAGAGGGTGATGGACAAGAGCGCCAGTGGCAGATAGTGGGTGAGTGGTCAGTTATAGCATCTGCCAGGATGGATGCCTTTGTCATATGATCTGGTCTGTTAGTGAGGATCCAGTCTAACAGCGTTCCCAATAGGGAGTTGGTCATTCTTGTGTTCTCAGTTATAAGCTGGTGGAAGTTGTGCCTTTGGACTAGTGATGCCAGAGTGCTATGAGACGGGCCTAGCCAGTTTAGATTTACATCACCAAGTATGATGGCCTCATTCAGGTCAATAACTTGTGATGTTTGTGGGAGTAGTTCCTGGAAACTTTCCACCCCACCAGTGGGCGGATTGTAGAGACATATTATGTGCAGATTTTTCACACCTAGGGACAGGGTTACATGCAAGGACTCACAGAGCCATTGGGGGCTAAGGACAGGAGCCACTTTTAGTGTGAGGTGGGTTTTGTGGTAAATGGCAACACCCCTGCCCCATTTAGACCCTGTCCTGTCGGATAATAAAGTATACAGGCAGGGTACACTGGGTATCCAGGATACGGGGTTTTA
Source organism: Neoceratodus forsteri (assembly GCA_016271365.2). Lineage (NCBI taxonomy): Eukaryota > Metazoa > Chordata > Ceratodontiformes > Ceratodontidae > Neoceratodus > Neoceratodus forsteri. The sequence goes on from CM057456.1 coordinate 1,467,918,022, forward strand.
GCCATGTTTCCATGAGGCACAGAATGTCAGGACCAACCACTTTGATCCAGGCCTCAAGTTCGGTCAGATGGCCCAGAAGACTTCTAATATTCATATGAGCAATTAAGAGACCTTTTTTTGGCTTGGTATGAGGGTTTATTGGGGTGCTACTTTGGTGAGGGCCAGGGTTAAGTTCCACGTCACCTGCCAGCAGTAGTAATAGAGGTGCTAGGAATTTAAGCTGCGCCCTGTTTAGAGAATTGGAGGATTTCTGCTTCTTCCTTTGTGGTAGACAGTTTGTGAGAACCAGGTACGTGCATCCTTTTTTAAGAAGAAGGTAGTGCAAGGCAGGTTTATGGTAGTGATTGGAGAGGAGTAGGTTAGAAATACTAAAGTCACTGAGTGATGGGGTGTCTTGTTGTAGGCCATGCGGTAGACACAGATAGATTTTGTTTAGTCCAAGCAGGGAAAAAAGGCAGAGCAAGAGGGTCAGTACTTTTAGTCTAACACACATAGGCGATGGCCTCTCGTGAAGGAGGAGCATGATAGTGATTTTGGAGAGGAGAGTAGGATTTAGAAGGAGCAGCAGAAAAAAGGGGGGAGGCTAGAGGGTGAGGTAAGAAATATACAGGGAGGTTTTTAGGAAAGCCACGTAGAAGTATGGAAGGCTTGAGAGAGCAAGAACTCAGCGAAGGAGAGGTGTCCTGGGAAGGTGAAGGGGGAGATGTGGAATAAAGGTTAAGGGAAAGGGCTGAGACCAGACCATATAGCTACAACAGAAAATGCTGTCTGCCGGTGTGTAGGACTAACGCCCCAGTGGTTAGAGAGTATAAGGAGCCAATGGGAAAGTGGACACTTAGTCATATGACCAACAGAAGCCTATAAAGCTAAAGGGTTGACCAGGGTGGGTGAGGTGGGGGAGCCAGCGCGAAGCGCCGGCGGGACGAGTGTTCACCGGAGGAGCTGTAACACTTAGCCGTGGAGACGGCGTTCACAGTCCTGGGGGGCGTTTAGGCAGTCCAAAGTCCACAAAATAAGGTGAAAACAGCCGCTTTCAGTGAAGGGTGAAACCAGCTAGATCCACCAACCCCTACTGGAGAGAGCCGGCGGGAAGAAATTGGTGAGAACGTACCTTATGGCTTTAACACCTTTAGCGGCACTAGGTACCGGTGAGCGGACGAGCTCCTGGTTCCCTTCCTCGGCGAGCGTGCGGCGGTGGGGCCCCTGACAACAGGCTTCCTGGAGGAGCATGGCTTTTCTTTGGTGGGGGCCGCTGGGCAAGCGGAGACCCCAGGGGCTTCTTTGGGTGCAGCAGTGGGTCCTTAGGTCCTTGGAGGAGTGGGTCCAAAGCCCCGGCGGGCTTGGAGAGGTCCTAAGGAGAGTAGCAGGGAGAGGTTGTTAAGTAGGCAAGGCAGGTAAAACAGGACAAAAGAAGAGGGAAGGAGGTGAGAAAAAGGTGGAGATTAGCTTAGAAGAAGGCAGTTACAGCAATTAGGCAGCTTGTTTTTACAATTCTAGGTTACCAGCAGAGCTTTAACAACAGAATGCAAAATTCAAATAGAGAAAAAGGCGGGAAGAGAGTAGTTTGCAGCAGAGGACAGTTTTAGGTCAATTTACAGGTTTAGGAGGCTAGTTTAGGACTTTACACTTAAATGAGACCAGAATAACTGATTTACAATAAAAGTGCAGTAGGCAAGTAGGTCTAAAATTTTCACCAGAGGAGCTATAACACTTAGCCGCGGAGACGGCGTTCACAGTCCCAGGGGTCATTTAGGCAATCCAAAGTCCACAAAATAAGGTGAAAACAGTCACTTTCAGTGAAGGGTGGAACCAGCTAGAGCCACCAACCCCTACTGGAGAGAGCCGGCGGGAAGAAATCGGTGAGAACGTACCTTACAGCTTTAACGCCTTTAGTGGCACTAGGTACCAGTGAGCGGCCGAGCTCCTGGTTCCCTTCCTCAGCGAGCATGCGGCAGTGCAGCCCCTGACAACAAGCTTCCTGGAGGAGCGTGGCTTTTCTTCGGTGGGGGCCGCTGGGCAAGCAGAGACCCCAGGGGCTTCTTTGGGTGCAGCGGTGGGTCCTTAGGTCCTTGGAGGAGTGGGTCCGAAACCCCGGCAGGCTTGGAGAGGTGCTTATGGCTTTAACACCTTTAGTGGCACTAGGTACCAGTGAGCAGCTGAGCTCCTGGTTCCCTTCCTCGGAGAGCATCCGGCGGTGCAGCCCCTGACAACAGGCTTCCTGGAGGAGCGCGGCTTTTCTTTGGTGGGGGCCGCTGGGCAAGCGGAGACCCCAGGGGCTTCTTTGGGAGCAGCGGTGGGTCCTTAGGTCCTTGGAGGAGTGGGTCTAAACCCCCGGCGGGCTTGGAGAGGTCCTTACAGCTTTAACACCTTTAGTGGCACTAGGTACCAGTGAGCAGCTGAGCTCCTGGTTCCCTTCCTCGGCGAGTGTGCGGCGGTGCAGCCCCTGACAACAGGCTTCCTGGAGGGGCGCGGCTTTTCTTTGGTGGGGGCCGCTGGGCAAGCAGAGACCCCAGGGGCTTTTTTGGGAGCAGCGGTGGGTCCTTAGGTCCTTGGAGGAGCGGGTCCGAAGCCCCGGTGGTCTTGGAGAAGTCCAGAGGAGCTGTAACACTTAGCCGCGGAGACGGCATTCACAGTCCCAGGGGTCATTTAGGCAGTCCAAAGTCCACAAAATAAGGTGAAAACAGTCACTTCCAGTGAAGGGTGGAACCAGCTAGAGCCACCAACCCCTACTGGAGACATCTGGTGGGAAGAAATCGGTGAGAACGTACCTTATGGCTTTAATGCCTTTAGCGGCACTAGGTACCAGTGAGCGGCCGAGCTCCTGGTTCCCTTCCTTGGCGAGCGTGCGGCGGTGTGGCCCCTGACAACAGGCTCCCTGGAGGAGCACAGCTTTTCTTTGGTGGGGGCCGCTGGGCAAGCGGAGACTCCAGGGGCTTCTTTGGGTGCAGCGGTGGGTCCTTAGGTCCTTGGAGGAGCGGGTCCGAAGCCCCAGCGGGCTTGGAGAGGTCAATAACATACGTACTACTGTTATATAATTAGAGGTGGGTATACTTCACTGAGAAATTCACAAATTTTACCAAATTTGCAAAATTCTCTTTTACAGTGAAGTACTACTTTGCCTTAAAGAAGAACTTTGTAAATGGTGAAATTGTGAACTTTACCTACAAATTTTGGCTCTGATGCAAAGTTTGCAAGGATCCATGGGATTGGAGGGCACATGATACTGCAATGAGCTGTATTGCCATGCATTGGCTGAATTCAGTGCAGTGTGAGGAAGAGACAGTTGGTGTAAGTGTGCATAGTGTCTGTGCCTAAAAACTTTTGGAAAGCATTTAAAACAGGCAGTTGTTTTTAACAAATCACTCCATTAAGTGTCTACTATGCCTCATGCCTCAAGATCACCAATTAGTTGTGGTATTTTTTGTGATTTAGTTAGTTTAAAGTTGTAATTTCATTTTCTGTATTGTGTAGTGAAGCAGTACTGTTGGGGGGGCTTAGCTGCAGCAAATTCTGGAAAGAAAAAGACAGGTTAGGGCAACCTTTTCTATCTTAGCAGTACTACAGCTGTTGTAGACTGTGTTCTGTGTGAATTTTTTTTCCCTGTTTTTCTTTGGTTTGTAATTTTAGTTCTGCAGAACAGTTGGGTGTGTTTTACTGAATTATTTTTGTCACTGTAGTATGACTATATGGATGTGACTTTTGTTTATTGAGTGAAGTTAGCAGTCATTTGTGTACACACTAATGTCATTTAAATTACCTGAGTTGTGTCCTGCATATTCCCCTTAGTCCCTGAAATCCCTATTGTGTATTGCTTGTGTAAAACAAAACAAAAAAAAAACTGGTGGCAGTGCAGGTGCTAGTGGTGATTTATTTATTTAAAAAGTTGGTAAATGGAAAAGGCTCATTGAGCCAGGGCATGTTTCTAGGTGCGACCTGGGTAAGTGGTAAAGGGAGAAACATGTTACAATTACAATACAGTATACAGATATACAAGTCAAAAGTCAGCAAATTAAATACAAGGGAGGTGGTACACTCTGAGGAAATAGCAAAAGTCATGGACACTCGACATAAATCACTGTAGCAGCCATGGGTAAAGTAATCAAAAAAGAATGTAGCGGTGACATATTAAGCTGTGGTGAAAACAGATGTAGAAGGAGCAGCGGTAGGGGTGAAAATGCAGCCAATAAACTGCAGCAAGTACAGGAACATTTCTGTAGCAGGTGAAAGTACATAGTCATGTTAATACATGAGGAACTTGAACTTCAACAGAGGGTGCTGCTTCCACAAGGTGTGCTCACCACCCTACTGTGACACTTCCCTTACGCCCTCCATGAACTGATGCTGGCATGGACAGGCCACCACCTCCACAGCCCCTATTCACCACTCCCTCTGCTTTTCCTCCTACTCAACCCAGTGATTTGCCATGAGATGGGTCCTCTGGTCCCCAGTAACCATGTGGTCCTCTGCTTGCCCCGGGGGACATATTTATTGCATAGGCTGCAAGTGACCACATTAACCATAACCCTAATCCTAATGTCCAATAGGATAACACTGCAACATTAACTAGCCATAACTCCACCAGTCTTTGGAGCTAAGGGACACTCTATATATCCAAACAAGGGTCTCAATGTGTACTACAACAGTGACACATAATATCCCTGGAAAAATATATGGGATGTGCACAAAACCCCCAAATCACCTCCAACTTGACCATGGTGCCAAATCCACAATTTAAGTCTGATAAACATCAAAAATGCATACACTCTGCACCTCCTCTTGGACCACAACCATACCAAGTTTCAGATACATTGACTAAATTTGACCAAGTTATACCTAAACAAATCCCCAAAATAAATAATTGGTGGAAGTCATTATGTTGCTTGCATGCATGTGCAAGAAACATAGTGCCATCATCTGAGTTTTCAGAGGTGTGGCACCCCCTCTTCCAATTCAGTCAGTGTGTTGGCAGGCACAGCCCCTGTAAGCCAATGCATGCTGGAGCTGTCTATGACAAGCTCCAAAATGCAGTGGCATACAGTTGAAAGGGAGAGCTACGCTTCAGTGAGCAGCGATAAGATATCGCATGCTCATGCGTGCCTCCCACACACACACACACACAAGCATACTGCACAAAAAGCAGGAAAGGGCCGTAGAGCACACTGAGACAGACATCAAGACTTCTTTCCCTCTGCTACCCACAGTGGTTAGCGGATTTGCAAATTACACTACCCTCACAATGTCAAAGGGCTCAATAAAAATGTTAGGAACAGCACAACATGAGCAGACATTCATTTTAAAGAGGACAGAAAATTAAAAAAAACATGATTGAGACTACTAAATGTGTCCTGTCTATTTATTAATACTGTATTGTATGTTTGTAAATACCATTTAAAATCCTCGCTCTGTGTAAACTAACATTCCCTTTCACCAAGACAAAGGATTTTATCAATACGGCTGTCAATGGAGCAGCTCTGTTTACCATTCCGGTTTTCTCCTTTGGAAAGTGAGTGAGGCTATTTGTCCATGACATACATGTCTGTGCTGAAGGCATCATCTGATGACTCATGACCATGTTATGGTTGGTGCTGCATATGCGCAGTGACACTCCCTAACAGTGAGAGAATGAGCAGGCACACTCTCGCAAGTGCCAGCTTTGTCAGAGGGAGTGTGAACGGAAAGCAGCCAATCTGTATCTGGCTTATTAGCAGCGCTGGAAAAAACTTAGACTGGTAGACTGAAACAGCAGTTTTTGTTTAACTTTCTTTTTACACCATTGCTGAATATTTACTGATGCCATTTCTGTCATCACTGACAGTAATAAAGACTTCCAATTGCTGATTACAGCAGCTCGCCTGTGAGTGTGATTCTAAAGAGCTGCTGTAACAGTTTCAAATGAGAAACTTTATGCTCATTTTGAAAGCCTCTGTGGCTAGGTGTGCACTGCAGGGGTCATCCCTTTAGCAATTCGAGACAGAGGTGTGGGGAACCATTAATTAAGAAATTATAGCCAGTGGACAGGGACCCTTCCATCCATGCCACCAGTATGCCACCTTACCCTGCTGGTCAGTCTGGCAGGCAGTTTGTTAACACTGCTGAACTGCCCAAGAGGGTAAATCCCAACCAAGATTGAATGGACCAGCTGGATAAGGTATGAGGCATACTGGTGGCATGAGTGGAAGGCGCTTGTGGGCAGTGTTAGTTCTACACTTTGATTAACTGACCCCTGGTATTTTGTTTTCTGTAAGCTGTTGGAGAAGGGTCATTGTGTGTAAAATTTTGTAGGTCATGCATTCATTTTCAATGGTTCAATCCTGCTCCTTCGTACCTGTGCCACTTGCAGTCATATAAAAAAATAGAACCAGCCAAATCTGTATTGATACTGCCTTTCCTTTATTGACAGCCTAGACAAACAGCAATATCATCTTTATTAAATTGTTTTTTTTTTAACAAAATGTTTCCCCAATTTGAACAAGTTCCCATTTGAAGCCGATTCCATCAATGAAACAGCGCATCTTCAACCTCGCAGAATATGTGGTTACTCGCTGCACACTCTATCTTCTCTAATGAATGTTAAAGAATATTGCCATAAATAACACTGCCATTAATGAAAAATAACACTGCCATTAATGAAAAAATAAATAATCCAACCCCCCTCCCAAAAAAACCAAAACTGTCCATCTTCAAAGTAGTGATCATGGTAGTTCACTACTAATTAAACAGTGCCCTAATAAAAGGTGGAGGGTGCCTGCATTTCAGTGATATAACAACACTGGGGAAACATGTAAAGATACATTGAAGAAAGCTGACATTTCTCCCCTTGGCAAAAAATTACTGACAATATAGAATTTAAATGTAGGATGTTTCTCTGACTCTTTATTTTGTGGCTAAAGTCAGCGCCGTTTATTGGTCATTTCATTTTCTTCTATTCAGACATTGCTGAATTGACTGTTGACTAAGTAATGCCAACTGCTGCACTGATTGGAGAAAAATAAAAAAGCTTTGAACTAAAGAAGGGATGAGAGGAGGGTTGCAAATAAGCCCTTCATTTTAATTTGGATTCCTGCATCCCCTCTCTCCCTCAGGACACTCAGTCTGCCCAACTAGCACTTTACTAAGCAACTGACCATGCTCCTGACTGCACTCAAAAAGCACCTGAGAGTGGTTGGTTGGTGACTTCTCTGTCCACTTTCTGCATCAGACAGTTCTGTTTGTGCCCCCCCCCCAATGAAGGACACCATTATCTGCTCCCGTTATGGCCCCTTAAGTAAAAGACATTCTGACATTAATGTGGCTCTTTATGGGCTTACTAGATCAGTGCCCTATTGAAGAGTAATATGGCTATATGTGTGAGGGATGGCGAGGGAGGGGGCTCGCTCAGCATCACCAGAGAATATTCTCAGAATGCCTTTTACTTAAGGGGCCATAACGAAACGACTTTCCGCTTCTCCTCCAAACTTTTTTAATATGCTTATTGTACATGCCTGCATTATTACAATTTTACACACTGCTTTCCCTCTAGTTTGCCATGCTGTTTCTGCTTGGCTAGTGTAACCCCAGCTGCATGCAGGCTCTTGTTAGCTGGCCAATCGCCAGCACCAGTCAGCTGATGCCTGAGGATAAAGGTTTGATTTACTGTTTGTGATTTGATAATGTTACAGCAGCTCTTTAGAATCACACACATGAGCTGCTGTTAACAGAAGTCAGCTGCGGTCAGAAATCTTTATTACTGTCAGTACTGATGACAGAAACGGCATCAGTAAATATTCAGTAATGGTGTAAAAAGGAGGTAAAACAAAAACTGCCATTTCCAGTCTAAACTCTGCTTTTTTATTCCAACACACTGCTAATAAACTACATAAAAATTAGCTGCTTTCCATGCACACTTCCTCTGACAATGCTGGCACTTTTCAGAGCACGCCTGCTCATTCCCTTGCTGTTAGGAAGTGTCACTGCACATATCCTGCACATTGCCTTTCCTTTATTCACAGCCTAGACAAACAGCAATATCACCTTTATTAAATTGTTGTTTTTTTTTTACAAAATGTTTCCCCAATTTGAACAAGTTCCCATTTAAAGCCAATCAATGAAACAGTGCATCTTCAACCTCGCAGAATATGCGGTTACTCGCTGCACACTCTATCTTGTCCAATGAACATTAAAGAATATTGCCATAAATAACACTGCCATTAATGAAAAATAACACTGCCATTAATGAAAAAATAAATAATCCAATCCCCCCACCAAACTCAAAACTGTCCATCTTCAAAGTAGTGATCATGGTAGTTCACTACTAATTAAACAGTGCCCTAATAAAAGGTGGAGGGTACCTGCATTTCAGTGACATAACAACACTGGGGAAACATGTAAAGATACATTCAAGAAAGCTGACATTTCTCCCCTTGGCACTGTCCCCTAAATATAGATGCCAACACTTGTAATCTGTAGCCGTCTCCACTCAGCCTATGCACACACTTGTTGGATGTTTCTAGTTCGGAGTCCTTTCAGTATACTGCTCATACAGAACGGTGGCACTTGCTCAATGACATGTGACACATTCTTCTCAGTCTCAAATGACTTCTAACTTCAGAAACAGATTGTCACATGCAGTCTGTTCGAACAGTAATCTCATTAGTTTGGACAACTCTATGGATAATTGCAAAAGTGAGCATAATAAAACCCCAGCCATATATTTTTTTAAATTATTGACAATATAGAATTTAAATGTAGGATGTTTCTCTGACTCTTTATTTTGTGGCTAAAGTCAGCGCCGTTTATTGGTCATTTCATTTACTTCCATCCAGACATTGTTGAACTGACTGTTGACTAAGTAATGCCGACTGCTGCACTGATCGGAGAAAAATGAAAAAGGCCTTGAACTAAAGAAGGGATGAGAGGAGGGTTGCAAGTAAGCCCTTCATTTTAATTTGGATTCCTGCATCCCCTCTCTCCCTCAGAACACTCAGTCTGCCCAACTAGCACTTTACTAAGCAACTGACCATGCTCCTGACTGCACTCAAAGCACCTGAGAGTGCTTGGTTGGTGACTTCTCTGTCCCCTTTCTGCATCAGACAGTTGTGTTTGTGTCCCCCCCCAATGAAGGACACCATTACCTGCTCCCGTTATGGCCCCTTAAGTAAAAGACATTCTGACATTAATGTGGCTCTTTATGGGCTTACTAGATCAGTGCCCTATTGAAGAGTAATATGGCTATATGTATGAGGGATGGCGAGGGAGGGGGCTCGCTCAGCAACACCAGAGAATATTCTCAGAATGCCTTTTACTTAAGGGGCCATAACAAAATGACTTTCCGCTTCTCTTCCAAACTTTTTTAATATGCTTATTGTTCATGCCCGCATTATTACAATTTTACACATTGCTTTCCCTCTAGTCTGCCATGCTGTTTCTGCTTGGCTAGTGTAACCCCAGCTGCATGCAGGCTCTTGTTAGCTGGCCAATCGCCAGCACCAGTCAGCTGATGCCTGAGGATAAAGGTTTGATTTGCTGTTTGTGATTTGATAATGTTACAGCAGCTCTTTAGAATCACACACATGAGCTGCTGTTAACAGAAGTCAGCTGCGGTCAGAAATCTTTATTACTGTCAGTACTGATGACAGAAACGGTATCAGTAAATATTCAGTAATGGTGTAAAAAGGAAGTAAAACAAAAACTGCCATTTCCAGTCTAATCTCTGCTTTTTTATTCTAACACACTGCTAATAAACTACATAAAAATTAGCTGCTTTCCATGCACACTTCCTCTGACAATGCTGGCACTTTTCAGAGCACGCCTGCTCATTCCCTTGCTGTTAGGAAGTGTCACTGCACATATCGTGCACATAACGTCTTTCGGATGAGACGTTAAACTGAGGTCCCATCTGCCTGGATTGGTGGTAGTTCAGGTGGATGTTAAAGATCCCATGGCACTTATCGAAAAGAGTAGGGGAATTTCCCCGGTGTCCTGGCCAAATTTCCCTCATTCACTAAAAATACCACCAACAGCTTAATCTGGTTCAAGGTCAGTTGGCATTCATCTGTATCCCCCTCCCCCGGGTCGTGCCTGAAAATAGGCAGGATTTGTCTAGTGCACTTACCCGGTCAACAAAAAAAAAAAAAAAAAAATGATGTCTTTCCGAGTGTTCAGTGAACACAATAACTCGGGGCACAAGAAGGATTAGAACCTTGTGTTTCAGCAGACAAGTGAAGGACTGGTAAAAATCACAATATACATAAAAATAAGGAAGAGGGATAAAAAAAATACTTTAAAATATGTTTATCAGTCAAATTCAATTGTTTGTATCTATTAGTGATGTTATAAACTGGTTCCTGTCCCCTTTAAATAGGAACATTATAAAATGGGTGCACAATGCTATTAACCATAACAACGCATTTGATTATGACATATGACATTTGCCTGTACGAGATGTACATTTCCACACATAGCCACATTCCTCACTGGTTCACTGATTAGGATTATAGGAAAAAAAACACCTTATCAAACACAACTCCCCCCCCCCAAAAGAAAACACACACACACACACACAAAATAAAACAAATCCAAGTGCAGAACATAATTCAACGGCATAATAACATCGAAGTAAGACAGTGCAACATCAAGTGGCATGTTATATACAAGCAATAACACATGAGCGAGGTGTGGGTTATCGCCTGATAAGATACTCTAGGGCGCATTAAGGCAACAGGCGCTTGTGCCGAGTGCCTTATGCCCCTGGGCGTGCTCTTATCAGGCGATAACCCACACCTCGGAGTGCGTTACTGCACTTATAAAATGGGCCATGTAATTATTTAATGGGTAAATAAATAAATAAAGGAGTCAAAAATATATATATAAAAAAAGGTTTCAATATTTCAGATAGTAAAAATATAGTCCCTCTAATAAGTCACTTTAAAAAGTATTTCATTGGCAGCACAGGGTTCCTCTATATTCCTGATGTTAACTATCACTATTGATTTTAGTACTTTAGGACTCCCTTTCACGTTCTGTTTTTTTGTGTGGTCCAGTCCTTTCCCTGAGAGGCAGCATGTGCTTTCAATCACAGCTGCCACAGGGTCTGTGTATGTTGCTGCCTCTCAGTTCGTCTAGCCAATTCAAGCTCCATCTCTGCTCTGAGTTCGAGAGGTAAAAAATGCAACAGAAAGCAAGGCAAGCACAACAGGACAAGGTGAAAGATAGCTTTATTAACACGCAGAATATAGTCAACCACCCATCAGCTCAGGCTGTACCTTTACCGGTTTCGAATTAACACCCGTCTTCAGGAGGATTAATAAAGCTGTTTTTCACCTTGTCCTGTTGTGCGGTGGTTTGCCTCAGAAATAAGGAGTGCATATTTTAAGGAGTTTTAAAAAAAACAAAAACAAGGTAGTGCAGTTGCCAGGAATATCTGGAGCGAGCGTGTACCTTACCAGCCATCGCAAGCGAGCGTGTCCATTAGCGGCCGCCATACACTATCATTTCCTCCCTAGTGTCACTGTGTAAAAATAAAGCAGTTTTACTTTGCGGCTAATAGTTTTCAGCTCCAGTTTTTATTTTTGCAGGCTTGAGGCTGGGATTTACACGATAAAGTTTGGGGGGGGGGCACGGCAGTCCAGAGATTTGTGGATGAAGCGGGACCAAAACGTGGAAATACACAGACAAAATGCTCAGTGAATAGATAAAGTGGCATATTTATGGCATGTGTATGAAAGGGACCTTGTTTATCTTGAGTGGCATGTATGGTGCTATTACAAGGCTTCAGTGTTAGGTGGAGAAAAGTGGTTCTTTTTGCTGTTACAGTTTGCGTCAATGACAATAGCATTTCCTGCTAGCACTTCACTGAGCTGTGCCAGTCGATTTTTTTGTTTGGTATTGGCACAGCTCAGTGATTCACTGCTGTTATGTGCCCTCTGGGTAGATGATAGTCCCGGTTGGCTACCATATCATCTGATAAGGACACGGCTCAGATGGTGTACTAGCCAATCAGAAACCTGGATTTTTTAAGCCCATTTTATAATTCATGTCAACAGATGTTTGAGGTTGTTCATTATTTACTTTGAAGTTTCCTAATTTCAAAACGGAACTTTTATTACAGTTTTCTTCACATCTGCTGCTAAAGACCTATGCTTGCCAACGAAGTAAATAGCACATGATGATACAATACATTTAAAGTGTGAGAACATAAATCTATACATAACACATGCCCACACTAAAATTAGACGCTTCGGCGACACACAATGACATTCATAGATTTGAAGTGTGTGACACTTGCAACTTCTACGCAAAGCTGATAGGATCGTGGGCCATGTGGTGGTGGTGGTGGGTTATTTGGAAATCACTGAATGCCCCTAACATGATTCAAACTGAAGCAAAGTGTGACTTGACAGGACCAGAGGGCAAGATGTCTGGGGACAAAGAGCGGAGATTAGCCACAGGTGGCAATTTACAGAACGGAGGGTGTGGAGATTAGCACCCCACCAAGCAATATGTCATTGTCCTTGAAATCCCTTTACAAGAAGGAAAGGTGTACATTGTATGCAACAAGATAGGATGTGGCAGAGGTTACATCTGACATCACATGTGTGCCACCAGATGCAGAGCGACCAGAGAAAAGACTATGACTGAAACTGTACAGATGAACGATCCAAATTACATACATAATTCATGTAACCCTTCCAAAAATAACCGCTTTCATAAACTGCTTAAGTTAAAACAAAATTACTGTACGAGACATCCAGATATAATCCAGTCATTTCCGTATACAGTAACATGCATTGGTAACTGCAGTTTAATTTTGTGGCTCCCGCTCTGTGCACAGAGTGCCGAGTCCACTGTTAAAATGACGTCAGCGCTCTTGCTGGGTATTTGTGTGGCTCGAAACATCCTGGGCAAATTTGACAGCAATGGAGCAGTCAGACAGGTACCTAATACAAAAAAACTACAGCTCTGAGTACTGCAATCATACTTTAAAAATTCCCCCAAACACAACAAAGACCTGTAGAAATTAATTTATTTCATGGGGAAAAATGAGGTAAAACATTGCACACGATCTTTAAACATTTCCTTTAGTAATGGGGTAACTTCTTTTATGAATGTCTGATAGAGGTTAGTCGTGTATCCATCTGGCCCAGGTGTTTTATTTTTCTTAACAGCTATAATGGTATCCAAAATGTCCTCATCTGATATATCTTGCCCTCCTTTGGTTGCCTGCTCTGGTCACACCTCTGATAGAGTGAGTTCTTTACAAAATTCTGAGAGGGTTACATTATTTACTTATTTCTCTTCAGTATATATATTTTTGTAAACCTCATAGAATTCCTCATTTATTTTTTTGAATTCTGTGATTATCTTGGTATTTTTGGGTGACCTAATAACTGTAATAGAAGTAGAAAGTGCATTTTGTTTTACTCTGATGGCTAGTATTTTAGATACCCTAGGTCCAGTATCAATGTAGCTCAGCTTCGTCTTCCTAATGGTGAGTTCTGCTTCCATTCTGCTTAAGTCATTATGTTCTGATTTAAGTTTAGACCAGCTGTCCCAAAGCTCCGTAGAATCAAAGGTAGCTAACTTTGTCTCCACATCTTTAATTTTCCTTAATATGCTACTCTGAGATAAGAGTTTTTGTTTCTTCTGGTTTGTACAGATGCTGTTAGGGTTCCCCGCAGCCAGTATTTAAGTGTATCCCACAGCATTCCTCTTTTGGTGTTCTCTAGCCTATTAAGATCTACAAATTCAGCTATTCTGGCTTTAATTAAAGTGACAGTTTCAGGGTTGCCTAGAACAGTATTATTTATTCTCCAGCTTTTGAACCTCTCAGTGCTCTGTAACAATGAAAAATTTAATACTACCGGTGAGTGGTCTGAGATAACCATTGTTTTTATTATGTTGCTTGCACACATGTGCAAGAAACATAGTGCCATCATCCGAGTTTTTAGAGGTGTGGGACTCGTCTTCCAAATCAGTCAGTGTGTTTACAGGAGTGGTTGCCATTCGCCAAAGAATGCTGCAGCTGTCTATGACAGCAGTTGACAATGCAATGCAATACAGTTGAAAGGGAGAGCTACGCTTCAGTGAGCAGCGATAAGATATCACGTGCTCATGCACGTCTCCCAACCACACACATGCATATTGCATGCTCATGCGCTCCCCCTCATGCACACACTGTATAGCCAATGGGGGTGCCCAATCCCCCGTCAGCTGTGCTGTGTTCCTCCCCAACAGAGTTCCAGGTGCCATGCTGGGAGCCCACCCCAGCTTGGTAGCAGTCTGTATGGCCAATAGGGGTGCCCAATCCCCCATCAGCTCCACTGCCCCCACCCCCAAACAGCCTTCCAGCTGCCACGCTGGGGGTCCACCCCAGCATGGCACAAGTCCGGCGCTGTCTAACTAAAAAAAAACAAAAAAAACCTTGAGAGACAAAAACCTTCCCTCGCTGACTGTCCTGACCCTCCCCCATCTGCACCCCCACCTCTGTGCATCCACCTCCCCACACCCCCACCTCATCCCATACTTACCTCTGGAGTCCAGCGCAACAATCTTTGCTGGAGCTGGAATACGTCTGCACTCTTCAAAGCCGACCATGAACTGAGGAAATGCCAGTAAAATGTATAATGGAATAAATATGTTTTTTCCACTTTAGTGCATATCTCGGGCATTTGGGGGAATTTTTTCACCAAATTTTCGACATGGGGTTTTTGGGATCCCACCTCATGAATTCTGTCACTGTCATGGCATTAATCGACCCCAAAAGGTGATTTTGTGGGCACTGCACAGAACCACCTTTGGGGACTGATTTACAAAATGACAGTGTCACAGTTCATGAGGTAGGCCCCCAAAAACCCTATGTTAAAAATTTGGTGAAAAAATTCCCAAAAATGACTGTTTTATGAGCATGCATTGTGCTGTTCCTATGCACGCTCGTAAGTTTACGAATTTTCAATATATTCACTCCAGATTTTCAACATTGCCATTTTACCACACCTCCTTATCAGCAGCACAGCTGTCATTTTTCACATCTCGCCCAAAATGTGTTTCCACCCATGTAGTGCACATTGGTGCAGTCAGTGTGCGAAATCAATGTATGGGACACATTAACAAAATCACAGTGACACTGTTCATGAGCAGAGATCTTAAAATGGCTATGTGGCAAATTTGGTGAAAAGATTCCTAAAAATTACTATTTTACGAGTGTGCATTGCTCAGTTCCTATGCAAACTCGTAAATTTGCACATTTTTAATATTTGCACTCCAGAATTTCAACATTGCCATTTTACCACACCTCCTTATGAGCAGTACAGCTGTCATTTTTCACGTCTCCCAAAATGTGTTTCTGTGCATGTAGCGCACAATGGCGCAGTTGGTGTGTGCAATCAATGTTTGGGACAGATTAAGAAAATCACAGTGACACTGTTCATGAGCAGAGGTCTTAAAATAGCTATGTTGAAAATTTGGTGAAAAAGTTCCCTTCAGTCGTTCTGCAATGTTACTAATGAACACATTGAACAGGACTGGCTGCAGGACCGATCCCTGCAGCACTCCACTGGTCACCCCCTCTCCCTAGACTGCACCCCATTTACCACCACTCTCTGCCTCCTGTCTGTTAGCCAGTTTCTAACCCAGTTTACCACCCTTTCCCCCATGCCCAGCCTACCCAACTACTTTATCAGCCTCCTATGTGGGATGGTGTCAAAGGCTTTGCCAAATTCAAGGTAAGTGTTGTCTACTGCCCCACCTGATTCACTTCCTTTGTCACCCAGTCAAAGAAATCAACCAGATTTGTCTGACATGATGTCCCCACTGTGAATCCATGTTGTCTATGGTCCTGGGCTCTGATGACTTCTACATGCCCTACTATCCTTTCTTTAAGCAATGTCTCCATGATCTTCCCCACTACTGAGGTGAGGCTGAATGGCCTATTGTTCCCCGCCTCCTCTCTGCTGCCGGACTTGTGTAGAGATACCACATGTGCCCTCCTCCACTTCATTCGTTTTGAATGACTCCATGAACATGGCTGCCAGAGGTACTGCTATCTCCCTTCACAGTTCTCTTAATATCCTTGGGCGTATGCCATCTGGTTCCATTGTTTTGCCCACCTTCAATTTAATAAG
Organism: Neoceratodus forsteri; assembly: GCA_016271365.2. Lineage (NCBI taxonomy): Eukaryota > Metazoa > Chordata > Ceratodontiformes > Ceratodontidae > Neoceratodus > Neoceratodus forsteri. The sequence continues at coordinate 1,467,934,119 of CM057456.1, forward strand.
CTCCTGCAGGACTCTTTCACCTTTGAATGGACTATTGTCCACCTCTTCACCCCCTTGGCAACCGCTGTACTGCTGTGGCCCTTGCCCCTCCCACTCTTCTGTGAATACTGAACGGAAAGACACAGTGGATGTCTTGGGAGGAAGGCATGGAACTGTCACTTCCAAATACCTAAACAGCACATACAAGCAAGCAACATTCGGCATTGACAAATGCTTGTTTTGATTTAGTCTTAGTGGTTCAGGCTGCCAAATTATGTATGCTCATATGAATAATGCTTGAGTCATCCAAAATAAGCCAATCCAATCAAAATGTGAAGATGAAAAGGGATGAACTACACTGAGATATAGTTCTCATGGAGATGGCTGCTTTGCTGCTGGATAAAGCTCTGCTGGTGTATTAAAGTGCCTGAAGCACTTATGTAATAATAAGAACTGTTGCGGACACTGCAATTAAGATTAGAGTAGACAACACAAATCATGTTATAAAAAAATTAATGCACAAGAAAACAACACTGTAGGGCCTGAAGAAGTGGCATGTGCCACAAAACATATTGCTCTTCCAACTAGAGTGATTAGAGAAAAAGTGTTTTCTACCTTAAATAACTATATCTGAGTGGAGTTCATCATTTTTTTATCCTTAAATTTTGGAAGTCATTTTGACCCAACTTTGCCTTTGTGCACCCCAAGGAGAAGTTACAGGTGAAGTTTCAAGGCAAAGTTACCAAAATTTCCTATTAAATAGAAAAACTTCACAAAATGATCCATGGAGGTGAATTTAGTGACTTTGCCTTAACTTCGCCTGTGAATTAAAACTTTGCAACATCTGTATACATGATAACGATATAAAAACAATGGGATTTCTTAATTGCTGGACTTCAAGTTTTCATTAAAAAATGTAAGTTTCTAGCCTCAACAGTTCGAGAGTTAGATCTTTCAAAATATATTTTCTTCAAAATGTGATAACTTTAGAACGGTTAGGGCTAGAGACAAAAATATTTTTAAATGAAAGCTTGAAGTCGGTTAAGTAGATATATCAATGAAGTATCACTACAGTGACCATATAACAATATAAAAAACATAAAATGTTTCATATCAATATAATAACACATAAAACGGTTCACTATTTTTTTTAAAGTCCTGTCATTTTTATAACATATTATAGTGACATGCTTATGCCTGTGGCAACACAGGAGCACTGTATCATTAGGGTCTGTACATGCTGATCAGACTCCAAGAATTCTTTAAAAAAAAATACGTTTTTATGATTAACAGTTCAAATGTTACAGTTTTCAAAATATAGTTTCAAGCATTATAAAGATATCACATAAGATTATTTTTGGAAATGGTTGGAAAATACTAGTGGTTGTTCTGCCTAAGAATAAACACATTCTTGTCTTGCTGCATTTAACTGATCTGTTTCACAACACTTTTGGCTTAATCTTGTCATAAGCATCTTATATATTCCCTTAGAACTTTTTTCACTGCAAACCTTAAAAAGATCAGACTCTTGCAACTGCCCTCATGATTGCTATATGTGCGACATCATCACAGCCTGCTGTCATGACGAGCTCTATGACATACAAGCATATAATGAAGCCAAAAAATGAAGTCATAAAATCCTGATTAAAGGAGAACTACATTGAACCTGTAGGTCATTTTTTCTGTAAAATTCATTTTTTAAATACAGGTTCTGTTTCTTGTATTTTTCCATATTAACTGGTCTTTGAGTTAAATCAGTGGGTGTTGCTGAGTTACACACTGGACGTCAGTACCATTTTAGAAGTTAATGACATAGATAATATCCCTTTCAACCACAGAATCCTCTATTGGAACACAGATGCATTGTGACAGCAATCTAGGAGCTTAACAAGGGATATTAACTATGCCATACTGTTTTAAAATGGTCCTTCCCACCAGTGCATAAATCAGAAATGCCCCACAATTTACTAGAATGCCAGTAAAGATGGAGCAAGACTAGAATGTGAACTAGTATATAAAAAAACAGCTTTTTCAAGAAGTATGGGGGTTTGCAGGTTCAGCACATTTCTCCTTTACATCTTTTTGTCAGGCTTCATGGATGTTAGCAAAACTGTCCAACAAAACCTGCAAAAGCCAAGTGGAACTTTATAACAGGATTTCCCTAATAAAATGTAATAGCTGATTTTAAGATGCAGGCAATTCAAAAGGGCAGACACAGATGCAAAGGTGTGTTGCTCCTGCATCTGCAACCACCCAAATAAGTCCAAGCAGCCCTGCTGCTAGTTTCAAAAGCTGCGCCTGATTGAGAAAAAACATCAAGATTTGCAGTACAAAAAGAACACAAGTGTGTTTTGCATAATTGTTTGCCACAATTGCATCTTTCTCATGCTGAAAATTCAGATGCTGTTAGACTATCTAATACAGTTGATGGTCTGACAGTTTGGATGCATTTTCATTTTGACAAAAACAAGGGAAACACATCTTACATGGATCAGTTTTCTGCAATATTCTATTTTTGCCCCCTCACTACAACTCAACTCTCAGTTTAGCTCTCTGGCACCTCCCCCAGGCCTGCACCTACCTTTTGTTCATCTGTCCATGGAGCTTTGGAATTACCCCCGGGGGGATATGGGGTGGAGAGGATATACCTCTGATTGACCCATATGTTAGGCAATGGATGAGGTGCTGGGTTCTGCCCAGACATACTGGGGTCTCCAGAAACTGGAACTTGGGCCACTTTATCTCTTTTTCTGTTCCTCCCAGACCCCCAGTAAGGTATTGGCATGCAATGGGGACTAATACACAGATGCAGGCAATGTGTGCACAGTGCAGGTACCAAGTTGATGTCTTCCTCCCATCTATATGTTGTCCTTAGCTGCATTACCACTTGTGGTCACGTTAGTGGCAGAATTCAAGACAGGATGGTGACCCTCCCTCCCCAGAGGAGGAGAATGTTCTCTGGTATGCTCAGTCCTCCTCCCCCATGCTAGTACCCATGACTCAGACTCATTCCTGAACCTGAGCTGCTAGCATCATGAGCAGTAACAACTGCTGCACTGGTGGACCAGCATCTTAGATAGATCTTTTTGGAAATCCTACCTATGTTTATAAAATTATATAGTGAAGAGGGTTTTTGGGGCCCAATTTGCAGAGGGCCATAAATCATGCACACACAGCAGGTGAAGGTACACATTGGGGGTCTTGTTGTGCTCCTGCAATTCCTTCCACATGCACATGATTTTCTAAAAGTTCCTTTTTGTGACTCTTTTACCACTTTATGGCAGTTTATGGCTGTTTTTCTGTGCACACGCAGCATGTGGAAAAACAAAATTGGCACCTTTGTGGAGAAACTGCTGAAAAGAGTATTTGTCTTGCAAGTCACAGGTGCAGAGCTTTTATTTCTGCACTGGTGACTCCTTGGCCTGTTGAAATTCAGGTAAGTAAAAAGAGATGGTGTTGATCACAGGATGCCCTAGCCTGTAAAGCAAGATGTAATGGTTAAAAATCAGAGTGGCTGGCCGGCAGCAAGATGGCTGTAGGGCTGCTCCGCTCCCAGCTGCTTCTTGCTATGCTCCATTTTATTTTATTCAAAAATTCATTAATTGGAGGCTTTTTAGTCATTTTAACAAAAATGAAACTCCATCTATTTTGCTGTACTGGGATATGTAGTTAATTTTCTTTTGTGCCGTTCTGGAGATTTAAGTTTGCTGAGTGACTGCTCATATTTGGTGTCTGGCATTTGCCGTTTCAGGGCTGAGATGCCAAATAACCCTAAATAATGCCAAATAACTCCTTAATGATCACCTATTCTCTCAGTATTATTTCCCAAAGGGCATTTTTCCTTGCCTTTTTAACTGGGGCAAGAGAAGAACTTTGGTATTTAGTGGACTGAGCGCTTTGCCGAGTAAAGTTTCTCAGCCTAATATATGTCTCGCTTGGAGTAGTTTTAAATAGGAGAGCGGTAAGAGATAAAATTTGCTCTGCCTTGGGAGAGAAGAGTAGCAGTGCTGTTTGAACTCTGCAGATTTTCTCGAGGAGATTTGGTTGTCCTCAAATAGAGAGAATGCAGGGGAACTTTAAAGGAGGTTGATGCTACGGAGACACCCAATATGTCGATAGGCTTGTTAAAAGCCAGCGGCAGGTATGCTATGGTTGCATGAGGGTTGGGGTCTCATATACTCTTCGATAAGTGTGTTTTATTGCACTTAGAGGAGCACTTTCTTTTGATTTCTTTTGCAGTTTTCTATATACCAAGGGAATACAAATGAATTCCGGTAGACTGATAGAGTGGAGGATCTGTGGCTGATTATGGGAGCTGAATTGACTCTTGAAACCTTTTAGCCCATTCCCGCCTCCCAATTGAAAGGGGGAAGACTGAGAATTTTATAAAAGTACTATGAGTGATGTATCACATCTGGTAAAAGCAAGACAACAGGAGTCTGCTTACTGGGGTTTTTTCCCTTATTGAGGAAGTTACCGCTTTCTTTTTTAACTGATGTCCAGGAACGTTTGCCAAAGGTAGGCCATTAAGAACTGTTAAGCCTCAGCATTTTTCAGCATTTTCTGATCACTGGAGACTTTAAACCTGAAATACTTGGGTCAGTAATGACCAGTGATTATTCCTGAGGTCTAATCTTGTTTATATAGCAAGTGGACTACCTTGGAGCAGTGTTTTGTTATATGCTTGAATATTTATTTATTCTCTTTTTATATAGTATAAAACCATGTTATAATGTATATTGATTTTGGTATGTGTACTGTGTGTTTTTAAGTTGTTTAAATATAAAGGAATCGCGGATTAAAGTCAATTCCTTTTAGTAAGTAGCTATTACTAGCCTTATTGTTAAGGCCTCTGGATATATATTTCTAGTTGGCTATTTATTCTGCTACAGCAGTAAGTAACTACTAATGGCCAACAGTGAGAGACATAATTAAGTCTAGGTACAGTGCCTAGGTTTGAATCCACAAATGATGAGAGAGAGTGAAATGACCTAGTATTTGATTGTGGGATAAGTCCCTTGACCTAGTAGTGTTTAACATAGTTTGGGCCAGTATATAGTGCTCGCCCCAGGGACCCATATAAGGAGACTGCGGGGCAGTATGCACTGCAGAGTATTTCCATTGGGACCAAGGAATGAGGCTAGCTGGTGGTACAAGTTGCTTCTATTTAAATAATGGGGTAAAGTCCTACTGAAAAGATACATGGGACAGAGCAGGTTTTTCTTTTAATGCTGGATTTCCATGTTTGGCCAGATTCCTATGATTTAAACTTGCCTCTCATTTGGCATTTTGCGGGTTTGCTGAGTCAGTGATATTTTAGCCATAGTATATGATGGTCCTTTTGGACTTGGAAGGCCCAGGGAAATTTTCTGAGTGGGCTATGTATTTATTTATTAAGTAGCCATTTGTAGTCTACAGATAGAGTATAATTAAGTTGAGTTACAGTATGATTCAAACTTGTCCCTATTATGGGCCTACTAGAAAAATGATATATAAGCCAGAGTGCAGGGTAGTCTTGTGGGGGAGCTGGTTTAGAGCTTTCTATAAAATTGTATAAGCTGATGATTTAGGCTTCTAATATTGTTGAATCTGTTGAAGCCAGTTATGGACTGGGCTAATGATATGTGATGCCAATATAAATTCAGACTGCTTGTCATTAAGGCTTTGGGATTTTCCATGGTCATCTGGTATTAGGTGGGACAAAATTTCCCAGTATCAGTGGCTCCACCAGTGACATGGAGCCCCCATTGTATGCTGCAGAAGTGGCTATGGGTGTTACTGGAATTGGAGTAATCAGTGGGGTGCGGAACACCATGCAATGTAGGGTGCCTCAGTGGATGTGCCTCAAAGCTGACTTGTACAATGGGCTTCTAGGTAGGTGCTAGTGTGACAAAGTGTGAAAGAATGGGTCAGACGATGTCATAAAGTCCGGGCTATATGCTTGACAGAGGCTAATAGGTGTCGCTGGTCATAGGGCTAACCATGGACATGGAGTAGTACGTACTGCATGGCGCCTGAATGGATATGCCCTCAATTCCAGCAGACCCAACCGGCGTCTAGGAAGTATCGCTGTGGATTTGAAGTGACTAGTTGGGACCCTCTTAAAACATGGTTCTCATTGAGCATCTCAAGTGTGGCCAATGGGAGTGGTCGGATAGGAAGTGGTCTGCAGGATATGTAGCTGTTCTCTGCATGATACCTTTAATGGTTGCTTTATTTTTTGCAGTATACCCATTTGGCCACTGGGTTAGCTTTGATGGGACAAGATGTGTGTGAAGGAGATAAACTCTGTTGGGATAGATCAGTGCACTATGGAGTTGTTTGGCGTAAAGGTTATCCCTCAGTCATTTATAAGCTTTAGTAATGTCTGCCTGGCCATTTCATTAGTCTGATTATACAAGGGATCTATTTATTTGTTTTATACAATTTAGGTATATAATTTATAAGATTCTATATGTATCTTGGTGTATTTTATAATATGTCAATTTGAGACTGAATTTATATGTTGTGATTTGTAGGAATTGTATTTGCCAAGATATTGTAATGGCTTTTCAGACGAACAATAAAATCTTACTTACTTACTAAAAGTCAGAGTAGTGCCAATCAGAGCACATGAGGTACTAGGAAAAGAGCTCCACCCCTGAGTATTGTCATTTAAAGTGAAAATCCACCACAAATGATATTCCCTGACATTTTGTGGTTGGCACCACATTATCAAAGTAGACAATGGTCATCTAAGATCAAAACAATAATTTAGCATTTACATGGAATTTATTTCTTTAGTATATCTCCTGTGTGCATTTAAAAATGCCTGTAATGATGCAAAATATACATGTTATTGTGCCTCAAAAGTCATCACATATGATATAATAATCCATAATACACAACTAAATGAATAATTACCCCCTATTTGGGGTTACTTTGTATTACTTCACTGTCTCCCTTACAAAAACTGTACCCAAAGCTTACGAGCTTCTAATGGTAAAACTACTCCCCCCCCCATCCTCATTACCTATCTTTGTGGCTGGTATTTACTGCCGCCCAGGCACGCCAGCCACAGTAGTCACCGACCTTCTGGCCCAGCTCTCATCTCTTGCCCAGTCGGGTGAACTATATGTTATGGGTGACTTTAACCACAACTGGCTAGCACCCCTGTTTTAACAAAACCCAAACTGGGTTAACTGCTCTCAGCCTCAGCCAAACCATTACGGAACCCACATGCTCAAACCTTAAGTCCGGTAATCACTCACTCCTAGACTGGGCGCTTACATCCCACCCACACAGCGTCATCAGCTCCGGCCTCCTGCCTGATTCCATTAGTGACCATCACCTAATCTACTTGGTCCGCAAAATCCACAGAGTTAAATCCCCTTCCAAATTTATATTCCAACGGTCATACAAATCCCTCAACCTCTCCCCCCTCTTGGATGATCTTTATCACTCTAATTGGGTCCCAAGCACAAACTGCTCTAACATGGATTCGGTCCTTACACACTTTCAGAACACTTTCCTCACCGCCTGGAACAAACACGCCCCTCTGTGCCGGGCTAGAGTCCATGGTTCTCACCTACCCTGGATAACCCCTGAGCTGATAGCTTGCCAACAAACCCATGATAAGGCCTGGCAAAACTACAAATCCACGCTCCTCCCAGGTGACTATATCTCCTACCGCATGCTCTGCAACAGGTGCACAAAGGCCATCCGCTTAGCTAAGTCTGAATATTTTAATAACACACTAAATGCAAATCTTGGGAGACCTTCCAAATTCTGCAAAGTCATTAACTCCCTTTTCTCCCCCCAAACAGCTAGCACCCCACCTCTTCTCCTCGCCCAAGGGACTCTCCTCTCTGACCCCCTGAAGGTAGCCTCCGAGTTTAATTCCTATTTCACTACCTGCACCCTGGCCCTCCTAGACTCCCTACCTCCTGCAACCACACCCTCTCCTCAGACATCTATCCCCCTACTGTCTGGTAGGAACCCCTTTTCCTTCTGACACATCTCCCCCACCGAAACCCTAAATGCCCTTCACTTCCTAAACCCCTCCAAAGGCAAATCCCCTAATGGTCTTGATAGCAAACTCCTCTTCCTATCTGCCCCCGCCATCGCTACTCCCCTCGCGGCCCTACTAAATCTTTCTTTCACCGCGAAGTCACTCCTCTCCGAATGGAAGCATGCCACTGTCCTACCCCTCCCTAAAGGTGGTGATCCTACCTCCGCATCTAACTACCATCCCATCTCCCTCCTCCCTCCTCCTCACCCTCGCAAAACTCCAGGAACACCTAGTGCTATCCCAACTCTCCCACTTTCTCTCAGAAACTAACTTCTTCACTCCTTTTCGGTCCAGGTTCAGAAAACACCACTCTACCACCTCCTCCCTACTAAGACTCATGGACTACATCCTCACTGGGATGGATAAAGGGCTAATCACTGCCACTATTTTCATTGACCTAGCAAACGCCTTTGGCACGGTATCCCATTCTCTCCTACTATCCTGCCTTTCTGGGGCTGGGTAAGCAGAATCCGCCACAAACTGGTTCAATGCCTACCTACTAAATAGAACCCAATCCACTAAAATAGCTGACCACACCTCCCCCCCCTCCCAATCACCACCGGCATTCCTCAAGGCTCAGTTCTTGGCCCCATCCTCTTCTCCATCCTGCTAAATGATCTGCCAAACTCTTGCTCCTCTACCACTATCCACATGTATGCAGATGACACGGTCCTCTTCACCTCCAGCCGGACCTACGAAGAAGTCACCTCCAAACTTCAAACTGATTTCAACAAAATCCAACACTGGTTCAATATCAACCAACTCTCCCTAAATGCCAAGAAAACCGTCTCTATGTCTTTCGGTACTAGACAGCGTCTATCCAAACTCACCTCCCCTCTGAGCTTCTATACCCTAAATAACACCATCCTTGATGAAGTGCCCTCCTTCAGGTATCTAGGGGTTTGGCTTGATCACCACCTCTCCTTTTCCACACAAGTGGATGCCATCATTTCAAAACTGCGCCCAAAACTTGGTGCCCTCTATAGAAACCGCACTAGTCTCCCGCTTCCTGTCAGACGTGAATTAGTCCAGAAAATGATTCTACCCTCCTTCGATTACTGTGATGTAGTTTGCAGCTCCGCCGCTAAGACCACCCTAGTCAGACTTGACCCCCTCTTTAATGCTTTCTGCCACTTTGCCCTCGATGCCCCCCCCATCACATCACTGCATACTATACCGTTCCCTGGCCCTGTCATCCTTGAGTAACCAGAGCCTAAATCATAGTGATAAATTCACTTCCAACATCTGGCTCAGCTCCCTCCCTCCCTACCTCGTATCCTCCCTATCTTCCCCACCTACCCCCACTCATGCCTTCAGGCCTACTGATGCTAGGCTATTATTCATCCCTCACCGAAGGACCACCACCGGCCAATCGGCCTTCTCTTACCTCTTTTCTAAACTCTGGAATGGCCTGCCTGCCCAGATCTGACATTCTTCATCCAAACTCTCCCTATCTTCTGCCCTCTCTAACTTCCTTGCACCAAATTGCAACTGCCCCTGACCACCCCACCGATAGCTTCTCTTCCCCCATTCCCCCCTGCGCTTGACTAGTGGCTCGGCCATCGCCTAATTGTTTGGCTTATATACTGCCCTACACACTTACACTCTCACTCTTACTCACTCTTCTCACTCCTAATATCTCCCTTCTCTCCCTCCTTCTTAATTAACCTATGCTCTTCAGCCCTACTCACAGCTATTAACTTCACTCTCCTTCCCTCCCACCTCACCTAAACCTCCCCCCTACACACCCAATGTTTACTAGTCCACGCCTCCTCTACCCCCCATCTTCGCTCTCCAACTCCTGCTGTCAACTTGGTGCATCTCACTGCAGCTCAAGTTCTGCTACTGGCACTCAAGTTCTGTTACTGGCACTTATGTAATTCATGTATTGCCTCGATGTGTACCCATGATATGTATACCCTGTCCTTGATGATCATGTTCTGTACTGTTCTTGCCTCGATGTGCACCCATGATATGTATACCCTGTCCTTGATGATCATGTTCTGTACTGTTCTTGCCTCGATGTGTACCCGTGATATGTATACCCTGTCCTTGATGATCATGTTCTGTACTGTTCTTGCCTCGATGTGTACCCATGACATGTATACCCTGTCCTTGATGATCATGTTCTGTACTGTTCTTGCCTCGATGTGTACCCATGATATGTATACCCTGTCCTTGATGATCATGTTCTGTACTGTTCTTGCCTCGATGTGTACCATGATATGTATACCCTGTCCTTGATGATCATGTTCTGTACTGTTCTTGCCCTCGATGTGTACCCATGATATGTATACCCTGTCCTTGATGATCATGCTCTGTACTGTTCTTGCCTCGATGTGTACCCGTGATATGTATACCCTGTCCTTGATGATCATGTTCTGTACTGTTCTTGCCTCGATGTGTACCCGTGATATGTATACCCTGTCCTTGATGATCATGTTCTGTACTGTTCTTGCCTCGATGTGTACCCATGATATGTATACCCTGTCCTTGATGATCATGCTCTGTACTGTTCTTGCCTCGATGTGTACCCATGATATGTATACCCTGTCCTTGATGATCATGTTCTGTACTGTTCTTGCCTCGATGTGTACCCATGATATGTATACCCTGTCCTTGATGATCATGTTCTGTACTGTTCTTGCCTCGATGTGTACCCGTGATATGTATACCCTGTCCTTGATGATCATGTTCTGTACTGTTCTTGCCTCGATGTGTACCCGTGATATGTATACCCTGTCCTTGATGATCATGTTCTGTACTGTTCTTGCCTCGATGTGTACCCGTGATATGTATACCCTGTCCTTGATGATCATGTTCTGTACTGTTCTCCTTATGTACAAAGTTCAAATGTAATCCCTCCCAACTATGTACATTATCTGTATTGCTCTTCTGCAAAATTCAACTATTGTATGTATACCTGCCTCCTCTGTAAACCCCCGCCCCCCGGTCGCACTGTGAGATGAGCATCTTTTTGCTCAGTGTGCCTATCCTGGTGAAACATTTTCAATAAATAAATAAATATATATATTTATTCTGTGCCCCTGTAGTTTTTACTGGCAAATGCTGAGCAGGTCTTTTCATGTCCATACTGTCCATCTTAGTTCTTGGACATACAGTTCCTCATTTCAATGTCCTGTCATGTTCAATCCCTCTGAAATACACCACGTGTAATATTTCAGATGTTATATAAATAAGAACCATATTGAAGTAGAAACAATGCCCTTTATTTAGCATGCATTTTTATTTAATGTGTATGCTTCATGATTTGAGGCACCAGCTATAAACAAAAAACATAATGCAAGTAGTAACCCTACAAAACTGACCCGCGCAATATTCATGCATTTAATCATAAAACATTTTCATGAACCTCAGAGACTTTTACTATGCATCCTGAAATCTATCTAGTATATTGGGCCCAGTTGTTTATTGTATCCATAAGCTAATTAATAAAAACTATCTATCTAATATTTACACATCAGGGAGACTGTCTCTGAGGTAAAGTTTGGGGAGGGGGGTTGCCTTTCATCACTGTTTGTAAATTGTTCTGTTCATATACTGTACATACGGAATTATGTTAACAAAACTGTTCCCCAGTCCAGGTTCCTTAGGACCCTTTGTTCGTGTTGGTGTTAATCTTCTTAGCTATTCCCAAATGTAATCAATAGAGTATGTGCCGTGTATATTGTTGGTTGGGAACTGCATCTGGAATGAACATTTAACCTTACATACATTGTATCATGTCAACTTTTTAAGATCAAATAAAGAAGTTAAAGAACAACTGTTCATCCTTAGAAAGTACAATGATTTACACTACGGCCTTAGTTCACATCATTCCTTAGAATGATACACTGTCATGTTTGTTTGTTGTTTTTTTTTTTATCCTGGACAAGTTAGCACTGTACAGTACCTCATAGTTATATAAGTCCTATTGCTAGTAACATTCTGGTCTGTGACTTGAAACAAATAATGTCTCCTGTAAAAGTTTGCTGTCTGCTATACCTAGTCAAGTTGTTATTAAAGATGAATACAATATTGAAAATGAGAGGGTTGATTCCTTTATATACTTAGGTTTTAATTTGGATAATTTATTGTTATTAAATCTTCAGATTGATTTTGTAATTAAAACCATAAATAGTTGTGTGGGTTTACTCTACTGAATTAGAGACTGTCTTTCTTGTAATTCAAAGTAGTTATTGGTACAATCTTTTGATTTCAGTGATTGATTACGGACTTTTGATTCATTCCTCTGCAGCAGAGACATTACATAGAGTGAAAATTGCCTGTCATAATGCTTGTCACTTTGTTTTGCCATGCTCCAGACTGACTCATCACTGTATGCTATACTCTCCATTAGACTGGTTTTCATTTGAGTATCATTGTTTTTATCATAGATTGAGCCCATTATGGAGATTTTGGCATGGTTTGGTTAAATTTTCTTTTAAGGATTTAATTTGTTTTGGTAGTTCTAGATATGCAAATTGTTCTGTATCTACAGATTGCCAAAAACTACCACTATACAGATCTTCTTTGGCAGAACATTCTTCTGTTTACAAATTTTTAAAAACTGTAATTCCTTCCCATCTGCTTTGCATCAACTCATTGAAAGCTCTAAATGCAATTGTCATAGTTATATTTGATATCTGATACTTGTACTGTCTACTGTATCTTGTTTTGTAAGTGTATTGCATTTGTAATGTCTATAAGTATCTGTTATCTGTCCGGGTCCTCCATGAAAATGGATGTTTTATGTTCTTGGAGTTAGCTGGTTAACAAATTTTAAATTAATTAAAAAAAAGCCTCATTTTGAAGCCTGTCTTTTTAGTGAGGGTAATTTCTTTCTTTTTTTTTTTTTTAAACAGTTTAAGCTGGGTTATTGTTTCCTATTAGTGCACATGCTTGGAGACAGGACTGACTTCAATGCTGGTTGTGTGAAGCCAGCGGAACTAGTAAAACAGCTTGTTTGAAGTGCCCATTGTTACCCTGGGAACTGAGAAAATGAGGTACCATAGCTGCCCACATAGCTGTACCACGTGATTGTAAAAAATGTCTCCCCAGAAAATTCACAGACATTGTGGGTAAGAATAAATTCTAAAGACTTCAGAATAAAGTCAGTTGCAATTTCTTCTCCCCCAACATATTTTCAGAAAAATATTTACTTACTGCTATCCCCTGATCATGCATATTGCTGAATAGAGGGCTTCCACATCAATCCACGACCAAGTGCACTCATGTTTCCAAGTAAGGTTTTCAAATTTGTGTAATGCATCCACAGTATCTCTGAGATAAGATTCCAACCCTACAACTCATTTTTGGAGAAAGAAATCTACAAATTCACAAAAGTTTTCAGTGATGGAACCAACGCCAGAGATAGTCAGCCTCCCGAGGTTCAATTTGAGGATCAAAACAGCAAAAAGAATAAGGATCGAACAAGGAGTGAACCACCAACCTATGATGAGAAGTCAACTAATAAATATAATAATAGAGATCCTTTTTTTTTTTTTTAGCAAAAGGAAAGAATGATAAAACCACAGAAACAGAAAGAGAAAAACCAGGTGAGGCAGGATGGGAGGAGCAAAATCACACAAACAGTACTGACACTGTGGGAGAGAAATAAAAACTTGAATTACAAATATTAAATCTCTCAGAATTTCAGCTTATGGAAAGTCAAGTATCTGTGTTACAAAGGGGTTTAAGCTTCATACTGACACCTCATGTTAATGAATTTCAGATATTTGTGGATTTATATACACTCTTTAGAAAAATAAAACTTAAACACTATTGCATCAAGAACCCAATGACTACCAACACATCTTTAAAGATGTTGCTGGTAGAGGAATTGGTACCTATGACAGAGACCTTGATTATATTTTGGAAGTCATAAACACGGGGCCTGTGGAAAACTCAACAGAAAATATCAAGTCCATGGGATTACAGTTGGCAGGCTGAATCAGGGCAAACATCACGGGAAGCCAATCTACAGGGACACAGAGTGGTCTGATGATAATCTCACAGGAGATGGAACATTCTGAGTGTGTGGGTAATTCTGAGAGTAAGGAATTGACCTTGGACATATTAAAAACCTTCTGGACGGAAAATACTAATACATATGGTATACCGTCAAAATAACATTTGAATCATAACGCAGTGAAATGTGTGCCATAGAAGTAGCATAAGTGAAAATAGCTACATGTACAGAACAGTATGGGGACATTACACTGCATGACTCAAAACATTCATTCCCCCAACTTTCTTCCTCCTGGAGTTGGAAATTTTAAATTGCCCTCCCCATAAGTTGCCTCCTTCCCGGAGTTGCAATCATAAATTGCCTCCCTCAAGTTGCCTCCCCCCCCCCGAGTTCTAATCATACATTTCTGTGCTAGCATTGCTTTTCCCTCTATTTGTGAAGTGTGATTTTTGGTGTCAGCATTTTATGTGTGCTCTTATTGACTGTGCTAGGTTTGTTTTAGCGATCTTTTCATGGCCCTAGTACATATGGTACTGATTTTGGTGGATATATCCTATATAGGAATGCTAGTCAAATCTCAGCAGGTAAATACATCTAAGAACAGAGAAAAAGGTTTTTTTTTTAAACCAAGTCCCTTTTCTGTCCAAAAACTTATAATGTAACCATTAGTACCTTTGAGAAAACCATATGCATGGAAGTGAAATATTTGTTACAAAATATTTTTAAACTCATACAACAAAATGTAACCAGGAATGAATGTTTGGAATTAGATGAACTAGCCAATAACAAATCTGTAATAATAAAACCAGTCATTAGGGATGGAAATATTATCATTCTCAGCAAGGACCACTATGAAGATATACAGTACGGCTTGATTTTCAAAGGGTGACGCAGGGCTTGTGTCAAACCTTATGTCATACCCATTTTTTTGTGCAGCTGTGCCAAACTCTTTTGGTGCAACTGCACCCAATTTTAATACATTGGCACAATTGCAAGAATTTACTCAGTTTAAAGCAGCTGGTGCCAAAGATTTGGTGCAAGCCCTGTAAAAAGGGGCCCAAAATGTACAAGTTAGACCAGGGAAAAGCTGGTTTAACACGTGACATTTAGTGCTTGGGATTCAAAATTCCAGTTGCTGGCCAGGACAATGCTGCAAGCCCTGTGTGCCAAATGATCAGTGTACCAGGGGCTTACGGCATTTGCTGGGCTTTGCAAATCAAGCCCACAGTGTTGTTTTTGTTAAATGATGTCAATAATTATAAAGAACTTAAGGGTGACCCCAAACCAATTTTTAAAAAAACAGCTTCATCAAATTCTTTCAGATGCCTTAGCCAAAGGTGACATTTCGGGGGAAGAATATAGGTTTGTTTGGAAAGAATATCCTGTGACACAATAGAAACATAGAAGTTGACAGCAGAATGGACTGCAAGGCCCATCCAGTCTGCCCATTTTACCAATTTGCATCCACTTCCTCTACTAGGTCAGCGGCTTTAGCTATGCCCCCCCTTATATGTATGATTCCTTAGTGCCTATCCCATGCCTTCTTGAATCCCTCCAGTGTACACGCTCCCACCAACTGAGGCAGGGCATTCTACACATCCACCACCCTCTCCGTAAAAAATAACTTTTTCACGTTACCTCTTATGCAACCCCCCCCCTCCAATTTCATGTCGTGCCCTCTAGTTCTATACTAGTACTTTTTATACTGGAAGATGCTATCCCCTTCCACCTAATTTATGCCCTTAAGATAGTTGAAAGACTCAGTAATGTCCCCCCCTCCCATCTCTGTTCCAATGTGTACATACTGAGGTCCCTAAGTCTATCCCCATATGCCTTGTTGTGTAGACCCTGCACCATCTTAGTTGCCCTCCTCTGCACTGTTTCCACCCTGTCAATATCCTTATGCATGTGCAGCCTTCAGAACTGCACATAGTACTCTAAATGAGGCCTAACCAGTGTCTTGTACAGTGGGATCACCACATCCCTCCTACAACTTGTAATGCCTTTCCCTATACTCTCTAACATCTCACTAGCCCTCCCAACTGCTTTTGCAGTCTGTTTGGTGGATTTCAGGTCATGTGATATAATGACCCCCAAATCCCTCTCCTCCCTGATGACCATAAACAACTCACCCCCCAACATGTAGCTCCCCCAGAGTTTCTGTTCCCCATGTGCATGATCTTGCACTTCTTTGCATTAAACCTTAACTGTCAGACCTCAGACCATCGGACCATTTCTCCAGCTTTTCCAGGTCTCTTTTCATTCCTTCTATGCCTTCTGGAGTATCTACTTTGTTGCAGGTCTTGGTGTCATCTTCAAACAGGCAAACTTTTCCCCCTAGCCCTTCTACTACATCTGCTATAAAGACATTAAAGATGACTGATCCCAGGACTGACCCCTGTGGCATCCCTCTGGTGACTCCCATGTCTTCTGACTGTGTACCATTTACCACCACCACCCTCTGCCTTCTGTCCACTAACCAATTTCTGACCCAGTTCACCACTCTGTGTCCCACCCCTAGACTCCTCAGCTTGTTTACCAGCCTCCCATGCAGGACTGTGTCGAAGGTCTTACTGAAATCAAATTAGGCAATATTAACCACCCCTCCCTGGTTCACTACCTTGGTCCCCCAGTCAAAGAAATCTATCAGATTTGTTTGACAGGACCTTCCTGCCATGAACCCATGCTGTCTTGGATCCTGCATTCCAGTGGATACCAGGTGATCCACAATACATTCCTTAAGCAGTGTTTCTATGATATTCCCAACTACTGAGGTGAGACTCACTGGCCTGTAGTTCCCTGCATCCTCCTTGCTACCACTCTTGTGAAGAGGAACCACATTTGTCCTTCTTGAGTCCTGCGGGACCACCCCAGTGTTCAGCGACTCACTGAACAGGGCTGCCAAAGGTGCTGCCAGCTCCATCCTTGGTTCCTTTAGGATCCTTGGATGTATTCCACTTGAGCAGTGTCAGTGGCTCAGTAGGTAGCACACTCGCCTCTGAGGCTGGGAGATCAGAGAGCTGTGGGTTCAGTTCCCACATCTGGCACTTGGGTTAATATCCCAGTACTAACACTGTAGTGCAGCATGAGAGGGGTGCTGCACTTCTGAGGTGTCGTCTTTCGGACGAGACGTTAAACCGAGGTCCCATCTGCCTGGATTGATGGTTGTTCAGGTGGATGTTAAAGATCCCATGGCACTTATCAAAAAGAGTAGAGGAATTTCCCAGGTGTCCTGGCCAAATTTCCCTCATTCACTAAAAATACTACCAACAGCTTAATCTGGTTCAAGGTCAGTTAGCATTCATCTGTATCCCCCTGCCCCAGGTCATGCCTGAAAAAAGGCAGGATTTGTCTAGTGCACTTACCCGGTCAACAAAAACTAAATAAATAAATAAATTCCATCTGGCCCAATCGATTTGTCCACCTTTAGTTTTGTAAGTTCCTCTAGGACCTTCTGTTCTGTAAACGTTGTGAAGCTCAGTTCTTCCCCTCCTCCACACATCTATTTTCCAGTTGCAGTCCCTGCTCCACTCCCTCTCTAGTAAAGACCAAGCAGAAGTACCTGATAAGGATTGTGGCCTTGTCTAGGTCCCCTTTTACCCTCTCTTCATTGTCCCCTTTGAGTCTGACTATACCCCCTCTTGATTTCCTCTTCTCACTGATGTATCTGAAGAATGGCTTGTCCCCTTTCCTCACTGATTGTGCTAGCCTTTCTTCTGTCTGTGCTTTAGCACTTCTCACTGCTACCCCTGCCTCTCTCTGGCACTTTTGGTACTCTTAACTGTACCCATCCTCTTGTGACCTCTTTTATTTTTGGAAGGCTACCCACTTAGCCCTGATTGTATCTGCCACCACCTTAGAAAGCCAGAGTGGGTTTCTCCTTATCTTGCCCTTATTCTTCACCCTCAGACATTGATTGATTACCCTGACAATGGACTCCTTAATGCATGCCCATTGCCCCTCAGAGCCCCCTCCTATCCCCCCTTAGCCAACTCTTCTTTAACCCTCCTTCTCATCTCTGCAAAGTCAGCTCCTTTGAAATCTAGGATTTTAGCTTTTGTATGTGTGGCCTGTATTCCTGTGTCCAACTTAAACCAAACCATGTGATGGTCACTGGGCCCCAGGTCCCTGTCCACTTGGAGATCTGTGATCCTGTCTCCACTGGTGAGCACTAGATCCAGGATATTCCTGTCCCAG
The DNA here is from genome assembly GCA_016271365.2 of Neoceratodus forsteri. Taxonomy (NCBI): domain Eukaryota; kingdom Metazoa; phylum Chordata; order Ceratodontiformes; family Ceratodontidae; genus Neoceratodus; species Neoceratodus forsteri. Next base: position 1,467,952,316 of record CM057456.1, read on the forward strand.
GTGGACTCCTGTACCAATTGTCTTAGGCCTGCTCCCTGTAGGGATTCCACAATGTCCTTGGTCCTGCTTGGGGCCGCTGTTGGGATGGACCAGTCTGCGTCAGGCATATTGAAATCATCCATAAGCAGAACTTCCCCTTATCCATCATGTTGTATATTGACTCCAGCATTAACTTGTCTGCCCCTTCCCCCTGAGCTGGTGGCCTATAGATCACTCCTGTTCTAACAGACATTCTGTTACTTGGCTCAAGGGTGACCCACAACTCCTCTGTCTCCTCATTTTTGGCCTGGATTTTTGTCACCTTGATTGTCTCTTTGATGTAAAGTGCCACCTCTCTACCCTTCTTTCTCTTCCTATCTCTCCTGTACAAGGCATATCCTGGTACTCTATAGTTGTGTCTCATGAGAGGTTATAAGTGTACCACATCTCTAGTATTGCCTCTATGTCTATGTCAGTCTCCCCCATTAAAGCCACTAGATCAGGGAGTTTGTTTCCCACACTTCAGGCATTCATATGCATTAAGTTCCAAATCTTGTTCCTGGTCCCTCTGCCATTATTTTTGTTCTTGTCCCATTGTTCCTGACCTGCATCTGTTACTACTCCCTCCCTCTGTTTCTCATTGTGCCTCTTACCCTGTCCCTGTTTTGTATAAGTATTCTCTAAACTCTTGTCCTCCCTTTTCCCAGTGCTGACATTACCAACATGAGGGGCTAGACCGTATTGTTTCCATTCCTTCTGATAGCCCCCCGGGCTAGTTTAAATGCCCAGCAAGGAAGCACCCAAACCTTTCATTGAGGACTACTGTCCCATGCATGGACAGATGCAAACCATCCCTATACAGCGGTGCATCTGCCTAGGTGGATCCCCATTCCCCAATGTAGCCAAAGCCCATATCCTTGACCATCCCATCGACCATTCATTGAATTGGCTGATGTATTGATTCTTTGCATTCCACTTCTCCCTGACTGGTAGGACCTCAGAGAAAATCAACAATTTCATGACCCACTCAAGCTGACTACCCAGAACCCTGAAGTCATCCTGTATTGTCTCTACATTAACCCCTTGCTTGTCCAAATCATTAGTCCTGATGTGGACAATGACATGTACTCACCCCCTCCTTGCCACTGCCTTGGTGATCCTGTGGATTTGCATTGTGTCCCTCTCAGCAGTCACCCCTGGCAGACACTTTACCTCCCTTTCTATATCCCCATCTATTCCCAACACAATCTCCTTAAGGATTGAGTCCCCCACCAGGAGAAGCTTCCTCCTTCTCTGGGGTCCTTTGGCTTACGTCCCTTGGCCCTCCCTCTGGTGGTCCCTTACTTCTTTCCTCATCTCAGCCCTGGGCCCCCTCTCAGGGTATCCCATTCCATGAGAACAGCAAATTTGTTCTCCAGCAGGACCGGTTGGGGAATTTGCTCATGAGCCACTCTCCCTGTTCTCCCTGAGCCCACTGTAGTCCACCCATGCCTGTGCCTTGGACTCCACTGTGGCAATGGGTGGGGATACTGTGGCCTCTGGGTGTGAACTAAGGTCTCAAGCACTCCTGCCAGCTCATCCAAGAGTCTGTTCACCTTCGCTTGCATCCCAGATAGGTACCTACAAATGGGGGAGCAACTCAGCATTCAGAAAGCACTCCTGAACACTGCTGCACCACACACATTGCGCTGCACCACTCCCTGCATCATTTCTACTGTTGTTCATACTGCCTCTTAGTACTTCCCTTTATTTGCTATTGGTTTAATTATTTGTACTTATTAGTTTACCCTTAGCTATCCCTAGTCCTTGATTTCCTGCTTCTGCTTTTATTCTTTTTTGTGTTTTGGCTATTGTAGTTATGACTCTGCAACCTGTGTCCCAGCAGGAAGTGACATGAGGGCCCAGATGAATAAAGGTAGTGACTGTCTTGGGGTGGATGCGTTGGGGGTGTGTGGGACTAAGACCGTCCAGCTCCTGGAACAATCAGTAAGCCAGCCCAAACAGCACTGATTAAATTACCCAGCACAGAATTTCACTGAGTAGCAGCCCAAACCTAACAGCACTGATTAAACTCCAAAGCACCTTTTACCTTCACAGTACTAACTATTCCAATATCAAAATTAAACAGAAGAAACCAGCATTTTCCTGCTGCTCCTGCTCCTTTGGTCTCCTGCTTCCAAGTGATTCAGTTAACAAAGATGGCTCCTGCTAGTTCCCCTTCCCCAACTCACAAGGCCAAGCTGATCTGTAGTTTTACCAGACTTTTAAGTTCTTCCCAAAATACATAAGAATACGGAAACCCCCCCAGGGAGGTTGATTGTCTCTGTCATTGTTTTCATCACTGAAAGCTTAGGTAAATCTGTAGATTTCATTCTCCAGAAATGTGTTGTAGTCTTGGAATCTTATCTCAAAGATACTGTGGATGTATTACACAAATTTGAAAACCTTACTTGAAAAAAAAATGAATACACTTGGTTGGGGATTGACGTGGAAGCCCTATATGCATCAACAAGACATGAGTATGGGATAGCAACAAGTAAATATGTTTTAGAAAATATATTTGGGAAGAAGAATTAGCAATTTACTTTATTCTGAAATCGTTGGAGTTTATTCTTACCTACAATGCCTTTGAATTTGAGGGGAGACATTTTTTGCAAACATGCAGTACAGCTATGGGGGCAGCTATGGCACCTAGTTGTGTGAATCTATTTGTGTGGCTTTGGAAGAAGTCAGTCATATTCAATCAAACTATAAATCCTTTTGTTAGCAGGATCAAATATTGGTTTCAATATATTGATAATATCATTTACTCATGGGAATGTGATACATTAGAAATTCCAGCATTTATGGATTGTCTTAACTCCAATGATTTAAACTTGAGGTTTACATACACTGGTGACAAGAACAGCATTAACTTCCTAGATGTTACTCTGTCCCAAACTAGGTTTGACAGCACTAATGCTGAAACAATGTGCTACAGAAAATCCATTGCCACTAATTCTGTACTGCATGCCATGAGTGCCCACCCTCCCAGTTTGAAGAGATCCATACTGTATAGTCAATTTTTACACTTGTGCAGAAATTGCAGTACTGTAGAGGCTTTTGACAAACAAGTTGAAGAGCTGGAGAACAGATTTAAAGCAAAAGGTTATGATTCCAACCTACTTGAAGGTTCAAAAAATAAAGTGAGGGGAAATAGACAGAAACATTCTTTTAGGAGAAAAACCTCCAAAGGCAGACACTAGCTATGGACCCTGTGCATTTATTACTGAATACAATAATTATGCAGGTAGGATTGGGAATATAGGCCCACATATTCAAAGGAGATATGCAGCACATCCCTATATGCACCCATGCATCTCCAGACTTGCGATGGCCATCAGGGGTGTGGCAATATTCAGAAGCTCCTGATGTGCCACGCAAACTCAAGTGTGCCATGGTGCAGAATATTGTGATATGGGCATGCAAATGAGGGATCCCTCATGCATATTCCCCGCATCACAATATTCAAAACTCCCCAGGAGACAACATGGCCGGATGTGCCCGCACAAAGTTAGGAAACCAAAAACCTGACCTAACTTTGTGCTGGGCAGGGTGGTGTGCTGCTCACAGTCCAGAGCTGGTCACATGATCCCGCTAGTCCCATTCACTGAGTGCCAGCAAAAAAAACACCATTCCATTTCCATAGTGTAATGGACCTCCTCCCCATCCTCGAAATCTGAAAAAACATGCCGCCTGATCCCTTAGTTTCCATAGTGTAGGGACCCCTCATCCCTTCCCCAGTGCCTGTCAAAATGATGATCTGCCTGATCTCAATTTTGCCATAGTGTAAGGACCCCTCCCAGCCCTGACTGAAGTACAAAATACACAAGCAACCCTTTGCCATAGCGTAGTGGACCCCCTCCCAGCCCCAATCCCCGATTGATGTACAAAACACACAGGTACCCCTTTTCCATAGTGTAGTGGCCCCCACTCTCCAGCCCCAATTCCTGATAGGACTAAACTCCCCCAAGTTCCCCATTTCCATAGTGTAATGTCCCACCCCAGTCCCTGATCACCAATCTGATAATAAAAACATATGTTTCCATAGTGTAGTGGCCCTACCCTATCACTGATCCCCCATTTAGAAAAACATGTTCCATAGTGTAGTTGCCCTCACCCCTCCCCGATCACTGATCCCCCATGAAAAAACATTTTTCCATGGTGTAGTGGTCTCACTCCCACCCCAGTCTCGAACCTATGCAACAGACAAAAACCCTGGCAGACTAGTGGACCCCTCCACTAGGTAACAGTCCATCCACCCCACTCACCCAGCCCAATCCACAGCCAGCAACCAGCACAGCCCACCACTCACCACCACAGCTAGCCACCAACTGAGCTCCTAATGACCACACAGTACTGTATAGTGTACAGCCCACTGACAGTGATTGACAGCCAGGTGTGGGTTGGGATGGGGGAGTGGGGTGGACAGACTGTTACTGGGTGGCTGGGTGGGGGTTCACTAGACTGCCACTGTTTGTCTGTTGCATGGGTTCGGGGATCGGAGACTGGGGTGGGAGGTGGGACCACTACACTATGGAAAAATGTTTTTTTTCATGGGGGATCAGTGATCGGGGAGGGCCACTACACTATGGAAAATGTTTTTCTAATGGTGGATCAGTGATAGGGGAGGGCTACTATACTATGGAAACATATGTTTTTATTATCGGGTGGGACACTACACTATGGAACTGGGGAACATGGGGGTGTTTAGTCTCATCAAGGAATGGGTATGGGAAGGGGATCCACTACAAAATGGAAAAGGGGTACCTGTGTGTTTTGTACATTGATCAGGGATCGGGGCTGGGAGGGGGGTCTCTACACTATAGCAAGATTGGAATTGGGTAGATCAACAATTTGACTGGTGTCAGGGATGGGGTGGGGGGGTCCCTACATTATGGAAACTAAGGGATTGGGCAGCATGTTTTTTCAGACCTTAGGGATGGGGAAGGCTGGCCAGTGCACTTAGATGAACACAGCCATACTAATGAGCCCATAATGGGCATGCATGTGGACCCTTTGTGCCATGCATGCTCAATGAGCTCATTAGCATATTTTGGCTGAATATCACCCTTGGGGGAAATGGTGCATCCAGGTATGCACCATGCATGTCCCCATTGGCGGTCTTTAGCCCCAAACCCTGGATGCTCTGCGCCAAACATGGTGGCTGCCCCCTAAGCGCTGCCCTTCCAGGGTCCGATATTCATAAAGAATACGCAATCTGTTCTGATCATGCATTCTGTCTGAATATCCTGTCAGAGCTGGTTGGCCCATTTTTTGTGCGGCACATCCATTTGTGCCACATATCCATCTGGCTCTGAATATGGGGCCTATAATACAGTATGAGCAAACTGGCCCATATTGTTAAGTGATAGTGAGGTGGGTATGGCAGTAGGCTCAAGACTGAAAGTTATCTTAAGTAGAGGCACCAGAATTAAGGATAGCTTAGTTAACAGCAGAATGAAAAAGGGAAAGATGGGGGGGGGGGTTACCAATGAAGGCAACTGGTTGCTGCAAAGATCTAAGGGCTTTTACAAATGCTCCAGATGTAACATTAATGGTAATGTGTTTAAGCATCTGAAAGATCATAACATTAGAGTAGAAATTAGGGAATTGATCACTTGTGAGACACCATTTCTGGTGTATGCATTATGGTGTACCTGTGATTTGGTCTATGTGGGGCAAACAGTACGCCCACTGAAACAGAGGACCCAGGAACATGTTTGTGCAATAATCAATAACAAAAGAGACACTCCTCTAGGTGTACATTTCTCTGAATTCCATAGCTGACTTAAAATTTGTGGGGCTAGAATAGACAACATCACCACTAGTAGGAGGAGATAGAGAAAATCAGTTACTCATAAAGGAGAGTGGCTGGACACTCAAACTAAACAGCATTAAACCAATGGGCCTAAATGAGTAATGGGACTTAACACCTTTTTTGAAAAAAGTCATCCACTTACTGTGGTATGTATGGACTGTGTAAATAGGTGTATTTAGCATTAAGATATTAATATGATGTTTTATCTCTCTCTCTCTTTCTCTCAGGCTTTATCTTTACTCTATCAACTAAAAATGGTTTACTTCAGCTGGGGATTCCCCCCACCACACCTTGACTATTTTGGGACTATTGGAATTGATGCCTTGATATGGACCTGGAGGGAAGACTGCAGTTGAATATCAGCAAGCTTTCTGTCTTTACCTGGTGCTAATTTCTGACAGTAAGATGTATCTCTATTACAGTATTTAACTAAACAAAGTGCTGAATTCAGCTGCTTGTTATGCTGTGAGCCCTAAAGATGTGAGGGAATGTGTTTGCTGTTGAATATGAGACCTTCTTTTTAACATTAGCCAGCTTTCTATCTTTATTTGGTCTAAACATTTGACAGTAAAAACACCTCTCTGTTAAGGCATTTAACTGCACAAAGCACTAACATAGAAACATAGAAACATAGAGGGTGATGGCAGATAAGGACCGCAAGAGCCATCCAGTCTGCCCATTTCTTTTTCTACCTTATAAATGTGCCATCGGCCTTACTCTGTCAGTGGCCTATCTATTCATACTCATCTGTATTGCTCCCTTATGCCTATCCCATGCCTGTTTGAATCCCTGCACTGTATTCATAGCCACCACTTCCTGAGGTAGGCCATTCCATACATCCACCACTCTTTCTGTGAAAAAGAATTTCCTCACATTCCCCCTTAATCAGCCTCCCTCTAATCTCATGCTGTGTCCTCTTGTCCTGCTATTTTTCTTATATTTAAACATGTTAGACTCTTTCACCTTGTTAATGCCCTTAAGGTGTTTGAATGTTTCGATCATATCACCTCTCTCCCTCCTTTGCTCAAGGGTATACATATTGAGCTCCATTAATCTGTCCTCACATGTCTTCTGATGCAGTCCCTGCACCATTTTGGTTGCCACAATTTGGTTAATGTCCATATGAAGGTGTGGCCTCCAGTACTGCACGCAGTACTCCAGATGGGGCCTAACCAGTGTCTTGTAAAGAGGGATTATTACCTCCCTCTTACGACTTATGATACCCCTACTAATACACCCTAACATCCCCCTAGCCTTACCTACTGCTTTAGTGGTCTACTTGGATGATTTCAGGTCATCGGTGATAATGATACCCAAGTCTTGTTCTTCCCTTGTGACTGCCAGCAACTCCCCTCCCAGCCTATAGGTGGCTTCAGGGTTTCTCATCCCTATGTGCATGATCTTGCACTTTTTTGCATTAAATCCTAGTTGCCACTCTTCTGACCATTTTGCTAGTTTATCCAGATCTCTTCTCATTCTGCCCACCCCATCTGGATCATCTATGTTGCAGATCTTGGTGTCATCTGCAAACAGACAAGCCTTACCCTCTAGTCCATCTGCAATGTCACTAATGAAGATATTGAAGAGGACTGGCCTCAGGACTGATCCCTGAGGTACCTCTACTTGAGACTTGCATCTCTTCTGACTGTATACCATTTATCACCACTCTCTGTTTTCTGCCTGTCAACCAGTTTGCCACCCAGTTGACCAACTTCTGACCCACCCCGAGCCTACCCAGCTTATTTATCCATCTTCTATATGGAACAGTGTTGAAAGCTTTGCTGAAGTCAAGGTAGGCAACATACTGCTCTTCTTTGGTCCACCACTCTGGTTACCCAGCCAAAGAAATCTATGAAATTAGTTTGACAGGACCTTCCTTTTGTAAACCCATGCTGTCTTGGATCCTGTGCCCCTATGGATTCCAGGTGTTGCACTATCCTTTCCTTAAGGATTGCCTCCATAATCTTGCTCACTACTGAGGTAAGACTGACTAGTCTGTAGTTCCCTGCCTCCTCCCTGCTGCCACTCTTGTGGAGCAGGATCACATGAGCCCTTCTACAGTCTTCTGGGATCTCTCCTGTGCTCAGAAACTCACTAAACAATTCTGCTAATGGCTCTGCTAGTTCCACCCTTAGCTCCTTAAATACCCTGGAATGTACGCCATCAGGTCCCTATTACTATTACTAGTAGCTTGTTTTGTTGTAAGTCCTGAGAAATGAATTTACTGTTTCAAAGTAAGAACTTTTCATACACTTTGACTTTTGTCAGCACATGTAAGGTTGTATTAATTATACAGTGTAATCAAAGAATATTAGTGTGCGTAATATTTCTAAGCTGACATGCACTCCACCAAAGACACACCCCTGAGGAAGACTTACTAGAGCTGAAGTGCCATTTTTCTAGGAGCAGCTGCAGCTTCAGCTCATTTTCTGGAATAAGCCTTGTGTGATTTTCTACAATAAAGTATTGGAATCCATATGTGTTGGCTTGGTGTCCAGTCTCCTTTATAGTGTGCAATGGTTCTTGTTGACTTTACAGAACACAACATCAGACCAATTATTTTCTCTATTATATTACTACTTCAACCCAGAAATAAAGCCTATTCAGACTGACAAAGTATGTTAATACTGCCATGGAGACCATTCATATTAAAAGTGGTCTTATGCGCATTCTTATGATACGACAACTACAAACTGAAGTTGAGTGGTTCTGATACCTTATGAATGTAAGTGAGACCAATTTTACAAGCATAAAAGTGGTCTCCATAGTGCTATTAATATATAATAACTGGTTTGTATTTTTAATATACATAAGCCCGAGTTATAATTATCATTATAACAGCTGGTTATAATGATCATGCACCAGGTTTGCCAACAGTAGCACACAGCACTAACAGTAGTAGCACAAGGCACATACCCGACTAAAAAGGTGTTAAGGCAAATGCAAGTTGACATCTCGCACTAGCGCTTCTCCATTCCTGAACTGAAGAAAAACATCCTGCTCCACACAAGTGACTTACCACTGATCTCTAAACCATACTAAACTCTTGTTCTCTCCAGAGGTACTGCAAGAGCTGCAAACAACACAACAATCGCAACAGAAAGAACAAAACCAAAATTAAAAAAAGGATTTAAAATTAATGTTAAAACGTTCATGCTAACATAACTTTGCCATACATACTAACTGTAAAATATGTGTTCGCTGCCATCTCATTTTTTTTTTTCAGTCACGGAGCACATTCCTGAGCTGGACAAACCCACATACAATGTGAGAGAAATACTTACAATTAAGTTGCAAGTAAAAAATATTATACAAAATAAAACATGGGTAGCTAGTTTAAAACTTGGATTTTACAACCCCCCTCGGGGAGGGATGTCTTTATAAACCCCTCGAGCTTCAATCTCGGGGTTTATCGTATCCCACCCTGGGGTTATCAAAATCCTCGTTAACAGCTGCCCATCCCGATATTCTCTATATTATTGATCAAGTTGATCAATAATATATTATGTTTTTTATAAAATGGGCTTAAAAATCCAGAATACTGATTGGCTAAGCGTGGTTTTTAGCTGTGTCCTTATCAGCATGTATTGTGCCAACTGGCACTAATTCTGCTAAGCTGACCAAACCGCACAAAAATATTACTGTCCCCAACACTATCCTGTCTCAAAGGAATGACCTGCAGCTCCATGCCATGCTAACCAGGCGTCAACCACCGTGCACTACAGGAACTGCTCAGCACTTTCACTCTGCCCCCTGACTTCAACATACACAGATAGCCCACAGGAGGTACTGAACACTCTGCTCCCCCTGATACATAGACTACATCAAGTCCGTTTTCCCAGAATAAATACGTAAGTATTTCACATGTATTTTTCTACGTGTTGTAATAATTTAAATCCTGACCTGTTCTGAACAACGTCCTGATGGCAAGGAATCCAGCAAGCTGCGGATTTGAAATACCTGAACCGGAACACCTCCTCAAATTCTATCCTCCCTTCCCAATCCACAAAACCAAACCACCAAATATAAACTTCCCAAAAAAACCTCAGACTTTACATTCCTCCCTTCAACAGTCATAAACACCCATTTCCATTGATGCCAGCACACTAAACAGCTTTTCTCAACAGCGGCCCGTACAGGACACGCTTGCTTTTACTCGTGCCACATCTCACTACGTAAATCAGACAGGAACCATGAAGAAAAGTAAAATGAAGAAAAATCATGAACAGAGATGTAAAAAAAAATAATTCTACTTCCCTTACAACAGTAACGGACCTGCTACAACACATGCAGATACCATTACAAAAATTGCTTTCTACGGCCTCTAAAAGAGACACACTCTGTAATGTTCAAACTCGCTGAACCCTGAAATAACAAACAAAAAACTCAAACAAAAAGAAAATAAAAAATAAGTGTTTCTGCCTTGCAGAACACAAGGAGGGGAGACACACAGATACACATTACATCATACATAGTCTGTGCAGTACTGAGGGACTATTTTCCTATGTTTTACAAATTTAACAGTTTTTAACCATAGTTTTCTAACTGTATACATATTTTTTTTTCTACTGGGATACTTATACTGACAGACCATTTTATAAGCGCAATAACCCACTCCGGGGTTTGGGTTACATGCTGATAAGAGCACGCCCAGGGGCATACGGCATAGCTTATTTTATGCCATAGTACACCCCTGGGCATGCTCTTATCAGCACGTAACCCACACCTCATCGTGTGTTATTGCTTGCTTAAACTGTCCTGGAACTTGCCTATTTATAGTGTATCTGCACATGAGACACTCTTCACTGAATAAGTGTTCATGTGCAGAGGAAAGGAGTGCTCTGATTGATCAGGAGCACTCCCTTGATCTATAATAAGCATTTCTGTGAGTGTTTCTTTCACATAAAGCTATTTTTCTTTTCTGCCCACTTTTTTAAAAATGTGTTAAACCTGTGTGTTCTGTATATCAATCAGTTTTCCAAATTCTGTTTTAAAAAATTTGTCTATAAGATGTTGGATAGCTGCTCCCACATATAGGTGCAAATTATCGCTATCAAAATTGTTCCAAATCTCTGGCAACCCTACCTTTTTAAGCAAATTGTTTAATTTCTGAAACCATTGTGGTTCTTTTTTATTAGTCTGGCATTACTGATCCAGCATTTGTGCACTATTCTGTCTTGCTCTAGATTCAAGATCCTTTCCCAAAACTTCACTACACAATTTGTGCATATTTAATTCATGTCTTAGAACGGCTGTAGGAAATCATTTGTAGATAAAATAATCTGCGTATGGGAACTATTTTGAACTGGTTCTGTTTTGTTTACTTACTAAATGCCCACATCTCAGTCCCATAGAACAAAAGACTGTTGACCTTTGAATCCAAAGTGTGATATAAAGCCCTAAATGAGTTACTTTTAAACTTTTTACCAAATCTGACAATGTCTTTGGTGGCTTGTGTACATTAATTTTTGATTGTCATAATGTGCAATTTCCACCGCATAGAGAAATCAATGTGTAACCCCAAACATTTATAATTTTGTACTGTGCCTAAATCAGTGTCATCTTTAAACCATGCTATGTCTCTCTTTTTCTTCCTGCCAAATGTCGATATATTTGATTTTTCTTGGTCTAGCTTAAGGCCCAGATTATTTAGATGGGTTATTGTTTCATCAGTGGCTCCACTTCAGTCTTGACAGCTATCTCTCCCTGCCTTGCCCCCTTCTATCTGCCTACCCCCTTGCCCCCTCTCCCTTTCCTCCCCCGGGGCATTTCCTGACTTTTATCCCTCCTCTCCCTCCCCTTTAGGAGCTCTTACCTCACCCCCACCCCCGACAATGGCCTTCCTGCCTGCATACCCCTTCCCTCTCACCTGCAGTGCTTATTTCCAAGATTGCCCTTGGCTGGTATGTCATGCTACCTAACATTTGGCACATTTTGAATTACTGGAATTTCCTAAGCCTCAGTCTCTTACTTCTTGTTATTGTGTAACTATGTATTATTATGTTGACCTTTGTATGTATGTATACCCCCCATTCCTTTGACGTGGAACCTTTGTAAATGAGCAGTTCCTGCTCAAAGGTATTTGTAATCCTAGATTTCAATAAAATAAAAAATAAAATAAAATAAATTTTAAGCCTAGAGGGGTTAGAGAACAGAGCATTACAAGTGCTGGCAAATTTCTATCCATAACATACCCCTTAAGAATTTACCACAATACTTCCCTACTGATGTTGTCAAAAGCTGCACTCAAATCTAAACCAACAATTAATAGAGAATCCTTTTTAGATCTAGCATATTTTTCTACCAAATAATCTAATGAGAGAAGGATAGTATGTAGGGCAGGGCAAAGCTCTGGTTAGGTAACACAAGAAGGAGGACATTACTCAGAATGGGTAGATAGTATTGGTAATAGTAAGGAAAGGATCTGGATAACCATTTGTGCAGGCTTTTGGAAATACAGTAAGGGCAAGGCTGGAGGCTGAGTAACCAAGCCAGGTAAAAGGCACAGACAAGCTTCTTTCTCCTGCAGCTGAAAAAAGCAGCAGAGGAAAGCCTTCTCTACCTCCCTGTCCTTACCTTCTTATTTCTGGTTTCAGCTGGGATTCTGATTCCCATGCCATTTGGTCAGCAATGCATCCTTATTTTGGGTCAAGCCAGTGACCATTTATTTAGGTAAACTGAGGTGGATGGCTACATCCTGAACACTTATTTTCGGTAGTGAATTGATCTGCCTTAACAGTTCAATCTTACATGCAGAGGGTGTGCGTTTCTTTTTGAGGCCATCTGTGATGAAATCTGTGGTAAAAACGCAGGAAAGTAATGCTCACTGTGCTCAATGAGGTACTCAGCAGGAGTTAGCAGGAGTCAGCAGCTTAAGTACCACAACAATTAACAGGTGATAATAACACTAATTGCCTGCACTTAACCATAGAATGGCTCAGAAACTCTGCCAAAACTAGACTGCAACATCTGTTCAAATAGATAATATAAAAATAAATAGATAGTGTGGTTTAGGACAATTAAGCTTGCCACTAAAAGGCAAGCCAGGTTGTCCTGGGACCCAGCCAGGAATGAATGCAGAGGAAGGGGGGGAGGAATGGGGCAGGGAAGGGAAGGGGAGGGGACTTCAAGGAAAGGGGAGGAGCTATGACCTCACAGAGGGTGTCATCTGACCAGGCTCGGAGCCCACTGGCTATTGACCAAGGGGAGGGATGAGAAGGGGTCCTGATCAAGTGTTCTTAGGGGCTTTTTAAGGGCCTGTAACCCTCAGTAAGCCATCTTTATTGCTGTAAACTTCAGAGCTTGAACTACAGCACATCATTGGCAATCTAAGGTAAGGCACTCAGGCAGGTGGTGTGTTGTAATGTGGTGGTTTGGTTTTACATGCATTGGGTGAACTGCTATGCAGCCTGTGTAGGTAGAGACACAAATAAAATGCATATCTTTAAGAAGCAGAAGAGTTAGGGCTGAGTTTTTGGCTGTGGGGCCTAGAGCTGACCCTGTTTGCTGGTATTATGGTTATGATTTGTAATGTAATACAGTCTGTATAGGGGCCGCGGGTCACAGGACCACGTGGTGGTGCCACATGGTGCATTTACGGAGACACAGGTGGAAGGCACAGAATGCATATTGTTTCAGAAGCAGAGAAATTAGGGGAGAGTGTTTGGCCATGGGGCCCAGAGCTAGACCCTGTTCGCTGGTATGGTGTATAGCAGGGGAAAGGAGCACAGCACTACCGGCAGCAGCATGTGTAGTTGGTAGCTGCAAGTGGGGGGCCAGCAAGAGGCCTGGCATTAGGCCGTGTGGTTTGGGCATCAGGGGTGTTTTGAGCCAGTTAGATGGCCTGCTTCAGTGAGGTTTGCTGGCATGGCACAAGCAGCAAAGGCAAGTGTGACTGCTGCATGGGCCACAGGTCGCAGCATCATGAGGTGGTGCCGCATGGTGCACTGGGAAAGTGATGGGCCCTTGGAGGCATGCTGAGGTTGCAGGTTTGGGTGGTGGTGTTGTGAGGCAAAATAGTGGTGCCACTCTGTTTTAGGGGGGCCCAGAGAGGCAGGCCACAGGTCACAGTACCCTGGTGTGGCTCTGCATGGTGCATGTTTTTACAGTGGATGGAGTAAGGCAGATATGGGCCCAGAAAAGTGGTCCGCGGGTCGCAGGACCATGTGGTGACCCCACATGGTGCAGTTTACAATTGGAGGGCAGCTGTTTGGTGGTGGGGGCCAGGAGGAGCTGCACAAGGGTTGCAGGTCCAAGGAGTGGCACCGCACAGTGCAATGTTAAAGATGGCACCATTGTGTGGCAGCACTGTGTGGCACAATTAAATGTGAGGATGGGTATTTGTTGGGCCAGCAGAGGCAGGCCATGGGTCACAGGCCATATGGTGTCACTGTTTGATGCATTTTAAGGTGAGGATGTGGTGGCATTGGGTCTGGGGAAGCAGACCATGGGTCGCAGGACCATGTGGTGGCACTACGTGGTGCATTTTGACAAGGGAAGAGGTGCCGTTGAGGGCCCAGAAAGGCAGGCCGTGGGTCACAGGACCATGTGGTAGCACTGCGTAGTGCATTTAGGAGGTGGGCAGAGTTTTGGTGCAGTGGGCCTGGGTCGAGGGACTGTGTTGTGGCATGACATGGTGCATAGTCAATGGCTGAGTGTGGGCCCAGAAAATTGGGCTTCAGATTCACAGCATCATGTGGCAGGGGTATAGCCAGCTGTGGGCCTAACTTTTTTTTGGTCTGAGCAATAAGGCGTGGTCATAGCGCTACAGGGTAGGGAGAGCGAATGAATTTCATGGTGTTTTGCCACAAGGGGTGTGCTGCCTGAGGGCTGGATGGTGCGGTGGCACCAGGGCCAAGTAGTGGCCATGCTTGGGTGGGTGTAGGGGGCCCAGAGGTCAGAGGGGGTTTCAAAGGATGTGGTGGCCTGGGATGTCCTGTGGCCAGTAGGAGGGTATGGTAGCCATTGGTCAGGCTCGGCCTCCCACCCCCACCAGGCATAGGGTGGGCCTACAGGCCTGAGAAGGAGGGAAGATCTACTGAGGCCTAGCCACATGGTGCAGATGACTCTATACTAAGAGGACTAAACTGATGCTGTGGAACAAATAGACAGTATTCAATCAGATTTGGATAAAATGCCATTATGGGCCACTCAGTGGGGTATGACAGTCAAGCTGAACAAAAAAAAAATGCTGTGCAGTGCAATTCAGGAAGAACACTAAAAGGGACATGGAGAATTGGTGCAGGAAGCCACCACAGCTTGGGGGGAATCAGGTGTTGGGTGTGGGCCCCCCACAAGGGAGAACTTAGGCAGGAAAAGGGGTGGGTGGGTGGGTGTTTTATGGAGTCTCCTCTTAGGGAAGGCAAGTGACAGGCTGCAGGTTTTACGGTATGCTCATGTGGTGTTTATTATACAGTCTAGTCAGGCGGTGGAAGAGATGGCACCCAAGAGAGCTCCAGTGTCAAACACTACCATGCTGGCAGAGGCAGTGAAGCTGATGACCCAGATGAAGGAGTTGGTGGAGGCTGCAAAAGAAAAGGGAGGCGGAAGACGAAGCCCAGAAGAAATTAAAGGGGTGAGATGAGAGGGCTGGTGCCAGGAAGATGAACAAGAGACCGAAGTGGGTGGGATAGCCCACTGGCAGCACTTGGGGCAGGAGTCGAGCCAATCCTGGTCCTGGCAGGGCCACAGCCGGATAGTGGTAAGGACGATGTAGATATGAACAATGAAACAGATTTAAAGGAGTAAATTGAGGGTTTGTTGGGGACATGGGGGAGGAAGGGGTCTTGAAAATGGTGCGGGCCTTACAGGCTATTAAGGAGGGGAGCAAAAAAGGGCAAGGCGGGGGTGGGCACCATGGGGGGAGTACGGAAGCTGTACAATGGACCACCAGATTTCACTCTGGGTGACCATGTGCCAGCCTCGATAAAGGACAAAATATGGAAGGGGGAGTATGTTGACATTTTTGTACTGGTGGACGAGGAAACGGACAAAATATATGAGCAAAAGGAATTGGTAGGCAAGTTGGAGATGGCAGTGGCATTGGTGGTGGTAGGGCACAAAGCAGAGAAAGCAAAGTTCAAGGGGAAGAGCATTGATATGTGGCAGGCTGGTTTCCTGATTTATAGTGCATTGCTGCTGGAGAAGCAGCCAGACCTGGCAATCCCGCTGCTGACTTATATGGCAATCATCAGAGATGAGTATAAGGTGAAGCTGGGTTTCGGGTAGCTTAAATATGATGAGGCATTCTGGAGGAGAATGACAGTGAAGGGTGACCTGAGGTGGGATTGTACCCATGCTAAGTTGTGGGTAAGGACCCTTTCAGGTCCAGTGGTGGGGCAGGTAATGGAGCAGAGGAAGAGAGTAGCATCATCCCAGGGCACCAAGGCCTGATGGGCTTTTAACAGGGCCTTGCGTACGTGGCCTGGCTGCAGGATTTAGAGCATGTCTTCTCAGTGCCGGGGTCACACCCAGTGATGAACTGCAGGCAGGGCAACAAAGCCAGACAAGCAGGTGGGCAGGTCTGGGAGCCATGCTGAGGAGGCACAAGGGGGAGCTGGGAGGGCTGGAGATCCCCGGGAGAGGGGGATACAATTCCAACTATGGTTAGAATGAGGATGGGACCAAGGGATGGGAGGTTGGGCTATGGCCTGGCCCACACCCCTAAAGCTATGGGTAGTGGAGGCCTGGACAAAAGGCTACCCCAACAAGAGGAGCTGAACTGCTAAGATTGGGGTTTCAGGGAGGCTTTCCACTGAGTTTCGAGGGCGCACATGTGGGGATGTGGGCTAAGAACTTGGGTTCCGTATGAGGAAAAGAGGCCATAGTCCAGGTAAAGATTCAGAAACAGATCAGGGTAGGAAGGGTGAAGGGGCCGATGCAGAACCCCCCTTGCATGCAGTTCTGGGTGTCACCCCTATGGGTGGTGCCCAAGAAACAAGTGGGGGAGTTCTGCCTCATACATCACCTGTCTACCCTGACAGATGGTCAGTAAATGGAGGGATCCCAGAGTCCCTGAGCATGGTTCTCTTACGCGTCACTAGACCAGGCAGTGGAGTTGATCCAGGCAGTGGAAGGGGCCTGGCTGGCAAAGATGGACGTCAAGTCTGTATTCTGTTTGTTGCCAGTCCAGCCAGCAGACTGGGACCTGCTCTGTTTCCAATTCAAGGGCGGGTTGTACTCTGACAAGGCTATGCCCATGGGCTGCTTGGGGGGCATGCTCAACATCTGAAGCTTTCAGTTCATGGGTGCAATGGGTATTTGGGTACCGGTACAGTCACAGGAGGGTAGTCCATTACTTGGATGATTTCCTGCTGATTGGGGCCAGTCAGGCGGAGACCCAAGGGATGCTGATGGACTTTCAGGGCATGTGCAGCACCATAGGGATCCCCCTGGCAGAGGAAAAGACTGAGGGCCCAGCCCACAAGCTAGAGTTCCTGGGAATAGAGGTGGACACTGAGCAGGAGTGTTTTGGGCTGCCAGGGGACAAGGTGGCATGACTAAGAGGTTTGCTAGTGCTAGTGGGCAGAAGAAGGAGGAGGGTGCCACTGGTACAAGTACAACATCTGCTGGGGCACCTTAATTTTGCCTGCAGTGCCATAAGCCTGGGTGGGGCATTTATGAGAAAGTTGGGGAGGGTCATGGGAAAAGTGAAACAACCCCATCACTGGGTGGACATCAGTAATGGGGTGAGAGAGGAACTGCAGGTATGGGAGTTTTTTCTGGAGTCATACAAGAGGGTGATGTTCTGGCAGGAGGAGTGGACCTATAATATGGACATGAAGCTGTTCACAGACATGGCTGGGAGTTTTGGGATGGGGGCCTACTTTCAAGGGGAGTGGATTTCGGAGGTGTGGCCAGCACAGTGGCAGGAATGGGAGTGGACAAAGGACATCACAATCCTTGACATCTTCCCAATATGGGTGGCTTTGGAAATATGGGGTGACCAGATGGCAGGGCGGTGCATCTTATTTAACTGTGACAACAAGGGTATGGTAGATGGTCACGTGATGGCATCTAGCTAGACAGCAGCTGGGATTCTGAGCTCCCCCCTCTGGCCACCTTTTTTGATCGTTTTTTTAAACCATCTTGGCTTTTTTAAACAAAATTTGCTCAGGGGACGTTTGGAGAAGTGACCTGCTACTATAAAACGACTTTTACTAGGGAAATAAACGCCTGCAGGATCGCGATGGAGGTGGATGGGAAGCAGGCCTCAGTCAAGCATACACCCCCTGCATCCCCGGAGAAGGCCGCTAAGAAACAAAGAAATCAGGCCCTGCTAAATCTGATCGGAGGTGGGGACAGAGTGCAGCAAAATACTCCATTAACGTGAGGATAGGTCTCCAAGAGCTCACTCCTTTGAAAGATATCTTGAAGGAGCTGACTGGTGAGCTTAAATCCCACATTGTGATCTCTCTTCTGTCTCTACAGATTTTCAGATATGGAGGCCAGAGTCTTTTCATCGAGACAGTGGAGGTCCAAAACTGAAATGGAGATTATTGAGCTCAAGCAGCAAATCAGAAATTGCAAGCCAAAACTGAAGATCTGGAAGGGCGCAATCGCCGAAACAATTTGCTAATTATGGGCCTACCCGAGCTGGAAGAGGGCCCAGACCTTATGGCCTTTTTGCAGAAGTTCTTGTGCAAGGTCGTGGGCCCATCCCCTATCAGTTCTTTCTACCATCTAGCGGGCCCATCACTCTCTGAGACCCAGGCCCTCGTCTGGATCCCCCACGCCTATTATTGTCAAGTTTCTTAGCTATGTGGAGGAGACAACACGTTTATCACAGTCGCATGAGCTTAAAGAAATCCTTTGGGGTGTATCAAGAACTGGATTACACAGGACTTGGCTTAAAGAAACATGAGAGTAGTGTAAGGGCAGCTTATCATCCAGTGTTGTGTAGAAATTAATAGTCATTTATTCATTTTACAGGATGATTTATTCGCGACTTTGAAAGTTACTGTTAGAGTTCACTACGTTTTAATTCTCAAGTTGCCCTCATGAACTGGCTAATAAGTTACCAGAGTTACTTTAAATCGCCTGGCTGAAGGACTCTAATCTTTCTTGTCCTGGGTTCGGAGCTTAATGACTCTGCAGGACTCAAATTCTCCTTTTGTCTTTGCCTAAAATACCTGTACTGTATTTTGAGAGATGTCTGGATAATTTTCATATCGTTAGCTGACCGATACTCTCTCGGTCTTACCTTCTCTTTCTTGTCTCCCTTCCTGTCTTCTGTAGTTTTTTTTTTTTTTGATCACGCCTCGTTTTTCCCTTCTAGCTTTTCCTTTCTGGGCTCCTTGGCAGATTCGGTGGCGGCAGGCTAGTTTTAGTTTGGGTGGCGGTCCCCTCTTCCCGCTCCCATCCATGCATTCCTCGACTGAACCTTTTCTCTCGGGTTGCTGTTTCCAGGAGGATTTCCTGGTAAGCGGACCTAATCTGAATCCCTCTGCATTATCGGTCCCTCCGGAAACCTTGACCCTAGAATGGAGCTTCTCCCAGAGTTAATGCTACCAGGTTTTCTGCTTCTTGCTGGACTTCTGGACTCCTTTCCTTGTGGGCTGCATGGATTTCGGTAGGTGTCCCATCATCATTGTTTTCTGAGTGAGGGACGCTGGGGACCGCTGTACCCAGATTAGGGTAGATGGGTTCTCTGCTGCTGGGATGCGCGTTGTATCCTCATGCTTCTCTACCTGTTTAGCTCCCCCTATCTTTCTTTATGCCTGCTTACTTTATCGGTTATGGATTCCTGGGGGTGGCTGTGGGGGCTCGGGTTTGGGCGCTTTGCTCGCTGGATGTGGAATCGCCGAACCCGTATGTTGGGGTTGGCTAACCTCTCCCTGGTGCTAGAACCGGTTGGGAATATTATTTTGGCATTGTGGGTTCTCATTCCTTTTGGATTGTGCCTGATCTCTTTTGTATGCTGGTGCGGTACTCCAGTCCCAAGTCGAGGAGGTTCGCATTGGGGGTTCGGAGTTTGAGCCTTTTGGGTACATGGTCACTTTTTGACTATTTCTGCTCCAACCACTCATTGTACCATAGTTATTTTTGGGTTTGTAGAGGGGTGCTGATGGTCGGGGGATCTGGTTTAAGGTTTTTGACTATGGGGCTTTGGTCTCTGGGAGGGGGAGGGGTTTTTCCCTCTATGATCTTCGGGTTTTTCTAACTTTTGGTTTCTGGTTTTTGGGAAGGGTGTGGGGGGGGCTGGTTAACGGCGATATCCCAGATGTATTACATGGTTTCTGGTTTGCTGTGATAGATTGCTGTTTCTGGGGGATATGGCTGTTGAGTATGTTCAGGGAGTTTTGACGGTGGATGACTGTCTTGGGATCAAGTATGTTTTGTTCGGTCTCATGGTTGCGGGCCTACCCTGCCGGTACAGGCCTTGTTTGTTCCGCCAATAAGCTGGACGGGTCATCGCTGTGGAGATCCAGGCCTGAGCAGTTCTGGGTGGGTTTTAGGTCCCAGGCCTTTATATTGGGGTGCTGCCTTGTTCTTTCATTTTTTTGCTGGTTTTGTCTGGATAGCTGGTTGTACTATAATGTTTTTAAAATGGCTATGAATACAGTCAAAATAGCATCTTGGAATATTCAAGGACTTAAGGATCGGGTCAATGGTTGCAGGCTTTTAATCATTGTTCATTGCTTCACATTGATATCCTTTTCTGCAAGAACACATTTATGTATGATGACACCAAGTTGCTATCCGCTCCGGTTTTTCCCAATCTTACCTTCGTGAGAAATTCCTGTTTTAGTAAAGGGTTGGGGTTCTTATTAAAAAGCATGTACTGTTTACGAAAAGGCTGACTGTTTCAGACCCAGAAGGAGATTGTCCTGGTGAAAATACTTATAATGGTGGTAATGTTGTCCTTGGTTCTATGTATGGTCGGTGGGTGGAAGTCGGTTTTATGTCTGGCAGACAAGTTGTCTAGCTTCCTCCCACCCAGTTTATACTGAGGGCGACTGGAATGTGCCTTCTCATCCACCTTGGATAGAGATCCTCAAGATAAACGCCTCCTTCTCTGGCTCAGCGTGCTTTTTGGGATCTGAGTTCGATGCTGGCCTATGCAGCCCTGGCGGCTCGCTAATCCCTCTTGCCATGCCTTTTCCTTCCAATCCCAATGCTGACCTCAAATCGAGGTTGGATATGGTTTGAGTTAGTCTCCCTTTCTCGAATATCTCTCTGTCTGGTATAGGCCGATCATTTTTTATCGGATCACGCTATAGTCTGGATCCGACTTTCTTTAGATCCAGATTACTCCCGCGATTCTATGTGGTGGCTGAATACACAATTGCTAAAGGATCACCAATATGTTTCAGAATTAGTTCTTAGATTTCTCTTTTTCTGGCTGATAATTGAACTCTACCCAAGGGTTGACATGGTTTGGGACGCCTGAAGTGTTAGCAGGGGTGAACTCATTAAATAGCCTCCTTCAGGAAGAGGCCCCGCGGTTAGCTGGAATCCTTAGCTCTGTTGAACAAGCTAAAGGGAATTGGAGGTTCAGAACTTTCTTCGACTTCCTCTATACAGGATCTTAAGGATCTTTTGTTAACTAGGAATGAATACTTGGACCCTGAAAGAAAAAAACGGAATACTGCTTGATAAAACCCAGGCCAAGTATCTGGATCTTGGTGAAAATCTGGCAAACTTTTGGCTTTCATGCTCATGCATTTAGAGGCTCAAGAATCATCCCTTTGTCTTCCCATCTGGTGGGTTTCTCTCCCAGAGATATTGCACATGTTTTCAAGGTATTATTCGGATCTTTATAGCCAGTCCTCACTATCTTATCCCATTTTCGGATGTTAAGGAGTATTTGAAGGAAATAGATATCCCTGTCTATCAGAAGCCCAACAAGCTAGTCTACTAGTCCCTATCTCAGCTGGGAGATGAAGTACTATCACTTCCTTGGTTCCGGATAAGGCACGGGTCAGACGGTTTCCTGCAAACTTTTATAAGGTCTTTGCTAATGATCTGGTACCTATTCTCCTCAAACTATATAATTATCTTTGGTTTCTCCTGAGATTGACCCTGCTCTGTTTGAGGCTACTATAGTTTTAATCCCCAAAGCTGATAAAACTCTTACCGATCCGGCTAATTACCGACTCATTTCTCTCCAAAACTATGACATGAAAATTCTTGCTAAAATATTTGAGGAAAGAATCAAGAGGGTCTGGTCGGGGCTGCTGAGTCCTGAGCAGGTTGGTTTTGTACCGGGAGGTCGGCAGCAGATCATTTGAGGACCTTTGTCGCATCATTTCAATATGCTCAAACAGCTTTATATCTGGTTGCTCTGGCTCTCTCGATGCTGAAAAGCCTTTGACCCGGGTTGATTGGTCCTTCCTTTGGTCTGTAATGGAGAGAATGGGCTTTCCGTCTTCCTTTCTGAATATTATTCAGACGTTCTACAGTTGCCCTTCTGCTAGGATTTACTGCAATGGGGTCTTATCTTCTTCTTTTCATTTATTTGCTGGTACCAGGCAGGGATGCCCTCTTTCTCCTTTACTATTTAACTTATTTCTGGAGCCATTGCTGATTAAACTTAAGGCGTCCCCCCAGATGAGAGGTGTCAAGCTGCAGCAACAGGAACTGGTTCTCTCTGCATATGCAGATGATGTTTTGTTGCACCTAACGGATCCGGCAGCATCTTTAAAGGCCGCTATTGATATTTTTACACAGTTCGGCATTTTCTCTCGTTATAAGTTGAATATTTCTAAATGTGAGATTTTTCCTCTAATCAAGTATACTAATAAACAGGATTTCCTTTCTTTTGGAATGAGGTGGATCTCCAGATCAATTAAGTATCTGGGGATCCACTTTTCTACTGATCTTTCCCTCTTGAAAAAGCTGAATCTGGACAGAGTCAGAGAGCTGATTAGTCAGGATTTTCAGCGTTGGTCAACCCTCCCTATTTCGCTTTGGGGCCGAATCAATATTATTAAAATGAATGTTCTTCCCCGGATTTTCTATCCGTTGAATCTGACTAATCTCTGGCTCCCTCTTTCCTATTTTCCAGCGGCTTCATCGGTTGTTCTCTAGTTTTTATCGTGAAGGGGAAGGGGTATGGCGTTCCTATATAAACTATATCACTCCCCAAGGAAAGGGTGGCCTACGGTTGCCTAATCTCCTGTTGTACTATTGGGCCACTCACCTTTCCAAGTTAGGAGATGGTTTTCCACGGTTCGAGATCTCTTGTCCAATTTGGCTTCAGCTCGAATGGGCCTTTCTTTCTGAACTTAGAATGGATATGTCTGCTTTATTTTATGTGCTCCCGAAGGCTCTCTCACAGTTGGTGTCGGATAATACGGTGATGGGTGCTATTAGGTCATGGGCACAATGTCTTAAGTTCTTTTGAATCTCTAGTGGGTTGGACTTGGGACAGCCGGTGGTCCTCAATCCTAGCATTAGGTTAGGGAACTCTTGGATCACGCCGGATTAGCTCCCACAACTTAAGGATGCCAGAGCTGAACATTTGTTCAATCAAGAATTGCTTCTTTCTTCAGGTGATATTCTAGAGAATTTGACATACCAAGTAAAGGGATTTTCAAGGTCTATCAGCTTAGGCATTTAATTGGTAGTAAATTCGGCACTACTTTCAGGGAATCGGGTTGTTCACCCTTTCTCTCTAATATTATTAGTCTTGCCTCTCAGTCTCACTCTATCTCGTTGATCTATTCTTATCTTCTGAATTTCAGCTCTCAGAGGCGTTGGGGCCCTTCGGTTCGGACATATCTTTTCCCCCACACCGGCTTGGAATCGTATAT
Organism: Neoceratodus forsteri; assembly: GCA_016271365.2. NCBI lineage: Eukaryota > Metazoa > Chordata > Ceratodontiformes > Ceratodontidae > Neoceratodus > Neoceratodus forsteri. Next base: position 1,467,975,911 of record CM057456.1, read on the forward strand.
GGAGGATTTGCACAGATATCATACCCAGATAGGTTGGCGTGAACACAATATTATATTGTGAATAATCTTTACTATACTCCCATCAAACTCTTTCAGCGTAAGATGGTCTCCTGTCCGGATTGTTTTAGGTGCTCACAAGCTGAGGGTAATTAATTCATATTTTTTGGGATTGCCTAAAGTTGCCCCATTGTGGTCCCTGATCGGGAGAACCTTGATCCCTTCTGGGTCTGAATAGGTTTTTGTCCGGAGGTTTGTGTTTTAAGCGATTTTTCCTGTGTAGATAGTGTTGAGCGCTGATATCATATGGCCTTGGTGTCCATGGCGGTTAAGAAGCTGGTCCTAAGACATTGGACGGACCAGTTGGTTTTATCCTTTGCCAACTGGTTGAAGGAGGTAGTGTCGTATCTCCAATCAGAGAGGCTGATAGCCAGTTTTAAAGATCGTATGGACTTGTTTTGCAAGAGATGGGATAAGCTCCAGGCCTTATGTTTGCTTTAACACTGTGGCTCGGTGACCCGATCCTTCTTGCCCTTTTGTATTATACGTCTATTTGTAGACCCTTGATTTCCTTTGTTATCATGTGATTTAAGATGTTAAAGTTATGACATTTTATTATAAGTATACAGTGATATCCAGATTTAATGGTTTCTTCTGTCCCTTGTTGGTGCACCAGCTTGGGGGTGTGGTTTGAGGGGACTTTATGTCTTGATGGTTATGTGTTTTATTCGTTTTTGGGTGACTGGTCAGGGGGTGGTTTTGGGGGGGATATGGGATTTCTTTGGGGGGAGGAGGGGATGGATGTGGGTATTTTGGTTGTACCATATATATACTATTTCTTTGCCTACATTTTTGGATTGTTCTGTTCCTGTTTTGTGTTTTGGTGTTTTTGTGTTTTTCATTTGTCTTTTTTGGAAACCAATAAACTTAAATTTCAAAAAAAAAAAGGGTATGGTAGAGGTGATCAACAGGCAGAATGGCCGTACGGAGTCAGTGGGGTGGGTCCTAAGGTGCATGGTGTTATTGGGTCTGAGTTTGAACCTGTTTTTTAGGGCACACCACATTGAAGGGACACGGAATGAGGTGGCTAACTGTCTTTCTCATTTTCAGATGGAGCAGTTACGAGAGTTGACACCACATGCCGCACCTGCCTGGACCAAAGTCATGGACTGGCTGTGGGAGATTGGAGGGAAAAAGCCAGGGCCTTGTACAGAGGGTCATAGTCAACCAACACCCTGAAGGCCTACGAGGGGGCTTGGGCAGGTTTCCAGGCATTTTGGTCCAGGATGGGCTGGGATACAGAAGAACCAGTCTGGGAAGAGCAAGTCATGCACTACATAGTGGAAAAATGGGAGGAAGGAGTGGCTCATGCCACCATGGTTGTCGGGCTGGTGAGTATCAGCTGGATGTGCAGGGACCAGGGGTGAATGGACACTGTGGGTAGCCGGGCCATCACGTGGATGGTCATGGGTTGGTAGAGGGGGCAGGGCACAAGGCAGGATGGGAGAAGACCCATAAAGGGGCCCCTGTTCACAAAGGTGGTAAGGGAGTTGGACCACATTTTCAGTTCCGAAGCAAAACCTGTTTGTTCAGGGCCATATTTGCAGTCATGGCAAGGGGGGAGCTTTCAGGGTTGGAGAAATGGTGGTGCCCAGGAAGGGGGTGGCCACCGCAGGCTTGCAGGAAGGGAATGTGAGGGTGGAGGAAGATAAGGTAGTCATCTGGCTGCAGAGGTCCAAAGTGGACCAGCGGGGTAAGAGCACCACAATGGAGATGCACAGACAGGCAAGGGCAGGAGTCTGTGCAGTCCAGGCCATGATGGACTATAGTAGGGTGCAAGACTGTATAAAAGGGGCCTCGTTCGTGCATGGGGACAGGTCCCCAGTGATGGGGTTTCAGGCGGGTGTGATGCTGAAAAAGGTGGTGGCATTCATGGGTGAGAACCCCAAAACCCCAAAAATTTCTCCCCACACTCCTTTAGGACTGGTGCAGCATCAGAGGCAGCTGCTATAGGAGTGAGGAAGAGTGAGGTCAAGCAGGTGGAGAGAGGGACATAAACTGTTACAAGAGATACATGAGGTGTTGACATGGCTAATTGATGTTCCTTTTTTCTCTTTCCACAGCAGGCTCCAAGAGACAGGTGTGGATTGTGGAGCACTCATTCATCTACTGGGTGGAGAGATTTGCAGCAACCACAAGGATAGGGATGCAGTTGTACCAGGAGCAGAGCACACCAAAGTGCGGTGCCTAAGAAGCATGAGGTGGCCACAGCTGCTTCCCCTGCTGGATGGGCTTTGGGTGCATTGGGCCAGATTGGACTGTATCATTGTCCATCTGGGGGGCAATGACCTAGGGGCATTGCCTTGGGGGTCTCTGATGAGGGACATCATCTCTGACATGGAGAAGGTGAAGAGCTGGTGGCCCGGAGAGGTGATCGGCTGGTCAGAGATCACATCCCAGAGGGTATTGAGGGGGCGAAAGGGCCTAAGGCAATAGAGGTGGTGCAGAAGCACCTGAACTGGAAAGTGGCCAGGGCAGTGATCAAATTGGGGGGTTCACATCCAGCATAGGGATATTTCCTATGAACCGAAGGGGGTGTACCGGGTGGATGGGGTAAACTTGATGGAGTCTGGTATGTGCCTGTTCCTCTGGCCCTTTGGGGAGCTAGTCTGGAAAACCAATAAGAAATGCCTGAGGTTTTAACCCACAAGGGGGGGAGTCCCATCTTCCATTGCAAGCTAGAGATGGGTCAGTGTAAGGGTTTGGAAGCAAGGGGGAAGAAGGGGGGCAGGTAGAAGTGGTAGGTACCACAGGCTGGGGACAAAGAACCCAGGCATGGGAGTAATGGGGGAGGGGAAAGGGATATAGAGCTGGGGCAGATCACTGTGTCCACATCTAGCGGGCGGAGTGGTCCTGGTAAGTGTGGTGACCCAGTTATGGTGATTGTTGTAGAGAAGGCTGGATCACGGTGTCTGGAACCCGAGAAACAATGTCGAAAGAGGAGGAGAACAAGAACGAAGAACCATGAGAGGGAAGACAGGACTGCTATGTCCTAAAAGTGATATGGGACTGTTGTGTCCGAATTGTAAATATTGATTGTTAGAAATGAATTGGGATGTAAATGATGAAATATATAATTGTGCCTTTAAATAAATATTGCCAGCGAGCATCCAAAAAGTGACAAAGCAGTGGCCTGAGTTATTTCTGGGTAGAGATCCAAGGACAATTAAGCATGCCACTAAAAGGCAAGCCAGGTTGTCCTGGGACCCAGCCAGGAATGAATGCAGAGGACGGGGGAGGGAGAGGGCAGGGAAGGGGAGGGGACTACAAGGAAACGGGAGGAGCTATGACCTCACAGATGGTGTCATCTGACCAGGCTTGGAGCTCGCTGGCATTTGGCGAAGAGGAGGGGCCAGAAGGGGTCCTGATCAGGAGTCCTTAGGGGGATTTTGAAGGGCCTGTAACCCTCCTTTCTTGCTGTAAATTTCCTCACCCACCCTCCCTGAAAGAAAGAGGTGGGGAGCATGGAATAGTCACTAGATATGGAGAGGCACAAGGATGGAAGTGACCTCTAATTGGGCCCTACATGGACTAGGTGGGTCCACAGAAGGGTGGCCGGTGGCTAGGGGGCTAGGTGGAGCCCTGCCAGAGGGTATCAGCCAAAAGAGGAAGATGGCAAGGAAGGGTTTGGGAACAAGGGTAAAGAAAGGGGGGGCAGGTAGAGTGGGTAGGTGCCATGGGCTGGGGAGAAAGGAACCCAGGTGTGGGAGTAATGGGGGAGGGGAGGGATATAGAGCTAGGGGGAGGATCACTGTGTCCACACCTAGTGAGGCAGGGAGTAGTCCAGGTAAGTGTGATGACCCAGTTATGGTGATTGTAAGAAGGGGCCAGATCATGGTGTCCAGACCCCGAGAAGCAATGTCATAAGAGGAGAAGAACAAGAATGAAGAACCACGAGAGGGAAGACAGGACTGCTATGTCCTAGAAGTGATATGGGACTGTTATGTCCGAATTGTAAATATTGATTGTTAGAAATGGATTGAGATGTAAATGATGAAATATATAATTGTGCCTTTAAATAAATATTGCCAGAGAGCATCCAAAAAGTGACAAAGCAGTGGCCTGAGTTATTTCTGGGTGGGGATCCAGGGACAATGTAAATTGTCCATTCAAAATGATTGTCCACATAACTGTATTAGCATACACTATATATGTAATGTGCACTGTATCTCTGTAAATTGTGTAACTATTATACTGTACTGTTTCTGTGCACTCCTATAATTTTTGTTCCTGTGTTTTTATCTGTATTGTAATTTGCCTGTCTGTCCTACCCTATTGTAACCTCCTGGGTCATACCTGAAAATAGGCATTTAATTGTCTAATATGCTTACCTGATCAATAAATAAATAAAAAACAACAAACAAACAACTCTATGGTCAACAGCAGGTTTCAGCACAAGATAGTGACCCTGCAGAAGAGACAGGTCACTTTCTGCATCCTATGGATGTGCGTGTGTGCACAAGGCCAATGCTGGTTGTGTTCACACTGGGTTGAAGGAAGGCTGGGTAAAGGAAAGAAAATAGGTGAAACCATCATATTACCATAAGGAGGATGTCTGGCAGTGCTCTTGGGTCCTGTAACATGGACCATCATCATAGAGACAGACCTGTTAGCAGCAGATGGGACTGGGCGTGCATCTAAGGGGTATGTCTCCATGCCAGTGGACTGGGCAGATAGTAGAGAAAATTTTGCAAAAAACATAATTATTTGCCAGTGAAATCTGCAGGGATATAACATCATTGTTCCCAAAATGCATCGGGAAACAAGCTTTCCACAGCTCAGCATACCTTCTTGGAGAAAACTTTAATAAATGATTTCAAGAAGTCAAAATCCTGCAGAGCATCACCACTATATCTTTGATATTTGCAGGTCTGCTGATTTATGCAAAAAAAATTATTATGACTTGGGAGTTTCCTTCGCCTGCTGTCATCCATTATTTTTGTTCAGTAGTTGAGTCTAATAGTCTTCTGTACTAGGTTGGTTCCCCTGTTGGTGTAAATTTGCCATAAGGGCATTCACAGGTGTATATACAGTATACTTTGAGCCCAAATCTCAGTGACAGTGTCCTGAAGCAAAGTGTTTGCAAAGATAGGGTTATAAAGATGCTAGAAGTAAAATAATAATGAAGTGTATATAAAGTGGTTGCTCAACAAGGGAGCGCTCAGCGCACAAATTCCCCTTGCATCTATAAAGGTCTTTGCATGTGCTTGAAAAGGGAGGCAGGTTCCACCATGCAAATGTTCTCCATACATAGTGGCCCTCATAGAATCATATGTCTGCTTGCATGCTATTGCACCTGTTCCCTGTTTATCATTTACTAAAAGCTGGCGGTAACAGGGCCAAACCTCTGTGAGCAGATGCAGCTGGTAACTGCCCTGCAGCATACAGTAGTTGGTCTGTCATTGGGGGAAGAGATCCACCACATCACTAGGGATTGCAACAACAGGGGGATATGGAGAGAAGAACCCCTGGACCACAAGGGTTTTCTATCACAGAGACAGTTGGGGAGGGGGCACTGATCTGCCAAGGAAATGTTTAATTAGGGAATAATGAGGGAGCAACTGCTGGGAACCCTTGACCTGGGGGTTTAGGGAGAGGGGATTCCAATAAGCAGGATGCTTGAGTGTCTGGCATTGGAAACACAGTGCATTTTAGAGTATCACAGCACATGCTAGGAACATGTCATAAAGCCAGGTATGTCTGTGTTTGCATGCACACACTAGGATGCTAGCAGGCCCAACTGGGCTAATGTCTGCAATGGTGGTTTGCCATGTACCACACTCATAGGAGGGATTCCTCCCTGCTGCAATGTTTTGATGAGGTTTATGTATACCAATTGTTAGGTGGCATTGCAATGGTGCAGTCTCTCCCCCCAAACTACGACAATACATGGGACCACCACCAATGCAAAATTTATACTTGTTTGCCTTGTACGTGATGGTTATCCAAACTTTTTAAATCAATTAAGTAAATGAGGGGTTCATTCCATGCTTACTTGTGAAGTACTTGGAGACACTTAAAGAACTAGTGAATCCAAAACAGGCAGACAGGAAAATACAGTAATACAAAATTTAAGAAGCAGTCATTTGTGACTTTTTATATCTGCAGTGTTTTTCATTTTACTTTTGCTCATTGGGAAAGGTTTCTATATGACAATATTATGCTGGATGTGTGGAACAGCTCTTACCCTGAGAGCTGATGAATCTATCTATACCCTCCCCCACTACATCATCAGCATTGTGATCTCTCTGACAGTGACATCACAGTTGACTGAGTAGCTGTTCCTAAGCAGCAGTGATGTCACAGTTATTGAGCCACAATGCTGATGATGTAATTAATAGTGTGTGGGGGGGCGGGGTAGAGCAAGATCTGTCAGCTGCCAGGCAGATTACAGTGATCCCACACATCACACCTACTGACATTGGGTAAACAATCTTCTAATTAAATGAAGGAAAAAGAAAAAGTACCTCAGATATAAAAGGTAATGGTTGACTGCTTTTACAAACTAATATTAGTTTTAGGCAATACACTAGTTCTTTAATGCTTCATGCTGGAAACAATCAATAGGGCATTATATTTTTTTCTTAGCAACATCAGTTGTTTCAACATTAGTGCTCAAGTAAAAACAATAAACATGGGTACAGCATTTGTTATGACATTTGCTTTATTTTTCTACCTAACAATACAGTGTAAATTATTAGTACTATGACAATCCATTTCTACTACTGTTCCAAAAAATAAGGGAAATTGTGGTATGTTTTTATGACTTAAATCATATAAATCCCTTATGATCTGTTTAAAACATGGTTTGTTAGATGTAGAATGTCTTACTGAAAATAGTAATAATAAGAAAAACTATAGGGGTTGACATGCTGATTTCCTGTTTACTCAGTAATGCAGCCCCCCAAGGTGGGGCATAGTGGTGGCAGCATTGCCATCCGCTTATGAGGGTCTATACAGGAAGGATTCACAGTGTGCAAGTGGCACTCAATACGTGTGCCTAAAGACATATGTCCCAAACACACACATGACATGGCCTTGCAGCATAAACATACCTCTTGCAGACACATGCATATCACTGCAGCAGTACAATGCATGGATGAAGGGGTGTGGCCACATAACAGCATGTGCTCCACCCCTACACATACATGCACTACTTGAAATATATCTGTCCAGGGAGTGGTGTGGCATGTGCAGCCCTACCCTGTGTGGAGGGCTGCTATAAACAACATGTGCACTGGATCTGCAGGACACACCACATGGAATGTAGGTTGCATGTAGGGTTGTCAGAACCCTCTGAAGTTCTGGGTTCTAGTTCTAGTCTAGAACTTTTGAAAAAGTTCTAGGGTTCTAATCTTTGTTAGAACTTTTTAGAACTCGAACCCTATTTTTTAATTGTGCTGCCAGTAATGAAGACAGTAATGAAATACATGTAAAAGAAAAAATGTTTAATGTAAGGAGGAGAAAAATGATCATGTGTGACATTGATAGGAAATCAACTAGGTTTATCTATGGTTTCTTCTGTTTGCTAAAGCCAGCAACTTAATACGTAACAGCCCACCCACCCACCCATATGTTAAATGTTTTCCTGCTGGAGTTGCATCATAGTTCCTTAGTGAAAGAAAGAGGCATTAGCCATTTATGTATCTCAGTTATATATACTCATTGTCATGAATTATTGGAAAAATAACTGATATTACCTAATCTCAGCTATTTGCTGCTTTGTGTTTTAAATGAGTAAATCAGAAGTTGCTATGTTTAAAAGAGCTTTCTAACAAAGTCAAGCCAAGTACTGCAAGCCGATATGATGGAACTGTTGCAAAACATATTGTGTCTTAACGTAGTCAGTCAAGACATTTGAATAAAAAAATATGCTAGTCATTGTTGCTGGCAAAAAAATGCATGCAATTTTCTAAGATAATGCATACATATACCAGCATTCTTGTTGGCAAATTGAAGTAATACATACAACTTTCTAAGATGATGCATTTTTCCAGCTGATACATCAATAAAATCTGTATTTCAGTCACATAAATAAAAAAGTGGTTTCCTCACCACATACTAACTTAAGGAACATTTAATGTAGCTGCAGCAGTTGGCATGTGATGTTCAAGGGACAGTGTCTGTCAACCCCATTATGTATCAAATTATCACTACTTGTAAAGCAAAAACACTTTATGATAGATCACATTCTGTGAAAACTGCTGATGCAGATTTTCTTTTATTTCTGATTCCTTTATTCTTTTTTTAAAGGGGACAGGACACTTGTGCCAGGTGGCAGCAGTTTGCAATGTATTTAATAATAATATATATATATATATATATATATATATATATATAGTAGGTTCCACAGTGGGTAATCGGTACAGCCCTCCCATACCATCGGTCTCTCATCATCTTTTTCCTCACCATCCCCAGCCGATCACGAATCTGTAAACGAAAGGACTAAAACAACACCCACCTTTCACCCCAGCACCCATTCCACTTTTTTCACCACCCTCATCTATGCAGTAGCACCCATACCACCCTTACACCCATGTTAAAACCAGCCCACAACCCTCACCCATCTAAAGCACGTATTCCACCCTCCTTCCTCACCCAAATGTTTAAACTACCCCCACACTTAGTCATGAACTACCATTCATGTCACCCTTCTCCGTCCCTCACCCATGTTAAAACCCACTCCCCCAACCACCACCCATGTACTAACAATTATGCCATGTTTCTCCCTCCTGCAAGCATGTTAAAACCAACCCCAACCCTCACCCATGCACTAGCATCCATGCCATCTTTCTCCCTCTTGCATCCATGTTAAAACCAACCTCCAGCCCTTTCCCACCCTCCAGCACCCATTCTCCCCTCCTCCCCCTCTCAAATGCTAAAACTACCACATGCTTATTCAAGAAAAATGAAACTCTTGCCTCCAAATGAGCCATACTTAATTGTTCCTTAATAAACAACACGTATGTGAAAAACTCTTTTCAATTGCTTTCTTCTTATGGACAACATTCTGTACAGTCCTCTTCATGGAACCAGTAATTTGAGAGTTGTTGCTATTATGCCATGGTCTGTGTACAACAGAATGTTAAACATAAGCTATTGTGGTATGAGACCTATGCTTGCAGAATGATATGTGCTCAACCATGACATAGGTAAAACTCTAGATGACTCTGTTTCCCAGAAAAGGCTTGTAACAGGATGCTGGCCACAGAAACATAACAATACAAAATACAGTTTTTCCCATAATTTTTTATTCAGTAAGATAAGTTACATATGGATCATTTTGGTTTATGGCTAACATTTCTGTAATTGAAAAAATAATAAACAGCTACCAATTAGAACTCATTGTTTTGTCCTCTTTGAAATTGAAAAATAGACCACCCCCGGTCCCAGCCCATACTGATGCACCACAAAGTCACAGAAGGTAAATCCAAAAATATATGTTTGCACTTTAACTATAAATAATATGATACAGAAATGATTGACATGACAGTGTCCCTTTTATGGCAAATTTGGGCCTGTTCCCACTGATGTTAAAATTGCCCTGTATATGAAACTTGTTGACTTTAGACCCTAGCTACAAAGCAGTTTGCCATGAAATGGTGAAAGTTTTGGGGGGTATATATTATATAGTCCAAGGTAGTAGATCGAGAAAGGAGAGAGACAACCAAAGTCATCACAGTCTGTAAAAGTTTCCTTTTTGGTGCAGAGAGACTCTGTCCCACACAGTATTTACCAGCCATCACCATCTGAGTTGTCATCACCATCAACATCCACAACATCAATCACTTCAGGATCAGTTTGTATACACTTGTAGGGATACAAAAATGTTGACTTATTAACTTTAATAAAAGTTAACGTGTGTACATTTTCTGGCAGCAACCTATTTCTGGTGTCTGTCACAATATTGCCAGACGTACTAAACATGTGTTCTGAAAAGACACTTGTTGCAGGACAACCAAGATATTTACAGGCTTCATCATACAACTCTGTCTAAATCAAGTTTTTTGATCTTCAGTATTCAAAAGGACATGCATCAATAGGAATAGGCAGTTCGTGCAGGTAACTGTCTACCATGATGGACAGAGACTGCTCAGAAGAGGAATCAGCATAAGCTGGTATGGCAGCAATTTGGGAAAGGTTTTTGCCATAGATTTAGCTTGCTACTAAGGGTTGAAGAAGTGGCAGTTGTGGAACAACTACTGTTAATGTTTGGTGACTTTTCCAGTTCTGTATCCCTTTGTAAAGATAAACCTGCATGTTGTGGTGATGACAACCTGATGATACTGTGCGTGTCTGACTCCTGTGAGTGCTGCAGCTCATCTAGCAACAGACATTTGTACTGCTCTATATCATCTGTTTTTTGGAAGATATATAGCCTTGAACCTGGGATCTAAGAGAGTTGCAAGGATGTAGTGTTTTGATTTCGTCATTGCAACTAATTTGTCATTGGTTTTGAAGCGCTCGCTCATTCTCTTTGCGAGATTCCCATGATACAGGCAACATGTTGTCTGAGCTTCAGATCTGTCTTTTTCTATTTGTAGATTTAGAACACTAAGATGATGTGAAATCAGCATTCTGAGTGGGATAACCTGACTCACAGATGCGCCTTCAGAAGACATGTCCCTTGTAGCTGTCTCAAGGGGGGAGCTAGAATGCAGCACACTGTCTCCATTAATTTCCACTGCAGCACAGACAGCATAATGCCATCTCAAATAATGTAACTGGAGCAATACTCATGTACAGCTTGCTTCTGCTCCAAGAGGCACTGCAGTTTGTAAAGTGTTGTGTTCCAACGAGTGGAAACATTTTGAATCAGCTTTTGCTGGGGCAGCTTGTGTTTTTTGCAGTTCGGACAATGTTCGTATAGTCTTGGTTGAATGTGAAAAGTGAGTCACAATTTGTTCTGCAAACAGCAATCATACCATCCACTTGTGTTTCATTGCTGAGAAATCCCATGACAATTAAATGTAAGCAATGTGCAAAGCAAGAAACGTGCATAAATCCTCCATCCTGTACTGCTTTCAAGATGTTGGCTCCATTGTCACTTACTATGAAGCCACATTTTAGACCGTGAGAATAAACCCATTCATCAAGGAGGTCATTTAGTTCCTGCAAGATGTTTGCAGCAATAAGACTTTGGCCAAGCTTCTTTATATGCAGCAGCGCCATCTTCTGGGGTGTCTTTGTTTTTGAAGAACCACAAGAAAACGTGACCCAATGAGCATTAAGGGACATGTAATCTATGTTTTGAGTGCTGGTCCACATACTGTATCTGTTGTGACATAAATAACCCCACCCTCTGCAGTTTTAAGTGCAAGCATCACTGTCGCTTTTAAAGCCTGATAAATGTTTGGTATTTCAGCACAGGAAAAGTACCTTCAATGAGGAACATTGTAACGAGGCTCTGCAAGTTTCATTAGCTTCCTAAAACCCTCACGATCTACCAAAGAGTATGGGAGAAGGGCTCCAGCTAACAGTTCACCAATTCTGTGATTAAGATGAAGGGTCTTTGGATGACTTTTAGTAAAAGTATTCTTCCTTTCAAAAGCCTGAGATAGTGTTAGCTGTTTACAACATGTCCCTTCTGGTTTATTATACACCAAGCTTCGATGGGCAGATGGATGCTGGGATGGTGGACTTGGACTTATACATTCAGTACCATCACTGGATGTGCAACTGATACTAATGGTGCTGGTGTTGGTGGTAATGGTGATCCTAGGGCTGGCACTGGTTCTGTCTGCATCAAGTTCAGGCAATTCAGTATCCATTTCAGGTTCCGGACCCTTCTCATGTGTGCTCTGGAAGATGGAGGACATGGATTTTGGACAATCAAGCAAAAGTGAATGCTTTTTCAGATGGCATTTAAGAGCTGTAGTGCCAAGGCATGACTCAACTTTACCATGGCTTACACTCTGTTTACACAAGGAACAAATTGCTCTGCATGGATCAGTTTTACTGACAGAGAAATAATTCCATACCTCAGATGTGACAGCTTTTGTTCGAGTGCTAAGAAGATAGCTAAAGACTGTTTGTGTCTTTTCACCTGTCCTAATAGAACCCGGAACATGCTCCTTGGTGCTAGAAGAGTGGGCAGGGGACTTTGATGGGTTTTCATTGTTGGCTGATATAGAAGTGGTGGATTCAATGGATATGTCCTTTTCATTGCCAACAGTGCTGGTTCTATTTGCAACTGCACTACCTGATTCATTGTCAGCAGACTTGCTCATTTCACTTCGTTGAGGAAGTAATAATATGTCACCAGACACAACAGTGTCAGACTGAGACAAAGAGCTACTGTCTGAGTCAGAGGGGGACTCATTGTCACTTGCATTATTACTGCTTGTCACAGGGATTTTAACAGCATGAACATCATACCTTATGGTGCCTTTCCGTGTGACCCCAGCAGCTGCACAAGTTTTCTTAAAAGGTCCCCCTTTACTACATTTTGTTGTTGCTCTTTTGCTGTTTGTTGAATTTTTACCATGTGAAACATTTTGGTTATTTTTGCTAGCACCAGGATTACCACTACCACCAACACCTGCTCCACCACCAGCACCAGATGCTTCATCTATGTTGGTGTCAGCCATAACAGTACCAGTACTGCACACATCCACACCCACACAATTCCTGTGTAATAAAGCAATGTGATCCGTGATCGCTGGATACAACTCCAAAATTTGGTTTTGGCTGTATGACACTGTGACACAGTGGACTGAAAGTAATTGATGAATATGAAAGTTTTCAACTAAATGATCCCAGGTTCAAGGCTTACACAATGATTGAATCACTGGACATAGGCATACGCATAGCAGGCTGGGCAAGGTTTAAGGTCAATAATTGCAATTCTGAATCCAGCTGAACCACCATACATCTGGCCACTGAGCTTCACACGGTAACACACACTGGGTAAGGTACAGTGCAGTCAAGGGGCACACAGTAGCAGGGTGATCGGCTGACCACAAGAGATGGAGTTACACACACAAACCAAAGAAATAGATTTTTCTCTCTCTCCTCCCAAAAGGAAAATATATTTTTAGGCTTCTGTCATGTATTTAAGGATAATGCCACCACACAACTGGCTACTGGGCTTCACATAGTAACACACACTGGGTAAGGTACAGTGCAGTCAAGGGGCGCACAGCAGCAGGGTGATGGGCTGACCACAAGAGACGGAGTTACACACACAAACTGAAGAAAGAGATTTTTCCGTCTCTCCTCCCAACAGGGAAATATATTTTTAGGCTTCTGTCACGTATTTAAGGATAATGCCACCACACAACTGGCCACTGGGCTTCTGTCATGGTAACACACACTGAGTAATAATAGGGTACAGTGCAGTCAAATGGCGCAGAGCAGTAGCAAGGTGACTGGCTGGCCACCTCACAGAAGATGCAGTGGAGACAAACACAACACCAAAGGAGGTTTTTCTTAGGGTGAATGTTTAGTGAAGCCCCCCACAGCACATTCCTGACTGAGACCCCTGTTCTTCAGACAATTTTTCACTTTGCTGTGGGTGGGGCTGGGACTAGAAATTATGTTTTTCCTTGTTTCCTTTTTGTGGGCTTAGAAGCAACATCAAGTTTCACACAATCAGTAAAGTGTTTTAACTTCTTTTTTTCCCCCCTCAAACAAAGGAAAAACCCAAATATGATATCTTTCTTTCACTCCTCCCCCAGCCAGGGTGATCTCCCTCCTCCCACAAGTGCCACGAGTCACACTAGATATAAGATTTGTGAAGATCAGAACTCAGCAAGCAACCAGAGGATGAGTGGTACTGTGCAGACTAAGCACATCTCACACACATAAACAAGCAGGCAGCAGTCTGCAAATGAACTAATTCCTCCAGCTATTTCAATCCGTTTTTCCTCCCGAAAGACTCCCACTCCCTACTGACTTCACTTCAGTCCCAACTAGTTACGGTCTTCGCTACTTCCCGCCCCCTTTCTTTCCTCAGTTCCCCTGACTCCCCCCTTCCTTTTCCCCACCCGCCAGTTAACTTTTTTTTGTTCAGTGGCAGTAAGGTTCTAACAAAAAGCCAAGCGGCCACAAGTTCAGAGGACACAGTCGCACAACTGAGAGCACACACACACAGCCTGTGGCTCCTTCTCCACTGTGAGACTAAGACTGAATGGCAATGAAATGGAGCTGCAGCTGCGCAGATGACTTCTTTGTCTGATTTCTCAACTCGCGAGACTCACTAACTCCTCTCAGCCACCACCATCTGATCACATAGCAGATGGTCAGATGGTACACTGTGAGTGAGAGTGAGATCGCAAGCGTGAAATCTGACAACAGCTGCCCCCCCCGACAGTAACACTCAGGACAGGATGGGAGGGGATGGAGAGGGGAGGGAATAAAGCTGCATTCTTCAGCTGGTGCCAAGACTGGGAACAGGAACGGGACATGGATGATGCCAGCAGAAACAAAAAGCACACAAACGTAAGATTTGTTTTGATGATTCAAACCCTTTTGCGAACCCTGTAGTGTTCGATTTCTAAATTAGAACTCGAACACTAGGGTTCGAGGAGGGTTCAAATCTTTCTCAAACTAGTTCTGACAACACTAGTTGCATGGGTACAGGCTGTGCAGGAACAACATTGTGACAGACCCTCCACGCAACAGAGGTTGGATACCAGTAGTGCAACAGTCATACAGCTGCCCACCACTGCCTGGCAAAGTGGGACTTGGGCGGACAACCGAACAGCACAGTTCTATGTCATAAAGGCGATCGCCAAAAGGCGATCATCCTTATGGCGAATGTACATCGGCAAAATTCAATTTTGGTGATGTACAACCCCAGTGACAGAGAAAACAGCACAAGGAATAGTAATTTTTACTTTTATGTGGGAGACTGTGCTCCCCGCATCCCCCCTACTATTAGATTCTCAACTCCAGGGCAGTGCATGTTGGGGGGGGTGCAACAGTGAAAAAAAATTCATCTACTCGGGCCGGGTGCAACAAAACATACCTGCTCCCGGACCCGAACCCTGCATCCCAGCCACCTGAGGCCAGCACCCATCCCACCACACCATAGAGCCAGCTCAGCGGCTGACCACAGCACCACCCCTCACAAATCCTCCCACCATTGCTCGGTGTGCTCACTCTCTCCCACATGCATGTACATGTAGTGACATCCCATAGCCATTCGCGAACCCTTCCCATCTGGTTGCCCTCCCTGCCTACTCCCTCGCCGTCTGGGTATGTGCTGCAAGTCAGTCGCCATTTCGATAGGTGCCCACTTGCGATGTGCCCAGATCACAGGATGCTAAACAGCACAGGGTGACAGTGGCAATGCCCAGCACTTCACATGACACCTCCGACCTAGCAGTGAAGCCAGCCCCCTCATACACTTATGGGTCAAAGCTCCCACCAAAGCCCACAGTCCTGCCATGTGAACCAGCCCTCCCCTTCCACATAGCAGTATAATCAGCAACATCCAGAATAATGACCTGGACAAAGGAGATATGTACAGCACAGTTGTAATTCAATATAACACAGTACAAAATGGCAACATGTGCTTTACACAAAATCACATCCACAGATAGGGCAGACAAACAGACATGCAATCTGCATGGTATAGAATATCAGTGGATTTATCAAAATATAACATGCAATCTGCATAAACCACACCACAACTGAAAACGACAGTGTATAACAGCTGCACAGCAGCTGAGGGCATGGGGTCAGCTTTGCTGCATCTAGTCCTCCTCAATGGAATGCTCACTGGACCAAGGCAGCATGGAGAGTGTGTGTAGCCTTATGCCACAAGTGCCTACCTCCTCAGTGAACTGCTGTAGCCCTGCAATGACAAGAACACATAGGGAGTTCAGACATGAACAGGATGCACATGCAGGGCCTTAAATGTGTATGTGCTACTTACAGGTACCCTGTGATCCACAGCACATACCTTTGATGGCTTGTTCACCCTCCACAGATCACTGACATCATTCTTATATTAGACATCCTCACTGCCCACCCTCCATGACCGGAAATGAAGCACCAGCAGGAGCCAGCATGCCCACCGTGCCACCATCTCCGCCAATTTTCCATCTGGCTTCTCTTTGCAAATGAGGACCAGTTTGTCCAGACAGTCCCTGAAGTTCTGTGGGGAACATACAGTAGGCACAGAGATTACCATTACAGAACACATAATACATGTAATGCACAGCCATACACACCCTGCCTGTAACATACATACCTTACCCAGCTCCTCCAGTTCACACAAAGTGCCCCCCTTGGGGTTGTACACATATGTTCTCTGCTTCACAGCTGCACCACAACTTCCTGGGGTATGCTCCAACCCTGCCATCCTGTGATGTAGATACATAGGTGGACACATGTGTAGCTGCCACTGTGTGGCCCAATGATGCCCAGGCACGATGCATCACCTCACAGACATGGCTTGCACATGTCTATTTAAAGGGGCATGAGTCTGAGGCAGAGAGCTGTGCACCATAGCTATCAGCATCGTTGTAGTGTCCCTGCCATCAGGTACACTGCTGAGTTACTCAGGATGTGTCCGGGTATGTTAATGAATGTTCTACCTTTTGGATGCCAAAGTGGAGTGTAAGCATCCAGAGTGGCCGGGGCTGTGGCCACATACATTCATGCCATGTCTGAATGCTTATGTCCTGTGGGACATACACTGCATTGAAAAAAATCCATTTAGATGATGCTACTATAGCACAGCTATACAACCTTGCCTGATCCACATCAGTCCAATGCGATGTCCTTGCAGACAAAGATTCTCTGTGCTCTGTCCTGCTATGCCATTGGCTCTTTCCAGAGGGTGACCTGGGATGGTATTGGTGTTAGCCAGTCATCCCTGTCCAGGGCACTGCAGCAGGTAATAGATGCCCTGCTGCTGTATGTGCATGAACACATGACATTTCCCACAGCAAAGGTGGACATAAGGTCCATGAAAGAAGCATTCTGTGCCATGCATGACATGCCCAATGTTATGGGGCAATCAACTGCATGCATGTTGTGATCCTGGTACCAGCATTGGCCAAGGAGGCAAAAAGGAACCATAAGGGGTACCAAAGTATAAACTTCCAGATAGTATGTGATGTCGCAGGTATCATCAACATACATAACAAGTATACCAGATCATGTCATGATTCATAGATCTTTAATGGGTCAGGTTGTGTGCCCTAGTGGCTGCACACGGGGGGAAGGATGGCTTATAGGTGAGTAGATGTCCACAGCATATATCCTACACAGATGGGGCATTGAAACATGTCGTTACAATGGTTGTTGTGTACCCTCTGCATAGGTCACAGCCGATACCCAGTACAGCTGCACCTGATGACCCCCTACCTGAAGTCAAATGGCGCTGAGGAGGAGTCATACAATAAAGCCCACAGGAGGACATGTTCTGAAATTCAGAGGACTATAGGGCTGCTGAAGATGAGGTTCTTGTGCCTGGACCTGAAGAATGGCACAATGATGCTTCCATCTGGGAGGGCTTGCTGAGTGTTCATGGCATGCGCCACATTGCACAACATTGCTGTGTGTCATCTACCCATGCCACATCACAGACCTGGAGATGCCCTGCTATACAATGATGGGGGGGTGTGTGGTACCGGGGCATGCTGATGAGACACTGACCAGATGGACAGCAAGCCACACAGTCATGTAGGAGTCATTCCACTATTGGGGGGTATAGGTTGGCAAGGCACTGTGATGTAGACTGGACCTAAGTGCCTGCCACCCCAGGGGGAGAGGGGTGATTTATGGCTGTGTACCAGGAGGGAAGGGGGGGAAGGGGGTGCACTGTGCTTGTATACACATGAGTGATGTGTGCCATTGTATAGTGTTGGGGGCATGTGTACATTACTTGCATTTATGAAACTATGTTGTGTGCATGGTGCTGCTGCCTGTCTTGACATCTTCCTAGTTGGTTGTTATATGAGCCATGTGAATGACTGTGTGCCCAGATGTTGGGTCTTTGATGTTGCCTTGCCCTCTCCTTATGGTCACCTGAATGTCTCTGTCTGTGAGTTGGTGTCCCCATGGACTTCTGTTATGCTGGGGCTGTCAAGTGCATGTGGGCCATGTCCCAGACCCTGGGCACTGGCAGGTGCAGGCTGGGATGGGACATATGGCTGTGCCTCAAACCTTGGGTGGCTGAAGGTTGCAGGGTAGGATGGGACATATGACGTACCTCAGACCCAGGGTGGCTGATGGGTGCAGGCTGGGATGGGACATATGGCTGTAACTCAAACCCTGGATGGCTGAAGATTACAGGGTAGGATGGGACATATGACTGTGCCTAGACCCTGGGGGACTGACAGATGCAGGCTGGGATGGGACATATGGTTGTGCCTCAGACCCAGGGGGGCTGATGAGTGTAGGCTGGGATGGGAGAAATAGCTATGCTTTGGACCCTGGGGGGGCTGGTGGATGCAGGCTGGGATGGAACATCACGTTATGGTACAGGTTCAGACTGGGTGACTGATGCTCCCAGATAGCAGGTGATCTGTCACCCTGTCAAGAAAATTGACCATGCCATCTATGCTGTGGTGCACATACCCCACACCTCATCGGTCAGGACCTCCAGGGCCTCTGTGTTCCTGTGCTGTGCCTATAACCACTCCCATTCTAGCTTGTGCGCCTCTGTATAGTAGGTGTGGAGTACTCCACATATGGCTGTCCTCTGTGTCAGTCTAGTTGGCCAGTTGGGGAGCCCTTATCCCCACTGTCACAAAGGCAGTTGTGTGGTGGCAGGCTGTGCACCCATGCCACCCACATGGGGCTGTTGTTTGGTGGTGTCTGTTGGCTGCAGTCCATGGTGTTACTGTGGTGGGCGCTTGTGACTGGGGGTTGTGGGAGGGTGACTGTCTATGGAGCAGTGTAGTCATTATACATGGTCACCTGGGTCTTTTCCCCCGTCACCATCTGTGTGGCCTCCAGTAGTGTCTCCATGTCCACCATGCACACTGACTCTTGTATTGTACCTGGGAGCAAGCGAAAGGACATGTGTTACATGCAGCAGCATGCAGTGGGCATTACATGGTGTGTTTTTGGCCACTTAAGGGACACCTACATGTGCCATCCTCCATTCTACAGCTGTCTGTGCTGGACACATGCTGTGTGGGAGGCTCCACAGAGGGGGCTGTCTCCATGTTGAAGGTGTGACCAGTATCAGGGTCTGTAGGGTGCAACACAGGGAAGTTATCTGTTATGCAGCATGCAGTACATCTCACCCACTGTCCTGCATAGTATTACATAACCAGCACTGTGTCCATTTCCCTCCACTTCCTCATGTAGGGCCACCTTAGTAAGGGTGTCTGACACCATCCTCTCTGGGGGGGGGGTAGACCAAGTCCCTGTGTGGGCAGACCACCGCCAGTCCCTAGCTGCTCCTGTTTGCCAGCTGCCAGCTTATGTTGGACAGCTGAACAGAAGTTATCCCATTTATGCCTGCTGGCCGATAGTGTCCGTGCCTCTGATCTGGCTGTGTTCACAGTGGTCTGTATATCAAGCCACAGATGGGCTTTCATCTCTGCTGGTGTCCTAAGGGACTGTGCCTCATAGAGGATGGCATAACAGGTATGGATGTCTGATACCATGGCTGCCACTTGGCCACCGGTGAAGTTCGTCAATCATGACCATCTGCCACCATGGATCTGGACATGTCCACATCACTGTTTGCTGCTCTATCCAGCACCATAGTTTCCAAATGGTGGATGAGGTAGCTCATGCACAACACCCCCGTCTTCCATTATTGCCTGTTCTGCACAAAGCAGTGTCACTGCCCATATATAGTGATGTCAAGGGCTGGGGCCACATGTGTCGGGACTGCTCAGGATGCATTCCACACTGACCTGCACATGTTTGTAGGCCACATTCTCAACATGAGTATGCTCTGCATGTCCATTTATGCATGGTGCATTGCTGTGAGAGCTGTGACAAAATGTATGCTGCATAGCTGTGCACCAGAGTTGTATCACATATGGGCACAATTCCCATGCAATCGTGCATAGACCCCATGGTCTGCATGCATACAGAGACCAACCCAGACTCTTAATCCAGCATAAATGCCATTGACAGTCAGGCAGATCATACCTCTTTCAGCAAGCGAGACACCACCTCCTCCTCCTCCAGCCTGCTTGGATCCTCCACATCCACAAACAACATGGGCCACTGCTTCCATCACATCCAACCAGACTGACAAACCTAGACTCTTAATCCAGCATTAATGCCATTGCCAGTTAAGCAGACCATGCCTCCTATAGCAAGCAAGACACAGCCTCCTCCTCTGTCCTGTATGGATCCTCCACATCTACAAAAAAACATGGGTCACCACCCCTACTGTATGCATTCAGACTGACAAACCCAAACTCAGTCCAGCATAAATGCCATTGCTACGCAGATCTCCAGCCAGCCAGTCAGCAAGGAAGCCCTCAAGCTAACTCTCTAGCTAGCCTGCCCATCAAGGCAGCAAGACTTAAAGTCCAGCAAGGCCTACTTTTGTCTTCTGTGATGGTTAGTGTCTTTCATTGTTGTTCACACCCCTAATCCTTACCAGTATTGGTGACTCCTCACACAGGAGGGGACTCCACCTTATTGCTTGCAAGACATTAAAATATGTTTCTTTTCTTTTGTCTCCCTCTCACTGCTGATTTGACCATTCACATGAATAACTGACAAGCATGCTGTAAAGCCAGACAACCTTCAAGGCACAGACCTAAGCTGCCTCTTCCTCCACCACCTCTCTCTGTGGCACCATTGTGCCAGTACTTGGCACGGCCATCACAAAATTGACAGCAAGCATAATTAAGTATTTTTTTTTCTTTTATTTTTTTCTTTTAAGTTTTCTTTTCACAGGTATACAGTGATACAGTGGCAAAGTGAGGCAAAATGATTTCTCTTTTTTCTTCATAGGTGACAGGTATAGTAAGACTGACAGCGGACAATGAATACATCATGTGTCCACCCGAGTGGCCAAGTGAGGAAAAATACAGTAGTCCCTCATTATAATGACTGCCTCTGTGTCCATCCCATCTGTTTGTCATAGCAAGGGTTCATTGTAAGGAGGAACTTCTGTATTTCATGCCACTGGTAAAGAAGTTGGGAATAGGAGAACAGCTCTGCTGCTAGTGTGCATTTCCTTTCAGGTTTTCTCTTTATTGTAAATATACAACTGGGTTCTGCTACAGCAATACCTGTTGGTTGCCATAAAAGTGAAAAGCTGTTTGCAATTCTGTAGCTCTGCTCTGCTCAGACACCAACAGAGCAGGTCGGTCTAAAGTGGGGAACCCCAGAAAACAGCTAAGCCTCCTGAGTGTGACATTTACTTTTGGAAATGGAGCGGAGGTCATGCTTTGCTGCCAGTGAGTGGCACTGATTTTTAAATACAGAAATGCTGGCTAAGTGCCAGCACAGTGAAACTTCCAGCACGAAGCAGGAGTGTGAAATGTCTGTTCACATTTAACACTAGCAGGTAAAGACCACGAAGTGAGTCAGTTCATCTTTTAAACAGTAAAGGCTGGGTGCTGCACAGCAGGATTACGGAGGGAAACTTGATAGGGAAAGAGTGGCAGTTTGGGACACCTGTGATGGTTCGTTCCCACTGTTTTTCACACTCACCCATTGACGCATTAATAGATTAAACTGAAAACAATGGGAGCAATCACAAATGTTCGTTATAAGCAGGATTCATTATATCGAGATTTGTTATAATGAGGGAGGACTGTAATTTCTCTTTTTTCTTCATGGGTGACAGGCATAGTATAACTGAGAGTGGACAATGGATATACTATGTGGCCACCACAGTTGCCAACTGAGACAAATTTGTTACTCTTTTTTCTACACAGGTGACAGGTATAATAAGACTGACAGTGGACAACAAATATAAAATGCAACCACCATAGTAGCCAAGTAAGACAAAATAATGTCTCCTTTTCTTCACAGGTGACAGATATAGTAAGATTGGGAGTGGACAACAGAGATACAGTGTAGCCTCTTCAGTGGCCAACTGAGGCAAACAATTTCTCTTTTTTCTTCCTAGGTGAAAGGTATAGTAAGACTGGAAGTGGACAACAGATATACCGTGTGGCCACTACAGTGGCCAAGTGAGGTAAAACAATGTATTTTTCTTTTCACAGGTGACAGGTATAGTAAGACTGGGAGTCAACTATGGATATTCAGTATGGCCACCACAGCAGTCAAGTGAAGAAAAATTATTTCTCTCTTGTCTTCACAGGTGAAAGCTAGGAGTGGACAGCAGATATACCATGTGGTCACCACAGTGGCTACTTAAGTAAAGTCTAGATAATTTTCTCCTGTCTTCACTGGTCTCCTGTCCTGCTGCCTGCTGCCTCCAGCAAGTGAGGCTTCTCCTCCTCCACCTGCTCTGTCTGTGGCACCTTGATGCCATTTCATGGTATAGCCATCACCAATGTGATGGTAAGTATCCTTTCCAAAAGTTCTTTTACTTTTATTTTTTGTTTCCTTTCACAGGTACAACGGGACTGGGAGTGTACTACAGACTAAATTAATTTATCTCCTGTATTCACAAGTCTTTTTCCATCCTGTCATGAATTGTCTGCTCCTCCAGCAAGCAAGCCATCATCATTTTCTATGCCAGATTGTGGATGTGGCCAGTCCAGCAGACACATCAACAAAACAGTGCTACAATAGTTAATACTGTACCTCCTCATCTGCTGCCTACTTCTGCAAGTGAGATTATCATTACCTGCCATTACATGCAACAACCTCCTAAAGATGGCTCCAACCTGACATATCATTTCTGGTAGTTAAGAAAAATTCTGGGAGCACTGAATTTCAGTATATTGTGCTTTTCACACAATTTTCACTTAAATGTATTACTAGAAGTGCTCTGGCAGGGAAATGACACAGTACAGAATCATGTAGCAGCATACAGCAGCCTGACATATATTTTCTGGTTGTTGAGAAAAAATTTGGGAATACCTAATTTTGGTAAATTGTGCTTTTCTCACAATTTTCAGTAAAGTTCATTATAAGAATGGCTGTGGTGGAGAACTGATACAGTGCAGCACCATGTAACAGCATGTAGCAGTCTCACATATCATTTCTGGTAATTGTGAAAAACTCTGGCAGCACCGAATCTGGGTATATTGCACACAGTTTACACTAAAGTGCATTACAAGAATGACTGTGGCCCTTTGGGCCAGCCCACTGATGCAAGCAGTAGCACTACTGCTTGTGGTGGTGATGATCCCAGTTTGAGAATGAGCCAGGAGCATCACAGGGTCAGCTGAAGTGAGGAGAATGAACAGCTCTCCTCCTCCAGGGAGGGGAGGGACACACAAGTCGACAATCTTCTATATCTATTGGTGGCTGGGGACTGGTGTGCCAAGACAGTGTGAATGAACGCTGGAGTTGGTGATGTGCTAGACTTTGCCATGTCAGGGGCAGGAGTGCACCTAAAGTCCCGTAGAAGTCATTATATGTTCTTTCTGCCAGGGGGGAATTCTGTATGAAAAACCCCTATGGCAATGGGCATGACCCCAGATCAATGTCAATGTTGGGTGCTGGGTGTGTCCCTTTTCCAGTTATAGGTGTCTATACAATTTTTGCCATTTGTGGCTGGTAGGCGAAAGTACATGCAGAAATAGTAGAAGAAACCAGCCACACTTGAAACAAGTCATAAAAGTAGTCTAATGTTTATTTTTCAGACCAGAATCCTCTTGTTACACAATATTTCACCCATGGGGCTTCCTCACAGGAGAGGATCTAGTATGTTGTCTGGTTCTCAGTTATCCACTGCATGTAGCACTTCTTAGTGTAAATTCATATCCTGTATCACTGTTTGTTTCCCAGTTTTCTTTCTGTTTTTTCTTTCAATTTTAAGCATATTCAATAACCCATTTTCATATCCTTTGTGTTTGACAGTCTGCCCTGACTGTGCTACCCCCCACAGCACAGAAAGACCACTGCCACCACCACCACCACCACTCACCACCTCTTTCTTTCTCACCTCATACTGGCTCAGACATTTGATTTTCAACTGAGTTGCTGCCCACCAGTGCCCAGAAGTCTTCCCCTCTTCCCACACGGAACTGGGGTGTTGCACTTAATCATGCTGTCATCATTGTGGTTAGTGGTGAAAATCTCTCTCACAAGGGAGGACTTTGGCTGCTTCCAGGGCCAGGACCATGAGGAGCTGGAAAGGGACGATCATGCACATGGCTCCTCAGGGTGGTCAACCCATTGTGGTGGTGATACCTCAGTGGGGCATAGAAGGTTCAGGCTATGGGGCGAAGCAGGGGGAACTGGGGGCTGCTGTAGAACTGGGGGCTGCTGCTACAGTGCTGTGTGGGGGCTGCTGGATCACCCCTCCTGCTGCCCCTTAGTCCTGCTCTCAGACTGGCAGTACCACAAACTATTCACCAAGCTCCTACCCATGCTGGTTTCAAAAAACTTCACCATGATTACCTATTTGCTTTACGCCCTTGCATTTGCTTTTATCCACCTCGATCATCCTTCTCCCTCCATCCCTTGGTAACTACTCCCCTCTTAGCTCTTCTTTACCTCCCTCTATCTGCTCTCCCTTGTGTTTTCTTCTCTCATCACTCATCACTCATCTCTTTCCTTCTCTTCAACTACATCCCTTCTCCCCTCATCCCTGTCCTTACTTTTAAAGCTTAATAACTGCATAATGGCACTTATTGTTTTGCTGCATATACCATTTTAGTCATTTTATTGCTGCACTGTGTTACTCACTTGTTTACACTTATCTCTCTCTCTCTCTCTATATATATATATATATCCTTTGAAGTTGTCTAAACGGTGTCTACTTGTATCTTAATTTTGTTTAAATACTGCATTTTTCTCAATCCCTAATTTGATTGTATGTTACCCCTTCCTACTGTGTTACTTGTTGTTCCATGTGTTGTGTCACATGCTGTGCTTTGTACTCAACTGTATCCTCCCGGGTTGTGCCTAAAAATAGCATCTCTATGTCTAGTGCATCCACCCAGTTACCAAAAGTAAATAAAGACTAGATGAAAGAGAAAGGAACAGTCAGAGAGAAACAAAGGGAAACAAAAGGGAAATAAGAGTTCTCTCAAGTTGTAGTTATAACTAAAGAAATATGACAAAGTAATGCAGAAACAAAAACTGAAGTACTCCTAACAAGTTAACAATTAAATGAGAATGAGAAAAAAATCAAAAAATAAGCTATTACAGTACTCAAAAATTATAATTTTTCTCTCTCTCTCTCTCTCTCTCTCTCTAGCTCTCAAAGTTATCAGTATCCAAGCTCCTCCACTGGCTAACTCACACTTCAAAACAAAAAGTGAAGCAGACTCACTGTATAGAGTACCATGTGACCTGTAGAAGCTCTTCTATGTGACCTTGGGGGACTTGTTTACCAGTAGCCTCTATCTGACAAAATTACAGGTGAAGTTTCCAGGCAAAGTTACCAAAGGCAAATTTCATAGTAAGTGGAAAACATTTGTGAACTGATTTGTGAAGTTAGTGACTTTGTCTTAACTTCACTAGCAAATTAAACCTTCACAACATTGCTATGCATGAGCTATATACTGTATGTCCTTTCTTCTGGCGTTGGCAATATTTTTCAAAATGTGTTCCAATAAAAATCTGCCATCTCCTAAAACAAGAAACTATGTGAGGCCTAAACCATATGTATTCTTGAGTTGTGGGTGACTAGGGAGGTAGATCAGCAGAGGGCAGTGGATGTGGCCTAGCTGGACTTCAGCAAGACCTTTGACACTATGCTGCACAGAAGCTAGTAAAGAAACGAAGCAGCCTGTGGGTTGAGGAGAAGGCAATGCAAGGCAAATTTATTTGTTTGGTATCCTGTCCAAATACTCAGAGCACCTTACAATATTAAAACAGCACAGAACAATTAAAACAGATAAATAAATAAAATAAATAACCAATACACAGCTATACAATTAATCTGTGTAGGCCTGTGCAAGCAAATATGTTTTCAGTTTGTGCTTCAAGCCTTCCATCATATAGGCATATCTCACAATCTCTGGCAGGGAGTTAAAGAGAAGTGGGTCAGCAACTCAAAAGCCATGTCCCCAGATTGTTTAAAATGTGAATGAGAGACAATGCATAAGCCCTCATCAGTAAATCAGAGGGGGTGGACAGGTGTGTAAGATATCAGTAGGTCTCTCAGGTAGCTTGGACCCAAACCATGTAGGGCCTTGAATGTTAACAAACAGATCTTGAAGGTGATACGCCATCGCATGGGCAGCCAGTGCAGACCATGCAACATCAGCATGATGTGGTCTCTCCAAGAAGGTCCAGACACCACCCAGGCCATAGCATTCTGGACTAGCTGCAGGTGGCGCATCAAGCCTCCAGGCAACTCTAAGTAGAGAATATTTCAATAATCCAGTCTGGAGGTGACAAATGCATGGACTACTGTCTCCAGGTCAGGACCAAGATGAAACAAAGTCCCTGGTCTCTTGAAATAAAGAGATCTTTCATCACTCTGCTGTGGGCAGTCTCAGTACTGTGGCAAGGCCTAAATCCTGACTGGAATGGTCTGTAGATATTATATAGCTCCAGGTGAACCTCAAGCTGTGCTGCAAATACCTTTCTGATTACCTTCTCTAAAAAGGGAAAGTTCAAAACAGGCCTGTAATTATCCAGACTATTAAGGTCCAAGGATGGTTAATTCAGGAGGGACTTCACCACTGTCATTTCAGAGCTAATGGATTAAAAACCCTCCCTCAGAGAACACCTGACAATCTTGTCATATACTGGCCCTAGTGATTCATGACTACCAATAAGCAACCAAGTAGGCCCAGGGTCAAGCATTTAGTGTTGGAACTCAGCCCATGATGACAGATCATCATTGCCCCTCCCTTTTTGGCTACCACCAGCCCATGACAGCTCAGCTAAGGCAATCCTGGTTCAAATGGAAGTCACCATGTCAAGGAAGAAGTGGCCTAACTCCTTGCACCTCTGTGCAGAAAAGACTTGTTTGGGCCACAGGCAGACTGGGTTTAATAGTCTGTCTACAGTGTGAAAAAGCTAAACTGGCTGATTCTTGCTTGCAGCAATAATTTTGACAGATACTCTGTCCTTTTCAAGGAAATTACCCTCTGATGCTCACCATGGTGAGTTCTCAGAGCCAATGGTTCCTCCTCAGAGCAGGATTTCAATTAAGCACGAGCCAACATCCATCCTTTAGTCTTTAGACACCTCACCTGTTATAACAATAGGTCTAAATACCAATTTCTTATGATGGGCACTTAGCTAAGCCTTTAGCCCATGTCATAAAATTTGCATAAATCATATAAACATTTGTAAGACTGGCTCAAATCTTACTTTTACACCTACTGCATGCAGTTCTAGATAAAGGTAAATAACTTTTTTGTCACACCCACATGTAGTATGTAGAAAAGCAGATTTTATTTGTTCCTATACAATAAAACTAATCACTAATATTTGCATAGATAATAAAACATTGTAAGTATAATGAAAAGCAATGTAAACATAAAACAACAAAGATTTCAGAAAATAAAACAACAAAGAAACAGAACAGCTTGCAGTTTTGGTAACTTTTGCAAACAGTAAAATTGTTTTTGTATAAAGATTTCAAATGGCTTTGTCTAGTGTTTTAAAACTTTTTTTTTAACTTATTTAAATATATTTTCTCATGCAAAAATGTTTATATATATAATTATTTAAATTTAAGCCTAAACCATGTACCCAACACTCTGGCTTCTAAGAAATTATTTTGTATGCAATCTCCCAGCTAAATCCACTTAGAATATTATGAAAATTATTTAAATAATACTCAAACATCTGGTTAGCTGTGGAGTCTGGCTTCTTCCTTAATTTCAAAATGTTGGTGGGGATCCTCTTCTCTTGGGTAGCAAAGTTTGATTAGTGCCTGGAACTCATTGCTGTTTCTGTTTTTACTATGGTCTCCACGTGGACCCTGGATTTTGGACCCCTCTGCTCTCAGCACAGCACTGCAAATTTGCTTCTTAGCTGAAGCTGAAGGACATCAATAGGCAGCCTCTATCCTTGTTCTGGTTTTGGTGGGAACTTCAAAATATTACTTCAGTCAAAATGTCCATTGCACAAACAAAAGTCTTTACTGCATCAGGATTTGAAAGATTCTGCTAAAGAAAGTTATTTTTACTTGTGGCAGGCTTTGTTACAGTTTTTGTTTTCTTCTATACCTAAACCTCAGGCTCTTGACCTCAGCACTTCCGGTATAAACAAAGCAATGAAGATTGGTTCCTTGCTAGTTCAGACATCACCAGGCAGGCTTGACTGTTGGCTTTAGGCTTTTTCAGGAATGTCAAAACAAGAAAACAAACACAACATTAGCAAGTCCACAGACACAGCTCCTCTTAGCATGGTGTACAGGCAAGAACTGGGGCATTTCCTTCAGAGCTTAGTTTTATTTTCTCTGCCAAAGCATGGTCCTGACATAATTTCCTGCAAATTTTACCAACTTTGATTGGATCATCCAAATGCTGTAGGGGTGGGTCTTTATCCTTTCCAAGGACTGACCCACTGTTCAGAGTTCAGTTTTTAAGCTTAAAATTGCTTTTTCCTCTATATTTTGAGTGCAACATGATACAGACTTTATATGAACATGTTTGAATTCAGCTCAATAAAGGCAATGCCTTGAGATGTCCCCCATGTCTGTGAGACAAGTATTTCCTGTGATAAGTTAATGATTCAGCAAAGGAATATGGCTCCAGTTAAAATGTGCCTGTGTAATATTTAGAAAAGCAGCAAGGAATACAAAGCACCATCCAACAGTCTGCAAAAAGGCTTTTACTTACAGATGAAGAATGCAAAAGCTACAGTGCCATGCTCAGTGCAAATAAAAACACTCCGTCTCAACAGAAGGCCCGACCGGTTATGTGCATGAGCGCCTCCTCAGGTACAACTGATTCATTCAATAGTATTACATAAATAGTAAAATCCCTTAAAATTACAGTGCATATAATTAACTATTGATGAATGAAGTAAAAATACATTAAAACTTTATTTGGGGGGTTATAACATTATGCTAACACTAATTATGCATTATTTTAAATACGGTAATTAACCACATTTTTTATTTATAAAAAACACCCCTTTTCAAATACTGCCCCTCTGTTTAGGGTTTAGTTTTTAAGCTTAACATTACTTTTTCTTTTGTCTTTTGAGTGCAATGATACAGACTTCATACGAACATTTTTTTAATTCTGCTCATTAAAGGTAATCTTTTGCAACATCTACCATGTCTGTGAGACAAGTATTTCCTGAGATAAGTTAATAATAACTATAGCTTTAATTTGATTCTTAGCAAACTCTTTAAAACATGAAATAATACTTTTGTTTCTCATGCCTCCAGCTTTAGAATAAGGTAACAGTCTTCCAGAAAACTCTTTAGGAAAGTTCTTAAAAGCATGGAATTCCATTGTAGGCATATGATTCTTTGTTCTCCCAAGAACGCACATCAAGCAAGCTGTCAACTTGTTTATTTCATACTTCTTTTAGATTGTGTATTTCTGTTTAGCAACAAGTTGTAGACAAAACTATATATTTGGACTTGTTATGATGCCATATTTCATATAAGATCAAACTTGACATGCTTCCTTTAAAGATTATTGATATAAAGTAAATCATCAAATAACTCACCTTCTCTGCAAGTTACATATTTCAAATTTAGCCAGTCAAAAGGTTAAAATATCCTTTATCAACTGTGTAAGTTTCATGCTGGCAGCATGTTACTTTTTGTAGTTATAACTAAAAGTTTCTTCCCATAAAAAAAACACACATTGATTTTAACTTTAGACTGCATGGTGCCAGTCTTAAACTACTACAGAGATCATCTGCACTTTGTCAACTGTCAAGTTTCCATGAAAACTATCTCTGAGCTAGAACTCAAAATTGAAACTTAATTCTATAAAAGCTCTGTTAAGGAATACAGGATACTGTTAAGCTTGCAAACAATTTTTTCCAAAGTCTCATATAGGCAGGACTTTTTTCTTTTTTAAGAGTTCATCTAAGCAGTTTTTTTTCCTTGCTTTGAGAGCTCATGTAGACAGGAATGTTGACCAGATGCCTTAGTATGACCTCCCATTTACCTTAATCAATAAATAAGCATTTATAAAGAATATACAATAGTCATTAAAATAATGTAAAATAATAAAATTATAATAAAATATTTTATAACTAAGTTTTATTCCTATATATCCCCCCTTTTTAATTGGAAATGCTTCCTAATAATGCATATTTGAATTAAAAAATGTAATCCTAATACATGGGTAGCTAGTTTAAGCATTTCAGGGAAAATGAAACCCAGAACACAAAGTTGCATCAGCATGTGTAGTGCATGACATCATCAGATGTGACATTATTAGATGTGACATCATCATCGGATATGTATATTTATGCATAGAAATATGTACAGTACTACATGAATAAACATGATTACAACTATGCACACATTTTTCCTCTAACTGCTTTAACATTTTTCTTTTTACAGTGTTGTAAATATTTTACAAGTACAACAAATTAACTTTTTGTTTATCATTTTCTCCAAAGGTTAGTATTACAATCAACATTTTTAACGTGACTTTTGTTCTTTATTTGAAAACATTATTGCCATTAACATTTTAGTGTAACAGTTGTGTATTATTTTCACTTTTACAAAATCTTGTACCTTTTTAATCTTTAGTATTACAGTACATGTATGGCCAGTAGGCTATTTCTGTTAACATTTCATAAGCTCTGCCCCCTATGTGATGAAGGCATGACTCATCTGGGCCTTTTTAACCTTTACCAGTTTTTACAAGGATGTCATTCCTTGACTGGAATTTTTATTTTTGGTACTGGATGGATTTTAATCCACAGTCCATTTATAGGTCACTTTCAGTAATCATAGTTATATTGGGATTCTTAATAAAATTATACAAGTTTTCTACAGGTTTGTCACCTTATTCTACTTTACTTTTCCTTGTATATTTTCTTCAACTAAAAATCAAAATTAAAATTAGCATCAAAATCAGGCATATTTAACATTTCTTGTATTTTTTTTAAGATTCTTGTGGTGTTTTGTACAGGCATACATAAATTGGACCATTACTAGGATGTGGGTACCCTGGTAACCTGAAGGTCAGTTATCCCACAATCATGGGCATATTTTCAAATCATGTCTTTCAGTTAAAAGGATATTTTACAAATTATTTTTTTCAAATTTAATTTTACAAGAATACACTTGATTAACTTGCTTTTTTAAAAATGAGAAAAAGGTAAGTTTTTCCTAAATCAGCCTTATTTTTAATCATCTTAGTTTTTTATCATCAACCTTACTTTTTTGTCATCAACTACACACACTTCTTTAAAACTCCTTTGTTTTATTTCTCTTTAGGTAATATTTTCTGTTAGTCCCTCAATAACTGGAACAACACATTTTTGAATCATAAAGGATTCCCCCATCACTCCTTCAAACCTGCAGTTAGCTTTTAAAGTGCTAGGCTCTGCTTTTGGATTATGTACTAAAAAAAAAAAACATGCATTATCCTAGTGCACATATCCAGGCAAGATGTGGAATGGATCTTTAAATCCATATCACTACCATAGGTTAGGCACATGCAATGCAGTTTTGTCAGACAGTTCTTGATCTTTTTGTTTCCATTAATCCCAACAGGCATTCCTTTATACTATCTTAAACTGTTGTAGTGGAATCACTCACTATGTGGCACACCTGAGGAACAGTTTGTGCAGACCACAAGGCCTGTGGTGTCGCTTTTATTGTGTAAATGTCTCCCTTATTCATGACTAAAGAATTTCATTGGCTAGGCTTATATACACATCCAAGTTGTACAAGTACATCTTTCCCAAGACATGGGAGATTTCAAACCTTGCATTACACACAGGATGTTGTATACTTTTTCACCCTGGACTCTATTCTCAAAGCCTTGGTGCTGGCACAAGATGCCTGCACTGAACAGTAATGTTGCAAGTGGTACCATGAGCCAAAATAGAGCAGCAGAGCTATTCTCAAAGGCAGCCTACCCCAAATGCAGACTGCTTGCCACAAACTGGCCATGCACCACCCATGCACATGGAAATGGGCTGCAACCTGGCACAAGGGGGATTGTGGCAGGCGCGAGCTGCCACATCCCCTAAAACAGGATTCAGGAAACTCACCAAAGGATGAACTTCTAAGTATCCTTAGACCAGTCAGGGCTAGTCTATGGGGACTTAGAAAATCTTCCTCTGGGAGAGTTGACCCTAAGCAGCAGTGTCCCTCAGGACCCACTCCCTAGCACTGATAGTGCCCATGTCCAGTAAAGTAAAGAACCAACATGCCCACCTCCCTAAACTCTGAACATGCCATTGCCCTGGATAGTAAAGTGAGCATCATATGACCCTCCCCAAACCCTGATTGTGCCATTGCCTCAGACAGTACAGTGAGCATCATGCCCCATCCCTGAACCCTGATCATGACATGTACTATATAATCAACATCATGCCCCCCTCC
Source organism: Neoceratodus forsteri (assembly GCA_016271365.2). Taxonomy (NCBI): domain Eukaryota; kingdom Metazoa; phylum Chordata; order Ceratodontiformes; family Ceratodontidae; genus Neoceratodus; species Neoceratodus forsteri. The sequence goes on from CM057456.1 coordinate 1,468,008,444, forward strand.
GCAATCCCTGATGACATGAAATACCTGAAAAGCCCACAGCTTGATGATCTAATCCCAGCAGGTAGTACACAACTCCTCCAACACCCCATCCCATAAAAGACCTGGCACTGGCAGAGCCCTCAACTCACCTCCATGGCCAGTGCTGACAGAAATGTCATGTAGCCTGCTGTATTGTACAATCTACGTATATTGCATACACTATGCAGTACATACAGCAAGCTAAGTGACCACTTCACCCACCTCTACTCACAGTCAAGGCTGTCATGGCATTGCAATATTAATTACTAAAGTTCAACAATGATAATAATAGTACAATGATAATAATAGTATGCTTTTGAACAACAATTACATAGCAATAACCTTTATACAACACTACAGTTTAAATAACAAAATAACCAATTATTTCTTATAATGCTTCAATGGTCTTTTCTTTACAGCTTTGCACATCTTATACTATTAGTCAGGGAAGTCTGTCTTGATTAAATTCAAAACTTCAGCTCCATACTTTCATTTACGGTAACTTCAAACTCAGGGAAAAGCAAAACAGAAAAATATTATTTCTGCAATTTAGTAACTTTTCAAATAATAATAATAATCTCTATTTCTCACACACATTAGGGTGTGGACTATTTACTAAACAATTATCCCTGTGGATGAGAGACCCCCAAATGTCATATCAAGAGGTCTAAATACCAATTTCTGATTATGGGCACTTAGCTAAGCCTTTAGCCATGTGTCATAAAATGTGCATAAATCATATAAACATTTGTAAGACTGGCTCAAATCTTACTTTTACACCTGTTGCATGAATTTCTAGATAATGGTAAATAATTTGCCATACCCACATGTATTACACATAAAAATAGTTTTCATTTGTTCCTATACAATAAAACTAATTACTAATATTTGCATATATAATAAAACATTGTAAGCATAATGAAAAGCAATGTAAACATAAAACAACAAAGATTTCAGAAAATAAACAAAACAACAAAGAAACAAACCAAAAACAAAACAGCTTGCAGTTTGGGTAACTTCTGCAAACAGTAAAACCGTATTTGTATAAAGATTTCCAATGGCTTTGTTTAATTTGGCCTGGATATTCAAAGCAGTTATGCATGGCACAACTGGCTTGAACATGTGCAACTGCAGAATTGTGCCATGGAGCAATATTCAGCAGGAGCCATTGAGCAGTGCAAGTAGCAGTGCGCCAATGTGCAACCGTAATGAATGCATGCTCAAGGGCAGGGGGCGTTCCCATGAATATGCTGCACAGTGCGATATTCAACCCCTGACCAATGTCACAAGTGTGGATCAATGGCCAGATGTACCGAGCAGTCTTGAGCCTACAAAAACAGGGAGCAAGCAGGGGAACAGCACTTGTGCCAGAGGGGAGCGAGACAGAGAGAGACAGAAAGACAGACAGAGAGAAAAAGAGAGACAGGGAGACAGAATGAGTGAGAGTGAGAGAGAGGAAGAGCCACCAGACCCTGGAGGGAGTGACACAGGCATCCACACGGGCTTGGGACAGAGGTGGCAGGCATGCACAAGCCAGGGGCAGGTGTTGCAAGAGGAAGCCTAGCAGAGTGACAGGAACTGCCCCATGGTGGGAAGCAGACCACTGGAGCCAGATGCCCGGGGGAGACAGGACAACAAGGGCCATGGCCAGTGCAGCCTTCCAGATGGAGGCCATAATGAGGGGTGTGAGGAGACAGGAGGCAGAGTGATGTGGCCATGGAAGGGACCATCCCTGCATCAGCTTTGAGAACCACACTGATACAGAGATTATGGGCCAGTATCACCTGAACTGGGTGATTGTGAGGCAGCTTTGTGAGCTGTGTACTAAGGAGATGCAGGCACCCACTAGACGGAGCCACACCCTGACAGTGGAGACAAAAGTGACAGCCGTCATGTGCCTGCTCACCATGGGCACCTTCCAGAGACCAACAGGGGACACCACAGGCATAACCCAGTCAGCCACAACATGGCTCCTCACACAATTCCTCAATGCCCTGCTGCCACATGCTGCAGAATACATCCATTTCCCCAGCACACAGACAGAGCATACAGCAACCATGCAGGAGTTCCACAGGGTAGCACAGATGCCTGGTGTGCTAGGGGCCATTGACTGCACCCATGTGGGCATCCGCATGTCACCTGGCCTGGAGGGGTAACATACATGAATAGGAAGGGCTAACCCAGTGTCAACTGCCAGGTGGTGTGCGATGCCAGGGGGTGCATAACAAATGTCTGTACCACACACCCTGGGAGCACACATGTCCCATAGGTTTGAGAGTGGGGAGATCCTCACAGGCCACCTAGTGGGTGAGTATGGGATGACCATGGGCAGCTGGAAACAGCAGGACATGGGACAGGGGCAGGCAGGGTGGGTGCTCTGGCAGGAGCACCATGAATGGCCAAGGGGCACAGTGACTGAGGACACCAGGCTAACCATGTATCTGTCCACACAGGTGGCAGTGGCTACCCACTCAGGTCCTGGCTGATCACCCCTACCTGTGCCTGTCATCCCCAGCAGAGGACCAGTACAATGAGGCACATGCCAGCATGTGGAACATCATTGAGCATGTGTTCAGGATGATGAAGGCATGATTCCTTTGCCTAGATAGGTCTGGCAGTGCTCTACAGTACAGCCTCTCGAAGGCCTGTGGCCTATTCCTGGCCTGCTGCATGCTGCACAACATGGCCATTGACCATGGGATAGCTTTCGAGGCTTAAAAGGGGGACAGCAGTGGGGATGATAAGGGAAATGGGCTGGGGATGGTGGGCAGCCCCCCCAGGTGGAGGGATCCCTGGCTCCTCAGGATGGCATGCCAGCACCGGGACATGATTGCACAGGATTACTTTGGCACATGCAGGTATGTGGAGAAACAACTGTGTAATGAACAGACACAATGGCACAGAACATGGGCATGGGCAGGCATGGCTATGGGAATGCACACACAGGTGCTATCATCATACACTCACCACATGGGCCAGTGGCCAGGCGGGTGCACACACAGGCAGCATGTGGCATGACACACAGTTGCCATGACTGTGGCATGCACACACACACATCACCCATGTGCATTCAGGGCAGTGGCAGCAGACTGCAGACAGGGAGGCACACACTTCAGGTCTGCTGCACAAATACACAGCCACCACGGACATGGGGGTGGCTGCACTGGGGCCGGTGAGCAGCTACAGGCTGCTCAATGGCCATGGGGGGTATTCAACTGCCCCCAGGGGTCAAACTGTGGGAACATGATCGGGTCCTCGAAGTGGTCCGTAGGCACCCAAAGAGGCCCAACCCAGGCATGCCTGGGATGCTGACAGAAGAGTCCAGTGTTGACATTGAGGTTATCACCCAATACTGGGTCCATGGGTTGGACAGTGCACTCTGCAGTGTTTGTGGCCGGTGGCCATGCCCTGTGCCAGCCAGCTTTGCAAGGCCAACCGAGATTGCATTGGCAGTGTGGTCCAGGAATGTGTTCGTGTCCTCCTGCAGGTGCTGTATGGCCTCCAGGACCTGTGCGGTGCCCCTCTCATGCTGCTCAGCTGCCTGGAACACCTCTGCATGGAGTGCATGCACCCCAGCTATAAGCAGCACCTGTTGCTCCACGGAGGCCCACAGCAATTGGGTGTGCTTAGTCAATGGGTTGGTGCCCAGGGGTGCATGAGCGTGCCACCATCCCACCGGTGGTGTATGACTGTGCTGCATGGCTCCCCGCTCAGGTGGACCCTACACAGTGGGGTCCCCTTGGGGTAGATCATTGTCAGGCGCACCAGCAGTGGACACTGTGTCTGGCACCCCAACGTTCCCATCCATCTGTTGCTGCTGCCCCTCCAGCCCCTGTGCACTGGCCAGTGCCTATGCAGTTGCACCACCACCATGCTCAGCACCGCTGTGGCTGTGCACACAGCAGCACCAGGGGCAGAGGCGAGCAGCTGTTCCACCGCTGCCAGTGATGGTGGTAGGTATGGGTGTCTCCCCCATGACACCACCCACTCTGTCCAGGATGATGGTCATGTTGTCATCAGTGTCAGACCCTGCCCTGATCTGTGTCTCCATGCAGAGCATGCCATGGCTGGCATCCTGCTGGAACACAGCCAGGGCCTCATCTGCCACCAAGCCCACGACATCTGGCTGGACAACGATGGTGTGCTGCAGCTGATTGGGCCCCTGGATGCCCATGGAGGTGGATGGCTGGTCCTCCAGGGCTGGGCCTTCCCCCATGGCAGCCGCTGGCACCCCTGCCACTGCATGCTGGTATGCCTGTGCTGTAAGGGAAAACAGATGTGTTAGTGCCACCGTACCAGCCCCCCCAACATACATACCATGCAGTGATGGGCTCCCTCCTGTCTGGAAGCCACCATCCAGCACACCCACAATAGTGCTGTGATGCATGGTGGCTGTCACCAGCTCCTCTTGTGCTGTGAGCTGTGGCACAGCAGCATGGCCCCCATCAATGACTGTCCTGGCAGCCCATAGGGCTGCCACCTTCTCTTTAATCCAGCATTTGTCAGTGCCCACCTTCTTTCTGGACTCCTGCACAGACCACTGGTGGCTGTCCTGCTGGTTCATGGCTGCTACCACCTCCACCCAGCCCGTGGCCCTGGCCTGTGGTGTGCCAGTGGTGACACTCAGCAATTGCTCCCTGTCGAGGTAGGCCTCGAACAGGGCATCGGCTTCCACCTTCATAAAGTTGGGCCTGTGCTTGCGGGCAGGCCCATGCTCCTCAGTCTCTTCATGCTCAGACATGTTACTACCTGTGGACGTGGACAAGTGGCTATTGGCTGCAGCTGCCCACCCCATCCAACCTACTGTGCTGGTTGTTTCCACAGCAGGTGCAACTTACCTCAGATGGTTGCAATACTGGTCCATGGCCTGCACTGTTGTGCAGTGCCTTTATAGTGCATTGCATGCAAATTAGCTGTTGCACAACGATAATGACTTTGCTAATATCCCCAGTGCACTGTGCATTGGCTGATGAGCTCACTAGCATGTGACAGCTGAATATCGTGTACTTGCTCCTTGTGCAATGAAATTGCTCTGCCACATGTTGTGGTGCAATGCTGTGACATGTACAGTGCACTGCCCACAATACGCATGCATCGTGGCTTGTACTCCCACCTATTGTGCACTGTGCGAAGGAGCGCTATAAGAGCCACAGTGCCTAATGCACCATGGACCTCATGGTGCTCAGGCACTATAGGGCCTATGGCGCACGGTGCACTATAGGGCCCAAGGCACATGGTGTGCTATGGGGTCCTTGGCACTCAGGCACTATAGGCAAAGTGTTATTAGTGGCTGGAGTTATTGAGGGACAGGTCAGGAAGCATAGAAAAACCAGGAGTAGTTTCAAAATTCACAAATAGCATTTTATTTTTCTCAATAACAGCAAAAAAAAAATTGTTCAGTGTAACTGTTTACAATGGCAGTACAAACATAGAAAGCAGAGTCCTCCTTCTGAGTTTTTCTTCTCAATTTCCAATCTCAGTCTCTCAGTCTCTGTCGCTCCCTCTTGCAAACACTGGAGCTCTTTTTATAACAAGTCTTTGCAGGGAGTGCGTTAAGAGAACATTTCTTACACAGTGTTCCTGTCAGTTACAGTAGGTACAGCAAAAAGAACATAACGACTCAGAACTGACCTCTAAGTATTGAATCTCTTTTTCCCTCTGCTGCATCTCTTTTCTTTTCTCTGCTGCTCCTGTCAGTGCGTCTCTTCTTTTTTCCCCTGCTCCTCATCTTTTCTCTGCTGCTCCTGTCACTACATCTCTTCTTTTCTATGCTTCTCAAGTTGCTGCATTTTTTCTTTTCTATGTGCCTCCACAACAAAAGTGTCAGCCTAAGTGGGATTTATGCCATTCATACTGTACGCCAGGAGTTGTGTGCCTGGGTACTAGACCTAGGACCAGAGAAGCATAGCAGAAAGGTATGGATTCTGCATCAGCAAGTCCAGGAGTGATTACCAGGAGAATGGCAGCCAAACTAGGAGACAGAAGTTCAAGCTGAGACTGTACAGCCAGCACCAGAGATAAGAAACCAAAAAAAAGGCAGTGACAGAACCTGAAAGCCTGACTGCCTTTTCTATACAATGAACAGAGATGGAGAAACAGAAATAGCAAGGGAAGGGAGAGATAACGAGAGGCGGAGAATTCTGAAACCGTTGGAGTGATAATTTCCTAGGTCTCACCAGAACATTTGGTTGCACAACCAGACAGAGAAGAGACAGAAAAAGAGAGGCTAGAACAGATCCTTACATTTAACCTCTTTCTACATAACAAATAGTACAGGGCCTTATTTAACCCTGTCACAGCTGGACTTCATTGCTGTTTCTGTTTTTCCTCTGGTCTCCACTCAAACCCTGGACTTTGGACCCCTCTGTTATCAACACAGCACTGCAAACTTTCTTCTTGGCTGATGGATGTCAATAGGCAGTCTCTATCCTTGTTCTGGTTTTGGCAAGAACTTCAAAACTTACTTCAGTCAAAATGTCCATTGCACAAACAAAAGTCTTTAATATGTCAGAATTTGGAAGATTATGCTATAGAATGTTCTTTTTCCTTGTGGCAGGCTTTGCTGCAGTTTTAGCACTGCTGGTATAAACACAGCAATGAAGGTTTGGTTCCTTGTTGGTTCAGACATCACCAGGCAGATTTGGCTCTTGGCTTTAGGCTTTTTCAGGAATCTCAAAACAGTAAAACAAACATAACATTGGCAAGTCCACAGACACGGCTCCTCTTAACATAGTGTACAGGCAACAGCTTAGTTTTATTTTATCTGGCCAGAGCATGGTCCTGACATCATTTCTTGCAGATTTTACCAACTTTGATTGGATCATGCCAGTGGTGAAGGGTGGGTCGTTACCCTTTCCAAGTACTGCCCCTCTGGTCAGAGTTTAGTTTTTAAGCTTAAAATTACTTTTTCCACTATCTTTTGAGTGCAATGATACAGACTTTATATGAACATGTTTGAATTTAAGTTCATTAAAGGTCATCTTTTGAGACGTCTCCCATGTCTGTGAGACAATTATTTCCTGAGATAAGTTAATAATTACTATAACATTAATTCTTAGCAAGATCTTTAAAACATGAAATAATGCTTTTGTTTCTCATGCCTCCAGCTTTAGAATAAGGTAACTGACTTCTAGAAAACTCTTTAGAAAAATTCTTAAAGGCATGAAATTCCATTGTAGGCACATGGCTCTTTGTTCTCCCAAGAAAGCACATCAATCAAGCTATCAACTTGTTTATTTCATACTTCTTTTGAATGGTGTATTTCTATTTAGCAACAAGTTGCACACACAAAAATTATACCTTTGGATTTGTTATGATGCCATCATTCATTTAAGATCAAACTTGATATGCTTACTTTAAAGATTCTTGATATAAAGTAATTCAGTAAATAACTCACTTTCCCTTTGAGTTATATGTTTCAACTTTAGCTAGTAAACAGGTTTAAATATCTTTAACCAACTGTGTAAGTTTCATTCTGGTAGCATGTTGCGGTTTTTAGTTACAACTAACAGTCTTTTCCCATAAAAACACATTAGTTTTAACTTTAGGTACTTTTGTGGTGTTAGCCTCAGACTACCACAGAGACCATCTGCACTTTGTCAACTGTCAAGTTTACATGATAAGTTTCCATGAGAACTATGATGAGTTTCCATGATAACTATCTCTGAGCTGGAGCTCAAAAATGAAAGTTAAGTCTACAGAATCTCTATTAAGGAATGCAGGTTAATTTTAAACTTGCAAACCATTTTTTCCAATGTCTCATCTAGGCAGGACTATTTTTCCCTTTTTCAGAATTCATCTAAGAATTTTTTTTTTCCTTGCTTGGAGAGCTCATGTACACAGGAATGTTGACCAGATCATTTAGTATGACCTCCCCACTAACTTAATTAATAAATAATTTCTAAAGAATATAAAATAGCAATTATAATAATATAAAATAATACAATTATAATAAAATATTTTTTAACTAAGTTTGTTCCTACATACCTCCTCACAATACCATGGTGAGCTGCAGCAGGAGGTCAAGCGATGGTCGTAGAAAGGTGCTAGGGAGTCCAATACAGCCAGAAAACCATGGTATAATGTTCCACTGCTTTCTTGGCTCCCTGAGCACAAGCTGTCATTATGCCAAATATGTCCAGAACCACTTGGAGTTTGCGAGGCTCCAAATTAAATTGAAGGCGGTGCTGAACCAATTCCATGGGAGGGGTATTAACCCAAGGGACTTCACAAAGGAATGTCATGACATAATGATCCAACCAAAAGACTGGATCTGCCTTGACCACTGATGTCAAGACCCAATGAGAAGACCACGTCCAGTGTGTCACCATCCAGGTGAGTCACAGAAGCAACTGCCTGTGTAAGGCCCAGTGATGAGATCAACTTGAGGAGCCGCTAATCAAACTGTGAGGTTTCTTGTCAGCCCAGGGATTGAAATGGACTAACACTAAAAGCTTGAGGTATCCAACACCTGGGCAGCCATGAAATCTACCAGCTCCGACAAGAAATCAACCCCATATCCTGGAGGCCAATATATGATTATGATTATGACCCTGCAACACACACATGCCCCATCCCTAATAGTCACACTCTCAAACAACCTGGAAGTTCCCGTGGCTATGCCATGAATCCCACAGTGGATCTAAAACAAACAGCCATCCTCTGTGATACCACTCTGGGCAATACACAGGGAATAACCAGCCAGAATTGATGCCTCCATCACATGGCTGGCGTTGTCTCCTAGCAAGGTCTCCATAATACAAACTAGATCTGCTGAGTAATCAGTGATAAAACCCTTTATCACTGCCATTATATTCCTCATCAATCTTGCAGTACAAAGAATTACCCAAAAGGGAGGAGCAGTCAGCTGGTCTGCTTACCTTTGGAATTGGGCACAGCCCTAGGGAGGGGAACAAGGCAGAGGGGACCCCTGTAATAATTCCATTTCCTCCCTGGGTGCTTCTGAGTCCTCACTGAACCTGTCAGGTTCCCCATCAGCCCATCTGGATCCTCTACTGCAGCCATTGCTCTACATTCAAAGCAGCCCCAACCCTGCACAGCTGCTAATTACTGCAGTTATCATGGCTATCAGGCCACAGTTTATCAACTTTCAGGAATTTTAACACATTCTGTGACTGAATCAACATTTTTGTCTGACCTGTTCCTAAAGGAACTGTACTTGTCTCTGAAGACTTTGAATATCAAAGGAAACATACAGACAAAAGGATTTCACACCTTACATATGCCAAGGCCACAGTGTATCACCTTTCAGGAATTTTAACATATTATGTGACCCTGGATCTGAACAGTTCATCATTTCCTCTGGATGTAATTAACCATCAGCATTTTTGTTTTAAATCAACTTTACCTATACTTTGTCATTTTCTCCCCTCTCTAGTCCTGCTGCTCCTGCTACTATCAGGGAATATTCACTCAAACCCTGGACTCTCTCATTCTAAAATGACTAAGTTTAAAAGTCAACTTACTATAGTATTAAATATTAACAGTCTCCTCTCCAAGTTTGCACAATTCTAGGCATGGGTGCAGGTGATCAACCCAGACATTATAACACTCAAGTCGTGGATGCATCTATCTCTCTTGATGGCTACAACTCATTCAACAAGATAAGATTGCTTAACATGGGGGTGGGTGCCTAGTATATGTCAGGTCTGAAATAAAGGTGCAGGCCCTTGATAACAGTCTTAATACAAAAGAGGCCCAACATTTTGAACATCAAATTAAACATAGGGACACAGAATAAAGTCTTGCTGGTCTCTACAGTATACATACCTCCAGGGCATCAACCTGCTGGGCTAAACCATGTCATAGCAAGCCAAGAGCAACTAGGCAATCATTGGGAGAAGATCATTGTATGTGACTTGAACATAAACTGGCACTCACAGAAAAAAAAGCCAAGGATCTAATTACTAGCCTTTTCCTAAAACAGATGGTCACTGCTGACACTCAGCTTAACTACAAAACAGGGAGCAGCTCTCTCATAGAATGGCTCCTGACCACACACCCTGAGCATATATCTGATGTCACTGTCCTGCCTGACAGCCTCAGTGACCACTCCCCTGTGAAGTGTATCTGGTCTAACAATTTCTCCAAGAGTTCACCCAAGGTGTGCAAAAACCACTACCTGAGGCCTGGACTACTTGAACATTTCAAGCTGCCTGTGACACAACTGGATTGGTCCCCGCTGGCTGGGGATATAGAAGGTAATGAGGCACTTAACTACTTTTTCATGGTTTTCAACCATGCTTATGATATTTTTGCACCACATAAAATTAAAACAGTTAAGAGAACCTAAAATCACTGGCTCTCCAGCTCCCTTATGGGACTTATGAAGAACAGAGACAATCTTTGGCATATAGCAAAAGCAGTTGGTACACCTGCTGCATTTAAAACCTACGAGGCAGCTAGAAACATCTGCACCAGACTCATCCAACAGGCTAAAGCCTCCTGCTATAAGGATCTACTAACCAAAACCTGGGGTTCTGGGAGAGACTTTTAGTGCTCTCTTAAATCCTTAATGGGTAAAGCCCCCAAGACCCCCCCAGATCTACTATTGACTGCAAAGGGGCCCCTACAGGAACCCATCGAAATTGCCAATAAGCTCAACAATGTATTCACTGACCATTCAAGTGTACTCCCTGGTGATTACTTCAAAGATATGCATGTTCAGCAACAACCAACTGCCCCGCAAGATCCCCAAGGAAAGATATACCACCCTTTTACTTTAGATGTGTCACCAAAGTCGAAACCATCAAGCATATTAAAAGGGCACTTGGCAAGACCAGGATGGTGGTGGATCTGCTTGACATGAAGCTGGTTGGCCTACTCCTTCATGAAACTGCTTGTCCTCTTACCATGGTGTTTAATACCTCTCTAAAATCAGGAGCATTTCCAAATGCATTGAAGTCAGCTAACATAATTCCTGTCTTTAAAGCGGGGGATAAAACCCAAACCTCCAACTACAGACCTATATCCATCCTTCCTCTCCTTTCAAAAGTACTTGAAAGAATGGTCTCATAGCAGCTTACTGAATACCTTGATAACCATAACCTACTCTACCCACAAAAGCACAGCTTCTGTAAAAAGCACTTCACACTCACTGCTGTAGTTGGTTATTCATCCCAACAATAAAACACCTTGGATAGTGATCAGGCAGTGCAACCTGTCTTCATTGACCTTATGAAGGCTTTCAACTCTGTTAATCACAACCTTCTCCTAAGCTGCCTTCTGTCTACAGGTCTATCCCCAGATACAGTACTATAGTTTGGAAGCTACCTTTCTAACAGATCACAAAGAGTTAAAATTGGTGATACCCTATCCGCAGCTATGGAGGTGCACCTCGGGGTTCCACAGGGGTCAATTCTTGGTCCTCTACTCTTTAGCCTTTTCATGAACTCTGCCCAATGGCTTGCTCAGTGAGCACAGTTCTCTGTGCTGATGATGCAGTGATCTCAGTCACTGGCAAAGACCAACAATCCATCACAACTGAACTCCAAAGCAGCTTCCATAAACTTGAATCTTGGTTTACAGAAAACAAGCTACTATTAAACTTCAAAAAAACAAAGAGTATGCTCTTCACCACCTCCCAAAGCAAAAAGAAATACCTGCCCTTGCATATTCATAACCAAAAGGGTGAGATCCTAGACCAAGTATCTAACTTCAAATATCTCAGCATTACCTTTGATGACATGCTCACCTTTTCAAACCACATTGACTCTGTTATCAAGACTGCAAATATAAAACTTTGTGTACTTTATCATCACAGGCATTCAATGACACTGGATGCAATCAAACTAGCAACCAGTAGCTCAATACTGTTCACTATTGACTATGGGTTGCCTATATATGGGGCAGGCACATAAACTGCTCTTAACAGGATCAACACACTCCTCAATAAGGCCTGTCATCTTACTTTGGGGACTACTCTTGACACCCACACCTGCTCACTATACACTGAAACTGAATGGCTCCGACTCCATCTTAGAGGGCAATACCAAACCTGCCTACTTCTAAAAAAAGTACTACTTGGACTGACATCCCCCACACTGGGTGGACACTTTAAGATGGTGACCTGGGAAACAAAATCCTTGGGGAAGAGTACACAATGGGGGGTGAGATACTAACAACAACAAAAATGGAAAGGGACCTGGGGGTAGTCATATCAGATGACTTAAAGGTGGGCAAGCAATGTGAGAGGGAAGTAAGGAGGGCTGGTGGCATACTTGGATGCATAGGGAGAGGCATCACCAGTAGAAAACAGGACGTTGTTATCTCTCTGTACAGACAATTCTCAAAATGACTGAAAAAGGGGAGATACTGTTGATGGGGGACCTGAATATGCCAGATGTTAACTGGATAACATGTACTGCAGCCACATCCAAGAGGAGGGTCATTCTCGATGCCCTGCTGTGGGCAGGCCTTAGACAGCTAGTGTTGGAACCCACTTGGGAGGGAGCAATACTAGACCTGGTACTCTCAAATGGAGAGAGGATCACAAATTTAGAAGTCAGTAGACATCTGGGAACAAGCGACCACTGCACAGTGTGCTTCACAATGAGTACAATCATGGAGATGAGCCATACAAAAACAAGGATACTGGACTTTAGAAGGGCTGACTTTGGCAAAATGGGTGAATACCTGAAAAATGCACTAGCAAATGACCAAAACGGAGGGGTGGAAGAACAATGGAGAAAAATCAAAACTGATATCATAGAGGCAACAATCCTTTGTGTGAAACAAATAAAGAAAACAAAGCGGCGTATAAAACCACTATGGTTCTCAAAAGAGGTGGCAGGGAAGGTCAAGGAGAAAAAGGCTGCATTCAAAAAGTATAAGGAATCATAGAAGGAGCAAGACAGGGAACTGTATCAATTAAAGCAGAAAGAAGTGGGGAAGGCAGTCAGATTAGCAAAGGCCCAAACCGAGGAAAAAATAGCCAACTCAGTTAAGAAGGGGGATAAAACCTTTTATAGGTACATTAGGGAGCATAGAAAGGTTAAGGAAGGGATAGTGAAGATTAATAAAGGAGAGGGGAGGTGGGCAGAGGGAGACAGTGAAAAGGCAGAGAAACTGAATGAATACTTTTGCTCAGTATTCACAAAAGAAGATGAGGATGAGTTACCTACACCAGACAATAGAAGCACTCTGGGTAGGGGGGTTGACACCAGTCCATTCACAGAAGAAAGAGTCCTGAAAGAACTCCTAAAACTCAAGGTGGACAAAGCAATGGGGCCTGACAAGATTCACCCCAGAATCCTAAAAGAACTAAGGGAGGACCTAGTGACACCACTGACCACGCTTTTTAACAGATCATGGCAGGATGGGGCGGTACCTGAGGACTGGAGGAGGGCAGATGTGATTCCCCTTCACAAAAGTGGGAGCAAGGCAGAAGCAGGAAACTATAGACCTGTAAGTTTGACCTCAGTGGTAGGGAAAATGATGGAATCACTTCTGAAAGAAAGAATTGTTGAGTACCTAGAGACCAGCGGGGCACAGGACCCAAAGCAGCATGGATTTACAGCAGGAAGGTCATGTCAGATGAATCTAATTGATTTCTTTGACTGGGTGACCAAAGTAATAGACCAGAGTGGGGCTGTGGATATGGCCTACCTAGACTTTAGCAAGGCATTTGACACAGTCTCACACAAAAGATTAATAATCAAGTTAGCCAGCCTGGGAGTGGGTCCCAGGGTGGTAGCCTGGGTAGCAAGCTGGCTGCACAACAGGACACAGAAGATAATAATGAATGGAACACATTCCAAAGAAAGGGGGGTTACTAGTGGAGTACCTCGGGGCTCAGTACTGGGTCCAGTCCTCTTTAACATCTTTATAGGTGACATTGCAGAGGGTCCGGAGGGAATGGAATTCCTCTTTGCAGATGACACAAAGATCTGTAACAGAGTTGATACACAAGGGGGTGTAGAAAAGATGAGAAGGGACTTGCCAAGGTTGGAGGAATGGTCAGACATATGGCAACTTAGATTCAATGCAAAGAAGTGCAAAGTAATGCACCTGGGAAACAAAAACCCAGGAGAAGAGTACACAATAGCAGGAGGTACTAACAACAACAACAATGGAAAGGGACCTGGGGTAGTCATATCAGATGACCTAAAGGTGAGTAAGCAATGTGAAAAGTCGGTAAGGAGAGCCAGGGGGATACTGGGATGCATAGGAAGGGGCATCACAAGTAGAAAAAGGGAAGTGGTTATCCCTCTGTACAGACAGTTGGTGAGACCCCATCTGGAGTACTGTGTGCACTTTTGGAGACCTCATCTACGCAAGAACATAGACAGGATGGAAGCAGTCCAGAGGAAGGCAACTAAAATGGTGCAGGGTCTGCAGCAGAAACCATATGAAGAGAGATTGAGAGAGCTTAATATGTATACTCTTGATGAAAGGAGGGATGGGGGGACATGACAGAAATGTTCAAGTACCTCAAGGGAATCAACAAAGTCCAGGAGGTAGCATCTTTCAGAAAAGAGAAGTGTAAGAACAAGGGGGCACAATTTAAAGATAGAGGGGGGACGGCTCAGGGGTAATGTGAGGAAATTTTTTTCACGGAGAGAGTGGTGGATACATGGAACAGCCTTCCTGAGGAGGTTGTTGGGTCTAAAACAGTGGGGGAATTCAAACATGCATGGGACAGACACAAGGCAATTATAGTGGGGGGTTGCAGGAAGTAGGCTGTTGGTTAACTAGAATCTGCAGCTTATCCAGTAGGTAGGGAAATGGGCAGACTGGGTGGGCCAAGTTGTCCTTATCTGCCATCAAAGTCTATGTTTCTATGAGACCCCATTTGGAGTACTGTGTGCAGTTCTGGAGACCCAATCTCCGTAAGAACATAGACAAGATGGAAGCTGTCCAGAGGAGGGCAACTAAAATGGTGCTGGGTCTGCACCGGAAGACATATGAAAAGAGACTAAAGTACCTTAATATGTATAGCCTTGAGGAAAGGAGGGAGAGGGGGAACATGATAGAAACTTTCAAGTACCTCAAGGGAATCAACAAAGTCCAAGAGGGTAGCATCTTTCAAAAAAAAAGGTGTGCAAGAACAAGGGGGCACAATTTGAAGATGGGGCAGCTCAGAGGTAATGTAAGGAAGTATTTTTTCACAGAAAGGGTTGTGGATGCATGGAATGGCCTTCTGGAGGAGGTTGTGGAGTCAAAAACAGTGGTTGAATTCAAGCATGCATGGGACAGCCATAAGGCAATTCTAGGGGGTGGGGGTAGAAAGAAGTAGGCTGCTGGTTAACTAGGATCTGCAGCTTATCCATTAGGTAGGGAAATGGGCAGACTGGGTGGGCCAAGCGGTCCTCATCTGCCATCAAATTCTATGTTTCTATGTGATTCACTTCAAACGGATGAAACTTGCCCAGAACTCCATCCTGTATCAAGGACCGAAATGGTACAATGAGCTACCTGCTGACCTCACCGATAATACCAGGATTAGTACCTTCAAAGCTCAGGTCAAATCTCTCCTTGGCTCTAAAATGAATTGTACCTGCCTGCACCAATGTGATAGTACCTCACCCCCAGTTTTCCATTTACCTACCCCCCCTACATCTTTCTGCTATATACCACTTTTTTCTTAACCCTCTCCCTTATCCCCAATTACCTAATGATGGCCTTACTTGGTTGAAAGCTCCACCTCTCTCCCACCTCAGATGATGCCATCTTTGGCTGACCCCCCCAACCCCCTCTTATCTAATCAGTCTATCTGTTAATATGTACAAATTTGATGTGTATAAGTTCAAATTTTACTATTAATGCCTATGTATATGCTTCAATGTTTTCCTTTTTTTTTCTCTGTAAACCTTGTATTTTTGTAATGTTTGTTCAACACTGACGTGGAACCTTTGAAAATGAGTCCTTGACTCATAGGTATTAATTCCAAACTGAAATAAATAAAAATAAATTATAGGGGAATCCTACAAATGGATGGAACAGCCACAGCTGGTCCAAAGTGTAGTAGAACCTAATAGCAATGTCTCCTCTATGCATAATGCCTACCCACCAAAGTGAAAAACTTAGAAAAAATTATAACTAATAAAATAACCCACCAAACAATCCTGTCCTGACTGTGCTTTTCCATGGTGGGTACTTGCCCTCCTCCTTCTGTACCCTCTGTCCTCCATTCCTCTCCTTCCCTGACCTCTGCTTTCTTTTGGGGGCTTCTCTATCCTGCCATCCCACTATACCACCATACCCTACTCATTCACATCACTTAATATTCATTCCTGCATATTGCCCTGCCTACTTGTCTCCTCCTCTGACCCTATTCCCTTGTTCTAGTCAAACCTCTTCAGATGTCCTCCTGGTACTGCCTACCTCACCTTTGGCTGCCGGCTTCACCCAGCCACTCTCACTCCTACATTCATGCAATTCTATCTATTCATAATTTGGCTCTTAATGGACCTGGTGGGCATGCACTCTTGTGGTTACCAATCACGGGTAGCTACCTCATGACATGAGTCTGGGTCTCCTTTGCTCAGTCTGACCTCAGGATCTACTCATTCACATCGATTAATCAAGCATACCTCTCATTGGGTCTTATGCTACCTCATTGAACTGCTCTCCATTTGGAGACATGCCTTCTGTGTCCATTGGTCCTTGGCTCAGGGCTAGCCTGTAGTGGATGGTCTTGCTCTGCACCCATGAAGTCTTCATCTAGAGCATGCAAAGCTTGGAGAGGAGTCCTTCTCCATGGCCCATAGTGAGAATGTCTTTGCTCTGGGTGGACCTTCATTCGTTCCTCATCTCGGCAACACCTCTGGATGAAGAATTTATGACTTCCAGCTGAAAGGGGTGGGGCTCTCATCATCAGAGCCCCTTTGTCTGCCTGAGCGGGTTCAGAGGCACCCTCTATGCTATTCTCCATCTTGACCATCTCTGGTTCACCTGGTCTGTTTCATAGGCTTGCACAGGCCAGCTGAATGCCTCAGCAATCATCTCTCTCCTCGCTTGCTTTTGAGCATCTAGTTGCAGAGACATCACTCGCAACCCTCAACAGCTGTCCATTTAGAAGGACAGAGTGAGAGCATCCTCTAAATTGGAATATTTTCCTTCTCCCTCGATATTGACTCTAAATTGCAGCAGCTAAGCCATCACTAATCAAAACGTCCTTCAGCCTGGAGGGAAGGTGACCTAGGCCTTGGATCCCCTAGAGGTTTCCTTCTCAAAGGGGTTTTTCCTCTTCTGTGTCCCAATGGTCACAATAATAGATAGAGTTGGAGGTTTTTTTTAGGTTCCGTAGTTTAGTTCCACTGTTGAATGGAGTTGGATGGTGGCCCGGCTGTTCCATCTCTCCTTAGGAAGTCTGCCCTTCTGCATCTTGTCTGCATTCATTTCCTTCATTGTCCTTGTCATATCTCGTTCTTCTCCTGTCCTTCCCATCTATGTCTATCATCTTAATTTTCAGTCTCGATATATTCTGATTTCTTCCCTCTTTGATGCTCGACACCCTTTTGGGTATTCTTTTTGGACTTCTTCCTAAGCTACCTTTAGACAAGGGAATTATTCCTGTGGCACCTATGAGGGGAACCCTCCTCTAGGATTCATCCAGTTGCACAAGCCCATTGAACTAATGTATTGAAACTCCCCCATCAACTGCTCAGTATGCCTTCCTGGTTAAGCTGGTAAATAAATAAAATAAATAAATAAACATAAAGGGGGGCTAAACCAATTGAGAATGACTGTAAAGAAAACTTGTGAGCAGTACTTTACCACTGTGCTTATATGATACGTATGGGCAAACCAGCAAGGAGCTGATGTGGTAGTGCTCTTCAAAGCTCCTTTCCTTAAAGAGCTTCTTTTTGTGGTGCTTTCAACAAAGAATAATGAGCTTCCTTATCTGAATAGGGGCTCCTCTGTGATGTTCAATATTTTTTTTTTTGTTCAATCCCCAAAGGAAGGGAAGGGTTCATAATTTGCCCCAAGGGGCTAGCAGCATGATTTATTTTTACTTTTACTAGCCTGTCCCACCCCGGTATCCTGTGATGATGGTGACCGTGATTGGGCACCTGCTGAAAGAGCAACTCAGTCACTGAACCTGTGGATAGGGCAATTGGGGAAGCTGGGTGACTGGATGGTGGGGGTGGGAGAAATAGCAACTGGATGTCGCTATATGTCTATGCACATGGGGGGGGAGCAAGCATGCCGAGCATGGGCTGGGAGGGAACGGAGGAGCTGTAGGGGGTGTCACTTCAGTGAACTGCTGAGCTGCGTCATGGTGTCGGGGTTGGTCCGTGTCTTCGGCAGGTGTGCTGCTGGGATCACGTCTGGGCATGGATGCCTTTTGTTGTGCCTGGACTGAGTTTTTTTTTTATCCTGAGTTGCACCCCCCTGACATGCACCCCCCTTGGAGTTGAGAATCTTTATGTAGGGGGGTGCAGGGGGCACAGGCCCCTGTATAAACAATAAAAATCCAAGTCCCTGGTACCATGTTGCTGTGCGCTGGGGAGACCATCACTGAAAAAACTTTTGGCAATGTGACTTTGCCCTAGGGTGTTTGCTGTTATCACATAGAACCCTCCACCCCCCGGGCTCGGGTTTTATGACATCTGTATATACAGAGAGTGTGAGAGCATGCTCCTTTTGCTTCTATGGATCATCATTTCTAAAGCAGATTTACCAATTTTAAATTAAGTTTTGGTAAAGACTGATGCTGTGGTTCAACTAATAAGGCTCATCCCACCCTCTCCTTATATAGACATAGCACATCAGAGTGCAGGAGGCGGAGCGGGCTAGTAGGAAGTTCAAAGGGACCATGCTTCCAGCCTCATGGGGGCAAATTATGATCCCTTCCCTTCCTTTTGAACACCACAGAGGAGCTCCAATTCAGCTAATGGAGCTCTCTGTTCTTTGTTGAAGGCAGTGAGAATTTTGAAGAAAGGTGCTCTTTAAATGCTCGCTCTTGATTTAAAATCCTCTTGGCAATGCTCATCCAATTCAATAATCAGCCCGAGAAAACAAACCACAACACCTGCTCCCAGAATCAAGCCATGGTAGTGGAAGGGGTGGAGTTCAGCAGGTCATAAAGTGATGAGGCTGTAGCAAATTGAGTAGACAGCCACAGCAAATTCTTTGTTGTGGCCTGAAAGATCGCAGTCAACAGTCAAATTACTTGCACTGAACTAACATAGAAATAGCCTGATTCCAACTCAGTTCCTACTTTCAAGTTTAAGAACTTAATGGCGGCATCCTGAAAGCAAAAGAGAAAGTGGTAAGCTGGACATCAAACTGGTTGAAAGATAAGAGGCAGAGGGTGGTGGTAAATAGCAGATACCTGGGGGATGGGAGAGTGATTACCAGGTTACCACAGGGATTACTACTGGGACCAGTCCTTTTGAATGTCTTCACAAGTGACTTTGCTGAGGAATTGGGGGTGAAGGTGTGTTTCTTTGCTGATGACACAAAAATCTGCAACAGGGTAGACACTCAGGAAGGGGCAGAGAGAATACAAAGAGATCTGAGAAAGCTAGAGGAGTGATCTAGGGTGTGGCAGCTGTGTTTCAAAGCCAAAAAGTGCAAAGTCATGCACCTGGGGCAAGGAAATCCAAGATCTGTGTATAAGATGGTGAGGAGGTACTGACAGTCACCAAGCAAGACAAGGACTTTGGGGTAATCATATCTGATGATTTCAATGTGGCAGGGAAGTGGGACCTTAGGGTAACCATGTCTGATGATCTCAAGGTGGCAGGGAAATGTCACAAGGCAGTTGGTAAGACTAGAGGGTTCTGGGGTGCATAGGATGGGTGATTTCTCACATGAGGAAGGAAGTAGTATTGCCACTATATCACACACCAGTGAGACTCCACCTAGAGTCCATTACTGTGTCCAATTCTGGAGGTAGCACCTCTGCAAGGACATTGAAAGGTGGAGGTGGTCCAGAAGAGGGCTACCAGAATCATGCAGGGGTTGCACAAGAATCCAGATAAGGAGAGGCTGTGGGGACTCAACATGTACTCTTTGGAGGAAAGGAGAGTAAAAGGGGACTTGAATGAGATCTATAACTACCTCATAGGGGTGAACAAGGTGCAAGATGGGGAGTTTATTTCAGAGGAGGAAAAGCACCAGAACACAGGTCATGAAACGAAGCTGGGGGGAGGGGTTAATAGGGTTGTTAAGAGGGATGTGAGGAAATACTTCTTCATCAAAAGGGTGGTGGACATCTGGAGCAGCCTGCCAGAAGAGGTGGTGGGGGTGAAAACAGTGAGGGACTTCAAGCATGTGTGGGATAGGCACACAGGTATAACAGGTAGAGGAAAAGGAACTGGGAGGGATGCCAGAGGACAAATAATGTCTGAAATATTGGAATAGGCAGGGGAAAACAGGGCAGACTAGATGGGTCAACTGGTCCTTTTCGGCCAACAAATTCTATGCTTCTACTGTATGTTTCTATGTTTCTGGCAGAGCCACTGTAGTAAGAGTAGAGTAGGCACTTTAATTTTAAATCCGGATTTCTGCTGTTTGTTTATTGAGACTTAATTTTTTTTATTAAGAGAGTCACATTTAGGTGCATCTATTTTACAAGAGGGTCCTGAGGAAAGAGTCACAAAGTCATGATGGGTCATTTTGGCTTACTTTTGCCCTCAAGTCATAAGTAAATCCTTATAAGTATATTAGTTACAGTACAAGCTAAGTTTTGTATTAAAATGTTACTTCATAGAACACTGCAGATGGCTATGATTATTTAAGTAATAAGGCACGAGAGGGTGTGCATTATTGTGAGATAACAGCTAACCTGAGGTAATGAGGCATGATGCAATTCTGAGTGCCTTATGCACTTGACAAGCACCATTATCCCACAGTTGCACACACCCTAGCGTGCCTTATTATGATTATAAAATATATCCACTGATTTTTATTTTAAAAACTGAGTACCAGGGGTTAACTTTAACCTTTTTTGCACTAACCAGCAGGACAAGTTGACTCACAATTGCACAAGCCTATGGATGGTTGCACTATTCCACAATTATAATGGGGAATTTTGCACACTTAAACATTAAAAAATGCAAGCAAAGAAATATTTCCTAATCACTGCACACTTATCTTGCTCCTACAGACATGCCATGAATCACACACAGCCTGCATCCCCACCCATTGTTTTGTACAGTGACTTCCACTTTTTGCTTTTCTTCCTTCCAAACCAGAGGCCAGATATTCAAAGCTTTGCACCGGGCCCAAACCCATTGCACTGGAATAGCATGAAGTGTGCACCTGTATGCAATATTCAAAAGGCCAGTTAGTGTCAGCACTATGTGATAGCACCGATGCTAATAGATAATGTTTGCAGGGGTGGGAATTAGGGGAGAGGCCATGCATGCCAGGGCACCAGCATATTCAAAAGTATAGTTCGGTGCTACAGTGTATTGCACAACCTGTAGTGTGGCACTCAATACCACCACCAGAATGCAGGCAGTAATGCTGGCCAATCAGAGGAGGTGGTACTCCTGCCCCCACGCATGCCCCAAGGCACAGCGCACAAGGCCGTCAGGCATGCTCCCCTCTGGATCCCGGCACCCGTGTGCCATGTTGCAAACAACACACCCTGGGAGACTAGTGCCCCCCACCCCATCATGATCCCCGACACCCTTTGAGCTCATAAAACATTATGTACCCTGTTAGTCTAGTGGCCCTCCCATTACAATCCTCAACACCCGTTAAGCAAATAAAACATAATTTACCTTGGTAGTCTAGTGGCTCCCCACCCCCATCATGATCCCTGACATCTGTTGAGCAAATAAAACATAATTTACCCTGGTAGTCCAGTGGTCCCCCAACCCCCCATCATGATCCCCAATCCTGCCGTTTCCTTAAGTCTTACAGAAGCAGTGTCACTTTATCATGTTCTAAATGTGTAGCATGCTGCATGGTCGAGTGCTTTCAACACAGTACAGTAAGGACCTGCCAGGGATTATAAATAAGCACACTCCCTGTGAGACATCTGAATCTGCTGTCTTTTCATAAAGCTTCCTGAGTTTTTTGTAAAATATCCTGTCGACTGTAGAGGAGAGAGAGAGTGAATTGCACTTTCAGAGAAGAGAAGAGAATACAAGCCTAGTGAGTACAGCTATAGCAACACTCGCTCAGGCTCACGTTCACTTCTCTGAAGGTGTGATTCACTCTCTCCTCTATCTACTGTCACAGGATATTGTACAAAAAGCTCGGGAAACATTACAAAAAAACAACAAATTTGGACATTTCACAGGGAGTGTGCTTATTTAAAATCTCTGGCAGGTCCTTTACTGTACTGTGTTGAAAGTGTTCAATCACGCTGCACATTTAGAACATGGAAAAGTGAAACTGCTTCTGTAATACATGGGAAAAATGGCAGAATCAACCAGATAAGTTTCATAAAAAAATAACTATTTCTAAAAGCCACAGCTTTCTATGATTATTCACATAGTGTGCCTTTTTTTACATTTCTGACAGGTCCTTATTGTATTATACTGAAAGAGCTCAGTCACACAACAAATGTAGAGCATAAAGAATAAAGCTGAATAAAGTATCAACCACATAGCTTTTCTTACAATTACAGTTATGGCATGATCAGAGCCTTGGGGGGATGCAGGTCCTGCCTGATAAGTAAGATATGTGTGTGATTCTGTTAAGTGGGGATGTGGCAGGTTCTTTCAGGGGGCCCAGAACAAAAGCATATGTGGGGGGGCAGGATTGTGTTGAGGTCGCAAAGCATATGTTGTATAAACAAAACATGACATGGCCTAACTGAAGATATCATATCTATCTTCACTCGAGGCCAATGACAACACGATATCTCACTAGGGCCTCGCCACTCATGAGATAGCATGGTATCATTGCCCTCTTGTGAAGATAAATATGTTATCTTAAGTCAGGCCATGTCATGTCCCATATATATATTATACTGGTGTGGTCACGACAGTACAGTTAGGGTGAAATGGCACTTCTATGTTAAAGTCCAAATTATGAGCACTAATAACATCAGAGCCCTTTAATGGATTTTAATGAAATTTGGTATTCATAATCTCAATGGGTAGTTCCTATGCTCTGCCAAATTGCATGTGAATCTGTTAAGTTGGTTTGGAGATATAAGTGTGGAAAAAACAGAAAAATCAGAATTTTGTGACATTTCTTTTCTCACCTGTATGTCAGAAATGGCTTTGTGGTGTTTGTTGAAATTTTCAGGGTAGAAAGTCTTTGGGTCACAGATGTACCTTTTGAAGAGTTGGTGAAAAAATATAAATGCATTTAAAAGTTATGAAAGTTTTTACCTTTCCATTATTTCCTATGGGAAAATTTATATGGCAGGCACGAAAGTTTTAATTTTCGCACAGTATGAGTATTGTGCAAAAAAGACTTTTGCACACATGCTAGATTTTTACACACTTTGAGGGTTAATAACTTTGGTGCTGTTCAACAGATTTGCATGGTGTTTGTCATGCATACACTCTAGGTACATGTCTTTTCATCTGCCAAGTTTGGTGGGGATCAGATTAGTGGTCTCAGAGATATAAAGTGTTGAAAAACAGAACAATCATCAGTATAGTTGGGGTGAAAGTGCACATGTATGTTACAGTTCACTTTGAATGGTAATAACTATGGAGTGGTTACAAAGAATTACATAAAATTTAGCATGTATATTTTCTAGGCACAGTGCTCCGGACGTGCCAAATTTAGTGGGAATCTGTTCAGTGGTTTTGGAGATACTGTATTAAGTGTGAAAAACACAAAAATCATCAGTATAAGGGCGAGTTGCAATATTTTTGCAAATGTGGGTATTTGTGCAAAAATTCTACTTTCTGAAGCATTTTGAATTTTCAAAAGAGTATGTATTTGTATTGATATCTGGGCATGGTGTGAAAATATGTACTTAGCAAAACCATTTTCGATCAAAAGTAACATTTTCGGATATGTGAGTACATATGCAAAAATTTTACTTTTGGAAGCATTTTTAATTTTTGAAAGATTGCATATCTGTACAGATATCTGGTCATGGTATGAAAATATGTACTTTGCAAGAGCTGATTTCGAACAAAAGTAACATTTTCGGACATGTGGGTACATGTCCGAAAATGTTACATTCAGAAGCACTTTGAACTTTCGAAAGAATACATATTTGTATGGCTGTCTGGGCATAGTTCAAAAATAAGTACTTTGGAAGCGCTGTTTTCGAACATGAAGCAGTTGTGAAGGTACAAATATATGTCTTTCGAAAATGTGGGTAAATGTGTGCAACTTTTACTTTCGCAAAGGTGCAACAATATGTCTTTCGTGAGAATCACTGTGTAGTGCAAAAGTATGATTTTCGTAAAGTAGACAATGTGCGAAAATATGGCTCTTACAACTGTTCTAGTTGCAAATCGGAGACATAATTATAAAGTGCTGCCCTTCACTACACAGCCTCAGTGGCTCATTGGAATGAATGAGTGTAGTGGAGGCAACAGAGTACAGGGTTCAATTACAGTGAAAGTCTTTTTTTTATATTCATTTTTCAGTCAGGATTTTTATGATTACAACGGCAGTGGAATTTATTTCATAGCTGATATGGTTGCTGAGATATTGGCAAATTAGTGTTACAAGGGTTCCTTGTAAGCCCTATAGGGCTGCTGTATGGTTCTGTAGTTATGTGTAAGTGGGAGCACAAGGCTCAGAGGGCTCACGCTCCCACAGACACATATCATTATGCACAAATGAGCAGCTTGGTGTAATGGGCCCCGCTCTCCCACTAGCACATACCATTTACTAGTTATATTACACTTTTTCATAAAGTAAGGAAATTCTTTACGAAAAACTTAATTACTGCATCAGTTAGGGTTGTTTCCACAGTGACAGAAGTGTGGAAATTCAATGTTAGGATTACCAACCCTAACACCCCCTACCTTTCCCCGCTACCACCCTCCATACAACAACAGGTGTTGGGGTGTTCATTGAGGTCGTCATGCCTAGCTCTCACCCCATCCTCCTATACTCCAAGACTTCTTATCTCCCCACAGGGAGACTCATGAACTTATGGTTGTGGGAGATATGAATACAGATTGGTCTAGGGTATCACCCACAAGCAAGCTAATTGATTTTACAACAACTTTGGGACTATCTCAATTAATTACTGCTACTACAAGTTTGAGTGCTAGATTCCCTGATTCTTCCACCATCTTGGACCTAATGTTTACTTCTGACCCGGTTAAATATTCAGTATATGGGGTGTTGCCAGATTCTTTTAGTGATCATCAAATTACTTTTTGTGTTAGGAAAACTGATAAACAACAGAGAATTCCTCAAATTAAATCTCACCGCAACTATAAGAGCCTGGATTTTTTTTTATTTAGTTTTTGTTTACCGGGTAAGTACACTAGACAAGTTTTATGCCTATTTTCAGAAACGACCCGGGAGAGTACAAAAGGGTACAACACGCACATTGATACAGTAATTGGTTCAGACGAATACATTCAGGTACAAAAACAGGAGAAAAGATCCTTTATGGCTGATTTGGAATCCAGAAATTGGAATAAATTGGCTTTGATCCCTGACATAGATAGTGCTTGGTCATATTTTTGTTGTGAATTTCTGTCTGCTTGCGATAATTCTGTACTGATTCAAAGTAGGAAAGTGAAAAATAACAATTCCCCATGGTTTACTGTGAAGTTAAGAGTTTACTGCAAGAAAAGGGATGCAGCCTTGAGGTTAGCAAAGAAAAGAAATGAGAGAGGGCTTTGGGAAAAATATCGAGCTGCATGTAATCTGTACATTACACAAATAAGGAAAGCAAAATCAAATTTCTATTTGACTAGTTTGGGAACTGAACAGTCTAAAACAACCTAGGGATTTTTGGAATATGGTTAAAAGACTGAAAAAGTAGCAAGATCTCGGAGTTACCTAATGCCTTACTGGTGAGTAATAATTCCATGAAGCTATCAGATGAGATAGCTGCCATGCTGAATGAGATGTATATTGATATAGGGTCTTCTCAGATTAGTGCATTTTCCATTTCTGGTATGGCACAGCAAAAGGGGAATCAAGATAAAAAGGTGGAAGAGGGATTAGTTTTTTATTTTAAAAATATTACATCTGATCAAGTTTTTAAGGAGTTACTAGCATTGAATTTGATTTTCTGGCCAAGGCACCTAGCTTCACCTGAGCTCTTTCCTTCTAAGACTGCTTGAAAAGACAGAGCAGAGAACCTTACCAGAGCAAGGGAAATGGATTAAGACTTCTTTTGGCTAAGCAGATTTACTGTGTGTTGTTATTTTTATTTTTATTTTGTACTCACAGGGATTGCTACTGTTTGTTGCTAACATTTAATTGCTTTATTTTTTTCTGATTCAAATTGTTGTTGCTGGTATACCTTCTTCTGCATTATTACAAGGTGCACCTTCTAGTGTGTGCTAACAGATTACTGCTGTAATCTTCTGATTCAAATTGTCTTTTGCAAGGTATATCTTCTGTTACTGCTTTATTTTTCTCAGTAGCAACGTGTTTCTTACAGGGTATATCTTTTTTTAAATTATTACAGGTAGTGCTTTACAGGTTTTACAGTTTTATCTAACATTAGGATAAGCTTTCAGAGTCACTGCATTTGTTGTTGACTGATTGTTTCTGCTCTTACCTCCTTGTTCTTTCATCCGTGGTTCTTCTTTTTCGGCAGGAGAAGGGCCCAGCCACCCACCCCATCCCCAACCACCACACACTACACTCCTTTTATAGGGTACCACAATTGTGATGTTTCCTGTGGCAAAGCAGGAAGGGGCAGATCAGTGGGGCATCCACAAGGTGAGCTCATTTACAGGGGCACTAGTAATTTAACTTGTTATAACAAGTTATATGAAAACAAAGCACGAAATCAAACCATTGCTTGCATTTTCTTCCTTGTATTTACTCTGACCAGGTTATAAACCCAGCAACTTATCTGGAATGGATATCATTAACTGCAGGTACTGTGGAACACTTTTCAGAAGGACAGTCTTACAGGATTTAGGACACTGTCTTACATGCTGGGCCACTGGAGATCTTAGGGCTCATCTCTGGGCAGCATGGGCAGAGATTGCATGCCTCAAATTTCATATTCAAGAGGAAATACATTATAAGAATCACCCGCCATTTCCCCAACATCCAACAGAAGAACCTCAACCGCAGAGGGTAGTTGGTCCAGGAGGTTGGTCAGAAGGGGAAAATCGGGTGCCCCATCACTCTGTGCTCTCCAATACATTACCTCCAAAAACCATATAAACACTACAAACAGGTATCTTCCTCTATCTCCAAAATCAAACAAAGGGGCAGAGGACACTGCAGAGCAGGACACTGCAGCACAGGAGCTAGCACAACAAAACTCACCCAAATCAGGAACCAAAACAAAAAAAGCAAAAAGGAAATCCAAAAAACTTCTGATCATAGGAGACTCCATGATTCAGGGAGTTGATACCTATCTCCAGCTAGGGGTAATCATCAGATGTTTCCCAGGTACATCAGTGTGGAGAGACACTGATGGTATTGCTAAAATTTTTCACAAAGCAGGAGAAAACATTGATGTCCTGGTACACATAGGGACTAATAATCTCACCAGCCAGTCAGTTGTGGAGACCAAGGAACACCTGACCAGGCTGGGTAACAAACTATCATCCATTTCATCTGACATCTCCTTCTCTGAGATCCTGCCAGTCTGGAAGAGGGGGAGCAGATGGACAGAAGGTCAGAGAAGGGGAGATAGGGGAGCTAAACATGTGGCTGAAGGGATGGTGCCAGGAAAAAGGACACAGATTTGTAGGGAATTGGCAAGAGTTCTGGGAGCAAAAGTTCTTTAAATTTGATGGACTGCATTTGACTTAGGAGGGAGTCAGTGCATTGGGGCAGAAGTTTGACGTCTTTTTTGCAGAATATTTAAACTAGCAAATGGGGAGAGGGGAGCAGCACCCCATACATTGAATGGGAGGAACACCCTTCCCCCCTCAGCTAGTGGTCACACAGGGATTCAGTATATTTGCAGTTCATTTGCATCACCAGGTAAGAAAAAAGGTCCATCTCTCCATACGACTCACAGGGGAAATGCCAAACCTCACCCAATAACTAACACACCGAAATCTGGCCAATGGAAAATCATGTACACAAATGCTCACAGCCTAGGAAATAAGATCCCAGACCTACAGGCAATAATGTCAGAGGCTAAACTGGACATAGTAGCAATTAGTGAGACGTGGTTTACCAGTAACCACACTTGGGAGACTTCAGTACCTGGCTATGTACTGTTCAGAAGAGACCAAGGTGCAAAAAGGGGGGGGTGGAGTGGCCCTGTATGTCAATGAAAATATAAAAGCTACAGAAATTCAGAACGCACATAAGGAGCCAGAAGAACTGTGGGTCACCCTGGAAACAGGAAATGGGACAGCCATAAGAACTGGGGTTGTCTACAGACCCCCAGACCAGGGGGAGGACATAGACACATTACTCTTAGAACATATACAAAACATGACAGCTAAAGCGGAGGTTCTGATAATGATACAGATTGGTCAATACCAGCAGGAACATCTGCCAGAACTAGAAACATGGTGGATTCCCTGCAGGATGAGGGCCTTAAACAACTGGTACAACAACCCAGAAGAGACAGGGCTATCCTAGATCTAGTACTGACTAACAGGGAAGGGATCATAGATCTCCAGGTAGAAGATCACCTGGGGGCCAGTGACCATCACATGGCATGGTTCAATTTGGCCACTACAGCTAAATCATCCCATTCCAAGGCAAAAATATGGCACTTCAGAGGAGCTGACTTTGATAAAATGGGCAACAGAGTTAAGCTAGCCCTGCCAAAAAGAAACACAGGTGAGGGGGTACAGGCAAAGTGGGCAAGCATTAAGGTGCAATACTTGAAGCAACATCCCATTGTGTTAGACAGAAAAGGAAGTGCAAAAGAAGAAGGAAACCAATTTGGTTCTCAAATACAGTAGCAGAAAAGGTCAAACCCAAAAGGCTGGCCTTCAGGAAATATAAGGGAACACAGTGGGATGAAGATAGGGAGGCATACCAAACTGCCCCAAGGGAAGCAGGGAAGGCAGTAAGGCAGGCAAAGTCCCAAACTGAGGAAACACTAGCATGAACAGTAAAAGAAGGTGAGAAGACTTTCTATAGACACATTAGTGAAAGGAGAAAGTCTAGAGGGAGTATTGCTAAGTTCAAAGGAGAAAAGAGGGCATGTGAGGAGGAGGACCCTGTAAAGCATCTATCCTAAATAGATACTTTTGCACAGTATTTACTGAAGAGAAGGGAGGGCAGATCTCACAGCTCAGCACCATGGACACAGGGGGGAGGGAGGTGAGCACTACTCTCTTCACAAAAGAAAGGGTCCTACAAGGGCTCGCTAAGCTCAGGGTGGACAAGGCAATGGGACCTGATGGCATACATCCCAGGGTACTTAAGGAGCTAAGGGTGGACCTAGCAGAGCCATTAGCAGAACTGTTTAGTGAGCCTCTGAGCACAGGAGAGGTCCCAGAAGACTGGAGAAGGGCTCATGTGATCCCGCTCCACAAGAGTGGTAGCAGGGAGGAGGCAGGGAACTACAGGCCAGTCAGTCTTACCTCAGTAGTGGGAAAGATTATGGAGGCACTCCTTAAGGAAAGGATAGTGCAACACCTGGAATTCATAGGGGCACAGGATCCAAGACAGCATGGGTTTACAAAAGGAAGGTCCTGTCAAACTAATCTCATAGATTTCTTTGACTGGGTAACCAGAGTGGTGGACCAAGGGGGAGCAGTTGATGTCACCTACCTTGACTTCAGCAAAGCTTTCAACACTGTTCCACATAGAAGATTGATAAATAAGCTGGGTAAGCTAGGGGTGGGTTAGAAGTTGGTCAACTGGGTGGCAAACTGGTTGTCGGGCAGAAAACAGAGAGTGGTGGTAAATGGTATACAGTCAGAAGAGATGCAAGTCACAAGTGGGGTACCTCAGGGATCAGTCCTGGGGCCAGTCCTCTTCAATATCTTCATTCGTGACATTGCAGATGGACAAGAGGGTAAGGCTTGTCTGTTTGCAGATGACACCAAGATCTGCAACAGAGAAGATGATCCAGATGGGGTTGGCAGAATGAGAAGAGATCTGGATAAACTAGTAAAATGGTGAGAAGAGTGGCAACTGGGATTTAATGCAAAGAAGTGCAAGATCATGCATATAGGGAAGAGAAACCCTGACGTCACCTATAGGCTGGGAGGGGAGTTGCTGGCAGTCACAAAGGAAGAAAGAGACTTGGGCATCATCATCACTGATGAATTGAAATCATCCGAGCAGACCTCTAAAGCAGTAGGTAAGGCTAGGGGGATGTTAGGGTGAATTAGTAGTGGTATGACAAGTCGTAAGAGGGAGGTAATAATCCCTCTTTACAAGACACTGGTTAGGCCCCATCTGGAGTACTGTGTGCAGTACTGGAGGCCAAACCTTCACAAGGACATTAACCAAACTGAGGTAGTCCAGAGAAGGGCAACCAAAATGGTGCAGAGACTGCATCAGAAGACATATGAGGACAGATTAATGCAGCTCAATTTGTATACCCTTGAGCAAAGGAGGGAGAGAGGTGATATGATCGAAACAGTCAAACACCTTAAGGACATTAGCAAGGTGAAAGAGTCTAACATGTTTAAATATAAGAAAAATAGCAGGACAAGAGGACACAGCATGAGATTAGAGGGAGGCCAATTAAGGGGGAACGTGAGGAAATTCTTTTTCATAGAAAGAGTGGTGGATGCATGAAACGGCCTACCTCAGGAAGTGGTAGTTATGAATACAGTGCAGGGCTTCAAACAGGCATGGGATAGGTATAAAGGAGCAATACAGATGAGTATGAATAGATAGGCCACTGACACAGCAAAGGCCTATGGCACATTTATAAGGTAGAAAAAGAAATGGGCAGACTGGATGGGCCTTGTGGTCCTTATCTGCTGTCAACCTCTATGTTTCTATGTTAAATAAGGCTCAAGGCCCAGATGGGATTCCATCTTTTTTGCTTAAAATTACTGCACCATTGGTAGCTCCAATATTAGCTGACCTCTTTAATTTTTCCTTAAAAACTGGTACTTATCCACTGGCCTGGAAGCAAGCGGAAGTGATTCCAGTGTATAAGGAAGGCCAGAAAAATGATATGCGGAATTATAGACCAATATCATTGCTTTCAGTTACCTCAAAAGTGTTTGAAAAAATTGTGGTTTCTCAATTAAATGGCTATCTTGAAAGTAATAGTAAGTATAATAAATATCAATTGGGTTCCAGGGCACAACACAGTACTACTACAGCACTTGTTAAGGTTGTGTCGGACATTCAAGTGGCCATGGATAAGGGCCTCCTCGTTGGGGCCATATTTATAGATTTGTCGAGAGCTTTTGACACCTTAGACTATCTGGTCTTGATTGATAATCTGAGATCTGTAGGCCTCAGCCAGGGGGCCCTGGATTGGTTCCATGGCTACCTGACTGGAAGACAGCAGAGGGTTAAACTGAGTAATAATTTTGTGTCTAGCTACCTAAATATTAAAACTGGTGTACCACAGAGGTCAGTGATAGGACCTGTCCTATTTAATATATATACAAATGGTGTCGGACATCTGTTAGATGATGTCCAACACCATTTGTATGCTGATGATACTATATTGTATTTTGAGGGTAAATCTGTGGGCATATACAAGAAAAATTACAAAAATCCTTTAATTTATTGCAGACATACCTTTGGGAATATGGGTTGGTTTAAACCTTTTAAAGTCACAGGTTATGTTATTCTCGAACAGAAAAGTATCTTTGAATTTAGATATTAAAACACTGGATGGGTGCAGTTTAGCCCTTGTGGACTGTTATCAATATTTGGGAGTCTGGATGGACTCCCATTGTAATTGGGATTTTCACATCGATAATATGACACAAAAACTGAATAAGAAGTTGGGGCTACTGAATAAGCATAGAAAAAGTCTTTTACCTGAAACCAGATTAAAAATTGTGAATTTGATGATAATCCCACATTTTGACTATGGTGATGTTGTGTATATTGGGGCTGCTAAGGGTACATTGGGTAAGTTAGATGTTGTTTTTAATAGATTTGCACATTTTGTCTTAGATGCACCTTGGAATACACATCACTGTATTCTTTACAAAACCCTGAACTGGATACCCCTGATGGATCGCCGTAAAATTCATGTGCAGAGTTTGACTCTTTGTTGTTTCTTTAAAAAAGCTTCAGAATATTTAATAGAGTTTTTTGAGGAGTGGAATGTTAAGGAAGGATTACGATCTGCTGGGGAAATAAATGTTAGGGTGCCATTTGTGAGAACAACGAGGGGCCAACACTGTTATGTGTATGAAGGCCCAAAACTATGGAATTCATTGCCAGGTCATTTGAGGTCACGTACTTATAAAACATCTTGAAATGTATTGAGATCATGGCTTGAAAAGGTGGCATTGTTACCAAGAAGTTGTTGTATTTGAAAGTTTTGATCTGCTGTTTAAATTGCTGATTTATGTATGTATTATTTTATTTATATGTATGTTATATTGTTCGTATTTGTCTGTTTATAACAAAACTGAAATTTTTTTACAGTAGGACCTCATTGTAAATTAGCTTTTGCTAAATTGGGTTATCCTGTTTCTGATATCAGAAATAAACTTTTTACTACTACAACACCTCGGCTTACTTACAAATGGAATGGGGTGAGAGTTAGGCCAACGACCGCAATGAACACCCCAACACTTGTTGTGTGGAGGGTGGTGGGGGTTAGGGTAGGGGGTGTTAGGGCTGATAACCCTAACACTGAATTTCCACACTTTTGTCACTGTGGAAACAATCCTAACTGATGCATTAATTATGTTTTTTGCAAAGAATACATATATTTATATCTATATATTTATTCACAGCTATGTTGTGCTACACACAGTTCTATTATTGGGCCCTATGCACTAATGGGGTGGAGTGGCTATGTGTGCATATCTGGTGTGTGCAACCACTCTGCACCCTACATGCCCCCCCCTCATGGGATGCTCAAAGGGGGTCGCGGAGCACATACGCACCCAATCCCCCAGCCACATGAAGTGCAATGCACCAGGGTGGGCAATGGTTGTGCCAGCACTACATGCCATGCACCACTGCACATAGTGCTGGTGATAGGGGGGCGCGCAGGATACACCAAGGAGGACCCTGCCTTACACTCCTTATGTGCCCCCCATGCACACCCCACAGGACAGGGCAAACAGCCACTGATCCTCCAGGGCCACAGGTAAAGGCCACCTGATGCTACCCACCCACATACAGCGGTGAGTGTGGTTGCCCCCCCTCAACACCCAAGACACCCATACCCCTCATAGGGGCACTGGCACAAAGCTGCCCCACCACGGCACTGCATGTCAACCCCCCTTCCCGCTACCGGCAATAATGTTCCCCCCTCCACTGCCTGCAAGCATGCCCCCCATCCTACTGCACCACTTCGGTGCCAGGGAGGGCCAGCGGCATTGACCTCCTACCACCCACCACAGACGCTGGCCCTCATGTAAGGGATTCACTGTTGGACCCTTGCTGGGCATCCAATTGGATGCCAGGCTTGGTCCGTGACTCTGCCGATGCCTGTCCTGCACATACCTGCATGTGGCGGGGTGGGGCTGTGGACAGGTGGCCAGCAGTGATGAATGCCACCAGTATGCACCTGTCCACAGGTGCAGAGCTGTGCATGCAGGTTACATGCCTTTGGTGCATAACTTGCACCCATATGTGCATAGGGCCCATTATGTGTGAGGATGTGGCCCACCATCTAGGGAGCGGTGTCCCTCATTGCCCCTCAGTCAGCACATCTGTGTCCCTCATTGCTGTGCTGCATGTGCAAGTGGTAAGCACTGGATGGGCCTGAAAACACCCATTTCCTGCAGCATCCAGCCTGTACATCCATTCCTACCAACAGGTGGTTGCTGTGAGCACACTTTGGCCTGCAGCTTCTAGCCTGTACTTCCATTCTGACCAACAGGGGGTTGCTATGAGCTCCATGCAATAGCACCAGGCAAAGTACACAGGAGTGCATGCTAAGCAGGCCATAATGAGATGCAAATGTGACTTTTTGCTCATGGATTACCTGAGTAGGCTCATTTGCATTGGATCTTTGAATATAGCAAACTTTTGCCCCAGCTAACCTGTTTGCACCAGACTACTGTGTTAACACTGAGCAATCGAGTTAGCCCTGGGCAAACATCTCAGTAGCATAGCACAGTGCTGAAGTGTGTGGCCTGCATTGTTGTTTGCAGTTGTTGTGCAACAGATCATTGCTATCTCACACATTGTCCACCAACTTCAGCTCTGCCCTACTCCACCTCTGTGTCTGCTGAGCTGCTGTTGTTTTTTTGTACTTCCCTGTCACTATTTTCAGAGCTGTCTTATTTCCTGGGCTATTTTAGCACTGCACTCCTAGGCCTGTTTGCACTGCGTCTTTTGCACAGTATATTCAGTAGGTTTAGCCCTGGGGCTATTCCTTTGAATATAACTTGCTACTGGTTCAGGTCTAATTTAGCATGCTGGGCAGTGCTAATGTAGCCCCGGGGCTAGTTTTGAAAATCTGGTCCCAGATAGTCCCACAATAGCAGATATTCAATCAAGCCCTGCATATTAAATAGCAGACATCATCAAGTATCACATCACACTCTTACACCCATCCACAGAACTATGAACAGAGTCAGGAAGTGAAAAAAAAAACACTCCGCTCCAACCAGACACCTGCATTTCTGGAAGAGTGCAAGCTGTGTCAAGTGAGCTGGGGGCAGATTTAGGATTTCTTTGGAAGGGACAGGAAAGTCAGAAAATCCTAGGGGGCTTTTAGCATAAAAAACTTTGCAACATTTTTAATAATATATACCATGCACAAAAGTATTGCTTTTAAGATACTCTGCCCAAGAAATAACAGCACTTTTTTAATCATTTCCCTTTCATCAACCCAGAGCAACTAGTCCTAAGACATTATGTTATGCCTCTTCTATTTCTATTTAGGAGGATCTATACACTCCAGGAATGCCTGCTTCAGCCTTTCAGATTGTCTATTTTTATTAGGGTTTATTTTCTATTATCCATGCACCCATACATTGTTTTTAGGCAAAGAGGACAAGTTGGGTGGGAAAATAGTGTGAGTGCATGGGTGGCATCACCAAGATTCAGAAGTATTGAACGAGTTTTACCAGGAAAGACCTACTGAGCCAAGATAGCTGATTAGCAGAGGCATCCTGTCAGGAGAGGGCGTTATCTCTTGGGCTGAGTTGTGAACCCTTACACCTGCCAGAAATGACAGGTATGGGCCTATGGATGGTCATTCCAGGGTCCTCCTCTGTCATTGTGCTGTAGTGGTGTCTGGGGAAAGTACAGAACAGGGAGAAGGGGAAGGGAGTAGGAGTGGCTATAGGGAGGCTGGAATAAAATTTACTACCTGCAGAGAAGACCCTGTATACCACTGAACAGTTGGTCAGTAAAATGTTGGACATTGGCACTCAAATTGTAGGAAAATGAAGGACGATGGACTTTAATAATGTTGGACACATCATCACACACATGGAGACACATGCTAGTGAATAGTGATTCGACAGCACTACACTATTCATTACAACCTAGAGACTAGCTGGAAGCCCTAATAATTTTATTATTTATTTTATTTTATTTATTGAAAAGTTTCACGAGGAAAGGAACACTGAGCAAACATGTTGTTCATCTCCCAGTGCATCCTAGGGGAGAGGGTAAGAGAGTAAAATTCATACAATCATACAAACACATTTACAAGGACAGGGAATACGTAATACATGAAATGAAAATTAAACAACATGTAAAAATCATAGGAAGTGCTTATTACATGCAACATACAGTGAATAAGAGGAGTACATATTAAGCGCATGGTTCATCAATGTAAATAAAATCAAAATAACACAGGGGTAGGAGAAAAAATGGTATTGTTGCGATGTTGTGAGACACAAATTGAAACAATACATGTAAGTAAACGCCTTGAAGTGCAAAGATAATATTTGCTACAACTAAAGGAAGGGTAAGTCAAGTTATAGAGGAGAAGACAGTCAGGCAGGGATAAACATAGCTAGCTAAGAATATACTATAGTGGTTACAATAGTAGGGGAAGTTGGAGTAACTTAGGAGCAGGTGCAATTTGGAGAGAAGAAGTTGCACAGAGATGAGGAAATGGAATAAAGGGAAGAGGAGTGTCTTATTTGATGGGGTAATGAGTTCCAAAGTTTTGGGAGGCAGTGTGAGAACTCTGCCTGACCTACCAAAGTAGCTTGACGAGGGTCTAACATAATGCAAGAGTCGATTGATTTAAGGGAGTGTGAGGAGGGAGGCAGGATGGTTAGAGAGGAGGAAAGGTAGGAGGGGAGATATCCAAACCAAAATTTAGAGATGAATTTCACACAATGGGAGAGACATCTGTTATCAAGTGAAGGAAATGAGTGTGGAAGGGGGAGTGAATAGACAGAAGGAGATGAAGAGGGTGTCCAACTTGGTTAAAGAAGACTTGGGAACAGTACTATAGACTACATCACAGTAGTCAAAAATAGGAAGTATCATCTTCTGGACAAGTTCGCACCTAGCCGATAGAGGAAAGCAACTACGGTTCTTGTATAAGGAGCCAATCTTGGGGGGCAGCTTTTTCAGGATGGTGTCCATGTGACCAGAAAAGCTCAGATGCTGGTCAAGCCAAATCCCAAGATATCTAAATGAGGATGTGTCCTCTAGGGTAGTCCCATCAAGGGTGTGGAAGGAGGGCATGGAGGGTAGCCTAGAGAGTCTCTGTCTAGTGCCAAAGGTCATGGATACTGACTTCTTGGCATTAAGAAATAGTTGATGAGACCTTAGCCAGTGATGAATCCTATTGAAGTCATGCTGAAGTCTGGCTGCTACATCAGAGGAAGACTGTCCAGAGGAAAACAGGACAGTATTGTTAGCATACATGTGGATGAAGGAAGAGGTGCAGACTGAGGGGAGGTCATTTAGAAAAATGGAGAATAATAGTGGGCCAAGTACAGAAGCCTGTAGCACACCAGTGTTAATTTGGAGTGGAGGGGATATCGAATCCAACAATTTTAACTGGAGTGATAATGACTCACATAAGCCCATTTTTAGGTCCTCACCTTGCACTGTCAAGTAATTATAGCTCTTAAAGAGCTGTTACTCACAACAGGTTATCTGGAACACTAAGGGAGATGATTAGCATCTTGCTAAAACCTGCTAAAATATGGACTTTTTTCACTGACAACCAAGGAGAACCTGCACTAGTCAAGATGGACAAGTAGTGGGTTAGCTGCACTAATCCAGGTCAATTTGCACTAAGCTCCAGACAAGTAGAACATTGTTATAATCAACCCTGGCTGAGTAATGATGTTCTGTATACAGTAAAAGCCATTTAAATGAGACGCCCTTAAGCGGGACAATCGCTTAAGCATGACGTCTGTGCAGGAACCTATTTTCCCCAATTATAATCCATGATTGTAACACTGTTTAGTTGGCACAGCTCAGCAGTAGAAATTTGCTTTATTGGGATGACTGATGGCTTATTTGCAGTGGGTTTTGACAATTACTGTGACCTTTATAGCGTACAGTAATTGTCTTCAGTCAGCTGCAAATAATTTAAAAGCACCTCTTTAGCTGATTATTGTGTCTGTTGCTGTAGCTGTAGTGTCTGTAGCTGACCTGAGAGCTGAGAGTGCTTAAATATGTCTCTACCACAAAATGAGCATTCCATGACCAACTGTGTTCGTGTTCTTGAAGCACTGAACAATCTGACTGCCTTCCTGTCATCTGTGGCAGTGGAGTTTAAAATGTCTAAAAGTTAAGCTGGCAGAATAAGTATAAGCAGGGATGCAAACCTTGGTGAGTGGTGTGCTAACTCAAACCCCAGAAGAAAGAGAAAGAAGGAGGGCAAGGACAGTGAGGTAGAAGACGCCCTGCTTCTGTGGTTCTCCCAGGCTGTGGACAAGGGTGCTCGAGTCTCTGGCCCAATGTTAAAAGTGAAGGCCACTGAGTTAGCTCAACAAATGACACACTCTAGTTCTGAGGCGATGGATGGGTGGTTATTGAGTTGGAAGCTGCAGCATCAAATCATGTTCAGATGAGAATATGGTGAGAATCAAATGCCAATGCCAATGCTGCACAAAGCTGGCTCACTGAAGTGCTGCCTGGAATACTGTCAGGGTACCGACCAGTTGATGTGTTTAATGTGGATGAGGCTGGTTTATTTTACAGAGGGTACCCAGACCGTGGACATGCTCATAAGCAAACTGAGCTAATTGGTGGGAAAAAAGCAAAGGACAAGATCTCTGTCCTGTGTTGTGTCAATCAAAGTGGCACTGAAAAGAAAAAAAACTGCTTGTGATTGGGAAACGTAAGCATCCACGATGCTTCCCAAAGGATCTGAAACTTCTTCCAGTGACACACATAGCATCCAGTAATGCCTGGATGACAAGTGGCACATTTCTAGTCTGGCTTCTCACTTGGGATGCAGAGCTAAAAAGAAGCAGGAGAAAAATTCTTCTTTTTGTTGACAACTGCTCTGCTCACCCACATGATGTGCAATGAAGGCTGAAATAAGTTGGTTTTCTTTCCCCAACATGATTATCATAATGCAACCAATGGATATGGGCATTATAAAAAATCTTTAAAGCCACTATCGCTCCTATGTGGCTTGCAAAATGCTACTGTCAATAGACATGGAGGAGACAGCGTGTGCAGCAGAAATAGCCAGTAAAGTTAATCTTCTGGATGTAATTTATATTCCTCACAGAGCATGGGGGCAGTGAAGGAAAGCACAATAGCAAACTGCTTTGGTAAGGCAGGATTTAATTGTGGTGCCATCACCATAGCAAGTGAACCTGCCAGTGAAGCAAGCAACATCACCATATCTGGCCTTGAAGATGCCGTGACCCTATCCTGTATGGATACCACAATGTTTGTTGAATTTGTGGAGATGGATAATCAGGAACTTGACTGTTGGCAAACTCATGGACAAAGAACTGTTTACATCTGTTTTAAAAGGGTCAAAAGAGGCTGACACAGAAAGCGAGAACACATCAGAGGACATTCATGAAGATGCATGATCAGTGTTCACCCTGAAGGCTTTATCTGGTCTGCAGTCAGCTATGCAATCATGTCAGCAACATGGGCAGACATCGACTTGGCAACAGCTGTTTGAATGCGAATGCTCCATGCAGGCACACATTCTTAGGGAAGGATGGCAAAAAAATCACAGATTTTGTCCAACTTGCAACAACCTCCTCTCCTTCTATATTGCCAGAAATGCCAATGTCAATGCCTCAAGACCTAATGGCTGAAGCACACTCATCATTCTCGTTCCTCACTGAGACAGCAATGATCCTTATGGAAGATGACACAAAAGTGTATACAGTACTTTAAGCGGATGTGACAATGATAAGACAGGACAAAGCACAAAGCAAAAGCACAAAAAACATGAAGTTTAACACAAGGGCCCATATATTCAGATTGCACCAGGCAGTGGTGCAGCCTGGGTGCAGCACAACTGGGATGCGCTGGGACCAGGATCACGTGACATTCAATGGTGATGCACCATGGTGCAGCACTATTGGATATGGCAAGGTCAGTGCACATACTGTGCATGGCTCAGTGGCACTGCACAGGTGGAAGCCACAGATAAGGATCATGGGGATGCGCCAGTGCAAGTGCAGTTGTGCTAGGTGCATCACCTGCGATATTCAGCTCGGGGCATGCAAATGAGGCCATAATATATGCAAGGTGCAAATGGGGCCATTTGCATGTCATTATGGCCCCATTTGCATGCCTTTCGCAGTGCAGCCCTGTGACTTGTGCCTGGTGCCCTGCACAGCATGACATGGGCAGTGGGGATTCCAGGGCATTCCCCCACCATGTAGCCACGATCGTGTGGCATATGTGAAGAAATGCATCCTTGGTAGTCTAGTGCCCCCCCTTGTCTCCAATTCCTCAGACATGACCATCCCTGGTGGTCTAGTGGCCCCCCCGCCCATTGCTGCGATCGCAGTAAAACCCCCGTAATGGAATGTCCTGGTGAGCCAGTGGCACCCCACTCTCCCATCCACACAGAGCCCCTTGCCCACCCTCCCCCATCATCGGTGGTGGCAGCATCCGCCCACTTACCACCCAGCCACCTGTCGAATAACAGGTACAGTATGTCTGTAAGCCCATTGGTCCCCATTGTGGACCAATGGACTTGCAAGGCATGCTGTACTAGACAGTCCCAAATCTGTGAATGAAGTAATTCACAGATTTGGGACTGTCTAGTACAGTATGTGGGTGGGCAAGGGGCTCTGTGTGGATGGGAGGGGAGGGGGTGCCACTGGCTCACCAGAGCATTTCATTATGGGATTTTACCACCATCACAGCAACAGAAGGGGCCCCTAGACCACCAGGGATGGTCATACAGACATTGATCAGGGAATCAGGGACTCGGGTGGGAGGGGGGACCGCTAGACCACCAGGGATGGTTATGACTTTTATTTCTCAGGGAATTGGGGACATGGAGGGGGCCACTAGACTACAAGGGATGTATTTCTTAACATATACCATACGATCGCAGCTACAAGTGGGAGGGGTTCCACTAGCCCACCAGGGCTGTGTGTGCTTGGGGACAGTGTTCTGGGTGGGTGGCAGGTGGCTGCTGTGTTGTGCCTTGCAATATAGCAGCCCGCCTGTGAGTGGCCAGAATTTGTTCCTACTTTTCCAGGGCTCAACTTTGAGTCCCCCTATGCAGTGCAATGCAGGGTTGCGCCAGCATATGCGCCGCACATCCTGGTGTGAATATGGAAGGCAGCCACATCCATGTTCATGCTCCCTGCATCTATGCTGCATACCATTACATTGCGCCCCAGTGCATCGGGATTTGTGCTGTGCCAGGCAG
Source organism: Neoceratodus forsteri (assembly GCA_016271365.2). Taxonomy (NCBI): domain Eukaryota; kingdom Metazoa; phylum Chordata; order Ceratodontiformes; family Ceratodontidae; genus Neoceratodus; species Neoceratodus forsteri. Next base: position 1,468,049,347 of record CM057456.1, read on the forward strand.
CCCTTTCAATATCCCGCTGGGGTGCACTGCGGGGTTGCGCCAGTGCAACTCTGTTGCACCAGGCACAACCCGTTTGAATATCCGGGTCAAGCAGTAAAAAAAATAACAAAATAAAAACAAAATTGATGGCAGTTGCACAGTTTTACACTTAAGCACACTTCTCCCAATCTTAAGTTTCCCACAACTCCCTTTACGTTACTCACAAGTTCATTCTTCATTTAGTTTAATCTTGACACAGCCACAAAAAGCAAAAAAGACAACTTCGTTTTGAGGAGACTCTTGCTTAAACAGGATGATCCTCTGTCCACCAGCCCTTCCCATTAAAGAGGCTTCTACAGTAGTAAGTATTTCTGACCTGTGCTGTTGTGCTGGAACAATGCACAGCCATGTGATCACATCTGACCAATCACATGTCTTGGTTTCTCTTGCTCATTTTATAATTATAGCTATATACAGCGTAAACAAAAATGGTGTTGACAGTTTAACTACAAATTAGTGTTCGTTTGTTGATAAAGTCATCTTTTTTTTCATTTGTAATTTCTGGGTTTTTTCGGGTTTTCTCTGGACCCCTACACCCATGCATCCCCGACGAAGCATGTGTGTATGGAGGCATGCACATGCACGCTGTTTGGGACACCCTTCCCTTCTAGTCATGCCACTGACCACCTGCACCAGCACCAAACCTCCATTCGGTGACAGCGGGACTACGGGCAGGTGACCCCACTCCTTACCCAGGAGAGGAGAGCCAACACTCGATCCTGCACTCCCCCTCCCCCCCATGCCAGCACCCTGGCAACCTGAGGTCATTCCCAAACCCAGGTCACCGGCATAACACGAGGTGTGGCATCCAGCGCCTCAACCCTCAGTGCCACCGGGCTGACAAATTCATCTTTTTTAAAAAGAATTGAAAAGACACTAATCTAAATTAAGGCAACAGTTAGGGTTATAGCACAATACCACTAAAGGAGAGAAATGCAATACTAAGCTAGACATACCCCTGAATCTTGATGACTGCATGGTGCAGAGTTCCAGCGATTACTTGAAACTGGGTTGATGTTTCTTTAGCTTTGGTATCCTCTCTTAAAACAAGAAAATCTTTTTCTGGTGTGAGTAATTTTTCTTCTTTTAAAAGCCAGTGTCAAAGTAAGGGTAAAACCAGTAGTGCTTTGAGCAATTATTAAAACTCTAGCAATACCACACTAGGCAATCACAAAGAGTCAGAAGTATTAGAAGAGTTTTACCAAGAAAGGCCTACTGAGCCTAGATAGCTCATTAGCAGAGGCATCCTGGTTGGGGGGGGAGTGCACAAGGGGGAGAATAGTACAATAACATGTGTACAATGACAAACTGCATGAACTGTAAAGGAGCAGAATTACAAATTATAGTTTAAATACATTTACAGTTTCAGAGTAGCTACAATAAGGTGATTGGAAGTGCAAAACATGTCAGAATAAACAAGTTTACAGTTTCAGAGCAGATACAATACGGTGATTTGGGGATTCGGTCAGGTGCAAAACAAGGTACACCCGAGACCAGGAACAAAAACAAATATATATATATATAATATACAACAATTAGTGTTGTACCAAGGCAACATACAACATTAAGGGCAGATGCAGATGTGAGCAGTGTACACATGGAGAAGAGACTTCAAAGCAGCAGAAGTGGAGGCAACACAAATAGTGGATAGTAGGGTGGACCAGAGAAGAAGAAGCCTGTAGGAGAAACCAGACTGCCCAGTAGGGGTCTTACATGGGCAATGGAGAAAGAATGGGAATCAGTAGAGCAGAGCAAGTAGAAGGAAGGGAGAGGGAAAGGAGGGGGGAGAAGGGGTAGTATGGAAGCAAGCCTAACCAGAACTTGTCAATGAGGTAAGTGTAGAGAGAGAGGCATTGACCTTCAAGGGAAGGGAAAGAAAGGGAAGTGTACAAGGAGCAGTAATGGGTTCAGGATGGGCAGTCCAGAGCAAAATGACGGAAGTAGGGGATCCAGCTTGGCCAAGATGGATTTAGGAGGCTTTTTATAGGCTAACATCACATTTCTCTTATTTTGTAGCTGTCTGCTGCAACCCTAAATGCTGTCGTAATTTCATTTTTGACAATTGTATGTTAAATATCAGTTCAATGGAAGGTGTCATCACTATCGGGTATAAGTGTCAGTGGCTCAGAAGGTAGCCCCCTTGCCTCTGGGGCCAAAAGATCTGATGGTCATGTGTTCTAGACCCACACAAGGCACTTGGGGTAGTACCCATAACTGACACTGTACTGCAGTATGGGGGGTGCTGCACTAGTGAGGTTCCATCCTTTGGATGGGATGTTAAACCAAGTTCATTTCTGCCCATCTCTGGTCACTGTCCAAATGGAAGTATTCGATCCCATGGCACTTATCAATGAAGAGCAGGGAAGAAAAAAAGATAAAAGATAGTTAAGAAAAATACATCAATTATCCAAGTGCTAATACACAGACTAAGCCTCTACCAAACCCTTAAACTTGCTCATCCCTACAATCTAAACACATGACATCACAATTTTAAACAGTAATTAAAAAATCCAATTACAAAAAGGGAATCTACCGGATCTAAAAGAAAACACAGTAAGACTGATAATTTTTAGGAAAATGAACTGCAAGACAGTCAGCAGCATGGATTCATCTCTGGAAGATCCTACCAGACCAACCTAATTGAATACTACAACTGGGTAACAAGGGAACTGGATAAAGGCCACACAGTGGATGTGCTGCATTTAGACTTCAACAAGGCCTTTGATTCAGTGCCTCATGGGAGGCTTGGGGGTAAGTTGCAATATGTGGGGGCAGGCACAAAGATGGTAAACTGGATTGTGAACTGGCTGAAGGGGAGGCAGCAACAGGTGGTGCTAGTGGGGGGGCACTCTCTTCCCCAAGGGTGGTGACAAGAGGGGTGCCGCAACACTCAGTCCTGGGTCCGGTGTTGTTTGGGTTATTCATATTGGCTATCTCATATGGCATTAGGAGCAAGATCAGTCTGTTTGCAGATGATACTAAGATAGGGGCAGTGGTGGATGACATAGAAGGGTGGCTGGAGCTACAGGAGGACCTGATTAAACTGAAGGAGTAGTCAGAAAAGTGGTAATTGAGCTTCAGTGAAAAGAAGTGCAAGGTTACGTACTTTGGAGGAAGGAAGGAACCCTGGGAGGAGCTACCAGTTGAGAGGGGTTCAGTTAGAGGTCACAGAGGAGGAGAAGAACCTAGGGGTGGTCATAACAGGTAACATGAACAACTCAGCTCAGTGCAGGAAGGTGGCTGTTAAGGCCAACAAGATGTTGGGGTATATTTCAAGAGGAATCTCTTCCCGAAATAGGGATGTGATCCTGCTGCTGTACAGGCCACTAGTCAGGCTACATTTGGAGTATTGCATGCAGCTCTGGTGTCCCTTTCAGAATAAAGATATCAGATTGCTGAATGGGATGCAGTGTAGGGCAACTAAGATGATCCAGGGGCTGGGGGGCAAAACCTATGAGGACAGGCTGATTGAGTTGAATATGTACACCCTGGAGGAGAGGAGGGATCGGGTTGGTGAAATGATTGAGACCTTCAAATATTTTAAGGGGATTAACAAAACAGGCACAGAAGGGATATTTAAGCTGAGGAGAGAAAGGGACACCAGAGGGCATGGTCTCAGGTTGGAGGGTGGAAGATATCGGAGAGAGATGAGGAGGCATTTTTTCATAGAGAGGGTGGTGGAGAAATGGAACACTCTACCTGAGGAGATGGCATCTTGTAGCACAAAGGGCAGTTTTAAAAGGGCATGGGACAGGGTGCAAGGGGGATAAAGGTGAGGGGGGAGAGAGGAGGATGGGGCAGCTGCAATATAAGGGTGCTATCTACGCATTCGAGCAGACTAACTTGATAGACTCTAAGGGCTGTTTCTGCTGGCAGATTCGTATGTTTGTATGTTCATATAATCATGATCATATCCATTTAATGTTACCTTACAGTTGCACATAATAATACCCAGACAGTGTAGCCTGCTCCTTCAATTTAATCTCCTGAAGAGCCAATTCAGGTCTCTGTGATATAGAAATATATGTAGACGGTAACTGTTGCAACACATATTGACACCTCGCCTGTCACAGATAGAATTTCAGGCAGGCAAAGATAACTGGCAGTCTGCTTGTACAGTATACTGTACCGCTTCCATGCTGTTGGAAAATTCACTAAGACCAGATTCGCATAAGTTACACTCTCGCTCCATGGTAAGTGCCACCTATGTGCAAGAAACATCCAAATTGCAACACCAAAAGGACAGTCCAGTAGAAAATGTTCCTGTGTTTCAATGCGCTGAGCACACACCTCTCTAGGACAGACTCTATCATCCAGGTTTTTGTGTTTTGTATTACCCCGTACCCCCATTCTGCCATGACAGCTGACCCAGAGGATGTCCCACGTGCACTGTGGCAGCTTAGTGTCTAACAGTTGTGCTAACACTAAGGGTGCCTTAACTGGCAGCGAAAGCAGGAAATCCACCTTTTGGATACAGATCTGAGTGATCACTTCTTTGTACCATTGTAGCCTGCTACTAGATAAAATGGAGGCCTTGGAGATTCTTCACTGATGGAATTTTCTCAGACTGTGCTGAGCATAACTCAGAATGAAAAAAGATTGTAACAGCTTCTGGGCTTCTGGTTCTCAACAAGAGTTAAAGGCCCCTAACCCCCATTTGAACAGTTTTTGCTAATGCAAGGTATGTGGTAGAATACCCTGCTTAACTGAGGAGTTCATAAACAATATGCAGGAAAAAAACTACAAGGTTGATCATATTTAGACTCCCACTCTTAATGGGAAGATATGTGATGCCTCTTTTTATGGTTTTCAAATTACTTCCACATAACATCTGGAAAATTGAGTATAAATCTCAAATTTAAATTCAAAAGGAGGTGGATAAACAAAACTTAGATAAGTGAATAATGGTAATAACAGCAACAGATTAATAATTTGTATGCATTTGATCTTGGAGAATCTCCAAGTTTTCCAAACATTAACTTTTTGAGCACAATGTTCTCATTTCTCTATCTAACTGAGGGCAGGCAAATTTCCTGGGCCAAAATGAATACCTAGAATCCCAATATCTACACTGGAGATACATATACAGCCACAGAGTCTGTGGCCGGGGATGGAACTCCAATCTGTATAACACAACTTTTTGCTTTATTGATAGCAGAGCCAGTGACCTGAGAGTAGGTATGTACTGCTGCCAGTGCCCTGGACCCAGCGTCTGCATCAGCAATAAACACACAAAGATCATCAGCATAGACAGACATTTTCAGTTGTGATACTGCACCAGGCGGTGCCAGGCTTCTAATCAGTGGATTGGTAACAACTGTTTTAAGCAGAGGGTCTACAGAGACAGTATATAAAAGGGGTTAAGGGGACACCCTTGCCACACTCATATTGATATTCGACAGGAGGCACCCAAGTGTCCATTCACTACAAGGATCACTGTGGCCCCATTATAAAGCTGAGGAATCCAGGAAATAAATTTAGGAGGGATGCCATAATACTTTTAGTGTGACACCATGCTGAAGGCCTTTTTCTGGTCCAGTGACAGGGTATTCCACTGACCACATTCTGTGCACTTAGTTCAAACATTTCTCTAAGCAGAAACACATTTTCTTGTAACATCAGGTTTGGGATAGAATAAGTTTGAATAGGTTGTATTAAGAATTTGGCCACAGATGGCAGGTACTTGAAGAGCAACTTGGATAAAATTTTAAAATCAGAATTTAATCAACTGATTGGCCTCCAGTTCTTCAAGTCTGATTTATTGCCTTTCTTAAACAGAAAAATAATAATAGAGCATTAGCAAAAGAGGGATACTGGTTTTTGGAAAACAGAATATGATAAAACACCTGGAGGAAAAAAAAAAAACAAAAAAAACCTCAGGGTTTCAGAAAAAGATTTATAACCATCTTTATTGAAATTTACTTAAACATACAGACAGACACACATGATTACCCAGGATTTCCCTGGTACCCACCCCCAAACTGGGTAGGGCAACTATATACAATTTAACTATATACATACACAGCTGCAGAAAACACCCCTCCCAATATCTTAACAATTGCTCTAACCCTTCAATACTCATATTTACACCTTCAATATCCAAGACCTAATCATGAACCGCCATCCTTGGGGATAATCTAACCCGTGATCTTAAAATTCCCAAAACCCATCTATCGATATGAGGCGAGTCCACAGCTGTGTCCCCGGGAAAGAGAGGGAATCCCATTAGTAACTTTATTTCGCAGATAAAGAACTACCTTCATTAACATGCTAATAAAATCAATCATAGTACACTCAATCCTTTAACATAAAAAATTGCAGATAAACCCTTACTAGGTATTTATTCTTCACCCATAAATCTCAATTAACTACACTTAGACAGACAGATCGGTGCTCGGGGACCTTAGCCTGGAGCGAATAAATTACCTCTAAGGATCTCCACCTCTTGTCATATGTTCCTTTTTTCCCATTCCGGGACATTTGCCCCTTGATCCTGCCTAATGCCCTCATTAAGTCCACTAACCACAGGTCATATGAGTAGATAAGATCACTTTTCCAGTGCCTCAAAACAAAGGCTTTAATTAGAGAAGACATCAATGCTATATGATATTTAATATGCGACCCTGAGATTTGAGCCATATCCCCCAATACACAAATCTTGGGCAGGATAAATTCCGCATAGTTTAGAATGGGGTCCATATTCTGCTTAACTTGAACCCAAAGAGGGCATATCCTAGGACAGTCCCAAAATATATGCAATGTATCCCCCAGACTCAGTCCACATCTGAAACATAGATCTGTCTGTCTAAGCCTCCTAGAACATAATTTGGAGGGGGTATAGTACAAATTAGAAAATATAAAGAATTGCATAGTCCTATATTTAGGTATAGGTATGTAACCAGAGCTTTTCCAAATTGCTTCCCAATCCGGCCTCAGATGAGTGTCTTTTTTTTCCCAATATGCTACCTTTGCAGAGACATCCCTACTTAAGAAGTCCAACAGCACTTTATATGCACATGACAGAGGTTTATGTGAGCAGTTGAGTTCCTTAAGGTTGTCCGTAAACGCAGTCCCTTGGGGACATCTATTCTCCCTCCACAGCTTCTGCAGCATTTTGGCAACTTGAATCTTCTTAAAAAATTAATACCTCTACATTGAACTGAAAACTACTTTATCATCTAGAATAAAATCTGCCCAGTCAAGATTGCATAATTGTGGTGCCCAGTAGTTCCTAATTACTCGACCGCTATAGTCATATTGGGATTACCCAAATAGGTTGCTCCCACAGCCCTTCTGCAGTTTTTATGGAGCGGAGATAAAAGAGCCCACCAGGCCAAGACTGTCTTAAATATTGGGGTATCTTTACCTTCCTCCGGCAAACTTTCCGGATTAATATAGAGCAATGCATCAGGGGAAATACCCTTGTCCCTCAAAATTTGCCTCTCGATATGTAACCAGGTTGGAGTATAACCCTCTTCTTCCTGTGTCCTATTCCACTGACTCATTATAGCTAGTTGTCTGGCTACATAATATAGATGGAGGTCCGGAATTTTGAGACCCCTCAAGCTATAGGGAAGACACAAGACAGTATGTTTCCTCCTAGGAGGTTTAAAATTCCACAAGAAATCTGAAATTAATTTTTGTATCTTAGTAAACCAAACCTTGGGAATACTATACGGGGACAGATATATTGGATACAAAAACCTAGGCAGTAAGTTCATTTTAATTAAACCCATTCTAGCTGTCAAGTGCAGAGGAAGTTTATTCCACCTACCTATGTCTGCTGTAGCTACTGAAAGCACCTTATTTATATTTGCTTCTACTCCCTCCTCCGGATTAGCAGTAACCCAAATACCAAGATATTTAATCCTATCTGGAGCCCAATTCAATTGCAGCAGTTCAAAATCTGCCTTATACACATATGGGGTAAGGGGGAGAACCTGAGTCTTAGTCAGGTTTAAGTTATAATTCGAGACCACGGAAAATCTCTTTATAATTTCAAGAGTCCTTTTGAAGCTCTTCACTGGGTCTTGGAGATGTAACAAGATGTCATCTGCAAAAAACAAAAACTTCAATTATCTCCCCTTAACAACAATCCCCCTTATTTCCGGGTCTGCCTGAATTGCTGTCAATAAGGGCTCCAGATATATATTAAATAAAATTGGTGAGAGGGGACAACCCTGTCTAGTCCCATTATCAAGGTGAAATTCTTTTGATAAAAAACCATTGCAGAGCACCCTAGCCGTAGATGCGGCATAGAGATTCTTAATACCTCTAAGAAGACCGTCTGGGAAACCCATCTTTTCCATAGTAGCAAATAAAAAGGAGTGGGAGACCCTATCGAAGGCCTTCTCGGCATCTGAAGAGATTAGCGCCATACCTGACCGAGAGCTAGAGGTCTCACCAAGCACATGATGAAGCTTCCGCAGAGCATCATGTGCCCCCCTACCTGGCATAAATCCAACTTGGTCTTGACTAATAATTAGAGGAGCAATCCTTAAGATTCTATTAGCTAATATTTTAGTTAATAACTTAATGTCCTGGTTCAGCAGAGCGATAGGGCCTATAGCTCCCTGGTAATTCTTTAGGTTTATCTGGCTTGGGATAAGTGTAATATAAGCTTGATATAATGGCAAATGGGGAACCCCATCCAACATAATGCTAGAAAATAGGTTCAACAATAGAGGTAGGAGAGTTTGCGAATGTACTTTATAAAACTGAGCTGATAGACCATCTGGTCCTGGAGTTTTGCCTGGTAATGCGTATCGTATCCCTTATTTCAGACTCTGATATAGGGGCCGCTAATATCTGAGCTTGTGCTTGGTCCAGTCTAGGTAGACTTATGCTCTTCAGAAACCCCCACTCTCTCCTCCTCACTGCTACAGGAGTCCCTTATATATCTCTGCAAAGTAATCCGCAAAGCATCCGCCATTCTCTGCGCCTGATATCACTTCCCTGGTATTCTATTAATGAAATTTTTCAGCGCCTCCCACTCTTTAACTCTGCTTGCAAGAAGCTTGCTAGGTATGTCCCCCTGTAATAAATAATTAGCTTGAAGCTTTTCAGTCCAGGCCTCGAGCTTATTATAAAGTATGTCTGTCATTTCGTCTCTCAATTCCTGAAGTTCGCTATCCACCTCCTCATTAGAACCCTCCAAGGGGGTAAGTGAGTTAATAGCACCCCATATGAATTCCTCCCTTGCTTTTCTCATACTGTTTCTCCTGATAGTAAACTCTGAGCTACACTGGCATAAAAGTACTTTACAGGTAGGCCAAGCTACATTCTTATTATTAAGTGTAGGAATTTGAGTCTGGACAATATCCCTTAGAACTTCCTCCAGTCGAGATATCATATTATCTTCTGAAAGTAAAGATTCATCTAACCTCCATCTAAAGGGTTTCGTCTAAGCAGACTCAATATCCATGACAGCTGCACTGGAGAGTGGTCAGACAAAATTCTACTGTGGGTTAACAGTTTTCTAATCCGCAGGGCCTCCTTATTAACCAAGAAAAAAATCATGTGTTTGAGTTTTATGTGCCCTGAATAAAAGTCATATTGCAGTCCCTTGCTTGAACCTCCAAAAGGGTCCATCAGAGCTGTGACCTATAGAAACCTAGCCAAAGCCACCTGCGCTCTGGAGGGTGGTTTTTAGAAGGGGTTTCTATCCAAAAGGTTATTAGGACACAGGTTCCAGTCACCTGCTATAATTAAAGGGTGAGCTGAAAAGGTAGCTAAATCTAATTCCAATGACGAAGAAGTCGAGGTTAGAAGGAGTTGGTCCATATACAGAAGCAATTGTTAATAACCTACCTAATAGTGCCCGTAGCAAATACCCCCTGAGCATCCTCTCTTGCCTTATATTGCAAGGGCACAATGGACAACTTTTCGCGATCAAAATCGCTACGCCCGCAGCATTTGCATTCCCCTCTCCTAAAACTTGGCCCACCCAGAGTCTTTTCAAAAGTTTAACTCTTCCTTTAACAGGTGGGTTTCCTGCAATACTGCTATTTGAACCCCAACTGACAAATATGCTTTAAAATCACTAGCCTTTTTTCCTCCCTCTGAGGCCTTTAACGTTCAAGATACAATATTAACATTTAACATAGAAGCACTATACCCTTCCTATCCCCACAACCCAGTCTGCCAAAGTAATCTTATCTACCTTTTGATTCTCTCTCTTCCCATCCCCCCAAACCTTCCCCGCTTACCATATTCCCGATCCTCCGATCGCCTCCTATCCAGCGTCGAAACCGAGATGAGCCAGCCCCTGAGGCGCTCCCATGCCCGCCCAAACCCTTACTAAACTTAACTCAGGCCTCTTACCCCTTATGCGTCTCTGTAAGGCTGGGATTAAATTCTCCTTTTTCCCTTCCTTTTTCTCCTTTTCCTTCCCCTTTCCTCCTTTCTTTTCTCCTTTCCTGCTTTTTTTCCTCTTTTCCCCTTTTCTTCTTATTTCCTTCTTTTCTCTTTACTTTCCTCCTTCCTTTTCCTCTTTTTCCTTTTTTTCCTTTTCTCTTGAAAATAAAATGAAAAATTAAAACATCCATCTGCATACCCACTCTGCCCTAATCCCATAAGCTCAAAACACAAAGCATTAGGATTGATAACAAAGAGTCCCCATATAACCTAAGAACGACTATGTTTGCACTTTACCAACTTCAAATCCCATTATTTAGAGATCTAATATAGTGAACTACATAAACATGTAAGGATCTCGTATCGCATATAACTAATTGACTACTTCCAACTCCCTAGCTATAACCCCGCTTGACCTACCTTCCAGGGTCCTTCAAGAAGGCAAAAGAAGAAAAAGGGGGGAGAACCCCAGCAACCCCCCATAGACCTCTGAGTCTTAAATCACAAGTCTCAGGAGGGGCTGTGTAGAACTCTACCAGCCCATCCTAACCCATGAATATTTATACATGGAGGAAACCTTTCTGCCTTGCCCGATGACTTCTTCTCCACACACATTCAGGGTGTAGACCTAAACAGATCCGGGAATTCAGCTCTCAGCCCCTCTGCGGCGTCTTTCGCTGTCAGAAACCTCCGATCTCCAGACTGAAGCTTGACCACCAGGGTAGCCGGGTGTTGCATTCTAAACTTCACACCCGCAAGATAGAGCTTTTTCTTAATGTCCAAATATTCTTTCTGCTTCTCACGAATGGCAGGTGTCTGATCTTGAAATAACCATATTACAGCCCCATTCCATTGCAGGTTCTTAAGTGCTTTCGCTCTCATAAGAACATGGGCTTTTTCTCTGTAATTCAAAAACCGCATAATAATAACCCTGGGGCGGGCCCCTGGTGGGGGGATCTCTCTTAAGGACCGATGTGCCCTCTCTAGATTATATGCCTCCCCAAATGGCGTTGGACCCAGGATCTTCAATAATAGGCCCTGCATAAAGGTTATACAGTCTGAACCCTCCGACCGCTCTGGCAGACCTGCTAGAATCAAGTTGTTTCTTCAGCTGCGAGATTCCTGGTCATCAACCCTCTCTTCCAGCTTTTTCACCTGTCTCCTCAATGTCACCAATTCCTGTTCGTGAACCAAGGTTTTCCACTCCTGGGAGGTAATTCTGACCTCTACATCTCCTATTCTTTGTGCCAGGGCATTCAGCATTGGTTTAATGGTAGAAAAGTCGGCTACCAGCCTCCGAAGGAGCATTTTTATTTCGGCAATGTCATCCGAGGATGCCTGGCCTTTCTCTTCCCCACCCAAGCAAGCCTCCTGCTCCTCTGGTATTGGTGAGGGGGGTTTCGGTCGCTTTGTTGCCGGCACTCGTGCCTCGAGGACTTCGGGGCTTCCGCACTCCATAGCAAGCGGTCCACCGACGAAACGCCACTCTCGCAGCAACTTCCCAGATCCGCACAGCCTGGCACCTTGAAGGGTACGGCAATCAATTGCAGGTCAGAATTAAGCTTTTCAACCCCCTCACTAAAATCGGGGATATTTAAATACTTAGTCGGGTTAAGCAGGGCCTGGGAGCAGTGCTCAGCACATCGTTACACCACTAGCTCATCACGTGATCCCAGAAAAAGATTTATAAAATTAATTTGGTAAGCCATCCTCTCCTGAGGAAGAACCACTTTGTAAACCTGGAATAATTTCAGTTCATCCACTCTCACTGGTCTAATAAGATCAGATTTCTGATTTTCTGACAGACTTGGAAGATCAAAATTAAAAAAAGACTTGGGCCCGGATATTCAAACTGCACCAGGCTGTGGCGCAAGCCTGGGCGCAGCTCAACTTTGTGCACGCCAGGGTGGCCTGGGCGATATTCAATGGAGCTGCGCCATGGCACAGCAGCTTTGAATCTCGCACCCTAGCCACCCCACTGTGCATGGCGAGTGGCACTGCGCCAGCGTAAGTGGCCAGAGTGGAGCATGGAGATGGGCTAACGCAAGTGCCATTGCGACATGCACAGCACCTGCGATATTCAAAAGGGGACATGCAAATGGGGCCATAATTTATGCAAGGTGCACAGGGGACCATTTGCATCTCATTATGGCTCCATTTGCATGCCATTAGCATGCAGGTGCGCCGATCACCGACGACTTGCACCTGGCGCCCTGCCAGGCAGAAGCTGTCAGAGACCGATGCCCCCTGCAGGCCAATCGCGGGCATTCGTGTAAAGGAAACCCCCCCGTCCAATATTCCTGGTGGTCCAGTGGACCTCTATGTGCCTAATCACGGGCATTCGTGTAAAAGAAACCCCCCCTCCAATATCCCTAGTGGTCCAGTGGACCTCGATGTGCCTAATCACGGGCATTTGTGTAGAGAGTAAGCCCCCCTCCTATATCCCTGGTGGTCCAGTGAACCTCTATGTGCCCGATCCGCAGGCACCGGTATAAGTACCCCCCCGTCCAATATCCCCGGTGGTCCAGTGGACCGATCGCCACCGATCGCGGGCATCCGGCACATAAAATACCCCTACTACCCTAGTGGTCTAGTGTACCCCACTCCCCACCACCCCGCTCCCCCCCGTCAGCCAGCGAATCATTCACATATCTGGACTTAGTAGTACGGTATGGGCTGCACACCTATTGGCTCATGCTGTGAACCAATGGGCATGCAGCCCTACCGAGCTGTCAGTCAGCGGGCAGCGGGGAGGCAGGTGGGTGGGTGCTGCCGCCCGCTGGCTGACAGGGGGAGAGCGGGGGGGGCTCAGTGGGCAGGTGGGGAGGGGGTACACTAGACCACCAGGGTAGTAGGGGTATTTTATGTTACAGATGCCCGCGATCGGGCAGTGATAGGTCCACTGGACCACCAGGGATATTGATGGGGGATATACCAATGCCCGCGATCAAGCACATATAGAGGTCCACTGACCACCAGGGATATGGGGGCTTATTCTCACACAAATGCCCGCGATTAGGCACATAGAGGTCCACTGGACCACCAGGGATATTGGACGGGGGATTTCACTACAGGGATGCCTGCGATGGGGCATGGAGGGGCACCGCCAGGTGCGGCAGGAACTCAGGTGGCCACCCACAGGTGGCAGCTGCCATGTTGCACCCTGCAATGCGGCTGCTCACCTGTGGGTGGCCATCACTTGTTCTTTTTTTTGGCTTAACTTTGTGCAGGAGCAGGTAGGGGTTGCACATGCATGACTCTGCACATCCTAGGCTGAATATCAGGCTGTGCAGTTTATGCATGGGCACGCCCCCCACCTGTGCCTGCATATATTACTGATGCACTCCAGCGCATCGGGATTTGTGTGGCGCACTTTTCCCTTTTGAATATTGCACCGGGACGCATCAGTGGGTTGTGCATGGCACAACACTGTTGCGCCATGCTCAACCCTTTTGAATATCTGGGCCTTGATATCTTGACTGGAGCTATAGGCAGTGCCAAAAGTATTAGCCACAAATTCATCCACTATCTGTAGATGTTCCACCACAGTACCAGAAAGGGAACTATTTCTCTGTGTCAAAGGTCTCATCACCATTTTGTACACGTTGGATTTATACGCTACAAAGGGATCACCAAAGAGGGTCACCCTGGTCCTGAATTTCATTAAGTTTTTCAAGGAAACAGCTCTATGATACTGAATTTTAAACATTTCTTCTTTTAAAGAGTCTGTCTGAGGCTTATAATTCCCAGACCCTTCTGCTGCTTTCATAAACACATTATAAAATGAATCTCTAATATAAGTAGTCCATTGCACCTACCTTCCATAATTAGAGAGTAGCCTTTTGACATCAGTTTTAGTGTCATTCCACCACTGGATGGTGTCATTAATCATACATACAGAAAGCAGTGGTTCTAGCCTTTAGCATCGGGTGGAGTTGTAATTTAACTTCAGGGATGTCTATAAGGAGGTGTTTAATCTCCATCTGCCATTTCCACCAGTTGGAGGCATTGCACCAGTCATTCAAACATAATTTAAAAGGAGATGATCTGAAGATTCTGTGGCATATAGGGTAAATGCAATAGAAGAAACAGTAGGGGACAAAAAAAAATAATTAATCCTGGTAGATAGTGTATTCAAAAATATGTGTTTCCCCCATTAGGATGTAAATAACAATAAGCATCTGCAAGGCCTACAACTGCTAGAACATTTTTTAAAGCAACATTGTTCAGACCTAAGTGTTCTAACATCTAATCCATAGTGGAAATCCCCCCTCCCATCCCAGATTACATGCCAGGCAGTGTGAAAATATGGCCTGATTTTGTCACAGAGTTATCCTAGCTGATTTCAACTGTGGAGCATACACATTAGTTGACTAAATAATGCCCTGCCCAGAAAAATGTACACCAGTCTCATAACCTTGAAACTGGTAGTTCTGAACATGATTCCCAGACCATCCACCCTATCCTCCCCAAATAACCAAAAGGAAGGACCCCATGTCCAAGCTTTCTTAACCTGTGCAATATCAAAGTGAGACGATAATCCTGTCTCCTGCAGAAGAATAATGTCAAATTTAAGAACTCTGAAACAGGGAAAAAATTATGTATCTCTTTTTATGGTTCTTGATACTGCACATGTTAAGAGAAGCTATATTTAGCTGGACAATGGGAATGTGTTTTAAGTACTAAAATCAATTTCATTTCTTGACATAAACCAATCAGGTAACATTTCCTTACGAGAGGCAGTTGACTTCTGCTGTTTTGATTTATGTTTTGGCTTTCTACCTTTATCTTTTGTTTCTGCTGTGGTGTATGATTATGCAGAAGAGATATCAGACTCAGTATCAGAATCTCCCCAGTCTTTCTTCTGTTGCAACACCTCAGATTTATTCTGAAGAGCCAGCAGGGGAATCTGCTTTTGTTTGATTGATGACCTTGTAACCCATTTCTGCACCACATTCCATTAGGTGGTGGAGGCATCACAGCCTGCTGTTCTGGTGAAGACTGTAATCCAGAAGTGGGGCATCCCATACTGTTATCAGGTAATGGCCAATCTGTAATATCCCTACGTACTTCCAATGTTACCCCCGAGTGGCGGGTTTGAGAATATTAGCTCAGGAGAAGGATTCAGAAGTTCCAGTTTGGGGAGACACTGCTTCAACTGGTGTTATGGACGTTGTAGGCTATACTGGTTTTAGACTGGGGACACTAACATCAGATGTGGCAGGATTTTCTCCTTCACCAGTGTTAGCAGTAGTCACAAGGGTGTTAGCACTGGATGTTGGAGTACTGGATGATTGAGCCTTCCTCACCAGATGCTCCTGGTCAAAACCATCTTCTCTGTTCCTGGCAACCCATGGGCATTGTTGCTACATATGGCCCCACTCTTCGAACAGCTTGCATCTCATCAGATTTCTACAGGCCACACCAACATGCCCAAACTCCCCACGTAGCCCACAGTGGAGCTAATCTCAAGAGCTACTTAGATGTGTTATGGTTCCACACTTGTAGAATGCCTTGGGTTGATCAGCATAGAAAGAGACCCCCTCCATCTCTGCCCAGAAAAAAAAGCGGTTGGGTCAATGTTCAATCCCAGAGTTAGACTGTCATAACTTGACTTTAAACCTCCAACCACTTGTCCAAATATTCTGTGTGTCAAGAATGGACACTGACTGGCCCAATATTTCATATTGCTTCACCAACCAGTAGTGAATATTGTTGACATTGACACCCTCCTTGTGAAACAGTACAGCCACATTCTTTATCAACAGCTTGGTTAGTGGTATAGCAACAAATAGGACCCAGAGTAGTAAGGTCTTTAGCTGGTGATATTTTGTTCAGAAGCAAAAACACCCTTGCATAGATTTAAAACTAACATCAGAGGTATTTTCCCCAAAGATGTGAATAAGAGTATAGATCTCTGATGCAAGGAATTAGGGGTGTGCAAATATATAAATTGTGTATTCGTCAAATATTTGACAAATACACCCATGGTATTCGGGTATTCCACTGTATTCGGGTGTTTGTCTATACTGGTATTTTATCATAATGTAATACATTTATTAAAAATGCTGTAGACAGGAAAAAAAAAATAGATGAATAAGATGTTTTCCATAAGCATGGGTAGAGGATAATACTAGGTTGTGAAAACACACTATACTGATGCCGAGTCAGACAGCGCAAGTGCAGTTTAAAGGAAAACACCAGTTACTTTTGTGCTTTCTCTTGTCAGTGCATATTTATGCCTGTGATTAGCATTTCTGTGTAAAAAATAGGGTTTAGCTGCAATTTGGTATTAAATCTTCAGTTTAGAAAAGTGCTCAAAAACTTCTGTTTAGCTAGGCTGCCACCCACCATCAGCCATCTCATGGGAACCACTTGTTCCCTCGCCCAGGATATGCTAAGGTACCCCCACTGGCCAATGCACTGATTGGCAGGGGCACATTAGCATATCCTGGGCATGGGAGCAAGAAGCTCCCACAAAATGGCTTCCAGCAGCTTTACTAAATGGAAGGTTTCAAGAATTTTTGTAAACATAAGTTTTAATGCCAAAATGGTGAAAATGCAGTTAGAAAAAATATATTGTTACACAGAAATGCTAATCGGAGGCATATGTACTGACAGGGCAGTGTACAATGGTAGTGTGTTTTCCTTTAACAGATTAGACATTTTCTTTACATGTTTTTTTCTGTCTGCTGGGTGTGCTGAAAAAAATGAAAAGAACATGTTTTGGAAACAAGGAGGGAATCACCAAAGGAAAGAGTTGCACAGCATGCAGAGGACAGAATTAAAAATGAAAGAATATATTTGTTTTGGAGGCAGGAAAGCAAAGCTGAGGTGCACAATGGAGCAACTGTTTAGATTTTCATACTTTAAAAACATTTATTTTTATTTTTTATACTAATATTTTGATCACTGTCTGGCCTGAAAGTTAACGGGATAATAAGAAGTACATTTTGTAACCCAATGCCTGGATATAACAGGACAGCAAATGTCAGATTGCAAAAATAAATACATAAAATAAAATAATAAAGAGAAAAAGATTATCCATAATTTTACAAGATCATTGTCATTCTAGCAGCAGCAGTGGCCATAAAGCCAAAGGTCAGTCAAAACTCCAAGCAGCAAGGTCAACCACATCCGACATTGTCATTCCAAAATCTTTGTCAGTAAAATCAAGAGCAGAAAGCCATAAGTATACTGGGCAATTCAGTTTTCAAATCTGTCAGGCAGTGACAGTACATTGCCAATCTAACTAGTACACCCTATTTGCTTAAAAGAAGCAAGCAGATGCATATTCAGCTTAATAAAAAGAAGCTGTTGCACATGGTCAGGCTACAAAGTGGAGTGATGTGGCCGAATACTATCTGCTGCAGTGCTGAAGAGTGACTCTGAGGGTACACTTGTGGGGGGAGGGCACACATGATATTTACCACACTACCAGGGACAGAGCAAGGCATGAATGCTTTTTAGTGTTCCAGTATGCAAGAAGGTCAACATTAAAATCACAATCGGCTCATCCTAATAATTAGTAAGAATCTGTTCAGCAGAATGTGACAAAAAACATGTCCTATGTCACTGCTTGTTCAGCAGAGAACTTTTGAGCAGCCACCAGTCATAATGATGTGCTTTTGTAACCTGTGGCACAGAATCATGGGCCTGTGTAGTTGACTTACCCTGTCTTCCTGCATCAGCAGACAACCTCATTGTCAGTGACATGCCACCACCCACACCATTGTCACTTGGGCTGCCAGTGCCACTCACTCCAGCTGTTCCAGAACTGTCTGACCCCCATCATTCTCTGAATGAAATAGGCCCAGCTCCCTTATGACTCCTTCAAGTTCACCACACAGTTGCTGCTGGTACTCGCTCTGTGACTCTGCATGGACAGACACAGTGCCTCACATTTGAATCTTGGGTCTAACATGTTTGTGAACACATAGCTAGTATTGTAAGGTATGGTTGCAAATCATGATCTTAACTCCCTAATAAGCCCATCAATGAGTTCTTTGATGGGTTCTGTAAACAAGTCCATAGTGCTGCACTCCTGAAAACTATCCATGGTTGACATGAGAAGATGGACAGTTGGAATGACCTGACTCAGTGAAGCTGTATTTGAGCTTAGGTTATGGATGTATTTCTAAAAGGGGACAGAATTTGTACCATGCCCTCAGTGATGCTCCAATCCTGGTGTAGCAGTACCCCACAAATATCCTGCTTGATGGATAACTCATGTAGAACACGCTTCTGTTCCAGTTAGTGCTGCAACTTATAAAATGTGCTGTTCCATCATGTACTGACATCCTGGATTAGCTGATGGTTTGGTAAACCAAGCTAGTCCTGAATAGACTGCAGCTCTCTGGTTGCCTAAGCAGAATGATGGAAATGGCTACAGATGTCTCTTGAGGTGTCAACAATATGAGAAGCACCCACACTGCTCTGGAGAGCACCAGTGGCCACAAGGTTCAATGCACGATCAAAGTAGTAGTCCAATTCAACATCTTCATCAGTGACATTGTGCATGACATAGAAGACAAAATTTCCCTGTTCGCTGATGACAAAAATCTGTAACAGAACGGATACACCAGAGAGTATAGACAGAATGAGGAGGGACCTGCAGAAGCTTGAAGAATGGTCAAGGGTTTGGCAGTTGAAATTCAGTGCAAAGAAGTATAAGATAATTAGGCTTGCCAGGATTCAATTTTAATTTTTTTTACCAATTTTGACCCATAAAATTGAGGTTTATTTTCAAACTGTTTCCAATTTTTATTGATTGAAATATTCCACAGCCAAATGAAATCTTAAGGTTTTCCAATTTTTATCAATTGAAATATACCACAGCGTAATGAAATCTTATCATTTGTGCTTGTATTTTGTACCTCATGTGAAGACTGGTTCAGTCGTTCCCCTTCGCTCTCAGATTCAGCACTCCGGAGGTGGTGACAGCATGCTTTTCTAATGCACCAGATGAGTAAACAGCCAGTATGTGTAGTTGCAACAACACTGAGCAAGGAGCAGAATGATGATGATTAAGTCTTCGAACTTCACATTTTTTTTTTCTGGTCTGTAAAGCTGACGACATATATGCGGGACCTCTGGGACAAGGCAGCAAGCAGAACAACAGGGACTCACCCCTCCATGGCAGTAGGCAGTAAGCTGGTGGGGAGCTCTGTGGCAGGTTAACCTGGAGTAAATGGAGAAACCTCTGGTGCTAGGCAGCAAGCTGAATGATTACCACACTATCAGTCATGCTGACAACAATAAAAAAAGTGCATTGATCAGAAACTGTAAGGGAGACTGGCTCGCTTCATCAGTATTCCCGAGGTGGTGGCAGCATGCTTTACCAATGCACAAGATGATTACACAGTTCCTCTTTCTGCCACTATGTATAGTCACAGGCATAACAACTATTTGCCCCGAAGTGACAGCAGGGGAAGCAGACGCAAAGTAGATTACTTTTTATTCTTTTGAAAATATCGGATTTACAGACCTTTGAGTCAAAGACTCATTTACAAAGGCACCTCATCATAGTGAATGAAGACAGACAATATTACATGGATCAAAAACACAGCAATAGTTACAGATAATATTACATTGATCAATACATAGCAATAGTCACAGGTTTCAGACAGTGGTTACAAGGTTTAACAGATGTAACAGGAGACAGCGCCTTGGTAATACAATAGTTGAACACTGAAGTTGGCATAGTGAAATACTAAGCAAGCACATTGAGATGCCAGGAGTCAGTAGAAGATAAGGGATGAAAAAAACAAAGCCCTGAGGGGGACAGCAGTAACTGTGACAGTAAGGGGGGGCGGAACGGTCCTGAGGAGAAGCTTGTGGAGTGGGTATGGGGTAGGTAAAGCAGTCCTAGGGACATTGTCAGAATCCAAGGTGGTAAGACCATTAGGCATAGCAGAGTAGGCCCCCCAGAGAGGGTCCAGAGCAGAGAGGAGCCAGATTAATATCAATTAATATCAATGCATATTTTTTCCATCGGTCAGTGGGTGTTTACATAAATCAATGTTTACTGACAGAAACCAATATTTATCGAATCCTGGCAAGCCTACAGATAATGCATATGGGACGCAAAAACCCTGAAACAACATATCAGTTGGGGGGTGAGGATATATTTATTTGTTTATTTTGTGAAATCAGTTTACAACCTTTGAGCCAGAGGCTCGTTTCCAAAGGTACCTCGTCACATTAAAGACATACATAGAGTTTTAGGTTACATAGCATAGGTTTTGCTAAAAATAGGCATTCATCAGAGGCGCCACGTCACACTGAGGTCAGACAAAATACATTTAGGTTACAGGGTACAAGTAACTGAGAACAGGTGTTACACAAGTTTGTATCAAAAATTGAGCAATCTAATAGGCATACAATGAAACAGCTGGCACTGGCCAGGTTAGACATAGGTCCCTTGGACTGCTTTACTTACTCCATAGCCACTCCACATATAGCATGTACCAAGCAGGAAATGGACCTTGGGGTTATCATCTCTGATAACCTCAAGGTAAGGAAACAGTGCGACAAGGCAGCAGGTAAAGCAAATAGGATGCTGGGATGCATAGGCAGGTGCATCACCAGCAGGAAAAGGGATGTCATAATTCCACTATACAAGAAACTAGTGAGGCCCCACCTGGAGTACAGTGTACAGTGTACAGTTCTGGAAACCTTACTTAAGTAAGGACATAGACAGGGTAGAGAAGGTTCAGAGGAGGGTAACAAAGATTGTACAGGGATTGCATCACAAGTCCTATGAGGACAGGTTGAAGGACTTGAGTATGTACTCCCTGGAGGAGAAGAGGGAGAGAGGGGATATGATAGACATACAAGCACTTTACAGGGAGGAACAGGGTGCAGGAATGCATTATTTTCACGCAAAAAAGATGTTTCAGGACTAGAGGGCATGGGATGAAGTTGGAGGGAATGTGATTCAGAGGACCATGAATTTCTTCACAGAAAGGGTGGTGGACAAGTGGATCACCCTGCCAGAGCAAGTGGTGGGGGCTGAAACAGTCACAGGATTTAGTATTCCTGGGATAGACATAAGGTAATTCTTGAGGTCAGGGATAAGGGGCAACAGACTTCTGGAAAAACATAAAGGGAACTTACAAGCTCATATGGGCAGACTGGGGGGGTCCATAGGCACTTATCTGCTGACACGGTCTATGCATCTATGAACCAAAAAAGGTAGCTGTACATTAAACCATTCATGTATCTGTTCTGTTATGGATAAAAAAAAACAGTACTGAAAGTGAGATAATACTAACCCATTTCTAAAATGTCATGTATTCAGTTTTTTCATGTTTAATCGAGGGCCAGGATTTACAAAGAGAATGCAAAGTGGGCACAAATGTTTGTGCTGCACCTCCCAACTGTGATGGTGGGCAATGGAGCTATTCACAGTTGGATAGCACAGTGGGCTATCTGAATGTAAATAGGGGCCAGCAGGGGCAGCCTTAACCCAGGAAAAGCAGTGGGATATCCAGAAGTGCTGCCCCCACAGCCAGTCAGGAAATTGGCCCTGCAGCCAATAGTGCTCAGGTGTTAAAATGCTATTCATGAATGGAGCCATGCAAATGATCCCACTGGACATGCAAGATGCTAGTAGCCATTAGCATGCCCATTATGGGCTCATTTGCATGCCATTAGTGTGGAGTGTGCAGCCTCCCCCACCAGATGTCCCACACAGCCACATTCCCCCATAGTCCAGTGGTGCCCTCTCTAATCCCAATTGCAGACCCGATGGCAAGAAAAAATAGTACGCCATAATGTAGGATCCCTCCCCAGTTTCCAGTTTCACCCTTGTACTGTACAAAACTATTTGCCATAGTGTAGAGTCCCTCGCCATTACCCAATCACACAGTCACCCACCCATTAATAAAATAAAGAATTTTCCATAGTGTAGGTTCTCTCCCCAGTTCTCGATCACCTGATCCCCCAGCCATTAATGATAAAAATTATTTTCCATAGTGTAGGGTCTCTCCTCTCTCCCCACCACTGATCAATGCACTGTAATATGAAAATACAACCTTTTCCATAGTGTAGTGTCCCACCCCAGTCCCCAGTCACCCACCCGATAGTAACATAAGTTTCCATAGTGTAGGATCCCACTCCAGTCCCCGACTGCCTGCCTGATAATAACAAAATAAGTTTCCTTAGTGTAGGATCTCACACAATTCCCTGGTCACCCACCTGAGAATAAAAAAATACATTTCCATAGTGTAGAGTCCCATCCCAGTCCCTGATTACCCTATCTATTCAGAAGAAAAATAGTTTCCATAGTGTTGGGTCCCACCCCAGTGTCCAATCTCCCACCCGATATGAAAAGTAATATATTTCAAATAGTGTAGTGGTCCACTCCAACCCCCCCACCCACTCCAGTAATCACATACCACCCTGCTCCCCCCGCCCCAGCATGGCACCTAATTGGTGAGCAGCACAGCCCTCCTCACACCTACACGGTTACCCACCACCTGAACTGTCAATGACAGCATACAGTATACACTATAAACCCATTGATTGACAGTGTCAAATGCAGCCTTCTCCAAAACATCTGTCAAATAAGGCTATTCAGGCATATCAAGACCTTTTTTTTTCATCCAGGGACAACACCAATGCATTATCTTCCCATTGTCTATAATAACAGTAAATGCATTTCTGATATTATTACAGTATGTCCTCACCTTCCTTGGATGAAGCCTGTCTGACCAGAGTTTATTAAATATAGTATGAAATGTTCCAATATGTTTGCCAAGATTTTTGTGAAAATCTTCTAATGGGAGTTTAACAGTGAGATTGGCCTGAATGATGAACATTTAGTAGGTAGTTTACCTTTTTTATGTATGGCTAGGATATGGGCTTCATCAAAGGAAGGGGAAGACCTTTAGACACCGTAAGGGAATTAAAGAGGGAAGGCAGAGAGGGCACTTCTTCAAATATAACTAAGTTACAAACTTCAAAGCAATCAAACATTGATTTTGATTTTGGACAAAAGGATCTGTCAACTGCTTCCATCAATTAATTTCTTTGACCCTAGGGTTGAACCTTTCAACCACAGATTTTGCCCTGGCAAACCTAGCCCTGAGAGTGGTGAGGGAACTGAGCTCTGAGGGTCTGATAACTCTGGTCACTCCACAGGCACAATGTTTTCCTCTCTCCTCCTGTAAAACGAAAACTTTCCTCTCCAACTCAATCCTCATTACTACCTGTGATGTTGCTTCCAGCATCCCAGCCTTCCCCACTGGAGCCTAGTCAGAAAAAAATATATATACCCTGGTAACTCTTCGGAGCCATAGACAAGATTACCACCTGGATTGATCAGTGTACTCAGTTATTTGAAGCCCTTAATCAAAAGACTGATTTTCTACAGTACAAGGTGAAATTAAAGCTGCCAAAAAAAAGCTGGAAATGAAGAAATCTGTGTGCAATCTATTCTTTTTTTTTTTAATCCATCTTTATTCATTTTCAATTAACAGACAAACAAACACATACCTGGCGTAGCTAGGGTACACAACCCCAAACCGTCTGTGCGAACTATATACATCCCCCTATGTACAAACACAGTAGAAAACCGCCCTACAGTGTGATCCGGCTCCAAGATCAGTAATGCCTTGATGTGATAAGCTAACCCGCATAAATATACTCCATTCCCTTCATCAACCCAAATCCCCCTTTAGTTACCCGCTTATAAGCATATTCTAATCTGCGGCCCCCGGAAGGAGCCTAACTCTTACCGGGTGGTTTCCTGATGTGTCCCCTGGAAAGAAAGAGAGAGTCCCCCAACCCCTTAAGACCATGCAGACCATTATCATCCCACCATTTTCCTGGTAAAGGGCCAAATACAACCCCACTACCACCATCTGGAAAATTATTTGAGACCAACTAATACCAAGAATAATAAAAATAAAAAAAAGAAGAAAAGGCACGAAAGAATATAAACAATTGAACATTTCAGCATACTTTCCTTTGCTATTCACAATCTGACAGACAGGCCTGTATTCAGATGCTCGTAACCTGCTGGGAGTAGATCGCATCTAGTACTGCCCATCTTTAACATACCTCTTTTCTCCCATCAGAGTATAGGTGCTTCTTTATCCTGCCCAAAACCCTAGTAGTTCTCTCACCCACTGATCATAGACATAGGCCTGGTCATCCTTCCAATGCTTTACTAAAAAAGCCTTAACTACCGCCATTAAAGAGAGGTATTTGAGTGCAACCCCTACAATTTGAGAGAGAAGTCACCCATAACACATACTTCTGGTATTATAAATTCTGAGTAATCCAGCATTGGGTCCATGCCCCATTTAATCTCTCCATAAGGGTAAAATTTTACTACATCCCCACATTACATGCAAAAGTCACCCACTCCCTTCTCACATCTAAAACACAGGTCTGTCTGTCTCAAGCTGCTACCATATAGTTTCACAGGGGTATAGTAAATGTTAGAAACAACAAAAATTGCATATTTCTATACTTGGGTATCACATTATATTTACTGCTTTTCCAAATATTTTCCCAAGTAAGGTTTCTGGGAGTCATCACTTTGTCCCAATATGGAATTCTTATAGGAGAACTTGGGCCAATAAAGTCCAAGAGAATTTTTAAATTTGTGAGGGGTTAGCTCTGGTTGATTTCCCTTAATCTCCCCCACGAGAAGTTGTCCATAGAATCCCCCAGCCCCTTCGCAAACCCTGCCAACATTTGTTTAAATTGTATCCTTTGAAAGAAAGACAATCCGTCACATTGTGGTGGAAGGACTACACTATCACCCTGCATCACATCCCTCAATCTTAGGCCCCGTAACTGATTAGTCCACCGGTATCTAATTACCCGACCCCCAATTACCAAGTTAGGGTTACCCAATATAGGCTGATCTCTGTCCTTCATTTGATTCTGTTTTTGTCCTGGAGTAAGAAATGACCACCAGGCTTCCGCAGTTTTCATAATTGGGTTCCCATACCCTGTTGTAAAAAAACTTTTTCTTAATTTAGCATACAACAATGATTCTGGAGTGAGGCCAGAGCTTGTTAACATTTGTTTCTCTATTTGCACCCAGGTTGGTATATAACTTTCTCCCTCAACATTCTCCGCCCATCGGACCATAAGGCCCAACTGACCCACCACATAGTAAATATGGAGATCAGGCAACCTGATGCCACCCCCTACGTACGGCAAGTGCAACACATTATGTTTTATCCTAGGCAGTTTCTCATTCCACAGGAATCCCGAAATTAGCCTCCTGATCATACTAAACCATTTATTAGGAATACTGTATATAAATAGACCGGATATAACAATCTCGGTAATACATTCATCTTAATAAGGCCCAGTCGTGCCGTATAATTCAAAGGTAACTTGTTCCACCTTAGTATATCCCCCTTGACCACTGATATGACCCCCCCAAATTTACTTCAGCACCCATCTCCAAATTTGCTGTAATCCATATGCCTAGATACCTAATTTTATCTGTTCTCCATTGCACTCCAAGGGATGCAAAGTCTGCCCTATAAACATATAGTGTCAAAGGGAGAATTTGTGTCTTCGTCAAATTCAACTTGTAATTAGAAACCTTAGAAAAACAACCTATTAGTTCTCTTATTCTCTCGAAGCTGGATGTTGGGTCTTGTAAATGGAGAAGTATATCATCTGCAAAAACTGAGAATTTTAACTCTAGTCCCCCTATCCTAATCCCCTTAACATTTACATCCCTATCGATAGATCTCAGGAGGGGCTCTAGATAGATGTTAAATAGTATCGGTGAAAGAGGGCATCCTTGACGGGTCCCGTTGTCTAACTGAAATTCCCACGAGATATAACCGTTGCATAATATTCTGGCCGTTGGCGCATCATATAAGTTCTTAATGCCCCTAAGGAGACCCCGGAATCCCATTTTCCATTGTAGCAAAAGAAAGGAATGGGAAACCCGATCACAGGCTTTTTCGGCATCTAGGAAATCAAAGCTAAAGGTATTTGAGAGTCGGGGCAGAGTTTAGAATATGATGTAATTTCTAAGAGCATCTTGTGCCCCCTCCTCGGCATAAATCCTACTTGTTCCTGACTAACTAGACTGGGGGCAATACTCAAAATTCTATTTGCCAAGATTCTTGTAAGAATCTTAATATGTTGGTTCATTAACGCTATAGGCCTGTAACTGCCTAGTGCATCCCTAGGCTTATCAGGCTTAGGGATTAAAGTAATATATGCCTGATACAATGGGGGATGATGAACCCCCTCCTGCATTATAGTAAGAAAAAACTCTTGGAGTATAGGAAGTATAGTCTGAATATGGGCCTGGTAGAATTTAGCAGTAAGGCCATCCGGCCCTGGTGATTTACCTGCGGGAAGAGATTGCACCACCTCGATAATTTCAGATGCTCTTATTGGAGCTTCTAATTCCTTAGCTTGGACAGGATCCAGAACTGGTAAAGGGATTCCCTCTAAAAAACGCTTGGATTCCTTCTCCCCTGCCAAGTCTTTAGCTTGGTAAATTTCTTTGAAGTATGACGCGAATGTCTCCGCCATCTCTTGGGGGTCTGTTAGAAGCTTCCCTTCAAACTAAATAGATATGATTGTTCTACTTGCTTCCCACTCCTTGATTCTTGCTGCCAAGAGATGCCCAGGGACATCACCCTGCAGGAAGAATTTGGCATTGGTCTTATTCAGCCAAAACTCTACTTTCCCATAAACAATATCCGCCAGCTCCCTTCTCAAGCTTTTGAGTTCCGCATCTATTTCCCCTGAGGACCCCTCCAACTGTGACATGGAATTAATTGCCCCTAACAAAAATTCCTCTTTAGCCCTTCTCAGCCTATTACCCTTCACTGCCAGACCCTGAGCTGCCCCCGCATAGAGAAACTTACAGGTAGGCCAAGCCAATCTTTTGTTTTGCAGCGTGGACACTTGCAGTCTAATGATCTCCTGTAGAGCCTCTTCCAACTTGTCCCTTACTGTGGGTTCTGTCAAAAGAGAATCATGCAGCCTCCATCGGTAAGGTCGAGGAGGTGTGGGTCTTGGTTCCCACAGCAACTGGATAAGAGAGTGATCTGAGAAGGTTCTACCCTCTGTTAGGACTTCCTGACCTCTAAGTGCCTCTCTGTTCACCAAAAAATCAATTCGAGAATGGCTCTTATGGGCTGCCGAATAGAATGTCATATCACTGCCCCTTCTTGAATAGATCTTAATTGGGTCGACCAGTGCTGTAACCTCCAAAAACCTAGTCAGGGCTAGCTGAGCCTTAGTCAGTGGCCTGCTGGATGGTGGTAGCCTGTCCTCCTGGTTATTGAGATAAGTGTTCCAGTCGCCTGCCAAAATAAGAGAGTGTGATGAGAGAGTGGCTATATCTCTCTGTTGAAGCAAAATTCAGGATCAGAGGAGTTGGCCCGTATATAGAAACGCGAGATTGCTTTGCCAAGCAAAATACCTGACAGATAAATCCCCTGCTATCTTCCCTTACTAACACCTCGCCACCTCGCACGGGCAGGTTTTCTTTTATTAGAATCGCCACACCCCGGAGGCCCTATCCTTTCCTACCCCATAGACTTGTCCCACCCATCGCCTCCTGAGACCACTCAGCTCTTCTGTCAAGAGATGTGTCTCCTTGTAAGCGCAGCAATATGCACTTCGTTGCTCGATATATCGCAAAATGACCATTCTTTGCATCTACCCCGAGTCCTTTAACATTCCAAGAGGTTATTTTAATACATGACATTAATAAACATCAAGATTGTTTCACATAAGCCCAGACATTGTGCCCTTCAGGGTCTGCATCCTTGCTATTCCCACACTTGACTCTCTCTTCCAGCTCCCATCAGCCCTCCCTCCCTCGCCCGATCCTTAGATCGTCTGCCTACCAGATATTGAGTCATGGATGAACCTGCCCTGTGCCACCCCCAGCTCCACCCCATGACAATACAACTCTGGGACCTGGCCCATAGCCCCCACAGAAACCAAAGCGCGGAAGCCCTGCATTCCCTTCTATCGTTCACCCCCCTTTCCCAGGGCTCCCCTCCTTTTATTTGTCAAAAACAAGAGAAAAAAAAAATTGCAGGTAACCCCTCTCAAAACTCTCACTTATAAAATGAAAATTGAGCCCAAAACAGCCCCTCTTTACATTCTCTTGCATGCCAGGGAGGTACCCCCTCAGTTTCCAGTGCTGCCTAGACCTTGACCCCTTTAGCTATTCCCTCCCATTCCTGCCCCAGTAATGGCAGGAGACAACATAAATATGAGACAGTGCCTCTAACAGCTGTAGTACGAGCTGTTTACTCCTTGAGATAATATTCCTTCAACCATCCCCTCTTACAGCTCCTCAGAATGCTCCAGTCTCACGAGACTGTTCTTTAGGTCTGATATCTCAAATAATGGAATTCAGAGGCTCTATGCCCACCGGCAAGTACTAGATTTACCAAATCCCTGTAAACCTCCACCTGCAGCCCTTCTGTGACCTTACATCCCCCAGATTCCTCCCCCCTGACAACTATGCTACCTAACTACTGTTCCTTGCCCCTTAGGTTCCTATCTAGCCTCTACAAGGAGGGTCACCTTAAAACCCGAACAGTATTGCTCCTCCTAAATCCCCTCCTTTCCCAAGGCTTGGTAACTGTGCCCCTTCTCCCTGGGTAACAGTTTATCACTTGCCCTATTCATCCCTAATTGCAATGGGTGGAGATCTTGAAGGCGGCCCTCCATACACCCTGACCTATGCATATCCCTTAAACACAAACATGTTTAACAATAAACACTTAAACCAACAAGCAATAAAAGCTTTTAAGTCCTTTGATTCTCTTCCATCACAGCCCTTCAGGCAAACACAACCTTCTTCTTCTCGGAAAACAGTCAGGTTAAAGGCTTAAGTAGTTCTGGGAGCTCAGCCCGTAACCCCTCTAAAGCGTCTTTTGCTGTGAGGAACCTCTTCTCTCCGGCCTGATGATGTACCACCAGAGTTGCGGGAAACTGTAATCGAAATTTGATTCCTGCAAGATATAGCTTTTTCTTGATTTCTACATATTCCTTTTGCTTTTCTCTAATCGCGGGCGTTTGGTCCTGAAATAACCAAAGAGAAGCACCATTCCATTGAAGAGACTTCTTTTGCCTGGCGGTGAATAGCACATGGGACTTTTCTTTATAGTTGAGAAAACACATAATTATCACCCGGGGTCTCACCCCCGGCGGCAGCATCTCCCTTAGTGCCCGATGAGCTCTTTCCAGATTGTATGCTTCCCCGAATGGTGTAGGGCCCAGCAACTTCAATAGTAGCTCCTGCATGAAAGAGACACAGTCTGGCCCTTCAGCCCTCTCTGGTAGCCCTGCTAGCATCAAATTATTTCTCCGGTTTCTGGATTCTTGGTCCTCCATCCTCTCCTCTAATTTCTTAACCTTTTTTCTAACAGACACCGTCTCCTGATCCAGCACAGATATCTTCCTCTCCTTCGAGGAAATCCGGGCCTCTGCATCCCCCATTCTTTGTGCCAGTGAAAGTAGTGCCGGCTTTACCGCTGCGAAGTCAATCACCAGCCCTTGCAACATTGACTTGATTTCCAAAATGTCCTCTGTATTCGAGCTTGAGCCCCCCTCCTTCCCTGGCTCCTTGTCTTGTTCAGTCAAGGTAGGCGAGTGAGGTTTCAGCCTCTTGGTAGCTGGAGCTCACCCCGCCAGGGGCTCCACAGATTCCGCTTCCATCGTGATGCTGTGGCGCAGCCTGAACTCGCAACTGCACCCTCGCTGTTTCTGCGGTCCCCTCGCTTCTTTTCCTCTCAAGCCTTTAGCGATTCCCTAGAAAAACAAACCCGCACCAGTTCACTGGCTTTTATTAACTGCTTTTGAGTAATTTAAGCCAGTCTCAGAGGATCAAATATATTATTATTAACTGCGGGGCCTCGGAGCAGCACGGGAGACGTCTATCCCGATTCAGCTCATCACGTGACTCCTTCGTGCAATCTATTCTGATTAGTAAGGAAGAAACAAAACTGTAAGTCTTGTAGGCAAGCATTAGTGGAGTCATCAGAGAAAACTACAAATATATAACAGAAATTAGAGCTAAAAGACAATCGATTAAGATATTGGAACTTCACACTCATCGGCATTCCCAAAACTTTCCTCACATATGTGAACTGGTTAAGGACATTCTGATAACCACTTTTGAGCTCCAACCAGATAATTCTCTTTTACTGGGACAAGCATTCAGAGTCAGAAACAGTTCTCAAGACACCAATACTTAAATCAATGATACTGGCTACCCTGGCATTTGACTTTAACAGAGATTTTATGTTCAAATGAATGCATGTGAAGGGGGCGGGGGGGGACTGGAATACAAAGGCAACTGCTATTATCTTTTCCCAGACTATTACTACCAAACACCACAAAGGTGCAAAATATTCTTGTCATATCATCAAGAGGTATGAGATAGGTGTGCAGTTTACTCTCCAGCCTTCATTTAAGGTAAAGATTATCAAAAATGGTAAGGTAAAGATTATTTTTTTAAATTGGTCACCTATCACCTTCTTAAGAGCATATTATTCAACACCATCAGATTGCAATACACCATGATTACTGACAGATTCAGATAAAGACATTGTGGCTTCAATGGAAAAGATAGGCGTAGCTAATTTATTTTTGCTATTCTTTGCCTCAGAATCGCATTTACCTATGAATATTGATTTGAAAAAATGACCTTCATTCTAAGATTGATTCAAGTCTTAATTGATACAATAATCATTTTTTGTTTCTTTTTAAGTAATGTGTATGAAAGATTAATAGTTTGGAAGCAGGGGAAAATAATTAATGTAATATGTTGTGCGTAATAAATGTTACTGCCTGCAGAGCTGTTGAGAAAAGTTACATTTATCCTCACATATTTTGGTGGTCTGCACTAATGACATGGACTTGATCTCTGCTGTTAGTACAGAACTTTCCATTTTTGTTTACATATTTAACTGATTACACTGTGATTTGTGGGCTCCAAACTCATTTTGGTGCTGCTTGACGCTGCATCACATGAGTCAGAGGGAAACTCATGTGTGCACTCATTGTTCGGCTGCTAGGTAGTTCAGGCAGGGCTGCGTGATTGATTAGTTAAATTAGCTAGGAAATTGTTCAAACCTGGAAAAATCTTCTTGAATCAAAAGTCTGACCTACTAGCAGTGCTGTTGAAGGGGTATATTGGAGAAAAAGGAAGAAATAAATTAAAAGGCTGGCTGAGTAGTAGCAGGGCTGCAGGCTTGCAGCAGGCTTCTGGGACCAGGAGCTTGTCAGAGAGGGGAAAGGGGAGAAAGGCTGTATCAGATGGACTGAAGGAGGATGGAGTGTGCTTGGGACTGGGCAGTCTGCTAGTGCCCACTTGTTGCCTTAAAATAATTTAATGTCATCAGTCCAGTGCCCATTTTTTATGTTGCAGAACTGGCCTCTTACCAGGACATTACAGTATTACAAAAACCAACAACATTTTTCTGAAGCCAACGGCAGAAGTCTGATGTGACTTTTCTTCTTTTTTGGGGGTAGTAATTTTATTCAAGTGTGTGCCAACTGGCATCAGAATAGTGCCTGGCCACTGGTAATTTCTAATTTTCAGTCACAGTTCTTTTTGAATGAGTTTAAAACTCTTTCTTTACAATACATTTGCCTAAGTTCCAGTCTTGCTTGCAGGTTGCAGTAACTACTTCTTTCTTCCTCCTCCTCCTCCTGAGTGCTGTGAAGCAGTCTTTTTGCAGTGTGACCTAGGCAGTAGGCAGGGCAGCAAGTACGTGCCAGCTAACAGCATGCCAGTGTCTGGCCCCTGGTAGTTGGTACATTGGTGACATCCCTTAAAAAAAGACATATTTTTTTCCTTTCTGTGGCAATTTTCAGATGAAAACTCTTAGTCTTCATGTTTCATCAAATTGCAGCAGTTCCTTCTTCCCGAGTTCTGAAGCAGTGTGTGTGTGAGTGTGTGTGTGTGTGTGTGTGTGTGTGTGTGTGTATGATCCTAAGCTGTGCTGTTGCAGTGTGATCTGGGCAGTGGGAAGGTCAACAAGTGTGTGCCAGCTGGCAGCGTGCCAGTGCCTGGCCCCTGGTGGTTAGCACCTTGGTGGCCTCCCATTAAAAAAGTACAAAAAAAAGTCCACATTTCCTTACATTGTTGAAGTTCATTCCTCTACATCCTCCTACTCCTGAGTCCTGAAGCACCCTGTGTGTGCTCTCCTGTGCTCTGCTGTTGTAGTGTGGTCTGGGAAGTGGGCAGGGTGACAAGTGTATGCCAGTTGGCAGTGTGCCAGTGCTGAGCTACATTATTGCAACGTGATCTGCTCAGTGGGCAGCAAGTCTTTGCCAGCTGGCAGTGAGTTGGTGCCTGCCTCTGGTAATCCTTGATGGCATCCAATTGATACAAAAAACATAAAAAAACTGAATAGATATAAAAACTAGAATAAAACTAAAAATAAACTAAAATAAAATTAATGAAACTAAAATTACAATAAAAAATAAAAATTTAAATAAAAACTAAAATAAAACATTGTAACAAAAAATAACTTAAAACATCAAACAAAATAAAGTTGTACCGTCATCATTCATCTCTGAAATGGCTGAGTGGTGTTGCAAGCATTAGGAAATGAAGCAACAGAGAGGTCAAGGAGATGGTGGCATGGGATGGCCTAGTCACAAAGAAAAACAAAAGCGTAATGGTCTTGGTCCTAGAATCTTTGCCTCAATGATAACTACAAGTGCAGACTGTAGAGGAAGATGACTGTAGTGGGTGAACAGTCCATAAAGTATCTCACATTATAGGAACCACTTGCTGTGGCACTGCATAGATTGCAACACAAGCAATCGTAGAAAAAAGGAATAAGAAAGGAATGTGTCAGGTAGTAACGCAGGCATAGGATGAGAAGCAAACTGCTTTGGTTGAGCTTTAAGACAGAGATGCAGACTGTGATTATACACCCGATGAAAGTGAAAGCAGCAGTTCTAGGGCAGAGGAGGAGGTGGAACAGGTAGGAGTTCGACATGGGGCAGGTGCACAAAAAAAATCATTAAACACCAAAAATGGTGGTACCACAAAAAAAAGAAAGGCCACAAAACAACAAGGGGAAACACAACAAGGAGCATGTGAAATTACAACAGATAAAGAAGACACAGGCAAAACTGGTGGCCCAAGACACATGGAAGAGGAAGAAGAACCATTCCCTGAACATGGAGAACTGGCGAGGAAGAGGAGGAGTAGGATGATGATGTGGACGCAGCCCACAATAGCCCACCCAGCTGAGAGTGCCAGTAGGAAAGAACAAACTGGTGATGTTGGTAGTGTGGGATTTCTTTAGACTGGACAAAGAATCACAGACCATGTGTAGTGTGTATTTTATGTAAAGATAGACAGAGTCAGGGTAAGGAAGGAACAAGGCTGGGAACATCAACCATAAAAAGGCATTTTCTGAAGTCCCACAGATCTCAGTATGAGAAGTTACGCCAATGTACGGCATCAACAGCTGCACCACCAGGCAGTGAAGCTGCAGCTGCTGATGATGATGATAATGCGGATGGTCTGGAGAGAGGAAAATTAGGAGACCAGGTAGAGGAAGAAAGAAAGTCAAGTGATAGCCAATGCACAAGTCCTACGTCTTTCCATTCATCAGTACTTTAGCCCATTGACTCCCACAAGCCAGAGTGGCCACAGATCCCCAACCACTTTCATCCCCAGGGGCAGCAAAAATAGTAGCCAGTTGTGACATCCAGGGAAATAAAGCACTCAACTCTCACTGGTCCAGTCCCTGGAAATGGGCCAGAAATATAAACCCAAACAGACCCAAGGCAAAAACATTAATAATAGCAATTGTGGAAATGCTAACCACTGACGCTGCCATTCTCCTTTGTAAGCAACGTTGGTTTTCTATTGCTAATTCAAGTTGCTGTGCCAAGGTATCAAGTGCCCAGCTATAATTATTTTTTCACAATGGCTTTTCCTGATTTGTATCCAAGTGTCTACAAGACTGTGTCACATCCCCTGAAAGCATAATTTGTCCCAGCGGTTCACATCACCACTGACATATGGACCAGTGGTCATAGTGCTAATTATATGGCAGTTACTACCCATTGGATCAGTTTCCCCTGTTCATTCCCCTCTTCCTCCTCCTCCGCCTCCTCCTCTTGCTTAAGTACCAGCAGCAGCAGTATCTGCTAGTTACCAGTGCCCCCCAACCTCCGCAAGCAGACAGTTTTATGGATTGCTGGCTTTGACAATGACCCTGCAGAAAACTGTTACACTTCCTCCAACAGAAGTTTGATGAGTGGCTGACACCACACTCATTAACACCAGGTTTTATAGTATCAGATAATGCAAAGAAAGTTGTAAAGGCAGTTAAGGATGGGGATTATACACATGTTTAGTATCTTGCTCATTGTATAAATCTAGTAGTTTGGGGATTCCTAGATGAGAAAGGCACCACTATGCAGACATGCGTAGGTGTGGTCAAAAAGTGTGTGGTCATTTTAGACATTCTGTAAAGACATAGAAGCTATTATAAAACATTCAGCAGCAAAACCACCTTTCCCTCCACCACCTGAAACAGGATGTGGCAACAAGATGGAGTTCCACCTATTACATGATGGAATGGCTTCTAGGACATCAGAAGGCTATCCACCAGTATGCCATAGAGAATGGTATTGACAAGGGAGATGTAAACATCAGCCCAAATCAGTGGTGCCTGATGGAGATCCTCTGAATTGTGCTGAAGCCCTTTGAGTAGACTACAAGGGTGGTAAGTGCTGATGCAGCTGCTCTAAGCCAAGTACTCCCCCTCACTGCCCTCATTAACTAGATGAAAACTCAATATGAGGAATAGGAACATACAATTGCTGTCAAACTAGTAGAAAGGATGCAATCATGTTTCTGGAATGATACACATATTTCATGAATGCATACAGATGACCACTACATCATGGCCACTCTCTTGGACCCTCAGTTCAGAGACACATTTGAGACTTTCTTTGGTGCATAATGTGTTAAGGATCACCAGTCCTATAAAGTGCTGCTTATACATCTGGTGTCTATACGTAGAGCAGAAACACAACACTCATCACCATCCCTTGCTGCAAGCATACTGACAGGCCAGATGGAGGAGAGGGAAGAAGGAAGATCCCAATATGTTTCCACTGCTGCTGCACATCGCAGAAGTCACTCATTTTTGTTTCCAAGTCAACCTGCTACTACTACTGCTGCTTCTGCTGCTTCACCCCCAGGAAGACAGCAACTGATGGCAAACCACAGTAGGGACAACTGTCTGACTATAACTTGATGAAAAAGTGTGGCAAGGGACATAAATGGGACTTAAACAACAGCAAGCATTCGGAGGGTGTGGGGCCACTAGACACCATGGAAACATATTAAATAAATATGAGGCAAGTGATCAGAGGGTAGGGGGGTGTCACTAGACACCACAGAAACAAATAATATGGGGCCAGCAATTGGAGGGTGGGGGTGCCACTAGACACCAGGGAAACATATTATTAAATTAATACAGGGCCAGTGATCAAAGGGAGATGCCAGTAGAAAATGTAGTGCCCAAGGGAAATTGGGGGCACCACAGAAAAGAGTGGAATTGGGGATATCACAGAAAATAGGGGATCCTCAGGGACATGAGGGGTCAGACAGTTATTGGGGCCCTAGTAGCTTATTGGGAAACCCTTGAAAAGCTTAGGGGACCCTATGAAGCACTGAACAGGCCCCTCTCCAGCAGACAGTCCTAGCAGTTTAAATTCAGACTGTTAAAAGAAAAACATTTTTTTTCCTTCCTTTGTCCTCCCTTACCCCTGCTCAAAACCGACACCTAGTCAGCCAAGGCCAAACCAGATGAGCCACATTCCTGTCCCAGCAAGGGAGAAGGAAACCAGGCTGAGCCCTCTCAGCCAATCCCTGTGGCCAGGGTAGATTCAAATTTGGAGACTTTTTTGTTTTAAGCCACTGAACCAGCCTCAGGAGGCTGACCTCAGGACAAAGGAACCAATCCTATGGCAGGTAGCCAGGACCACCTCAGCCGAGAAAAGGCTGTGCACAGGCTGGAGAGAGGAGAAAGAGTTTGACCAGGGAGGGTGAAGGACAGTAAGGCAATGGATGTCGGCTTCCCTGTTAGGAGGTTGAAGTGAATCCCTGGGCCCCTTCAGTGTAACTCTCCTCCAGAAGATCTTTTGTAGCAGCCTCAGTTGGTTTTCTGTAGAAATTTGCCATCTAGTCAGGTCCCCCAGTGTCGTGAGTCAGTCTATTTGGCCAGGAAACAGACCCAGTGAACCTTTTATGCAGCAGTCTCCAGCAGAAGAGGCCTTATCACTCCTTTGTGGTTGTGCATTCTCCAGGGTACAGAAATCCTTGTTGAACTCCAAGGGCTCCTGCACACACCTCATCTAGGGTTCCTCTGGTGCCTCTTCTTTGATCCAGAGAGGGTCCCCGAGAAGACCAGCATCACCTGCACCCATCTCCACTGAACTCCACCAACCCCAAGTCTTTGCCATGATGCCCCAGGTTCAAGTCCGGTCATAAGAGGTAGCCAGCTGATATCTAGGGCCCACTAAAGTGAGTCAGGTTAGGGGCCACCTCGGCTCTAGCTTGAGGGACTTCAGTCATCTGCCAGACTCGGAGTCACATTGCCCATTCTCCCACAGAGACATTGTCCCAAGGTGGTAATAATACCGGTGGCCTATACCAAGGCCTCGCAGAGGATTGCCAGGTTCTGTTCCTCATTCCCTGAGGTGGCATAAGTACTGGTGGCCCATGCAAGAGGCCATACTGAGGGTCACCACACATGTGATTGTACCATCTGTAGGTATCTTGTGTTCTAGTGACTCATCAAGAGGTCACACTGAAGATTGCCAGATTCTGAAGCTGCAGGGGTGAGGTGGTAAAGGTTCTAGGGACCTACCCAGAGGTTGTCTAGCAGATCATTGCACCCAGCACCCTTTCCTCAACTGGATATCACCTGCTCTCCTGCCCAAGGTCACCGCAGCTGACAACTCCAGATTAGGGTTCTCTTTACCTACAATCCAGTGTCAATACCCGTCCTCGACCAGGCACTTCCCTGTCGATGTTTCCTCGGTGACACCAGGAGTCACCTTCTTCCCAGGGCCAGGAGGCCTACATTGCTTTACTCTGTTTCTGGTTCACTGGGGGATGTCCCATTTTATGGCCTGTATAGTAAGCGCTTCCTTGGGTTCACACCCAGCGGTCGGCCAACCAAAATACTAGAAACCCAAGCTTGGTGCATCAGATTGCTACATCCTTAGGACTTGAATCACCCGGACTTTTGTATGACTTTAGTGCGGCCAGTTTGTGGTCCCGGTAATCTTATTCATTCTTTCTCTTGTGAGATAGTGACAGTGAATGCTAAGTTTTTTCTGTGTACTCCAACTATTGCTAATAAACCTTGCATCTTGGCTCTAGAGTATGCCTCCAGCCTCTCCTTCCAGATTTATCTGGCGTCACCCTAAACTATAGGGGGTACAAACCACCACAGCTCATCCACCACAACAACAGGGAAACATATCAAATTAATCGTGGCTGGGGGGGGGTGTAGCTAAGCCTTTGACCAAGATGGCAGCTTAAGAGCCTAGCTCCACATACAGTGGGCCTGAACACTACATCATCTGGCATTTTGGGAATATTTCAGCATCCTATCTTGAACTATCTACACACAGAACGGAAGAGGGACGTACCTGCTATAGTTTGGTGTCCTTATTTTCTTCATTTGATGGTGGACTGACTGGAATACATTCACTCTCTGCTGATTTTCAAGGCCTACAAGATGGCATCACCCATTCCACCCACTGCCTACTCTGTAAAAATGGAGCACAGGTTTACTCAATTTACGGCACAAATGGCACAAATGACTATAGCAATTAATGCAAATAGCGAGACCCTACAAGTCATTGAAGTCAGGATATTTCATACGGAGTGTCATCTCAAGGCCCACAGTGCTGCCCTGCAGAACCTATCAGCCGTAACCAGAGAACAAGTCAGCATTCTCCACCAGCTCCAGGACAAAGTAGACGATTTTGAGAATCGTAGCTGCCACAATAATTTATGGTTCATTAACTTTCCTGAGGGTGCCGAGTAGTGGGTCATGGATGACTTCTTACAAAAAACATTGCCTCAGCTCCTTGATCATCTGCCCAGCACCAACCAACACATCGAGCGGACCCACCGCTCCCTTGCTCCCCCACCAACGCCTGTGGATCAACCATGCCCTGTCCTGGCTTGCTTTCTCGACTTTAGGCAGAAGGAGCTCATCATCGCAGTGGCCAGGGACAAGAGGCCTTTCACCTGGAATGGCAAAAACAATTCAGATCTACCAGAACTATTCCCAGGAGCTTTTCAAAGCAGTGCAAAGCTTTCAATGACTACTGCAGAATCCTTTACAAACAACATTTCCTTCTCTCTGCGGGTACCCTGCTACTATGCAAGTGATCTTCAATGGCAACCCCCTTATGTTTGCCAGCCCCGAGTGTTTAATGACTTTTCTGTGGAAAACCTACTTGGAGGACTTTCATGGCCGGGGAAGCCCTTCCACTTCAGACAGCAATGACTTGTTTTAACCAAGTGACATAGAGGGCCCTCCCACTTCATCCCAGCAACCAGTCAGGCCTGAGGTTCAAGTCTTTGAGGCTTCCCTCCTTCCCTCCCAGAAGTAAAAAGTGACATACGCCCTATCAACATGAGCGGCGCCAACATGCAATAGACAGGCAGAGGGGAGAGGACTCAATGGAGCACAAACCCACAGATCTCCAGGGGTTCTACTCACCAAACCGCTTTGCTGCATTGCAAGACCAGACTGACATCTCATTGCTGCAAGACCCGGCGGGTTTGCAAATTCAGCCTGCTCAAGCGAGTTCCCCTGGCCAGAAGACGTGGGCTGCAGTGGCTGCAGCAGAGCCACAACATGAATCCTCAAGTAGGAAAATGCGAGCTGCTCCAGTGAGTGTCCTGCAGAAGCAAGAACTGGATGCTGCGCTCTGCAAGAAAGTCCTAAAGGATACAGAGGAAACCACCATGCCGACCTGAACTCTCCAATTAAGTGCCTGTTCCTTTCCTGGATAGCCAGGCTGGGGAGGATGATAGGAGGCCTGGGCCCTTATGGTGTTTCTAGGCTTTCTCTCTGGTGCCCCCCGATTTCCCCCCTGGACCGATATTTTAGCCACTTTCCTGGCGTTACCCCCCTCTCACTGACTTTCCTACCTCGAGGGCTGTCGGAGAAGAACTCCTAACTTATTTCAACCTGGACAGTGGACATTGGGCCCTCACCTAATCACCCTTGCTACTGGGGGTATACGGACAAAATCTGTAGTACAAAACATGATGCAGATGGCTCAATGTACATTGATAATTTATAAATGAGGGTCTGTTGTTTTCTTGGTGAAATTTAAATACCTGTTAGTAGAATGTTTATTGCCTTCAGGGAGCCAAAGGCTTGCTGTTACAGATTAGAAGCGATGGTAATGGTACAGCTCTTATGCAGTGAACATGTTTTAGTTTGCCTCCCTTCTTTCTCAAGGTGCTACATTACCGAAATTGACCCCATAAGGGGTTTCTTCCCCCCCGAACTACCACACCTACTACACCCCTCCCCTTTATTTTCCCTTTACTGCTGATGGTATGCAGCTGCTATGGGGTGGGTTGGACTCCATCTGGCAACACTCTTTGGGCACATACCCCTTCCCTGAGTACATGCCCCCACTATCAGGCCTACAAATGTTCAGTCTATGCAGAATGACTAATACACTACTCATGGCCCCTGCATGGCACATCATGTTTCAAGACTCTGGTAGCCCAGAACCTCTGCACTTAGGTGTTACCCTCTTTTCCCTACCCCCTCACAACTTCCCACTGGTGGTTGCTGACATGGTGGCAGGCTTTGCTTCAACTGTCAACTGATACACTTTGGAAGAAGCTCCCCGGCCCCCCTGCAAGAAGGACATAGGTGGCCTTGGCAGCTACAGTAGACTGCCAGCATTACTATATCCTTCCGGTAAGTGATATGATATTTGTTATCTTGGATGATGCACGTAGTTGTAGTTTTGTACAGGCTGTTTGCCCGTGTTTTCTAGGTATGTGTTATGGACCAGGCAACGTTACCGATGAATGTATTACAGCTCAATGGTTGGTATATCTGTTCAATAATTTATGTGTATGCTCCTCTCCTGCGAGGGGAGGTGGTGGGTCCCTCAGCCTCAGTGTTCTCCTCTATTCACCTGTCCCCTGTTAGCGTGACTCCTCCCTTTCTAGATCATGGGTGGCATTCATGGTTACACCTGGAATGTACAGGTACTAAACACCCCGATAAAATGTAAGCAGGTGCTAACACATCTTAAGAGGCTGAGGGCCATGCTGGCTGTACTGCAGGAGATGAAATTGACAAAGCAGGGCCACGATCAGCTGGCTAGGGACTGGGTAGGACAAATGTTTTCCTTCTTGGCCCCCTCAAAGAAGAGAGGGGTGGCTATACTTCTTCCTAAATCCCTAAAATGGTCACTCACTCAATTAAAATCTGACCCACAAGGTAGATGGGTCTTGGCCCTAATGAGTACACCTGAAGGCCCTCTTCTATTGGGCAACGTATATGGCCTTAATAAGGATGCCCCTGTCTTTTTCCATGAAGCTGCACATGAACTGACCTCCCTGGCCCCTACCCCAAACCGGGTAATCTTGGGTGGTGATTTTAACCTATCCTTGTACCTCAGATGGACTGCAGCTCCTCGACCTCTCCACAATGCCCTAAAGCTCATCTGACCATGCAGCAAATGATTGTGGATACTGGGCTAATGTAGAACATTTCACCCTAGGGAGATGGATTATTCATTCTTCTCCCTGGTACGTGTGTCTCACAGCAGACTTGACTACTGGCTGGTATTTATGGAGATTAGCCACTGTGCAGTCAACTCTAAAATCATGCACATGGTTATATCTGACCATTCCCCTGTTCCTTTGCGTACCCTTTGGGGCGCTAGTACCATCAAACCCTCCTCCTGGAAGCTAGATCCTTTCCTCCTAAGAGAACCAGAATTTAGCAATGGGTGACCAAAGAGACTGCCCACTTCCTGGCAGAAAACCCACTACTTGACACTTCCTCAGGGACTACTTGGGAAGCCTTTAAAGCTA
The DNA here is from genome assembly GCA_016271365.2 of Neoceratodus forsteri. Classification (NCBI taxonomy): domain Eukaryota; kingdom Metazoa; phylum Chordata; order Ceratodontiformes; family Ceratodontidae; genus Neoceratodus; species Neoceratodus forsteri. The sequence continues at coordinate 1,468,090,856 of CM057456.1, forward strand.
CCCTTTGGGGGCAATAATTGGGTATGCAGCCAAAAGACGGAAACATAGTGAGCATCTCCTGAATTCCTTAGAGGCTAAACTGAAAACATTAGCGTTCCAAACCAAACAAACACCAAACTTCTGTGCAAACTCCATGCTGGGCAGGAAAATGCTTAAAACTAGAATGGAGGTAAATGATTTTCTGGCTCGTAAAGATGAGGTAGCCATCCTATGGCTGTGGCATAAATATTGGGAGGAGGGCAGAAGGGAGGAAAGGTGTTAGCCTATAGGCTGTGGAAGCAGCAGGCTGAATGCCTCATCTCTGGCCTCAGGGAACAGCATGGCAAAACACATACAGATCCACTGCAACCTAACTCTATTATGGAACATCACTATGTAGATCTCTATACTTCTACCAGGCTTATGGAGGTAGATAAGGTTAAAGCATTTCTTTCCTCTCTATAGCTCCCTAGACTTACCCCCACTCTCAGACAGCAGAACTAGACCTACCCATTTCACCAGCTGAAATGGCTGCAGCACAAAGAACCATGAACTCTGATAAAGCCCCTGGGGAGATGGTTTCCCTGTCGAACTCTGGCAACTTTTCTCTTCTCAAATCTCCCCCTCCTTAGCTCCATGTACAACGAGTCACTTGATGAAGGTATCTTCCTCCCACCCTCCATGAAGCGGTTATCACGGTGTTCCCTAAAAATGAAAAGGACCCTACACCCCCCTCGAGCTATCGACTGATCTCTCTTATCAACGCTGATAGCAAAATCTTTGCCAAAATGATGGCCTCCAGACTAAATCCGCTGCTTTCTTCTCTCATCCATCCCTCACAAGTGGACTTTGTCCTGGGCCAACTCAGCAGGGACCATATCTGGTCCTTGATAAAACTTATGCACCAAGCCTGATCTCTTCCCACTCTAGTGGCAGCTGTGGCCATAGACTTTGAGAAAACCTTTGACTCCCTGGAGTGTGACTATCTCATGCTGGTTCTACAACACCTGGGACTTGGGGATCACTTTAGGTACTTGGTCAAGGCACTTTATCAACAACCCTCGGCTAGAATTCTGACCAATGCTGTCTTGTCTAGCCCCTTTCAGTTAGGGAGGGGTACTAGTCAGGGCTGTCCCCTATCCCCCTTACTTTTCATATTGGTGGTAGAGCCATCGGCAGCCACAATAAAGCAACACCCCTCCATTTGAGGAGTCCCAGTTGGGGATCAGATGTATGTCACTTTCATGTATGCAGATGATTTGCTAGTCTCAATGGAGGACGTACGTACATCACTCCCAACCCTTCTTTTCCTACTTTCTGACTTTGCAGGCTTCTCTGGCCTTAGGATGAATAAATCCAAGACAGAAAAGCTTTCCCTCAATTCAAGAAGCACCCAAGATCTGGTGGCCCCCTTTGGGCTAAAATGGACTCCAGATTCTCTGGTCTACCTTGGGGTACACATTACTCCTGATATATCCAGAATGTGGGACCTTAATTTGAAGCCTCTGGTTGCTGAGCTTAAAACTGAACTGGATAGAAGGAAGGCCCTCAACCTCACTTTTGCCAGAAAAATTTCAGCTTTAAAAATGATCTCAGCCCCCAAGATTCTATACCCCCCTTTCACCCATACCCCTAGAGGTACCACTTAAGTGGTTTAAGATCATAGACACTGCTATAGGTAACTTTCTGTGGTAACAAAAAAAAAAAACATGTTACAGTAGGAACAAACTACGGTCCCATTGGCAGGTTGAGGGCTGGGGTCTTTCTTGGTTAGAAGGGTATAAGTGGGCATATTCCATTGCTCAGATGTTGAAATGGTTTACCAGAGTATCCCCTGTATCACTGTAATTGCTGTATATAGAAAAGACAATAGCCCAGGTGCATTCTCTCCCCCTACTGATATACAATCCTCTGCCCAAAACCCTTGCTGCACACCCCACCATTGCCCTGTGGTTAAGCTCTGGAACAAAGACCATGCTAGGATTGAAGCAAATCCTAGGCCATTCTGTCATACTCCATTATTTCACAATAGGCATATCCAGGTGGATAATAAACCATTGTTGTGGCCTCATTGGGAGTAGAAAGACATTACCATATTATCTGATGTTTTAGATACATCAGGTCAGTGCATTCAATCATCTCAGAATCTAAGCCTTGGGAAAGGTCCGGGGGACATTTGATTTCTGGAGATATCTGCAGCTTCACAGTTCACTAATTGAATATTTAAAGCTCCACCCACCCAGTGCAGCTGGGCCTCAGAAGCTAACAGGGTGGCTTTCACTCCCCAACAGTCAAGCCAGTAAGGTTTATGCCGCCATAATATAAAGTATCCCCTCAGTCTAGGGAGTCCAAAGTTAAATGGGAAAAAGCTCCGAACATTACAATTGATGACACCCAATGGAACCTATGTTGGAAGCTGCCGCATGTAAGATACTCGGACATGCGGAGCAAACATATGCAAAATAATATTTTACATCACTGGTACAGGACACCTGACATTCTGTATAAGCTCAGGTTGGTAGATAACAATCTCTGCTGGAGATGTCAGTCCCAGGTAGGGAATTTGTATCACATACTCTGGCTCTGCAGACTGCTGGCTCCTTTTTGGACTGCTGTATGTTGGCTGGCCAGCCAAATTCTAGGCTCCACAATAGAACTAGATCCTATGCTATGGATCCTGGGTCTTCCTCCTCAGGGGCCCTGTCTTACTGTTCATAAGCATCACTGGTTGGCCCTTCTCAGCATCCAGGCTAAGCGCCTCATGTTGTGCCACTGGAGAACTACTCAAGTCCCCTCTCTATCAGAGCTTTTTCATTCATTTATGCAATGGGCATCACTAGACCACCCGACACATGTAGCAACCAACACATTAGCCAAATACTTTGCTTGCTGGGATCCTTTCTTTACTTATCTGAAACCCAGAAATGGAGTTGGGTGATAAGTGTACTTGGGTATTTTTGTAATTTCTCTGTTAACTCCCTGGCAGCTACCTGATAGTCTTGCTGTAGTCACAAAACTCACATATTTGACCTTGCACTTGTTAAATGCCTTCTATTTCTCTAATGTAGTTGCCTGGTCCTTGTGTTTGCTAGATTTATTTGTGTTCAGGGTAGAGAAGCCACCCCAGGATTTGTGGGTACGTCTTGATGGTAGAATCCATATTACTTATGTTTCTGTTAACCCTTTCCCAGTAGGTGCCTCTTTATAATAATATACCATAATACGCTGGATATGCTGTTTATTTTTCTATGGTTAACCACTTAAGGCTCACATAGATTTGCTATCCCTCTGTCTCTGTACTTGAACTTGTAATGTGTTTTCATTTGTATTGCTATATCTAGTATGACTTTTGACGAGTTGTATGTATTTTTTATGCTGTAAAATCAATAAAACTTATTAACGAAAAAAAAAAATAAGATATGGCCAGTGATTGGAGGATGGGAGGTGCCACTAGACACCAGGAAAACATATTAAATTAATATGGGGCCAGCAATACACAATCCGTAGCGTATATTCATTCCGCATTTCAGTGACTCACTGGAGTGTGGAATGAATGCATGAATTGCGAAGTAATGTATTAGAGTGCTGAAAGAAAATTCTGCTAAACTGACTTCTAACAGTGATCAGTTCTGTGGAATTTTGTTCTGCAGTTTAATACATTAATCTACAATTCATACATTTATTTCACCGTTCTATGTCGGAATTTCCCTGAAAGTTGCCAAAATGATTTCTGAACTTTTGCAGAAGTGAATGTCTAACTTTTATGAAAATTCCAGCAGTGAAAGTTTTTTTCGCACAGCTCTGGTTCAAAATGTTCATTCATAAACTATGTAAGCAATATGGCATGAGATGGTGAACCACACATCTAGGTGAGTGGTGAGGCTCAAGGCCACAGGCCAAGTGCCAACCAAACCTTGGTGTGCAGTACTCACATAATAACCAACCTCATAGAGTGCTTTATTGTACTTATCAAATAGGTCCCTCATACAAAAAGATTTAAACATGCCAAATACATTAAGGCACGCACAAAATCAGTTTAAGGCGACTTTGTCAGCTATTCTGCTGCTTTCAGCTAATTATTTTAAGCTATTCAGTTTTTTATTTTTGTTCTTTTGTTTTTGTTTCATATAACTTTTTTGTTACATATCCTTTCATTCAGCTGTTTTCTTATTGCAAGTGAAGGAATGAGATCAAGAGGGAGAGGGAGAGACAGATTGCAGTTCTATGTGTAGCTTGGTGTTTGGCAGATGCAGCTATGTTTTGTGATGGTCGGTGCAGAAAGAGGTTTAGGTAAGAGGCACAATATGTACTAAGCCCAAGTATACGTGAAATGGGAGCAGGAGGGAGTGTGGGTAGTTGCTTTATAAAATAGTGAGATGACCTGCGAGTGTGCAAGATGGAGCAGGATGTAGCAAGAGTTTTGTCCACAAGGTGAGTGACGTACTAAAAAGAAATTTTGTTAAAACTATCCAAATTGTAACAAAAAAACCCTGACTTCTGAGTTGTTTGTGGGCAACTTAACTGTGAAGTTGGGGTGGGAGGACAAATAGATGAACTGACTAGCAAGTGAAGGGGTGGGCAGGTAGAAAGCAGATCAAGATACAGTAACAATGTAACAACCAGTGTAGCTGTACTATGCATGACATCTTAAAAGAGGACTGTAGACATGCGAAACTTGAAAAGATGAAAAAAGGTGAGTGGACGGGATGAAATGTTTGTTTTTTGTTTGTTTGGGGTTTTTTTTGTTTTTTTTTTTACATATTAGGTGTTTGGTAAGTGGGGCTGGGATGAGGATTTTTTTTTTAATTTGGTCAAATGTTGTTTTTTAAAAATAGAGCAAGTAAGTGTTTTTCTTTATTTTTCTAATGTGACTGCCAGAATATATTTTTTTTAATATCTGGTAGGCATAGATATCAGAGAGTGCTGCAACCTGGTTGCTGGAAGCTTCCTAGACTGGTAGTTGGGCAGTGACCAGTGTTGGAATTAAAGGGGGGATGCTTCCCAAGGCTCAGTCCCCTACCTCTGAAGTGATCACTGGTAGTTCATGCACCATTGCTATTGACTTACAATGGGAAGGGGGACTCAGTTTAACAAAATGACCCTTATGGCACCCCCCAGCTCTAAACCTTAATTCCAACACTAGTTGGTGCCCTATAAAGCACTGGGTTTCAAGTTCTCTTGTCCAACAATGATGCAGTACATCCTCTATCCATTTTACAAGTGGATCTTTGAGCTGCTCAGACAACAGCATTTAGAAAGTGGAAAGGTTAGAGGTTTACTGAAAAGGGGCTGGTAGGCTGTCCCATTCTTTTGGGCCTGAAACAGAGCAGGCCCATTTGTTGAAGTCTTTTCAGAATGTGAAGTATGTACTACAGTATTTCCAGCTAGTGATCTCAGTCAGTTCTAGAGAATAAGGGGTCGGGACAGGTGTTAAACAAGCATTTGTCAATGCTGAATGTTTGAGTGCTGACATTAGCATTGGAAGTACAGGACTTAAGACAGATGCAGCATAGGAATGGCAGTGAAGTATTGAACTGACGCCAACCCCACCCACACCCTGCAGAGATGGACAGGCACTGGGGTGTGCTTTTGGTAATCGCCCAGAATGGTCATGCCATTTCACCTCACCCTACCCTGCAGACACCGACAAGTGTTGACGTGTGCCTTGGGGTGTTCAAGCTTTACACTCACCCCATTCGATAAGGAAATACACTGAAATGGGAGCAGTATAGGAGAATGGGGTGAACTTTGGGGCCAAAGAGTCCAAGGCACACCTCGATGCCTGTCACTGGCTGCAGGCTGGGGATGGGGGTTTAATGCCGTAAGCATTACTGTTGACAATCCCAAGTCACACCCCTGATGCCTGTCAGTCCATACAGGGTAGGGTGTTATGGTCAGAAACCCTAACATCCTGGGTGTTTCTTGGTATTTTGACTCTAAATTTTCAACATGGGCTTTTTGTGAACCCACTGCATAAACAGTGACACTATCAGTTTGTGAGCCAAAATGTGATTTTGCACAGTGACAGCGCCATTTGGTGCCACAGGTGTGAAAACACATTTCAGGAAGGATGTGAGTAATGACAGCTGTACTGTTCATGAGGAGGTGTAAAAAAATGGTAATACTGAAAATCTGGAGTGAAAATATAAAACAATTGGTGAAGTCACGAGTGTGCATCGAAACTGCACAATACACACCTGTAATGCAATTATTCTGGGGATTTTTTACACTAGATTTTCAACATAGGCATTTTGGGACCTCCGCTCATAAACAGTGGCACTGTGATTTTCTTAATCTGGCCTGAACATTGATTTTGCACAGCGACCATGCCCATTGTGTGCTACAGCTGCAAAAACATGTTTAGGGCAGGATGTAAAAAATGACAGCTGCACTGTTCATAAGGTAGTGTGCAAAAATTACAATGTTGAAAATCTGGAGTAAAAATATTAAAAATTGGGGAAGTTATGAGCATAAGTAGAAACTGTGCAACGTATGCTAGTGATGCAGTCATTTTTTGGAATTTGTTCACCAAATTTGCAACATGGGCTTTTTGGGACCTCCCCTTATAAACGCTGTCACTGTGATTTTCTTAATTTGTCCTGAACATTGATTTTGCACAGCGGTCATGCCATTGTGCACCAGATGTGCGAAAACTTATTTTGGGCAGGATGTGAAAAATGACAGCTGTACTTTTCATAAGGAGATGTAAAATGGCAATGTTGAAAATCTGAGGAAAATATAAAAATTTCAAGTTACGAAAGGCATGGAACTGCACAGCTTAACTTTGTAACAGTCATTTTTTGGAATTTTTTTCACTAAATTTGCAACATAGGCTTTTTGGGAGCCGACCTCATGAACAGTGACACTGTCTCATTACTCAGTCCTGGAAGGTGATGCCATGCAGAGACCACAAAATCCCCTTTCGGAACCAAATAATGACATGACAGTGACTGATTTCATGAGATGGGGTCCCAAGAACCCCATGTTGAAAATTTGGTGCCAAAAGTCACAAAAAATTGCTGAGATAGCAACCTAAGTTGAAACACCCCCATTTATGCCATTATACAGCTTACCAGCATTTCTTTAGTTCGCAGTCAGCTTTGAAGAGTGCAGATGTGTTTCCACTCCACCGAAGATCATGGCACTGGACCTCCAGAGATAAGTATGGGGTGAGGGGGTGGGAAGTGGGGTGCAGAGGGTGGGTGCTGGTTGGGGAGGGCTGGAATGCAACAGACAGTGAGGACTGTTTTCTTGTTTACAGGTAAAAAAAACTTTATGGAAGGTTTTTTTCCAGTACATTTGGCACACTGGGGTGGGCTCCCAGTGTGCCACCTGGGTATTTTGGGGGGGACTGGAGCCAACAGGTATTAGGCACCCTATTGGCAAAGAAAATGGGTCTGTGTTTGGGGGGGGCATGATGCCGAGGGGGATTGGGCACCCCCTTGGCAGACAAATTCAACTACAGGGACATCATGCCGATGGGGACTGGGCTCCCCATCAGCAAATGAACTGGGGAGGGGGCATGCTGACAGGGGGATTGGACACCCCCGACATCAGCTTTTACGGGACTGTGAGAGGTGGACAGCAACAGCTGCCACCATGTTTACTGAAATGTTACACCAGGCAAGGCATGCCCTGCAATGAGGGGATGCTCCCTCATTGCAGCAGCAAATTTCTTTCAAGTTGGTGGCACTCTTCTGAGTTGCTGTCATAGACTGCATGCTCATTCATTGGTGCCACAGAGACAAGCCCCAAAAAGCAGTGGCGGCATTGGCCAGAACACTGCCGCACCTCCACGACCTGATACTCCAGCAAGCTGTCACAACATGTTTATTGTGTGGATACAGCTACCAAGGAGTATGAACTAGTGGTAGCCTCTGTGTGCAGTGAGGATGAGACGGCCCATTTGGCTGCGCAAAAGCCACTTGTGGATCCTTGAGTCCCTGTCAAGGACAAACCTGCAGAGCCTGTTGCACAGAATATCCAGAAAGTGTAGCATGGCTTTACACCATATCTCTGCAGCCCAGCAGTGAGAGTAGGAATTTTCTTATTGACTGTATACCCCTAAGAGAGCCAAGGCAGTACGCACCTGCACATTTTTAAGTTGCATCAACTTAAAGTATATTTATAGTACACTATATTCATACTAGTTCAAACTTTGATTTCTTTGCAAGTGAAAGGATTGTGCCCAGTTTTGTTTGGGGTGGTGCAGTTTCTGGCCAACCCCATCCTGAGACATACCAAACAATGATGGGATTTGCTTGCTTCTGCTTCTGTAGCTGAGTTAGGTAGGGGTGGGATTGAGTATATGTTTATATAAGTGGGTATAGCTATGTGTATGTGTTTGTCAGAATTTCTGTGCATGTGTAAGATGTATTTGTAGGTAACTATATATATATATATATATATATATATATATATATATATATATATTTATATATATGTGCATAGTATGAGGGCATGACAGCATGCATGGATGTGTCTGTATGTATGAGTCAATTCACTTTTATGTGTGACTGTGCCTCTCTGCATGTATGTGTTTTTGTCCATTAGTCTGTGTGTCTTTGCATGTACAGTCTATATGTCTGTGTGTCTCTGTATATGTGTGCATTTATCCTTAAGGAGTACCTGGGTGCCTATGTGTTGTTCACTTTCCCCAGAGGAAAAAGAAAACACAACAGACAGTACTTGCCACTGGTTAACTATTGTTTCTTTTACTTCAAATATTACTCTGACCACTAAACAGTTGGTAGAATCCATTTAAGAAGCAGTTGGATCCTTGATGTAGCCCAACCCTGGGCTTCCTTCATCAGATACAACAGAGTGATGAAACTGGGCAAGGACAGATGTTCAGACAATGTCACCTTGGAAACGAGGTGGAGGCAGTGGATGCATGTCAATGGGGTCAAGGGCCAAAAGAGCAGAAACTCAAGAAAATGCTAGCTAGCAACAAGCTTAGCTCCGGGGCTGAAAAACTGTAATGAAACAAAAACAACACAAAGCAGATTGGTTGATTTTGACTGCAGATATGAAAAAACTGAAATGTGACATGGTAACGCAGTTCAATATGATTGATTCTTCTTAAATGTCAAATGCATGTATCATTACACTTTATCTTATACCTAGCAGGATGTAAAAGTCACTTAAAATAAAATTTATATGATAAGCTCCCCGATATTCTTATTTACATCACTTCTGTTTTATTCCCAATGTACTGCAATCAAGGAAGAATAAAAAAAATGCAGTTCCATTTGAAATTTACCAAAGACTCTTTCTTTCAGAAGCCTAGCTAATTATTCCAGTGAGAACTCCAACATGTCTCCCTATAATTACTGATATGATCTCTATTATAGGAGACAGGGTGGTGCAATCGTCTCGCACTGCTGGAGGCCTGCGTTCGATTCCCCTCTCAGGTCACAAGTGAAATGAGATTGCTAATTTTAGTTTAACTCCCAGTAGACAGTAATGCAAGCATTTGGCACACTCCATGTAACTTAAACAATATTGCTTTATAGAGTGTAGCTCAGTAAAGCTGAACCATTTTTGTTTTACACTGAGGCCTTCTTTGACCCACATAGTGCAGAACTCATTTAGTTTTTCAGGAAGGATGGAGGGTACTAAAGCTCTCAGAGGTGTAGAGGAAAATAACATTTATAGAGCCAGAACCCTTGGGTGCTACTCCCCCCCCCCAATTGTAGGCATGCCCATAATTGTTACCCAGACCCTTTGTACCTTCCATATTTTACATCAGGAATAGCATACAAGTAAAACAAATACTGCAGCACTTAGTTTTATGCATTTACCATCATGTTTAATTCAAATAGAGCTAACAATCATATTGTAACACCTGTAGGCAGTGGAGGATCTGGGGCGAAGCGAAAGGGAAGACAGCCTCCCCATTGTAACGTACCTGCTTGCTGCTGCTGCATTTCACTTTGCTGAGGAAGTCTAATATATTTATTTTAAGAAAATATACATTCTCAAAACTATTAATTACATTTTTAGTTTCTGTGAAAAATGAAATGAAAAAGATAGTAAACAATATAAAGGATAAAAACATTTTGAAAATTGCATGTCAGGTATGCACACCACCTTAGCCCCCACCATTGTAAAATCCTGGATCTGCCACTGACTTTAGGGGTGGAATCAGACTACAGAAGTAACCAAAATCAGTGGTCAGTTCCAAAAATGCCACCTCTCTCTCCAGTCAACTTGCATGCATTCCTTCTCCCATACTACAGTTGAGGCTGATGGTATTGGAACTGGGCTGAGTGCATTCTGGAATTACTGGCAATATACTTGCTCATGATGGTGAGCTATACCTCCCAATGCTAGGAAAAGGGGGGGGGGCATCAAGACATGGTTGTGGTGTGGCAATGTGCCACATCTTACTTGAATCTGGTCCATGGATGTTTCTGTCCTTAGTGTCCTCTCACACCCTTACCTTTTATGGGCTGGTCTGTTCTTAAATCTCCACAACACACTGTATGCCATGGATAAGTCCTCAAAGCACTGATGAGCAGTCACCCACACCATTCCTCTCAATCTCCTGTCTAGCAAATCAGGGTTAAGCCTTAAAAAATTCAGCGCCACCTTACCAAAATCGGGGACACATCGTAAACAAACTCCTGTCAGAGCCAACATGACTGTTTCAGAGTGATGAGTCCAAGTGAAAAATACTCAGAGCTCCTGCCATGGCTGACACTGTACCTGCACAGTACTCGCACATGTGCAGTGACCGATAATCACTGCGCATATGCAAGAAAGAGCCTGTCTTGCTCAAGATGGTCACCGTGACAGAAGTGTGCATGCGCGATACTCACACATGTGCAATGAGCTCACGGTGGCCATCTTGGGCATGGTGGGATCTTTCATTTTGCCTGCAACTGTGGAGGTGATGGGCAGAAAAACATAGTGCCTCCGTGGAGTGGGGGAGGTTGTGCAGCCCTCGAATGGGAGGGGTGGTGGAAAACCAACCCACCAGCACTGACATCTGCACTGTGGACACAGGACCACGGCACTGTGGAAGTACAGAGCTGAGGTATCCGGTCACATGCTTTTAGTGCCCTATTTCACTCTCTAAGCAAAACGTCTACAGATCTCTACCCATGCAGCTGTAAAAATGGTAGTATCAGCTAAAATGCTTGCCACAGTGTCTGGTTTAGTATGTAAAGCACTTCCTGAAGCAAAACTGAACTGTAACACTAATTTCTGCCATTACTATGTGCTTCAAATCCCTACTCTTGAGAAAGAAATCATAAATTTACAAGGGCCAAGGCCATATCTGAGGAAAAATCAGAAGGAGGCACTATAGCACAGTGGTTTAAGGCTCTGAGCTGCAAACCTGAAGACCTGGGTTTGAGTCTCACAACCCCCATTTGCATACTGTGTGACCCTAAGCAAGTCACTTAACTTCCTTGTGCTCCCAAGTCACACTTGTAAACAAGCTTTCATCTTAGTGTGTCTCTCCTGGTTAAAAAAAAAAAGAAGAAAAATCAGTGACATCCCAGAAAATCAGAACCGCTGGGAAATATGACCAGCAACTGTCATGTGAAAAGAAATGGTAGGGTCTAGGTGATTATCTCCTGATTCTAATAAGCACCCCAAAAAGTTAAATGTGTTTCGTCTCTGAACCCTTTTCAAACTGAACAATTTGTATATCAAATATTTGAAAATTGCATGCTACTTACTTAATGCTTGTTCTGTACTTCTCAGACCCATTTTTGATGAGAATGTTCTTTTGGTTCTAAATTTGAGAATCAGTGGAGTTCAGAACCTCTAGAGATTCTTTTTTCACAATAAGTTGTGCCCACACCAGAAAAAAGAAGTACAGCAGCATTTTCAACCAGAGCATGTGTAAAGTGGACAGGTGGTAAAAGCATACCAAAAAAGATTGACTACTTTTTTTGGGGGAGTGACTAACATAAGGAGTCAGTTAAACTTATTTTGGAAGGTCCAGAAGGACCATGGTGGACCTTGCAGAGGGTGCATACATTAGGCTTGATGTGAACCAGGTGTAACATTTATGAAGCCCCTTAAACTCAAAAAAAGAAATTATTAAATTTGATTAGTGTGGAGGAAGTGAGAAGATGGGAGAACCTTTCCTGGAGTACAAAACCTAGCTCTTCCCTTAAAAAAGGAAAATCGTGTCTAGGCAAATGAAATCGGCTCCTTGTCTTTTTCCAAATGCATTACGTGCATGCATGTGAACACATGCTCACACACACGTTAGTTTAGAACTCAGTTATTTAGCAGGAACGGGTGAGATGTTTTCTCCCACCCCAAAAAAAAAAAACTTTTGAAAATCTGTCCCCATCATTCAGCAAAATTTGCAAAGATCTTTTGGAAATATTTGTGCCAGAGCAGTATTTTTGTAGAGTAAAGTTCTTCAGTATGAAATAAAAGTAGAAACTAAGGGCTCCATACACAGTTGCTGTCAGAGCTGGTGGGCTTCAGCAGCACACAGAGGCTCCCTGTACCACCATCTACAAAAACTGTGGCACACAAAAGCCCTCAGCTGTCAGGTGAGGAGTCTCAACCAGTGCCTAAGTCACAATGCAAATCAGGGTCGCCAGATGTGTGGCCAGAAACAGGGTTTATGACATCAAACATTGTACTTGTGGCATACACAGACAGTTGGTTACGACAGTGTACCAGTCACATTGTACTCTGTCATGCCCAAGTGTCAGTGCCTTGAGGCACTACTGCCACAGTCATCCCCCCACTCCCTGTACCTTTTGGCCTGCTTGTAAGCTGAGGTGCTGTTTAATTTTTATGTCTCTTAACATTCTTCCCTGGTGGTTCAGTGGCCCTGGGATTGGCCACAAATGTTAATCTTTTCCCTGGTATTAAATGTAAACCACTATCTATCCTCATTCAACCACACATTGGTAATTAACAATCGATCCCCCACTGATCTCAGTCCCACACCCACACCACCACCTTGGTGGTGTCTCTCTTCCTGTTGCATGGCTGTAACAGACGTATGGAGCTGATTTCAGCAGTTCCACAGAGGGGTCACACTTTGCAATGTGTGGCGGTGGACTTAAAGGAGTATTGTGCTGAACCTAAATGTCATTTTTCCCAGTAGAAGCATTTTTTATAAATAAGAGTTCCAATTCTGTTATTGTTCCATCTATATAGGCCTATTAGTAACCTCAGTGGATGTTTCCGATTTACTCTCCAATGTAAAGTACCATTTTTGAACTATATGATTAAGTAATAAGACATGATAGGATGTGCATTAAACATTTCTAATCCACGGCCAGCAGTGTGAACTCATTTACTCTGTATGTGCTCCTCGCTCATTTCACTGCTATTCTTTCCTTATGTATTACCATGTATCGGCACACTTTACATACTGATGTATGATATGTTGTACTGTTTATGACTTGTGAGAAGCAGGTCCACCTTGCAAATGAGCTTGCTCAACAGTGTTCACCTGGATAAGTAAAGATTTTGATTGATTGATTGATTAATGCACATCCCTGGAGTGCCTCATTGCACTTCTAAAATGAAACTTTATATTGGGCCTGGTTTAAAAATGTAAATATATACATAAATGTAAGCCCACCCCTCCCAGTTTAGGGGTATGTAGGTGATAAAATAATTGGGAGGGGGCACTACACAACCCAAGCATCACAGTCCAAAGAATTAGAATAGAAGCACTCTTTACCTGAGCACATTGAGTTGTTGTGACTGGAGATCACGGTAACAAGGGGACCAAAATTTGCTGCTAGGATGTTTAGGATGATGCAGGAGAAGATTGGTTAGCAGGCAAGCATGCACAGTCACAATGATTAGGTTCATTGTACACTCCAAGATCCAAATGCAAAATGATTTAATTAAGAACATAAGAATTTGCTGGCAGAAGGGGACCTCTTGATCCATCTAGTCTGCCCAGAATACCTACCTCCCTCCTTATTTATTTATTTTGACCAGGTAAGTGCACTAGACAAATCCTGCCTATTTTCAGACACGACCCAGGGAAGGGGGAATACAGACGAATTCCAACTGACCTTGAACCAGATTAAGCTGACAGTGGTATTTTTAGTGAATGAGGGAAATTTGGCCAGGACTCCAGGGAAATTCCCCTACTCTTTTCGATAAGTGCCATGAAATCTTTAACATCCACCTGAACTACCACCAATCCAGGCAGATGGGTCCTCGGTTTAACATCTCATCTGAAAGACGGCACCACAGAAGTACAGCACCCCTCTCATGCTGCACTACAGTGTCAGTGCTGGGATATTAACCCAAGTGCCAGATGTGGGAACTGAACCCACAGCCCTCTGATCTCCCAGCCTCAGAGGCGAGTTGCTACCTACTGAGCTACTGACACTGATAGACTATTTCCTTTTTTGCACATAATGTTTATCCCATGCAAGTTTGAATTCCCTTACATTTTTTGAGTCTACTACCTCTTGCGGTAGGCTATTCCAAGGGTCAAACATCCTCTCAGGAAAAAAGTACTTCCTGATGTTTCCCCTAAATTTACCTCCTGTCAGTCGTAGATTGTGGCCTCTTGTACGACTCTCTGATTTTATCTGAAATTGGTTTTCCTTCCGTGCTGTGTTCGTTCCCTTCATATACTTAAAAGTTTCTATCATGTCCCCGTCTCTTCTCTGTTCAAGTGAGTAGAACTGTAAGTGAGCCAGTCTGGTTTCATATGGCTCCTGGTGCAAACCCTGCACCATCTTTGTAGCCCTTCTCTGCACCACCTCCAGTCTGTTGATATCCTTCTTCAGGTGCGGCCTCCAAAACTGGACGCAATACTCCATGTGTGGCCTGACCAGTGATCTGTAGAGTGCCATTATCACCTTTTTTTCTTGCTAGTTATATCCCTTCCAATGCATCTGAGGATGCCATTTGCTTTCTGCATTGCCCTTTCACATTGCTTGTTCATCCTAAGGTCATCTGTAATGATTTCACCAAGACCCCTCTCCACTTGTGTTACTTCAAGTTGGTGTTCTAGCAGCATGTATTCCTTCCTGGGATTTTTTTTACCCAGATGCATGACCTTGCATTTTTTGGCACGCAACTTCAATTGCCAATTTTTGGACCATCCTTCCAACCTATTCAGATCCTTTTCCATCTTCAAGACTCCCTCTTGGATGTCCACCTGGTTGCAGAGTTTTTTATCATCTGCAGACAGGCATACTTTCCCCTCCAGCTCATCAGCGATGTCACTGATGAAAATATTGAAGACGATGGAACCTAATACTGACCCCTGTGGCACTCCACTGGTCACCTTGCCTCCCCTGACTAAGCTCCATTAACTAAGACCCTCTGTGTCCTATCCTTGAGCCAGTTTGCAATCCAGTTGACAATCTTATGACTAAGTCCTGTATTCTCTAGCTTATTCATAAGCCTTCTGTGGGGTACAGTGTCAAAGGCCTTGCTGAAGTCTAAGTACAACACATCCACTGCCCTTCCCTGATCCACTGTTCTGGTTACCCAGTTGAAGAATTCTACCATATTTGTTAGGCATGATTTTCCTGCCATAAATCCATGTTGCATGGGGTCAGGCTTTCCAGATTCTTTTAGATGATCCACTATTCTATCTTTCAGCAGGGTTTCCATAAGTTTGCCTGCCACTGAGGTCAGAGTGACTGGTCGGTAGTTCCCAGACTCTTCCCTGCTTCCACTTTTACATAAGGGTACTGCCACAGCCTTTTTCTAGTCTAGTGATATTGTGCCACTTTCTAGTGACTTATTAAAAAGGTCAGTGAGAGACGTGACAATTTCTTCTCATAACTCCCTTAGAATCCTAGGGTGGATTCCATCAGGTCCCATTGCTTTGTCTACTTTTAGTTTGCTAAGTTTTCCTAGGACTCTTTCTCTTGAGAAGCAGAAGCTGTCTGCTCTTCTACTGTTGCACACTGCCTTTCCCATAGTAGGGCCACTACCTTGGTCTTCAGTGGTGAAGACTGAGCAGAAGAATTTGTTTATCACTTCTGCCTTGTCAACTATTCTTTTCAACTATATGTCCTTCAGTTGATTTTAGCCTGATTATCCCACCCTTACTCTTTTTTCTATCACTTATGTACCTAAAAAATGTTTTGTCCCTCTTTGTTACTCCCTATGCTATTTTCTCCTCTGTCTAGGCTTAGGTCCTAACAACCTTTCTCGCTTTTCTCAGCTTTGATATGTAATGCTCCCTGTCTGCTTCTTTCTTTGTCTGCTTATACTGCTTGAAAGCCCTTTATTTGTGTTTTACTTTTGTTGCTATTTCTCTGGAGAACCACAGCGGCTTTCTTCTTCTTTTTGACTTGCTGTTGTGCTTTGCGCACTGTTCAGTAACTTGAAGTAAAGCTGTCTTCAAGGCTTCCCAGCTTCTCTCCATGTCCCATGAGTTATTGATTTGCAACAAGTTTCTTAACTGGGTTTTCATGATGTTGAAGTCTGCTTTGTAGAAGTCAAGTGTTTTGAGCTTTGTGTGACCTGATTCTGCTATCCTTTCCACTGCTAACCAGATTGACCTGTGGTCTCTGGTTTCCAGATTTACTCCTATGGTTACATCTGAGATTCTGGTGCTGTTTGTTTGCACCAGGTACGGGATAGTCTGTTCTCTGGTAGGGACTGCACCAGCTGATTAAGTCCTGCCTCCTTCAGGGCAAGTAGGAACTCTTTGCTGCATTCAGACAATGCCATGAATGAGGAACAGTCTTTTTTTTTCCCTTCATATTTTCATTCTTACAAATTATATGATTTAGGTTTATCTCGATTGAGCTGTTGCTCATTTACAACAAGGTCCATCAGGTAGATTGAAATCCCCCACTAATTAAACATGAAAAACGGTAACAGCCACTCCATGGAGCAAGGGGTATTATATATGGTGGGTTTGTTTCACAGACACAACTGGAAAATCTACTGCAACAGTCTTTTGTGCTAACAGACTATTTATTTTATGCAGCTCTTCCATAAGCCATAAGGCTATAATTCCTATGAGCATTCTTGGGGCCAAAACAGGGCCTTTGGTTGAGGTAGTCTGGTACTGATAACTCTAGCAACTCTTATCCCATTCTTTGCCTTCTCTATCTGACAGTTACATTCCTTTCCTTTTACTCTCTCTTCAGGCAATTTCATTCCCACACTTTTCTTCTGGGCTTATGACAATCGCTACCCAGCATGCTCCACTCATGCAGTGATTCCAACCTCTGAACTGACTCATCAGGGGGTCCTCTGCTAGTACCACACACATAGGAGCCGACTCCATGGGTGCTTGGGTGCTCTAGCACCCACAAAGTTGACATAAGCACCCTCAATATTTCGAGCGCAGCCTGCAACAAAGGATTATTAGGGAACTTGGTCACAGGAAAAATACTACCTACTAGCAATGAGCACCCGCAAAGATTCTTGAAAGTTGGCATTCCTGCAGATCACCCAAAGAGGCTACTACCCCACCAGGGTCTCAAACCTCACTCCCCCAAATAGAATTTCCCCACCTCCATAAGCAGTTCACCCCATGGGTCCCAACTCTGCAGCAGCCTCCAGCCCGGGTGAATGGGGTAACTCTGCTACCATTATGCCCTCAACTGCAAGGGCTGCCACTTCCAAGCCATGCACCAGGCCCTACTGCCCACAGAAAAACCTTCTGACCCAACAGCTGAACTCACCCATGGGCAATCTCTCTTTAAGGGCTTTAGGCCTACCTGCTTACCCTACCATGGTGCCAAAGTTCACTTGGTGGGCCTCCATTTCCATTTCTTCTCCCCGAGATCCAGCTCCCAAATGCAATGATAGGCCCTGATGCTTTGCTTCATTGATCCCCTTTCTTTGCACCTGAAGCAATGCCTTCCATCTCACGGGTCTTCAAGGGTAGAGGGCCAGAGCAGCAAGTGGACCACCCCAGCCCCACCAGGGCCCTCCGGACGGACTTGCGGGTCAAACCCCAGTCTCTCTCTCTCTCTCTCTCTCTCTCTCTCTCTTGGTCATCCCCCCAGGTCTCCCTTGGCAACAAAATCCCCTGCTAGTTATACCCTTCACGGATGGGCCCCACCTGCAGTCAGCAGGCAGCACCACATCCCAGACTCAGCGGCACCACAGCTCTCTCTCTCTCTCTCTTCCTAGCTATCCCATAGCAATCAAAATTTAACTAGTAAGTGCCCAAAGGATGCTTACATAAAAATAGTAAAAAAAACTTTCAATGTATTTTAACGTTAAATAAATCCTCAACCTACATTAGACACTAACAGCCATGTGTATTCTGACTCACACACTTTATGTATCATCACCTGAACAAAAGCAGAACTGCCCCAGTATTTTCACATAATATCTCAATTTATAAATCTGCTACTTCAAAATGCAGTTTGTTTGTTTTTTCATATACAGTAGCTTTTTCTCCTCATTGGGTGGCACAGGCAGGCCCCTACCCTGTCCCTGCCTTCTCCTATCTGGCATCTCATCTCTCCCATATCTCAGGCCTCAGTATCTCCAACAGATTGCCCCCAGTAGTGGGGCCAGGAAGTGGAGGGTCATCCTCCCCCCACCCAGAGAAACCACATCTAGACTGGGCAGGAGGCCAGACGATGGCATGGAATGGAGGTAGGCAGGCAGGGCTTCATGTGTCCCATACCAGCCATTTTCCATTTTCTCCCTTCCCCATTGCTGGGGTACACATGTCAGCATGCAAATGTGGAGGCATATGCATGCTGTGGAGTCCTGCAGCACCATCCCGTCTTTGGCACCTCTGAACCGCTCTACCCACAGACCTACACCTGGTGGCAGTCATTCAGCTGGAACACCAATCCACCCTCCCAAGGAGAGAAGAGGAGAGCTGTCTTCCAGACACTCAATCCTTTCCCTCCAGGGTGGACCCCCAGCAACCCACGTTCACCACCGAACACTGGTCACTGGTGTGTCAGGAGGTATGGCACCAGTGCCTCAGCCCTCCACACCACTGGGCTGGCTCAAATGCAGCTTTTTAACTGATCTTGACTTACTTCTTAATTGTCAGCAACACAGCCCTCTAACCGCTCCCATTTTCTTAGGTTTCTAATCTCAGCACAGAACAAAGTATCTTGCAAAAAAAAAGGAGGGAGAGGTACAGTGTATCCTCATTTCTTGTCACAATGGTCCCCGATGTCTGAAATCCTATTCAAGAGCAGGGACAATGGAAAATATAGAAAACTATCTCTGTACCCATATTGCTTGGGTTAAATCAAGTAAGACAGGTCATCCAATTGAGTCAGGAGCATCTGCTATAGCCATGACAATGAGAGAGGGCAAATAAGGTCTCTGCAGCTGAGTCAGGTCAAGTACACAAATCATCATAAATCCCAGAATATAAATAACTCAAGCACCCTAATATCCCATGAAGTTATCCTGATTTTTAAACGGGTATGTCTGCAGCCATGTTACAAGCCCTGCAAAATATGGAGGCAGTATCGGACCATGCAGGCCAGTGCTGGAGGGCTTCAAATGGCAATGAAAGACAATAAGAATGTCGCCCCCACTGACATTGATTATTTCAGTGGTCGGACATGGATTTAATTTTTTTTTTTTAAACCAGGAGGAGTGCCACAAAATGCTAGGGTCAGCATGTAAGCTGCCAGGCAGTGGATGGGGGTCAGTGACAATGCTGATGAAAAGTTTAGTTTTCATGGAAGTTACAATCTTGAATAGTTAGTGACCTGGCATACATCATTTTTACATTTTTCTAGGTAAACTACAGTATTTTTTTAAAAGAGATTTGACAGTTTGTGATGGGAATCAGATGATATTTATTTTTAGGCTAGGAGAATACTAGATTTTTCCCAGCTGTGGGGAAAATGGCAGCATTTCAAAATATCAAAATTCTATTTGGCTTACTGATATCTGTTTAATGTTGTAGGACTGTAGGTGCCTGACCTTGTTGTTAGCCTTGCATCATATCCCGTCAAGTTAACAAGAACATTTGGTCATTGTGATTTTGTTGCTGCAACAAGGGCAACTGTGAAAGGGGTAATCTTGATTTTAGACTGCCCCTCACTCCTGTTGCTCTTTGCCCCCCACTCAGTTTCTAACCCCTTTGGGGCATGCCTGCCCTGGAGAAGGTTATATTTAATTCTAGGGGGGATGTGTGGGTGGTTAAGCCTCCCGCAAAACCCAATCATTTTCATGGAGGGCGCTTTGGTGCTGTACCTTCCGGGAGACAAAATGCCTGGTGCTGCAGTGCTTGGTGACATTTTGCCAGTGCCATAATCAGTGTCGGCAAAATGTTTTTCACTGCGACATGGGTACATCACCATTCATTACACACTTCTAATGCATGGCTAACAACCAATCAGAATATTTACTTACCATTTTATAATGAGGTTTATGTCCATTTCAATCACAAAGTTCTATAGAAGAACAATGAGGAACTGTGCCAACAATGGAAAAACTGAGCAAGGACATACTCTACATCATACATATATACATACCTACCTACAGATTAGCCAGCAGAAAAAGGCCATTTGGTCTGTCTAGTCTGCTCGTAATTGCAGGGTCTGTAGCTTGAGCTATTGACCCTGCCCCCCCCCCCAATCCTCCCAACCTTCCCACCCACCACTTTCATAACTTTTACTTTCCTGTTATGTCTATCCCACTCCTTTTTGAAGCCACCCATTGTTTTCAATGAAACCACTTCTTCCAGTAGTGTTCCAACTGTCCACAACCCTCTCAGTGAAGAATTTCTTTCTAAATTCCCTTCTAAACTTTCTGCCAATTTAAGACAATACTTGCTTATATTATGATTTCCACTTAATCTAAAGAGAGACTCCTTATCCACCCTGTTTATTCCTTTTAAGTATTTAAAAGTCTCTATCATATCCCCTTTTTCTCTCCTTTCCTGTAGTGGGTACATGTTTTGGTTTCTTAACCTCTCTTCATAGGTTTTTCCTTGTTGACCTACAATCATCTTTATTGCCCTCCCCTCTACCTTCTTCAGCAAGATAATATTTATTTTTTTTAAGGTAAAAGCACCAGAATTGTACTCCATACTCCATAGGAAGCCTCACCAGTGACCTATACAGGGGCAGAATGGCCTCTTTTCACCTACTGCTGATCCCCTTAGCAATGCACCCCAACATCTGGTTTGCCTGAGCTGCCGCCATCTTACACTGCATGTAGAGTTTTAGGTCACTAATTATTATCACACCCAGATCCTTTTCCTGTTCTTTAACAGACAGCCAAACTCCTCCCAGATAGTACACAGTCTTGGGATTCTTGGGTCCTAAATGCATCACCTTGCATTTTTTGACATTGAATCCAAGTTGAATACAGTTCTAAAATGATACTAACTACCTGTGAGTAAATCATAAATACTCACTAAGTTAACTAAAAAGTCTATAAACATAGAATAGTAACAGAATTTGAATCAGTATTTAGGAGAAAATAAAATAATATTTTTGCTGGGTAAAGGTAATACTTTTATTATTGTAGGCTAACTAGAACTTACAGATACAAGCTTTCAAGGCCAATAAGCCTCTTCTTCAGGTATATTATATTGTAGGTTGAAGTGTTTGCCATCTATAGAAGCTTAGTTTTGATAATCAATGCAAGAAAACAAAGAAAAAACTGCAAAGGTCTGAGTAAACTTTGAAGTGCTAATTAACATCAAAGTACAGTGCTCCCTCTTCTATTCACCATCTCTGGTGTAGCCAAATTTTGGTAGATAAAAGAAGGTGGTGGATAGTAGAGGGTAGGTTTTCTGAATATAATTTGATAAGTCACAACACCACACCATGTGTTCAAATGTGTTTATTAAGCTAAAACATTTATTTTAAAAATCAAATTTAAAATCACAATGCATTTAAATGTAAAGTATTTAAAAGCGTAGTACTGAACCAGGAGACTAAATATGAGATAGCAGTAGTATTAAATTAGCGGTCAAAATGATGACATGCTTAAATATAGAATGCCCCCCTCATATTCATGAAGCATAAGGTACCATTATTTATTTAATTAATTACCCCAATTCTCTCATTAGGCATCACAGAAGGTATCCTATTAGAATACTGAAACTCAGAATCCCAACACTCACTGGACTGAGTTCAGTATCCCAACACACATGTACCTGACATCTTCGCTGTCCCAACACACTCACGCCTGACAGGAAGGACAGGGGAAAGGTAGTGGATGTGGCAAACCACTACCCTACCCCTGGCCAGGCAACACAACAGAGGAAAAAATACAGAAGCTGGCCAAGCTGCTCCTGTGGCATGGAGGGCTAAGCTACTAGCAGCTCAGCCAGCATAGTGTGGCAGACCAGGGTTCTCTTCCCAGTTACTGCAATGTTTTTCTTTAGCCCCCATAACTTAATGTTTTACTCTTAGGTCCACTTCCCCTCAGAGTTGGTTATTTAAGTTAGGGGGGATGCAGGGGGCAAAGCCCCCCACATTAAATGCAAGTGCCTTCGGGATCCTGCAAGTCAGGATCCAGTGCCTTGTAGGATACTGACATTCAGTTTCCTGAACTCGATCTTGTGGAGTTCTGGATACTGAGTTTCAGTATTCCATAGTAGAACCTCACAAAATAATTTAGGCAATTAGGATCAGGAAACCAACTATTAGACAGCAGCAGCAGCATTGAATTGGCAGCTATAGACATAACAGACAGACAGCTTGAGACCACAAGCAACACAAAGAGTAGGAGACCGCACAATATTCATGAAGCACAAGCTACCATTGATTTATTTTAACCAATTAACCTGATTCTCCCAAGAAAAGTGTTGCATACTGTACAGCTATTCAGTTTTGTAAGAGACTGATAGAGTTACTGCTATTAGTACCTAACCGACTGATGTAAGGAAAATTGGAGAAACTGGACCGGGAGACCACTTAAGACAGAAGCAGTGGCAGTATTAAATTGGCAGCCAAAATTATTAAATTCTTAGATACAAAAAGCCCCCTCCCAACATTCATGAAGCATGAGCTACCGCTGAGAAATTGCTGAAGTTATTATCCAAAGTTAAGTACGTTAGCTGTTAAATTAATACAAATCATGATCGTGACGACTCACTCCGATGCTGAGATGCTGAGATGCTGACATCTCATGCCCTGAAGCAATGTAGCAGAAGAATGAGGGAGATTAGCTCAGGTCTCTATAGCAACCAAACACAGTTGGCCACTGGCAGATGGCAGTTAGTGAGGGTGGGGTTTTTAAAAGAGGGAATTAATATAGAAGACAACGGGAACAGCATGGTATACTGGCAGTAAGGGAGGTAGTATAGGCACCTACATTCTGATATACCTGAAGAAGAGGTTTATGGGCCTCAAAAGCTTGTATTTGTAGCTTTTCAGCAACCTAATAAAAGTACTATCTTTAATCAGCGAAAAGATCCTCTTTTTGTTTCTCTCCTGCTTTGTGTGGCACAATCCTACCTTGCTCTGAAAAAATGGAAGATGACCTAATCTGCTGTAAGTAATGGACGCTGGAAAACCTTCTGAAGAAGCAAGATAAACTGGACAGTGACATTTACTTTGTCAATGGAGGCAAGAAAGGAAACCTTATTCCCAAAGGGCTCACAAATAAAAATCCATTAGCCTCCACCTACAACATCAGATGTGCAAACAGTTGTGTTACAGGACCTCTGAGAAAAAAAAAATCTTCCTGTGTTTACTCTGACACAGCTAGAATGTAAATAGGGACATTATTCCTACTGTTTTGATGTTAATTAACACTTCAAAGTTTGCTCAAACCTTTGCAGTGTTTTCTTTTTTTTTCCTTGCATTGTTAATTGAAACCAAGCTGCTAGAAATGACAGGCAGTTCAGCCTGCATTGTAATATACCTGAAGAAGAGGCTTATAAGCCTCAAAGTTTGTAGCTGTAACTTTTCATTAGTCTAATAAAGGTATTATCTTTACCCTGCAAAACAGTTCTGTTTTTGTTTCTCTCCTGCTTTTGTATGGGCTAATATGTATAACACCTGCCTGCACACTGCTTTCACCTACCTGGGTGATGGAATCCGGTTAGCTGCAAGGAAGGTTAGTCACAGAGCTGGCAGATATTACTTTAGGGTATGACTAGAGATGCAGCGAATTGAAAATTCGCCTGCAAAGTGAACGCGAAGTGAGCACTTCATGTTGCTACTCCGCTATGTGGAGTGGGCAATGCAAAGTGCTCACTTCACCTTGTCATTACCACTTCGCGTTAAGGCAGAATGGCAACACGAAGTAAGGCGAAGTCATTGTTTTTAATAGATTTCGCGTTCCTCATTAGGATTCTAAGTGATCCACTTGGTGTTTCAGATTTGGCAGCCCCCCCCCACACACATCACATGGCTTACAGTCCTGTAAGTCACATGTTCTTTAGCTAGGCAGGAAGAAAGTGAGTCATACAAGCAGACACTTTTACTTTCTGCTGTGCAGACGGAGAGAGAGTAATGTGTTTTGTTACTGCTGATACTTTTAGATCAGAGCGAGGAGGAGATTTAAACTTTGATTTAGACCCAACAGCTTTTTTAAAAGCTACATTTTTTTGTCTTTTCTGTACTCTTTTTTACTTAATTTGTTCTTTCTGTAAATTTTATTTTTCTTACCTTTATAAGTAGTTAGTTGTTTGTCTGTGTGTGTGTGACTGTGTGTGTGTGTTGTGTGACAGTGTGAGTAGTGATTGCTCAGACTGAGGGAGCTCAGTAGGAGAGATGGACCAGGGTGAGGGAAAGTCTTGGACAGGGCTGCTTTGGGAGAGCATGGTAGTGGTAAGCATCGTACCGTGTGCATGTGTGGAGGGCATGGGCACCCATTCCTGTTGGACCACTCAAAACTTGTGAGTACCCCCCCGAAAGCAGGACCAGCACCACCTCCTGTCCTGACTCTGAGGCAGTTGAACCACCACCACCAAGTCCAGCACCAGGTCCTCTGGAGCAGGATGTGCCTGTTCCCCCGGGTCCAGGTGTGGATCCCATCCCTGTTCAGCACCATGACCAGCAGGCTTACAATACATCCAGGTAACTATTAAAAAAAAATTATGTTGTGATTCATGACGTGATCGTAAATCATAATTTGTGACTGCATTTGTGACCATGATGATGAAGAAACATGAATGCCTATGGCTATACTTCCCTGGTCACCAATGAGCTGTAGCTTATAATTCCCAGACTTAAAAACATGTATCAATGAGTACAATGGTGGGGTGGCGAAGCCTGGAGAGATACTACAAAGCAGGCTTACAATACATCTAAGTGACTAGAAAAAAAATTCATGTGATTTGTAAAGTGAATGATCATGAATCGTGATTTGTGACTGTGATGATGAAGAATGTGATTTATATCACGAGTGACTCGTGATGATGGTCCTGACTTAAAAATGCATATTAATGAGTACAATGTTCATGCAGAATTAAGCACCACACCTGTCTAGTACTCTGAAGGGAAGCCAAAGAAACAACTGTGATTTAAGTTACAGATGGAGATTGGGCCCTAAAGAGATGCAAATGCACAGACAGATTAAGATTACACTGTGCACTGAAGAGATGCAGATACAAAGGAACAACACCTAAACAGTGCTCACCATCAGAAATTCTAATCTGGAAAAGAATACCTTTACCGGTTGGGGTGGACCGCGCCGGGGGGGGGGCAGTGTACTGTACTGCTGCAGTAACAGTCACTAGTACTAGTACCAGTGCCAGTAAAGATACCACAAAGAGGTACAAAAATCATACAGCTGCAGTGGATAGTAGCTTCACATTGCTGAAATTATTATGTGGCACAATAAAAGGTGTCTGATTTGATGACACGCATCACACACATACTCACACACACACTATGTAATGCATAGCAAATTGAAAACTGCAGTAATATAACCACATATTTTAAACAAACTAAAATTATGCACCGCTGCACCACAACAATCAGCAAAAAAATGGCAAGAAATATTGAAAATATTACTGTGTGTACATTAACACAGTTAAACAAGAAAAATATCACCAAAACAGAAAGCACTGTCTTTTTCTCCAAGTTAATCTACCTACACCACAGATACACCCCTCCCCCAAAGCACACTTCCACTGTCTCTCAGTACATAGACTGAATGTTGTACATTAACATTCAAAATCCATACACAAACAATAAACGCTCGATGATATGAGCACAGGAGGGTTTCCTATAATCGAAGAAATAAAGTTTCAGCAAAAAAAAATACTCAAAAAGGCTTTTTTAACAGCTTTTAGAAGGTTTGAATTGCAGAGAGCTCTCAGAGCAGATTGTCTCCTACAGCTTCCTACACACACACACACACACACACACACACACACACACACACACACTACCCCAAACTGAGGATGTGCAGACCAATCTAGAGCCCATGTGACCTGAAATCCCATGAAACACTGCAAAATTCGCCTCTGGAGCTTAAAAACAAGGCTAAGTAAGGAGATATTGTTTTCAATGTACTTCACCTTAAGATTGGTGGAGTAGTCATTTGGGAAGGCGAAGTAATGTGAAGTCATTGTTTCAATGGACTTGCTACTCATTTGCAATGCAAAGTACTCCACTGCTGCTAAGGAGCACTCCGCTGACCACTTCACTCCGTGGATCACTTCGCAGAGTGAATTGGGGCCACTTCACCCACCACTAGGTATGACCCTCTAACCATAACAACAGTGCTACAGGAATTATCACAGAGGCAGAAACTCTCTTTTAATTAGAGCAAATTTATTTAGCAGTCTGTTATTAACTTTTTCTCTCACTTCAGCAATGGCCTAAGAATCAAAACCTAAGGCTGCGCAACATAAACAGTAAAATAACATCAGCTCAAACAGTATTAATTGTCCTTTTCTGACAAAAAGATCCAGACTTGATTACAGTGCACATTTCTCACCCAACCCCAAGATAAACAGTAAAATGTCCCAAAATCATTTCAAGTGTCTTTCTAAAAGTCACAGTCTCTGGTACATTAACCGAAAATGGGTGTAGTCCTTGAAGGATGAATTCCTTTGTTTCGTTGCCCTGGCCAGGGACTGATGTGAAGTCCTCTGCTGATGTCCAGTGATGGCTCTGCTGCTTCTCAGTCCACCCAGGTCCTGGTTTCGCTCCACTGCACCTCTGGTCCTCTTTAGTCCTCTGTCGAACAAGTGAACCCTACCTACAAACTTTAACTAGAAAATAACAAACTCTTTGCAGGTCTTGTCTGTTATCTTCCAGACTTGGCTTCTGCCCCTCCTTCTTTGCTTGGTTTAAGGGCTCAAAACTTCTAGAACTGAATTGTTCTAACTGGCTTTCCTTGCTAGAAAACGTTTCTTTTATCTTGGCAATGGTAGCTCCTTAGCTAACTAACATATCACTTTTAAAACTTAGTTTCCATTTTTTCTTTCTTTTTTCTTGAAGTGAGTGGCTAAGCCCTGCCACTACGTTGCTGCTTGCCAGCTCAGAGAGTAGAGAGAGAGGACAAAAGGTTGATCTACACCACCAAACACTCCAGCTCATCCTTCTTGTATCTGATTGGAGCATTTGGTGCGGAGGTCACTGGCAGCCAATCAGGAGCGAGAGCTTGTTCCCCTTTCAAAGTTAGGAACTTTTGAACAAGCTTCTTTCCACTGCTGTTGTGCCCTTCCCCTGAACATCACTCCCTTCTTTTGCTTTTATCTTTTGTTTCATCTAGCTGGTCCCACCTTCTTCTGACATCATCCTAGTGACAGATTCAGCCAACAGACCTTACACAACATGGCATGCATGTAGCTTGCTATGAGGACTGCCTGCACCCCCCACGTAACCATGCTGTGTATATAGATATATATTTTTTTTCATGTAATAGGGGTGGAGATAAACAGAGTGTGGTAAATCTGTTTATTTGAGTAACTGTGTACATAAATTTCATTTATGTGTACAGTGCTTATGTCATCAGCTGTTTATCCACACAGTGCTTATGTCATCAGCCATTTATCTATACAGTGCTTATGTCATTTAGAATGTTCGGCCTCAGTAGCAGCATTAACCATATTCAGTTGTGAATAACTTTAAAATGAAAAATGATAGCATGGTACTGTGAGCACGAAAGTTGTTCAGCATGGAAATATCTACAAATTGAGTGGCATTTTATTTATTGATACCTTTTAGATTTTTTGATAATTAGCAGAAACACAGCAGAAAATGTATATATTTTTTTCATTTTGTCCACAAACAAATGTAAATAACTTTAAAATGAAAAATGATAGCATGGTACTCTGAGCACAAAGTTTATTCAGCACAGAAATATTTACAAAATGAGTGTTTTTTCATTTACAGTTACCTTTTAGCTTTTTCAGAATTAGCGAAAAACAGAAAATTCAATTTTTGTGCACTTTTTCATCAAACAAATGCAAATAATGTAAAACCAAAAAATGATAGTATGCTACTTTGAGCACAAAAGTTGTTCAGCATAAAAAATCTACAAAATGAGAGGTGTTTCATTTCTAGATTCCTTTTAGATTTTCCACATTCAGCAAAAAATGGCAGAAAATTCAATTTGTATTCACTTTTTTGACTAACAAATGCCCCATACAAAAGCAAAAACAAAAGAATTGCAAAAATGGAATATGCAATGGAAAACTCATGTAATAAATGATTTATCTGCACTTGAGCAGTTTGACCTCGGACACCTCACTCATGGCTTATGACACTTGTGAGGTCCCTGAGGTCAAACTGCTCCTGTGCAGATAAATCATTTATTACACTTGCTTCCATTCCATATCCCATACATATATATATATATATATATATATATACGTACACACACACACACATGTGATATATATATATATATATTCATGGCAAAAACCTCCATTTAATGCATCATTTAGGGTTGTTCCACAGTGACAAAAGTGAGGAAATTTGGTGTTAGGACTGAAAGCCCCCCTTGCACCCCCAGCCTGCCCCCCCAACAGTAACTGGAGCACACACACTGGTTTTTCCCAACAGCTGCTTTGAGAAACACAGAGGCCCGGATATTCAAACTTCGCCAGGCTGTGGCGCAAGCCTGGGTGCAGCTCAACTTTGTTGTGCAGGGGTGTGGCCTGGGTGCTCTTCAACGGAGCTGCGCTATGGCACAGCAGCTTTGAATATCACACACTGCCCATGCCCACTGTGCATGGTGCAGTGGCACTGTGCCATGCAAGTGGCCAGAGTGGAGCATGGAGATGCACTAGCGCAAGTGCTATTGTGCCATGCACAGCACCTGTGATATTCAAAAGGAGACATGCAAATGAGGCCATAATTTATGCAAGGCACACATGGGGCCATTTGCATGTCATTATGGCCCTATTTGCATCCCATTAGCATGCAGGTGCGCTGATCCCCGATGACTTGCACCTGGCACCCTGCCAGGCAGCAGCCATCGGGGACCGGCGCCCCCTGCAGCCCGATCATGGGCATTTGTCTAAAAGAAAACTCCCCTCTAATATCCCTGGTGGTCCAGTGGACTGCTATGTGCCCGATCACGGGCATTTGTCTCAATAAAGAATCCTCATCCAATATCCCTGGTGGTCCAGTGGACCGCACTCTGCCCAATCGCGGGCATCTGTAAAACATAAAAAGTCCTGTTACCCTGGTGGTCTAGTGTCCCCCTCCCACCCACCACTGAGCCCCACCATCGCTCCGCCGGTCAGCCAGCGGGCAGCAGCACTGCCCCGCCTGCCACCCCACCGTCTGCTGACTGACAGCTCAGTGAGCTGCAAGCCCATTGGTTCATAGCGCGAGCCAGTCGGACATGCAGTTTCATACCGTCTTGTCACATTCCAGATATGTAAATGAATCATTCACATATCTGACCATGTAGTACGGTATGATGCTGGCGCCCATTGGCTCTCGCCAGAACCAATGGGCGGCAGCTCTACTGAGCTGTCAGTCGGCAGGTGGTGGGCGGCAGGCGGTGGTGCCGTCACCGCCGACCGGGGAGCAGGGCGTGGGGCCCAATGGGCGGTGGGGAAGGGGGCACACTGACCACCAGGTAATAGACTATTTTATGTTTACAAGATGCCCGCAATCTGGCAGAATGTGGTCCACTGGACCACCATGGTTATTGGATGGGGGGTTATTATACCGATGCCTGCGATCGGGCACATAGCAGTCCACAGGACCAACAGGGATATTGGACGGGGATGTGTTTTGGAGACAAATGCCCACGATCGGGCACATAGTGGTCCACTGGACCACCAGGGATATTGGATGGGGGGTTTATTGACACCGATGCCCATGATGGGGCATGGAGGGGCACTGCCAGGTGTGGCAGGAACTCGGGTGGCCACCCACAGGTGGCAGCTGCCGTGTTGCACCCTGCAATGTGGCAGCTCACCTGTGGGTGGCCATCATTTGTTCCTTTTTTTTGGGCTTAACTTTGTGCAGGCACAGGTAGGGGTTGCACATGCATGACTCTGCACATCCCGGGCTGAATATCAGGCTGTGCAGGTTATGCATGGGCGCGCCCACCCCACCTGTGCCTGCATACATTACTGATGCACTCTGGCACATTGGGATTTGTGTGGCGCACTTTTCCCTTTGGAATATCATGCTAGGGCGCATCAGCGGGTTGTGTATGGCGCAACACTGTTACGCCATGCGCAACCCTTTTGAATATCTGGGCTAGAGAGGACAAAGAATATATGCATAATAATGGGTCTCAGAGCAGAAAATGAGGAGTTGGAATACTAAATTGCTTATATCTCAGGAACCGTATGGCATAGAAAAAAAATTAAAATGTTGTATGAATTATGACTTTCCTGGCTAATTTTGCACTTTGCTCCTCTGTTGGGGGCTAAGCATTTTTCTGACAATAAGTCCATCTCTCACACTGTTTCCGAGATACGGGCCCCGAAAGGCATGACAGATGCCGCAATGTTAGTCTATAGGAAAAAGCGTCAACTTCAGAGTACTGTAACTTTGCATCCCTGCAATATTTTTTTTGCCAAGCCACCAAAAGGCACATCTGTGAGATGTTGGCTTTCTTTCCTCCAAACCTCTGCCCAAAAGACCAAACCATTCTTTTGCAGCAGGGTGGCAAACAATTCCTGTCATTTTGGCCATAGTGTTGAAAAGTAGTGTCATGATTTGCGACACCTTTCACAAAAAAGTGCGACAGTGTCACAGGCACGACACTACTTTGTGACACAACTTTTTCCAAAAATTTGAAAATCATATTTCTGGGGTGTTTAACCCCAAAATAAAGACTTGCCTTGCATCCTCAGGGCTCGACTAGGTAAACACAAAAAGAATTATGTCCCTAGATAGTTCCAATTTTAAATGCCAAGAATTTCTTTGATCAGTAACTGAAAACAAAATGGCAGATTTGCGACACTACTAGGGTAATTTGCAATACTAAAAAGTGCATTTGCGACACTGTCAAACTTTTTGTTAACTTTTCCCATTGACTATAATGGGAAATTTATTTTTGAATAACTTTTGAACAGTTCAATATTTTTTCACGGAATCTTCAGAAGGCACATCAGGGACTCCAGCCGTATGTTCCCTAAAGTTTTTGGACCAGTCGCACAAACCGTGCGACCTGTAGGCATGAGCAAAGAATGCGCAAGAAAAGTAAATGCACTCCAGAATGTTGCTTAATAACTCTGCCCCTGTACGTTCAAGTGGTACGAAAGTTGGCAGATCAAAACATCTATTGTTTTGCCCCAAGCCTGCCAAATTTCAAGTAAATCCATTGAACAGTGGCAAAGTTATTTAAGGTGAATCACCATTTAACCTTAAATGGGGTACTAATTTAACTATGGTAGCACTATTGTGCTACCATAATATATATATATATATATATATATATATATATATATATATATATATATCACTCTGTGCTTTTGCTGCTGTCTGTTTACATCCTATTCTTGCTTGTCCCCCCCCCCAGTTCACATAGCAAAAGGGCACTAACCATCAACTAGATTTCACTGACCACTTGGCTACTAAATAAAATACTGGCCACTCAGCCACCATTGTGAGCAAAGGGGTTTTAGCTGAGTCCCCTCCCCCAAACCACTTCCTTTTCTTTATAGGTGTGGCTGATGTCCTCTCCCCAAGACCACCCCTTGGCACCCTGCACTCAGATAAGTCACTGTATTTTGCTTTATATCTGGTGGGTTGGGTGTAACAAGGTGGTCACGACCGTTACATATGGAACAACCCTACCTTCACCAGTATTTGACAATTGGCTTTTTCAGGGGAAAATGATTGCAGGTTCAGGGCAGTTCTCCTTTGCTGTCTGTAAAGGCAGTCTTCATTAGTGCTCACTGGATATAGAGAGTTACTTAAAATCACAGCTATACCGCTGTAAACTTTACACAAAATCAGCACTTGTAGAATCAACTGTCACAAATGCATCACTGTCACATGGGACAGGAAAAAGATGAGCAATAAAAAATGCAAACATTGAGATCCCCACGGGCCATAAAGGTTTCAAGCACATTTAGAAAAAAACTAACAGCAATCAAAGGGAAGGATACACTAGTACTATACCCACAAATCAAAACACTCTGTACAATATATTTTTTTGTAAATTTTTACTGAAGTTCTATTTTAAGGGCCTGGAAGTGTCTGGTCATAGCACAGCACTTCTTTAGCATACTAGCCTCTGACCCTTTTGCTATGCTAGCACAATGGCCATTAAGCTGGTACAGGGAATGCCTAGTGGTTCTTTGAGTAGAGCAAAAGGGGTTGCAAAGTACAACTTTTTTACAAAGCATTACTTGTGACTGCTTTGCAGCAAAAATTGTGACATTTTATGTTCCCCGTTAGCAAAGGATATGTTTTTTGTAGGTTGGTGTAATTTATAGTGTAGCTGGAAATTTATGGTGGTACTCTCTGAAAATAGACTACCTCATTTGCATTAGTGTTGGAATATTTGGCCAGGAAAGATCCACTAAGCCTGAACTCATTTCCAAGAGTGACCTGGAAGCACAGGGAGGTTGAGTAATATGTTCAGGGTCATGCAGTATACAAGGTAGCAGTTGTGGGATTTAAAACCTAAGTTAGCTGGATCTCTAGGTTCTCAGTTTAGTGCCCTAGCCTCTAGGCTATACCGCTTCCCTTTATCTGATGATAAAAGAAAACTGTCATCATTAAAAATGTAAATGTATGACATGGCTTAGTGGCACAGTGGCACGGGGATTGTGCTGCTTCCCGGGAAGTCGGGGTTTGTATGTGAGTGTGGAATTCCACAACAGATGGATGAATAAGGGTCAATGGTAGAGCTGAGTGGAATGAGGGATCACACTGACAGAATTCCAGCACAATTGCAATTCCACTTCTGAAATACTTTTCAGAATATTTGGGTCAATTCCATTGAATTACGAAAGCATGTTACAGATTTTTTATTTAAACCAAAAAGTTGTTTTCCATGTGTGGTTTTTAATGAAGAAGTAAGGGATATGTGATGGGTGGCTATTAGATATTGTTTTCATCTTCATGAATGGGCAGTGACCTCTTGCCCCTTACAAGTGGTTCAGCCATGAGTGAGAATACAAGAGATCATTGACCACAAATGAAGATAAAATCAGTATCTCATAGCTGCCCGTCACATGTGCAGTTTATACAGTTTATGTTAGCAATTTATAAAGTGTTTTAAAAAGATTGTTTTACTGGCATCTGATTGTTTTAAATGAACCACAGCTGCCATGCACTTCATTGAATGATCCTAGTGCCAGCTTGTGGCTCAGCAGAACACAAAGCACAGCACTCAGTGGGAATTACATTTATTGACGTACCCCACTGAGAAGTTAAACAGCAGTGACAAACCCTACTAGAGAAATAAAAATGTATCTACCTAGCTAGTATGCTACGTTTGAGATAGCACTTTTATCTTAAGCAGAATTCCCTATTGCATATTATTTAGTTTTCCACAGTTTACATTGATGAGTCAACATAAACTGTGGAACCTGGGGACAGTTTCTAAAACAGACAACTGACTATCAAAACATCAAATAGAACCCTCAGCCAAAGAATTTAATTTTGGTTCTTCAAATGTAATGCCCTCCCCCCGAGGGGGGACTTACCTTAATTGCCCCATTGCTCCTGTTTCTCCTGACTGCCTTCTGCTGCCTCCTGGTGTCCCCCGATTTTCTCCAGAGGTTCACCACCACCACAGCCGAGTCCATGGTGTGTACCCTAGATCCCCAAAGCAGCCCTGCATTTGTTTTGCCCCTTGTAGGGTTTGCAGAGCAACATGGAGCTGTCATCTTCCTCCCTCATATGCTTCATGGCTGTCCGGCAGCTCGTGCATGCAGGGAAGCGCGTTCCTTCTACTGACCACAACTGCGGTCAAACGGATGATATCCTGGTGGTCCTGGCCCCTAGAAAAGGCACAGAGGGGACCAGTGACCTGCCCAAGGGCCAAGGGAGTCCTCTGTATTTTATAAATAGAGTGTGCTACACTAGAAAGAGGGGCTAATGAATACTTATTATTAGCCCCATACATATTACTGTGAAGCCTGCCTGGTGCAGAGGGGCACTGTGTTGTGAAGGCAGCAAAAGGCATAGGACTTCATGTAAATGTAAAATAAGGGCAACATTCAATAGGGCACTAAAGGGGCATAGAAACTGTGGGGAAGTAATGTAAATAAAATAAATGTACTGGCTGCTCCAGACTATTATTGTGGGACCTTTATGAACTGCCTGTCTGCTGCCTGGGGACTGCATATTTCAACAGTAGCAACAGGGTAGGGACTGCAGCTAAATGCTTTAGAGTGGCAGCAGTTGTGAGGGTAATATATATGCTACTGAACTGTGGGGCCAAGAGTAAAAATAAAATGTTTACCTGGCTGCACCAGAACTTTGAATTGGGGACAATGTGTGGACTGCAAGGGGACTGTGTGTAACTGCAGCCATGTTTGCAGACAGCCAACCAGTCGGAAGGCCAGGATTCAGTGCCAGGACTCTTGGGACTTTTGCCAGAGACTTATGGGACAGTGCCAGGCTTGTGGGGAAAAAGCAGGGACTTAGTTTAGGTGCCTAAACAGAAGGCTTATCAAGCATTGAAGGAGCCTAATAAATACTTATTTTTGGGACCAATAAGTGATTTCAGCCAATCAGGAGCCTCAGAGAGCTCCTCAAAACTCAATTCAGTGTGAGCCCCTCTGGAGGAAGGGGGCTCTGACTCCTGGCTGATAAAATGAGCCTAGTATATTCTGCAGGAGATCCAACACGGGGAAGGGGGGTGTTGACCTCTGCCAGAGAAATAGTGTCTGTAAGCATATGAAAGTCCCTGGCCTGAGGGCTGCCAGAATTTGTCCCCCAGGGCTAGAATCTGCCTTTCCATATTTTGCGGAAAATGGAATGAAAGCCTGAATTCATCTTCATCTGCGAGAGAGCTGCTTGAGCGTTCTGCCTCAGCAGTGAGAGTGCTGATAAAGCCTGAACCCTCAGAGAGAAAGAAACCCTTTCTAAAGTATCCTGAGTGAGTAAACTTCTACTTAAAAGTGCAAGTTATTGAGAGATCTGTTTGGGCAGAGAAGCCCAGAAAGTTCAAAAGTGCTTAATGTCTGTCTGCATCCAAAAGGGTGGACACCTGTTGCCAGTGACCAAAGAAGGATCCAGCAGTTTGTGAAATGCCTATTGTGACTGTGTGACATGCCTATAGGACTGGAAGGGGAGTACTCTAAGCACACAGAGCTTTCTCTGGCAGTGCTTGTGAGGCCAGTAAATGTCCAAATTGGAGCTGCAAACACCAGCATAGCCAAGTGGGACTGTGAAATTGTGATATGGTTTGAGAGAAGCCTAAGGAGCCTGTGAGAATGCTATAGTAATTCAGTTTGCTAACAAGTAAAGTCCAAAGTGGTTGGGAGCCATGCCTCAAGGTCCGCCTGAGATCTGAGAAAGAAAGAGAATTTGTCACTGCATAGACTGCCTGAGTTTGTGTCCACCCTAGCCTTAGAGGACAAGCACCCACCAGTGAGAGTCTGTGATCTGAAAGCCAAAAGGACCACAGTGGCCCCGCTGGTTGAAGTAAATGTGACAACTTAATGAAACTGAAATGCTTCCATTTAAATGTACTAAATAGAAATGTGCTGAATGATAGAGACTGTTTCTAGATCAGCCTGGGAGTCAGCCTGGTAGTGTTTAAGCTATGCACTGCTATATGTTGTTCTCCTTGAGGGGTATAGCCTAGGCGTGGGGGTCTGACACATGCCAGCCCTGGTCCCGGCCTGATGTGACCTCAAGCCAACCCTGATGTGACTGTAAGCCTAGAGAGAAGGAGCAAAACCACGAAGCTGAGAGAAGTTTCCAGAATGCAAGCTTCCAGAGCCTGCTAAAAGGGTCATCCGCAGCTCCTGACTTTATCCTCAGCAAAGCTGCTCTATACCAGATGATAACTTCAAAGCCGTGAGTAGGCAGACTCACCCTCTGCCAAGCAAGTGGGAACTGTGAATAGTTATGAGTTTTGTCAAGTTTCAGTAATCCTGAGGCCCAAGCTAGCCAAGTAAGAGAATGCCAATGCTGGTCTGCAAAATTACAGTCAGGATGATGTGTCTCAGATTTAAAGATAAGACTAATCTGCTTTTCTTTAAGGGCCCCAACTCAGCTGCAATGCTGGCTGCCTCAGCTGCACCATTTAACAGGCCTGCAACTTTTAAGAACTCTAGTACTGGGTACCCAGAAAAGGTTTTAGAATTGCAGGGTTCTAATTTCAGGTCAGGGGACTGGTATTTTGTGGGTATCTAATACGTGTTCTGCCATCTATGCAGCTAGATGGTCAGAAAGCTCTTAATAACTAAATCCATCAGAAGTTTGGTGGGTGGCCTAATATGATAAAGGGGTTTGAATTTAAGAATGTAAAATGATTATGTTGATTTAAATGCCTTGAATACCTAATTACATGCCAATCTATTGTTTGCTTCACTTCTAATTCCAGTTGCCCTGTCCTAACCCTTATCCCCCTTGTAAATAAATTGTTGTTTGCTTGTTTTTTTATACATTTGGTGTCATGCGCATATTATTAGAGTGAGCCTTTAATTCCAGAATGTTGAAAAGTGGGGTTTTGGTTACTGGGTCATGTGCGGGGTGACTTCATGGTATTGAGGGTGGGAACAACATCCCAGGGGGTTGTACCAGGTTTTATCTAGCCCACGTAAATGTATACTCTAGATGGCACTGCGCAATAATGTTATCTTGGGAAAGAACCAGTTTAAATCTAAAATAGGAACCCAGGCCCCTCAACCTTGGTGTGGCCAGCCAGGCAGGGGTAGTGTACCCCTTAGATACCCCGCTCCAGGGTTACACACATTTTGTACATATTTGCCATATTCAGCTGGTAGCACTACACCTGTTATTAGTACTAGTGCCTGATCACACAATTAATGCACTGTATGCAGCACCAGAAAAGGGACGCTGACATGAATATTAGGTGCAGTGCTTTATTCAGATGTTTAGAACTGCACTAGTGGCATTCAGCTCAGCAAAGCACAATGTAAAATAAAGTCTTAATCTAGAGAAAATTGCAGAGGCAGGGAGAGGCATTGCAGCACATACACCAGAAAACCAAATGGCACACATCATGTACCTGATGCAAGCAGTCATGCAGGATGAGGAGCAGGCCAATGCCCCCGGGGCCCCAGTGCAGGCACCAGAGGCACTATGCTGCAAACAAACAGTACTGTCCATGAGTCACAATCAAAGTCCTCAGTGACAAACAAATCATATGTGTGAGCTGCTGCATGACCAGCTCTGGACAACCACTGCATCCATGCAATGTCCATAAAGCTCAAGGTTACAGCAGTACTGTGCTTCCTGGCCACTGAAACATTCCAGATACTGTTGGGGGACACCACCGGTATCACACAGTCTATCACCTGGCACCTGTTGGGACAGTTCCTAGATGCCCTATTGGCTCATGCTGGGGAGTTCATCATATTCTCTGCCACACTAGCAGAGCAAACAGCAACCATGCTGCAGTTCTATCTAGTTCTGCACCTAACACCCTTACTGGGTGCCACTGACTGGACCCATGTTGCCATCTGTGCACCCACAGGTGATATGGTAGAGAATGGTAGAGAAAGGGCTTTTACTCCATCAGCTGGCAGGTTATGTGCATTGCAATAAGGCACAACATCAATGTTCTGGCACGGTACTCCAGCAGTGCCCTCAATGCCATCTTCTGACACAATTCTATCATGTAACAGAGGTTTGAAGGCTAAGATATACCTAATGGGCACCTTTTCAGTGAGTATACATCCAAGTCCAAGTCCAAGACCTTTCCCCCAGCAACCAATGATGTTACTAGCCAATGTCCTTTACCTACACAGAGTGAGGTGCATACCCCTTGCAACCCTGGCTCCTAACACCTGTCATACACCCCACATGCATTGCAGAGGACAGGTATAACAAAGCATACATTCTTACATGAATTGTCTTCAAGTGGGATTTTGACATGCTCTAGATGCAGTTTACATGCCTTCACCATTCCAGTGGTGCCTTTCAATACACCCCTCAGAAGGCCTGTGCCAAATTCCTTTCCTATTGCATACTACACAACATAGCACTCAACTGTGATATATACTTGTCTGCCCCAGAGGGAAACACTGTAGTGAATGCAAAGCCAGTGGACCAGGGGATGCAGGAACGGCTCAACAGGCATGACCCCAGGATGGCCAGGATGTCATGAGAGTACAGAGCCCACCTCACCGCAGACTCTCCAGAACCAGACAGTGAGTACAGAGCACACAGGAGACTGTAATGGGTTCAAATAATGTATTCAAGAAATAATAATGTGCAGGAAAAATCAGGGATAAACACAAATAACAAGCCATCCAGGCAGGGAGGGGATGGGAAAGGGAGCTGAAAACAAACAAGATGCTATCCAGTTGTGGGGGGGGGGGGTTGAGGGGGCCAAAACAAATAGGATGACATCTTGGCAGGGTGAGGTTATAGTGGGCTGAAAAACAAGATGCCATCATGCAACAGAGTAGATGATCCAGATGGGATGGGCAGAATGAGAAGAGAGCTGGATAAACTAGCAAAATGGTTGAAAGAGTGGCAACTGGGGTTTAATGCAAAGAGGTACAAGATCATGCACATAGGGAAGAGAAACCCTGAAGCCACCTATAGGTTGGGAGGGGAGTTGCTGGCAGTCACAAGGGAAGAAAAAGACTTGGGCATCAGCATCACCGATGACCTAAAATCATCCAAGCAGACCACTAAAGCAGTAGGTAAAGCTAGTGGGATGTTGGGTGTATTAGTAGGGCTATCACAAATTGGAAGAGGGAGGTAATAATCCCTCTTTATGAGACACTGGTTAGGCACCATCTAGAGTACTGCGTGCAGTACTGAAGGCCACACCTTCACAAGAACATTAGCCAAATTGAGGCAGTCCAGAGAAGGGCAACCAAAATGGTGTAGGGACTGCATCAGAAGACATATGAGGACAGATTAATGGAGCTCAATATGTATACCCTAGAGCAAAGGAGGGAGAGAGGTGATATGATCAAAACATTCAGACACCTTAAGGACATTAACAAGGTGAAAGAGTCTAACATGTTTCAGTATAAGTAAAACAGCAGGACAAGAGGACACAGCATGAGATTAGAGGGATGCTGATTAAGGGGTAATGTGAGGAAGTTCTTTTTCACAGAAAGGGGGGTGGATGCATGGAACGGCCTACCTCAGGAAGTGGTGGATAGGAATACAGTGCAGGGCTTCAAACAGGCATGGGATAGGCATAAGAGAGCAATACAGATGAGTATGAATAGATAGGCCATTGATAGAGCACAGGCCGATGGCACATTTATAAGGTAGAAAAAGAAATGGGCAGACTGGATTGGTCTTGAGGTCCTTATCTGCCATCAACTTCTATGTTTCTATGTTTCTATTCAGGTTTGAAATGGGGGTGTTTAAAGAGGGTTGAAAACAAATAAGATAACATCCAGTTGGGGGATTAAAGGGGGCAAAACAAATAGGATGCCATCCAGGTGGGGGGTTGAAATGGGCTGAAACAAATGATGCCATCCAGGTGAGGGATAAAGGGGTTGAAATCAAATAAGATGCTATCCAGGTGGGAGTTATAGGGGCTGAAAACAAGATGCCATCCATGCATTGGGATTTAAAGGGGGCTGAAAACAAATAAAATGCCATGGGGGGGTAAAGGGGTCTGAAAATAAATAAGATGCTATCCAGGAGATGGGGTTTCTTAATGGGGCTGAAAACAAATAAGATGCCATCCATGTTGGGGGGTAAAGGGGGCTGAAAACAAATAAGATGCTGTCCAGGTGGGAGGGCAATACAAAAAAAAGCCATACAGGCAGGTGAGAGAATATGGGTAATGTGGGGAGACATGAGGTGGCACATTTGGGATAGGGCTGGGGGAAATAGGCACCGTAGGTGTGTCCTGCCCTACCACCGTGGACACAGATATTGCATGTGTGCTGTATCCAGGAGGGCAGTGGGGTGTCATCGTCCACTCAAGGACAGACAGGTGTGGGGATGGAGTTAGCCTCCCACAGCCATGGCCTTATGGGGTACTGACCTCGCCAAGGTGCAGGCTATGGTCAGGGGTGTGCAGCATTATGCCATCATGTGCCAGCTTGCACAGTTTCCTGTGGTTGTCCTGTGTGTGCTGGGCATCCAGCTGCCTGCACTGCGGAGAGTGACATGCCAAAGCATCTGCCATGGGGTGACACTCCCCACTGGAGTGTCCAGTGCTGCGGCTGGCACCTGCGGTGTCAGAGACCATGTCAGAGACTATGGTTGCAGCCTCCAGTGCAGTGGCACTCAGTCTCCTGAAGCCAGCATCTAGTCTGGTAGACAGGAACTGCTGCAGTCCACCCAAGGCTGCTATATGCTTTGCATGGTGAGCATCTGCATGCTGCTCATTGTCCTGTAGCATGCGGTGCATGCTACCTAGTTCAGCCTGTACACCCTCCTGTGCCCCCACGGTGGGCTGTAGCAGCTGTCTGTTGGCCACCTCCTACTGCCTGCATGGACTGTTCAAAGGGACAGGGTCAGGCTTCACCCTGGCATGTTGTGTGGTCAGCAGTGTGTATTGTTCATGTGCCTGGGGCATCACAGTGTTGGCTTGGCTGGTTGGATCAGCCTGGGGAGGCATGGTAGTGGGCATGCCAGTGGTGGGTTCCTGGGGTGGCAGTGTGGTGGCAGTGCAGGGGCCCAGTGGCCCAGGTTGGCAGAGCAGTTTCTGTGCCCAGGGCAGTAGTCAGGGGTGGCACAGCAATGGTCATGCTGGGGAGGTGGGGTGGCTGGGCTCAATTAGGTAGGGGGCCAGCATGGATGGACAACCCCCTTCTGTTCTGAGCTGGACCCCTCTGTCCTCCACAAAGGTCTCATCCATGTCTTACTCCTCCTCCTCCTCCTCACTGCTGGAATCAGTTGGTGCCCAAGCACAGGTGGGCCTCAGGGTCAGGTGCCATCGAGATGGGCCAGTGTCATCCTTCTGGACTGTGTTCTGAACTGTGGACTGGCCTGCCAAGAGAAGAGAGAGATATTGCAGAGTAATGTACATACTTGTGTGCTGACCATGTCAACATGCATGCCCAACATGCTGTGTATCACCACTCATGCAGTGCAGTACCCATAAACCCACAGAGCTGTACACACCACACACACATACCATTACCAGTGATTATACAGGAGATGAAACTCATGTGGCACAATAGGTGATTACCCCACAAATGACCCCACCCTCAAGATAGCCGAACACCACCATGTGGTTTATACCCATTGTGTAACACATCCAACAGTTAGGGCCTGGCCCGGGTATTGGGGGTCCGACTGCAACGTTGGTACAATGGCACATCTGGAAAATCAATTTGGGAGTGCTCAGGGTGACATACGTGTGAATATTCCACAGAACTGTGATACACTAGCTCTGTGTGTGCCTCCTAAATATACCTGTAGTGCCACGTATTCTTTGTTTGAATACACAATAACTACAAGTAGCTGTGGAACACAGATGGAGGAGAGCAGTAAGACAGAGGGATACTTGGTGGTTAGCCACAGAGCTGATCTGCCTTGTGGACCTTGTGCCCGTCAAGGAGGACCAGTTCCTGGGTTAGGGGGTAGAGGCAGAAGACAGGCCCAGGAGTGAGAACTGGGCCCCAGTGGAGATGTGCCTGGCACAGCACACTGGGGTCATGAGGACGGGGGACCAATGTAGGTACAGGTTTAATGCATGCTGTCTGTGCCACGTGTGTATAGCTGGGCTGGCCCCTGATGCGGACCAGGGTGGCTCATGGATGTCTGTTGTCCTGCCATCTGTGTTGGCCTGTGTGCTTGATGACTAAGCTGCAGGGCATGGGGGGGGTGACTCCTAGCAGCTTTTGCCATTACAATGCCTATTAAGCCCTGGCCTGGTGGTGCTGTTGCATGTGCTGCATTTCCACATCTGGCATGCCTGCCACTGTCATGTGCCCCTTGCATAGCTCGGTCATGCTCTGTTGCAGCATGGAACACTCATTGTGTGTGTAGTCCTCTACTGTTCAGATGCACAATGCTGTCTCTGGTATGCCAAGCACATTCCATGGTAGTTGTAAGACTCCCTCTGCCTATGTGTGGCATGGTGACCCATGTGTTGGCTGGCTGTACTTGTGTTATGCATGTTAT
This sequence comes from Neoceratodus forsteri, assembly GCA_016271365.2. Lineage (NCBI taxonomy): Eukaryota > Metazoa > Chordata > Ceratodontiformes > Ceratodontidae > Neoceratodus > Neoceratodus forsteri. The sequence continues at coordinate 1,468,133,314 of CM057456.1, forward strand.
GCTATTCTTGTGTCCCTCGTCCTGTGTGCACAGCTGGATGAGTTCAGTGTATTTCTTTCCATAAGTGCCCGGAGTGCAGTAGGAAGGCAGTAGGACAAAACTGAGCATGAGGGCAGTGACAAACTTCTACGTCGGCAGGTCCAGCTGCTCCAACTACTGGTGAGGTGGGTGAGGGAGTGCACCAGAGCCATAGAAGTCCTACCAGCTGTAATCCACTGCCAGCTTCAGCAGCCATCGCAACCACTACCACCACCACCACCTACAGGTCCTTAAAGGGGCATGGAACTATGAACCTTGCATGGCAAATAGGCAGATATCCTTTGCTTTGATTTGCTTTTTTATGTGTGAGGGCCCCTTTTCTTCTATATAATAGGTGGGCACCCCTTTTATTTTTTATATATCATGGGCGGGTACCTTTTTTTCTTTATATGTCTATCAGGTGACTTTTTTTATTTGTATTTATACCAGGTGAGTGACTTTTTTTCCTTTTTTTATTCTTATACCAGGCGGATGCCTTTTTTTTCTTTTTTATATATCACAGGTGAGTGCCCTTTTTTATTTTGTATATATACTGGGCAGATGTCCTTTTTTCTTATTTCATTTATAACGGGTTTGTGCCCTTTTTCCTTTTTTTATTTATATACCGGGCAGGTGCCCTTGTTTTTTCTTTTATTTGTATACTGGGAGGGTGCCCTTTTTATTTTTCATACATCATGTCTGGGTGCCCTTTTTCATTCTGAATATTTGCAGAGTGAGTGCCCTTTTTTCTTTTTTTCTTTATACCAGGTGAGTGCCCTTTTTTATGTTTTTATTCATATACAGGTGGGTGCCCTTTTCTCCTTTTTTATATATCATGGGCAGATGCTCTTTTTATCTTTTTGTATATATACAGGGTGTGTGCCCTTGTTCTTTTTTTATTCATATACTGGGTGGGCACCCTTTTTTAATTTATATACTAGGTGGGTACTCCTTTTCAATTTTTTAGTTATATACCAGGCTGGTGCTCTTTTTTTTATTTTTTATATATCTTGGGTAAGTGCCATTTTTTCATTTTGAATATACTGTATACAGGGCAGTTTTTTTTTTGCTTTATACTGTCGTGGGTGCCCTTTTTCTTTTTTTTATTTATATACTGGGGGTCCTGTTTTCTGTTTTAATATATCACAGGTGGGTGCCCATTTTCCTTTTTATATATACATGGTGGCAGTGGCCCTTTTCCATTTTATATTTATACTGGACAAATGCCCTTTTACTTCCCTTTTGTTATTTTCTATGAGCCATTGTCTATTATTTGTTTCTTTAATAAATATTTTTGATATCTTTGCTGCTGAGTTGTGTGTCTTTCATTGATGCCCTCCTATGAAACCTATAGCCCCTGCCCGAAGCTGTCCCTGTATGCAGTGCTATATTCAGTCCTGTGCATGTGCCTTGCACTGCATCACTGCTATACAGTTATGCTGCATGTGTACACTGTGCTGAAGCTCAATATTCAAAAGTATTAGAAGCAGGGTAATTTGTCTGAATATCCTGGTGACAGTGCACTGGCACTAGTGCTAGCACAGTGCAGTCACTACTGACTGAATATGGGGCCCATAAGCAGGTGTTGAAGGGTGACCAGAAAACAAGTGGTTGCATTTCTGATTACATTTGCCCACCTGCTTCAACACATTTTAGATATCATAGGAACATGTTCTGTGGGGAAAAACACAGAACTGCAGACTATGGGGAAAAAGTATGACATTTCAGTATATTCTGCCATTCTGCATCAGACAGAATTTTGCTGTTTTAGTCAGACTTTGACAAAATTCAGCATGATACAGCTCTTATCTCAGTCCGATGCAAGATATCAGCCAAAGGGTGACACTCTTCTGGGTGATGATTAGCACAAACCAGGGAAGTCATTAAAAGCAGGTCAAAACACTAAAGAAATACAAAATTTTGTGTGTGTGTGTGTGTGTGGAGGGGGGGTATGTGTGACTTTTTTGGGTTCTATAAAACTTGACTTTATTTCCTACATGATTTTTGTATAACCCTTGAATTTTGATTCTTGTCTTCTAAATTATTTTCCGTTATAATCAAAGAAGAATTGCACTATAAAAAGTGGCAAGTAACAGTTATGTACCAGAAAGGTGTAATTTATGTTTGTGATATCACATCTGCAAATTATCAATTTCAGACTTGAAAATGTTTGTAAAATGTTTTCAAATTCTAATAGGTTTACATTTTATGAGTCCTAAATAAAAGGTTTTCCCATACATTTTAGACTTTTTAGATCAGTGCATGAAAAACAAGGCCTCTGGAATTCTACAATTTCAAGTCATAAAATTTACCATAGATTTTGCATCATGCCACAGAATATTTATAGAGCCACATAATTTATTGCTTTTGGTGGATTTTCATTCAGATTTACAATTTTTCCATAGTGCATGGCTCCCATCCTCATCTCATTTATCCTTAAGCCCCTTTACTATACTCTGAATGTGATGTCATTGATAATGTACCATTATATGTTAGCCAATGGCATGATTGCATTCTGCCACAGAGATGAATAAATCATATCACAGAAATAATAATATGCTGCTGCAGAAACCTAGGAGCCCTGTCACAGAAATCAAGACTGAGTGCCACAGAAAACTAGTGGCCATGATTATAACGCATTGGCTGGTACCATCAATACACTGGTTGTGGAGTTCGAAAGATATAGTGATGTGTATACCTGCTGACAACCTCCACCATCACATTAACACACACAGGCACACGCATGCACAAGCACACACACACTCAAAAGGTTCAGTAGATCCCATCTGTTTAACCCCCAATACTGCCACTGAACACTTGATCACTAATCATTCCATACTCGTATCAGTGCTGGAGCATTTTGTACTGTATAAGCAGTACTTTTTCCTTTTCTGAGACCGATTGTTTGTGAGTCCTTTCTGATGTTTTTACCTAGTGTTTTTACTCTTGTTGTATTGATGATGATGTAAGTACTGTGCCAGGTTGTGCCTGAAAATAGGTATATGCATGCCTAGTGGATCTTACAGAGAGAGAGAGAGAGAGAGAGAGAGAGAGAGAATTCATTTTATATAGGACATAATGGACATTTTTTGACTAAGGATGAGCTTAAGCAAATGTTGAGATCAGTGAACCCGAGCACCGTTGGCTCCAATAAGGAGTGTCTGAAATTTCCTGGCTTCTCTTCTTCTCTTTGGCACTTTGTTGTCATGATACAATATGTTTTACAAGGATCACACACTGAGCTCATGCAAGCCACATGCCCTGCAGCACCCAATCAGCGATGCAGAAGATAATTATCTCCTCATACTGTCCATGCAGGTCCCTTCTGCCCATCCCTGACACTTTTTAAGTAAGAGTATCAAAATAAAGAAAATTAAAAAATATATATGTAAAAATCAAGGCTTATGACCATACAAACATACAAAAGAGCCTGCAGAAGGCCATTTGTTCTGTCGAGTCTGCTCATTATTTCAGGGTCCCTAGCATATGCCAGTAACCCTGCCCCCCTCCGTGACCTTCCTTCCCTCACTATCTGCCCCATGGTAAGTATTTGAAGGTCTCTGTCATATTCCCCCCCCCCTCTCTCTCTCTCTCTCTTCTCTCTTCTCCTCTCCTCCCCAGGGAGGACCTAAAGCAAACCAGCATTGTTACAAGTACCACAACAACAAAAGTATATGAAAATCAATTATCAAAAGAAAAAGAGAAAATCATAGTTCTCTCATGTATATGAATGAGGAAAGAAACCATGGCTTATTCACTGTCCCCTTAACCAAGTAACCACAGACCAGTATTTCAAAGAATAACAGAAAATTGCAAAATACTGTATTCTTGGAAGTGTACAGTCTTAATACTTTGTTGAATCATATCTGTCACAGATTTGTCTCTCCCAGAACTCACTCTGCAATGGTTGCCACCAGTTTCACAAGCCATCAGACATCTGAAAGAGTTGCCTTGCTGTTCTGCCACCAGTCACTTCAGCCCCGCTCATGTACAGTTCAGTGCTCCTTACCAAAGGATGAATGATCCACCCCTTCTGTTACAGCTGAGAACACTTTTGCTTAGATATGGCAACTATAGCCAGCCTCTTTGAAGATGTATCACAGCTTTGCCAGTTTACCCTGGTTATCTTATACCTGAAAGGAGTCAATCACAGAAAGCATGAAGTATATAAAATAATATTTAATACCCCAAGATATTGACATATGTTACAGGATAATACACACTAAGACTATGGAGATTATAGTATTTCTATAGAGATAAAAATAATTCAATGGTCTACGCGGTCAGTATAATGTTATGCTTGTGCAACTGTGTAACTTAGGTTTTGGCCATTCACACTCTATTCCAAAGGAATTACCACCCTGTACGGGTACCAAAGACAAGACACCCTCAAAGAGGTTTCCACCCTTAGAGATGCCATGGTGGGACGATTCCCTTGGCTAAAGGTACCTTACGAAGGAGAGAGGCGTTGCCACTGGAGGAGGATGGGAGGATGGAGGCGCAAAGCAAAAGTGCTTTAGAAAAAGGCTGAGAGGAACTGCTTATATAGGTCTGGAAGTGGGAGTGGTTGGCTGCTTGTCCACTGAAATACAGGCAGTGCCTTCCAAATGTTTGCGAACATGTGGGATAATACCTGACATAACAAAGCAGGGATCAAGTGCATAAAAAACTCACAAAGGCATTCATCAATTTATTTTTAGAAAAAATACACTTATTTACAGAAATGAAAAAAAAAGTCAACTAATTAGTCCTGCAAAAAGAATTTCAGACTTCTGCTTTCTTCAGCAGAGTCTGCGGCTTTGCTTCAGCCCAGATAGTCCAATGAATACTTTTCCTGAGTAATCAGTGTGAAATACACACACACACACACACACACACACACACCAACTGTAGATCTTACCCTACTCACTGTCAGCACTTGACTGACTCGACTATCTAACATTCCCCTAGTGGTGAGCCTTTTTACAGCTCACTGTGATTACCTCACATAATTGGGGAGTTTCCATAGGCCGTGACATCACATAATTGGGAGTTTTCATAGACTGTGACAGTACATAATTGGGGAGTTTCCATAGGCAGTGACGTCACATAATTGGGGAGTTTCCATAGGTCGTGACATTACATAATTGGGGAGTTTCCATAGGTCGTGACATTACATAATTGGAGAGTTTCCATAGATTGTGACATTACATAACTGGGGAGTTTCCATAGGCAGTGATGTCACATAACTGGGGAGTTTCCATAAGCTGTGACATTACATAATTGGGGAGTTTCCATAGGCAGTGACGTCACATAACTGGGGAGTTTCCATAGGCTGTGACATTACATAATTGGGGAGTTTCCATAAGGCGTGACATCACAGGCTTCATTATTCTATTTGATATGCAGCCCTCAATCACACCATCTCTGGGGCTACTTCTGTACAGGGTACACTTTATTCTAGACACTACAGGACTTACAGTTATCCTTTCCAGTAGTGTCTCACTAGCCAGCAGTCAAGTATTCAAGCGAATGTGATCTTGCCACTAGCGCGGCAGTCAGCTTTTTCTTTGGAGCATGCCTTTTCTCCAAAGCAATCATTCTTCTACTTGCTCTGAGCAAGGAGCGTACATTCAGCCGCTATATGCAGCTACATCAACATGGAGCAACCTGCTCAAAAAAAAAGAATTCCTAGGTTGCACTCGATGACCAGTGCTGTCCCTCACAATGGAGCCACATAAGTCAAAAAAGCTGCACTCAGCAGCAGCAGTTCCAGAGCTCGGTGCTCCAGAAATGGGTGCTACATTTCTTCTTAAACCAAGGGGCACCAGACATTAATAATAAAGAGCTACTTGTGCTATTTCCTATCTCTGCACTCAGCAGCAGTGGTTCCCGAGCTCATGCTTCAGAAATGGGCACTACACTTCTTCTTAAACCAAGGGGCACCAGACATTAACAATAAAGCTCGACTTGTGTGATTTCCTATCTCTGCAATTGGGAGCATGAAGCTGTTTGCATAAAGATGGGGTAAAGAGAATAAGGGACAGCAAAGAGTTTTTGGAGATTCCCAGGTTGGCCACCCTGACAAGAATTTAAAGAAAAGGCAGAAAAAATAGAGGAAAGGAAAGAGTGAAAGGAATAAAGGGAAGGGGGACTGCACATATTCATATTTATGACAGGGGTTTAAACACAGAAAAAAAGAAAAAAAAAGACTCAAACACATAACAGGGGGCTCACTATTACAACATTTGAAAAAGAAACATAGAAACATAGACTTTGACGGCAGATAAGGACTGCTTGGTCAACTCAGTCTACCCATTTCCCTACCTGTCAGATAAGCTGCAGATCCTAGTTTTACCAACAGCCTACTTCCTCTTACCTCCCACTAGAATTGCCTTATATCTGTCCCATGCATTCTTAAATCCCCCCACTGGGTTTGACCCCATCACCTCCTCAGGAAGGCCATTCCATGCGTCCACCACCCTCTCCATAAAACCATACTTCCTCACAATGCCCCTGAGTCGTCTCCCCTCTATCTTCAAATTGTGCCCACTTGTTCTTGCACATCTCTTTTTCTGAAAGATGCTACCCTCTTGGACTTTGTTGATTCCCCTGAGGTACTTGAAAGTTCATATCATGTCCTCCCTCTTCCTTCTTTCCTCAAGGGTATACATATTAAGCTCTTTTAGTCTCTGTTTATATGGCTTCTGGTGCAGACCCTGCACCATTTTAGTTACCCTCCTCTGGACTGCCTCCATCCTGCCTATGTCCTTGCGGAGATGCAGTCTCTAGAACTGCATGCAGTACTCCAGATGGGGTCTCACCAACTGTCTGTACAGAGGGAAAACAGCTTCCTATTTTCTACTGCCGATACCTCTCCCTATGCATCCCAGTATCCCCCCCAGCCCTCCTTACTGCCTTCTCACATTGCTTGCCTGCCTTCAGGTTATCTGACATGACTACACCCAAGTCCCTTTCTATTTTTATTGTCATTAATAATACCTCCCCCCATTGTGTACTCTTCCCTTGGGTTTTTGTTTCTTAGGTGCATTACTTTGCACTTCTTTGCAATGAATCTAAGCTGCCATAGTTTTGACCCTTCCTCCAATCTTGCCAAGTCCCTTCTCATTCTTACCACCCCACCACCTTGTGTATCAACCTTGTTGTCGATCTTTGTGTCATCTGAAATAAGGCATATATTTCCTTCCAGTCCCTCTGCAATGTCACCTATAAAGACATTAAAGAGGACCTGTCCAGTGCTGAATCCTGCAGTACCCCGCTAGTAATGCCCCTTTCTTTGGAGTGGACTCGGTTTACTATTACCTTCTGCATCCTGTTGTCCAGCCAATCTTTTACCCCAGGTTACCACCCTAGGACCCACTCCCAGGCTGGCTAACTTGTTTATTAATCTTTTGTGTGGGACTGCGTCAAATGCCTTGCTAAAGTCTAGGTAGGTCACATCCACAGCCCCTCCCTGGTCTACTACTTTGGTCACCCAGGCAAAGAAATCTATTACTATAGATTTGTCTGTCATGACCTTCCCGCTGTGAATCCATGCTGCCTTTGGGTCCCGTGCCCTGCTGGCCTCTAGGTACTCAACAATTCTTTCTTTCAGAAGTGATTCCATCATTTTCCCTACCACTGAGGTCAAACTAACAGGTCTGTAGTTTCCTGCTTCTACCTTGCTCCCACTTTTGTGGAGGGAATCACATCTGCACTCCTCCAGTCCTCAGGTACCACACCATCCTCCCATGATTTGTTAAAAAGGGTTGTCAGTGGTGCCACTAGTTCTCCTCTTAGTTTTTAGAATTCTGGGGTGAATCTTGTCAGGCCCCATTGCTTTGTCCACCTTCAGTTTTAGGAGTTCTTTCAGGACTCTTTCTTCTGTGAATGGACTGGTATCAACCTCCCTATCCAGTGTGCTTCTATTATTTGGTTTAGGTACCTCCCCTTCCTCATCTTTTGTGAATACTGAGCAGAAGTATTCATTCAGCATCTCTGCTTTGTCACTCTCACCCTCTGCCTCCTCCCCTTTATTAAGCCTCACTATCCCTCCCCTGGTCTTTCTTCGCTCCCTAATGTACCTGTAAAAGGTTTTATCCCCCTTATTAACTGAGCTGGCTATCTTTTCCTCAGTTTGGGCCTTTGCTATTCTGACTGCCTTCCCCATTTCCTTCTGCTTTAACTGGTACAGTTCTGTGCCTTCTCCTTCTATGTTTCCTTATACTTCCTGAATGCTATCTTTTTCTCCCTAACCTTCCCTTCCACCTCTTTTGAGAACCACAGTGGACAGAGAACATACATAATAACCTAAGCCAAATTTATCAAAATTCTAAGTAGAGTTGATGCTTACCCAAACTGGGAACTGAGTGAATTGCAGAAGACTTGAACCTTGATGTTGCTCATTCAGAATCCCAGCATGACTGACCTCTCAGGACCAAACACAGACAGAAGTACATTTTGTAGGCTGGCCCACTTTACCAGCATCATTATCATCATACATTCTTCTCTGACATCCCAGGTTCTACTATTTCTTTGTTTTCTGTGGACCTTCCATTTTGAGAACTGGTCTAATCTGGATTTGTCGCTACTGGCTTGGTTACATGGATTGTAGCCTCAATCTCTTTCTCCTGTCTGGTTGAATCTATGGAGTTCTGTCTCCTCTTCCTGAGCCTTGTTTACACTCAGAATATAGTCCATGATTAGAAACATAGACAATGACTGCAGAAAAAGACCAATGGTCTATCTAGTCTGCCCGAGTTCCCTATTTAGCCCTGAGACTTACTGTTCCAGTGCCCAAACCCTCCCCATCCTTTTCCATTTTCCTCCCAGTTTCTGATGCCCCAAGTGCACACTATGCCCTTCATTATGTCCCAATTATGCTTGAAACTACCAATGGTTTTAGCACCCAACACTCTGGCTGGAAGGCTGTTCCATGGCTCCACCACCCTTTCTATAAAATAATACTTCCTCATGTCTCCTGAAACTCCCTCCTGTCTGTTTTCACTCATTTCCACACGACCATGAACTAGTGTTCAGGCTAAATAGTCCCCCACAATTCATCTTGTTAATTCTTTTTAGGAACTTGAAGGTCTTTGTCATATCTCCTCTCTCCCTTTGTCTCCAGGAAGTACATGTTCTGTGCCTTGAGGAGCTCCTCAAAGGACCTGCTCTATTGACCCTGAATCATTTTTGTTATCCTGCACTGCACCACTTCCAACCTATCTTGGTCCTTCCTGACCTGAGGGCTCCAGAACTGGGCACAGTACTCCAGGTGTGGCCTCACTAAGGATCTATATAGGGGAAGTATTACCTCTTCCTTTCTGCTATCAGTACCCCTCCTGATACAGTCCAGCATCCTAACCACTTTACTATATGTCTTGTTTCACTGACTCAATTGTTTGAGGGAGTCACAGATAACTTCAAGATCCCATTCCTCAACAGTGATGCCAAGTCTCACGAGAACCATCCAGTACTCTGTCCTGGGGTTCTTGTACCCTAAGTGCATTACCTTGCACTTTTTGGTGTTGAATTTCAACTGCCAGACCCTGGACCACCCCTGTAGCTTTTGTAAGTCACTCTGCATTTCCGTGATTCCCTCATCACTATCCACCCTCCCACAGAGCTTAGTGACTTCTGTGAAGAGATTCAATCTGCCCTGGTTTCCCTCACCAATATCGTTGAAGAACATATTGATTTATTTTATTTATTTTTTGTTGACCGGGTTAGGTGCACTAGCCAAAGTTGACTATTTTCAGGCACGACCCGGGAGAATACATACATAAAATGAGATGAGATTATACAATACATAGTATATAGTACAGGTACATAGTATATAGTAGAGGTAGGTTAGAATACAGATCAAGTCAGACAGTACTCGAAATAATACATATAGCTGTGAAGAGATGACAAGTGACATTAGTACATGCAAATAACTGAAACTGGGCTAAGTGGCAGCTATAAAGACATTTTATAGCAAAGCTTGTTTAGAAGTGCAGCAGTGTCTTGGGCAAAATAGGGTGGTTAGCTGTAAGGCATTAAGTGGGAACAAAGCATGTGCAGGGGTCCTGGGATAGGTGGCGATATAATTATTTTTTGAAGATTGGGTGGGAGTTAGCCTGCCTCAGGGCCGGAGGGAGGGAATTCCAGGTGGCTGGGGTGGTGCAGTGAAATGCACCAGAGCTTTCTGAAGTAAGACACCTGGGTATGGTGAGTAGAAATTTGTTTGCCGAGCGTAGTCTATAGGCAGGTGTCTGTGGTACAAGTAGAGCTGCAAGGGAGGAGGGGGTTTGGTTATGGATTACAGAGTCTGTGAGGGTCCCTAGGGAGTATAGTCGGTAGGCAGTTGGGGAGAGCCAACCTAGGTCACTATACAGTGTGCAGTGGTGCTTGAGGTGATGGGAAGAGGAGGCATATCGACATATGTTGTTATACGCAACATCCCATTTATGGAGAGCAGTCTTATGGGCATTAGCAAAAGTGGAGACACCATATGTCAGTGCTGGAAGCAGAATACCCTTGGCAATTGCCAATCTGTCGGATGGTGTTAGCAGGTGACAAGTCTTATAGGTGCCCACCTTCTGTGCACCCCACCTCCCTGCACCCCTCCCCATACTGACCTCTGGAGGACTGACACTGTGATTTTCTGTGGAGCAGGAACACGTCTGCACTCTTCAAAAGCCAACCGGGAACTGAACAAAATGTGATAAGCTTTATAATGGCAGGCAATGGGGGATTTCCAACTTAGGTGGATTTCTCAGCCATTTTGGGGAATTTTAGTGCCAGATTTTCAACATGGGGTTCTTGGGACCCCTCCTCATGAACACATGCACTGTCGTCTTGTTACTCAGTCCCAAAGGTGATTTTGCAGTCATTGCACGGAATCATCTTTTGGGGCTGATTCATGAAATAACAGTGCCGCTGTTCATGAGTGGGGTCCAAAAAAGCACATGCTGCAAATTTGGTGAAAACATTCCAAAAAATGACTATGTTATGAGCGTGTGTTGTGCAATTTCCACACACACTCATAACTTTGACAATTTTTTATATTTTCACTTCAGATTTTAAACATTGCCATTTTTTCACAGCTTCTTATAAAAAGTACAGCTGTCATTTTTAACATCCTGCCCAAAATGTGTTTTTGCACCTGGGGCACACAATGGCACAGTTACTGTGGGAAATCAACTTTCGAGACAGAGTAACAAAATCACAGTACCACTGTTCATGAGAGGAGGTCTCAAAATGCCTCTTGTTGAAAATGTGGTTAAAAAATCCCAAAGATAATTGGGTTACATGTGTGAGTTGAGCAGTTTCTACGCATGCTTGTGACAGCACCAGTTTGTCATATTTTCACTCCAGATTTTCAACAATGCCATTTTTTTTCACCTCCTCAAGAACAGTATAATAGTCATTTTTCACATCCTGCCTGAAATGTGTTTTCGCACCTGTGGCACCAAATGGCGCAGTCGCTGTGTAAAATCGGCTTTCAGCTAACGAACTGATAGAGCCACTCTTCATGAGGTGGAGTCACAAAAAGACCATGTTGAAAATGTGGAGTGAAAATACCAACAAACGCCTGCAGTGTTAGGGTTTTCAACCGTAACGCCCCACCCTGTAGAGACTGACAGGTGTCAAGGGTGTGACTTGGAATTGTTGACTGTAATGCCCATGCTATTCCACTCTCACTTCACCCTGCAGCCAGTGAAAGGCATCAAGATGTGCCTTGGAGTCTTCAGCTCCAAAGTTCACCCCATTCTCCTGTACTGCACCCATCTCAGTATATTTCCTTATGGAATGGGGTGAGCATAAGGCCCAAAGACCCCAAGGCACAGTGCAGTACTTGCCACTGTCTGCAGGGTAGGGTGAGGTAAAATGGTGTGAGCATTATGGCTGATGACCCAAAGGCACATCCCAACACCTATCTGTCACTGAAGGGTGGGGGTAGGGTTGGCATTAGTTTAAAACTTCACTGCCATTCCTATTATGCATCTCTCTAACAAGACAACATTCGGCATTGACAAATGCTTGTTTGGATTACTGCTAAGACTTCCATTTCATTACTTTTAGTTGCCCCGCAGCCAATGTTCTTTTCCAGTTTCCTGAGTCCATGTTTCCTGGTCCATAGGAAATGTTTAAGTTTCAAATAGAGTTCTTTGAGATAGGAATATCTGCTATGTTATGGACCATAGGCCCCTCTCCAATCTGTAGTCTCTTGCTTTTTGTCATGTTTATCTGTTCCAGAACTGGGTGAAAACTTACAAAAGGTGTCTATAGTGCAGCCTCCAGACATGTAAGCAAATATGGTCTGTGTATGTGTAGAGTTTCACTGGAGATTCCATGTTAACAGGGAACAGACCTGAATTGGTAGGATTTTGTAGAGTATGCCTGAGAATGGGATCTAGGCTGAATACATACAGCAGGGGACTCGGGGGGATCCTCTGCTGTACCCCTCTGTTAACATCTGATAACCCCTGTGGGTAGCATCCAAAAGAATAGCTCTCCTTGGTGCTAATCCAGCAGTCAGGATACTGAAAACCCGAACCCCTTACAAAGAATTTCTACCCTAGCACACTGATCCTTGACATCTGAACAACAGGAGGGGCCCCATAGCAAATCATATCTGACAAGAAAGTCAACCAGGTCTCCTGTAAAAAATAAACACCAATAGGTAGATCCTTCAAAACAGATAGAGTAAGAAGCTTCCTTTTTGGATACTTAGATTATTAACATTCAGTGTAGCTAACCCTACATTTGCCCTGGAGGTAATTTTTTTAGGGAGACATAAGAGGGAAAAACATGATCATAGCAGAGAGCAAAGATCAGATAAAGGGTTTGCTGACCCCCCTTTTGACTTCTGGTCTTGTTTTTTCCTTTTGCACATCTGAGAAGAGGTTAGACTGGGATAGCAGGGCCCACCTGGAAAATCAATAAGGGAGGGCACTGTGTGACAAATGCATAATACATTGGGTCTATGTTTGCATCTTACATTTACTTGCAGTGCCCAAATTACCCCATTTAAGTGGAACATAAATGAAAGTAAATATTTTCAGAGGTTAAAAGGTGGCCAGGTACCAAAAAATGCCCCCCTCTTCCTGGAAATTTCCAGGTATCCTGGTGTGCCAGTCTGATTCTGTGTATTAGTCTCATCTTCAGCACCAGGGGAGACACCCATCTGGAAGGAGATACTAGAGGAAGTATCTGATCCTGTTTCTTACTTAAAGTCTCCCCAGGCCCACCCTCAGTAAGAACTTAAAACATAGAAACATAGAATCATGGAAACATAGAATTGGTCAGCAGAAAAAGGCTATTTGACTCACCCAGTCTTCCCAGATGTTTCCTGCTTAATTTGTCTCTGCAGATCCTATCTGGTCTGTGGCAATCCACTCGGCTCCTTACCCATTCTTTAATAACACCTTTATGTCTAGCCCACACATTTTTAAAGCATCCCACTGTTTTTTCGCCACCACTTCTGCTGGCAGTCTGTTTCAGTCAACTACCACCCTTTCAGTAAAGAAATATTTCCTCACATATCTCTTAAACTTCCCCATACAGCTTCATTGCATGCCCCTTGTCCTGGTGTACCTTCTTATTTGAAAAACACTTCCCCCCTGCACCCTATTCACCCTTGTGAGGCACTTGTAGGTCTCTATCATGTCACCTCTCACTCTCCTTTTCTAGGGTGTACATTTTTAGATCCCTCAATCTCTCCTCATAGGGCTTCTCAAACAACTCCAACCCAATTTTAATACCCTCATCTGGACTGCCTCCACCCTCTCTATATCCTCTCTGAGGTGCAGTCTCCATAACTGGACACAGTACTCCAGGTGGTGTCTCACCAGTGAGCAATCCAGTGGATCTCTGATCTTGAAGTGGGTAGCCATCTGGGAACAAGTGACCACCAAACAGTGTGATTCATGATAAACTTAGCTGTAGAGTCAAGCCACAAAAATGTGAAGATACTGGACTTCAGCAGGGCTGATTTTGTCAAAATGGGAGAGTACCTCAGAAAAGCACTAGCAAACAGGCAACAAGGTGGGGTGGAGCAACAATGGTGAAACATCAAAACCGCATTCACAGAGGCAACAAGCCTTTGTGTGAAGCAAATAAACAAATCTAAATGAAAGAAAAAACAATTATGGTTCTCAAAAGAAGTGTCGGGGAAGGTAAGGGAGAAAAAGATAGCATTCAGGAAGTATAAAGAAACACAGAAGACGCAGGACAGAGAACTGTATCAGTTAAAGCAGAAGGAAGTGGGTAGGGCAGTCAGAATAGGAAAGGCCCAAACTGAGGAAAAGATAGCCAACTCATTAAAGAAGGAGGATAAAACCATTTATAGGTACATTAGGGAACAAAGAAAGACTAAGGCAGGGATACTGAGACTGAACGAAGAGGAAGGTGATTGGGCAGAGAGTGACAGGAAAAAAGCAGGGATACTGAATGAACACTCTGCTCAGTATTCACAATTGAAAAGCAGGGAGAAATACCTAATCCGGTCAATAGATGCACTCTGGATAGGGGGGTTGATATTAGTCCTTTCACAGAAGAAAGGATTCTGAAAGAACTCTTAAAACTGAAGGTAGATAAAGCAATGGGGCCTGATGGGATTCACCCCAGAATTCTAAAAGAACTAAGGGAAGAACTAGTAACACCACTGACTACCCTTTTTAATAAATCATGGGAGCAGGGTGTGGTACCTGAGGACTGGAGAAGGGCGGATGTGATTCCTCTTCACAAAAATGGGAGCCAGACAGAGGCAGGAAACTGCAGACCTGTCAGTTTGACCTCAGTGGTAGGGAAAATGATGGAATCACTCATGAAGGAAAGAATTGTTGAGTACCTAGAGGCCAGTGGGGCACAGGACCCAAGGCAGCATGGATTCACAGCAGGAAGGTCATGTCAGACAAATCTAATTGATTTCTTTGACTGGGTGACCAAAGCAAGAGACCAGGTAGGGGCTGTGGACATGGCCTACCTAGACTTTAGCAAGGCATTTGACACAGTCCCGCACAAAAGATTAATAAACACATTAGCCAGCCTGGGAGTGGGTCCCAGGGTGGTAACCTGTGTAAAACACTGGTTGGACAACAGGACACAGTGGGTAACAGTAAATGGAATCCACAGTGAAGAAAGGAGGGTTACTAGTGGGGTACCGCAGGGTTCAATACTGGGGCCAGTCCTTTTTAATGTCTTTATAAGTGACATTGCAGAGGGACTGGAAGGGGAAAGTATGTCTCTTTGCAGATAACACAAAGATCTGCAACAGGGTTGATACACAAAGTGGGGTGGAAAGGATGAAAAGGGAATTGGCAAGGTTGGAGGAATGGTCAAATGTATGGCAGCTTAGATTCAATGCAAAGAAGTGCAAAGTAATGCACCTGGGAAACAAAAACCCAGTGGAAGAGTACACAATGGGGGGGGAGAGATACTTTCATTTTCATTTTTATTTTTATACTTGTAAATCCAAATGAGCAAACTTGTCGTTTTCATTGGAGACAAGTTTAAAACTAAAAAACACACAAAAAATTAACAAACAAACATAATACAAACAAAACATTCAATCAATAAAATACAATACATAAAAAATGCGTCATGTTTCCAAAGATAGCCACTGTTTTATCCATGTCTTAAAACCCTGACAGGAGTTATTATTAACAACTTCTGAAGATTTCATGTGAACCTGAAAAGAACGATTCTGAACAATTTCTAACGGAATTCTACTAAAAAAACTAGGTGCTCTAAATAATAAGGATCTTTGCCCAAAAGTAGTCTTAAAAAATGATATTTTGAATTTATAATTGTGCTGGGACCTAGTAAACAACGTATTAACTAATCTAGGAAACATTAAAGAAATAGAATAAGGAAAAAAATTACATTTAACTTTACATAAGAAAATGCCCATCTTATAAAGTTCTTGATTTTCAAAAGATAAGGAAGATGACTGATGACTGACAACAAAAATGGAAAGGGACCTGGGGGAAGTCTTATCAGATGACCTAAAGGTGGGCCAGCAATGTGAGAAGGCAGTAAGGAGGGCTGGGGGATACTGGGATGCATAGGGAGAGGCATCACCAGTAGAAAACAGGAAGTTGTTGGCCCTCTGTACAGACTGTTGGTAAGACCACATCTGGAGTACTGTGTACAGTTCTGGAGACCCCATCTCTGTAAAGACAGACAGGGTGGAGGCTGTCCAGAGGAGGGAAACCAAAATGATGCAGGGTCTGCATCAGAAGACATATGAAGACTAAAGGAACTAAAGATGTATAGCCTCGAGGAAAGGAGGGAGGGGGTGGGGGACATGCTAGAAACTTTAAAATACCTCAAGGAATCAACAAAGTCCAAGAGGGTAGCATCTTTCAGAAAAAGAGATGTGCAAAAACAAGGGGGCACAATTTGTGAAGAAATACTTCCTCACATTACCTCTGAACTGCCCCCCCCCATCTTCAGAGAGGGTTGTGGATACATGGAACAGCCTTCCTGAGGAGGTTGTAGAGTCAAAAACAGTGGGAAAATTCAAGAATGCATGGGACAGACATAAGGCAATTCTAGTGGGGGCAGGAGGAAGTAGGCTGTTGGTTAACTAGGATCTGAAGCTTATCCATTAGGTAGGGAAATGGGTAGACTAGGTGGGCTAAGCGGTCCTTATCTGCCATCAAATTCTATGTTTCTCTGTTTCTATGTTAACACCACCTTCCTCTTCTTGCTGGATATACAGTACCCCTCCCTGTTGACCCCAGCATCCCACTAGCCCCACATACTGCTTTGTCACAATGCCCTGCCACATTGAGGTCATCAGATATAACCACACACTCTCTTTCTTGTTTAGTGGCTGTGAATACTTCCCCCATCCTATACTTTGCTCTTGGGTTGCTATGCCTTAGATGCACAATGTTGCATTTTTCTTTACACTGAACCTCGATTGTCATGTTTTAGACCACTCTTTGAATTTCCTCAGATCCCTGCTCATTCTCTTCATCCCTTCTGAGTGTCCACCCTATTTCAGATTTTGTTATCTTCTGCAAAAAGGCATACCTTCCCTTCCAGATTTTCAGC
The DNA here is from genome assembly GCA_016271365.2 of Neoceratodus forsteri. Lineage (NCBI taxonomy): Eukaryota > Metazoa > Chordata > Ceratodontiformes > Ceratodontidae > Neoceratodus > Neoceratodus forsteri. The sequence continues at coordinate 1,468,150,360 of CM057456.1, forward strand.
AATGTCAATTATGAAGACATTGAAGAGTACTGGTCTCAGTACTGAGCCCTGTGACATCCCGTTGGACATTCCTCCGTAACTCAAATGAATGCCATTTACCACCACCATCTGTCTCTTATCTATTAACCAGCTGTAACATAATTCACCACTTTGGATCCCACCCTGCGTCTGCTCAGTTTCTTTATCAGCCTCCTGTATGGCACAATGTCAAAGGCCTTGCTGATGTCTAGATAGGCCACGTCCACTGCCTTCCCTGATCTATTTCCCTGGATACCCAGTCAAAGAAATCTATCAGATGCATTTGCTATGATCTACATGTGAATCCATGCTGCCTGTGATCCTGCAATCCATTGGACTCAAGATACTCAACTAGACATTAGCAGGGTTTCCATTAATTTCCCACAACTAATGTAAGATTGACTAGCCTATATTTGCTAGTCTCCACCTTGCTGCCACTCTTATGTAGCAGGGCCATGTTAGCTCTTCTCCAGTTCTCTAGAACTATGCCTGCTTCTAGTGAGCCTTTGAATAAGGCTGTCAGTGGGTCAGCCAACTCCTCCATGAGTTCCTTTGGAACCCTTGGATGTATCCAGTCTAGACGCTTAGCTTTACATCTGTTCTAGACTCTTTCCTGTAAAAAAGGAATTGCGTCCACTCCCCAACCCCTGTTACTGCTACTCCCTGGTGATTCACCCCTCCACTGTGAAAATGGAGCAGAAGTACCTGTTCAGGATCTCTGCTTTTTCTTGGTCCTATTCTGCATAGTCTCCCCCTTCTGCCCTTCTAATCCTCAGTATCCCTCCCTTGCTTTCCTCTTCTCACTTCTGTATCTGAAGAAAGTGTTAATCCCCCTTTGATTATTCTTTGTATGTCTGGACCTTTGCTCCCCTCACCACCTTGTCTGCTTTCCTCTGCTTTACTAGGTATACCTCTGTGTTCTCCTTCCTCTGTGTATCTTTTTATCTCCTGAATGTCACCCTTTTTCCTTAACCACCCTTGCCACTTTCTTAGATAACCATAATGGTCTCTTTTTCCTTCTGCTTTTACTCACTTCCTTCATGCAGAGGTTACTTTAGTTATACCCACCCTTATTTTTGCCAGTGTGCCTCCACCACCTCCTGGCAATCTACCCCTTCAAGGCAGTTTCTGAGGCAGTCCCCCATTTCTTTAAAATCCACCTTCCTAATGTTCTGGACCTTCATCCTCGTGTGGGTTAGCATCTGTTCCTGTCTTAATGTTAAACCACACTGTATGGTGATCACTGGTACCCAGGGGACTGCCCACTGTGGCATCTGCAAGTCTATCCCTGTTCGTAAGCACCAGGTCCAGCACTTTCCCTGCAACTAGTGGGTTCTTTGACAAGCTTCCTGAGAAAAGTCCCTCGTAGTGAGTCAAGGATGGTCTTACTCCTTGCAGAAGCCACAGCTGGAAGGTTCCACTGAACATCTAACAGATTGAAGTCATTAACTAGCAGCACCTCCCTGTGCTGGAGGCCTGTACACTACCACCGTGCAGACTGTGGCCCCAAAGCCTATCTCAGGGGTGACCCACAATGCCTCCAGCCCTTTCCTTTTCCTCCTGGTGCCCCTGTAACTCCATGGTCATGATTCTCTCACTCACATATAAAACAACCCCTCCTCTCTTCCTTGTCTTTCCTCAGCATAGAGTAGCCTGATATGGCCATGTTCCAGTCATGGTGCTCAGTGTACCATGAGTCCATAATGACCACTAAATCAATGTCAGCCTCAGCCATGATAGCTTCTAGGTCTGGAATTTTGTTTCCAATACTCCTTGCATAGGTGGAAATTTTCCACCTCCCATCATTGACTGTGTTTTTCCCTGAAGCTCCTCCTGACTTTTCTCCTAGTTTTTCAGTTTCCTCCTCCCTTGCCTCCCTTAATCCTCTACCCTCTCTCTCACCTAAGTTTTACACCCTTTTCTTCAGTCTAGGCCCCATCTCTGTTAGGAGTTAATGTTATCTGTGGCATGGCAGATGAGTCAACCCCTTTTCCTTATTGACAATCTTACATTCAATAATGAAAAATATTATTTTCTAATGAAAATGCACTACTTGAATATTTTGCGAGGGCATTGTTGTTATTAGATTGTTGTCATTTTTTTTAAATATGGGGGACTTGTTCTCTGACATGCATAGATATACCACTTGAGTGATATGACTTCAAATTTTATCATTGGGTGATTTTGTGAATTCCTAATGTAGCACATTTAAATATGTTAATATGTATTGATTTTTTTTGCACTGTTGCACTTTGTTATTAATAATATTTATCAATGAAAACTTCCTCAGTGAGCATTCCTGCGTGCAGTCCATTCTTCTGTGTACCTATCACCTTGAAAAAGGCCGCTGTGTGTGTTACCTTCTTAAGGCCCCTCCCCAACTCCCTGAAGTTACCCTGCAGTACCCCTACCCTGTCCCTTGTCAGGTCATTTGTTCCCAGGTGGACAATAACATCTAACTCCCTCCCATCACCTGCTGTCCTAGCAATACTCTGGATACCCTCTCCATCTCCCCAAACTGCAGTACCTCTCAGGCACTTCACTTCCTTCTCCCTTCCTCCACTCCCAAGTCGATCCCGCTAAAACTAGAGTCCCCCACCAGAAGCTGCATCCTGACTGACTGGGGATCTCATCTTCCCTCCTTGGTACCTCCATTTTGGAGGACACCCACTTCCTCACTTCCCACTGTGACAGTTGCCTCCACTTGGTGGCTCATCCTGCCAGTACAGCAAAGGAATTCTGCAGTGGTATAGGCTGCGGATTGAGCATCCTTTCCTCCACTCCCACCCTCCTGGATTCCATCAATGTCCATCTGTTCAGTTTAAGCATACTCTGAGAGAGCAGCAGCAGACCTGGTGGCACCTGGATGGGGCATAAGGTCCTCTGTACCCTCAGGAGTTTGGTCCAGAGTTCAGCAACCTCTTCCCACAACCCAGAGAGGAGAGTACAAATGGGGCAGTACCTCGGTCTCCAGAAGGTGTACCAAAGGACTGAGGCCCCACACCCATTGAACTGCACCACTCCCATTATCTTTCCTTCCTTTGCCTAGTGTCTATTCAAACTTCTCTGTACTCTTCTGCATCTTTACAACTTCTGTTGTACTCATACCACTCCCTTTTGCTTCTCTGAACTAATTTGTTACCCTACTCTAGATGAGAAGTCTCTTATTTTCCCTTTATTAACCCTCCTACTTGTACCTACTTTGCCCTGCATGTGCACTACTCCTTTTTTACTTGTAATACAGCTACAACCCATAATTACCTTCTCCTTAGCTATTGTAAACAATAACCAGTAATGTGTTACCTCCTTGCCTTGATCTGGCATTCTCCATGTAGAGTGTCCTGCAGACTGCAGACCATCTGTGGATGGTCTACAGATGCCTTCAAGGCAGGTAGGACATGTTGGGTGTTGCTCCTTTTATCTACCCTTTCTGCTCTTGGTGTCCTCCTATTGTCTATCCTAAGCCTTTGGGAGCTCCTCTCCCAATCAAAAAGCTGATTCACAGGGCTTTCTTAATCTGCTCACTCCCCAGATTAATTTCCGGAGCTAGGAAGCTTGTTGGACAGAACTATGTTGGAAGGGGCTGAACCTCTGTGTCCCATTTTGACATTTGGAAGGTTAGATCATAAGGATCCTTTCCTAGTGACCAGCATAAGGGGTTCAGGAGGCATGAGTTCCTTCTCTGTTTCCAACACAATGGCCATATCCTGGGAGACTGATATCATTAGACTTGGAGGACTGAATAGATAAAGAAACTATATTCTCCTTCTAAAGTGAAGATTAGGGTATTTTTATTTAAAATAGTCCTGAAACATTATCATTACAGGGAAAATACACCATAGAAACCAAGCCTCAGATTCAAGCTGAAAGGAAGAAAAAACATAAAAGGTTGTTGCTCATAAGTATGAAACTACTGTCGGATATAAATCTATGTCATTAATGGCCCCCAAAAAGTAATGAAATACTTAGCCTCTGCACTCCAAGGAACATTTTGTTTTGTATACCATGCATGTCAACCAATCTACATTATGCCATAAGTGTACAAACCTGTCTCTGGGTAGAAACCTATTTTCTTGTTCTCTAACAGACAAGAGTTTTTTCTCTATTTGCTGAATAAGACACGGCAGTGAAATAACTTTCTTTTGCATTGCAAACTGACATCTTGCTTACCATATCTACCATTAAATACATGCACAAGTTAAAGTCTTTGTACTGTAATTCCAGTTGTCCCATGGAAGAGTTCTGTCATCCAGGACCAATGTCTAAAGGTTTATTCTTCTCAAATTAGACAAATGCCAACCAGTTGCCAGATTAGTCCAAAACTGGGCTGGCAACACTGAAAAAAAGTGTCCCATGTGTGATTGCCAGAACAGTCCAAAGCTGAGCTATGAACATTGAAAAAAAAAGGTGTCCCATGCACTCTTCAAAGCCTGTGCATCCAACTCTGGCACACATACTTTCCAAGACTTGCTTGTGTCTGGTATTACCTTTATGGTTTAATTTACTATGTGCTGAAATCCACATTGCATCCCACATTTTCATAGGAACATGTTTATCAGTAATTTAGATAGTAATCACACTTTCTGCAATTCTTGTGCATAAGAAAACACCAGAGTGGTCACATATTGTGCGTGCAGTATGAACAATTGAATTTTTTCCCCTGACTGAGTCATGACCAGATCTTTAGTTATTTTCCATTGCTTAAGTTTTGGAAAAAGTTTTTGAAAAAATTCCAGTATATCAGATGTATCTGGTAAGCCTACTCCTCTAACTGATGTCAACGTTTTTTTCCTAGAGTACCATCAAAATTCCACATTTAGTTTTCAGTAATTGTCATTGAGGCACATGTCAGGAAGCATAGGAAGACTAGGACTGGTTTTAAAATTTGCAAGTAATGTTTTATTATCAACAACAGTAAAATAAAAAATAAAAAATTGTTTAATATAACTATTTACAAAGGTAGTACAAACAGAGAAAACAAAGTCCTTCTTCTGATTGTTTCTTCTCAATTTCAAATCTCAGAGTTTCTCTAGCAAAAATATTGTTGTTCTTTTTGTAACAAGAATTTTTCAAGGAACTTGTTAAGGAGAGCATCTTGTTTTTCTCAAGGTGTTCTTGTCAGTTTCCTTGCAGGTGCAACAAACGGAACATGGCTGCTCAGGCTAACCCCCTAAATTCCAAATAGCTTTTTGCAATCATTTGAACAGTACAACTATATACAGTATAATTTCAAACAAAGGGATCCAAGTATCACTTACAGTTTCACGCACAGATTAACATATGTTTTTATAACCGCAGATAAGCAAGGTGAAGAAAAGACAGAAAAAACTCTTTCTGCATAACAGCTGGGACATGTCCTTATTCAACCCTGTCACAGTAATGGTAAACCGTAAAACAAGTTCCTTAAGGAGATGAGCCTAAAGATAAGTAAAGTAAGTAGCAAAACATTTTTATTCATAATATAATGAATATGGAAAACTATACTGAGCCTAAGCTCCTTTACAGAGAGGTCCAAGGTGCCAGTTCCAGTAACTCTTACATCATGTTACAATATACATAATAAGAACAATAGTCAGAGCACAACTCTTTGTCAATAAATATAACACAATTCTAAAACATCAACATATACATGTATCAAAACACAATAGGAAACTGACAAGACAATCAGTACATAAACAATAATTAAAAATACAACAATTTCCGTACCATTATCCATTCTATCTAAGCTAAAAAGCTAAAAAGCTTAACACTTCAAAAAACACAAAAAAAGAAAACTAAAGGATTAATCATGTTAATGCCCCCTACTTTTACTTTTCTGTAGGTGTGGCATCTCCTAACAAAGCTCAATCTACTGCCTCATTATAAACAGAAAATGCACTATACAATTTTGCCTTGAGGGTGGCTGGAGGAAGAGAAACTAAGCTGAGGTAGAGAAACACAAGGACTAAAAAGATTTTAACAATATAAACTTTTTGCTTTGGACATGGGCCAAGCAAGCCACTTCATAACTTAGGGTTTCAGCTATACTGATTTTAGGATTCCAATTATATACTCCCACATCAGGCCCTCTAAATCATACACCCAGCACTTTGACAGGGTCCAATGTACAATGAATTCATGCTATATTTGGAACCAAATACAAAATTCTGCATTTCCAATGACTTTCCCTGTACTTTTTTCCTTATTTATTTTAGAGCCAGACACTGATTCAAAGGCCTCAAAATGTTGGACCATCAATTTCCCACCATCAGGACTGTTAACTATTAAACAAATATCATCTGCATAGGCAGAAAGTTTACACAGTAAAGGCTGCATTGAACAATTTAGCTGCTTGATGCCTTGATCCTGTTCAATTTTCTGTAAAACAGGATCCATGTAAAAGACATACAGAATCAACTGAGATGGCAGTTTTCCCTGATTCCATGAAGCAGCCCCTAGAGAGTACCAAGCCACTCATTCACTAGGGGAGTGATTGTTGACCCATTATATAGAAGGGTAATCCAACTGATAAACTCAACCGGTGTTCCACAATATCTTAGTACTTAAAACATAAACATATAACCATGTTCCACCCTATCAAAGGCCTTTTCCTGGTCAAAGGGTAGGAGAAAACTTTCTGCTTCCACACATGCACCACAATCAAAAACTTCCCTTAGTAAGAATAAATCTTCCTGAAGCATATGGTCTGGTATTGCACATGTTTGCATCTTAATAAGGAAGATGCTGCTGCAGATAATTGTCTTCCTAAAATCTTAGGTAACAATTTCATATCTGTATTAATTAGAGGAAGAGGTCTCAAAGTTTTTATTTCCAGTTTATTGCCTTCTTTGAAAAGGAAACAGCTGGATCCACTGTGCTGGCTTGAAACATAGAATTAAAAACGGACACTAAAGTTGTTCTTACCTCATCGTTAAACATTTTTTAAAGCTCACTTGAGAGGCATCTTCTCCTGGGACCATATCGCTACTTAAATCTTTAATTACTTCCTTTACCTCAGTTTCTGAAAGTTCTATTTTTAGCTTTTCTAAAATATGCAGTTCAGTTTGTGGAACAGTTAGATCTGCTAATAACTAATCCGTATGTTTATTTCTCTGATCTGAAATCCTAAATGTTCCTAACACCTATTTACAGATATATTCATTAATACTGTTAGAATCTGTAAGAATATTAGCTATGTCATGCTTTAAAGAAGGCATCACTCTATGCTGTATTCTCACATGGCACATTGAAAAAGGGGTTCACCTGTCCCTTCTTCCTTTGTGTTCCAAACTTTAGCTAATTCTCTGGTACTGGAAGTGTGCCATCTCCTTTTTTAAAGCCTCTACTTGTGCTGTATAATCTAAGTCTGAACCTTTTGACTGAGAGATGACCCTCTGAAGCTGGTTCATCAGTTTTAGATATCTAAAATAATCTGACTTTTTATATTTAGCGGTTTTATAATTACTTTTTTAAGTTCCATTTTGAACTCTACCCACCACTCCATAGGAGTATCATACATCTCCAGCAAGGACAGTTTGCCCTTAATAAATTATCTCATAAACTTGTTCCTGGACCCTTTTGTCAGGTTATAAAAACATATTACACCTCCCATAAGCCCTTGTTCACTCTTGCCTTTGATTCTTCCCCTATCATCAGGGCAACAGCTTTATGAACTGAGGTTTCAATAGGAGATAAAAGTGCATGTTTTGTGCCCATCCTCTCTGAGGTAAAAAATTAGAATGCACGAGAACCCTAAAGTAGATCCCACCACCACATGGTGCTCAGCAGCAGCATCATCAAGGAGTGCAGAGGCTATCGTGTCTAACAGAAACACAGTGTCAAAGTTTCATTTTTATTCATACTTGCAGGCCTAATTCTAAAGAAACCCACAAAATTAATGACCCCTCAATTATAACCCCTCATGTAGTGAATAGGCAGGGTTACACAGCCTTAAATAAATCTATCTTCTATGACTTAGTTTGCAGGGCATACATTTTAATTACTCTTAAATCCATCAATCAATCTTGTTTCCCTGGTGTCATGGCCAACATTTTCCTTGTCAATAAAACTGGTCTGTGTAACCCACTCAGTGAGACACAGGAGGACCCGTGTTGTACAGGCATAACAGGTGCCAGCATTTGAGGCAGATACAAAATGACAATAAAACAAATAAGTGGCGCACACTATTGAAGTGCTTTAATATATGTATTAAATAATCAAGTGCTCACCGATAGCGTTAACTTCCCAGCATTTTGTGGCATATTGCCACTTTGTCACAGGAGGTGTGATGTAACCCACTCCCCAGGACACACCTGGAAACAAGCTTATCATAGTTTAGGGTGCCTTTCCTGGTCAAAAAGTTTAGGGTGCCATTCCCAGCTCTCTCGGTAGTGATGGACAAGTGTGTGCACTGAGAAGCCGAACTGTTATGTTCTTATGAAAGAGTTGTTTTTGATCTAAAACCGCTTTATAAAATCAAAGAATCATATTAAAAAGTTCAGTTACTGTAGCTCAGTAATAGCAGCTATCTGTAGTTTATGTTCTGGACAGGCCAGCAGTAATGTGTGTGCTGCTGTAGACAGGAGTGCACTGTGCAATACAGTGCGTCCTTGCTGCAGCAGGTCAGGGACTTGGGAATTTAGCAGGGAACAAGCACAGGGTGGGGGGACAGGTGTTGCAGCTTCCTGGTTCTGCTAAAAACAGTTTTTTTTTTTTAACTAGGAGCTGGAGAGATTAGCCAAAACCAGAATAAGTTCCTTCTCTTAGGGAGCACAGAATCAATGCCTGGAGCCACAAGCCTTCATAACATTATTTTGTCATCTCAAGAGCTGGGCTCAAAAGATCAGACCACAGACGTCCAAACTTGGAATCAAGTTACAACATTTATTTATGTAAAATTGCAGCAAGCAACATCCTAACAACCCTTGCCAACATTTCACATTTATACATGCTTTATCAAGGTGCTAAAACAGTCACTACTCATTATTTAAATAGTATTTTTAAATCAGAAGATTTGAATTTCATTGGTTCTCTGAGTAGTGATGTACTACACATAGTACAGTGCTCATTCATAAAATGATTCATTCAACACGGGGGGAAGGGAAAAGGAAAAATCATAATAAAAATTAACCACCAAATACATTGTTATTTAAAAAGAACCAAACTAACAAGAAAATAGCAAAAAAAATATTTGTTTGCTTATACATTTACAATTCCAAAGCTGTATTTGATATCTATGATTTGCTCAAAACATCAGTACACCCAAAGGGTATTGTAAACATTTATCTACGTTTGCAGCTATTACAAAAAAGACTTCTCATTGTAAAATACACCTACCACAAATCTACTTTCTCAAAAAAGATTTTACGGAGAAACATTCATTTATACCTGCTCCCTTCCAGGCTTTGAGTTTAAGCTGCCAAAAGGCTTCCATTTCAAGTAACAAATTTTCCAAGTTTCCACCTGTATGTCCCAAAGTAACTTTTTCAATTCCTTTAAAATTGAATGTATGTGTTTGTCCACATTTCTGGACATGCATAGCCAATGCATTTTTTTGATCCCCATTCATGATACTACACAAATGCTAGCCGAGTCTTTGTTTAAATGTTTGGCTTATTTTACTTATATAGAACTTATTGCATGCACATGTAGCTAAATAAATTATTGCTACTATATTACAATCAATGAAATCTCTGATTTTAAATAGAGTATTAAATATAGTATTCAGATTTGCACTGAAAATGTATACCCAATAGTGACTACATTGCAAAATGTACAATTCATACATTGATGTGTTCCCTTAGATAAAATACATGTGGAGTGAGTTCTTTCTGCTTAAAAAACATATTGTGCATTATACTATAGGCAATTGTTTTTTCCCCTTCTAAAAACTACTTTCGGTTTATGTGCACGTCTTCAGAAGACGTGTCTCTGTATTTAGAATGTGCCAATTATCATTAATGATCTTAGTCACCAAATGTGCCCCTGTACCAAAATTACTAACAAAACATATCCCCTCTTTGAACTGTTTGTTGGAGATATTTTTTCTTTTTTGCAACAATTCTTTTCTATTTCATTCACTACTAAAATAATTTTCATTAGACATTGTTCATTAAAACCCAATTCAAAAAAGTGTGTTCTTAAATTGTCAACATTTTCTTCAAAATGTGATGTTTCAGTGCAGTTTCACTTGATGTGAATAAACTGCCCTTTCAGGATATTATTTATTTATTTATTTAGTTTTTGTTGACCGGGTGGGTGCGCTAGCCATAGGAATGACTATTTTCAGGCACGACCTGGGAGATTACAGGGTAACATTACAGAGAATACAAAAGGGTAATATAACAGAAGAATGCAACAGGGTAACAATACAGTGAACAAAAACCAGGTAGGTACAGTAAGGTCTACACAGTGATGTTCTATAGTGGGTTAATCAGCATATAAGATTCAAGGTGGTGAGAGCTGGTAACATGACATATTAACACAGTCATAACATTGGGATGGGGTGTGTTGGCAGTACAGTAAAAACAGTATTGTAACATAATACATAGTACAAGGGATAACTCAGAGATACAAGGTCACAAATTCAAGAAAACATAGACATATAGCAGCTGTGACCCTGAGAGAAAGGTAATTTTCAAGCAGGCCAGAGAATTATGGGAAACAATAACAAAGGACAAATTATTAATCACATGTCTTGGATGGTGGCTATTAAAGTGCAATAAAGAATTGTTTTCAATGCCTTTCCTAAATAATTTAGTATATAACCCCCTTTGTTATCTTTGCACACATTTTCATCTAAAAAATTCGCAGATGTCACATCTTTGCAGACAGTAAATTTCAAATTTTCATTTGTCCTTTCCAAGTATTGTATGAACTGCTCTAATTCATTTTCAGACCCTGCAATATAATAAGTCATCAATAAAGTGCTTAAATAATTTAACACAGTCAAAAAATGGATTATTATTGGCAGATAAACTAACCTCCCTTTCCCACATACCTATATAGGTAGTAGCATAATTTGGGTGAATACTGCCCCATTGCTGTTCCCTTTACTTGCAGAAAATATTCCTGATTAAATGTCAGATAATTGGGGGTAAACCAGAATAAGACGAATATTTAGTGGTCTGAATCTACCATACAGTGGCATGCATTGTATATGGATCCATATGATGGCACAATAACTGCTGTGCTAATCCCTCCCACCTGCTGTTGTCTATCTGACCCACCCCTCTTGCAGTTCCCAGTCCACCTCTGTACTAGACCAGCTGCACAGCAGTTGCATCTTTGCCCATCTCTGGAGAGGGCGACATCACCAGAAAGGCCACTGGCTGTAGTTGTCTCAGTCTCCCCTCTGGTCCAGCAACATATTTTTTAAAAGCATAAAAGCTACCGTAAAAAAAATATATATTTTACCTGCTATGTTTCTGTCAGAGAACTACCATTTTTGGTACATCATAGCATCTGGAGTTATTAGGGTATATCATGTCTTACTTGCAAAACATCCCCTGTTAATGTTTTCTGATAAATACAGCCATGTTATTCAAAAGCTCAATGACATAATAACTTTTAAATGAATAAAAAGTCATACCATACTTCCAGTAATGCAGTCTTGCCAAAGAATACCTGTCACCAAGTTACAGTATACACACTCACAGCCCTTGGAAATTCCTTTCTCTAATGTCATATACTGCGATTTTATAATTATTTTTTCTCAGGCATTGCAGAAGTGCAAATGCAAACATTTAAGCTTTCAAATTATTTCTTAGTAATAGACTTTTGGTTTTTTAATTGCATTGGAGTGTGTGAATTTAGTATTCAATGAATGTTTTCTGAGTCCTTAACAGAATATTCAGGTATTCTGCTGTGGATTTGCATTCCAAATACATGTAATTCAGCTCCCCCAGACAGAATAAAAAGGTACCCCCACCCACTTAGTACCCCATGCTACCCTCTTCCCCCAGACAGTGAAAACATATCATAAAGTATTATGTGATAGTATGTTTTTTAATTTCCCCACAAATCTACACTTAAATCCCTTCTCCCCACCATTGCAGCATCCATACAACCCTCTTCCTTCTCATAGTGCAGATATTGTAAAGTACCCCACTTCCTCCAGCCTCTGAGTAAAAAAGGTGACTCAAGTACTGTATCACTATTCAGTATATAGAGAATATTGGATTGGCAATTATGAACAACCAGTGTGTTCAGCTACAGAGGGGTTTTGATTCCTTCTGACCTCAAGAGGTTCATGGGAATCAGAACCCCTCGGTGGCAGAACACACTGGTTGAGAATAAGTTGATTATCCTGTATTTGTTCTAGTATGTAGTATTATGTGAAATGTGCACATACTGTAGCAGTTCTTTGGCTTTTAGAATGGAACCGACTTTTGCATTGTCTAGAGGTTCCAGCATGTTTTTGTACCACAGAAGGGTACAATCACATTCTATGACCTTTGAACTGTGGTACAATAGCATTTTGAAAGAGATGGAATTCCATACTGAGCAATGCTCCACTATACACTATAATGATATAGCAGTTACATGTGTTTTTTTTTGTTTTACTCTGATGGTGGCTGGTCATAGTGGAGAGAGGAAGGTTGTACCAGTCTCCATCAATGGGTGGCATGGGAGAAGAATGGTGGGTCTGGGTGTTAGGTGGCTGGGGGAAGGGGGAAGGGTATTTCATCTGCACTGTGGGGGATAGAAGGGTTGAATAAGTGCTATGAGGGTAAAGAAAGGGATTTAAGTGCAGATCTGTGGAAAAATAAAAAATATATATTGTGTGTAATTTTTTACTATGTATAACACTGACTGGAGTAGGAAGGTGGAATGGGGTGCTAAGCTGGCTACGCAGATGGGATATTCTGTATTACTACAGGTGGCTGTGGGCAGGAGGACGTAGAGTGAGGATAGGGTGTTTGAGGGTGGGGGTACTTCTGCATCAAATACATTTCCTGAATTCTCTGAATACAGCTGTAATTCAGAATTGGGATGAACACTGTTTATATTCGTTGTATCCTGCAGATGATTTGAATTCACTGTACACCGAATGCAGCAGCCTACTCCATGTGACTCAGTAGTTTAATTGAGAAATCATGCCCCAATAACTGATAGTTTATTTATTTATTTATTTCAGAGTCGGATTAATCACCTTTGAGCCAAATACCCATTCGCAAAGGTTCCATGTCAAGCCACAAACAGAAATAAGCAATACAAACAAACAATAAAATAGATACCATGCGGCAGAAAAAAATCAATGGGTACAATGATGTTGTGTGCATTGATTGGTAACATCATTAATCTAGCAGGATTACACAATTACAGAGGAAATAAACTTTTGAAACATACAGTAAGTTGCTAAGTGAAGTGCCGAAAGTTGCTAAATGCAGAGCAGTGGGGTGATAGCAGCCAGAAAACTTTGTCAGATGAGGTGGAGGGGAGGGTAGGGAGAGATATAAGGAGGTGGAGGGAGAAGGGGGAATAGGGTTCGGGTTCAAGGGGCGAGCATATAGTTTCCTTTAGGAAGGGCAATCTAATAGGTTTGCAAGGGCAAGATGGCCACAAAGGTCCCTTTTGAATGGACCAAGCTTGCAGTGATCGAAGAGGGAGGAGGGGGATGCCATTTAACCACACAGGCCCTTGGTACACTAGGGCTCATTGGGCAAAAAGAGGTATGCTTGTATGGTACCTGGAGAACACCCTTATCAGCTCTTCTGGTTAGTTTTGTGTTTAAATTATGTTGGAATAATTCAGCAGTTGACTTACGCATAAGGACTAGAAGGGCCTTTTTCCCTATCAGGCAGGTTTAGTACCTGATCCTTTGCTGCAGTGGGAGCCATTCAGACTTTTTGTAGAGGCCACATGTGTGGGTGAGGCAGTTAGCTACTAGGACTAGTCTACAGAATTTGTTAATGAGTAGTTTAATACTTTTCAGGGCAGTTTCAGAGACTGCCCCATAGATGACAAGTTTTTAATCAATGGTAGACAGTATTGCACTCTGAATAACCAGATTTAGGGCCTCAGGGGTCATAGAATGCCTGTATCAAAAGAGTATTCCACGTTTGATGTTGGCTGACTTAATGACATGTTCTATGTGGGGACCAAAAGAGAGGGTGTCATCTTGGTAGATGCCTAAGTATTCAAAGGTGTTAACTTGTTCTATTGTGTCATCATTTCAGCTCCTAATATTCTAAGGGGCAGCTTTTTTCTTATGGTGGGGCTTAACAAAATGTAGTACCTTCGGTATTTGTAATTTAGGGGATGTTTATTATACGAGAACCATGATTCAAGCTTATTGAAGCTTTCCTGTAGTTCGGCGGTTATTTCAGCAGTATGATTGCCTGATGCGGAGATTACCGCATCATCTGCATAGAGCAGCTTTTTTGCGGTGCAGGCGCCTGGTAGCATGTTGATAAATAGGTTGAAAAGAAGGTATCCAAAGATAGAGCCTTGGGGAACCCCCAGAGTCACATCCATAGGTTCAGATGCTACCCTTCTTATTCTTACTCACTGTGTCCTGTGAGACAAGTAGCTCCCAAACCAGGTGACAGTGTCAGGAGACAGTCCTAGGGCCAGGAGGTTGTCTAGCAAGATGCTGTGATTCACTGTGTTGAATGGTTTAGTGAGTTCTATGATGATGGATCCCACAAACCTCCTGGAGTCCAAAGCATTATAGAGGTGAGAGGTGAAGTCAATTAGATCAGTAACTGTGCTGTGTTTTTGCATGAAGCCATGCTGCTGTGGGCAAAGGAGATTATATTTGTTCAGGTACTCTGTCAATTGGTCTGCAACAATTCATTCTAGAACTTTAGATAAAGGTGGCAATGTAGATATAGGCCGGTAATTTCCTAGGCTTGTTCTGTTCCCACTTTGAAAATATGGGTAACTAGTACATTCTTCCACCTATCCGGGAAAATTCCAGTTCTTAGAGAAATGTTATATATTTTTGTCAGGGGGATTGCAAGTTCATTCAAGGTGAGGGCAACTAGCTTCTTATCGATACGATCACTGTCCATCCTAGTTTTGCCTAGGACCCTGCAGACATATTTTACTGTTTGAGACAGTGTGATTTGTTTGAAATAAAAAAATGGGAGTCCAGGGTTATGAGAGTGGTGGTAATTGGAGTCATTGGATCTTCTAGCAGGGTCAGTTTTTAGATACTCAGGAGGCAGTACCGAGGAGAGGTCTGTGAATGTGACATTAAATGCATTTGCAGGGTCCTTCAGTTGTTATAAGGGGCCTGAGGGAGTGACTATGAGGTCAGGGGGAGCTCTGGATTCCCGACCAGTTAGTGCCTTAACATTATTCCAGAACTCCCTCCTATTACCCCAGCTTTTCTCCATCATCTTTCTATAGCAGGATGCCTTTGCAACCCTCACCAGTCTGGTACAATTATTCCTGGTGATTTTATATGCAGCATAGTCAGACAGCTTTCCTGTAGCCCTGGTCTTGTACCAGAGGTTGTCTCTCAGTTTTATTTGCTTGACAAGGGACCCAGTAAATCAAGAGTTAAAAGAGTCTTTAACTTAAGTGGATTTGACTGGTGCAAGGATGTCGCATGCTTTATTGAAGTAAGCACAGAAGAACTCCAGTGCCTGGTTGGTATCATTCATGCCATCCAAAGGGGTCCAGTTAGTATTAATTAGACATGCTCTAAAGTGATCCAGTTGCCCTTTTTTCAGTGACTCTTTTTTTGAGAACATCGGTGGGTCCTTAGTACTCATTTGTCTAGAGGCATACTACTGGAGAGTGGTCACTTAGGGTATCAGGAAGGACAGAGACATTTGCAATATGCTCTGGGCCACTGGAGAGGAGCCAGTCAATGAGAGTGGTTGTACCTGTTCAGTAGTTTCTCCTGGTCTCTTTGTGACCACTTGTGAGAGGTACAAGCTACTAATTCTGTCTCTGGTGGGCAAGGTATCCTGGGCAAGCCAGCTGATGTTGAAGTCACCAAGTATTAACTGCTCCCAGTTTGGCTTTTCTTGACTAATGTGATCAAATAATTTCTCTAGCCCTATTCCTTGCTTTCCAAGGGGTAAATAGACTGTTGATAACAGTAGAGTTTTACTGTGTTGTCCTAAGGTGAGCTTAAGGGATAGTATTTGTGCTTCGTTGGTGTTGAGATTTCTCAGCATCATCTGCCCCTTAATGTTATTGCTCAGGTACACTAGGCACCTGCCACCACACTTTGTTATCTGCCCAGACAAAGTATGGTATAGCCATCAAGGGAGACAGCGGTATCAGAAGTCTTATGGGAGAGCCAACTTTCTGTGAGTGAGACTATATCTGGCCTATGAATTACTACCCAGGCCTGGAACAGCACGAGTTTGGTAGTATGCTGCATATGTCATATATTTAATGATGCTATTTTGAGGCTGCCTCTGCCTTTGAGGTTCACGGAGCTTAATGGGACAGGGTTGGGGTGCACATTTCCTGACATAAGTAACAGGATGATGACTATTCTTTTAGGTAGTGCTCTTAGTAGCTTCTTAATCTACTGCAATGCCTATGCTTATACAGGCTAAAGATTTTTTGCCTTTTTTGTTGGGGGTGAGTACACATCAGAGCAGTAATGCAAGCAGGTGTGATAAGGGGGTACCCTTTGTATTGTGGTGGTTGGCTGGTCAGTGAGGGCTATGCATAGTAATCCTCTCCCTGGTACCTGATATATGAGAGTTAAGTATTGGTCAGGTGATGGAATGGAGCTCAAGTTTTCAGAGGTGTTTCCATCTTGCACATTTTCAAGAATAGGTAGGGTTATGAGCATTACCAGCCAGAGGAGCTTGGATGGACACCATGCTGATTGCATACAGTAGGTGAGCATGGTGAGAGAATTGGTAGGGTGTGGACAGAGAGAGTGAGAGAGTGGCCTGCACCCTGGAGTTGGTTCAGGAGCTGTATTTAAAGAGTGTCGGGGCAGGGCTGGGGGTCAGGAGAAAATACAGATGCAACTGTTATGCTAGATTCCACTGTTAGGCTAAAGTAAAGCTAAGATTCAGGGAGAAAAGGCTTCACTACAGCTAAAATTGCTGTAGCCAATCAGAAATGGCATCCAGAGCCAACAGCCAATGGGGGTCCATTGCAATCGGCCAGCATCCAATTGAGTCATGGCAAGAGGTCCCATACCTGAGAGTAGATGAATCCTGGGGAGAAGCTTTGGCCAGTGGCTGGACATGTTGAGCCGGGTTGGGTGGAGGTGCAGCTGGGTCCGTGGGTAGCAGCCAGTGGCCGAGGTCCACAAGCAGCCCAGTGAAGGTGCTTCCTGAAAGGAGGGAAAAGAGAGAGGGTTATCTCAATTATAACTGGCACCAATCACATAATCAGTGGGTGTGCCAGAGGAACTTTAAACAATGGGAAAATAGAGGCTTGCAAGGTGATAGAAGTGGAGAGGGGATAGGGGCAGGGACAGAGCTCAGAGACAAAAGAGGAAGGGGGTTTGTAGAGTTCTGCAGGTTAAGTGTTTGGTGCCAAAGATGGATGGCGCAGTAGAGAAAAAGCTCTTGGGGGTGGTGACGAGGTCTGAAGCTAGGAGCTGGAGAGATGAAGAGGAAGGGGGCAAGACAAGTCCCGGTCAGGGAGACTGGCTCAGATAGGGTGGGCTACGTGGGGCGGGGGAAAAGTACCAGAGAAAGCAAAAGATACAGGAGAAGTTGAAGGCACTGCAAACAGTCTCTAAATACAAAAACAGTAGTGCCTACGCTATCTGCAGGCAGTGATAGCTACATGCATAACAAGTAAACAGTTCCAACAGTATATACCAGAGGCTAAAACAGAGTTAACTCAAAATACAGAATCTAGTGTTAGGCTAGATTCCACTATTAGGCTAAAGTAAAGCTAAGATTCAAGGAGACAAGGCTTCACTACAGCTACAATCACTGTAGCCAATCAGAACTGGCATCCAGAGCCAACAGTCAATGGGGGTCCATTGCAATCGGCCAATGTCCAATCGGGTCATGGCAAGAGGTCCCGTACCTGAGAGCAGAGGAATCCCGGGGAGAAGATTCAGCCAGCAGCTGGAAATATTGAGCCGGGCTGGGTGGAGGTGCAGCTGGGTCCGAGAGTAGAGCACGGCCAGCGGCAGAGTTCCACAAGCAGTCCAGTGAGGGCATTTCCCTAAGTGGATAGTACCTTTCTTATGTACAGTATTAGGATCCAGTTGCCTATAAAACATCAAGTTCACAAAAACTGCATCCAGCAAGTTTTATTAATTTTTTCCCCACAGATGCTGAGGTTTGAATGTAGCTATGCACATTTTCCATGTAGTTTAGTTTATTATTATCCACAACTTAAGAAGCAGAAAAAGCTCAAAAGCTGGGAGCACAAAAATTGTAGTTTTCAACTCTGTCTTTACTTACAGCAGTGCCTTGCCAGTGGTGTTCCTTTCAGATCCAACAGCAAACAGCACTGATACTGCTTCAACTTTTCAGTTCTGAAACTTGGCCATTTTTTATCTGTTAGGCAAGTGATTACTCTTGCTCCTAATGTTTCCACTTCATTTTATCCCACCCCTGTAACAAAAGAATATTCAGTATGTTTTGTTTAGTTGATTGCTTGGCTTCCCTCCTAGCATTCTTTTATGGATCCCATACTCTACTCTCCCGCAAACTGCCTCTCTAGTAAGTGCACTCTGTTCCAGACATACTTTGCTTGACATACAGTTTTCCTACTTCCTACATGCTGTTTCATTGCCTGTCCTTTGTGAAATGTGCTATAAAATTCAAAAAATGTTCATTTCTTCCATTCCGGCGATCTCTGAACTGATCAGCTTGCTATTCACACAGCCCACCTCTAGCTGTAACAACGAACTCTGGGCAGAGCCGATAGGGCTGTGGGTAAGGAATATGGTGTGAAAAATATTGAAAATTACCAAAGTTATGAGCCTCTATTAGCAAAATGTAATGTAGGCTCCTAAATCTTGTTTTGTAATATTTGAACACCAAATTTTCAACATTGCCTTGTTATGACCCTACCTGATGAAGAAGGGCAGAGCAAATGTTCGACTCCTGGCTTAAAAGTGATTTCATGCAGGGACTGCGAAATCAACTTTCAGGATGCAAAAACACATTTTGGGTAGGAGCTGAAAAATGGCAGCTGTCACATTCATGAGATGCTATAAGGAAATGGCTTTGTTAAAAATTTGGGGTAAAAATATCGAATATTACCAAAGTTATGAGCCTGTGTTTGCAAAAAATCAATATACTGTAGCCTCATATTTTTTTAAATATTTGTACACCAAATTTAAAACATAGCCTTCTTATGACCCCACCTCATGAATAAGGTAAGAGAAAAATGTTCATCTCCTATCCGAAAGGTGATTTTGTGCAGGTACCACAAAATCACCTTTCGGGATATAAAAGAACATTTTGTCAGGGATCTGAAAAATGACAACTGTCACATTCATAAAGGGTTGTAAAGATATGGCTATGTTGTAACTTTGAGGTAAAAATATTGAAAATTACCAAAGTTACGAGCCTATGTTTGCGAAATTGAACGTACGTTCATAACTTTGTTGTTTGTTAATATCTGTAAATCAAATTTTCAACATAGCCTTCTTATGGCCCACCTCATAAACAAGGGCAGAGAAAATGTTCAACTCTTGCCTGAAAAGTGATTACGCGCAGGGTCCACAAAATCACCTTTCAGGGTGTAAAAAGGGAGGCAGCATAGTGCAGTGGTTTCAGCCTCTGAGCTGCAAATCTGGTGACATCCAGCAGACCAGACTTGGGTTTGAATCCCACAGCTTCCACTTACATACTGTGTGACCCTGAGCAAGTCACTTAACTTCCCTGTGCTCCCAGGTCACACCTGTAAAAAAGCTTTCAGCTTAGTGTTAAACAACTAGAAAAAAACATTTTGGCCAGGATTTGAAAAATGACAGCTGTCACATTCATGAGGTGCTATAAAGATATGGCTAAGTTGTAAATTTGGGATACAAATGTTGAAAATTATCAAAGTTATGAGCCTGCATTCACAAAATGCAATGTAGGCTCATAACTTGTTGTTTTGAAATATTTTTACGCCAAATTTTCAGCATGGCCTTCTTTTTTTATAATTCAATATACTTTATTGTATTTTGTGCAGCATGAGAAAATACAAGGTTTCACAAGCAATGACAAGAGGGTGCAAAAAAATTCAGTAAAACAACACAAAACACCATATATAAAATACAAAACATAAAGCCCCTAGAAAAAAAACTCTCCCCCCAGTCCTTATCCCCACCACCCCAACCCCATTCTGTGCAAAGAAGATGGGGAAAGATGGATACAAGGGGTCTGAAAACAAGACCAAGCCCCTGACTTAAGGTTGCCAAAGGGAGAGCAATGCTAAAAGAGGCTCCCTGGTGGACTGAAAAAGGTGAAGCCTATGTTGCATATTTGCTATATGCTTCTCCAAGTGAATTGCTAATAGTGCTTCACAATACCATTCCGGCACTGGAGGCAGTGAGTCTTCTTTCCGGTGCCTTAGCATTGTCAACATTGCTATGGCCACCACCGGTGCAAGATGGGCTTTTCTTATCTTGGGTGTCCCAGCTGGAAACATGGATAAGAGACAACATTCTGGGGTGAATAGAGATTCTAGACCCAAAAGGGGGTCTAGGGCTTGCTTTATGGAATTCCAAAAGGCCTGGGATTTTGGGCAGCTCCAGAGTAGATGGTATAATGAGCCAGGTGCATCTATGCAACGTGTATGTAGAGGGGATGCAAGTTTACCTATCTTATGCAATTTTACAGATGTATAATACAGATTATGCATGAAGTTGAATTGAGTCAGGCGGAGCCTAACTTGTTTAATATATTTATAAAGGGCCCTCCAAGCTTTCTTCCAGAAGGTAGGCTCCCCTGGAATGGATAGTTCCTGGATCCAATAATAACAAATTGGAGAGGGGGGAGATGGGTCTAAGGTTTGCAAATACTTGTAGACCTTGGACACTGCGTGTGGCTATTTCACCACCTAGAGCAAGGAGGACAAGTCCTCCGATGGTTGAGGGGGGTCCAAGGCTTGGGTCCCAGAAATGAAATCACTGTATTTTTAATCTGAAAAAATGTTAATATATCCCTATTGTTAAGTTGCAACCAGGGTTGAAGAGTGAGAAAAGGAACCAAGTCTACCCTGGTAGCAAGGGTACAATCCCTCAACTGAGGCAAGAAGGAGGCTGGAATAGCGCTATGGCCAATCTGAAAATGGATATTTATAATGGGTTGGGTGAGTGATTGATGCCAGTTCCTCATCAACTGAGTTTGGATTTGATGCAGGGCTAGGAATGACCAGCCAATCAGGATATTCTTTAGGCATTGGGGGAGTTGAGAGGGAGACAGGTACACAAGAGCAGAACGGTAACTATCTGATCTACCTACCAAAGCCCTTTCTATAAGTAACCAAATGGAGGTGTATGCATTGGAGGTTTGTGGGCTTGGGTCACTTGTCCAGAATGCTATCTTGCTAACATGCTGTGCCCCATAATAAGTGAAAAAGGAGGTGAGGGCTAGATCTCCCAGCAGTTTAGGGGCAATCTGATTGCCATATGCTCTTCGTATCAACTTGTTTCTCCATAGAAGTGCATTAAGCATTCTTTGGAGATGTGTAAACCAGATCTTGGGGAAAAAAGAAACCCAACATTCCTAATGGGTAGAGTAGGTACATTCATCTTTAGGATATTAATCCGACCCCAGAGAGAGAAAGAGAGAGAGAGCGGCAGTGTCCCCCATCTGCCCAGATCGGCTTTCAGGGTTTGTAGTAATTTGAAAAAGTTTTCTTTGACCATGGTAGGGATGTCCCGGGAGATTATAATAACCAAGTAAGTCAAACGCTTGAGACCCAAGATAAACCCAGATGGCTGACATCTCCTTGGTAAACCAGTTGTTGAGAGGGAAAATCTTTGTCTTGGAGAGATTTAGTTTATATGAGGAGACTTTGGAAAATTTATCTAGCTCTTCTAACAAGACAGGGATGGTGAGGATAGGTTCCTCTATATGTAGGAGGAGATCATCAGCATATGCTGAAAGTGTATACCGTTTCCCCTCAAGTTGGATACCCATTAAGGTGGGCAAGTTAGCTAGTCTACGTATTAGGGGCTCAAAGTAGAAATTAAAAAGAAGGAGGTAAAGCAGGCATCCTTGACAGGTGCCACGATTAAGGGGAAAAAGACTGGATAAACAGCCATTACACCAAACTTGAGCTGTAGGAGAGGTGTACAGAAGCTTAACCCATTTGATGAAATCATCTGTGACCCCAAACCTACTGAGGGATGCAAATAGGAACTCCCAGGACACCCAGTCGAATGCCTTCTCGGCATCAAGGGAGACCAGAGCCGCTAGTGCCCTGGACTCCTGTGACACCAAAAGCAGATGTAATAACTTCCTCATATGATCCCCTGAGACCCACCCTGACATAAAGCCCACTTGATCCAGTCCAATACCTTCTCCCATGACTGCGGCCAAATGATTGGCCAGAATTTTGGCTAGGATTTTTACATCAGTATTCAATAGGGAGATGGGTCAATATTTCTCGGGGCACAGTAGGCCCTTACCAGGTTTGGGAATAAGGATTATCAGGGCTCCTAAGAATATGTTGTCCTCCATGCCATCATCTAACCAGGAGTTAAAAACTTCCACCAGGAGAGGAGCTAATTGGGGGAGACAAGCTTTGTATAAGTGATTAGGAAGACCATCTGGCCCGGGGGCTTTATCTAAGGGTAATTGTTTGATGGTGTGCTCCACTTCGCTGGATGTGATCCATGAGCCCAATTGTGTGATAAAGTGAGGGGACAATATTGGGAGAGTAACCGAGCTTAAGTACTCAGCGATGAGTTGATC
Organism: Neoceratodus forsteri; assembly: GCA_016271365.2. Classification (NCBI taxonomy): domain Eukaryota; kingdom Metazoa; phylum Chordata; order Ceratodontiformes; family Ceratodontidae; genus Neoceratodus; species Neoceratodus forsteri. The sequence goes on from CM057456.1 coordinate 1,468,173,171, forward strand.
CGACAGGATGGATACCTCCTCTGTCGAAGACAGGCATTGAAAGTACTGCCCAAAGATGGACACTATCTCCCTGGGGTCTGAAACTATTCCCATCTGGGATGGGGCACAGACCTCGTATAAATTTTACTGTCTCAGTCTGTCTAAGCCTAAGGGCCAGCAGTTTGCTCACTCATTCTCCCGATTCTAGATACTTTGTCTTGGTGTGGTGTAGAGCAAGTTCTGCTTTTTGAGCCATAACATTCGCAAACTGGGATTGTAATCGGTGTAGTTTGGCCCAATCCAAATTGGCGGAGAAGCAGTGGAGGGAATGTTTTAGTTGGCGTATCTCCCCTAAGAAAGCATCCAAATGTTCCTTATTTTTGTGGGACCAAGTGGCTGTGAGGCAGATAAAATCACCTCGGAGAGCACACTTAAGTGCTGCCCAAACGGTTTCTATTTTGCCTACTGAACCCCTGTTGGTCTCCAGGAAGGCAGAGATAACATTTTGGGTGTAGCACAGTGTGGAAGAAACTTGTAAAAGCTGGGTGTTAAGATGCCAGAGTGAGTCTCGTCTAATGCCCAGGCCCAACAAATATGATATACTAACTGTGGAGTGGTCAGACAAAAATCGAGGATGGATAGAGGTATCTTGGATACCCGGTAAACAAAAGGAGCTAATTAAGAAATGCTCTATCTGGGACAGGGATTTATGGGGTGGGGAATACTAGGTGTATTGTTGATCAGTAGGATACAATGTATGCCAGGCATTAATGGTCCCCGTACCCACCATGAGGTCCCTCAAAGTCCATTGAGCTGGGGATAGACCTAATCTATTATCAGAGTGGTCAATATCAGATTGAAACACTAGATTCCAATCCTTCCCCCAGAATAGTTAGTAGAGGAGGTTCACTGACTAAAAAAGATAAATGGGTAAAAAACAGCGGTGAGTCTAGATTTGGGCCATACACTGATTCCAGAATTATAGGGGTGGATTCAAGCATGCCACGGAATATAATATAATGCCCGGAAGAGTTCCAACATTCCTGTAACATGGTGAAGGGTACAGACTTACAGATTAATATTGCTGTGCCTCCTCTCCTTGTGGATGTACCAGTACCAAACACTTGCCCCACCCAGGTTTTCCAGAAAAGGGAAATATCCTCTCTACAAAGGTGGGTCTCCTGCAGGCAGGCTATTTTAGTACCAAGATGGAGAAGGTGACATAGTATCATTGCTCTTTTATGCTTATCTTGGGCGCCCTTAAATTCCAAGTAACAAAAGTATAAGGGCTACCCATAAGCTTTAAAAATCATGGAATTATGGAATGTGTTAGGAAAGACAAGTTGTAACCACCATGTACTGTCCTTTGTGGTGGAATGTAATGGCCCATGCACTATGGGGCACAGCTTTTACCCATCCTACCCATCTTGATACCTAAGCACCAGCCAGATAGGATGCACAGAACATTAACTCATGCCCACCAAAACTCCCCCACTAACCCTCGACCCTCCCCTCTACAACTTTTAATTTCAAAAAATACAAACAACATTTAAAACATACACTAATCTATATAACTCTACCCCAATTCCAACAACCGCTCTACTTACTACTTCACAGCAGTTGATATTATTTCTACGGCCTATGATAGAGATGTACTCGCCCCCCACAAAACAACCCAGGAACATTTTGAAAATTAAACAAATTGCTTATAACAATAATCAGGCTATAAAGAAATTATCTCAGTCAGGAACAATTTGGAGCAGTTACCAAACACAGGCAAAATAAACTATGGCAACTAATGGTAATTACTTTTACAGTCCAAGAGGAGATTCCACCCGAGAAGGGAATTAACTTTGAATAAGGACAAGCCTTCTCAGTCCCTGGGTACTAAATAAGAGTTCATATTGAGAGAATCCCTCCAGAGACCATTTTGGTTCTCCCTGAAAAAACGGGTGTTTCGGGCCACCAGACCGCACTAGTATCCAACGTGAATTGTCCAAACTTGGAAACATATGAGGCAGGAACTGACTTACCCCCCCTTTGCAACATTACACATGAGTAGATTGTCAGATAGTAACCCAGGAACTTATCTGCATGAGTACCAAGGGCGTGAGTTGAGGAAGCGCTATAAAAGAAAAGTCCCCAGTCCTATTTCGATGGTATAGTGTAAGGTGTTGTGGAGGCCCATATTATTCCAAGGTTGTACCTCGAGATATCATCTGACAAAAGACCCAGAGGGACAGGTACTTTCTTTCAAGGCAGAACTTTCTGTCATGGGTCATCACAGGAAGAACAGTCATGGGGGGGGTATTGCAGTAGTCCAATGGGAAGTAAACAGGGATCATGGAGGAGAGGTCCTGCAAGCTAGTCTCCCCGAATAAAGGAATGAAGGGATCCCTTGAAAACAAAAATACAGCCCAAATTTGCAGTGAGGAGTAACCAGATTCAACACTCGGATCAAAGTAGGTGATTTCCATCCATCGTATTAACTGCACCTTAGAACAGATAGTCACCAGAAAATACCAGTGGTAGATTGAAAAGGCAGTCACTCAAAGAGCTCAGGTAGGAGGATTTTAAGTTCTGCTGCAGCTTGTGTGAGAGTCTCATATGAGATCCACTTGTCTGCATGTTTCACTGCAGTATAGTGGGTATCAAACCCTAAAAGGCTTCCCAGCTGCTATTAGCTTGGCAACTGTAGGGTGCAATTCTTGTCGTTTTGCTCGCACTGATTGCAGAAGATTTTGAGAAATGTGCAGCCTGTGGCACTCCCAATGTAGCTCCTGAATATCCTTAATTTTGGATAGAATATGTATTTTGTCCTGAAAGTTCAGTAGCTGAAAAATCATGGGTCGTGGAGGCGATCCTGGTAGTGGAGGGGGGCTTAGAGAACGATGGGCCTGCTCTATGATGTACATGCTATTATTCGGAGAAGGGCCTGCAACTTTTTCACACAGCTTCTGTATGAATAGCACTGGGTTATTGTCCTCTTCCTTTTCTGGTAGCCCAATTACTAGGAGGTTATTGCACCCACTGTGCCTCCCCAGGTCTTCCAATTTGTCCTTCATACGCTTGAGTCTACGTCGGATTGCTGTGGGGTCTAACTCTGATTTGTCCTTCCATTTTTCTATCGAAACCAGCCTAGCTTCTAAGTCACCAACCCGGATATCAAGTGACTCAATGGAGGAGCAAATTTGATGGAGATCTGTCGAAATAGCAGATATGGTCTCCTGTAGAGGCTTCATGATCTCGAGGGAATGCTCCTCCGATAAGGCGGAGGCATGAGGCTGTGATTTACTGGAGTTGGCAAGCTGTGATTTGGGCCTGTTTGCAGCCTTGTCTTTTTCAGGTGTAGGCCGAGGTGAATGGCGCGGTGGTGCTTTCTTCATTTCTATATCCATGATCCGAGCCTTAAATCAGGTGCAGCAAGCTCTCTTGCAACGAGATGAGTGAGCCAGATCACTTTTCCCCAATTAAAGCTAGTCAGACATGTGATTTTAATGCAGGGGAAGAGAGGAGCAGAGGAGGCAAGCAATCATCCCTCAAGCAGCCATCACATGACCAACTTCAACATAACCTTCTTATGACCTCACCACATGAACAAGGGCAGAGAAAATTTTCAACTCCTGCCTGAAAGGTGATTTCACACAGGGACCTCAACGTCACCTTTCAGGACAGATTTGCCCATTGTCTGTTCAATTGTTCACGAGGTTGGGTCCCAAAAAAGACATGTTGAAATTTTGGGCCAAAAATATGCAGAAATGCCCCAGTTATGCCACTAAGTTCAAAACCAGATTGAAATACGTTGAATCACATACCTGTTTCTTCAGTTCATGGTCCAGCATTGAAGAGTGATGGAAGATGTGTCTGCAGTCCAGAGAGAATTATGGCATTGGACTCCCAATTGAAAACTAAGGACTTGGGGGATGTGAGGTGGTGGGTGCTGAGTGGGAGAGTCAGGTAGTGGGAGTCTACCAGCCATAAAAGACATTGATGGATGGTTTAAAAAAAAAAAAAGCAGATTCCTGCACTAGGGGATTTGTCACCCGCAGTGCAACTATTATGTTTTGAGGGGGGAGTGGGGTAGTGGGTGCTGAGAGGGAGGTTTGGGTGAGGGGATATCTTTTTTTTATTAAATATCCTAACACTGGGGGATTGGCCCCCCAGTGTCACTGGTATGTTTCCCAGCATTGAGGGATTGGGCACCCCAAGTGTCACTCGTATGTTTCAGGGGGGTACTGAGAGTGAGGGACAGGTGGGGGAGATCAATAATTCATAACTATGTTTTGGCAGTCACAGTGGAATATGACACACTCCGCTGTGACCAAGATGGCCTCTGAGTGCTTTTGTGCATGTGCTAGTAGTCACGCCTGCGCAATGCGGTTTGGAGGCTATTTTGATAAGGCAAAATGTGTCATGTTCTACCATGACTTTCGTTAATTTTTCTTTAAAATTACAGATATGCCCCCACCCGACCCTCCCTCTCAGCAGCCACCACCCCACACACCCCAGAAACATAAGAGTGACACTGGGGTGCCCAATCCCAAGTGTCATGATCAGGACGGCACCTATTTTTTTGTTTTAATAAAAAAACTAGTGCAGTGCAAGTAGAGTGCTCCACAGATGCGGAGATGACTGTGGAGTAACTCTAACAGGTTGTTCGGTCACAAAGAATGCAGGAATGCAGAGTCCTTTTTTCATCGCAAGAGGTCTGCAGGACTCTGCCCACTGCAGCTCTAAAAAAGACAGGCTGTATATGAGGAGCTGATCAGTGCACATGACAGTGACTGGAAGGCAGAAAAACCCAGCATTGTGTGTTTTTTTCTAACTTAGTACTAGTCAGCCATAAATAAATAAATAAAACAATGAATACAGACTAATGATTGGTTGCCTAAAGTCACAGCACTAGAACACATGCTATTTCCTAATCAGATCAGAATTCTTTATTTGAATGTCTCCTTTCCCCATGTACATAAGCAGCATTTATTATACAGTCACATATGGTCAGCGTTTATTGTGTATGAATTTATATGCACTCACAAATGCTATTGTGCCCTAGTAGTGATGTAACTACTGTCATACAATGGCTTTTTGTTGAACCACAGTAGCTGTGTCACAGAAGAATGTATTTTCGGCATACTATATCAGACACAGGAGAACAAAACGAGACAGACACAGGGGAGAACATGAGCTTGGGGGGAGTGGTAACTGTTAATACTTGTCAATGGGTAGGCACAGTCAACTGGTTGCAGCAGCAAGTAATAGGCTTTTATCAGGACATATATTGGCTAGCCAATGACGAGATGGCAACTTGTGTGTTCTGTGGCTGTAGTCCCCTGGTAGAATCCATCTACATCCATCAGTAAAATCAGATTAGTGTTATAAAACAGTCAGATACCATTGCAGCTTACTGTGCTGAGTTCAATGGTTCATCTTCCATTTGACTCCACTGAGTAAATGCCAAGTTACAAGGAAAGTGTTTGGGCATTTCACTTCCCACATGCCCACCGAAATACATAGCTGTGTTGTCTACCCTGTCTCATTGCTCACAGCAAGTATCTTACTACACTGACAATGGCATCACTGGCTTCTACACTTTCCAACATGGCTCATATCTTAGCCATGCTGGCCCAGATACTTACAGATACAGCCAATTTGAAAATAGCTGCTGAACAGACTAACAAGGACTTGGCAACTCTGGGCACCAGAGTCAAAATGGCAGAACACTGTATACTCTAAGTCACAATGAGAGAGGAATCCACTCAGGCATGCTTTCTTGACTGGAACCTTGCTATAAACTACCTGCTTTCTAAAGAGGATGAACTTGAGAACCAGGTGTGTAGAAGCAACTTGTGCCTGGTGGGCTTTCCAGGAGGGCAGAAGGGTCACATATGGTGGCCTTATTCCAACAAACCATTCTGACCCTATTAAACACTCCTAATTGCCCTCCTCTGGAAATAGAGCATGCCCACTGCTCACCTGCCCCACACCCGATGCAGGGAGAGTGATCTTGGCCCATACTGGTAAAACTCCTCAGATATCCTGTTAAAGAAAATGTACACCAGCTAGCCTAGGAGAGGGCCTCCTGAACTATTCTTTCAGGACTTTTTTCTTGATCTTTCTTAGTGATGATGGGCTTTCTCTGGCATAAAGTGATGTTTTGGGCACATGGGGGCCCAAGCATTTATGTGGTGCCCCCCACATCTGAGAATCCCGCTGATTGGGACCTTTTATTCCTTTGTTTTCATGGACTCAGCTGAACACTTTGTCTGACAAATATGGACAACCAAAAATTTCCCTGAGCAGACCCCAAAGCACACTCTGACATGATCTCTCCACAACTGGTGGACACCTCAGGCCCAAATCACAACTATGAGGATCATGGAAATTGCTTTCACTCGGGTGGTGAGCAGTAGGTCCAACAGAGGTGAAGTCAGAGAAGAAAAAAGGAGAAACCTGAGATCCACATCTCAGACCTCCACTCCAGCAGATGTATCCAAAACTGTCAAAGAGGAGCCAACTTGTCGGCACCCTTCTGCAACCCTTCACTACCAACTCTGTTTCAAATGAAGAACAGATATGAGACTCTCCAGTCAGCATCATCTCAGCATAGAGACAGCACAGAATACTAGCAGACATCTGAAAAGCCATCATCTTCACAGCTACAGCACTCATAAAGTGAAAAACTTGAGCAGCCATCTTGGGCTGAAAATGTGAAATCTCCTCCAGCCACTGCTAGTTTCCAAGAGGCTACACCAGCTCGTCATGAGTCCCCGAAGCCACAGCCCACACCTGTTTGAGCCTTGTTGAACTTACCTGTTTATTTCAAGTGCACAATGTTGGGTAAAGCAGAACTGTTGAGTGTGAGCCTACTGTGGGCCTTACCCTTAAGCCATCTGTCTCCTTCCCCAAGTATCAGGGCCTGGTATGCACTAACGGTGTGGCCTAGGCCAGAGGCTTAACACAGTGAAGTCTGTGCTGCTTGCTTAGTGCTCTGGCCTAGATTATTCAGTGGGACTTTTAACATCGGTCATCCAAGATCCGATTGGCCTTGACTGTTTTTCATGCCTGTGTATTAGAACTTCCCCAGCTGGCTATTTTTTGGGGTTTGTTAACAAGTGACTGGTCCCTCATCCCTCTCCCAAAATTAGTAGCTATATATAATGAGGCCCCAGCATTTTCTCATGTGGAGAATCCTCTTGATAATTACTCTGTTTAGGTTAATGAGGCCTCTTGTCTCACATGTCTTCTTGGGAGTACACAAATGCTGATATGTTTTTTTATGCCTGTTTGTGCAGATAGCGTAGAGCGAACATCTTGTTACATTAAGGGCTTTCCGAGCCATCTCTCTCTCAGACACAGTGCAGCTCAGGTTGCAGGGGGCTCATCAGTAACAAGGCTATGATCCGCAAGGCTGATCATGAGTCTGCTCTGCTGGTGATGGGTGGAAACGTCTTGTAGTTGAAAGGAGGCAGCCACACAAATCAGAGTGCAGTTGCCTCCTTTCAGTCTACAAGACACTACCCAGCAGCCAGCTGAGCACCATCTTCCTAGGGTAGGGTAGGGCACGCTATGGGGTGTTTCTCCATCTCTTACCCCCCACTGCAGCTTGTCAGGGCTGCTGCTGCCAATGCTGACCCAGTCCTGTGCTATTAGGAACACAGATAATTACAGACATAGATAACTTATTCATTGCATGCTTGCATGTAATAGACTAGCCTGCTGGTTTGAAAGGATTAATAATGTGGCCTTCCTTGCTATGGCTCATGTGTTCTATCTATAATGACAGTAACTACTGTAAATACACTTCCGTAATACACAGTGACAGATTATTCCCTTGACCCGTGAGGCTTCCTAAGTGACTGAAAGCCATTAATTGAGAACATACTGTTATATTTTTGGCTTTACGTACTATAAGTTACTGACATCTATAATAATAGGCATTGATTTGGCACTGCACTAGCCTGGGGCTGAATGAAGCCTGTGTAGCCTACTCAGAAGGAAGGCAACATTGGCTCAGTATGGCATCACATCTCCTCCTCGCCAGGCTGGTTCAGTGGACAAACGAGCAGTTCAGCAACTGGTGAGATGTACCCGGGCTGAGTGGCACAAAGAAAGATAACGTATTACTGAAATGAGTGTGTAAGGAGATGGTAATTTTCCGGGTATACAGTGTAAAGCCCATCAAGCTTTTTGTTGAGTAGTATTTCGGAATATCAGTTCAATTGCTGCTTTAATGTTTCTCTGGAACAAGTGGAGAAAGAGGATGGGGATGTACAGTTCCTCAAAGTGGCCAATTTTCAATAAAAAGGAGGACTGTAGGTCCAGTTTAGAGGACTGTAGGTCCAGCTTAAAAGTTACAAGTGGCCACAACTCTTGGAGCACCCTCTATGGGTGCAAATGTATTTCTGCATTTTGCAAGGGAATACCTATTAAATAATGCTTACACAGTTATGTTATCTCTTTTTTCTTTTAAAGACAGTGTGGAGCTATATTTCTAAATACACTTAGACAACACTTCCAGAACACATTTTCATTGAGATCACAGATTAAATGTAACTGGAATCCCAAGCATTTACAGTTCATCTGATACTGGATTGTGTAGAATAAAAGCATAAGTAGTTATATGGTCATATGCCAATTTAAACTACATTACCTGAATGAGGTCAGTTCTAAACTTGAACAATTGACCTGCACTCCTCCAGTCACAGGATGACACCTTTAATTATGTTACTATTTTGGAAAGGTTTTAAAGTTTAAAGGGGACAGTGCTTTAGCTGGGAAGAGGGGAGGCTGGAGGATTTCTGGGACAGTACTTTGGTGGGGGAAAGGGAATCCCTGTTCATGGAGTGACAGCATGCAGTCAAACATTGCATGCTTAACTCATAACACATAGGTTGGAGACAAACCATATCCACTGAGCTGAGCATGCTACTTGAGGTAAAGAAACAGAACAGCGTGGAGTGTTTTTTTTAAATCACACTTCATGGGCTGCAACATGCCCATGTGGTGTATCTGTTGTATCCCTTTATGCCTAAGCAAATTGCCACTGAATATGTCTAATTGGATTAGTTGCCTATATGAATAATACTTTAATGGACTGAGCAGGATCAGATAATATGCACATGGATAATAGAATGGGGAAGGATTAGCCTTTATCTTCATGCCCTTTATTCTCAAGACATGGCCTAGAAAATTAAAACTGATGGCTTATTATCAGACTCCCTCCCCATCACAAGAAGTGTCCCACAAAGGTCCATACTAGGCCCTATACTTTTTTAAACTATATTAATATCCTGGATTCCAACATCATTAAGTCTAAGCAGCATTTTTTTTGTGGACGACACCGTACTTTATACATACAAACCAACTCTAGCCGAAGTCTGCGATGAGCTGCAATCTGACTTCTTGCAGCTTGAATGTAATCTCATTAACTCCAAACTTTTATTAAATGCAAAAAACAAAAAACAAAAGTAATGTTCTTCACTCATAACAGCAACCCCAACCCCCCATCTACACTAAGGCTACAAATGCATCTGTTGTGACATCCCTAGGTGAAACCCTTGAAGTGGTTGATAAATTTAAGTACCTTGGCATATGGCTTGATAGTAAGCTGTCTTTCAATGCCCATATTGATAGTCTCACCAGTAAACTTAAAGCTAGATTCAGATTCTTCTTCGGAAATAAACAGGGTGCTCTTTCCACCCAAGGTCAGACTTAAACTAGTTCAGGCCACTTTCCTCCTGCTTCTAGATTATAGCGACATAATATATAATTGTACCTCTGCAACCAGTCTACACAAACTTAATGTGTTGTTCCACCATGCCCTGCACTTTATCACCAAGACACCTTATAGGATGTACCACTGCAACCTGTATACAGAAGTTTGCTGGACAGCCCTCGCCTCAAGGCGACTGTCTCATCTCTGCATGTGGTCACTCAAAATCCTTCTAAACAAACTTCCAGGCTATATTTCCTCTCTCATTCACATTTCTCACAGTACCTACACCCTAAGCAAGTCAGCTTTCATCCTCCTGGACGTGCCTAGGACTTGCACCTCCCTTAGCAAGGGCGCTATTTCCTATGCCCTTCCCATGGCATGGAATAGCATTCAGGCAGTGTTCAAGCTCACTAGTCTTGTCTTGGTTAACTTCTTCAAAACCCTGGCTGCTAAACAGTTCAAGGTAGTATGTAATCAGAGTGCTTAGCTCTCATTGTCGTCACCTCCATCCCATCTCCCCTCACCTGGCAAACCCCTCTACCCACCCCCTGCTTACCCCATTTTCTTCCACTTTTCACTGCCCTATAACCCCTCATTCCTTTCATCCCCACCTGCCCTTTCCCAGTCCCCCTTCCAAACTCTCTCCCATTCCCTGTTGTCCACTGCCTCCTTCTCCCTCCCCTTCTGCTCCACCCTCTACATCCCTTTTATGGATGTCCCTGTGCTCCACTCCCACCTCACCCCCAGACAACAATGCACTTAACTCTTTTCTTTTCTTTTCTATCTCTTTTCTATCTTCCCAACCTTTCCACCCATGACTCCATAGTATGCATGTCCTCCCTTTTTGTTCTCCCTACCTCCTGCTCATCTTGATGCTTTACCCAGCTCTTCCTATTTCTCACCTCTCCAATCTCTCACTTCTCTGAATCAGCCACTCCTTCAACCCTAATTCAGTATTCTACACAGATGGGTTCTAGTAACCACCCGGTTGACTGTTGCTTAATTCTTTATTGTTTCTGCTGTATTTTCCCACTCCACCCTGTAGATAGTCAACATGTTACCATGCACTGCATCTTGTCATTTTATTACCATGCACTTTATTACTGTACTGTATGATTATTACATGATTTCCCTATTATTTTTCTGTGCATAGCACTTTATTTTATCTTTTATTGTTGTCATGTAATTGTTCCGTAGATTGAGTCACCTGTAATTCACTGAAATTGCGTTTATGTGTTGCACCTACCATTGTTGTCTAAAGCTATATGTCCCTATTTTTATGTAATCAGGACCTCCTTGTGAATGAGCCTGCTTAATGGAGCTTTTGCTGCGATAAACTTGAATTGAATTGAATAGATTCAACATCTAATAAGACAGACATTAGAGGTTGGAGGTCAGTGTGAACTCCAAGATGGTGGCGCTGGGCAAAATCAGATCCTTTCTGAAGACAGCCTGAGCAAAAGAGCTGGTAATTGTTGTTGCCTGCAGAATTTATTTTCTAGTGATCTCCTTGTCCTTTATGAGTCCCTACACCAAGTGTTCTGGGATAATGAATGTTACAGTCCCCTGCAACTACTCTGCTCCTGTGAGAGAGAATGGGAATATGCCAGCTATCCCAAGCCACCCCTGTGACAAGGTTGGCCCAACCTTGCATGGGTGAAGAAGCTCTGATGTTCTCCTATGAGGCAGGATGGTCTGACCATCAAAATCTCAAGGATGATGGATTCTGTTTTACAATAAAACCTACTCCAAAACATAATAAATCATGTTTTTAAAGCACTGACAAATGTTATTTTCTTGCATACCTTGTTCATTGATTGCACTGCGTTGAAATACATTACATCACATCTGTACTGTAACACCAGCATCTGCAGCCAGCTAGTCATTTTGCCTGGTTTAAAAGTACAAGTCTTTTGAAGTGAAGATGATGTTGTTTGCATTTGCAAAGTAATTGGGTCATGAAATAAAACATTTAAACTGCCTTACATCTGATGGAGTGATTGGGGCTTTGCAGCAAATGTAGGGTGTACTGCATGCCACAGACACACCCTTAGGTTAATACTCCAGTCACTGAAGAATGCCATAGTATAGACATTTTTTTGTATTTATCTGGTTAGGCTTTTAGGTCTCTAGATTAGTGTATTGGTGGCTTGCTTGATGAGCTTGATTAGTTAAAGATAAAGCAGTCATGGAATTCATATGTGGAACTATACAGTATTTTTAAAGACTTCTATCTTTGTTTATCTTTGGATTTAATTAAAGGTCAAACAAGCATCCATCGAAACTACACAACACTGATAATAAATCATTTTTATTATACTAAAATATACTGTTCATAGGATATAATACACATGTGTTCAGGAGTTTGGAAAGCTGTGTTTTCTTTTAAAATAGAGTTGGTTCTTTTATTGCAAAACAACTACATGTCTAATAAAGTTTATTGGTGACAAAATGACTTATACTTCTTTATAACTTTTATCACAGGTCTGTCCATGTTTATCACAGGCTTTGTGTTACAGTAATGTTTGTTAACTTCATCACCCCACAGGAACTTTGATACCCTTTTATTGAATAGCCTCCCATATACAGTTTGAACTAGATAACTGGAAAAAAAGGCAAGTGCACTTTTCTCCTTGTCTTTCTTTGAACTCAAATGTTTAAATCTCTGCTTTGCTTTTCTTCTTTCTTTACTTACCTAAGCATTTCTTATTTTATATCTATCATAACGTCTTTTAAACTTTTATTTCTTTGATAATAAATTACATAAAACTTCTGTTGATTTATAGTTTTCTTATTTACAGTGTCATCCTTGTAATAGTGCTCACAGAGTCATCTGTGCAATATACAGATTCTCTCTGTTTTGTGAACTATGCATATGTGATTATGTCCTTTTTATGTTTTTAGTACCGATTTATGTTTATAACTTTATTCTTGTTATTGGGTGTTTGAACTTTGTTGATTTTGTTGTTATATGTCTTTTTCTAAAAATAACAACTTTTAGTGAAAAGAAAAAAATATATATATATATAGATAGATATAGATATAGATATAGATATAGATATAGATATAGATATAAATAGGGGATACATGATGGGCATGAGTGGAATATGGAAAATATTTTCACTCCTGCAGAGTGAGCATGGATATTTCATGAGTGCCAAAGGCACGAGTGGAATATACAGTGCTCATGAGGCAGAAGTGAAAATATTTTTCATATTCTACGATGTTTCCATCATGTGTCATATTTATCCAGTGGGGCAGTGTTGCAAAATGTACAATTTGTGTGGGATTAACACAGGTTTAGCGTGACTTTGTGTGACTTTGCATGATTGTGTGGCTTTGCACGGGTTTCGGGGGTGTAATAAATGGTATTTATTTTAACTCTGCTGATGTCATCAGGATTTATTTCACTGCAGTGAAAATAACATGGTTTATTTCACTGGAATATGTCTCACCCCATTGTATATGTATATATATATATATATATAGAGAGAGAGAGAGAGAGAGAGAGAGAGATACACACACATATATATGCATATACATAGATAAAATATACAGTATATATACATATAGTAGTACCTGGTACTAATGTCACATTCAGTTGCTCACAGTGTTTTTAAAAATGGATATAAAATATGACAATGGACACTAATTCACAATCAAACCATGTGTTTAAATCACCCAACTCACAGTGTTAACATGCTAGAGTGTACTTTGTAATTCTTTGGGTATAATGTCAAAAGTAAAACCATGAATTATGACCTATGGTTGGCGATCATTCTAATTAACACATTCCCCAAACATAGAAACATAGAATTTGATGGCAGATAAGGACCGCTTGGCCCACCTAGTCTGCCCATTTCCCTACCTGATGTATAAGCTGCATATTCTAGTTACTCAACAGTCTACTTCCTCCTACCCCCCTCCCACTAGAATTGCCTTATGCCTGTCCCATGCATTCTTGAATTCTCCCACTGTCCCCGACTCCACAATCTCCTCAGGAAGGCTGTTCAATACATCCACAACCCTCTCTGTGAAAAAAAACTTTCTAACATTATCTCTGAGCTGCCCCCCATCTTCAAATTGTGCCCCCTTGTTCTTGCACATCTCTTCTTCTGAAAGATACTACCCTCTTGTACTTTGTTAATTCACTTGAGATACTTGAAAGTTTATATCATGTCCCCCCTCTCCCTCCTTTCCTCAAGGGTATGCATATTGAGCTGCTTTAGTCTCTCCTTGTACGTCTTCTGGTGCAGACCCTGCACTATTTTGGTTGCCCTCCTCTGAACAGCCTCCACTCTGTCTATGTCTTTACAGAGATGGGGTCTCCAGAATTGCACACAGTACTCCAGATGGGGTCTCACTCACTGTCTGTACAGAGGGATAATAACTTCCTGTTTTCTACTGTTGATGCCTCTCCCTATGCATCCCAGTATCCCCCAGCCCTCCTTACTACCTTCTCACATTGCTTGCCCACCTTTAGGTCATCTGATATAATTACTCCTAGGTCTCTTTCGATTTTTGTTGTTGTTATTAACTCACCCCCCATTGTGTACTCTTTCCCTGGGTTTTTGTTTCCCAGATGCATTACCTTGCACTTCTTTGCATTGAATCTGTAGCTGCCACATATTTGACCATTCCTCCAACCTTGCCAAGTCCCTTTTCATTCTTTCCACCCCATCTTGTGTATCAACCCTGTTGCAGATCTTTGTGTCATCTGCAAAGAGACATTCCTTTCCTTCCAGATGCTCTCCAATGTCACTTATAAAGACATTAAAGAGGACCAGTCCCAGTACCAAACCCAGCGGTACCCCACTAGTTACCCTCCTTTCTTCACTGTGGACTCCGTTTACTATTACCCTTTGAGTCCTGTTGTCCAGCCAGTTTTTTATCCAGGCTACCACCTTGGGACTCACTCCAAGGCTGGCTAACTTGTATATTAATCTTTTGTGTGAGACTGTGTCAAATGCCTTGCTAAAATCTAGGTAGGCCATATCCACAGCCCCTCTCTGGTCTACTACTTTGGTCACCCAGTCAAAGAAATCTATTAGGTTCATCTGACATGACCTTCCTGCTGTGAAACCATGCTGCCTTGGGTCCTGTGCCCCACTGGCCTCTAGGTATTCAGAAATTCTTTCCTTCAGAAGTGATTCTATCATTTTCCTTACCACTGAAGTCAAACTAACTGGTCTGTAGTTTCCTGCCTCTGCCCTGCTCCCACTTTTGTGAAGTAGAATCACATTTGCCCTCCTCCAGCCCTCAGGTACCACCCCATCCTCCCATGATTTGTTAAAGAGAGTAGTCAGTGGTGTTACTAGTTCTACCCTTAGTTCTTTTAGAATTCTTGGGTGAATCCCATCAGGCCCCATTGCTTTGTCCACCCTCAGTTTCAAGAGTTCTTTCAAAACCCTTTCTTCTGCTAATGGACTGGTATTGACCCCTCTATTCAGAGTTTCTCTCTTGTTTGGTTTAGGTACCTCCCCCTCCTCTTCCGTTGTGAATACTGAGCAGAAATATTCATTCAGTATCCCTGCTTTTTCACTGTCACCATCTGCCCACATTCCCTCCCCTTTATTAAGTCTCTGTATACCTGCCTTGGCAATACCTCCCAAGACAATAGTGAGGTGCTGCAGGATAAATTAGTCAGCATTGATGACCCAATCACTTGGCACCATATGGAGAGCTGGACATAGTGCTTATTATGAGCTGCATTTTAGCAACCAAATAAATGACAGTTAAATTTCTTTGAAAAATATATCTTATTTTGGGTTGAGTATACATCAGATTGGGAGGGGAGGACCTGGTGGCACTACACTGTACAGTCAGTGTTGCACCACAAACACAGTGTTCTAGTGAAAAAAACCTGCTGAGCTTTTCTTTCATGGTTTATAATGTCACCAGAACCTCTTAGTTGAATTATACCCTTATAATTCACAGTTGTCTATGCACTTATTCTATATGCCAGTAATGACCATGTTAACTTGGTTGTAATTTATGGTGCAAAAGTATACTAGTGCTACTGTTGTCTACAGTATCTTGGCCAAGATGTAGCTGGAAAATGGGACTTGATCTCAGCCTTCTTTACACAGGGATCGTAAGGTAGCGCACACTCAAAGCACTGTTTTGTGAAACTTTTGAGAATGGTATAAAACACTAAATATTTTTATTAATTGAGTGATAGTACCATAGTAACACTGAGTACACGTAGCAACAGATAGAATTTGATGGCAGATAAGGACCGCTTGGCCCATCTAGTCTGCTCATTTTCCTACCTATTGGATAAGCTGCAGATCCTAGTTAACTAACAGCCTACTTCTTCCTAACCCCCACCAGAATTGCCTTATGTCTGTCCCATGCATTCTTTAATTCCCCCACTGTTTTCAGCATGTCGCTGTCAGGAGGTCAGGATTAGGAGGTGCTGCACTGTTCGGTCATGGCAGGGCACCTCGTGCACACTGGAGAGGGTCAGGATAGAGGTGTTTAAGTGTAGAAGGTGCCCTGAGTTTTGACAGGTTCTAGAGAGAAGCCATATGTGTTTGGTTCCCATTCCCAGGGTTCCCACTAGACAGAGTGGGCAGGCAGCCAGAGGGGCTGCACTGTCCACCAATCCCCTGAGGGCTGTGCTGTGCAATGCCATATCGATCAGAAATAAGACCACAATTATAGCAGATCTGGTTTTGTCAGTCGACCTGGCATGCATTACAGATACCTGAATGGGGGACGATTCTGGCCCGGTTCTAGAGGCTGCCATCCCCCTCCCGGGGTACTCCATTGCGCACTGCCCCAGAGTAGAATGCAAGGGCGGCGATGTGGCCATCTGTTTTAGATCTGAGCTAGGCCTCACCATGCACCTAATGAGAACATCAAGTTCATTTGAATGTGTGGCTGTCCATGGCAATCCAGGCGCAGGTTGCAGGATCCTCCTGATTTACCGCCACCCCTTGGGCAGCAGGAGAGTTCCTGCAGGAGGTAGCCGACTTCATCATCGGTGAAACAGTGGAGTTTAGTTTTGGGAGACTTCAATGTTTGGGCCTAAGATGAATCATCCAGGCTGGGTTACTACCTCCTCTAGATGATATCAGCTCTGGGCTTGCTGCAGGAAGTTTCTACTGTGACCCACCAGGGCGGTCACATGTTGGACTTGGTCTTCTTGCTGGGGCTTGAGATAGATAATCTTAAGACGGATTGGGTCATTTGGTCCAATCATTGCACAGTGGAGTTCTTGCTCAGGACGGATGATGGTAAGCTACCGCCTTTTGAAGGATTTGACCCCAGAGGGTTTTCTGGTGGTAGTTTACCTATTTTGTGTGGGCAGTGCATGCACAGGGGGTACAGGTGAAGCAGTCGCTACCTATAATAAGGTGATGTCTGTGGCACTCAACTCCCTTGCACCAGTCCATATATGACCCCGATCCTCTCACTTGAGGTTCCCTTGGTTTGATTGGGAGCTCAAGGTGATGAAGATCAAGGGTCAGAGGTTAGAGCACTGCTGGCAGAAGTCCGAGCTGGAGGTGGACACACTGGCCCTGCATGTACACTATATTGTGTACCAGGGGGACATCAACCAAAAGGAGGCAGTGTTTCTGTCTGGGAAAATTGCCACCAGGAAGAACTGACCAGCTATGCTTTTTTGGACTGTGGATAAGGCTGTTACATCCAGCTTGTCTGCAACTAAAAAAAGCTTTTTTCAGATGCTTTATGCTATGAGTTTGCTCAGTTCTTCTCAGACAGAGTGTCCGCGATCAGGCAGGGTGTTCCACCAGTGAGCCATGGCATGGCCGACAGTGGTCAACCTGGCTGTCTGAGGAGCACTCCACCCGTTTGGGGGGGGCTTAAACTAGTGGAGGTGGCCCAGGTCATTGAGGTTGTTTCTAGGCTGAAACACATATTGTGAAATGGACCCAGTGCCAACTCATTTCTTAATGGGGTATGTTGACTCTGTAGGCCCGATGTTTGCCTTGATTGTCTGGTGCTCTTTGTCAGAGTGCGTTTTCCCAGATGCCTTGAAGGAGGTACTGGTGAGACCCCTTCTGAAGAAACCATCTTTAGAATCAGATGACAAGGTGAATTACCATCCTGTCTCTAACCTTCCATTTCTGGGAAAGGTTGTAGAGAAGACTGTGGCACAGCAGCTTGAGGAACACCTTGTGGTCTTTGATATCTACGAGCCTCTCCTGTCTGGGTTTCATGCCAGGCACAGTATGGAAAACATATTAGTTTGGGTGCATAATTATCTCCTCAGGGTGAGAGATGGAGGAGAGGGGAGCATTCTCATTCTCCTGGATCTCTCCTCAGCCTTTGACATGATGGACCATTGTGCATTGCTCGACCACCTGAGGGAATTTTGTGGACTCACCAGCACTGTCATCTGCTGGTTTGACTCCTATCTCACAAACAGGAGACAACTGGCTTGTGATAGGGATTTTCTCCTCCTCTCCCCCCTAGCCTTCTGTCTTGTGGAGTACCTCAGGGTTCAGTCTTGTCACCAATGTTTGCCATGTATATGCTGCCCCTGGGTGAGATCATTAGGATGTACAGTCTGGATTTTCATTGCTATGCCAATGATACCCAGCTGTATCTATCCTTTGCCTCTGGGACATCCAATGCGGTGGATGCACTGAACAACTGCCTGACCAAGATCAATGCCTGGATGTCCTCCAGCTGGTTGAAACTGAGCCCCGATAAGATGGAGCTACTGGTGGTGGAGTCAAACAGAAGGCATGATAGGATGGCCTCTGGCTCAGAGACTGGACTGTTTCTGAGTTCTGTGCCATTGAAGGCCTCCTCCAGGGTGCATGATCTTGGTGTTATCCTCGACAGCAGACTGACACTTGAATCTCAGGTGTTGTCTGTTGTCTGGACCAGCTTTTACCATCTGAGGAATATCGCCAGGATCAAACACTAGTTCTGCCCATGGACCTCCCTCCCCTCCTTGGTACACACCTTCGTGACATCAAGGCTTGACTACTGTAACGCACTCTACCTCAGGGTCTCTGGAAGTGCCCTCTGCTGACTGCAGTAAGTGCAGAATGCAGCTGCCAGGTTGTTGATGGGGCAGTCAAAATACTGCCACATCACCCCAGTGCCACGTGAACTGCACTGGCTGCCAGTTCGGTGGAGGGTTCTTTTTAAGGTGGGCTTGCTCACCTTTAAGGCTCTACATTCCACAGGATGGGACCGGTGACACTAAAAGCTCTGTTGCTCTACAAATCAAGCAAAAATGGAGGGGGGTCTCACCATTGCTCCCTTAAATATCTGTAGTCTCCTTCCAAAATTGGCATCCCTTCAAGTCTTTGCCAGTAAACACAATCCCGACATACTAGCCATTGTTGTAAATCTGGCTGACACCAAGCACTCCGCACCATGCCATCTCACTACAAGGCTACAATATTTTCAGACTGGAGAGGACTAATAAAAGGGGGGGTTGTGTTATTTATATTAAGGACAACCTCTCTAGCCACCCTGTCTGCTTTTCCACCACTAACTCCTCTGTGCAATTTCTCCCTGTCATGCTACTACTTGGTGCCCAAAATAAAGTGCTTACTGTGGCCGCTGTCTATATCCCTCCTAAAGATCCAGGGTCCGGCCTCCAGACTGTTCTTGAATTTGTAAGATCACAACCACCTGACACTGAGCTCCTTCTCCTTGGTGACTTTAATATAAATTGGCTCGCATCAGACCTTGGGTCCCTCAAGGATGCTATCCTAGCAGCTAACCTAACACAGATGGTGAGCTCCCCCACTAGAAAAAGCTACAAAACTGAAACTTGCACTCTCATTGACTAGATCCTTGCTAGCCACCCAGCCCGCATAAAAAACACAGTTGTTCTCCCGGACTCTCTCGGTGACCACTCCCCTGTGATATGTACCTGGACAAATAAGTTCCAAAAACCACCTCCAAAAACCATCTCAAGCAGAGTGCTACCCCATGGAAACCTTACTAAGCTCAAGACCTGTCTTTTACAGCAAGGCTGGTCCCCAGTACACAATACTCTAGATGTTGACGCAGCCCTAGATTATTTTATCACAACTTTCAACACTGCCTGTGACACCTACGCACCAGTAAAAAAGCGTAAAATCAAAGCGCTCTCAAATCCCTGGCTCACGGCCAAACTACTGGCCCAACTCAAAGCTCGGGACCACCTCTGGGCCATAGCCAGAGCCACAGGCTCCTTGATGGATATCCAGACGTATAAACAGGCACGAAACCAATGTAACAAACAAATCCGACTAATGAAGAGCTCCTATTTCAAAAATGGCCTTACAAACTTTTGGGATGATGGGAGATCATTCTGGGACAACATCAGAAATATCACGAGTAAGCAGTCCAAATCCTCTCCCACTATAATGACTGTCGGTGGAACCACTACCCTAGACCCAATGGTCATGGCAAAGGCCTTAAATAAAGCTTTCATTGACCTCAGTGGGGTCCTCCCTCCGGACTTCTTCTCTGACACGGACTCACCAAAACCAACATCTCCTATTACCTCATCTGACCAACTGCTTTTCCACTTCAAAATAGTTAAGGCACATGAAGTCTACAAATATATAAGAAAGGCTATCTCTAACTCCAGAGCAAGCAGTGATACCATTGATCTTAAAATTCTGTCCCTTACCCTGGAAGAGGTGGTGCACCCACTCACCAAAATTTTCAATCTCTCCCTCTGCCTTAGTCAATTTCCCAGCAAATGGAAGTCTGCTATAGTCACACCAGTGTTCAAAAGTGGCGACAAGTCCCTACCAGGAAACTATCGGCCTATATCTATACTTCCACCCCTATCCAAGGCCCTCAAACGCATTGTGGCTGACCAACTCTCAGACTACCTGCATAAGTATAACATACTCTGCTTGCAGCAACATGGATTTAGGAAAGGACACAGTACGTCGACTGCCCTACTGGAATTCTCAGGAGAAATTCACACTGCCTTGGACAAAGGATATCAAACCCGGAGCTGTTTTTATTGACCTAACAAAGGCATTTGATACTGTTCACCATGGCTTACTTATACAACTACACAGTCTTGGGCTCTCAGAAGGACCAGGTGCCTGGGTTAAAAGTTACCTGGCCCAACGCTCTCAATCAGTAAAAACCTCACAAGTTCTCTCAGACTCAAAACCGGTCCTCTCAGGTGTTCCACAGGGGTCAATCCTAGGCCCCCTCCTTTTCAGCCTTTTCCTAAACTCTCTCCCCAAATCCTGCCTGGAACAAATAATCCTTTATGCTAACGATGCCATGATTCTCTCCTCTCATAAGGACCCGAAACCCTTACTCCAGAGCCTGCAACTTGCTTTCTCCAATGTTGAAAAGTGGTTCCTAGATCACAAGCTGGTCCTAAATCACAAAAAAAACAAAATCCATGCTTTTCTCCAGTCCACAAAACAGAAAAAGACAAATTCCACTTTTTATCAAAACATACCCAGGAAATACCCTTGAACAAGTGTCAACATTTAAATACCTTGGAATCACCTTTGATCAAGGTCTTACCTTTGTGACCCACATTGATAACACAGCAAAAATGGTGAACCAGCGCATTGTATCCTGTTCGGAAACTGGCAATTCCTTACCCAAGCTGCGCTGAGGATTGCTATCCAAAGCTCTGTCATCTCAATCATAGACTATGGCTTAATTATTTATGGCTCTGCCACTACCACCGCACTAAGGTGCATCACAACCACCCTAAACAAGATCTGTCGACTGCTCACTGGAGCACAAAGATGTACTCATACATGTGAGGTCTACACTGAAACAGGATGGTTGCAACTCTCAAATCGCATAAGGTACCTCACATGCTTGATGGCAAAAAAATCCATCTTGGGCCACACTCCGCCATGTATCCAAGACCTACTTTGCCCGAATACCAGCTTCCGTCCCACTAGAAGATCGGAACACCAGCCTCTCCAGGTCCCCAGATGCCGGACCACACAGGGCCAAAGATCTTTTGCCTATCGTGCCCCCAGCTGGTACAATGCCCTGAGCTCACTCATTACATCCTCCACATCACTAGGAGCCCTCAAATCTATACTTTACTGTCACCTCTCAGCCTCTGGCTCCTGTGACTGCCTTGACTAATGATTCTTCCCTCATGGCTGTTTTTACTGTTTTTCATCCTCCTCCTCCTCCTCTGCTCCTTTCTTGACAAAGGCATCTGAGTACCTCTAACTACTCTAAGTCTGCTCCTATATCTCCTCCTACCCTTCCCACCTTGACCATTCCTCCAATGTTTTGTTTTTTTCCTATGATGTACTGTATTATACTGGCTTATTGAAACCTTTATAATTTGCTGACCATTCTATGTAACATGTCTTGTTTGTTTGTACATTGATGACATGGAACCTTTGTGAAAGAGCCATTGGCTCAAAGGTAATAATTCCTAGAACAATAAACTAAAATTAAACTAAACATGGACGGGACCCTGGCTACCTGTTGGACCTTCTAACACCTGCTGCCTTGGTCCGTTCCTTCCGGTCCTCCTCTAGGGCCTCCTTGCAATTCCCAGGATGAGGTTAAAAACTGTCGGCAACAGAGCTTTTAGTGTCACCGGTCCCGTCCTGTGGAATTCGCTTTCTCCATCAGTAAGGGAGGCCCCTTCAGCTGTGGCATTCACAGCCCACCTCAAGACCTTTTCATTCAACCAGGCATTCCCAGACACTGTCTTTTAGATACTGCTTTCTAGATATTCTGAAAGAATGGCCCCTTCAGAAATTTGCTGCTAGGTCAGTCCTCCCAGTTTGGGTGGCCTGTTTTTAAATATGCTTAATTGATATGTTTTGTATTTTAATTATTGTGTTTTAATAGCTTTTTGATTTATCTGATTGTACAGTGCACAGAGCCTCTGAGATTGGGCACCTGAAAATTGAAATTTGCCTTGCCTTGCCTTTTTGACCCTGTGACCTCCCCAGGAAGGCCATTCCATGTGTCCACCACCCACTCTGTAAAAAAATACTTCCTCACATTGCCCCTGAGCCGCCCCTTCATCTTCAAATCATGCTCCCTTGTGTTTGCACAACTCTTTTTCTGAAAGATGCTACCCTCTTGGACTTTGTTGAGTCCCTTGAGGTGCTTGAAAGTTTCTATCATGTCCCCCTTCTCCCTCCTTTCCTCGAGGATTTACATACTAAGCTCATTTAGTCTCTCTCCGTATGGTTTCTGTTGCAGTCCCTGCACCATTTTAGTTGCCCTCCTCTGGACTGCCTCCATCCTGCCTATGTCCTTGTGGAGATGGGGTCTCCAGAACTGCACAAAGTACTCCGGATGGGGTCTTACCAACTGTCTGTACATAGGGATAACAACTTCCTGTTTTCTACTGGTGATGCCTCTCCCTATACAGCCCAGTATCCCCCAGCCCTCCTTACTTTCCTCTCACATTGCTTGCTTACCTTTAGGTCATTTGATATGTCCCAGGTCCCTTTCCATTTTTGTTTTTGTTAATACCCCCCCCCACACTGTGTACTCTTCCCTTGGGTTTTTGTTTCCCAGGTGCATTACTTTGCAGCTTAGTACTTTGCACCTCAGATGTATACCGCACTCAGCTT
Organism: Neoceratodus forsteri; assembly: GCA_016271365.2. Lineage (NCBI taxonomy): Eukaryota > Metazoa > Chordata > Ceratodontiformes > Ceratodontidae > Neoceratodus > Neoceratodus forsteri. The sequence goes on from CM057456.1 coordinate 1,468,196,400, forward strand.
CAGTGTTTTTGGGTAGGGAGTACATATGCTATATTGTTAAGTTTATCTGTTACAACTATGCACCATGTAGAAACAATGTAGAAACATACAGATGACACTGTATGTGCTTTTCTCATGTTTACATGTGATATTGAGCTCCCCATGATGGCTAACTGAGTAGCTAGTATGGCCTATCAAATAAAAAACATGGTTAGCCAATAAGAATGCTTGGATTAGCTCAAGGCATGAGATGTACAATAAATTTCAGGGATATGCAGCACAGCAAATAGAGATTTTAAAGTTTATTTATTTCGTTTATTAAATTTTTGTTGACCTGGAAAGGAGGACTAGACAATTCTGCCTTTTTTCAGCCTCGTCTCAGGGGAGAAAGCAAGATATAGATGCAAACTGACATATAGAATCAGATTTAGCTGTTGGTGGTATTTTAGGAAATGAGGGGGAAATTTGGCCAGGACACCGGAGAAATTCCCCTACTCTCCAGTAGGGGGACCCTTGTCCTGTGAGGAGGTTCACTTCACAGCAGGTCTTGGAGGTGGATGGATGGAGAGGGCTGAGATAGCCCAGGATATACAGGTACCTTTACAGATGTCTCAGGCTGAGGGATCCGCTGCAAAGGCGGCTGAGATGCACCCCTTGGGTGGCTGGCAAATCGCCGATACAGTGGTCCCTCATTGGAAGAAATGACCTCAACATGAACTGGTACAGTCCCTCTGCCTCACCAACAAAAGACACCTTCACAGCATTAGATCTGACCCAACTCTTCTCCCAATCCACTAGACGTAACCAAGCTACTGGGACCTGCACCCTCCTAGATGTCATTATCTCCAACTGCCCCCAAAAGATTCAGGATATTCAAGTCCTCCCAGACTCCTTAAGAGACCACTCCCCTCTCCTATTCCTCTGGTCTGCTCCCACCCCCAAGCTTATAGCCCAAGCCACCCGCTGCAGGTGTCTGCACCCAGGTGGACTGAAAAAAATCAAACAGTTCCTCACTGGCATTGATTGGACTCCCATCCACCATGCAACCAACATTGACACTGCCCTTGACCTCTTCTCACAAGCCTTTAACATGGCCTGTGATCTGTTTGCTCCCTTCACCATGATCTGGTCCAAAAGGCAAAATGCACCTTGGGTCGCCCCTGCCCTACTCCAACTGCTCAGGACAGAGATAACCTCTGGCATATAGCTACTGAGACTGGCCGGATGGCTGACAGACAAGCATATAATGCCACATGTAATAGGTGCACGTGGGCCATCTGAAAAACCAATGCAGACCACTACCAGGCAACCCTCACATCCTCATGGGGCTGTGCCCAGAACTTCTGGGACAATATAAAAGAAATAAATGGGAAACCACGCTCCCCCCCAGCCCAACTTACAGTCAATTGGTCCACCTTTACTGACCCCACTGACATTGCCAACTGCCTTAACTCCTTCTTTACAGATCTTAGCCCTGTCCTCCTGAGTAACTTTTTTGACCCAACCCCCGACCCACCACCCTCAGAGCCACAACACCC